>CANTUV010000045.1:46422026-47756552 GCA_947685225.1 Garcia nutans
AAGCTAGGTTGGGTTTGGTTCTTGAAGCCAAGTTGGGTTGATACTTAGCATGCTTTGTTCCCCTTGAAGCTTGGTTGAGCCTAATCCTTGAAGCCTAATTGGGATAATGATAATGATAAATGTGATAATTAAACCAAAACATTAACTCTGAAAGTGGAATGGCATATTAGTGTCTTTTGGGCCCATGCTTGTCTTTGTTTCAATGTGATTCATGAATGGTGAAACAATTGAATAAAATAATGGAATGTATTGTTATGAAAAATATTAATATATCATTTATGAATAATGTTTTTATTGTTGAAATGTGTGACATTAGCATTGCATTGAAGCATTTTGTTATTGTGGTTTGTACCACTAAGCCGTTGGCTTTGCGCGATTGTGGTTCATCGCGCAGGTGACAGGGTCGAACCAGAGAGTTCGTCTAGACCGAGTCGAGTCTAGATTTTGAAGTGTTGATAGTGGGCTTAAAGATCAAAGACTGACTGCCAAACATGTATAAATTTTATGTTTTGTAAAATTTGATTTTGATGTCTATGTAATTATAAATACCTCTACATTTTCCGCTACGTATTGAATGAATGTTTTATTTATTGTGTTTTATGATATAACCTAAATGTTTAAGTTTGCTTATATTATTGTATAAAGGAGTGAGTTGTTTGTTTAGTAAACCGTAACATTCCTATATTCAGCATATGTATATTACAGATATGGTGGTATGTAGTGTGCGTATACGGGGTATAGGGGTGTTACAGTAGACACATATTGCATGATCAAATTACTAGCTCCCACAAAGAAACTCATAACATTCAAAATGTAAATCCCCATTTTTAGTTCATGTTGAAGTAATTAATATAGATGATTAAGTAGATATGATTGGAAGAGAGAAATATAAGATGCATATGTTATAGATATGAGATATATACCTATGATATATTTGAAGTATACATTACATATACATATATATAATATATACAACATATATATGCAAAGTATATATTTGTTATATATAAAATTATTATTGGAAAAGATAATAATAATAATAATAATAATAATAATAATAATAATAATAATAAATCAAAATTTAAAATAATTTTGGATAGTGAAAGATCATGAAACTTTAGATATTTATTAAATATTAATTAATTAATAATAATAAGAGAAGAAAAAGAAAGTCAAAAGAAGAAGGCAAATATGTGGTTTATATTAAAAGTAATTTAATTAAATAAATAAGCAATTAATATATATGCATAAAGATATTTATGGATGGGAATTAGAATAAAAGAGACTATCTTCTTCTTCTTCCATGGGAACCTATAATTAGAGAGAGAGAGAGAGAGAGAGAGAGAGAGAGAGAGAGTGTGTTTCTTCTTAATATCCTAAAATTCACAAGACCTTCAAAGGGTTTGGTGGTGACTTTGGAGATTTAGCAAGAATCAAGTAAGTTCTCCTTTTAAGTTGTTTTTCCTTGTTTGATGATTATGTGTGATAAAGGTAGAGAGAGAAAGTTGTGTTTAATTATTGAAATTAGTAATAATTGAGTTAATATTATGTATATGTGGTGAATTATTGATTAATTTGTTAAGATGAACTTAGATGATGAATTTAGGATTATGAAATGGTGATGTGTGGATAGGAGTTTTGATATAGATGATTATAATTTTTATAATAGATTGATTTAATGTTATTTTAATATGAGTGTTGTGATTTATGATAGCAATTTGGATATGAGTAAGTTTGGATAAGGTTAGGGTTTTGTAGTTGAATATGTGAAATTAGGGTTTTGGATGTGAGTGAGTATAATTATTAAAATGAATTGTTTTAGTGTTATTTTGATATGTAGATAATGACTTTATGGTTAAATGTTGGGAATGAGTGGATTTAGTTGAAGTTTGAATAAGGTAGTCATGATGAAAATAGGGTTTTAGTGAAATTTTATGTAGAAATGATGTATTTGGTGTTTGAATAACTAAAGTGCGTTAAAAATGAGTTACTAATGCTATATTGGAACTTATAATGTGGTTTAGGATTGAATAAGGTGAAATTATAAAATTAAATAGAGGAAGGACTTTGGAAGAAGTGAAGGTTGGAGATAAGATTTGCCCTGATTTTTGCATACTAAAGGTTTATATATGCACCGGTAATTATTGTTTAATTTACTTTGGTTTTGGCAACATATTTGTGAATTTGAAAATGTGTTATACTATTTTCTTGTGAGTTTTCACATGATAAGTGTGTTGTTTTAAGTAAAGTGAGAGAAATGCATGTAATATGAATTGCTAAGCCATTTAGATTGGCTATTGTAACAATTAAGTATTTAATGTGTAAAATGTGTATGATGCTAATTATGTATGAAAAAGATCTTAGAAGAATAATGTAATAGGTAATGTGAAGAAAAATGGGGTATATAACTAAGCATGAGGGAATTGTGAAAAGAAATGAACAATGTGATTGAGAAATACTAAAAATATGAAATATGTGAAAATATGAAAATTTGATAAAATGAGATAATGTGTATGTTGTGTGAAATGATATTTATTTATATATATAAACAAATAATGAGATAATGTATTTAGTACGATGAATAAATATGCTTGTTGTAAAGTGATGATGAGACAATGGAAAGGAATTGCAATATACAATGTGATGTGTAATGAGAATAAGTATGTGGATATGAGTAATGTGATTGTGATCATGGTTTAAGTTGATCATGAGGATCATGTGAAAACATGAGAAACATGGAAAGTGATATCAATGTTGAGAAAGAAAAAAGAAAAAGAAAATGAATGATATGAATGACAAAAATGGGAAGTGGAATGGAAATGAACATATTATGATGCATGTTGCCTTATCCAATATATAGTTCTAAAAAGTTGTATTTGGTGTTGTTTGGCATGCCTTACGCCTTCGGACGAGACACATTGGTGTCATAGATATGATTACGCTGGGCGAGATATGTTAGTGTTACATATATAATTACGCCTTCAGCGAGACACACTGGTGTCACTGATATTACTATGCCTTTGAGGCTAGACACGATGGTGTCATGTTAGGCCAAAACAATGTTCTAGAACTTGTATATTGCATAAGAATTTTTGGCCCAATATGTGTGTGTGCTTGTGTTTGTGATATGTGTAATGTATTTGAATATTGAAGATATTGTTAATATGGGATTTTTAATTAATTGAGTTATGTTGGTATTTTATACAGTTATGAAATGAAGAGAGTGTGAATGAATGTGCTCATATGCATTGATTTCTAAATAGTTTATGTATCAAGTATATACCACTAAGCTCTCAGCCTTAGCACGGTAGTGTGTATCTCACAAGTATTAGAAGTACAGTCCATGGTGATTTGGATGGTGATTGGAACTTGGAGATCATATGTGCCACGAGACCTGCATAGTTGGTATTTCATAATGCATGGCATGAAAAGGAATTTTGCTCAAATACCTTATGTACAATTATATTTTGAGAATTTGTATAAATGTATACTTGATTATAATATTGTAAAGTTGATAACTGTAATTAAATTACTATATATATATATATATATGAGATATTTGATGATATTGAAAGAAGTGTTGGAGTATATGGATTTTAAAATAATGGGAGCGTGATTTTACTTGCAAGTTGTGTATTTTGATAATTTGAAAATTTATTGAAATTGTAGATAAAACTCTGGTGAAACTTTTTTTTCAGAGATTTTATTATAAAGAATTATTGATTTACTAAAAACTAATGTTTTTACTTTTTGAATTAATCAAATTATGTTTTAACCTTAAATATGTTTTAAGAAGGGTGACTTTAGAGTAAGATATGGTCTCACTCTTATATTCTATATATGTATTGTACAAATACGGAATGTATACACCTTATGTATATATAGTATAAGGGTGTTACACAAAACCTTCTATAGAAAGCACCATTATACTCTCTCATATGCTTTGTTCATGTCTAGTTTCAGGATAAATTATGCTTTAGTTTGGCTTCATTGTATTAAGATGATGAAAATTTTCATGGGCTATAAGAACATTTTCATGTATAAACCTGCCTGGAATAAAGGCATCTTGTGATGGGTGGACAAAAAGAGGCATCATGGGTTTCAATCTAGACATAAACACTTTAGAGGTGATTTCGTATGAAAATTACATAAGCTAATATGCCTAAATTGAATTACAATTTCAGTAGATGAGACTTTGGGGATGAGCACAATGTTGGTTATGATTAGGTCCTTCAACATCCGACCTTGATTAAAAAAAAGTCTCGGACTACTGCTATAACTTCTTCATTAATAATTGGCCAAAATTTTTGAAACAAGAAGCTGGATATCCATCAAGTCTGGGAGCTTTGTGGGCCCCAAGATTGAAAACTACATCTGATGGCATCGATGGTTGCATTGAGATGGTGCTGGACCACCCTGGTGGTGCACTCGATAACTCTCTCTTGCTTGGTTGGGTTGCCTTTATGGAAGAGATTTTGAAAACTATGGTAGAATGAAAGTATTTTGCATTTCCATCTCCATATGCTAACCATTTGAGTCTAGATCTCTAAAACCAATATTTTTCTTGCATCCTCTAACTCACCTTTGGCTACTTATTTATCTATTTTGCTCTCTCTTGTTGGCTCTTTATGGAAGGATTTTTGATATAGTGCTTCTAACTCATCTTGTAGCTATTTTATTCTTCTTCTAGCAATCAAGTTACTATTCTTGTCCCATGCACTTAGTTCACTTCCAGTCCATTTGAGTTTTTGACACAAGATGAATTGTTTGGATCCTACTATCCGATTATTCCACCCTTTTTGTATTTAAAAACTGCGTTTATGCTTCTTTAACCACTTCCGCTCAAATTGGAAACATCTTGGCTTAGGCTTCCTTTCCAAGTTGAATTGCAAGATAAGGGATCTATGATCGGAGCCTTTAAAGGGGCCATGTATAAGATTGCGTGATTAAATTTCATTCTCCATTCAACGTTGGCAAGGCCTTTATCTAATCTTTATTAAATATTAGCTTGGTCAAACCTCTTGTTTAAGTGAGAGGTGGTCCATTGAAACCTATATCACTAAGCTGCATATTAACAATCCAAGAGGCAAAGAATTCTCCCCATTTAAATTTAAAAGCATTTCCTCTTTTTTTTTTTTTTTCTGAGGATTTGAGAATCAAATTGCAATCCCCCCCAATACAACTAAGGTAGAGATGGACCCGTGTTATGATCAGCAATGGCATTTAGAAAATTTATTTTGTCTTCATTATAAGGACTCCCATACACAAAGGAAATGATGACAAATTTTTGTAGCAAGTTCCTGAATTTACCAATTACCCTTCCACCATAAGCTAAAACCACCAGCAATGCCATCTAGTTCCATGTACAATCCATAATCAAACCTGAATTTATGCCTATACAATTCCATGAAAGCTTTCTTTTGTTTAGTTTTAAATATAAAAAAAAAATAATGCTAGGATGATATTTAAGAATAGAGCCATGAAGCCCTTTCCTAATGAAAGCTTTACCAAAACCCTGGAAATTCCTTGCAATGGCAGTCATAGTAATTAAACTGAGACAAGATTAAAATCAACACACCAGCTAAACTACCAAGTTGCACAAAGAAGCCACTGACAGTCCAGAACCCAAGTCAAATTAATGTTGTGATATGCTAAGTGTATTTTCGGAAGAGCAATGGCATAGATCTAAAAATAACTAGACCCTATTTCTGGAAGAGCAGTGAAACAGATCAAAAAAGCTATACCAAATACCGATAAAAGTATAACCAATAACTTATGAGAGAGAGACTTACCTATAAGAATCTTTGATTTGCCGAAAATAACCGAGTAAGCTATGTTCTTTATATAGATCTTAGCTTGAAACCAAAAGAGAGGATAAAGGAAACTTTAAAACAACCAGTTATAGATCAAGAATGAGGTCTGGATAGTGGTCAGACTTTCACCGAAAGGAAAAATCAAAATATTTTGGGTAGGTGTCTCTACAGAAAAAATTAGATAATGGAGTTCACATTATACAAAAGTTTTTGCTTATGTATGAAATCAATTTATATGGTAGCGATGCATTAGCTTTTTAATTAACCAGCTGCAAGCATATATTAACTTAATAGAGAAATTGCAGCATGGCTTCTTCAGTAAATTTGATGCTTAAAGTGAATTGCAGTATTCATAATATGCCTTTCTCTCAAAAAACATTCTGATTTCAGAACTACATTCTTGGCCTCTATTCTCAAGGTAATTAAATTTTCTAAATTAATCTTTGATACCTATTGAAATTTCCAATTTCTTTTATATGTATTTAATGATCTCTTGGGCCATAATATAGCAGCAGCCAATTTTCAAGAAAGTTGCAAAATTGATGTCTTCAAAAACCATCAACAGAACTTGTTTGAAAATGTTATATACTTCCGTTGATTCAATGTTCAAGTTTATTGATCAACCATTATTCCCTTCTCAGGTATACTATTAATACATTAATTAGCCTTTTTAATCATAATATTAAATAATGTAATATGTGAATATATAGGCTAATTATTATGTTCCACTGATTTATATATGCTTTCGCATGATGAATTGAAGACAAATTTTGTAATCTACCTAAAAATTTATACATGTAAGTTGGGTTCCTTTATTATACATGAAGGCTAGCTTAGTACATGTACTCATTCTACAATAACCAATAGAAAAGCCTATCAATCTTAAATTTTTCTTTTTTTTTTCTATTAAAAATTAAAAACCCAAAACATTCACAATCTCAACAACTAAGAAAGATTTATAAAAACATCCTTAGTTTAAAACTTTCCTAATAAGAAATTTTAAAATTTTATATGCAACAATGAATCTAGAGCAAGTTGTAAGAATTAATATCAATTAATCAATTCTCTAAAAAGTGTCAATTATATTTTAAGTTTTTTTTAGCTATTTCTCTTTTGATTTCTTAATCAATCAATATAACAAGATTGAGATAAACCTTAGCATAAAACTAAACTACCTAATTAGGTCAGTCCAATAAAGAAACTCGTAAAACTTTAGCACCTTCTAGCACGTCAAAAATTAACTTAAAGTAGATTGGTCTGTTCTTATGGGATTTGGGTGTTGAGAATGAAATATGAGAAAGAGGGAGAGAGAGGGAGCTCTATTTTTAGAATTTTGAGAGGGTGAAATTGATATAAGTAGTCTGTCAAAAAGTATTCTTTAACACCCTCTAAAATCCTTTTTTCAATTGGGAATCTAACTTTATAATTTAGTTTTTCAAATTTTGTTATATTAATATATTATTTGTATTAAATTTAAATTTTTAATTTGTTAACAATAATTAAACACACAATTTTTCAATTTTTTTTTAAATTTATGTTTGTTTTTATTTAAGTTTTGTGGATGCCGGCTCGCACCCTCCGTGGTTTGGAAACCTCAATAGATTCTTAACCTTAAGGATCCAACAAGTCAAGCCCTCGTAAGAATAGAGTTGCCACCCAACTTGGATAGGGAAAAGTAAGTGGGGATAGTAACCTCTTGATTCCATGAGGAATCCTTAACCCCTTCTTACTTTTCTAGGTTTGAGAAGTTAGGGAAGTATAGAAATAATAAGAAGAATAAAGATATTCTTCATAATAACCCAATTTTAAAATATTTTAAAAATATATAACTATTTTATTATATATTAACTTAATAATATTTAAATTATGAAATTTTTTAAAAAGAAAAGAAAAGAAAAGGAAAGAAGAAATAAAATAAAATAAAGTATATATATGTATTAATAATAAAGAAGGAAGAAGGAGAGTAATGGTGAGAGATAATTATTAAAGAGAGAGAAAGAGAGAGAGAGAAGACAGGAGAGAGAGGGCAGATCGGTCTCTCGCCTGATCTATCGCCGTCCAACCAACTTTGGATGACACGCGTCGGCTAGAAAGGGAAGGATCGCCGCCATTGGCCGATGACGAGTCCGGGAAGGGGAGGATCGCCACCATTGGCCAAAAGAGCTAATCTTATGCGCCATATGAAGCAGTTCTGGGGGTACCATCGGCAGCAACTTTCGATGATCTTTTCAGCCATTTTTTGATCTTTTTTCGGTGAGACTAGTATTTTGATACTCTCTCTTCATAAGCTTCATTTTAGTATGTTATTTATAAATTTTAGATTACTTTGAAAGTGGCCGAAATCCGGCGACTTGTCTAGCAATGACGATCTTTCTAGTGATAAAAAAAAATTATATATATAAATAAATATAAAAATAAATTAAATTAAAATAAATAATTAAATAAAGTAAATTATTATTAATTTTTAATATGTAATTGATAAAAATTTATAATTAGTTAATAAATTGAATAATGAGTTATGATTAGTAAATGTTAGATATAATTAAAGGATTATTTATTAGAATTTATGGATTAAGAATAATTGATTGTTTAAAATATAATAATGAAATTAAATGGTATATTTAAATTATAACATTTATAATTTATAATTTAAATTATAGCATATAATTTATGATGAAATTTAAATTTTGATGATTAATAAATAGAATTAATGAACTACATATATATGTGAAATATAAATATATATACTAATTTGGATTATGATTTATTAATGAATTAAGTTAATTATTAAATATTAGATGAGTTAATTGATTAATTGACTATTGACAAATTTAAATTAAATGGTTAAAATATTATGTTTAAAGTTTATAAAAACCAATTACTTTGGTAAAATTTGTGAAGTTATAATTAGTATAATTAAGTTAGTAATATTATTACTGTTATAATTATTATTGATTTTATTATAAATGATTATTAGAAATTTAAAATAAAATATTGTTAAAGTAAACAAATTTTATATTATTATTGTTGTTGTTATTATAAGTTTATTTTGGAAATTAAGTTAAATGAGTTTAAATATATATATATATATATATGAAATTATATATTCATTATTATTGTTAAACTATAAGAACAAATAAATTAAATTAGTTAAGTGGTATTTGGTGATATTTTCAAAATATTTAATAATCATTGGTTTTGGTAAAATATTATGGAGCTATTGTTGAGAATGTTGATGGGGTCCAATTGGGGCAATTGATTGTTGTTGACCATTGTAAGTTATTTAGAAGTATTATTTTCTTATTTTATTTCAGGAAAAATATCCTAGTTATAAGAGAGACTATACTGAAACTTCGGCATAATCTTTGAAATTTTCTATCTGTCTATATTTTAATAATTTTCGTTTGTTGTTCAAAAATAATTTTCAGGTATTTTTCCATTCTTTAGTTAGATGCTTCAAGGAGAGAGAATGGGTTTCTTCTACTATGACTTATATAGATTAATATAATACCTCATTTTCTTAATTTACTATGACTTATATAGATTAATATAATACCTCATTTTCTTAATTTACTATGACTTATATAGATTAATATAATACCTCATTTTCTTAATTTACTTTAATAGTTTTATTTGCATAAATACATTGATTTCTTGTACAATACGTATATATAATAATTTTTATCAACAATAGATCATAGAAGCATCACGTGTGTCGATGTATGAGTTGATTATGTTTTGTGCATATTATCTATATTTGTCAGATAGGGTTAGGATGATATGAGACCAAATGTGATATAGGATATGGGTTATGACATGATGATAGTATGATGATGATATTATGACTAGCGTGATGGCGGATGCATTCTTATGCTCAACACTGTTTATCAGTCGAATAGTGCTACTTGGTGAAGGCTGTGACGGCGGACCCTATGTCACTATAAGAATGTATCGGATTATCAACGAAAAAAATCTATCGGTAATCCTTATTTATTTTTATCGATAATCATATTTATTGATGGATTGCCAACAAAAAAATCTGTAGCCACATTCTTTGCCAGTAATGAAAATGTCAACAAAAATAAATATTTATTGGTAAATTGCCAAGAGAAAAATTTTTGTTAGTAGTTTCGATAGAAATGAAGTTGGCAAAAATTATCGACAGAAGGAAATATTCTATCAGTAATATCGATGAAAAGTATTTTTGTCGGTAATACTGATGAAAAATATGTCGGCCATTATAGTATATTAAAAATGAGATTGTTGATAAATTGATTTCTGTCAGTAACGCCGACATATTTTGTATCGGTAATTAAGACTAAAAATATTTAAAGACAGAAATTTTTTTAATCAGTAATTCCAACAAACAAAGTCTCGAAAATTTTGTCGGTGCCAGCAACACAATTGCCGACAGATAGAGTAATATGTAGGTATCAATTATTTTTTAATATAATTATTTTTTAATTTTAAAATATTTTTTTATTATTTTGTTTAATTTTTCTAATGTATATATAAATGTATGAATGAATTGAATATTAAAAAGAATAAAAAAAATAAAAATAAATTTATATTTAAATAAAAATTAAATTTAATAAATGAGCAAGTATAAAATAAATATACATAAAAATAATAAAATATATATATAAATAAAAAATAAAAATATAAAGTACATATAAAAAACTAAAATCAAGTAGAAGCAGAAGGTGGTGAAGGTGGAGGTGGAGGTGAAGCTATCATATCCGTGATTTTGTAGAAATTAAATAAGTAATTAGAGATATAAAAATTATATATACCCAATATATATACCTAGTATATATATAACATATACATATGTTATATTAATTGTATATATTGGATATATACATTACATACTTAATATATTTAATATACATATAAGGTACATTTGACATGTATATAAGATACACATTATTTGTGCATATGTGTAATATCCCAAATTTTTTTTTAAAATTTTTAATTTTTGAAAATTTGATAAAATATATTATAATTAAATTGGATAAATTAAATTAATGATTTTAAATGAAAAAGTGGAATATATATGTGATATATATGTAAAATATATACAACATATAAAAGTCAACACTTTTTAAAGAAAAAGTCAAAAGTCAAAGTAAAAAGGGTATTTTGGTAATTAAATTTAAAAATTCAAAATTATTAAATTAATTCAAAAATAAATAATTTTTAAATGGAAGAGGGATTTTTGGAGTATTATGGTATTGAAAACTAAATATATAATTGTCATATCCGTAATTCAAAACTCGGTATATATATTGGGTATATACAACTTTTATATCTCCAAGTACTTATTTAATTTCTCCAAAATCATGGGTATGACAATCATGGTCTTGAGAAGTGGTAAGGTAATTGATAACAAAATTTGTGATTCTTTGAATGCAGGTACAATTCAAGAAAATGGAGAGGAAATGCAAACAAGCCAAGCTCAACTATAAATTTGTGATTCTTTGAATGCAGATACAATTCAAGAAAATGGAGAGGAAATGCAAACAAGCCAAGCTCAACTAAGTGAATCGAAGGAGGAGGAGAGCTTGGAGGAATCAACTTCACCAAAATTGTACAAATCTCCAAATCCTTACAGACCATCAATTCCTTTCCTAAGCAGATTAAAAATGAGAAGCAAGATAAATAATTTTCTAAAATTTATAACATTCTCTCAAAGTTAAGTATAAATCTCCTTTTACTTGAGGTAATTAAAAATATGCCAGCTTATGTCAAATTCTTTAAGGAATTAAAAATAAAAAGAAAAGATATGAGCTAAATGAAAATGTGATAGTTTCAGAAGTAACAAGTGTCATTTTACAACACAAGTTACCTGTTAAGCTAAAGGATCCTGAGAGTTTTATAGTTGATATCTCTATGGGGAATGGGAAGGAAATCATTGGCATGTGTGATCTAAGAGCTAGTATAAACTTGATGTCATATTTCATTTATTTGAAATTAGAGCTAGGGGAACTTAAAGCAACTAAAATGGTGTTGCAGCTTGCAAATAGAACTCTTAGATACCCTAAGGGAATCATAGAGGATGTTTTAGTTTAGGTAGGTGGTTTGATTGTTCCTGTTGATTTCATTATCTTGGATATTAGGGAAGAAATCCATAGGGATTCAAAACATACAAGTTTATTAGGAAGGCCTTTTATTGCTACAACTAATACTTTGATTGATGTTAAAAATGAAAAATTAACCATGACTGTTTTAGGAAAAACTATGGATTTTTAATTTTTTAACACTTCCTTTATTCCTACTACTACTATTTATGAAGATTGCTCTTTTATTGATTATACTAATCTTATTGTTGAAGAAGTTTTGTTACAGAAAAGTAGTAAAGACAAGCTTGAGATGGCTTTAATTTTGGGTAAAGAAGCTAAAATTCTGATGCAGAAAGTGAGAAATGCAAGTCCATGTTGGATGATAAGAGTAATGAGAGGGAATTTGAGATTGAGGAAGAGGAGATTCAACCAAAAGTGGTTGAACTTAAATAACTCCCAAAGCATTTAAAGCATGTTTTTCTTGGGGAGAATAACACACAACCAGTGATAATTTCTGCAACTCTCAACAGTGATGAAGAAGAGAAAATTGTGAGAGTGTTAAAAAATTCAAGAGAGATATTGGGTGGGGGTTGAACAATATTAAGGGTATTAGTCCCTTCATGTGTATGCATAAGATAGTTTTAAAAGAGGGAGCTAAACCGGTGAGAGAGGCTCAAAGGAGGCTTAATCCAAATATGAGTGAAGTAGTCAAGAAGAAGGTTCTTAAGCTCCTTGATGAGGGGGTGATCTACCCTATAGCTGATAGCGAGTGGGTTAGTCCCATACATGTGGTGCTAGAGAAAGCTAGGTTGACTATAGTTCAAAATGAGAAGGGAGAGTTGGTACCTACACAAACTCTGGCTGAGTGGCGAGCATAGACTTTAGGAAATTAAATAATGTCACCAAGAAAGATCATTTTTCTTTACCATTTATTGATTAGATTCTTGATAGATTATCTGGACATATTTTTTTTATTGTTTTCTTAATGGTCTTTCATGTTACTACCAAGTTTCTATAGCACTAGAGGATCAACCAAAGACAACTTTCACTTGTCCATTTGGGACATTTACCTTTCAAAGGATGCCAGTTGGACTTTGCAATGCACCAGAAATATTTCAAAGATTTATACTTTCCATTTTTCTGATATGTTAGATAAATGCATTAAGGTATTTATGGATGACTTCTCTATTTTTGGCAATTCTTTTGATGAGTTTTTGCATAAATTGACTCTTGTACTTGAAAGATGTATTGAATGCAATCTAACCTTGAGTTGGGAAAAGAGTAATTTTATGATTGATCATGGCATTATTTTAAGGCCATGTTTCCTGTAAGGACATTGAAGTGGGTAGAGCTAAACTTGAGTTGATTATGAATCTACCACCCCCCATATCTGTTAGAGGGATTAGAAGTCTTTTGGGACATGCTGGATTCTATATGAGGTTCATAAAGGATTTTTTTCAAAATTTCATGTCCTTTATGTCATTTTCTTAGAAAAGATGTCCCATTTATCTTTGATGATAAGTGTTTAGAAGCATTTGAAATTTTGAAAGAAAAATTCACTTCTACCCCTATAATTGTTGCCCCAAATTGGAATTTTCCTTTTAAAATCATGTGTGATGTATCAAATTGTGCTATTGGACTAGTTTTGTGACAAAAGGTGAATAAATTATTGTGTGTAATTTATTATGCAAGTTTGTCTTTAAATGATGCACAAGTGAATTACACAACCACTGAAAGAGAGATGTTAGCTGTGGTATTTGCAATTGACAAATTTAGATCTTATTTGATAGGTTCTAAGTTGATAGTATTTTTGGACCACACAGCCTTGAAATATCTATTGACTAAACCACAAGCTAAACCTAGGCTCATTAGATGGGTTTTGATGTTGCAAGAATTTGATGTTGAAATTAAGGATAGGAAGGGAAGTGAGAATGCAGTAGCCGACCATCTTTCTAGATTGAATTCTCATGATAATGATATGAAAATTTCTTGTGAAAATGCCTTTGAGAAATTTCCCGATGAAAACTTATTTACTTTAACTCAAGCACCATGGTATGCTGATATTGCTAAATATCTTTCTTGCGGTGTTGTGAGGAAAGATTTAAATTTTCAGGCTAAAAAGAGGTTCCTACATTCTTGTAAGTACTATTTTGGAGATGAGCCATATTTATTTAGAATTTGCAGGGATGAAATTATCAGAAGATGCGTGCCAGAAGAAGAGCAATTACAAGTGTTGCAATTTTGCTACAACATGTATTATGGAGGACATTTTGGAGGAAAGAAGACTGTTGAGAAGTTCTTCAGAGTGGTTTGTGTTGGCCTACTATTTTCAAACATGCTTATAACTTTTGTATAAGATGTGATAGATGCCAAAGAGTAAGAAATATTAGTAAGAGAAATGAAATGCCTCTTAATATCCTTGTTGTGGTGGAAATTTTTTATGTATGGGCAATAGACTTCAAGGGACCATTTTTCAAGTCGTTTGACTTTGAATATATCCTTCTTGCTATAGATTATGTGCCTAAGTGGGTAGAAGCTATCCCCACAAGAACCAATGGTGATAATTTTGTTTTGAAATTCTTGAAGGAAAACATTTTTAGCAGGTTTGGGAAGGCAATCATGACTGGTGGAGGAAGCCATTTTTGCAATAAATGGTTTGAAAGGTTAATGACACATTTGACATAAGGTGGAAACCCCATATTACCCTCAAAAATTTTGTCAAGATGAAATATCCAATAAGCAAATTAAACGAATCTTAGAAAAAACAGTGAGAATGACAAGGAAGGACTGGGCAATCCATCTTCCAGAAGCACTGTGGGCATATCGGACGGCTTTCAAAACACCCTTGAGAATGAGTCCATATCATCTAGTCTTTGGCAAGGAATGCCGCTTACCGGTGGAATCAGAGCAAAAAGCCTATTGGGCAATCAAGGCTATGAATATGGACTTGGATGGAGCGAAAGAGCAAAGGATGTTGCAATTTCTGAGCTTAATGAGCTTAGAAATGAGGCCTATGAGAGTTCAAGGATCTACAAGGAGAAAACAAAGGCTATGCATGATAAAATGATCCTTAGAAGAACCCTTGAACCGGGAATGAAAGACCTTTTATTCAATTCAAGGATACGGTTATTCCCTAAAAAATTAAAGTCCTATTGGAATGGACCATTTCAAGTAGTTCAAACATTTCCATATGGAGTTGTTAAATTATTGAATTTGAAAACCAACAAAAATTTTAAAGTGAATGGACAAAGGGTGAAGCCCTATTTGGAAGAGCTCCAAGTTGCAAAAACCATAGAAAACATGGTATTCATTGATGAGTGATGCAACAATGTCCAGCTATACAACATTAAAGAAGCACTAAATGGGAGGCAACCCATCGATTTGTATTTCTTTTCTTAATTGAATTTTTGTATTTTGGATTTCTAAATTTTCATTTTAGGTGTGAAAGTTGTTAATAAATTGAATGGAATGGTTACTCTGATGGGTATTTTTGTTATGATTAAGTTCTAGGTCAAGAAATGAAGGAAAAGATTAAACAAATTAGGCATGGGTGACATAGCGAAATATTAAAAAAAGAGTGAGTTTTCACAGAGCCATACATGGCCATATGACATGGCTGTGTTAAACACCCAAAAATAACCTCAATTTTCATAGAAGTGGACATGCCCAATTGACTTGGCCATGTTATGTGAACACTGCCAAGTCGGTCAAGCTGTGTCGCCCCCTACCACTTAAGCCTAGAATCACAGAGGTAGACACACCCACCAGACACGGCCGTGTCCAGCCCCAAACTATATAACACGGCCAAATCAATTCCAACTTGGCCGTGTCAGAGATTTTTAACACCTTAAATCCCAATCATCTTCCTCATTTTCTTCCTCATCAAAGCCCTAAACGCCATTTTCTCTCTCAAAAACTCACCTCCCTCACTCAACTAAACCCACTTCTACCTTAAAACCTCAAAATTTTCCATCATTTATCTCTTATTTCTTCCTAAAAACTCACATAAATCACTCCAAAGCTTTCAATTCCATCTAATCCCATGATGCCAAGGACCAAAATGGTGTCCCACCATAAGAGAGGCAACCTTTATCATCTTCTTCATCCTCTTCAAAGAGATTAGCAATTCAAGCTAGGAAATTTTTCCCCTCAAGGTCTGTGAGTGATGAATCCCTTAATACTTTGGGAATTATGGAGAACTTTGAAATGTATGTTAGGAATTTGAATTGGGAAAAGTTTATAACTCTCAAACCCTTGCAATTTCAAGAGGTAACAATTGAATTTGTTGCTTCTCTTTAGGTAGAAAAGATAAGTCTAAGCTTTGCACTAAGTTAGGGTTCAAAGGGAATGGAAAATCACATGTTATCACTATGAAGCACTTGAATGACATTTTTGGTTTTAGTCAAGAAGGGCATAAATCCATACCTAATGACTTTAAGCAGCAATTTACATGGGAAGCATTAGGTTTCAGGGGGACATATGTAATATCCTTATGTATGCCCTAGAAGTTTTGATTATGTTGTTATTGTTGTTGTTGTTGTTGTTGTTGTTGGTTTAAAATGTGATTGAATGTATATGTTAGGTGATAAGAAAAGGAATTGGTAAGAGAATGCTTATGTATATGTGTTTTGGGAAAGAAAGAGGGTTTAGAGAAAAGTGTATATGTTGTTTATATGATGATATATATAACATATACATAAGTCAAAGGGAGAGTCAATGGAAGAGAGATATTTTTATGGGATATGTGAAATTACTATAATGGGCTTATAAGAGACAAGAGGTTAGTTATATGGATAAGGGTGTTTTGGTAATTACTTGAATTGAATCACATGGTGGAGATTTAAAGAAGGATTGACTTTGTTTCTTCATCATTTTTCTCTTTTTCTTGGTTGTAGTGGCCGGCTCCTCCATAGACAAAGGAAAGCAAGAGGTGAAGAGAGGATCTTGATGTGTTGAGCTCAATTTGAAGAAAGATTAAGTGATCAAGTGTTGATTCAAGAAGTTTTTAACTAAGGTAAGATCTTTCCTTTGATTTCTTTTATTCTTTTGAAGTAGTATTTGAAATTCATTAGGGTTTGTTGAATTGATGATGGGATGTAGTTGTGTTGTGTATTCAAGTGTAAATTTGGTTTTAAGTTAAGAATTTAAATAGGTGTTGTTGTTGGAAGTGAAGGATGTTGATTTTGGAAGATGGAGAAGGATGTTGGTTTTAGGGTTTTGAAGTGGTTGTGTTTAATTGTGATGTTAATGTGTTATTGTAATATCCTCATTTATGCCCTAGAAGTTTTGAGTATGTTGTTGTTATTGTGGTTGTTGATATATATATATTGGGAAGTGAATGTTTGTGCATATATGTGTTAAATTGTAAGAGAAAAGAAATGGGAAGAGAATGTATATGTATATGTGTTTTGGAGAAGAAATTTAGGGTTTAGAGACAAATGTATATGTTGTTTATATGATGATATAATTAACATATACATTGGTCAAATGAAGAGTCAAGGTGATGGTTAAGTGGAAGAAGATATTTTTGGTTGTTAATGAAATTACTATAAAGGGCTTATATGAGACAAAGAGTTAGTTATATGGTTAAGGGTGTTTTGGTAATTTTCCTTGTAAGATGCATGGTGGAGATTAAAAGAAGAAAAGGTGTTTGACTTGTGCATTTTCTTCTTTCTTTCTTGAAGTGGCCGGATTCTCCATAGACAAAGAGAGAAAGAGAGGTGATCTTGAGGTTTGAAGCATTTTGAAGAAAGAAACAAGGGTTTTGGTTAAAGATTTGTGGATTTCTTCATTTGAGGTAAGATCTTTTCTCTAATTTCTTCAATTCTTTTGAAGTGGTATGATTAAGTTGCTTATGGTATGATTGTAAGTATTGATTTTGCTTGATAGATGAGAAGTTGGGTTGGTGTTGGTGATGGAAGAGTAAGATTGGTGTTTAGTGAAATTGTTTCTGTTTTAGGATTAGTAAAGGCTGTGACTTGTATGATTTTTAATTAATTTTAGAAAAATGTTCTTGAAGTGAATTTTTGATATGTTGTGCCTATATGAGTCTAGAATGACTGAAAAATATGTTGATTCGATTTTGGAATGGTTATGAGTTTAGAAAAATTATTTTCATTAGACCTGTTCCAGCAGGTACCTTAACTGGGACAGCTATATTTCGGGATTTTTAATAAAATGTAGAAAAATCATATTCAATTGAATTTTGGATATGTTGTTTCTTAGTGAGTATAGTATTTGAGAAAAATAATTTGGAACCACGTTGATTGAATTTGATTTATGGAATTCACAAAGTTCAGAACTGCTGCCAGGATGCAGGGCAATTGGGGCAGTCTGGTTAGGTGAACTATTTGACCAAGATTTTGTGTTCAGTTTGATCTGAAATTTTAAAGGGATGATTTTAAGATATAAAACTAAATTCTGTAAAAATTTTAGAATTTTTAGTCAAGTAGATTATTTTATACAATTTTTCAAAATAAGGATAAAATGGAGTTTAAAACCAGAATGTACTATTTATGATTAGGGTTTTAATTCTTTGTTCTTCTTGCATTGCTTTGGTTCTCCAAAGGTAGGTTGGTCCTTAAACCTAACCCTAAACACTTTAAACACACTTGAATCAATGAATGTTATAATCAATTGTTCTTTGCCCTAATTGCATTGTTGAGATTGAACAATGTTATGTTGTGCATTGTGAATGGTAATGTGTTTCATGAGTAATGTGGAATGAAATGTTGATATTTATGAATGATGCTATGTGAGATATAATGTGATCATGGATGAGATATATATATATATATATATACTTGAATAATGAGATGTTATATTATGAAATGAAATGTGAAGCCATTGTTATTGGCTAAGATGATGTAATTGAAAGAAAGAAGGCATGTTTGCCTAAATGTGATGAGAATTGAGAATGGAAATGAATTGTTTGTTTAATATGTTATTCAGTTTCAGAGTTCTGGATTTGGGTGGCATGCCTAAGAAATGATGAAAGGTAACAGTCTTGCCGGGTTGAGGACCTCCTCATAGGTGTTGAGTTGATGATCCAAGAGACTGGGTCTGTTACACTATCCATGGATAGAGATACATGTATATACATTGCCTACGGGCGTGATTATTGTGACTATGAACCAAAGCAGTAACTCTGAACTCTGAATATCGTATTAAATACTTGTTGGGCCCATAGGTGTCAGGGTTATATGAATGTCCTAAATAATGTTATGAGTTAATGAAATGAGATGTTGGTTATTGAGTATGATTGATTAATGTTGAATGTGGAAAGATGTTGAAATGTGGTATGCTCATATGACTATGATTTGTGAAATGCATAATTATGTGGTTAACTTTATATTTATGATATTGATCTTATCAATAACATATGTGGCATTGCATTACATTAAAGCATACCATTAGCATGTTTTATCTTACTAAGCCGTTGGCTTAGCGCGAATGTGATTCTTCGCGCAGGTGACAAGGAAGAACCAGAGAGTTCCTCTAGGCCGAGTCGAGCCTAGATTTTGAAGATTGAATAGTGGGCTTTAAGATCGAAGACTGACTGCCAAACATGTATAAATTTTATGTGTTGTAAAACTTGAGTTTTGATGTATATGAATTTGTAAATATTGTTACTTTCCGTTGCATAGTGAACAAAGATTTTATCTGCTGTATTTCATAATAAACCTTTACTTTATTTTGTACTAGAAGTGTAAATCCTTTTTGCAGGTTGTAGTTGAGGTTATAAGGGGGATTTATTGGAAGTGTACTGAGAATGATTTTGTTTGCATTGGTTTGTGTAAAAATGTTTTCAAAAATTAGAAAAAAACCAGTTTTGTCGACACTTGGGATTGAATTTTTAGGCAAAACTATGGCAAAATTTCTATAAAAATCGGAACAAAAATTTGACTAAGTAAAAGTGGTAGCAACATTAGGATAGGGTGGCGCCTCTACTCAGCTTACACACGTAGGTCGGGAAGGGGTGTTACAATTTTTGGTATCAGAGCCTAGGTTTGAGATTCTCAACCTAGATCAATTGTAAGAAAAAGAATATTTTGATTTTTAAAGTGGGTTTTTGAGTAAAATACATGTTTTGGTATGGCAGTCTTTGATCTTTAATGAGGAATATTCTGCTGTGTTTGCAGATATAGGTAGAGATGGCATCTCATTCGCGACAGTCTGTTGAGGGTAGTGCCGAGAGTATTGCTCCTGCTGAGGGAGCTAGGGTTGATAGTGTTGAGGAGGCACCTGCTTCGGTGTCGGGTAGACCAGCTGGGGAGGAGGTTCCGCCAGCCTGGTTTAGGCCTATGTTGGAAGCTATGAGACAAGCACCTGTGCAACCACAGCCACCGCCACCACCCCCTCAGCCTTCAGTACCAGTAAGGCACTATGATAAGCTAAGGAAATATGGAGCAGAGGATTTCTTTGGTACAGTTGATCCGGCTGTAGCAGAACAGTGGCTTGATAGAGTTCAGAGGGTATTTGTGCAGTTGCAAGCCACTTCAGAGGAGAAGTTTGACTATGCAAGATCTTTGCTACAGAAGGATGCCTACGACTGGTGGAAGACAGTGCCCCATTCTATGGATGATCCACCAACCTTGTCTTATGCGGATTTTCTGAGAGAATTTGAGTTGAAGTATACTCCTAGGGAGTATAAAGATGGGAAGAAAAGAGAGTTTTTAGATTTGAAGCAAGATCATCGGACCGTAACTGAGTATGAAGTTGAGTTTATTCGACTGAGTCAGTATGCTGGGGGTATCATTACTGATGAGATTGATAGATGTCGGCGATTTGAGGAGGGATTGAGGCCCTCGATCATGTGCTTAGTGGCTGGATCCAGATATCAGGATTTCTCACAGCTTGTGGCAGCAGCTCGAAGTGTAGAGCGAGCTCAAGTTATTGCAGCTGCTTCAGAGGAAGAGGTTAGGGTTAGAAGGCCCCAGTTCGAGGCAGGGTCTTCTTCTGCGAAGAGGGGTAGAGGAAGTTTTGTTCCTCGGAGTAGTAGGAGCCAGAGACCAGTGGGTAGGTCAGTGCAGTTCCAGAGGCAGAGATTTAGACCTGCAGCTTCAGTAGCGAGTGCTCCTACTCCTGGAGTTCAGAGATCCACCTTACCTGTGTGTAACCAGTGTGGTGGAAGACATGGGGGCGTTTGTTGGAGGCATAGTAGATCAGGGGTATGCTTCAGGTGTGGATCACCTGACCACTTTGTGAGAGACTGTCCTGAGAGGCAGGATCAGATGCCAGTTGATTCTGCTGCTTCTCGAGCTAGTGTGAGGGGAGGCAGAGGAGGCAGAGGTGCCAGCCGGGGAGGTAGACCAGGATTCAGTTCTAGAAGAGGTGCTACATCCAGGGAGGGTAGACCAGAGGAGGTTGGATCTTCCCAGAGGATGTATGTTATGCAGAGACAGCCAGATACATCGGCAGTCATAGCTGGTACTTTTTCTTTATTTAATACTCCAGTACTTGCTTTGATTGATCCGGGTTCCACACATTCATATATTAGTGCATCTGTTTTGCCTGTATCTGATTTGCATGCTGAGTCCCTAGGATTTGATGTGTTGGTAACAAATCCGTTAGGGCATAGTGTGGTTGTGAGTAAGGTGCATAGAGATAGTGCAGTAGTGGTGCAGGGTGAGGAGTTCCTTGGGGATTTGATTGAGATGCCATTTAAGGAATATGACGTGATCTTAGGTATGGATTGGCTATCTCGACATGAAGCTGTGGTGGATTGTAAAAAGAAAATTGTTTCTTTGAGAACGGGTGATGGTAGAGAGGTGATAGTATCTAATGAGCAGGAACAGCTAGCCTCCTTATTTGTTTCAGCTGTTGCAGCCAGGAGGTTGATTAGAAAGGGGTGTGAAGCCTATCTTGCTCATGTGGTGGATACTAGAGTGAAGGGTTCCCCTATTGATAGCATTGCCACAGTTGCTGAGTTCCCGGATGTGTTTCCAGAGGAGTTGCCAGGGTTGCCTCCTGAGAGAGAGGTGGAGTTCGGTATTGAATTGTTGCCTGGTACCACTCCTATCTCTATTACTCCTTATAGAATGGCACCAGCAGAATTGAGGGAGTTGAAAGTGCAATTACAGGAGTTGTTGGACAAAGGATTCATTCGCCCCAGTGTTTCTCCTTGGGGAGCTCCTGTGCTATTTGTGAAGAAGAAAGATGGTACTATGAGGTTGTGTATCGATTATAGGCAATTGAACAAGGTGACTATTAAAAATAAATATCCTTTGCCTAGAATCGATGATCTCTTTGATCAGTTGAAGGGAGCGTCAGTGTTCTCCAAAATTGATTTGAGATCTGGGTACCATCAGCTGAGGGTAAGAAGTGAAGATGTTCCTAAGACTGCTTTTCGGACCAGGTATGGGCATTATGAGTTTTTAGTTATGCCTTTTGGTCTAACGAATGCACCTGCAGCTTTTATGGATTTGATGAATAGGGTGTTTAGGCCCTATTTGGATCAGTTTGTAGTGGTCTTCATTGATGATATACTGGTGTATTCGCGGAATGAAGAGGAGCATGATATGCATCTGCGGATTGTGTTGCAGATTTTGAGAGAGAATCAGTTATTTGCCAAATTGTCGAAGTGTGAGTTCTGGTTGGATCAAGTTGCTTTTCTCGGACATATTGTTTCTGCAGAAGGCATTAGAGTTGATCCGAGCAAAGTTGAAGCCATTTTAAATTGGAGTCCACCCAAGTCTGTGACAGAGATTAGAAGTTTTCTGGGTTTGGCAGGCTATTACCGACGGTTTGTGAAAGGGTTTTCTTTGATAGCTACTCCACTCACCAGATTACTTCGAAAGGGAGTGAGATTTGTGTGGACAGATCAGTGTCAGGCTAGTTTTGAGCAGTTGAGAGAGTTGTTGACTCAAGCGCCTGTTCTTACTTTACCTGTTGAAGGCAAACCATATGTGATCTACAGTGATGCTTCACATAGAGGTTTGGGGTGTGTATTGATGCAGGAAGGGAAAGTTATAGCTTATGCATCTCGACAGTTGAAACCGCATGAGCTTAACTATCCGACCCATGATTTAGAATTGGCTGCCATTGTGTTTGCATTAAAGATTTGGCGCCACTATCTGTTTGGGGAGAAATGTTTCATCTACACTGATCACAAGAGTTTGAAGTATTTGGGTGTCCAGAAAGAACTCAATCTTCGTCAGAGGAGATGGTTAGAATTGATTAAAGACTATGACTGCTTGATTGACTATCATCCAGGTAAAGCAAATGTTGTTGCTGATGCCTTGAGTCGGAAGTCTTTAGCTGGTTTAACTGTTTACTCGCTCTCGTTGCTTGTTGAGTTGAGAGCATTGCATGCCAGTTTTGTACCTTGTGTTGATGGTGCATTATTGGCACAGTTGCAATTAAAGCCGATTTTGTTAGATCAGATCAAAGAAGCTCAGTTGGCCGATAAGAAGATTCAGAAGATTTTTTCAGATTGCAAGAATGGGAAGACTAGAGATTTTGTTGTGAAAGATGATGGGAGTCTCTGGTTTAAGAACCGATTGTGTGTACCCGATGATGCTGATTTGAAAAGAGTCATTTTAGAAGAAGCTCATCAGTCAATGTTTGCTATGCATCCGGGTAATACGAAGATGTATCATGATTTGAGACAGCATTATTGGTGGATTGGTTTGAAGAGAGACATTGCTGAGTTTGTATCGAAATGTCTCACTTGTCAGAAGGTTAAAGCAGAGCATCAAGTTCCAACCGGGTTGCTTCAACCATTGTCAGTGCCAGAATGGAAGTGGGAAAGAGTGACAATGGATTTTGTGTCTGGTTTGCCATTGACACAAAAGAAGCATGATGCTATATGGGTGATTGTGGATAGATTGACTAAGACAGCTCATTTCCTTCCGGTTCGAATGGATTACTCTTTGGAGAGATTGGCTGAGCTGTATATCCATGAGATTGTGAAACTGCATGGTGTTCCAACTTCTTTAGTGTCTGATCGAGATCCCAGGTTTACTTCCAAATTTTGGAAGAGTTTGCATAGTGCTTTAGGTTCTCGACTGCACTTCAGCACTGCTTTTCATCCACAGACGGATGGACAGTCAGAGAGGGTGATACAGATTATTGAGGACATGTTGAGAAGCTGTGTCATCGATTTCTCTGGAAGTTGGGATAGGTTTTTACCTCTTGTGGAGTTTGCTTACAACAACAGTCACCAATCCAGCATTGGTATGGCACCGTTTGAAGCATTGTATGGCAGACGGTGTAGGACACCTCTTTGTTGGAATGAGCTTGGAGATAATAAGTTGGTTGGTCCTGATTTGATTCAAGAAACTGAAGATAAAGTAAAGTTGATTCGAGGCAGGTTAAAAGCAGCTTCAGACCGACAGAAGTCTTATGCAGATCTAAAAAGGAGAGATATAGAGTTTGATGTTGGAGATAAGGTATTTCTGAAAGTGTCTCCTTGGAAGAAAATTTTGAGGTTCGGTCGGAAAGGAAAATTGAGTCCTCGTTTCATTGGGCCGTATGAAGTGTTAGAAAGAGTTGGGCCAGTGGCATATCGACTTGCTTTGCCACCTGAGTTGGATCGTATTCATAATGTATTCCATGTTTCTATGTTGAGGAGATATAGGTCGGATCCATCTCATGTGTTGCCATTTGAGTCTATTGAAGTGAGCCCAGATTTGACATTTGAAGAGGAACCAGTTGCTATCTTGGCACGAGAAGTGAAAGAGTTAAGGAACAAGAGAGTGCCATTGGTGAAGATTCTTTGGAAGAATCATGCAAAAGAAGAAGCGACTTGGGAAAGTGAGCATACCATGCGAGAGCAGTATCCGCAATTGTTTCAGCTTTGATATCAGGTAATTTCGAGGACGAAATTTTCTTTTTAGAGGGGGAGAATTGTAATATCCTCATTTATGCCCTAGAAGTTTTGAGTATGTTGTTGTTATTGTGGTTGTTGATATATATATTGGGAAGTGAATGTTTGTGCATATATGTGTTAAATTGTAAGAGAAAAGAAATGGGAAGAGAATGTATATGTATATGTGTTTTGGAGAAGAAATTTAGGGTTTAGAGACAAATGTATATGTTGTTTATATGATGATATAATTAACATATACATTGGTCAAATGAAGAGTCAAGGTGATGGTTAAGTGGAAGAAGATATTTTTGGTTGTTAATGAAATTACTATAAAGGGCTTATATGAGACAAAGAGTTAGTTATATGGTTAAGGGTGTTTTGGTAATTTTCCTTGTAAGATGCATGGTGGAGATTAAAAGAAGAAAAGGTGTTTGACTTGTGCATTTTCTTCTTTCTTTCTTGAAGTGGCCGGATTCTCCATAGACAAAGAGAGAAAGAGAGGTGATCTTGAGGTTTGAAGCATTTTGAAGAAAGAAACAAGGGTTTTGGTTAAAGATTTGTGGATTTCTTCATTTGAGGTAAGATCTTTTCTCTAATTTCTTCAATTCTTTTGAAGTGGTATGATTAAGTTGCTTATGGTATGATTGTAAGTATTGATTTTGCTTGATAGATGAGAAGTTGGGTTGGTGTTGGTGATGGAAGAGTAAGATTGGTGTTTAGTGAAATTGTTTCTGTTTTAGGATTAGTAAAGGCTGTGACTTGTATGATTTTTAATTAATTTTAGAAAAATGTTCTTGAAGTGAATTTTTGATATGTTGTGCCTATATGAGTCTAGAATGACTGAAAAATATGTTGATTCGATTTTGGAATGGTTATGAGTTTAGAAAAATTATTTTCATTAGACCTGTTCCAGCAGGTACCTTAACTGGGACAGCTATATTTCGGGATTTTTAATAAAATGTAGAAAAATCATATTCAATTGAATTTTGGATATGTTGTTTCTTAGTGAGTATAGTATTTGAGAAAAATAATTTGGAACCACGTTGATTGAATTTGATTTATGGAATTCACAAAGTTCAGAACTGCTGCCAGGATGCAGGGCAATTGGGGCAGTCTGGTTAGGTGAACTATTTGACCAAGATTTTGTGTTCAGTTTGATCTGAAATTTTAAAGGGATGATTTTAAGATATAAAACTAAATTCTGTAAAAATTTTAGAATTTTTAGTCAAGTAGATTATTTTATACAATTTTTCAAAATAAGGATAAAATGGAGTTTAAAACCAGAATGTACTATTTATGATTAGGGTTTTAATTCTTTGTTCTTCTTGCATTGCTTTGGTTCTCCAAAGGTAGGTTGGTCCTTAAACCTAACCCTAAACACTTTAAACACACTTGAATCAATGAATGTTATAATCAATTGTTCTTTGCCCTAATTGCATTGTTGAGATTGAACAATGTTATGTTGTGCATTGTGAATGGTAATGTGTTTCATGAGTAATGTGGAATGAAATGTTGATATTTATGAATGATGCTATGTGAGATATAATGTGATCATGGATGAGATATATATATATATATATATACTTGAATAATGAGATGTTATATTATGAAATGAAATGTGAAGCCATTGTTATTGGCTAAGATGATGTAATTGAAAGAAAGAAGGCATGTTTGCCTAAATGTGATGAGAATTGAGAATGGAAATGAATTGTTTGTTTAATATGTTATTCAGTTTCAGAGTTCTGGATTTGGGTGGCATGCCTAAGAAATGATGAAAGGTAACAGTCTTGCCGGGTTGAGGACCTCCTCATAGGTGTTGAGTTGATGATCCAAGAGACTGGGTCTGTTACACTATCCATGGATAGAGATACATGTATATACATTGCCTACGGGCGTGATTATTGTGACTATGAACCAAAGCAGTAACTCTGAACTCTGAATATCGTATTAAATACTTGTTGGGCCCATAGGTGTCAGGGTTATATGAATGTCCTAAATAATGTTATGAGTTAATGAAATGAGATGTTGGTTATTGAGTATGATTGATTAATGTTGAATGTGGAAAGATGTTGAAATGTGGTATGCTCATATGACTATGATTTGTGAAATGCATAATTATGTGGTTAACTTTATATTTATGATATTGATCTTATCAATAACATATGTGGCATTGCATTACATTAAAGCATACCATTAGCATGTTTTATCTTACTAAGCCGTTGGCTTAGCGCGAATGTGATTCTTCGCGCAGGTGACAAGGAAGAACCAGAGAGTTCCTCTAGGCCGAGTCGAGCCTAGATTTTGAAGATTGAATAGTGGGCTTTAAGATCGAAGACTGACTGCCAAACATGTATAAATTTTATGTGTTGTAAAACTTGAGTTTTGATGTATATGAATTTGTAAATATTGTTACTTTCCGTTGCATAGTGAACAAAGATTTTATCTGCTGTATTTCATAATAAACCTTTACTTTATTTTGTACTAGAAGTGTAAATCCTTTTTGCAGGTTGTAGTTGAGGTTATAAGGGGGATTTATTGGAAGTGTACTGAGAATGATTTTGTTTGCATTGGTTTGTGTAAAAATGTTTTCAAAAATTAGAAAAAAACCAGTTTTGTCGACACTTGGGATTGAATTTTTAGGCAAAACTATGGCAAAATTTCTATAAAAATCGGAACAAAAATTTGACTAAGTAAAAGTGGTAGCAACATTAGGATAGGGTGGCGCCTCTACTCAGCTTACACACGTAGGTCGGGAAGGGGTGTTACAGTTATTAAAGTGATTATTGTGATGATTGTGTAAGATATGTGTTTATGTTATTGAGTGTACCCATTTGAATGAATTTGTGTTGTGCATGATGTGTTAAAATGCATTTAGAAGATTGTTGGACACATTTAGGGTTTGGTTTTCAAATGACACGGCCAAAAGCAAGGAGAGACACGGCCAAGCCAAGAAAACTTGGGCGTGTTGGAAGGATTTTTGGGAGACACGGCCGTGTCTATTGCCTGTGTTCACTACTGGATGTTGGTGTTGGGAGACACGGCCACAAGCTTGGCCGTGTCCCTTGCCCGTGTTGCTTACTGTCAAATTGTGGTTGAGAGACACGGCCACAAGCTTGGCCGTGTCCCTCAAGTGGGTTGCCCGTGTCCCTCAAATGTGTTGGTTAGGGTTTTTATTCTTTGCTCTAATTGCATTGTTATGATTCTTCAAAGGTATTTTGGTACCTAAACCTAAACATACTTCAAACAAAGAATGCCCTAATCAAATGGATGTGGAAGATCCTAAAACTATGAATGATGTAGATTGTTCTTTGCCCTAATTGCATTGCTGAGATTGAACAATGTTGTGTTATGCATTGTGAATGGTAATGTGTTTCATGAGTAATGTATATTGAAATGTTATAAGATGCTATGATGATTCAATTGAATGAGATATGGCATGTTTGCCTAATTGATGAGAAGAATTGAGAAAGAGTTTGATAAAGAGAATAATGAAATAATTGTATGTTTAATATGTTATTCAGTTTCAGAGTTCTGGTTTTTGGAGGCATGCCTATTTAATGAAAGGTAACAGTCTTGCCGGGTTGAGGATCTCTTCAAATTGAGTTGAATTGAGGTCCAAGAGACTGGGTCTGTTACACTATGATAATTGATATTATGAGATATTTGATTTGTAACAGTCTTGCCCGGTTGAGGATCTCCTCGAGTTAGATGAGTTGATGATCCAAGAGACTGGGTCTGTTACGCTATCCATGGATAGAGATATATATGTATATGTTGCCTACGGGCTTGATAATGGTGTTTATGAACCAAAGCAGTAACTCTGAATTCTGAATATCGTATTAAATACTTGATGGGCCCATAGGTGTCTAGGTTTTATGTATATCATAAATGATGTTCTAATGTAATGAAATGTTAATATTACTTAAATGATGAAACGGACTATTCACGGAATATTGTCTGTTGAGTATGATCTTTATTGATTGAGTGTGTATCATTAATGTTGATTTATTAATACAAATGTGAAACATTGCATTGCACTAAAGCATAACATTAGCATGAATTGTCTTACTAAGCCCTTGGCTTAGCGCGATAGTGTTTAATCGCGCAGGTGATAGAGTTGAACCCGAGAGCTCTTCGAGACCGAGTGAGAGTAGACGTTGAAGAGTTGATTTTGGGAACTTAAAGATCAGAGAAGAATTGCCAATCATGTATAACTCTTTCATATTTTGTAAATATTGTTTATAATGTAAATATATGTATAATTGTAAATACGTATTCAAATGCTTTCATATATGTAAATATTTTCTATATTCCGCTGCGTATTAAATAAATGTATTTATATATCTATTTTGTTTTATATTACAAATTGATGACTTATTTTCCTTAATGTATATGAGAAAGATGATGGTATTATTTAAAATGTTTTGAATGTTAATAAAATCCGTAGCATTCCTATATTCGATACATGTATACTACATTGTGGTGTATGTAGTGTGTATATATTGGGTGTGGGGGTGTTACAACATATATGGCCAAATCTGCCAAAGCAACGCAATTGATGAACCCGACATTAAGATATTTGCATAGGGTGAAGATATTTGCTAGAAAGAAAAGTCCTAGGGTGGCTTCATGTAATGAATTATTTTTCTTGTGGTGTGCCAACAATAATGAACCGGTGAGCATAGGGTATTGGTTAGCAGAATTTTTGGATAATATGGCTAATAAAAGAAAAGGTGTCATTTGTATTGGAGGAATAGTCACTACTCTTGCCCTTACTCTTGAATATAACTTTAATCTAAATATTTGTGGCATGCAAAGAATTTATAGAAGTGATGCATTGGATATTGCCACTTTGAAGAAAATGCAAATGATAACTAAAAGTGGTGGGACTTATGTGATGGCTCAAGGTGAACCAAGTGCATAAGCAGGGCTAAGTATACAAGGGGATCAGCAAAAATGACAACGAGTCGATGAGGACTCTGATTCTAATTCACTGGATTTAGATGAAGATGCTTCAGTTCCAAAAAATTATGAGGTGATTAGTAGGATAGAAGCCCTAGAGAATAAAGTTGGTCACAATCATGCTGAAGTACTCAAGCAATTAGAGCAAATCTATAACAACTTGGCCATGATTCTTAGCCTTCATCCATCCACTACATCATCATCGTAAACTTCACTTCATGGCTTCAAATAGCTTCAACCTGTTGAAAGCACAATTTATTTACTTATTTTATATTTTTAGATGTTTTAGTTATTATTTACTATTTTTAGTTATTAAAACCTTATGTTTTGTTATCTTATGTTTATTGTTATTTTATTTTTGGAACAATTAATGTTTGTTGTTGGAAAGAATGAAGTAGCACTTTGTCTCACATAGGGAAATGATGGAAGACAAGTTTTATCTAAACCCCTCTTCCTTTAAATTATGTCTGCTTACATTGAGGACAATGTCAATCTTAAAGTATGAGGTGTAAAGTTTTACTTGTAACCTACTTTTGTTTGCTTTTATTTTTCATAGGTGACCTTTAAATTTTTGAAGCATGAAATTGAGAGTGGATAAAATTGGTGATTATTGTCAATTCGGATGGATATTCCTTGCATTACTTGTGAACTTGTGAGAAAATTGAGCCTCTTAAGTTGGATACCAACTTATTATTCTTTGTATGTGAACATTCTTGATTGATGAATTGCTAGAACTTACTTTGATTTGCATTTTGAGATCACATAAAAATTCCAATTAGGCATCAATATGTTAAGGCAATTATGTATACCCATTTTAGCTTAAAAGGCCAACCTTTTATACGACCTTAGTTCACTAATTTTGAGCCTATTCTATTTTTCCTTTTCTTTCTTTTTTGCAACATCATTAGCCTTGAACCATTTTATTTTAACTCTTACCCTTTCATTAGGATCAAGAGCATTTGAAAAGCTTAGAGTGTTGTGTTAAATAAAGTGTGGGGTTAAATTTAGCGGGTTGAAAGTTACAAATAAACATGTGGTAATTATTGTGTTCCTTTATTAGATTTTCTTCTTTTTTATATTATTGCTAAATTAAATCTAAAATAGGAAACAATTCAAATCCTATTTTAATTTATATTAAAAAAAATGATAGAAATTATTGTTCTTATGGGTAGGGTTGGAATAAGTTTGGTATGATCGTTGTAAATAAAATAAGAGGATTCCCATAAAGAGTGTTTTTATGTTAAGTGCTAAGTGAGTAGAGGGTGTTTGAGATTGTTGGATTATAGTATAATTGCTTACTTCATTCTTGAAGTGCTCTTGAACTTAATGAATAAGCTCACATTTTCAAATGTCATGCCTTTACCTTAGCCCCATTACAACAAAATAAAAGACCTTATGATTGATGATTGATTGAAATTTAGTGGTGGAGATGTGATTGAGAAGCAAGCCTATGGCTATAATCTTTCATTGAATGTTAGGAGTATAAACACTATCTTATTTAAACACTAAAAAGAGTTAGTAAGGGAGTGACAACCTTTGGTGCATGAAAAACCATTAAATTGCATGAGTATTAATTTTATTTGATTTGAGAATGATTGCGGATTTTAGGAGAAGGGAGTCTTGATATATCCTTATAACTCTTTAACTTGATTAAAATTTTCTTGTTTGGTTCTATTTTTAACTTTTCTTGGGGACAATCAAAAGATTAAGTGTGGCGTAATTATTATGATAATTTATGTGTGTGTTTCTAGGGTAACTTTATTGGTTTTTAGTTAATTTTATCTTAAATGTATGTTTAAGTTTACTTTATTGGTTTTTAGTAAATTTTTCCTTAAATGATAATTTATTGGTTTTTAGTTAATTTTTCCTTATATGTGTGTTTATGATTTAGGTTGAAGTAAGAACATGTGCAAAATGGAGATTTAACAAAGCCAATTTGAAGGAAAGAGCATTGGACACGGCCAAGTTGTCTTTAATGACTTGGCTATGTCACTCACCAAGAAGTTGGAAAATTGAACACGATTATGTTTTCATTGACTTGACTGTGTCCCTCATGAGAAAAGAAGAAAAATGTAGTAGATTGTGATGCACCCAATTGACTTAGCCATGTCACGTGACATGGCCAAGAGAAACATGACTTCGCTATATCCCATTGATAAGGAAAGAACTTGAAGGCAGAAGTAGACACATGGAGATGACAAGGCTAAGTCATTGGTTGTGTCACATGATACACCCATTGACTCGGTCGTGTTCGACCTTAAGAGAATGATCAACAAAGAAAGGCAGAAGAGGACATGGCCACAAGACATAGCCATCACCAGCCATGTCACTCCCATAAGAAGAATGCAATAATAGGTAGTAATAAACATAGGCTCATCACTTGGCCGTGTCTATGGGAAAATTGAGAGACACAACCAAGTCCAACCTGACTTGGTCGTGTTTGAGGCAGATCCTTTGTTTATTTTCATATGATTTGAGACACAAGGTGGGAGACAACAAGAATGTTTCTTTAAAAAAAATAAGAACAAGAAGTGAAAGGTGAGCTATTTTATGGGATCAAAGATTTAAGAATGAGAAAAGAGGGGATAAAAGGAAGTGGGGGAGTATGGAATAAAAATAATGGGAAGGGGATATAGAGCCACACATTGGGGGATAGAGGACCATCCTCTACATTTCTATTCATCTTGTTCTTGTTAACATTCACCATCTTCATCACCAAATTCATCTTCCTTTCCTCTTCATTTTTCTTCCAAAAACAAGTTACTTTCACATTTTTGGGATAGTGTTTGGGTAGTTCTTGAATAAGCTCTTGAGAGGGTTAGATTTAGAGGAAGCATATAGAGTGGATTGGAGGCTTGAGAAAGTTTTCACTTCATTTTCAAGGATAGAACAATCGATTGAAGGATTGAAGAGGGCTTGGGAGTTCTTCATCACATTCAAGTTAAGCTAGGAGGGAGAACAAGAAGTTTCAACTCTTGGCATCTTTAAGGGGTTTTTCATATTCTTTCATTTAATTCATTTCTAGAGTGTTATTGTTTTGTTATGAACATTAATATTTCAATGGATAATTGTAATTTGATTTATATTGAGATTAATGTTTACTTCAAATTGATGATGAGCTAAATTACTCATGTCTAGGGTTTACAGTAGAATTGATTGAATGACTTGATTCGAATTTTCTATTAATATACCTTGTTATTATTTGATTGCATTGGATTATATGTTAGATTGATATATTGGCAACCTATTAATCTCCAGATATTAAATGAAGGACCGAGATGTGAAATTTTATATTGCAACAATGCAATCAATTACCTTAAGAATGAATTAGAAATATAAATTCTAGGGTGTAATTAATTTGCAAGTTCAAATAATTAGTTGTTGTTAATTCATTAATGTTAAAACCAATGAATTGATAATTACTAATTAATCACAAGAAACAACTTAGGTCACAAGGTTAAATTAATGGATAAATGCCAATTAAGCTTAGATTAAATTGATCTACAAACCCTAGGTGCCATTCCAAGAATTTAAATTAATCTTGCACAACATTACTCATTTTACTCTTGAATTTTAATTACTTTTCACCATTTGAACAACACACACTCAAACTTTAATATTTTATTTAAATCAAATTATTATGAACAAACACCTTTCTTATGAGACGACTTTGGGGTGAGCACCGTTACTTTAATAACCTCATATACTTGAGAGAGTTGCTTAGTAGTAGTATTAAGAAGAACGCAACATCCTAATTTATAGCACAACCTCTAGCATGGTACACTCATTTGTAGATAGACTTTTTAGATATAATCAAGTGTTAATGGCCAAGAGGATAAAGCCAAAACTGCTTTCGTAACTACATAGGGTATATTTTTCTATAAGGTGATGTTGTTCAGATTGAATATGCTAGAGCAACCTGCCAGAGGATGGCCACAACTTTGTTTTGTGATATGATGCAGAAGGAGGTGGAGCTATATATTGATGACATAATGGTAAAATCAGAAACAAGAGAATAATATTTCTAGAACTTGGAAATTTTCTTTGAAAAAACAGTCAAGAATATCCTTAGGTTAAACCTAGGAAGTATGTGTACTTCAGGTAAAACGTTGGCACATGACATTAGCCTAAATGTCATTGAGATTGACCTTGACAAAGTTTAGACAATTAGGGATATGCCAGCCCCTAAGGTAGAGAAGGAAGTCAGGGGGTTTATCGGAATGTTATAATATATAAGCATTGGAATGATGAATGTCAGAAGGCTTTTTTTCGTATAAAAGAATACTTGTTGAATCCATCTGTCTTAAAACCACCAAAACCAGGTAGACCTTTGATACTATACTTAGCAGTTGAAGAATGATCAATAGGGTAATGCTGGCCTATGCAGATGAATTAGGATTCGAGCATGTAATGTACTACTTAAGTAGGAAACTTCGGCCTTATGAAACAAGTATAATATCATTAAAAAGACTTGCATCGCCATGGTTGGGTAATCAAAGAAATTGTGGCATTACTTTCAATCTTATAATGTGCAAGCAATTTCAAAAGTGGTATCCAGTTAAGTACTGAGGGAGATGCCTTCGTTAATTGGAAAGTATGGTGGATGGTTGAACAATTTAAAATTGAAGAGTAGTAGTAGAATTCCTAGCTCAACAACCACTACCCAAAAGTGAGGAAGTAACTTTTGAATTTCCAGATGAACATTTAAGGGCCATAGAAGTACAATGATGGAATATGTACTTTGATGGAGCTGTAAATAGGAAGGGAGATGGATTTGGAGTTATATTAGAGTCACCCAAAGGAGAACTCATTCCCTTGTCCCAGAAATTAAAATTCAAGGCAACCAAGAATATGGCAGTGTATGAAGCATGCATCTTTGGTTTGAAAACCTTGATCATAATGAGGGTTGATAGCGTATAAGTTTTTGGTGACTCATTATTAGTGGTATCCAAATTAAATGGAGAATGGGAATTGAAGGAAGAAAAGTTGAAGCCATACCATGAATACTTGACTGTGATGAGGAAGAAATTTAAAGAATGTAGATTTTCATATCTACTTAGAGAAGAAAACTAGATGGTCGATTCTCTAGCCACACTAGCTTCGATATGGGAGGATCCTATCAAATTGTTCCTTAAGCCTCTAGTTTTAACCAATTCATCCATTTCTTGCTATGATTATGAAATGATCATGGAAACTAACATGGATCATAATGTATAGTATGATACCATTAAGCAGTTCTTGGACAGTAGGGACTAGACACTAAGGGAAACAAAAGAGGAAAGAAGAGCTATAAAGTGGTGGTCTTTGCAATACATCACTTTTCATGGAGAGTTATATCAAATATAGCCAGATGGGAGTACATTTGAGATGTTTAAGGAAGTCTGAAGTTGAGTAGATCATGTTGAAAGTACATGCAGGGACTTATGGGCCTCGTATGAATAGTTTAGCTCTGGTTAAGAAGATAATTTGACAAGGCTACTACTGGTTGACCATGGAAAGGGATTGTGTTGATTTTGTGCAAAAATGTCAACAATGCTAGCTATATGGAAATTTGAATCATTTACTTCTCGAAGAGTTGCATTCTATGTCTTCACCTTAGCCATTCGCAACATGGGGTATAGATATTATTGGGGAGATACATCCAATGGCTTCAAATGGCCACAGTTATATAGTAGTAGCAGTCAATTATTTTTCAAATTAGGTCAAAGAAAAGTCTTTCAATAAGTTGGGAGCAAGGCAAATAGCTCAGATTATTAAGAGAAACCTCATCCGTAGATATGGAGTTTCAAATAGTATAGTGTCTGATAATGGTTTGCATGTTTCCATCTTGCATTGGTGCCCATTTTTATTTATTTATTTGGTCTATAATGTGATGAATGTTCATTTACTTTAATTATATGTAATATGGATTATATCATAATAATCTAAGATTTTTATAATATTTAGACCTGAAAAAGAGGCCGATTCTAATGAATCAAGCGTTATGAGAATGCTAGGTCATTCTCACCTTCCCCATGTATACCCAACTTTCTAAACACAATAAGGGTTTGGGGATTCCTTAGGAATCAATCCATCCACACTTTTCTATCTTTCCGACTCATCCAGGTGGGTACTCTAATTTTTCAGGTTTAGGCTCGTGTTCTCTAAGGCCATGACCCTAAAAATACCCAAGTCGCAAGAAGCATTCCACTGGAAGTGGGGGGAAAAATCCCCACTCATAGTAAGCTAAATAAAAGTCATGCTTAATGGGTTGAATTTATAGAATCCTTCCCATATGTTATCAGGTATGAAAATGGAAAAGAGAATGTGGTCGCTGATGCCCTTTCAAGAAGGTATACTCACTTGACCACCGTGGATGCTAGGATACTTGGTTTTGAATTTCTTAAAATCATGTATGAAAAAGGATAATGATTTTTCCATTATTTTCAAGCTTGTGAAAATGGAGCTTATGGCATAAGCTCTATAAGTTAGATGGAAAATTATTTATGTGTGCTTTATTTTTCAATGAGACTTTTGCTTACAAAGGAGTCACATTCTAGGGCTTTAACAGGCATTTTGGGGTCACTAAAACTTTATAAGTTTTGAATGAACACTTTCATTAGCCCAAAATAGGGATGTATGTGTAAACTTTTTATGCTAAATGTATTTAATGCAAGCAAGCTAAGTTTATAACAATGAACCATAGGTTGTTTAATCATTTGCCTATTCCTAGCGAACCTTGGACTAATACTTCTATGGATTTTATGTTGGGTTTGCCTAGATATTGGAAACGTAGAGATTCTATCTATGTAGAGGTTGAACAATTTTCTAAAATGTCTCATTTTATACTTTATAAGAAAACAGATGATGTCACACTCATGGCATACCTAAAACTATTGTTAATGATAGGGATGTTAAGTTCTTTAGTCATTTTTATAAAGTTTTGTGAAATACATTAGGAATAAAGCTACTATTTTCTACTACTTGTCATCTAAAAATTGATGGACAAATTGAAGTTGTTAATAGGGAACTTTATTATGTGTAATCATTAAAAAGAACATGAAAATTTGGGAAGAATGCACACCATTAGTTGAATTTGCATGTAATCATATTGTTCATTCTACCATGAGTTACTCTCCTTTTGTAATTATTTATGGTTTTAGTCCTTTAACATCTTTGGATCTAATTGCTTTTCCTTGTAGAGAAAGATCTAGCTTAGATGGTAAGAAAAAAGCCGATTTGGTAAAGAAGATCCATATAGACGTAAAGGCCAATATTGAAAGGAGGAACTAACAAATTGTAAGTCAAGTCGATAGAGGAAGAAGGAAGCTTATGTTTGAACAAGTTGAATGGGTTTGGATTCACATGAGAAAGGAAATATTTCCTAACAAAAGAAAATCTAAACTTCACCCAAGGGGAGATGGACCATTTTAAGTCTTGAAGCGCATAAATGACAATGCTTACAAAATATACTACCCCGATGAGTATAATGTTAGTACGTGTTCTTAATGCAGGAGGGAATGATTCAACCAAGGAGCCATGCAAGCCATTGTCCAAGGATCCACTTAGCCTACATAATGGACCCATCACTAGAGGATGCTTACAATAATTCAAAGAAACCTTATTGACTATGATACAAGGTTGATGGAGAGATCTAGCTACTATTAAAGAACACAAGGAGGACTCCAACTAAAAGCTTAGGCTTCTACAATTATATCATGGCCTAATTCATCTTTGCACCATTTAGAGGATTTAGCAATCGCAGTATCGATGTTGATGCTTACAATAGTTCAAAAAAGCCTTAATGACTATGATACAAGTCTGATGGAGAGATCTAGATACTATTAAAGAACACAAGGACTCCAACTAAAAGCTTAGGCTTCTGTAAATATATCAAGGCCTAATTCATCTTTGCACCATTCAGAGGATTTAGCAGTCACAATATCGATGCCACATTTATCAATGTGGCCGCGAGCCTCATCATGAAGCCTACTTTGCTCTCGTAGACAATTTTTTATATTTTAGTCAAATAATACATTTGTACTTATTATTTACATTATTTGTTAATGTAATACCCTTATAACCCATATATGTATAATATATATACTCCCTATGTGCAACATACGTATATAGTATATAAAAATATCACCGACCAGTCCTTTCAAAATTTCTATAGTTATAAGAAAATATATTAAACCTTATAATGTACTTTAAAAATTTAAATAAGATCATTTGAATACAGGTTAAACACCAAAAATACATATTATAAACAAAAATCTCTTAAAAAAATTTTGCCAGAGTTTTATCTGTAATTTCAACATTCTTAAGATTATCAAATTCACAACCTGCACAAAATTTGAGACACTCCTAAAATATAGCTTTCACGAATCCACCATTCACCAAGAATCCTCCAACTTACCATTTAAAACATTATTTATCATAATTAATTTTTTATACAAATATGTTTACACAACCATTTCAAATGTTTAAAAGAAAACCAAGTGTTATGATTCAATATGTATAAACAAAAATGCATAATACAAAACACAAATATACATGACTATAGTTGGCCCAATTGGTCTCATGGTACCCTCTAACTAAAAATCACCGATAACCAGGATCCCTTAGATTTGAAAAACTCTTTCCTGCATGATTTAAACAATCGAGCTAAGCCATACAGCTTAGTGGTACACAATCTCAAATACAATAAATGTAAATCACATACAATGGTACTTTCTCACAACATTACTTACATTACTCAAGCAACATCTTTACTTTCAAATTATAACTCACATACATACAATATTTGCACACACATATACTTTGGGGCCAAACACACCTATTCAATTATCAAGTCCATTTATCACAATATCAATTTCACGACTCAGCTCTGCTCAGGTCCATTCTCAATCTCAATCTCATCACATGACCTAGTTTTGCTCAGGTCAAGACCTAGCCTTGCTTAGTTCTATCAATACATGTAATATCATTCTCAATATTACTAGACAAGTAATTGTATAGGGTTACAAACACACAATATGTAACATCCCTAACTTTTTTTTAAAATTAAATAAATTAAATTGGATAAATTAAATAAATTATTTAAATGAAAAATGGAATGTTTAGAAGTGAGAATATGGGATGTCTATGTGAAATATACATGAATTGTACATAAAATATATAAAAGTCAACTAAAAGTCAAGAGGCAATATGGTAAATATACTTTGGAAATTAAAATTATTCAAATAATTTAAATATAAATTATATATGAATGGAAGATGTAATTTATGGGTTTTTTTAATTAAATAATTAATTAATTAATTAATTAAAAATATAATTAAATATAATACATATATGGTATATTTGATGTGTATATGAGATACACATTATATGTGCATATGAGTATTTAAATACATTAAATATATATTATACATTTATAGTATATACATTATATATATGTACATAATGATATATGAAAAATATAAGTAATATATATATGACATATACATATACTTAAAGTATATACAACATATAAATTGGATATAATATATATGTAGATATTTATGGATGGAGAAGATGGAAAATAAATAAATAAAGAAAAGTCAAAGATGGAATGCTTGGTGGAGAATTAAAACAAATTAATTAATTAATTAATTTAACATAAATGGATAGGAAAAGTGGAAAAATACATTAAATGGGTTGTTCTTCTTCCCTTTCGAGCCATGGCCAAGAGTTCCATTTATAAAGAGTGTGAGAGTGAATTATTCCTATATACTCCAAATTAATTGGAAAATCAAAGGTTTCAAAGGAATTTTAAAGAAAAATCAAGATTCAAGTAAGTACATATTCTCTAAAGCTTGGTTTCTTTCTTTTTAAGATTATGCTTGGATTTCTAATGAGAGAAAATGATGTTTAATTGCTTAATTGGGTATGAATGAAGTTATTTTTAGTAGCTAATAATGATTTTTAAGTTGGATTGAAGAAATGGTTAAGTTTGAGTGAAGTTTGGTGAAGAGAGAGAATTTAGGGTTATGGAACTTTTGAATTTTTGAATTCATGTGATTTAATTGTGCAATTTTGTTCTAAATGTGTTATTTTGATGCATAAACAAGGATTTTAAAGTCAAATGATGGATTTGGTTAAGTTTGGATAGAGATTGGATGAGGTAGTGTTGATTTAGGGTTTTGGAAAAGTGAATTTTCAAAGAATGATTAATTATTTGATTTTAATCCTTAAATCATGTTCTTTAATGATATAAGTGATAGAAATAAGAATAAAATGATAATTGGATTGAGTTGGAATGGAGAACCTTTAATGGTGAAGGTTATGACAATTTAGGGTTTTGAACAAAAGCATATGTTTATTTAATGTAATTGGTTTAAACATGTTAAAATATGTTTATAATGATATGAATAAACTTAAAAAACCAATTTGAATGGTTTAATATGGTTTTTCTAAGTTAAAGAAAAGTTAGGCCTAATTTTGGGGTTTTGATTAAAGTGGTGTTTAATTAAGGTTTGGTTTTTGAAATGCCTTAGAATGTGATATTAAATGATTATATTTGATCACATTTGGTATAGGCATTAAAGAGTAGTTATTTGCCCAACCCTAGTGTTTAAGGGCAACATGGAATTGAAGGTTGGAGGTTGATTTTGAGCTTGCTTTTGAGTACTCTTTAAGGTAAGTACAAACTTTGGATAAATTGAATATGTTTCATTACATTGGGGTTAACACATTTTGATTGAAAATGTGTTAAGCTACTTGATACATGGAATATTCATGAACAATGTGCTATGACATGTGTAATGATATGTATGCATTATATGCTTTGTGAAAAGCCATTGTTAATGGCTAAATTGAATAAAATGTGAAATATGTGCATTATGTGAAAATGAATCAAAGTGTTTGGGTAATGTGATTTATTATGTATGCATTAAAGGCATTGTAAAAAGCCATTGTTAATGGCTAAAATTATATAAAATGTGAATTATGCGAATTATGTGAAAATAGCCCAAAGTGTTTGGGTAATGTGACTTTGATGTGGTATGTGATACATTATGATGGTATATTTAGATATGATGAAATGAAATGAATTGATATTGATATGAGTGAGAAAAATGAGAAAATGAGGCAATGTGCCTAATTGATAATGAGAAATGAGACAATATGCCTAAATGATAATAAGAAATGAGGCAAGGTGCCTAGTTGATTATGAAAAGTGAGAAAGAATGATGATGGGAAATATGAAATAATTATGTGCCTAATATGTTATTCAATTTTTAGAGTTTTGTATTTGGAGACATGCCTATGAGATTATCCCCATTATTTGCCTTCGGTGCTAGCTTTTGAGCAATACTTTAATTTGCCTTCGGGGCTAGACACTTGGCATCACTGTAATGTGATTTGCCTTTGGGGCTAGCTTTTGAGCATTACTATGATTTATCTTCGGGGCTAGACACTTGGTGTCAATTTGGACCAAAACAGTAACTCTGAGATTTGAATGACATACTAGATCCTTTGGATCCATGCTTATGTTTGTGCTTATGTGAAAGGTAAAATGATTGAAGAATATGTTTTAAAATGAAATTATATGACACATTGCGACATGATATGTAAAAGCATTTTGTATTGGTATTGTTTTAAAGTTTTAATGTTATCAAAGTTTATACCGCTAAGCTTTTAGCTTAGCACGATTGTAATTCATCATGTAGGTGACAGGGGCTATCCGGTAAAGCCGGAGAGTTCTATTAGACCTGGTCGGGTCTAGGCTTGTGCCTGTTGAGCTTGAAGTATTTTTAGGTACATCAAGCTTGAAGTATTTTTAGGTACATCAAGATCAGAGCCATTTGCTAGCATGTACATATTTGATATTATAGTACATTTTGATATTATGTATATTATGTTATATTTTTGAAGTATATATTATAAATTGTAAAGAATATTTTGGATAATTTGTTTAAAATGGGATTTTATATGTATTGTTGATATATATATATATATCTATGTATAAATATTTTGAGAAAATATAGAGAAATTGAGAAGTATTGGAAAAAATGGTGATTTGATTTTATTGGGAGTGTTTATTTTATGCAGGTTGAGTTTTTTGAATTTTGGGATTGTCTAAATTACAGACAAAACTCTGGCGAATTATTTTCAGATATTTTTATATAAAATGATTATTTTGGAACCTATAATCTATAAAGAATATTTTATTTATTATTTAATATACATTTCAAAGTATTTGAGATTTTAATTCGGTAAATGAAAATTCTTTTTTATGAAATCGGGTTGTGACATTTTTATACCATATATGCGTATTTTACATATACTGGGTGTATGTATTATACATATATAGGGTATAAGGGTGTTATGCAATAACTTTTTTTTCACATTTTTCAGTGATCAACTCAATTCTTGATCACTTTCACATTACATCACAATGTCACAATTTCCAATTGATCAATCTTATCTTGATCAGCACCACCTCACATTTTTATATTATTTCACATTTTAACTTTTTCTATAATTTTAAATCATTTACATACACATCTGTATGTCACATTCACTATGTGACTTACTTCCGACATTTTTCTCACAAATCACATTTGTGTTCATATTGGATAACTCACCACACGTATCATATATATATATATATATGTATATATCAACCTACATTTTTCTTTACCAAAGAGACATTCATCACATAACTATGCCACAATGCATAGGTTATGTGCACACCCACATTTTAAAATAGTAGTTTATATACATATTGGCCACTCACATTTAATGCACATAAAAGTTTTAAAGATATGAATTAACTTATACTAACTTCTTTTCTCTTTCCCAAGCCAAACTCTAATCTCCACTCTTTTATCACTTTCACCTATACATATATGGTCTATTAACAAGCAACATTATCCATTACAATCACATTATCAATATACATTGAACTATCAATAAACAATCTCATCAAAATTTCACATACATAGAATTATTACATACATATTGAAATAACACTAATTTCATATATTCCAATAATTTTAACCATCCACACCAAAACCCTAAATCATGCATCACCTTTCCATATTTTGCAATTTGTCCATATCAACCAACCAACCAGCATTTCACCATATTCTCCTCATTTTAACAATAATTCTACTTATTTTAACAATTAAACATCACTTTCTATCTCTAGCAATCCATACATAATCATCAAATAAAAGAAAACAAAGCTTTAGAGAAGAGGTACTTACTTGAATCTTGATTTTTCTTTAAAAATCCACTTGAAACCTTTTATCTTTGGCCAATTTTGGTGTTTATACAATTAATATATAGTATGTATATACTATATATACATTAGGTATATATAACACCTATACTTCTCCCAATACTTTAATTAACCTCTAAATACCTATTTAATTTTCCCAAACTTATGGATATTATAGTTAAAATAATGCTTATCAGGCATAATATCAGTTGCAATATTGGGATATGATTTTATGGGTCCCAAAGATTTACTTAGATTCACATATCCTATTAGTACAAGAAAAGGAAGATTTTATTACACAACACCCTATTTAGAGAATTCTTTTTCCTTGTAGCATAGGATTTTCTTTGTAAAACTTATATATAGGAGCTTCATTACATTGTTGATATAAGTTGATTGATCAATAAAAATTAAAGAACTTTAGTTCATGGGAGATATCCTTTATCTCTTGTTTCCTTAATTCTTGTTTGAATCAAATTTCACACATAGAGTGAACCACTTCAGTGTTGATAATACCAAGGTTTTCTCCTATATATTAAGGTTTGGATCAAGGTCTTAGGAAAATTATCTGATTTAGCTTTCTAAGGAGTTGCTGCTAAGCGTAAAGGTGTTGGGTCTCAAGTCACTACTTGTGATTCACATCACATATATTGTAAATCTGTGTATATAGATGATAATGGTTTATTGCCATTTATTGTAAATCTTTGTATGTTCCTAATTAGCATAGATTCCTAATTAGAATATGAATACTTTGTATAAATCAGTATAAATTCCCTTGTAAATCAAAGAGTGAGAAGTGAATAAAAAACATAGTGATTTCTCCTAAAAATCTTAATGGTATCAAAGCTAGAAATCAAGAACATGAATTATGTTATTCAAAATTGTTTCATATCAAAATAAACCCTAGAGAGGCTAAATTCTTAATAATCCATCTTGGCCTTTGATCTTCCTCATTGCCACCCTAGTTCATGTCCAAAACCCATCACCAGCCAGTCACCAAAATCTGGTGGCCATTCTCTTGCCACATGATCAACACGTTGTGAGGCCTTGCTCGAGCACCGGTCCAACCTACTAAAGGAAGCCAAAATGTCTATTTGGGTTTGATCTCATGCAATAATACCGTGTATGGCCTTCAATCAGTTCAGTAAGCACGGGTTTAAAAAATAACCTTTTGATTTAAAAAAAAATTACTCTCTTTTATTTTGAAAATAGAGTTGATGATTTTGTTTTGAAAACTTTTATTGGGGAGTCACCATCTCAATTTATTTAGTTTGGAAAAATTTATGGAAAACCCCATTTAGTTTAACTCCATGAAAAATATTTAATTTTTACCTAAAAGGTACTATTTTGAAACCAATGAAATTGGGTCTTGGGCTAGGTTTTCAAATTAATTTTAAGCAAAATAAATTTTCCCTTTAAAGAAACTTTGACTTTTGAAAATTTGATTTTGGTGCAATGACAATTAAAATATAAATGATAGAAAATTATGCATGAACAATGAACATTCATGACAGTCATTAAGTAGAAGGGAATAAATAATTAAATTTACAACCCCACAATTATCATACACAAGGGAGCATTAACTCAGCCCTTATGGGCATGATTAAGCACAAATCCAAAAAAGAAGTAACAAATAATAATTACAGCTCCAAAATATTCATACACAGAGGAGTCTTAACTCCAGCACTTATGGGTATTGAGCTAGACACAAATGCTGAAAAAAAATAATGATTTGAAGAGACAATGTAACATCCCCTGACAATTCTCACATAAAACTATAAGAATGTTACTCAATATACTGTCAATACTCTAATCAATTCATTGACAAAGTTTCTTTTCAAAGTGTTATTAACAAAAATCTTCAAATAATAATACAATCTGTATAATACAACACTTATAAATCCAACATTTAAATCAATCTCCAATATCTCTAATAAACCAAATACTAATTATAAATCAGATAACCATTATAAGTTTGTCAATCTAAAATAAATATATAAAATATTATTTGATTTGATAATCATTCACTCTAATCTAAAACTCCATTCTATAAATACACATATTTCTTTCACGTTTATAAATTTATACAATCTCTCAAATAGACAAGATAAATTGCATATATATACTTCATAACTTACAAGTATAATATACTAAAGATCTCTATATGTACTGTAGATAATTTCTGAGATCTTTAATTCTACTTCTTAACTTGCTCCGATAACATGATACATGCGTGTCAGAAAATAATTCTAACACGCTAAGCAAAGCTTAGTGGTGCTTGTATAAACATATTTTGTTACTTAATATTAAAGAAAAATACTTACAAAAATATAATAATGCTCAGTTTTAATAAACATTTTAAAATATCAAATATTTTCAATAACAAACCAACATAATATTTTAATTACACAAAATAATAACTTTAACTTTATAAAAGTCATCATGCTATTCTACACTTTCGGTATTGCAAATTTTCTCTTTTGGAATCATTTTATTTAAGACTTATTTTATCATTTGTTAACATTGCTTATAATACACTTATTTGTTTTTCAATAAGTCTTACTTTTTAGTTTCACATATAGGATAATTTTATTCATTCTATAATTTTAGCATTTAGATTCAATATTATACGTTGGAGCACTTTGTATCTTATATCATTATATATACTTTCAATCATTATAACACTTAAAAAGTTATCGATCAATTTAATATTTTGAATGTAACATTTCTATTCCATGTATTAGAATTTTCAATTGGAAATATTAATATATATACATTATCAATCACTTCCACATTGTAACACAGTAAGTCGATTTTAAATAATTGACTTATATTATTATTTTGCATTTCTTCCATTATTCTTAACATCATATTCACATATATTTTCAATATAGATAACTTCATTAAATATGACCATACATACTAAACTCAGATCATAGGTTTGAATAACGGATTAGTGTAGCAATTTTAATGCCAAATCTCAAGAATATATAATGGCAATTATGTCCACTGTCACTGATGACATAATGTGTCCATTAATGGCACGAGGTGCCCACTATCTCTATGGCTATCCTCCCTCTGGCTAGCCATTTAATCCAAAGCTAGATCTAAAATCAGTTTATTTTGGGCAATTCATTAGTTTTTCACTAACATTAAATTATATATAGCACTTCAATGGAACAATTCTTTGATCAATACTTAGTATCACAAATATTTATCATATATTCAAAATAAATTTGTTACACTACTTGTTAGGGTTAATTTCAATAATCCTTTACACTTTAAGACCATATAATCATTTAGGCCCAAATCATGGAGGAAAAATAAAAAAAAAAGAGCTATTTTGGGCAAATTTCTTCAAGTGACACACCTAGAAACATAAGCATGTCAATGAACGTGTCATTTACTCATTTTACAGAAGCTTTGACATGCCCAACGACATGGGCGTGTCACTGGGCATGTCATTTATTTTGCAATACAGTAGCTATGACACGCCTAGTGACACGGCATGTCACTGGCCGTATCATTTATTTTCATCACAGTAGCTATGACATGCCCAATGACATGGACGTGTTCCTGGTCGTGTCATCAACACTGAAACATAGCAACGTTGACACACCCAGTGACATGGTCGTGTCACTGGTTGTGTCAAACAAAGTTCTATATTTCGAACATTTATCAACTTAAACTCCATATATCCAAATATATGATAACAATGGATCAAAACTAGTTTTTTTAACATAGAAAGAGCTTATATCAAATATTTTAAGCAAAAACTCTTCAAAAATAACTCAATCAATCACTTTAATTAATAAAATTTATAGAAATTTAGATAGTTGCAAATAAAAAATACATAAGCACATATCTCTTTCAAAATCTCTCTTCTTCTCTCTTTTCCCTCTTTTTCTTTGATTACTTGCTGATAATCTCATCTTTTCCAGCTTATTCTTTTAAAAACTTATAGCTGGATGTGATTTTCTCTTAAATTATGGCTAAAGTTCTTGAAAAGAAGGGAGAAAGAAGAAGTTTTGGTTGTGTTGATGATGATGAACGTGGATGAAGGAGGAAGAAGGAAGAAGAAGAAGAAAGAAACTTCTACATAAATAAACTTGTCCAAACACTTATATATACATCTTAATCTAGTGTGGCCAATCTCATCTTAGCTATGGTGCACCCTCTTTCTTATTCTTTGATTTTAATTCAATTTTTAGTCTCGTAAAACCGCAAAAATACATAATTTCTTTAGTAAATTTTTAAGATCTACTATTTACATCACTTATCCATGCCACTTATATCACAATTCACTATCAATTATCTATATTAAATTAAAAGTTTAGTATTTAAAATTTTAAACATTATAATTCTCCCTCACTAAAGAAATTTTATCTTCAAAATTTACCTATTATGATAATAAGCCACTTAATTCATATCTAATCTTAAACCTCACATAAAATTAATTATTTTATTAATTGACATAACTTTTATTTATTATTTTTTTTCTTTATGTCTGTTATTACTCAATGTAACACTTCCAGAATAATCTTATTATAGAACTGCAGAAGATTCAGCTCTACAAACTTATAGTGTTCAAGCTTAATTCAATAATTGCCTTTAATTCTCTTTAGAAATTTTTTTTTATATAATTTGTATCATTACATTCCATTGTTATATATATATATATATATATATTTCTTTTTTTCCTCATATACTGAACTTTAAATCCTAGTTCCAAATAGCGGGTCACAGATGGCAAGTAAATATCCACTGTAATGATATGGCCAAAGGCCCACTATGGCACGAATGCCCACTGTAATGATAATGGTATCAAAGATCCTTTATGATGCAAAGCATCCACTGTTTGCATAAAAGCCAATATCACTGGGACATAAAATGTGTCCTTTATGACACAGAGTGCCCACTGTCACTATGGCATAAAATGCCTACTGTCACTTTGGATAGTCACCCTTTAGCTAATTCGGAAACTAGATTTAATATCAGTATAATCGGGTAATACATTTATTTCACTATTTCAAATTATTGTTAATCATAATATCTTATGGTATAGAACATTTTCTTTTTAAATTGTTTGCTTATTACTGTGAATTTATATGATATGAGCAATTATTTTAATCACATTTATCATATGAACATATATACACAATATATTTATTTTCGATTAGTACGACTAATTTTATTTATTCATGAATCTTTATCTTTCAAATCACTTCCATGTTTTCACTGTAATAATGAAATCTAAATAGATTTTCACTCTTACTTGTTTAATTTTTTTCTTAACATATTAAGAATTCACAGCTATTCTTTCACTGTAAGAGTTTAAGTACGTATATATAATGTATTCACTATGTTTAACACACACACACACACACACACACATATATATATTTCTAACTTGATTGATAGTACATCATTTCACTAGAAGGGTTAAACTACCTACAAATCTCACTACATTCTTTCCTTTTCACATTATAAATTCCTTTCTTTTTATTGTAATAAATTAGTATCAGTTAACTCTTTAACACTTCTATATATAATCAATAACTTGTCTTTAATCACCAAATAATGTTACTATCATGTATTTCATAAGTGCACAATATGTAAATCTCACATTTTTACTTTCATTACTCAATCAATCAGTATATACACTTCTTTGTTTTCTTTATCTTGCTCTTTAAACTATTTAAAATCATCAATGATTCATCAATATATCATTCTTCTCACCTTGCTTCGTAAATTATCTTATTTCTTCATGAATAATGTGAAATCCACTAATCACTTGTAATCATCTTTTATCTTTTCTCTAACCTTACACTTATTTCAAATCTCCAATTATATTTATCCATACTTTCCTTAAGTTTTCTTCACATCTAAGTTTCATCATTCAAATTACATAGTCGTGTCACTGGTTGTGTCAAGCAAAGTTATGTATTTCGAACACTTATCAACTTAAACTCTATATATCCAAATATATGATAACAATGGATCAAAACTAGTTTCTTTAACATAGAAAGAGCTTACATCAAATATTTTTAATAAAAACTCTTCAAAAATAACTCAATCAATCACTTTAATCAATAAAATTCATAGAAATTCAGATAGTTGCAAATCAAAAATACATAAGCACATACCTCTTTCAAAATCTCTCTTCTTCTCTCTTTTCCTTCTTATTCTTTAATCACTTGCTGATAATCTCACCTTTTCTAGCTTATTCTTTTAAAAACTTATAGATAGATGTGATTTTCTCTTAAATTCTGGCTAAAGTTCTCGAAAAGAAGGAAGAAAGAAAAAGTTTTAGTTGTGTTGATGATGATGAACATGGATGAAGGAGGAAGAAGAAAGAAGAAGAAAGAAACTTCTACATAAATACACTTGTCCATAAACTTATATATATAGCTTAATCTAGTGTGGCCAATCTCATCTTAGCTATGGTGCACCCTCTTTCTTATCCTTTAATTCTAATTTAATTTTTAGTCTCGTAAAATTGTAAAAATACATAATTTCTTCAATAAATTTTTAAGATCTACTATTTACATCACTTATCCATGCTGCTTATATCACAATTCACTATCAATTATCTATATTAAATTAAAAGTTTAGTATTTAAAATTTTAAACATTACAGATAAGATAAAATAAATAAATGGAAAAGAGAAAATGAGAGGAGAACCAATTATGTGGTTTTTAATGGGCTTGCTACTTGGAATAATATTCCAAAGTATGCCTACTTATCCCCCTCGAATGAAAATTAGAGCCTTTTAATTTTTTACTCCTTTGATTGCTAAGGGCATAGGTTGATTAATTAGTTAGGTTTTATTACCAAACTTGAAAAAAAGATTGAGTTTGAGAATTACCTATGTGGATCTCTTTTTGCTTGCTTTGACGAATGATTAAAGTGGTTTTCGCTTCTCAATTCCACCTTGCTCTTGAGGGATCTCCTTTGACTTGATGTAAAAGATGAAATTAATTTAAAGAGAAAAAGAAATTTAATTTTTTTATAAAAAAATTAATTTTTGAGAGACGAATTGAATGCTAAATTGATTATAATTTTTACAGGATTTGTTTTAGAGAAAAGACCCCTATTTATAGGGGAAAGTTCCCAAAAATGCAAATTTTAGATCATATTCAAGTCCGCGCTCACATGGATAGCCTTTTCAAACTCATTTGGACTCCAGTTTGAGTGATTAAAATTGCGTTGGGACCACAATCACTTGCTCTTTACTGTGGGTGAAAATTTTATGGATTCACTGCAAAGTCATATTTTGACTAATATTTTGTGTAATTCTAACTCTTTTTAATTGTTTTAAAATTGAATTTGATGAATTTTCTTTTTTAAAGTTAGAATTTCTCTTATTTTAGCATAGAAAGTCAATAAGGCTGAGCATGGTTCGAAGTTGTTCAGAGATTGAAAAATCTTCATCTCCGAACCAAACTTTGGAGATTTTAAAATGAGATCACTGAAACCAAACCATAATCAACAAATCTCCAAATTGGATTGCTCTGATGTTTTAGAGCAATTCAATTTAGAGATTCGGTTCTTATGGTTCGCCTCCAGTTCTATTTGAATACGAAGATTTTAAGATTTAGCTCCATTTTTTAAATTTTAAGTAATATAATATTATTTAACTATTTTAGTAATAACAAACATCAAACTTTAACTTTTATAATCCAAAAAAAATATAATAAAATTGTGACAAATATCTAACATTCAATATCTATAATAAAACAAAATAAAATCAAAATATCAAATATCCAATACTAAATTATTACTAATTTCAAATAAAATATTTTAAATACATAAGCAAAAGCAAGATGGACAAATCAAAATTTGCCAAACTCTATATGCTCTTTAAACTTCATTCCATACAATTTAACAAAGAAAAAGATGATAATTGGCTTGAAAATTTTCAAAAAAAATCCAAAATAAACTTAAATTGAAATAATAACAATAATAAAATAGAAAAAATAAACTCCAATTTAATTTAATATATAATTTGAATTCCAATCAAACCCAATCCAAAAAGTAATTTGCAAAATAATTTAACAACTATGGTCTCTACATGCAAAGGGTGGTTTAGTCCAAAGGGTCCCATCAGCTGGTTGGATGCTACTCGCTACCCAGGGTTCCCTAAAACTAAAGCTTAAGGAACCCTTATGCATGATGAAGGAGATCAATCAAAGACAAAAAAAAATGGTTTTGAAAAGAGCCCATTTAAAAATTTGTTTTGAAAATTTTAAAGTCCCCAATGGAGTCACCAGTTGTGAGGCATCGCCCTAGAGCCAAATCCCAGCCCACAATGAGGGAGCTGAAAATGCTTATTTGGAATTTGTCCCACATGATGCAGCCGTGTACGTTCTCCAGTTGTTTTGGTAAGCACATGCTTTAAATCTTCTTTTATTCTGAAAAGACTTGTCTCTTTATTTTTGAAAAGAAACTCTCCTTTTATTTTGAAAAAGGATGGTGGTTTTTCTCTTGAAAAGCCAGAATTGGAGAGATGCCACCATAGTTTATTTTGAAAAAAAAATTAAGGAAAACATATTAAATTGACTCCTTTTAATTATATTAATTTTTATCCAAAAAGGCACTGGTCCGAAACCAATCACAAGGGGTCTTGGGCTAAGTTTTCATATCAATTTTGATATAAAAAAATGGTCTTATATCTCTCCTTGATTAATTTTGTCCTTGTTTTGATTGATTTAAGGAAAAATGTGATTTTTAAGGATTATGCCATAGTAATTTAGAATGACAATATATTGTAATGCATGAACATTTAATAATAATGACATTCACAAGTGCAGTGCTGAATAATAAAATATTACATCAAAATAATAATCTCATGGGAGCTTTAACTTTAGCCTTTATGGGTCTTACATTAAGCACGAATCCCCAACTAAAATTATTAAAAGCGAATTCATTCAAATTAAATTGCAACATAATAAAATCCCAAGATTAAAAGAAAGAAAAATAAATAAATAAATTGAAATAAATTCAAAAGGACCAATTTGGGAATTTAGGTAAGGGGTCACCACTTGGAGTAATATTCCAAGTGTGCCTACTTATCCCATTTGAATGAGAATCAAAGCTATAAGTAGTTTATGCCTTTGATTGCAAAGGGCTTAATTAATTGATTTTAATTAGTGTTATAATCGAATTTGGAAAAAGATTGATTTATGAAATTTACCTCTTTGAAGATTTTCTCTTGATTGACTTGAAGCTTGATGGAATTTCTTGATATAGGAAGTTTTTTGCACTCCTTGATATAGCCTTGAGCTTGATGGAATTTCTTGACTTATTATAAAGAACAAAAATTGATGGAAAAAAATCTAATTTGAAAGAAAATTGATTTAGAAGACTAATTTCTTGATGAAAATTTGAAAAAGTAAATTTTTTTTTGGAAATTTTCTGATGTTTGGAGAAATTAGGTAAAACTTTCAGTATTTTTGGAGCAATTTTGAGAGCAATTGGCTCTCTATTTTTCTTTCTAATTTTCAGACCCTCCATTTTGAAGAGAAAAACCTCAATTTATAGTGAAAAATTAGGCCGCACACGTGTCAAACTAGCCATATCCCGTCGGTTGGGCCTTGCAAGCCATGCGGTTGTCCGCCTGCCGCGCTAATGGTCCACGGGCACTGCGGCCTACAGCAAGTTTGTATGATTCAAGTTGCATTGGATTCATTATCATATGGGATTTAATTTAAAGGAAAATTGAGCATTTTTACTCATGTTCAAAATTAAGAATTTTTGGGCCCAGTTTGATCTAGCCTAGGCCCGTTCGGGTCCGTCGAAATTCCAATTTATGTGTTTCTAACTTTTTTTGAACCACGATCACCTACACTATAATTTGGGTGCAGTGTTAGGGGTTCACGACTATCCCCATCATGGTTTCTTTGTTTTAAAAGCAACAATGATGGTGTAAATACGATGACTTCGATGCAAGATATCATGTCATGTCATATAATGAGATTATGGTTCACTCTAGGATGTTTAGGATGGCCCACTCTAAGATTGTTTTAGAATGTTTATGTAAACCTATCCTAATGGGGTAAGGGAAGGCTCATCCTAGGCTATGGCCTAAAATGTCTATGTAAGCCTTCTTTAATGGGATAAGGGAATGTCCATTTTAGGATTGACCTAAAATATTTATGCAAACTTACCCTAAAAGGGTAAATGAAGGCCCATTCTAGGTTATGACTTAAAATATCTATGTAAGCCTTCCCAGTGGAGTCGCCAGCTAGGCCTCACCCGAGCACCAAATCTCATCCCGTAATGAAGGAGCCTAAAAAGTTCATTTGGACTGTAATACCCTTATACCCTATATACATATAATACATACACCCAATATATGTAAAATATGCATATACGGTATAAAAATGTCACAACCTGGTTTCATTAAAAAAAATTCACTTTACCAAATTAAAATCTCAAATACTTTGAAATGTATATTTAAATAATAAATAAAATATTCTTTATAGATTATAGGCAAAATAAGCATTTTACATAACAATCTCTGAGAAAAATTTGCCAGAGTTTTATTTATAATTTGAAAAATCCCAAAATTCAATAAACTAAACCTGCAGAAAACAAACACTCCTAATAAAATTAAAATTTCACTAATACTTCTCAATCTCTCTATATTTTCTCAAAATATTTATACATAGATATATATATCAATAATACTTATAAAATCCCATTTTAAAAAAAATTATCCAAAATATTCTTTATAATTTATAATATATTCTTCAAAAATATAACATAATATTCATAATATTAAAATGTACTATAATATCAAATATGTACATACTGGCAAATGGCTCTGATCTTGATGTATCCAAAAATACTTCAAGCTCAATAAACATAAGCCTAGACCTGACCAGGTCTAGTAGAACTCTCCGGCTCTACCAGATTTTCCCTGTCACCTGCGTGATGAATTACAATCACGCTAAGCTAAAAGCTTAGTGGTACAAACTTTGATAATATTAAAACTGTAAAACAATACCAATACAAAATGCTTTTACATATCATGTCATAATGTGTCATATAATTTCATTTTAAAACTTATTCTTCAATCATTTTACCATTCACATAAGCACAAATACAAGCATGGGCCCAAAGGATCTACTATGTCACTCAAATCACAGAGTTACTGTTTTAGTCCAAATTAACACTAAGTGTCTAGCCCTGAAGGCAAATTATAGTAATACTTAAAAGCTAGCCCCGAAGGCAAATCATATCACAGTGACACCAAGCGTCTAGCCTCGAAGGCAACTCAAAGTATTACTCAAAAGCTAGCCCCGAAGACAAATAATGAAGATAACCTCATAGGCATGCCGTTAAACATAGAACTCTAAAAATTGAATAACATACTAGGCACACAATTATTTCATATTTCCCATAGTCAATTTCTTTCTCACTTTTCGTAATCAACTAGGCATCTTACCTCATTTTTCATTATCATTAGGCACATTAGCTCATTTCTCATTATCAATTAGGCACATTAAATCATTTTCTCATTTTTCTCATTCATATCAATATCAATTAATTTCATTTCATCATATCTCTGTAACACCCCTTCCCGACCTACGTGTGTAAGCTGAGTAGAGGCGCCACCCTATCCTAATGTTGCTACCACTTTTACTTAGTCAAATTTTTGTTCCGATTTTTATAGAAATTTTGCCATAGTTTTGCCTAAAAATTCAATCCCAAGTGTCGACAAAACTGGTTTTTTTCTAATTTTTGAAAACATTTTTACACAAACCAATGCAAACAAAATCATTCTCAGTACACTTCCAATAAATCCCCCTTATAACCTCAACTACAACCTGCAAAAAGGATTTACACTTCTAGTACAAAATAAAGTAAAGGTTTATTATGAAATACAGCAGATAAAATCTTTGTTCACTATGCAACGGAAAGTAACAATATTTACAAATTCATATACATCAAAACTCAAGTTTTACAACACATAAAATTTATACATGTTTGGCAGTCAGTCTTCGATCTTAAAGCCCACTATTCAATCTTCAAAATCTAGGCTCGACTCGGCCTAGAGGAACTCTCTGGTTCTTCCTTGTCACCTGCGCGAAGAATCACATTCGCGCTAAGCCAACGGCTTAGTAAGATAAAACATGCTAATGGTATGCTTTAATGTAATGCAATGCCACATATGTTATTGATAAGATCAATATCATAAATATAAAGTTAACCACATAATTATGCATTTCACAAATCATAGTCATATGAGCATACCACATTTCAACATCTTTCCACATTCAACATTAATCAATCATACTCAATAACCAACATCTCATTTCATTAACTCATAACATTATTTAGGACATTCATATAACCCTGACACCTATGGGCCCAACAAGTATTTAATACGATATTCAGAGTTCAGAGTTACTGCTTTGGTTCATAGTCACAATAATCACGCCCGTAGGCAATGTATATACATGTATCTCTATCCATGGATAGTGTAACAGACCCAGTCTCTTGGATCATCAACTCAATACATATGAGGAGATCCTCAACCCGGCAAGACTGTTACAAATCATGTATCTCATAGTGTAACAGACCCAGTCTCTTGGACCATCAACTCAACACCTATGAGGAGGTCCTCAACCCGGCAAGACTGTTACCTTTCATCATTTCTTAGGCATGCCACCCAAATCCAGAACTCTGAAACTGAATAACATATTAAACAAACAATTCATTTCCATTCTCAATACTCATCACATTTAGGCAAACATGCCTTCTTTCTTTCAATTACATCATCTTAGCCAATAACAATGGCTTCACATTTCATTTCATAATATAACATCTCATTATTCAAGTATATATATATATATATATATCTCATCCATGATCACATTATATCTCACATAGCATCATTCATAAATATCAACATTTCATTCCACATTACTCATGAAACACATTACCATTCACAATGCACAACATAACATTGTTCAATCTCAACAATGCAATTAGGGCAAAGAACAATTGATTATAACATTCATTGATTCAAGTGTGTTTAAAGTGTTTAGGGTTAGGTTTAAGGACCAACCTACCTTTGGAGAACCAAAGCAATGCAAGAAGAACAAAGAATTAAAACCCTAACCATAAATAGTACATTCTGGTTTTAAACTCCATTTTATCCTTATTTTGAAAAATTGTATAAAATAATCTACTTGACTAAAAATTCTAAAATTTTTACAGAATTTAGTTTTATATCTTAAAATCATCCCTTTAAAATTTCAGATCAAACTGAACACAAAATCTTGGTCAAATAGTTCACCTAACCAGACTGCCCCAATTGCCCTGCATCCTGGCAGCAGTTCTGAACTTTGTGAATTCCATAAATCAAATTCAATCAACGTGGTTCCAAATTATTTTTCTCAAATACTAGACTCACTAAGAAACAACATATCCAAAATTCAATTGAATATGATTTTTCTACATTTTATTAAAAATCCCGAAATATAGCTGTCCCAGTTAAGGTACCTGCTGGAACAGGTCTAATGAAAATAATTTTTCTAAACTCATAACCATTCCAAAATCGAATCAACATATTTTTCAGTCATTCTAGACTCATAGAGGCACAACATATCAAAAATTCACTTCAAGAACATTTTTATAAAATTAATTAAAAATCATACAAGTCACAGCCTTTACTAATCCTAAAACAGAAACAATTTCACTAAACACCAATCTTACTCTTCCATCACCAACACCAACCCAACTTCTCATCTATCAAGCAAAATCAATACTTACAATCATACCATAAGCAACTTAATCATACCACTTCAAAAGAATTGAAGAAATTAGAGAAAAGATCTTACCTCAAATGAAGAAATCCACAAATCTTTAACCAAAACCCTTGTTTCTTTCTTCAAAATGCTTCAAACCTCAAGATCACCTCTCTTTCTCTCTTTGTCTATGGAGAATCCGGCCACTTCAAGAAAGAAAGAAGAAAATGCACAAGTCAAACACCTTTTCTTCTTTTAATCTCCACCATGCATCTTACAAGGAAAATTACCAAAACACCCTTAACCATATAACTAACTCTTTGTCTCATATAAGCCCTTTATAGTAATTTCATTAACAACCAAAAATATCTTCTTCCACTTAACCATCACCTTGACTCTTCATTTGACCAATGTATATGTTAATTATATCATCATATAAACAACATATACATTTGTCTCTAAACCCTAAATTTCTTCTCCAAAACACATATACATATACATTCTCTTCCCATTTCTTTTCTCTTACAATTTAACACATATATGCACAAACATTCACTTCCCAATATATATATCAACAACCACAATAACAACAACATACTCAAAACTTCTAGGGCATAAATGAGGATATTACAATTCTCCCCCTCTAAAAAGAAAATTTCGTCCTCGAAATTACCTGATATCAAAGCTGAAACAATTGCGGATACTGCTCTCGCATGGTATGCTCACTTTCCCAAGTCGCTTCTTCTTTTGCATGATTCTTCCAAAGAATCTTTACCAATGGCACTCTCTTGTTCCTTAACTCTTTCACTTCTCGTGCCAAGATAGCAACTGGTTCCTCTTCAAATGTCAAATCTGGGCTCACTTCAATAGACTCAAATGGCAACACATGAGATGGATCCGACCTATATCTCCTCAACATAGAAACATGGAATACATTATGAATACGATCCAACTCAGGTGGCAAAGCAAGTCGATACGCCACTGGCCCAACTCTTTCTAACACTTCATACGGCCCAATGAAACGAGGACTCAATTTTCCTTTCCGACCGAACCTCAAAATTTTCTTCCAAGGAGACACTTTCAGAAATACCTTATCTCCAACATCAAACTCTATATCTCTCCTTTTTAGATCTGCATAAGACTTCTGTCGGTCTGAAGCTGCTTTTAACCTGCCTCGAATCAACTTTACTTTATCTTCAGTTTCTTGAATCAAATCAGGACCAACCAACTTATTATCTCCAAGCTCATTCCAACAAAGAGGTGTCCTACACCGTCTGCCATACAATGCTTCAAACGGTGCCATACCAATGCTGGATTGGTGACTGTTGTTGTAAGCAAACTCCACAAGAGGTAAAAACCTATCCCAACTTCCAGAGAAATCGATAACACAGCTTCTCAACATGTCCTCAATAATCTGTATCACCCTCTCTGACTGTCCATCCGTCTGTGGATGAAAAGCAGTGCTGAAGTGCAGTCGAGAACCTAAAGCACTATGCAAACTCTTCCAAAATCTGGAAGTAAACCTGGGATCTCGATCAGACACTAAAGAAGTTGGAACACCATGCAGTTTCACAATCTCATGGATATACAGCTCAGCCAATCTCTCCAAAGAGTAATCCATTCGAACCGGAAGGAAATGAGCTGTCTTAGTCAATCTATCCACAATCACCCATATAGCATCATGCTTCTTTTGTGTCAATGGCAAACCAGACACAAAATCCATTGTCACTCTTTCCCACTTCCATTCTGGCACTGACAATGGTTGAAGCAACCCGGTTGGAACTTGATGCTCTGCTTTAACCTTCTGACAAGTGAGACATTTCGATACAAACTCAGCAATGTCTCTCTTCAAACCAATCCACCAATAATGCTGTCTCAAATCATGATACATCTTCGTATTACCCGGATGCATAGCAAACATTGACTGATGAGCTTCTTCTAAAATGACTCTTTTCAAATCAGCATCATCGGGTACACACAATCGGTTCTTAAACCAGAGACTCCCATCATCTTTCACAACAAAATCTCTAGTCTTCCCATTCTTGCAATCTGAAAAAATCTTCTGAATCTTCTTATCGGCCAACTGAGCTTCTTTGATCTGATCTAACAAAATCGGCTTTAATTGCAACTGTGCCAATAATGCACCATCAACACAAGGTACAAAACTGGCATGCAATGCTCTCAACTCAACAAGCAACGAGAGCGAGTAAACAGTTAAACCAGCTAAAGACTTCCGACTCAAGGCATCAGCAACAACATTTGCTTTACCTGGATGATAGTCAATCAAGCAGTCGTAGTCTTTAATCAATTCTAACCATCTCCTCTGACGAAGATTGAGTTCTTTCTGGACACCCAAATACTTCAAACTCTTGTGATCAGTGTAGATGAAACATTTCTCCCCAAACAGATAGTGGCGCCAAATCTTTAATGCAAACACAATGGCAGCCAATTCTAAATCATGGGTCGGATAGTTAAGCTCATGCGGTTTCAACTGTCGAGATGCATAAGCTATAACTTTCCCTTCCTGCATCAATACACACCCCAAACCTCTATGTGAAGCATCACTGTAGATCACATATGGTTTGCCTTCAACAGGTAAAGTAAGAACAGGCGCTTGAGTCAACAACTCTCTCAACTGCTCAAAACTAGCCTGACACTGATCTGTCCACACAAATCTCACTCCCTTTCGAAGTAATCTGGTGAGTGGAGTAGCTATCAAAGAAAACCCTTTCACAAACCGTCGGTAATAGCCTGCCAAACCCAGAAAACTTCTAATCTCTGTCACAGACTTGGGTGGACTCCAATTTAAAATGGCTTCAACTTTGCTCGGATCAACTCTGATGCCTTCTGCAGAAACAATATGTCCGAGAAAAGCAACTTGATCCAACCAGAACTCACACTTCGACAATTTGGCAAATAACTGATTCTCTCTCAAAATCTGCAACACAATCCGCAGATGCATATCATGCTCCTCTTCATTCCGCGAATACACCAGTATATCATCAATGAAGACCACTACAAACTGATCCAAATAGGGCCTAAACACCCTATTCATCAAATCCATAAAAGCTGCAGGTGCATTCGTTAGACCAAAAGGCATAACTAAAAACTCATAATGCCCATACCTGGTCCGAAAAGCAGTCTTAGGAACATCTTCACTTCTTACCCTCAGCTGATGGTACCCAGATCTCAAATCAATTTTGGAGAACACTGACGCTCCCTTCAACTGATCAAAGAGATCATCGATTCTAGGCAAAGGATATTTATTTTTAATAGTCACCTTGTTCAATTGCCTATAATCGATACACAACCTCATAGTACCATCTTTCTTTTTCACAAATAGCACAGGAGCTCCCCAAGGAGAAACACTGGGGCGAATGAATCCTTTGTCCAACAACTCCTGTAATTGCACTTTCAACTCCCTCAATTCTGCTGGTGCCATTCTATAAGGAGTAATAGAGATAGGAGTGGTACCAGGCAACAATTCAATACCGAACTCCACCTCTCTCTCAGGAGGCAACCCTGGCAACTCCTCTGGAAACACATCCGGGAACTCAGCAACTGTGGCAATGCTATCAATAGGGGAACCCTTCACTCTAGTATCCACCACATGAGCAAGATAGGCTTCACACCCCTTTCTAATCAACCTCCTGGCTGCAACAGCTGAAACAAATAAGGAGGCTAGCTGTTCCTGCTCATTAGATACTATCACCTCTCTACCATCACCCGTTCTCAAAGAAACAATTTTCTTTTTACAATCCACCACAGCTTCATGTCGAGATAGCCAATCCATACCTAAGATCACGTCATATTCCTTAAATGGCATCTCAATCAAATCCCCAAGGAACTCCTCACCCTGCACCACTACTGCACTATCTCTATGCACCTTACTCACAACCACACTATGCCCTAACGGATTTGTTACCAACACATCAAATCCTAGGGACTCAGCATGCAAATCAGATACAGGCAAAACAGATGCACTAATATATGAATGTGTGGAACCCGGATCAATCAAAGCAAGTACTGGAGTATTAAATAAAGAAAAAGTACCAGCTATGACTGCCGATGTATCTGGCTGTCTCTGCATAACATACATCCTCTGGGAAGATCCAACCTCCTCTGGTCTACCCTCCCTGGATGTAGCACCTCTTCTAGAACTGAATCCTGGTCTACCTCCCCGGCTGGCACCTCTGCCTCCTCTGCCTCCCCTCACACTAGCTCGAGAAGCAGCAGAATCAACTGGCATCTGATCCTGCCTCTCAGGACAGTCTCTCACAAAGTGGTCAGGTGATCCACACCTGAAGCATACCCCTGATCTACTATGCCTCCAACAAACGCCCCCATGTCTTCCACCACACTGGTTACACACAGGTAAGGTGGATCTCTGAACTCCAGGAGTAGGAGCACTCGCTACTGAAGCTGCAGGTCTAAATCTCTGCCTCTGGAACTGCACTGACCTACCCACTGGTCTCTGGCTCCTACTACTCCGAGGAACAAAACTTCCTCTACCCCTCTTCGCAGAAGAAGACCCTGCCTCGAACTGGGGCCTTCTAACCCTAACCTCTTCCTCTGAAGCAGCTGCAATAACTTGAGCTCGCTCTACACTTCGAGCTGCTGCCACAAGCTGTGAGAAATCCTGATATCTGGATCCAGCCACTAAGCACATGATCGAGGGCCTCAATCCCTCCTCAAATCGCCGACATCTATCAATCTCATCAGTAATGATACCCCCAGCATACTGACTCAGTCGAATAAACTCAACTTCATACTCAGTTACGGTCCGATGATCTTGCTTCAAATCTAGAAACTCTCTTTTCTTCCCATCTTTATACTCCCTAGGAGTATACTTCAACTCAAATTCTCTCAGAAAATCCGCATAAGACAAGGTTGGTGGATCATCCATAGAATGGGGCACTGTCTTCCACCAGTCGTAGGCATCCTTCTGTAGCAAAGATCTTGCATAGTCAAACTTCTCCTCTGAAGTGGCTTGCAACTGCACAAATACCCTCTGAACTCTATCAAGCCACTGTTCTGCTACAGCCGGATCAACTGTACCAAAGAAATCCTCTGCTCCATATTTCCTTAGCTTATCATAGTGCCTTACTGGTACTGAAGGCTGAGGGGGTGGTGGCGGTGGCTGTGGTTGCACAGGTGCTTGTCTCATAGCTTCCAACATAGGCCTAAACCAGGCTGGCGGAACCTCCTCCCCAGCTGGTCTACCCGACACCGAAGCAGGTGCCTCCTCAACACTATCAACCCTAGCTCCCTCAGCAGGAGCAATACTCTCGGCACTACCCTCAACAGATTGTCGCGAATGAGATGCCATCTCTACCTATATCTGCAAACACAGCAGAATATTCCTCATTAAAGATCAAAGACTGCCATACCAAAACATGTATTTTACTCAAAAACCCACTTTAAAAATCAAAATATTCTTTTTCTTACAATTGATCTAGGTTGAGAATCTCAAACCTAGGCTCTGATACCAAAAATTGTAACACCCCTTCCCGACCTACGTGTGTAAGCTGAGTAGAGGCGCCACCCTATCCTAATGTTGCTACCACTTTTACTTAGTCAAATTTTTGTTCCGATTTTTATAGAAATTTTGCCATAGTTTTGCCTAAAAATTCAATCCCAAGTGTCGACAAAACTGGTTTTTTTCTAATTTTTGAAAACATTTTTACACAAACCAATGCAAACAAAATCATTCTCAGTACACTTCCAATAAATCCCCCTTATAACCTCAACTACAACCTGCAAAAAGGATTTACACTTCTAGTACAAAATAAAGTAAAGGTTTATTATGAAATACAGCAGATAAAATCTTTGTTCACTATGCAACGGAAAGTAACAATATTTACAAATTCATATACATCAAAACTCAAGTTTTACAACACATAAAATTTATACATGTTTGGCAGTCAGTCTTCGATCTTAAAGCCCACTATTCAATCTTCAAAATCTAGGCTCGACTCGGCCTAGAGGAACTCTCTGGTTCTTCCTTGTCACCTGCGCGAAGAATCACATTCGCGCTAAGCCAACGGCTTAGTAAGATAAAACATGCTAATGGTATGCTTTAATGTAATGCAATGCCACATATGTTATTGATAAGATCAATATCATAAATATAAAGTTAACCACATAATTATGCATTTCACAAATCATAGTCATATGAGCATACCACATTTCAACATCTTTCCACATTCAACATTAATCAATCATACTCAATAACCAACATCTCATTTCATTAACTCATAACATTATTTAGGACATTCATATAACCCTGACACCTATGGGCCCAACAAGTATTTAATACGATATTCAGAGTTCAGAGTTACTGCTTTGGTTCATAGTCACAATAATCACGCCCGTAGGCAATGTATATACATGTATCTCTATCCATGGATAGTGTAACAGACCCAGTCTCTTGGATCATCAACTCAATACATATGAGGAGATCCTCAACCCGGCAAGACTGTTACAAATCATGTATCTCATAGTGTAACAGACCCAGTCTCTTGGACCATCAACTCAACACCTATGAGGAGGTCCTCAACCCGGCAAGACTGTTACCTTTCATCATTTCTTAGGCATGCCACCCAAATCCAGAACTCTGAAACTGAATAACATATTAAACAAACAATTCATTTCCATTCTCAATACTCATCACATTTAGGCAAACATGCCTTCTTTCTTTCAATTACATCATCTTAGCCAATAACAATGGCTTCACATTTCATTTCATAATATAACATCTCATTATTCAAGTATATATATATATATATATCTCATCCATGATCACATTATATCTCACATAGCATCATTCATAAATATCAACATTTCATTCCACATTACTCATGAAACACATTACCATTCACAATGCACAACATAACATTGTTCAATCTCAACAATGCAATTAGGGCAAAGAACAATTGATTATAACATTCATTGATTCAAGTGTGTTTAAAGTGTTTAGGGTTAGGTTTAAGGACCAACCTACCTTTGGAGAACCAAAGCAATGCAAGAAGAACAAAGAATTAAAACCCTAACCATAAATAGTACATTCTGGTTTTAAACTCCATTTTATCCTTATTTTGAAAAATTGTATAAAATAATCTACTTGACTAAAAATTCTAAAATTTTTACAGAATTTATTTTTATATCTTAAAATCATCCCTTTAAAATTTCAGATCAAACTGAACACAAAATCTTGGTCAAATAGTTCACCTAACCAGACTGCCCCAATTGCCCTGCATCCTGGCAGCAGTTCTGAACTTTGTGAATTCCATAAATCAAATTCAATCAACGTGGTTCCAAATTATTTTTCTCAAATACTAGACTCACTAAGAAACAACATATCCAAAATTCAATTGAATATGATTTTTCTACATTTTATTAAAAATCCCGAAATATAGCTGTCCCAGTTAAGGTACCTGCTGGAACAGGTCTAATGAAAATAATTTTTCTAAACTCATAACCATTCCAAAATCGAATCAACATATTTTTCAGTCATTCTAGACTCATAGAGGCACAACATATCAAAAATTCACTTCAAGAACATTTTTCTAAAATTAATTAAAAATCATACAAGTCACAGCCTTTACTAATCCTAAAACAGAAACAATTTCACTAAATACCAATCTTACTCTTCCATCACCAACACCAACCCAACTTCTCATCTATCAAGCAAAATAAATACTTACAATCATACCATAAGCAACTTAATCATACCACTTCAAAAGAATTGAAGAAATTAGAGAAAAGATCTTACCTCAAATGAAGAAATCCACAAATCTTTAACCAAAACCCTTGTTTCTTTCTTCAAAATGCTTCAAACCTCAAGATCACCTCTCTTTCTCTCTTTGTCTATGGAGAATCCGGCCACTTCAAGAAAGAAAGAAGAAAATGCACAAGTCAAACACCTTTTCTTCTTTTAATCTCCACCATGCATCTTACAAGGAAAATTACCAAAACACCCTTAACCATATAACTAACTCTTTGTCTCATATAAGCCCTTTATAGTAATTTCATTAACAACCAAAAATATCTTCTTCCACTTAACCATCACCTTGACTCTTCATTTGACCAATGTATATGTTAATTATATCATCATATAAACAACATATACATTTGTCTCTAAACCCTAAATTTCTTCTCCAAAACACATATACATATACATTCTCTTCCCATTTCTTTTCTCTTACAATTTAACACATATATGCACAAACATTCACTTCCCAATATATATATCAACAACCACAATAACAACAACATACTCAAAACTTCTAGGGCATAAATGAGGATATTACAATCTCAATATACCATCACAATGTATCACACACCACATCAAAGTCACATTACCCAAACACTTTGGGGGCTATTTTCACATAATTTGCATAATTCACATTTTATACAATTTTAGCCATTAACAATGGCTTTTTGCAATGCCTTTAATGCATATATAATAAATCACATTATCCAAACACTTTGGGTCATTTTCACATAATGCATATATTTCATTTTTTATGCAAGATGTGTAATATCCGTAAATTTAGACAAATTACAAATTAAATAAGTATGTAAAGGATCGTTAAAGTGTTGGGAGATGTATATGTGTAGTATATACCTAATGTATACCTAGTGTATACATAATATATACCTTACATATATTTGTTATTTTATGTTGGATACATATTATACACTTGATATATAAAAGATATACTCACATTGTATACATGATGTATACATAAAATACATGATACAAGATGAGTATATTATACATATGAGATATATATGTAATATATAATTGAGATATACATGGGATATATAAGACATATATATATACATGGAATATACAATACATATATACAAGGTATAAATTGGTGTTGGAAAAGTTGATGGTAATAATAACAATAATAATAATAATAACAACAACAACAACAACAACAACAACAACAACAACAACAACAACAACAACAAGAGAAGAGAGAAAAGCCAAAGAATGAAATAAGTTGATTGTTGGGATTATTTAAATTAATTATTACAAATAAGGGATAAAGATGAGAATTAAGTGGAAGATAGAAAATTAATCTTTTAAAATAAATCAAAATTAAAAATAATTTGGATAGTGAAAAATGATGAAAAAACGTGATATTTATTAATTAATAATTAATTAATTAATATATAAATAAATGGTTAGGATTGAAGAAAGAATAAAAAGGTCAAAACTATCACTTTTCTACATCTTCTATTTCATCATACTCGTATCCCACCATCAACTCCATCATTTCATCTTCTCTCTTCTTTATTCTTCATTTTCTACATGAAAAACCATGACTCCTTTGAAAGTAATTCAATATTTTGATAGAATTTAGTTAGATTATGCATGATTTCTCAAGGAAATCATTAAAAACCAAAGCAATTGGGAAAAGAAATAGGAAGAGCCACTTTGAAAAAGGTTAGTACTTATATATTTCATAATTTGATATTATTTGGATTTTATTTGATTCTTTATGCTTAAAAAAGTTTATTAAACTCTAATATTTGAACTAATTTTGATAGATTTGATTACTTGAGTTATTTGAGGAAAAATTAAATATGGAGTAAAATGAGGAAAGAATTGAGTATGGATTAATTTGTAGTTGTGATTAAGTATGTTAGTGAGGGTTTAAGCCTAAAACTATGCCTAAATGAACCTTTGAATTATTAAAGAGTTGGTTTAGGGTTATGGACAATTTAGGGTTATGAGATGGATATGTGCAAATTAGGGTTTTGAGATGGATGATCAAAATTCTTGTAATGGGTTGATTTGATGTTATTTTAATGTATATGTGATGATTTTATGGTCGTTTGTTGAATATGAGTGAGTGTGGATGAAGTTGGGAGTTAATGGGTATGTTATGTAAAATAAGGGTTTTTGATGATGATGTTGATAATTGTTAAAATGAATTATTTTAATATTGTTTTGATTTAAATATAATGAATTTATAGTTGAATCATGGAAATAGATATGTTGAGCGGTAATTTAAAAGAAGTAGTAATGGTGAAAATAGCATTTTGGTTAAATTTTGCATAGAATTGATGTAATTGGTGCTTGAATTATTAAAGTGCATTTAAATGAGTTGCTAATGCTATATTGGAACTTATAATGTGGTTTAGGATTGAGTAAAAGGGAGTAATAAAATTTAAAGAATTGAAGGGCAATTTGAGAAATGAAGGCTGGAGATTAAGATTGATTTAGAATTGGCCAAATTTGAGGTTAGTATATATTGTAATAATTATTGTTTAAATAATGTTGTAATTGGCATAACACATTGTGAATTTGAGAATATGTTATGCCACTTTCATATTGACTTTGATATGATATGTGCATATTGTGTGAAAAGTGAATTATGTTAAATGTAAAGTAAAATGTGGGAAATAAATATAAAAATGTAAAAAAAAAATAGTTTAGACATGTGAAAAATAAGGAAATTTGATAAAATATGATAAATGTGATAATATTGGATTTATGACATGCATAAATGATAAATAAATGAATGTGTGCTGGCATGATGATAAGGTGTACTAAAAGTTGTATGTGATATGTTGATAATGTGTGATTGAGAATGATGATAATGTGTTAGATTGTGACGTGTTGAGACGTGAAAGTAATATGTAAATGTGATGATTTATGAGATATGTGATGGTGATCATGGAATGATGTGATCACAATACCGTTGTCCCGAGATGGTAACTAAGAGGGGGAGTGAATTGGTTTTCTTGAAGAAATGATGGCAAATAGAAATAAAGAATTCAAAACTCAACAATAAGAAATGTAGAAGAATTAAATGGTTGAGTGGTGAGTAGAAGAAAGAACACACAAGATTTATAGTGGTTCGGATTTACTCCAATCCTACATCCACTTCCTTAACAACTTGTTAAGGTTCCACTAACTTTGAGTTTTTCTTCTTACAAGCTTAACTTTAACTTTACAATTGGTTTGAGATCATATACCTCACAACCCTTACAAGAGTTTTTTCCAGGCTCACTCTTACAACCTAAGTGTTTCCAAGATCACACTCAAACTTTTACAATGGTGTTTTTAATGCTCACACCCAACACTCATTACAATTCAAATGTTAATTGTAGTAATAAAAGAAAATATGTTGCTTGGCTATTAAATTTAGGATTCCTGCTTTCTTAATAGAATAATAATGTATTTATAGCCAATGTGATCTAACTAGTCGTTATAGATAGTGAGAAATAAGTCTTGGTAGTTTAGACCTTGTGTTAATAGACTGTTTGAAGCAGGTAGCGGTCGTCCTTGATACTAGGATGATCGCGCCAATGTCTAACACGGTCACCCTTTGTAACACCCCGATACTCCATATAAGTACTACACATATACCTGGTATACGTACAGTAAATATATAAAGTATAAAGATGTCACATTTCGTTACAATTATTTAAACCTTTAACATAGCTCAAACCACAATACATTAATTTAAAGAACATTTACAAAATCGATATACTTTTAATGATCTTATAAATATACAATAATCTTATCTTTCTCGAAACATCATTTATACAAATGATTACATTCTTGATAAAAGTACATCATAATTAAATTATACATGTATGCATCACCCTCTAGTTGGTCTCGACAAACTCTTACTCTTCTCGTGGCATGACGCAAGACTTTATATCTTTCATCTGGTCACCTGCGCGATCAAACAACCGCGCTAAGCCCGAGAGCTTAGTAGTACAAATATATAATATACACATACATTATAAAAATATTAGCATATAATGATATATCAATTCCATGTAACTCTAGCTTATCATATCTTTTCTTTTAGATTGTACCTTTCATATATCTCAACTAAATCATATTTCAATACCCACATTCCACAACATACTTCATAACATTATTTTATTCACCATTTACCAATCATGAATAATATTTCCAGCAAGGCAATCATTAACACCAACCACAATCCATCACCAATACTCACAATCAACATATCAATACATACACATTACATATCATACCTCATAACATTGTTTAATTCACAATTCACCAATCATAAGTCACATTGTCAACAAAGTCAATCATAGATCTCATTATTCATCTAATTCAACATTTGTATATCACATGGACATCAAAGACAGACTCGGGCCCAACAGACACTAATATGCTATTCTATTTTCAGAGTTAATGCTTTGGTTTTGTTTTCACATTTATCATTATCATTGACCCAACTAGGCTTCAAGGATTAGGTTCAACCAAGCTTCAAGGGGAACAAAGCATGCTAAGTATCAACCCAACTTGGCTTCAAGAACCAATCCAACCTAGCTTCAAGGGTTGTAACATCTCAATTAGGCTTCAAGGACTAGACCCAACCAAGCTTCAAGGGGAGTAAAACATGTTAAACTTCAACCCAACTTGGCTTCAAGGATCAAGCCCAACCTAACTTCAAGAGATTGTTACTAATATTAGGCATGCCACCAACAACAAACTCTGAGAATAGAATAACACATTAGCTACACAATTCATTGATTATTTCATCATCAATATCATTTTCAATTCTCATCATCATCTAGGCAACATGCCTTGTTTCTTTCAATTGAATCATCATAGCCAATCACAATGGCTTCACATCACATTTCAATCCACATTATAGCAATTCATCTTTTACATACATAATCATTTACCTCATCATATCCTTTACATGTCATATTCCATCATTGATATATATATATATATACAACATCAATTACATTAACTAGGTAAACATATCATTCACATCATTATAAATTGCATTATACATACCTTTTTGGATGATCCTCATCTCTTTCACCCTCAAGAGTTACTCCCACCAAGCTATCCATAATCAATCACTTCATCCTCTTTTTCACATTTTACATATAGCCTCATTGATGTATATATATATACAACATCAATTACATTAACTAGGCAAACATATCATTCAAAGTGCATAACATAACATTGCTAAATCTCAACAATGCAATTAGGGCAAAACACAATTGATATGATTCATAGCTTTATGATCTTCCACATTCCTTTGATTAGATCATTCTTGTGTTTAAAACATATTTATAATGTTCATGTTTAAGTTTAGAAACAATGGAACCTTTGAAGAATCAAAACAATGTAAAAAGAAACAAAGTATAAAGCAATATGTAATTCATTTGTAGGACACGCCCAACCCATTTGATGGAACACGCCCGTGTCACTAACAACAAAAGAGGCAGTAGCCAATTCAAACAATTGACACGCCCAGCACCTTTGATGGACACGCCCGTGTCACTAACAACAAAAGAGGCAGTAGCCAATTCAAACAATTGACACGCCCAGCACCTTTGATGGACACGCCCGTGTCACTAACAACAAAAGAGGCAGTAGCCAATTCAAACAATTGACACGCCCAACTCAATTGATGAACACGCCCGTGTCTCTTCAATGCCTATGGCCGTGTCACCCATAACCAAAACCAATTCTCTTCTAATTGCACTCAAACACAATATTCATCATATAACATGCTTCAAATGAATATAATCAATGTTTTAAACACATATTCATCACAAGAATTACTTCACAACACATTAATATAACAATTAAACACATCTCAACTCAAAACCCTAAAATCAACATCTCCACCATTTCCAACAACAACCACTAATTAAACTCATAACTTAAAATCAATTTAACACTTGAACACACAACACAACACATCTCAAATCCACCAAATCACAAAATCATCAAACCTTACTTCACTTCCAACACAACTTCCAATTAAGTAAAGAAAACAAGAGAATACTTACCATCTTTCCAACAAAACCAACACCAATCCAATCCTTTAGCTTGTAATCAATTTCAATACTTGTAAACACATATATAACACACTAAATCATGAAATCAATCCATCACAACCTATCTCAAACCTTAACAAGGGAAAACAAGTAAGTACTTACCTCAATTGATGAATTCCACCAAATCTCCACTTAATCCTTTGATTCTTCCTTCAATTCTCTTAAAACCCTAAGGTTTTGGTGAAGATCAACTCATCTCTCTACCTCTCTCTCTCTCTCTCTCTCGTGCAAGAACCAAAAGGAGAAGAAGAGAATATCTTCATTTTTTTTTCCTCTTCCACGATAGCCACATATATGTATATAATAATAATAATAATAATAATAATAATAATAATAATATAATTACTAATTACCAAAAATCCTCCACCAAGCATTTCATTTCAAGCAATTACTCATATATCCCTTATCACTTAACTTAGCTTTTGTCTCTTATGAACCCAATTAAGTAATTCCACATGCCATATAAAAATATCTCCTCTTGCATTGACTCTTTCTCTTTGACCATTTTATATGTTATATATATCACCATATACACAACATATAAACTTGTCTCTAAACCCTAAATTTCCCCAAAACACATATACATATATGTTCTTTTCTCAATTTAAACCAACAACAATAACAACAACAACAACATACAAAACTTCTGGGGCATGCATCGGGATATTACAATTCTCTCCCCCTTAAATAATTTCGTCCTCGAAATTATCAGTACCGTAACGATTCATTCTTAACAAAATACTATCTCAACTTTCATATGAAGTTAATTATATACTCAAGTCATAGTGTCATCAAATCATATAATTTTAACTCTTCCCTTTCAAATCAACCGCCTTCTTTAAATTTCATAACTCATCATTCTATATGATTAGATATCTTATTACTTTCTTGATCAAACATTCAAAAGAACTCATTACATCTTTTATCAATGTCTTTACACAAGAATTAGATCATTATATAATACACTTATACTTCATCCAATCTTTATATTCAATATATTCTATTCCTTCACTTCTTTGTAATTACTCTTTTAACTTTATCCTTAAAAATCATTAGTTTATATCTTAGCATTAATTATCCCGTCATTACAATCACCGTCTAAATAGACATTTATCAAACCTCAATGGATAACAAAATCTTTATTTTTCACAAATGGAGTTATTTCTTTAGCACGCTTTTTATTTAAATTACATCTTAATACATTACCTTTCAACTTATTTCATAAATAATCAATCTTTTCCCTTTTTATCATGATTTATAACTATTATAACTCCCTTTATTCACGTTCACTCACACTTTGAAATTTACATCATATACTTTATCATGCAAACAATTATACTCTTAACACAACTATACATGTCAAATCTCAATAATGATTCATAATCTTAGCCAATTCAGATCCATTGATCTATTTATCACAATATATCCACGTTCCAATCTTGCTCAATTCCAACCAACAATTTATTTATTCAAACTTATCATAAAATTTCACAATATTCATATATGTATTTATATAACTTAATTCCATTAGGGTAAACTTACATTCAATTCCTGATCTCTTCCGATCTATATTCAATCAAATTATCATGATAACCAATCACTTCAAATTATCTTAATATAATTTCCAACCAATTCTCATAAAAATTTTATACCATATTTACTATCTATAGCTCATTCACTTAAACCTCAAATTTATTCATTTATTCATCACATATCATAAACATGTTTAGTATAACTTTCAATCACATTTCTATTTTCTCCCTTTTTAACATCTCCTCACATTTCATTTCTTTGTTATACTTATTTTGATTACCTCTTTTCCATAATATTCATAACTCGAGACATTTCCATAATTTCCTTTTCTCTCTTAACTATCATAAATATAACCAAATGCTTAACATCAAATTGATAAGATACAACTTTATCCATCATAACGTTTAACTATACTTTTCATCATAATTTCAATCTCATCAAATCTGTATTACAATCATTATATCTAAGACCCAAATCCATGGATAACAAATTAATCAATCAAATATACCGAACAAAACACATGGCTTAAGAGGTTAATATTCAAGCCTGGAACTCTCAAATCAATTCTGTTCTTTCACAATTTTATTCTCAATTTACAAATACAAGACTAAGGTGTATCTCAAGAATTACATATTTCTTCTTTACACTATTGCTATAACAAAAGTTAATACATTCCAACTCCATTTCAAACCACTTTGCACTCGATTATAATGTCTATCTCAACTTAATTCACGTTTCAACAATATTACTATATACATATTTAACCATATGTAATTTCTATAAAATTTCTTTTCGTCACTTCATTTCGAATCCATTTACAATCTCTTATAATATATAATTACATGGAATTTCCATATATGAGCACTTTAGAACTCTAAATATCATATGATCATCAAATTCAATGCTCACTATAACAATTTTCACTGTCCAATATTATTCAAGTCCATTCTATACTCACTTCCATCTCATAATCCATTCCGCTTTACACAGTTCAAAACCTAATATCTCTTAGGTCCACTAATACATATTGCATCATTTTCATATCACTTATTCCATAATTATACCACATACATATTCATAGGTCACCTTCATAATGTGATTCACACATTTGTTTATATATCATAATTTCATTCATATTGAAAATCAATTCACATATCATATACATGTATACCCTTACTTAGATATTCTTATTTTATGTTTCTTTTTCACACATTCAATACAAATTTAATGTTTATCACTTTCCACTAAGACTTTAACTTTCCAATTTACTACTTTGCTTAAACTTCAATTTGCCAAACTCATCTTTTCTTAATATCACTTTAGAAACATCTTATGTATATATATCACAAAGCAAAGTCAAAACATATAATTTCTCCAATTATTAAGCTCATTTCAGAAATCTCAAATATCACATATTACCATCATTACTATGAGCTTTCACAATATCCCAGCATCTCACATTTCTAACGTTGCATTCACAATGTTTACATTAAAATAACAATATCAACTTATTCTTACTTAACCAATCTCATCTCTTTTCCTTTAAACAAAACCTTAACTTTATATATGTACATACTTCAAACTTTAGATAGTCACACTTTGTCTATAATAACCAACTCATTCAATATCCCACCATTCTTTCCTCATTTTTGTAACATATCTTTCAATAATAACAATCCAGCAATATTTCCTTTGTCTATTAACCCCAACATAAACCTTAATATAAAGAGGTTCAAAGTGTAGAAGAAAGAGTACATACTCTTATCTTAATTTGTTTTCAACTCATTTTCAAGTCTATTCTCTTTATGTTTGAATTCATACTATGTCCCACATCATATTACTCATAAACATCAACATTACACTCCATATTGCACACAACATGACATTTCCATATGCATCATCAATATACATATATCACATTACATTTCACAATTAGTTTCTCATAATCAATTAGGCACTATGCCTCAATTATAATTCATTTCCAACATTATTGCCAACAATCATGGTTTCTCATCACATCAAAATGGTATACACATATATCATTAATTATGTTAAACATCTCATATAACACAAATATTCTACAATTCATATAATGCCACATCCGAGACCAACCTAGGTGTCAATGCATATGCATGTATTACCAATTGCATTTCAAAATTCTTCTTTTTGGTTCATTTTATGCGTTTCAAAACTTTTTCTTTTAATTTCACTTAGGCCGAGAATCTCGAACCTAAGCTCTGATACCAAAATAATTGTAACACCCCGATACTCCATATAAGTACTACACATATACCTGGTATACGTACAGTAAATATATAAAGTATAAAGATGTCACATTTCGTTACAATTATTTAAACCTTTAACATAGCTCAAACCACAATACATTAATTTAAAGAACATTTACAAAATCGATATACTTTTAATGATCTTATAAATATACAATAATCTTATCTTTCTCGAAACATCATTTATACAAATGATTACATTCTTGATAAAAGTACATCATAATTAAATTATACATGTATGCATCACCCTCTAGTTGGTCTCGACAAACTCTTACTCTTCTCGTGGCATGACGCAAGACTTTATATCTTTCATCTGGTCACCTGCGCGATCAAACAACCGCGCTAAGCCCGAGAGCTTAGTAGTACAAATATATAATATACACATACATTATAAAAATATTAGCATATAATGATATATCAATTCCATGTAACTCTAGCTTATCATATCTTTTCTTTTAGATTGTACCTTTCATATATCTCAACTAAATCATATTTCAATACCCACATTCCACAACATACTTCATAACATTATTTTATTCACCATTTACCAATCATGAATAATATTTCCAGCAAGGCAATCATTAACACCAACCACAATCCATCACCAATACTCACAATCAACATATCAATACATACACATTACATATCATACCTCATAACATTGTTTAATTCACAATTCACCAATCATAAGTCACATTGTCAACAAAGTCAATCATAGATCTCATTATTCATCTAATTCAACATTTGTATATCACATGGACATCAAAGACAGACTCGGGCCCAACAGACACTAATATGCTATTCTATTTTCAGAGTTAATGCTTTGGTTTTGTTTTCACATTTATCATTATCATTGACCCAACTAGGCTTCAAGGATTAGGTTCAACCAAGCTTCAAGGGGAACAAAGCATGCTAAGTATCAACCCAACTTGGCTTCAAGAACCAATCCAACCTAGCTTCAAGGGTTGTAACATCTCAATTAGGCTTCAAGGACTAGACCCAACCAAGCTTCAAGGGGAGTAAAACATGTTAAACTTCAACCCAACTTGGCTTCAAGGATCAAGCCCAACCTAACTTCAAGAGATTGTTACTAATATTAGGCATGCCACCAACAACAAACTCTGAGAATAGAATAACACATTAGCTACACAATTCATTGATTATTTCATCATCAATATCATTTTCAATTCTCATCATCATCTAGGCAACATGCCTTGTTTCTTTCAATTGAATCATCATAGCCAATCACAATGGCTTCACATCACATTTCAATCCACATTATAGCAATTCATCTTTTACATACATAATCATTTACCTCATCATATCCTTTACATGTCATATTCCATCATTGATATATATATATACAACATCAATTACATTAACTAGGTAAACATATCATTCACATCATTATAAATTGCATTATACATACCTTTTTGGATGATCCTCATCTCTTTCACCCTCAAGAGTTACTCCCACCAAGCTATCCATAATCAATCACTTCATCCTCTTTTTCACATTTTACATATAGCCTCATTGATGTATATATATATACAACATCAATTACATTAACTAGGCAAACATATCATTCAAAGTGCATAACATAACATTGCTAAATCTCAACAATGCAATTAGGGCAAAACACAATTGATATGATTCATAGCTTTATGATCTTCCACATTCCTTTGATTAGATCATTCTTGTGTTTAAAACATATTTATAATGTTCATGTTTAAGTTTAGAAACAATGGAACCTTTGAAGAATCAAAACAATGTAAAAAGAAACAAAGTATAAAGCAATATGTAATTCATTTGTAGGACACGCCCAACCCATTTGATGGAACACGCCCGTGTCACTAACAACAAAAGAGGCAGTAGCCAATTCAAACAATTGACACGCCCAGCACCTTTGATGGACACGCCTGTGTCACTAACAACAAAAGAGGCAGTAGCCAATTCAAACAATTGACACGCCCAGCACCTTTGATGGACACGCCCGTGTCACTAACAACAAAAGAGGCAGTAGCCAATTCAAACAATTGACACGCCCAACTCAATTGATGAACACGCCCGTGTCTCTTCAATGCCTATGGCCGTGTCACCCATAACCAAAACCAATTCTCTTCTAATTGCACTCAAACACAATATTCATCATATAACATGCTTCAAATGAATATAATCAATGTTTTAAACACATATTCATCACAAGAATTACTTCACAACACATTAATATAACAATTAAACACATCTCAACTCAAAACCCTAAAATCAACATCTCCACCATTTCCAACAACAACCACTAATTAAACTCATAACTTAAAATCAATTTAACACTTGAACACACAACACAACACATCTCAAATCCACCAAATCACAAAATCATCAAACCTTACTTCACTTCCAACACAACTTCCAATTAAGTAAAGAAAACAAGAGAATACTTACCATCTTTCCAACAAAACCAACACCAATCCAATCCTTTAGCTTGTAATCAATTTCAATACTTGTAAACACATATATAACACACTAAATCATGAAATCAATCCATCACAACCTATCTCAAACCTTAACAAGGGAAAACAAGTAAGTACTTACCTCAATTGATGAATTCCACCAAATCTCCACTTAATCCTTTGATTCTTCCTTCAATTCTCTTAAAACCCTAAGGTTTTGGTGAAGATCAACTCATCTCTCTACCTCTCTCTCTCTCTCTCTCGTGCAAGAACCAAAAGGAGAAGAAGAGAATATCTTCATTTTTTTTCCTCTTCCACGATAGCCACATATATGTATATAATAATAATAATAATAATAATAATAATATAATTACTAATTACCAAAAATCCTCCACCAAGCATTTCATTTCAAGCAATTACTCATATATCCCTTATCACTTAACTTAGCTTTTGTCTCTTATGAACCCAATTAAGTAATTCCACATGCCATATAAAAATATCTCCTCTTGCATTGACTCTTTCTCTTTGACCATTTTATATGTTATATATATCACCATATACACAACATATAAACTTGTCTCTAAACCCTAAATTTCCCCAAAACACATATACATATATGTTCTTTTCTCAATTTAAACCAACAACAATAACAACAACAACAACAACATACAAAACTTCTGGGGCATGCATCGGGATATTACACCCTTAGATAAGGAATGGTCGCTACATTCAAATTTGCTTCAACGGTCGAATTTAAGTGCTCTGCTGCTGGAATCTTACCCATGCTGTGGTTGTCGAGACGGTCGCGCATAAGCTAGGTGCGGTCGCCCTTTTTGAATATTGAAGTGGGTTTATAATGGTTATTCCACGTGGCATTCTTTAACTGGGCAAAATAAACTTCCGCCGAAATATGAATGTCGCGGTCGCCCTAGGTGCCAATTAGCGATCGAATTGAGAGACTCGCATCGACCTTTTGGACGCACTTAAGGACGCAAACACTACTGTCAGTTTGAGTGATTTTCTCTTGAATTAGCAGAGCGGTCGCAAATTATTCAGGACATTCGCGAAGACAGTAAGCAAGACCGTATCTTCCACCGTGCTTGTCACCGCGAACCTTACTAGAATTTGGATGATTTGGGTTACTCATGTTGCAGTCATCCTTGTTCGTTGGACGGTCGCCCATGTTGATGTGAGGTCGCTGCTGTGGTCGAGTTTATGACCGCAAACCCTACTGTGATATGGTTTCATCCTTCAATTCAATGGGGCGGTCGTGTCCAGGGTTGTGAGACCACTAAATGTGCCTTGTGTTGACCTATTTCAAATAATCTAATCCTACAACAAGGTTCTTAAAACACATGTTAAATAAGTCATTCAATTTGAGTTGTCAATGATCAAAATTGAGATCATTTGGCTAACAAATACATATAAAAATTCCTGAGAAGGAATGTGAGATAAGAAATATGCTAAATAAAGAGAAATGAGTTGTTGAAAGACTTGAGCAGAGCTAAGTCTTGATAATGAAAATGAGATTATGGAAATATAATTTGATGAGATGAATAAGTATGCGATGTGTTCGTTGCCCTGCATAATAATTTATTCTAGAAAATTGATATTCGGGCAGAGCAGAGCTGGGCCATAACCTGAGCAGAGCTAGGTCATGAGATTGAGGACCCGAGCAGAGCTAGGTCAAGAAATTGAAATAATTTTACCTATGGGCTAGACATTGGGTGTCACAATGGACTAAATTAATTGTTCTGGAACTTGATTATTTGTAGGGAGTAGTTGGGTGTCATGTCTTATAAAGTTTTGGTAATATTGCAATGAAATGATGAGATGAATTAAATGAGTTTAGCTGAGCAATGTGTTGTGCTAGTAATGTGGCAACAAAATGTTGAGTTGATGAAAATATGTGTGTGTGGTTGTGATATATTTGTGTATGAATCTTGTGATGATGATGTTGTGTGGCTCATATATATATATATATATATATTTGAAGAATTAGAGTACGGATGATGAGTAATTTGTGATAAATAATTGTGTATATGAATTATAAGGTAAAGGAAGTGCAAAAATATAAGTGTACGTATTGATAGTTTGATGATAAAATATGAATTGAAAAGTATCTGTGCGTGTTATTTAAATTGTTGTATGGTTTTAGTATGTACCACAAAGCTTTCGGACTTAGCGGGGTTATGTGAATCGCACAAGTAAGAAAATTGTTGAGCAAAGAAATCTAGAGTGTGATTGATACTTAGTGATCTAGGGTGCTACAAGACCAATTGTGCCAATTGTATACATGTAAAGTTGGTTTTAAATATTTTGGTTTATGTATATTAACACATAAGATTTGGATTTTGTATTTATTTTAAAGATTGAGGTGGTTGTTGTACATTTACTTATATAATTGTTTAATATGATATAAAAGGTTTTTAGTGGTGAGTTGAAATACTGTTGATGAGTAGAGCATCTTATATTGGGAGTGTATTTTACTAATACAGGTTGAGTGCTTGATTTTTAGAAATATTGAAATTACAGATAAAATTCTGGCAAAATTTTTCTCACATATTTTCTTTATAAATTTATATTTTAAGAATTTACGACTTTAAGTATATATTATTTATAATTAATTAAATATTGTGATTAAAATGAGAATTTTTGTGACACTTTTATATTTTGTACACGTATTATGCATATACAATATATATATATATATATTACGTATATATGGTATAAGGGTATTACATTTATTTTGGTATCAGGGCCTAGGTTTGAAATTCTCGACTTAGACAGATTTTAAAAATATGAAAGGAGTGTGTTGAAATAATGATTTTTGTTTTAAAACATGCATATGCATTGGCACTTGTGTTGGTCTCGGATGTAGCAATGTCCGTTTGATATAACTAATATAAGTTGAGATAGTGTTTAGGGCGCGTAGATCAGAGTGTCGCAGTGGAAGCGTCATTTTAGATATTTTAAAATTAAGGATCTTTGAAGTATTTACTTTTAAAAAATTAAATTAAATTTTATGGCTGATTCAATTGATGAATAAGTGAAATTAAGGAAATGGTCAATGATATGAAATAAAGAGTATGAAAGATGAGTATTATGGTTGCTGAAAATTTTACATGTGTTGCAAGGTGATTTTGTCTGAAATTTTAGACTAATCTAGAGATGTTAATTGAGATTCAAATTTAATGGAAAGTTTACCTATGTGTCAATATTCAATATATGGGATTTCATAATTTTTAAAGATGATTTACTATTTAAGAAAAATAAAAGAACCCAAACTATTGGAATAATTCCAGCAATTTAGAATCTATAGAAGTTGAAAAACGTATTTAAAAACTGTAGCAAACGAACCCAGAAAAATATCAAAATTTATATATAAGATCATATGTATTCCTAAAATGTATGATTAAAATTTCATAAATTTTTAATAAGGTTTGATATCGAAAACAAATTGGTAAGTAAGTACTGTCAGAAGAATTATAAAAAAACAGATTATGTGGGTTTGGAAGATTTAATTTTTAAATATAGTAAATTTACTTGGAAAACTCTAAAATTTTACATATAAGTCCATATATGTGTCAAGTGAACATGGTTAAAATTTTGTAATCTTTAGTGAAGATTTGGTGATGAATGAAAAGTTGAAAATTGAGGTTGACATGAAAGTTGTGAAGTCATGTAGATTTGTGGAAGTGAGTAATAAATTAATTTCATATAACAAATGAATGAGGAAAATTATGAAAATTTGCTTATGGATTGATAGATGTATGAAGAAGAAATATAGAGTTTTTAATAAATTAGAGCCAAGAGTGCATAATTAAATTAAAGAGAGAACTAGTATATGACAACAAATTTATTTACTGTATAAGTATATTGAGAATTTATTAAAGTGACATATAGTATTAGTTAAGTCAATATTTACTATGAGTAAATTTTAGGAGTACAGATTATCAAAGAAAGAAATGAGATCAATTCAGTATATGAGTTTGAAAAGTAGGATTTATATGAAGAGAATTTGACCTTTATTTGTATAAAAAAAATTGCATAGTTGGAGAATTAAAAATTTTGAAAGTTAATGATAGAAATGACTTAAAATGCATGGGGTGTATTGTTATATTGAATAGCTGAGTTTGTTGTTAGAATTCTGAGTTGATATGTACAATATAAATATTTAGTTAATGTTACCTAAATACTTAATGATAAGAATTTACTGGTAATTGATTAATGAAGGGAAGTACGAATTTAGAATTTAATTTTAAGTTTTGAAAACTAAAAACTATATGTAAATTGGATATAAGTAAGCAAGGATTTTATATTTATTAATGATCTTTACGATGATCATTATAAAAATGACTAAGAGAAATTATAAGGGGGAGAGTAAAAGATTATATGGTTAGAAATGATAAAAAAATTGTGACAATAATTTGATAGTTAATTTTGCAGGAAGTGAATATTGGTGTTTAATTTTAGTGGAATTTGATTACTTTAGTAGATAATTTTAGGGATGAAATTATTTAAGGGGGAGAGAATTATAATATTCATAAATTTAGACAAATTAAATAAGTATGCATAGGATAATTAAAGTGTTGGGAGAGATATATGTGTAGTATATACCTAATGTATACCTAGCATATGCATAATATATACCTCACATATACTTATTATTATGTGTTGGATACATATTATGCACTTAATATATACAAGGTATACTCACATTATATACATGATATATGCATAAAATACATAATACAAGATGAGTATATTATAGATATGAGACATATATGTAATATATAATTGAGATATACATGGGATATATTAGACATATACATATACGTGGAATATACAATACATATATGAGGTATAAATTGGTGTTGGAAAAGTTGATGAAAATAATAATAATAATAATAATAATAATAATAATAATAATAATAATAATAATAATAATAGAAGAGAGAAAAGTCAAAGAAGGAAATAAGTTGATTGGTTGGAATTATTTAAATTAATTATTATAAATAAGGGACAAATATGAGAATTAAATGGAAGATAGAAAATTAAATATTTAAAATAAATCAAAATTAAAAATAATTTTGATAGTGAAAAATGATGAAAAAGTGTGATATTTGTTAATTAATAATTAATTAATTAATACATAAATATATGGTTGGGACTGAAGAAAGAATGAAAGGGTCAAAACTATCACTTTTCTACATCTTATATTTCATCATACCTGTATCCCACCATCAACACCATCATTTCATCTTCTTTCTTCATTTTCTACATGAAAAACCATGACTCCTTTGAAAGTAATTCAATATTTTGATATAATTTAGTTAGGTTATGCATGATTTCTCAAGGAAATCATTAAAGAACCAAAGAAATTAGGAAAAGAACTAGGAAGAGCCACTTTGAAAGAGGTTAGTTCTTATATATTTAAAAAAAATTGATATTATTTGAATTTTATTAGATTCTTTATGCTTATAAAAGTTTGTTAAACTCTAATATTTGAACTAATTGTGATAGATTTGATTACTTGAGTTATTTAAGGAAAAATTAAATATAGAGTTAAATGAGGAAAGAATTGAGTATGGATTAATTTGTAGTTGTGATTAAGTATGTTAGTGAGGGTTTAAACTTAAAACTATGCTTAAATGAACATTTGAATTATTAAAGAGTTGGTTTAGGGTTATGGACAATTTAGGGTTATGAGATGGATATGTGCAAATTAGGATTTTGATATGGATGACCGTAATTCTTGTTATGGGTTAATTTGATGTTGTTTTAATGTATATGTGATTATTTTATGGTTGGTTGTTGAATACGAGTGAGTGTGGATGAAGTTAGGAGTTTATGGGTATGTTATGTAAAATAAGAATTTTTTATGATGATGTTGATAATTGTTAAAATGAATTTTTTTTAATGTAAATATAATGAATTATAGTTGAATGATGGAAATGGATATGTTGAGCAGTAGTTTAAAAGAAGTAGTAATAGTGAAAATAATGTTATGGTTAAAATTTATATAGAATTGATGTAATTGGTGTTTGAGTGATTAAAGTCTGTTTAAATGAGTTGCTAATGCTATATTGGAACTTATAATGTGGTTTAGGATTGAGTAAAGGGGAGTAATAAAATTTAAAGAATTGAAGGGCAATTTGAGAAATGAATGTTGGAGATTGAGATTGATTTAGAATTGGCCAAATTTGAAGTTAGTACATATTGTAATAATTATTGTTTAAATAACATTGTAATTGGCATAACACATTGTGAATTTGAGAATATGTTATGCCACTTTCATATTGACTTTGATATGATATGTGCATATTGTGTGAAAAGTGAATTATGTTAATTGTAAAGTAAAATGTGGGAAATAAATATAAAAATATGAAAAAAAAATAGTTTAGGCATGTGGAAAATAAGGGAAATTGATAAAATATGATAAATGTGATAATATTGGATTTATGATATGTATAAATGATAAATAAATGAATGTGTGCCGGTATGATGATAAGGCATATTAAAATGTGTTGTATGTGATATGTTGATAATGTGTGATTAAGAATGATGATAATGTAATAGATTGTGATGTGTTGAGATGTGAAAGTAATATGTAAATATGATTATTTATAAGATATGTGATGGTGATCATGGAATGATATGATCATGATACATATGAAAATTCCTGATAAGGAATATAAGATAAGAAATATGCTAAATAATGAGAAATAAGTTGTTGAAAGACTTGAACAGAGCTAAGTCTTGATAATAAAAATGAGATTATGGAAATATAATTTGATGAGATGAATAAGTATGTGATGTGCGTGTTGCCCTGCATAATAACTTTTTTAAAAAAAATTGATATTCAGGATTATATGATAATGAGCCCAAGCAGAGCCGGGACATGAATTGAGTAGAGCTAGGTCATGACATTGAGGATCTGAGCAGAGCTGGGTCGAGAAATTTAAATGATTTTGCCTATGGGCTAGACACTGGGTGTCACAATGGACCAAATCAATTATTATGGAACTTAATTATTGTATAGAGAGTAGTCGGGCCAAACAAGTGCTATGGTGTCGTGTCTTATAAAGTTTTAGTAATATTGCAATGAAATAATTAGATGAATTAAATGAGTTTAGTTGAGCAATGTGTTGTGCTAGTAATGTGGCAACGAAATTTTGAGTTGATGAATATATGTGTGTGTGGTTGTGATATATTTGTGTATGAATCTTGTGATGATGATGTTGTGACATATATATATATATATGTATATCTATATATATATATATACATATATATATATATATTGATATATATATATCTATATATATCTTTACGTTTTGCTGGTATCAGAGCCATCTTCTTTTAGGGGTGGTAGTAGATAGATATAGAATTGTTTCCATAGTTAAATATTTGATTTATAGATCTAGAAATGGACTTAGTGTTGTCTAGGTATTGGATATGCAGTAAGACCCATGTTAGTCGACGGACAGGTGTTTAGGGCAGTAAGTCAGTGGTCGCTACCAAAACCAACATTAATAAACTTTAAAATCTATTTTTCAAAAATTTAAAAATGGAACCATTTCTGTGTAAATCTCCTAGTACAACTAAATCATATAGTTCTGAGTCATCAGAAGTTAAAAGGATTGTAAATAGAAATGAAGTAATTTTAGAAGACTTTAATAAAGTAATTGATAATTGGGTAATACCAAACATAGATAAAAAACAGATTTATAAAATACCTAAATTAAATATATTTAAAAATGATTATATAATTAAAGCTGAAGAAAGGGATGTACAATTAAGTAAACCCTTTGAAAAAATAACTCTATTGTCTGCAGAATCAATAAAGCATCATAAAAAATAAAAAATACAAGTATATACATATAGGATTAGTACAAATAGGTATAAAACCTTTAACTAGAGAAGGATTAAATTCTAGTATCTTGGCAGTTGTCAGAGATGCTAGGTTTGTAAATTTTAATGACTCATTATTAGGAACTATAGAAACCAGTCTGAGTAGTGGACCTATCTCATTTGACTGTTTTCCAGATATAACAATTTCATTAAATGATCCAAATATATTAAAAAGTGTAGTATTGGAAATTAAAACACATAATTATAAAATGCTTGAAGGATCTATTCTTGTAGCATTAATGTATAAAATAAAGTATAAAGCAATGGTATTTGTCTTTGCTACGAAATATATAATGCAACCTAAGTTAGGAGAAACTAAATTTTTACAAACAGATTTAAGTAAAGCTAATACAGTAATCCCTAGGACTATTCAATGGAGAGATATTAGTCTCCCTGATGAATGGATCTTAGAGGACGTTGTTCCTCTTCCTGAACCAAAGACTATAGTTAAACCCAATATAGAACTTAGTAAAATTGAACAGTATGAAGATGGTAAAGTTAAATTAAAATTTAGTAGACATAGTGCAAGCAGTAAGTATTCAGACTCTTCCTCCTCTGTTTCAACAGTAGATATAGGTAGAGCCTCACAGCTACCTTCTGTAATATACGCCTCATATAAAGAAAATGAACCTAAACCTGTATTGCAAACAGTAGTAAAGCCTAGATATTCTACATCAGATATACCTGAATCTAGTAATAAATTAAAAGGTGTAGACTATAGTACAACAGTACCACATTTATATTATAATCCAACAGGCCCTTTGGAACCAAACCCTAATTATAGTCAACCTCAGAATATAGAACAGTCTCCCTCTCCACCTATGTCACCTACATCTTCTTTTATGACAGAAAATGTAGCAAATATAGATAGAGAATTAAATGTGATTAATAAAGAATTTGTTTGTAATTATGATAGGTTAAATAAAGAATTAACAGCAATTAAAAATAAAGATAAATTAGAAAATGTAATAAATAAAGTAAAAGACCTTGAATCAGTTAAAGAAGAATATGTTCACTTTATAAAATATTATGAAGTTAATATGAACTTCTTTGATTGGTTTAAAAGAATTTATAAAGGAAAACTTAAAGCAGAAAAATTAATAAATCCAGTAACTATTAGGAATAAAGATACAAAATGGAAAGTAAAAGATAAAATAATACAGAGTGAACATCCACTTAAAACATCAAGTATATTCCTACATGGAGATAAGGAAATAAATATAGCACCATTTAAAATAGTATCTGAAGATGACCCTAATAGAAAAATATTAGAACAAAATAATTTTAATAATGCACACCTATTGAGTATAGGACAACAGTTAAACAGAATAGAGGATACTATCAAAGAAAGTAAAATAGTAAAAATTGAAAAAGATGTAAAAGATAAAAAACTTAAGTCCCATATTTTTAAACCTTTCGAAGTTTCTAAAATAGGACAAAAGGAAGTCAAATCTAAAGATTCTGACTTTGTTAAGGCAATTAAAGAACAATTAAGTAAAATTGACTCTTCTTCTGTGTCAAAACAGGTAGTTCAAGAAACACCTCAATCTAAAGCATCTAAAACTATAAGTATAGTCACCCAAGAACAAGAATCAAAATCAGCTGAGGATTCTCAGCCTGAATCTGAAGATATTGAAACCTTTAGTAAAGCCTTAGAACCACAAATAAATCATATAACATATAATCAGTCTATAGTACCTAGAATGTCTGCCCCAGACTTAGGTATAACAGATAGACCTAATATATTGACACAGTATAAATATAATACCTCTTCAGTATATGAATGGAACATTGATAGCCTATCAGAATACAATATTCTGAGTCTTCTACAGCAGATGACAATGGCTGCCAATGCTTATAGAACCCAAACAGATACCTCAGATAAAACTATAGCTGAACTCCTCATAGCTGGCTTTACTGATCAACTTAAAGGTTGGTGGGATAATCATCTCACTGATGAACAACATTTAGAAAACTTAAATGCTATAAAAACTTATGAAGATGGTATACCTATATTAAATGAATATGGTGATACTATTCAAGATGCAGTGACAACACTAATCTTGACTATATCACTTCATTTTATAGGTGATCCTACTCACTTAAAGGATAAAAATGCTGAACTGCTAAGTAATCTTAGGTGTAAGAAACTTAGTGACTTTCAGTTTTATAAAACAACTTTCCTAACTAGGATAATGCTTAGAGAAGATTCCAATCAGGCTTTCTAGAAGGAAAAATTCTTAGCAGGGCTACCCTTTTTCCTAGGAGATAAAGTTAGAAACCATATAAAACAGGAATATGGAAATCCTATTCCTTATGACCTATTGATCTATGGACAATTGTTTAGTATAGTTCAAAAAGAAGGATTAAAACTTTGTCAAGATATAAAACTTCAAAAATCTTTAAAATATGAAATGAGAAAGACTAAACAAGAGTTAGGTTCTTTCTGTAAACAATTTGATTATAGAATAACAAAAAAACATAAAGATTGTAATGGACAGTGTTCTACTACAAAATATAAAAAACCTTATAAAAAATATCACAAAAAGAATTATAAGAAGAAATTTGATAAAGATGATTATTATAAGAAACAGAAACCTTATAAACCTTATAAATATAGAAAACCTAGTAGAAAGACATATAAACAAAAAGATAAAAAATTTACATCGTATAAAGATTTAACATGTTATAAATGTGGAAGAAAAGGACACACATTAAGATTTTATAAATTTGATAAAAAAAATTACAAGAATTAAATCTAGAAGAATCTGTAATAAATAAAATTCATGAATTATATTTAGATTATTCAGATTCTGAAGATTATTCAGATTTTGAAGAGATAAATCAAATAGATGATATAGGAACAGAAACTAGTTCTGAAAATAGTAGTAAATCATTAAATATGTTAACTAAAAAAATAGGAATCTATATTAGAAGCAATAAAATATATATGTGATCCTAAAATTCAAGAAAAAAAATGCTAAATAAAATATTAAAAAATGATAATCCTAAACATTCTATATTACCTAGTACTAGTAAACAAACTTATGATTTAATCACAATACTAAATAAAAATAAAACAGTAAAAAATAAACCAACCATAAATGATTTACAAAAAGAAATTAAAGAAATTAAATTAGAATTGAAAGAATTAAAGAATAAACAAGAAAATTATTCAAAGATAATAAAATCATTGCTAAATTCGACTTCTTCTGATGAAGAAGAAGAAGATGTTGAACAAATAATTAGTTAAGAAGAAAATAATGATAATAATGAAATTAGTTTAATTAGTAAAGACAAAATTCTTGATAATTTAATTTTTATGTTGCATGAAATAACATCTAGGAAATATTTAATAAATATAAAATTAAAATTTTTAGATAATTATAACATAGAAACTATAGCATTATTTGATACAGGAGCTGATTTAAACTGCATTAAACCTAGTCTAGTACCAAAAAGATTTTGGCAAGAAACTAAGGAAAGTCTATCTACAGCAAATAAATCTAAATTAAATATACTTGGTAAAGTAGAAGCATCAATAATAGATAATAACTTAGAAATAAAAAATATATTTATTTTAACCAACATTCATCATATGGTAATCTTAGGAACACCATTTATGAATCTAATTACACCTTATTCTGTAAATGATGATAGTATAAGTTTTAAAGTAAAAAATCAAAAGATAATTTTTCCATTTTTGGAAAAACTAAAAAAGAGAAATTTAAATCTTTTAAAGGCATACTCAATAAATGAATTACAAATAAATGCATTTATAAAAGCAAAGTCTGAACAACTTTGTAATTTAAAAAATAGATACCATTTACAAAAAATAAACGAATAGTTAAATAATAAATTTATGCAAGATAAAATTAATAAATTAAAATTGCAAATAGAAAAAGATTTATGTGCTGATATTCCAAATGCATTTTGGAATAGAAAGCAACATATGGTTGACTTACCATATAAAATAGGCTTTGATGAGAGGTCTATTACAACTAAAGCTCGGCCCATTCAGATGGCGCCTGATTTAATTGAATTTTGTAAAAAAAGAGATAAATGATTTAGAAAATAAAGGATTAATTACAAAGTCTAGAAGCCCTTGGTCTTGTGCTGCATTTTATGTAAACAAGGCCTCTGGAATAGAAAGAGGAGCACCTAGATTAGTAATAAATTATAAACCTTCAAATAAAGCTTTAAAATGGATTAGGTATCCTATTCCAAATAAAAAAGATTTATTAGGAAGATTATATAAAGCTAATATTTTTAGTAAATTTGATATGAAATCAAGATTTTGGCAAATCCAGATTAATCCTAAAGATAGGTATAAGACTGCATTCACTGTTCCATTTGGACAGTATGAATGAAATGTTATGCCTTTTGGATTAAAAAATGCACCCTCTGAGTTTCAGAGAGTAATGAATGATATATTTAACTCATATACTAAATTTTGTATTGTATACATTGATGATGTATTAATATATTCTACAACTATAGATGAACATTTTAAACACTTAAAAACATTTTTTTATGGTAATTAAACATAATGGTTTAGTATTAAGTAAAACAAAGATGTCTCTGTTTCAGACTAAGATTAGGTTCTTAGGACATAATATAGAACAGAGAATTATAGAACCTATAGAAAGAAACCTAGCATTTAGGAATAAGTTTCCTGACCAGATAATAAATAAAGCCCAACTTCAAAGATTTTTAGGTTGTCTGAATTATGTTATAGAATTCTTTCCCAACCTAAATAGAACTATTAAACCTTTGCATGATAGATTAAAGAAAAATCCAGGTCCATGGACTGAGGTCCATTCTGGTATAGTTAGACAAGTTAAAGACTTAGTTAAAATCATTCCTTGCCTACATATAGCTGATCCATTAGCTTCTAAGATAGTAGAAACTGATGCATCAGATATAGGTTTTGCTGGGATTTTAAAACAGGTTAAAGAGGGTAGAGAAATCATAGTCCAGTTTTATTCAGGACATTGGAGTCCAACCCAATTAAACTATTCTACTATAAAGAAAGAAATTTTGAGTATTGCTTTATGCATTTCAAAATTTCAATCTGATTTATTGAATCAAAAATTTTTATTAAGAATTGATTGTAAAAGTGCAAAAGATGTTTTGCAAAAAGATGTTAAAAACATTGCCTCAAAACAAATTTTTGCTAGATGGCAAGCTATTTTGAGTATATGTGATTTTGATATTGAATTTATTAAAGGAGAAAACAATAGTTTACCTGATTTTCTTACTCGTGAATTCCTTCTAAGGAATCATGGGGAAAAAGAAGAAAATGGCCAATAAAGCTAAAGAAACCCTAGAGAGTGATTCTCCTAAAGCCCTATCTGATCATTCAGATAGTATTCTTAAACCTAAACCGATAAAGTCTTGGGCTGATACTGTCCAAGAAGAAGATAAAGCAAATATTGAGCTTTGGGTCTCCCAGCTGGCCCAATCACCTGAAGTGATTAAAGCTTTGTTAAAAATGGGACATGAACCTCCTCCAGGGGTTCCAGGTAAAGACTCTCTGATCCCTTATTTAAAAAATCAAATTGAGATAGGAGAATCTTCTTCTCAAAAAACCCTATCTCAAAATATTTCTAAAACTGAGTTGGATGTTTCAAAATCTTCAACTCAAATTGTTTCATCAAACTTTCCATTAAAACAGAGATCTGTATGGTTTCATAAAAATTCTTATTTTACAGTGGGCTTGCTCAGCAAAACCCATGGACTATTATTAGTTCTGTTTACCCTAAAGGATGTTTTTTCAAACCAACGGATTTTTCTAAAACCAAAGAGTATTATCTTAATATTCTTGTGGATTCTGGTTCACTATTTTTAAAACACAACTATAATCAGCATGATAAGGCTCTTATTGCCTATTCCTCTTTTAAAATTAAGGGAATCCTCCATCATTCTGATTGGGGAAGACCTTTGCACACTCCTGTGTAATTTAAAACCCTTCATTCTAAAGACCATTGTTCTTCATATAATTATTGGGATTATATTGATGCCTGGACTAAAGCCTTGTTTTTCCAAAACCCTGGAAAAACTCACTTCTGGCTTATCTATTGTGAGTCCAATATAAAATTAACCAATCTTCCATGCTGGTTTGTTGATTGGTGGCACTATTGTGGTAATGACGAAAGATGTCTTCCACAAGAAGTCCTATTAGCTTTCCAGTATTATAAAGCCCATTTAAATCCAACACCTTATGAGAAGAGATTTCCTCCTCTTCTTCTTTTCTGTATGACTTTTAATATACCATGGGTATACCAATGGTACCTTGACACCTCCTTTCAGTCAGGTACTATGATCCCTGTTTTATTGAGAAAGTCTAAAGTCAAATGGTGGACTGCCTTTCGCAATTCCACCACAGAGAAAACTGTTAAAAAATGGCTCTTAATGAGGAATAATGGTGGCATTGATCCAAAGCTATCATCCTCATTTGGAGCTCAAAGAGCCCAAAATATAGCCCTTCTTGCAGCCGCTAAGACTGCAGAAGAATATAAAGTCTTAATGGAACAGATGGTTGAATCTCTTCCTTCAACCTCTGAGTCCGTTAAGCCCAGCAGAACCTACTCTGCTGGATCTTCCACTAAAGCCCATTCTAAAAAATCTAAAGCTCCATCCAGAAGAAGAAAATCTCCTTCCTCTTCTTCGGATACTTCTTCATCATCCATGACGTCATCCTCCACCGAGACATCTGACTCGGATTACTGTCCCAGTAATGAAGATGACTGCTATGGTATATTGTCCCCCATTAGAGTAAAAAGTAAAGAAAAAATAAAAAGAAAAGAAAAAAGATAAAGAAAAAATAAAAGAAAAAGAAAAAAATAAAAAGTAAAGAAAAAGAAAAAGAAAAAAGAAATAAAGAGAAAAGAAAGAGAAAAGAAAGAAAAAATAAGGAAAAGTAAAAAAGAAAATCGAATCAGAAGTTGAATCTGATTCAAATTCATCTGATTAAAGGCAGGAGAAACCTAATTTCTCCACTCAGTTTGATAAAGTCAATAAAGGCGGTGCCTACTGATAAGATATTGTTCATCAAACAGTATTCACCAGATGTATTCCAATAGTAAAGTCAAAAGAACTGTTCATCTACAGTTCTCCACAGTAAAGAAAACAGTACCTCTAACAAGGTACTATTTATCCACAGTTCCAGACACGTGAAGGTACAGTAAAAGCAAATAGTAACGACATGTTACTATTCCTCTACAGTGCTAGGCATGTGATCAAGAACAGTGAAGAATTAAAGCTTCTGTCTATATATGAGAGCTCATTCTGAAGCTAGAGGTAGATCTGAAATACTTCTCCCTCATCCAGAAGACACTGAGACACCTCAAGCTTAGTTTTAGCTTTCCTTCTTCCCTTTCCTCCTTCACGTATAACTTCTTCCAGTTCTGTAACCTCCTCACCTATTGATTCTCTTGTATAAGGTAGATATAATTAATATTTATAACTTGTATTTTATTTTTAAAGTTTTATTCTGTATTCTTATTTCATTTAAATAAATTTAAATTTTATATTTTATCTCTCATTTTCATTTATAAGCATGCTCTGTTTTAGTTCTTGCAAGCAATAAATGTGCAAGTTGAGCTTAATCTGGAATTAAAACATCAGAAATTGTATACACTACTTACGACTGCAAAAGACCTCTATATTCTATCCTTTTCTGTCTTCTCTCTCTCTCTCTACTCAGCGTTGTATACTTATACGGGATCCGTATATTTATACCTAATATAGTATAATTAGGTATACTAAAAGAAATAGACATAAGAGTGTGTATTGATAAAACATAATTAAAATAATTTAGACTTAAGATACAAATTACCTAAAGAAAATATTTTGGGTAATATTGATACCAGAGCGTTAAAAACTGAAGTAAGAAAAATACTTTGATTTTAATTAATCAAAATATATTCTTATGGGTCAGTGCGTGGAAATCTGGAGATCATTATAAGACCTGAATTATTTTCTGTATATGTTTTTAATATATGCTTTTATATGTTTTTAATATAGTCTTTTACATTTTGTTTGTTTATTGTTTTAATCAATCTGTTTATATCTATATTATTTATGCCTAACTGTTTATTGTTTTATTAATCCTTTTAAAATTATTCTATCTCCTATCAAAGATCCTTTACGTTTTGCTGGGATATATATATATATATAAATATATGTATATATATATATGTTTGAAGAATTAGAGGACAGATGATGAGTAATTTATGATGAATAATTGTGTGTATATGAATTATAAAGTAAAGGAAGTGCAAAAATATAAGTGTACGTGTTGATAGCACGATGATAAAATATGAATTGAAAAGTATGCATTTGTGTTATTTAAATTGTCGTATGGTTTTAATATGTACCACCAAGCATTCAGACTTTAGCGCGGTTATGTAAATCGCGCAGGTAAAGAAATTATTGAGTAGAAAAATCTGAAGTGTGGTTAATACTTGGTGATCTATGGTGCTACAAGACCAGCTATGCTAATTCCATGTATGTATAGTTGGTTTTAAATATTTTGGTTTATGTATATTAACACATAACATTTGAATTTTGTATTTATTTTAAAGATTGAGATGGTTGTTGTATATTTACTTATATAATTATTTAATATGATATAAAAGGTTTTAAGTGGTGAGTTGAAATATTGTTGATGAGTAAAGAATTTGTGAAATTGTTTATATTGGGAGCGCATTTTTCTAATGCAGGTTGAGTGCTTGATTTTTAGAAATACTAAAATTACTGATAAAATTTTGGCAAAATATTTCCCAAAGATTTTCTTTATAAATTTGTATTTTACGAATTTACTACTTTAAATATATATTATTTATTATTAATTAAATATTGTGATCAAAATTAGAATTTTTGTGGCACTTTTATATTCTGTATATGTATTATACATATACAGAATATATATATTATATGTATATAGTGTATGAGGATATTACAAGATGACTTCTATATCTTGGAAGGAAGCCAATGCTTAATGATAAATCAATCCTTTTTGGGGAATAAGGAAGTCAACTGAAAAATCTTACAGTGGCATCGACGGTTAGGACATCCATCATTTTTCATTTTAGAGAAATTATATCCCATTTTATTCCAAAAGACTATGTTTGATTCCTTATTTTGTGATGCATGTGAGCTTGCTAAACATAAAAGGAGTTTTATCATTTAAGTAATAATAAAAGTGTTATTCTTTTTATGACTATTCATCATGATGTGTGGGGACCTACTCAGACTCCTCCTTTATTTGGTCATTGATAGTTTGTCACTTTTATATTGCACTAGAGTAACTTGGATTTATTTCATGAAAGCAAAAAATGATGTGTTCTCATGTTTTTCGTCATTCCATAAAATGATATGTACACAGTTTAACGCTAAAATTAAGATTTTCAGAATAGACAATCATATAGAATATATGGATAGTAAATTTCAAGCTTATTTGGACTCCCATGGGACAATTCATTGCACTAGTTGTGTTTATAGTAGTGAACAAAATGGCGTTATCCGGAGAAAAAATAGACATATATTGGAAGTAGCTCAATCTATTCTACTTACCATGAATCTTCCAAAGAGTTACTAGGGAGATATAGTTCTTTCTATTGCTTATCTTATTAACAAAATGGCTCTTAAAATCCTCAAGTTTAGAAGCCCTTTAGAGATATTGCAAGGTAAAATTCTTATACTATTCCTCTAAATGTGTTTAGATGTGTATGTTTTGTTCATGCTTGGAATGTTGAAAATTAGACCCTAGGGCTCTTAAGTCTATGTTTGTTGGATACCCCTCTACTTAAAATGGATGTTACTTTTCGTCAATCAGAACCTTATTTCAACACCAATCAATCACCTCTTCAAGGGGAAAGTGAGATAGAAGAGATGATGCCTGGTTCTATAACTCTTAATAGCCCTCTTCAGGGGGAGAGTTCTACCAAAGAGGAACATATTCCAACAAATGATTCCATTAAGGGGGAGATTATTGGGTGTTTAGACAAACTTGACTCGAAGAGGTATTCAAGAAAAGATATGGTAGAGAAAGCCATCATACAGTCTATACCATGCCAAGAATAATCCTCACTTCATGAAGATACTAGTGAGTTACCTTCATACTCTGATTCCTCTAATGATTTGAATAAACCCATTGCTAAAAAAAAAGAGGTGAGATCATGCACTCAACATCTTATATCTAACCCTGCTTCTTATGAATCCTTATCATCTCTCTACAGAGTCTTTGTTTTGTTTGTTTCCTCTGTGTCTGTTCCAAAAGATTGGAGAGAAGACTTGCAAGATTCAAATGGAAGGAAGCCATGGTTGAAGGGAAAAAAATGGTTGGCTAAGAATAATACCTAGGATTTTGTCATATAATACCCTTATACTCTACATGCGTATAATATATATATCCCATATATACAAAATACATATGTAGAATACAAGAATATCATCTTGACTAATAGTAGAAAATCCTTTTCAATTTTAACAAAATAAATTATCCTTTAAAAGATGAGTTTAATTGGTAAATAAAAAAATATATACATCTAAATAATTAAATGTTACAATAGTATAATTAAAAAAAATCTCTGAAAAAAATTTATCAGGGTTTTATCTGTAATTTCAACATTTTCCAAAAAATTAACAAAAATACAACTTGCAAAAAAATGCACTCCCAAAAACATACATTTATCCAAACTCCAATAATCCTCAATCAATCTCAAGTAATACACAAAATTCAACATTATATATATATGAATACTCAAATACCTAAAAACGTAGCAAGATTTCCAAAACCTTTTAATACATTACTTGATACAATTTTTTTTGCGTAGTGTACAATGTACACAAAAACTAAATGCATTAAAAGTAAACTATACAAGTAATGTTGCACCTATAGTTGGTCTCATGGCAAAAAGTTTTAACTTCCAGTCCAACGCTAGGCTAGGCCTGATCAGATTTAACAGGACTCTCTGTCTCTACCATGTCACCTGCGCGACAAAACAATCGCGCTAAACTACTAGCTTAGCTGTACATACTTCGATAACAAGAGTAATTTTAAAACAATACATTATGTATTTTCCTCATATCATGAAATGTATTATGCTTCAATACACTCAAAAGTCACCAAATTTCCACAAACATATATATTGGGCACAAAAGTATCTATATAATATTCAAGTTCTAGAAATATTAATTTAGTCTATCGTGACACCAAGGATCTAAATGTCATATCAAACTATCCAAAGGTGTATCCCCCTATCGACACTGGGGATCTGAGTATCATATAATACCACCAGTAGGCATGTCCCCTATTGACACCAATGTGTCTAACCTCAAAGGCACATAAAAAATATCATCATATGTTAATGGTATGCCAAACCAACATTACCAAATACAATTTTCTAGAATAAGTTATTGTACAAGGTGAACATACACTATCATTTTACCATAGCCATTTTATTATTTTTCACAATTCCCACACTTTTCAATCATATAACACATGCCTCTTGACCACATTCACAATGTGGCCTAATATCACATTAAAAATGCATAAACATACTTTTCTCTAATTGTGCATAATCATGTCATTAGTCATTCTACAATGGCTTAACATATTACATTTTATGTATTTCACACAATTTTTCTTATAATAATGCACTTCACTTATGAAAACCAATTTTAAAGTAACATAGCACATTCATCAATTCACAATGTGTTATGCCAAAACCAGTATAATTAAAACAATAATCATCAATGTACGTAATAATCTCTAAAAATGTCAATTCTAAGTCCAAACTCACTCCCCAACCTTTACTTCTTTAAATGGCTTTCCTTACTTTGATTTGGCAAATCCACATCGCTCAATCCGAAACCAAATTTTAAGTAAAAATATTCCATAAGCATCACATTCCAAGCCATTTTATTCAATCAAACATCAATTATACCATTTCTACCCAAATTCCACCATTCACCTACTACTTCTTCCAAACTTCAACAAAACCTAATCATTGCAATCAACCAACCTTAAAATAATTACATATACATACATACAACTTCAAAAAAATCCATATTAACAATTATTGAACCCTCTATCAAAAGTGAAAATTTCACATATTCAAGAATTTCCAAAAAAAAAAAAAGCTTCTTAAACTAAAGAAAGCTTACCTAATTCATGAGTAAATCCTTGGAGAATCTTGTGAAATATGGAGTAATTGAAGAAGCAAAAGCTTCTCTTAAGCTTCTATGGAAATTCGGCCTACTTGAGAAGAAGAAGAAGGCGAATTTTCTTTCTTTCTTAACCGCTAATATATATATATATTATTTATTTTTTTATTTAATAATTAACCTCTTCCATCTAAAATTATTTTTATTTTTAAATTTTTTTAACTTTTGACTTATTACTTTTACCAAAATTTATTTTTTAGTGAAATTTATACTTTATGTATATTTAACATATCCACAGTATACATTATTCATTTTCTCTTTCTAACCCATTAATTAACCTTTTCATATTATTTATTTAATTATGTTTTAATAAAACATGGATGTAACATATTACACCTCCATTAGAGAAGAAAATGGTTGGCTGCAAATGGGTGTTCGCCATGAAATACAAAGCAAATGGTTCAATTGAAAGATATAAAGCTAAACTAGTGGCTAAAGAGTTTACCAAGACTTTTGAAATAGACTATCAAGAAACCTTTGCACAAGTAGCTAATACGTGTATAATTAAAATTCTACTATCATGTGCAGCTAATCTAAATTGAGATTCACAACAGTTTGATGTTAAAAATACATTTCTTCATGGAGATTTGAAGGAAGAAGTATTCATGGAGGTTCATCCAGGCTTTGAAGATGAAAGAATACAAGGGAAAGTTTGCAAATTGAAAAATCCTTTATACAGATTGAAGCAATCTCCAAAAGCATGGTTCGAAAGGTTCAACATCTCTATGGTCTCTTTTAGATATCAATAGAGCAAAGCGGATTATACCTTGTTTATCAAACACAATAAGGTAAGATCACTCTTCTCATTGTTTATCTTGATGACATTGTTGCAATCGAGGATGATATAGAAGAGGTGGCTCGGCTAAAAACATTGCTTGCTCAAGAGTTTGAGATCAAAGATCCAAGAAAATTTAAATATTTTCTGGAATTGAGGTTGCTAGATCATAAAAATGGATCTTTATTTCTTAGAGAAAATATATTCTACATCTATTGGAAGAAACAACTATGATGGGTTACAAACTGGCAAAATCTCCTGTTGAAAGCAATCACAAGTTGCAAGCAAGATCTGTTGCATTAGTAGATATAGGGAGATATTAAAGACTAGTCAGAAGACTTATTTATCTTTCTCACACCAAATAGCATATGCAATTAGCCTTATTAGCTAATATATGCATGACTCACTTTAGCCTCATTTACATGTTTTTCACATTTTGCAATACTTAAAATTTGCACCGGCAAAAAGGTCCGCTTTTCTCCAAAAATGGTTATCTCATAGTAGAAGCATTCAAATATGCAAATTGGGCTAGATCTCCATATTCTAGGAGACCAATCACTAGTTATTGCACACTAGGAGGAAACCAAGTCACTTGGAAAAGCAAAAATCATAGCGTGGTTGTTCAATCTAGTGCTAAAGCAAAATATAGAACAATGGCTAAAAGTGTATGTGAATTGTTGTGGTTACAAAACCAAATAAAAGACCTGAAACTATGAGAAAAGATTAGTTTTTTGTGTGACAATAAATAGAACAAAACACGTTGAAATTGATTGACATTTTATAAAGGAGAAAATAACTAATAGCTCCTTATCCTGTGGCTTCCAATGAACAATTAGCAGATGTCTTCACAAAAGACCATAGCAACAAGCCATTTCACAATTTGATTTGCATGTTGAACATGTGCAATATTTATACACCAACACCAACTTGAAGAAAGAAATCTTGATGATAATAATTTGTTGCCATATATGGTAAATATTTGTATCTCGATGATAATAGTTTATTGTCATATATTGTAAATCTTTGTACATTCCTCATTAGAATAAGAATACTTGGTATAAATCAGTCTAAATTCCCTACAGAATCCAAAATTGAGAAGCGAATAAAAAACTATAGTAATCTTCTTGTAAAAAATCTTCATTTACATATAACAATAATTCATTCTATTATTAAATATCACAAGTACCATTATTTTCATAATCTTTCATCGAATGTACACTAATTCACCACGTGGTTTAGCCAGCAGAAATAATTACGAATACAAAGTAAAAAAAAAAAACAAAGCCCTTATTAGCAAAGAATCCGAATCAAATTACTCAAAAACCAGTTTCAAAATGGATAATCTCAATCACAGCTCCCATAATGATCCCAACTATACTAAAAAACAGTTAGTAGAATAAGTTAAACCTTCTTTTTAGCATAAATATAAAAAGTTATCCGATCATGATTAATTTGAGTCTGCAATGATTTAATAAACTGAGGCATATAAAAGAATAATCCCATACAGAATTTGAAAACATACAGGTTGCATGGTATTACAAATATAACAACGAAGTTTAACCCTGTTGACCAGGAGTATGCCCACGTCCAGCTCGTCCACCACGTTGTATGCGTAGAACTCGACCACGCACTGCTCGTCCACGGCCCCTGCTGCCAGAACCATGAAGCGCTGCAGCTCCAGACTGTCTAAGCATAGCCCTCTCTTTAGCTCTCTCCGCTAAATTCACAACAGTTGAGGTGTTACATACAGGTGATACCTGTTTAACCTCTTCAGTCTCGGTTACTTGCTTTGAGGTATCAACTTCTGCAGTATTCTCCACTGGTACCAATGCAGTTTCAGGAATCGGATCGGTGTCCATTCCAATCTGATCATTACCATCATTTGACTTGTCAGAACTTTCAATAGTATCCTCCATTACATCACCTTCATCATTCTTCTCTTCATTTCCGACCTCAGGAGAATTAATTTCACCCAACTCCAATCCCGCAGCAACTGCAGCTTCGTCATCAATTCTAGCTGGTGAAGCCGCAGGAGTATAGCTAACCTCGGGCAGTCCCTCCCCGAGTTCTGGACTCCCCATCAAGTTAGACATCTCAGCACCTTCATCGCCTTCTGTAACATCCGGCAGCTCTCCCTCTTCCATCTCACTCTCAAATCCCATAATAGATTGTTGGTTGTCTTCCCCAGCCTGATCCTTTGAACTGCCATCAAATTCCATGCCACTTCCACTCGGCTTATCCAAAATTTCTTCTCCAACATCATTCTTCTCAATCTGTGATTCAACTGGGTCATCTAATTGTTCCGACTCTTTTGGCGGCTCACCTTTCTCCCCACTAGTCTCAACCTCTTCCTTCTCAGGAACACTTTCCTCGTTTAAGCCTTGAGTTACATCGCCACTAGCATTTGAAGCCTCATCAACTGCTGGGAGAATCACTGTACTTTCTGGATTAGCAGATTGATCTTCAGCACCCTCATAAGAAGAACCTTTAGACCTTTTTTGAACAGGTGCTCCCATATCGGAACTGGTCTCCTCTTGATTAAGGGGCTGTTCATTCAACTCAGAAGCAGATGACACTAAGCGTTTGCGACCAAATGGTTGAGATAATAAGGTGAGATTGCGTTGTGTTTCAGGCTCATGAGATGGTGCAGGCTTTCCCATAGTGTTAGATCCATCCACCTCTGATGTCTCAACATCACCCTGAGGCTCATCAGGTTTACCAAGCCGGGGCCTCACCAACTTCCTACCTGGTTTACGAGTTTCAGTATTTGTTTTTGTTGGCATCCGTCTCTCTTTCTCCTCTGCTGCTTTAGCCACTAAATGACTTGCCGTAGGGCCCACTGATGAACTTATGGTGGATTGAGAAGAAACTGGCTGACCTATAGAGAAAATAAATAAATAATAATGAGATACAGAACTAAATATGAATATAGCCAGTGGTTGAAGTTTGAAGAGAAGAATGCAACATTAGCTTCCCAAGTAAAATGAAGCAAATTTAGATATGATACATAATTTATCCCATTACATAAAACCGAGAACAATAAAAAAGATTACCTGCATAAGCAGCAGCAGAAGCATCTGGAGTAGATGTCTCTTCTGTAGTAGTAGCTCCAAGCTCCATAGAAACAGAAGTTGCAGTCCTCTCAAAATTTTCAACAGCTAATACATAAGCTGCACTGAGATCATCCAAGACAGTCTCTGAAAGCAGCTGAACTACCGAGACACCCTAAGATGAACATAGATGATTTAGATCAAGCTCAAATATTTGGGCTTGGATCAATGGTTTGTTTTGTCATTTTCTTCAGAGAAAAAAAAAACCAACAAACATCTATATTATTGTTCTATAAACACAAAAAATGGTTATGCTTTCACGCATGAAACAAAAAACATAAAAGCCAGAAAATGAGGGACAATATGAAGAAAAGCCAGAAAATGAGGGACAATATGAAGATAGACATAAATTTAGAGTAAATAAAGGTATGGAAAACAAACTTTACCATACTAACAATTTAAAATGCCAAATCCTACAATGGAAGATATATTTTCATGAACCTGCTATTACATGAAAAATGTAATTTTCTCGCATAGAAATGATCAGTTATATCATGATCTCATGTTGTCTATCAACTCATCAGAGTAAACATATGGCAATCTCCACTATGTATATGCAATACTAGATGGTTCCTTTTGGTTCAAGAGATTCAATGATCTTCAAAATTCAGATTCTAAAATACAGTCAATGAATTCTCTTCCAGCTACTTGGAATTGTAGGACGAATGGGAATGTGGGGACTGGAATGAGTGACATGGAATGTTAATCATAATCTAATTATCGTTTATTGTGTTTTGGGCATTTATAACAATTTGTTATCGGAATGAAAATTTGCTATAATATGGAATGACATTGAAATATATATTTGGCACAATGAGTTAGGAATAGAAATTAGTCATTTATTATCTATTAAAACTTTGAAGGATTGGAGTGTTTTTTTTTTAATTCATGTATTTTGTTCAGTCTATTCCCAACCTTCAAAGTAATAAATAAGATTTTTTGCCTAAAATAAATACTTTTTCCAGTTTCCTTATCCATTTAATAGAATACCTAATTATAAGGAATAAGAGGTGTATTCCCAGTTCATCTTTGTAACTCCCGATAATCAAATGCATTAGGCATGCATGAACCAACTCAATCATACAAAACTCCAGTCATTTAGGCTTCAAATTGAAACTTAATATACAAGCATGGGAAGAAACTGCAGTCTCCTTAGAGCACTAAACATCAATCTGAAAGGAAAGATGATTCCACCCTCCCCATGAATTGGAAGTCTACAAGCAATTAATGGGGTCGTGAAATAAAATGAATTCAAACCCCTGCACATAATAGATTTTCTGTTGCTTGGAAAAGGACCATAGATATACCATTATATCATTTGTTTGTCAGTAATTCTGTCTTTTTGTAAATTGTGTTGGATTGGATGATTAGTACAAGATGGTCCCCTCTGTTAGCAGAAAAGTTAAGCCATCCTTTTCTTTATCTGTTGTTCCACTGTTGGTGAATCTATTAAACATCAAACACTGACTTAATGGTATCAATCAAACTTGGAACTCACACAGTACTTTTAGAGCACAGTAGGAACTAGCAAGGGAAAGATTGCAGACTGCACGCAAAAATGGGTTAAGAGAGTGTTAATCATAAGCCCAAAGACAGTTGACCAGTCTGCACAATGTCCAGTTTTGGCCCAACACCGTTTTTTAGTTAATGGTGACAATGACCTCCACTTTTGAGTCCAGTGTCCCACTTTAATTAACAAGAAACCTACTTTATGAAGTGATATAAGAAATCAGAATATATTTCAAATGGTAAACAACACTTTGAAAAGAATGAAAATAACCTAAACAGAGTACCATAAATTCTTGCGTCTTGTATTATATAGTGAAAAAATATAAGGTAGACAACAGAACAATAAACAAAGTAATTACTGAAAATAGAAGGATAAAATTGCATTAGCACCTAAGCTCCTCAAGGAGTTCCTGTGATTACCCACTACAAACGAAGCATGTCATAATATTTGTGGAATTATAAAGCAACCAGGCAGCAGAAGTCAAGCAATGCTACTAAAAAAAGAATAATAAAGTCAAGTTAATCAAAAAGCAAATTCACCTCTGGAAGATTGGCTTCCGCATGCTTGAGCTTTTCTAGCTCATCAGAAAGACACCTGAGAGCTTCCTTATGCTTCTCAAGTTTACTTGTGAACTCTGCCTTCTCCTAAAATGGGCAAAAGAAAGGCCATGCCAATGGGAAAAATGTTAAGAAAATTCCAAGAATAGGATTATGCTTCAGCTTCATAATGAGAGACCATCAATGATTAGTGTCAAATCAAAGAAGACACGGAAGATAAATTCAAACAGAATGCGGTGAAACCAACGGACTCCAACATGCATTTCATGTTTATTGATACTTCAGTCATTTCCATTGGATTTAGTGACAAAAAAATCAAACATTATGTGCATTTTTAATTGAATCCATACCTTAATAAAAGAATAAATGATCATTTCTAGCTAAATATGCGGAGTTTCAATTGTACCTAACAATTAAAATTTGGAAAAGAGAAATATTTAAGCATTAGTTTGAACCAAATTTCCCCTTCCCTACCCATTTCCATCTCCTTCATTCCCTCTCCCACCTCATATTTATGGATAGAAAACCCATAAGTTCTATAATTTTACTTTTCATAAAAATAATTTTTTGACGCAAGGATAAAAATTGTATCGAATTTAGGTTATAGACAAAAGGAAATATGAAATGCAAATGATAGGGGAATAAAGGGAAAAACAATAATTTCAACTAATATTATAATATTACCCTTCCTGATTTTGATATATCTGGTACAACAGAAAATAATTTGTTAGCTTTTGGATACAGTTAATAATTTTTAAAGGTTTGCATATAATTGAAAATTTTTGCAAAGGCTTAAATTTAGTTTCCCTTTTTTTTTTCCGTCATTAGGCCTTTTTCATGCATTTCAAAGAATGTCACAGGGCAGGGCCAACCTGTTCAACATTTTTAACTTTATCAAAAATTGCCTTCTCTGTATTCTGGCGCTTCGCTTTTTCAGTTCGAATATCTTCTTTGTCCTTTTTCAAGTCCTCTCTCAACCTCTCCACAGTCTTCTCCAGAATCTGGGTGACCAAGGTATAAAGAGCCAAATTGGAAAAGCAAAATAGGAAAGAATGAAGGAAAAGTTTATCGCATTAGGAACCTGTATTCTGTGATCTTTCTCCTCCTTTTCCTTCATGACCTGCTCACCACTGACGTTTCCAATGGACCTTTTACCTATCATTTAGAATTGAATATTACAATCAGGCACATGGTAACTACATAATGGTCTGCGTTACTGTTCACAATAAGAGAAGTACTTTGTTTGATGTCCTCAATCTGCTTGGAAAGTGCTTGTTTTTCCTTGCTGAACTCATCCTTTTCCTTGGATAAAATTTCCAATTTTTTCTGCCAGAACCGAATGGAAGGAATTGCTTTAATAATCATAAAAAGGAGCAAGAACTCCTAATAGCACATTTAACCTATGCAAGTAGAATAATATAGAATATATTTAACTCTAAATTTGAATTTCAACAGAACAATCTCGTATCATGGCACAACCTTACACTGAGCTCCCAACTTTTTTTGCTTCTCCAAATCCAGTTTCATGCTAGCCTGTGTGTAAGGCCATATCAGCAAAACATTAACAGAAGTTTTATGTGTGTATGTGCATATGAAGAAAAAATTTTATGAATGCACCTCTGCTTGTAAAATATCATTTATCTTTTTCTCCCTCTGACCCAGTTCTAATTTACCCCTTGCAAGGTCTTGCTCCAATTTCAATATAGTCTCCTTCTGTTTGAGCATAGTACTATTGATTTCCTCAATCTCAGATTCTCTCTCTTTCAATTTTTCCTGAATGCAATACAACAGGCAAACACAACGAAACAGATTAAATTACTTGGAAAAAAAGAAGCCAATACTCGTGAATCATTTTCAAAAATCCACAAAGTATTAAAATTGAAATTTTCTAGAATCACATTCATCAGAAATTTCTCAAGAGCTAAAATTACATAATAATGACAACAACAACAACAACAAGACTTAAGGGAGGTACCAGGACCAATGGTATCTTAAACCTCCAACCCTCTACATAAACTGCTACAAGTACTATACAATTAGAACAAAAGACTAATGCCATTGGTCACATTGCTCATTTCTATAATTCAAATATCAACTTCTGCAGATACAATTTTTTTAAAAAAAATAGTCAATTAAAACATACATTGAACTCTTAAAGCTTGCTTGTTATTAATGTTCTTTTTGGTTCTTATTGTTCAATTTTCAAAGAAAATTACAATATTAAAATGCATTAGCTTTGTTACTTTCAAAAACAAAAGGTTCATGTTTGAAAACAATAAAAAAAAAAAGTGAATTTTGCTTATTACTAAAAATAGCAAGTAGAATTGATGTCAAACAGGCCCTTAATTTACAAGCTTTTATAGACATGTTATTTTACAAGCTTTTATAGGCATGTTAGTGATAAATTAACTAGAGAAGTTCAAATCATTAAATTATAAGGTTTTGATTGTACAATTAAAACACTGTAACCTTAATTATAACCAATCCTTTAGTAGGAGATGTTACTGTAATCATCCCTAGTAATGAGAGCTCCTTTTAATATGAGAATTTATCTATACATGCAACAATAACAGTTCCTAGACAAATAAATAATTATTGAGAAGAAATATTGAGATTGATGAGACATTTGGTAAAGTAAATAAAGGTAAAGTTAGGAAACATTTAGTTGCCAAAATTCAACATACAAAAGTAATCTAGAAATGTTGCATTATCCATATTTGATTATTAATAAATTTGTTTGGGAATATAAATAATTGTATTTGGTCAGTTCATAGTAATTATAAAAGGAAATACATTACACTAATATTCTTAACTTGAAAATCTTTAATTTACTTCAAATAAAACCACACCATAAGCACTAAGGCAATAAATTTTTCATAATAGCAAACTACATATAATATAAATATAAATTCTTTTTAAGAAATATAGGATTGTTATGTTTGACATAAATTGAAGGGGAGCCTTAGCGCAACGGTAAGTATTGTCGCCGTGTGACCTGAGGTCACGGGTTCGAGTCGTAGAAACGGCCTCTTGCAATTAATTGCAAGGGAAGGCCGCATACAAAAACCCAATGGGTCCGACCTTTCCCTGGACCCCGCTCATTGCGGGAGCATTCATGTACCGGGCTGCCATTTATGTTTGACATAAATTCTGCATATTTACATATATTTAGATTTGAGTAGCAGGTCTACAGCTCGTAAGGAAGACATGTAGAGTCAGCTATATACAATGATAATACATATACACCTACTTCTCATAATACTCCCCCTCAAGCTAAAGCATAGATGTTAATTATGCTCAGCTTGTCACAAAGGTATTCAACCCTTGTTACAAAGGTATTTAACCCGAGTACCGTGCAATGCCTTTGTGAAGATATCTCCCAATTGCTCTCCAGTTTTCACATAGCCTATAGAAATCAATCTTTCTTGAATTTTCTCACAACTAAATGACAATTAACCTCAATGTATTTAGTTATTTCATGGTATACTAGAGTGGAAGCAATGTGGATAGCAGCTCGATTATCACATCAAAGTTTTGTTGGTAATGAAGGTTTCATTTCTACTTCAGTCAAGAAGTGTTTTATCCCAAGATTTCACATGTAGTTTGTGTCATGGCTCTGTATTCTGATTCTGCACTAGACCGAGATACCACATTTTACTTCTTACTCTTCCAAGATACAAGATTTCCACCAATAAATACAACATCCTAAAGTAGACCTTTTATAAACTTTAAAATCAGCCTCTACATAACACTCAATTTTAATGTGTCCATGATTTGTGCAGTGTATCCCAAGACCCAAAGCTCCCTTCAAGTAACATAAGATTTGTTCAAGGGCTTGCCAATGACTAACTGTTGGAGAAGACAAAAATTGACTCACGACACTAACAAAATAGGCAATATCAGGGTATGTTACCGTAAGACAATTTAGTTTATCATCTTTTGTGAGTTACAAATTTGGTGTCATCGAAGTACTATAAGGTTTTGCCCCTAATTTTCCAGTCTCATTTAACAAGTCGAGTACATTTCCTTTGAGATATGAAAATACCTTTCTTACTCCTTGTTACCTCAACTACCAAAAAATACTTTAACATTCCCAAATCTTTTGTTTGAAATTGACCGTGAAGAAATGATTTAAGAGATGAGATACCTGCAGTATCACTTCTAATGATGATGATATCATCTACATATACAACCACAAGGATAATACCAGCTTTGGAATGTTCATAGAATACCGAATTATCATACTTGCTTTTCTTCATTCCAAAATTTTCAATTGCTTGACTGAATTTTCCATACCAAGGACATGGACTCTACTACAACTTGTACAAGGATTTTCTGATACAACAAACTTTCCCATACCCAGGAGGTTGCTCTATATAGACTTCTTCTTGAAGGTCATCATGAAGAAAAGCATTCTTGATATCTAACTTATGCAAGGGCCAATCATGAGTGGTTGTTAGAGAGAGGAACAACCTAACAAAAGTTAACTTAGCAATTGGACAAAATATGTCAGAATAATCAACCACATATGTTTGAGCATATCCTTTAGCAACCAATTGAGTTTTTAACCGAGCTATTGACCCGTCTTGATTATTTTAATTGCAAAAACCCCTTTACATCCAATAGCTCTCTTTCCCGGAGATAAATTTACCAAGTCTCAAGTATCATTATCATCTAAAGCATTCATTTACCCTATCGTAGCTTGATGCCACCCAGAATGAGATGTGGCTTCCTGAACAGTTTTGGAAATTGTGATAGAATCAAGATATGCAATAAAAGAGTAAGAAGTAAAAGACAAATGATTATAACAAACAATAAAAGAGATAGGATAAGTGCATTTGCGTTTACCTTTACGAACAACAATAGGAAGATCTGATTCAGAGTCTGGATTTGATGATGAAGATGGTTGAGAACATGGATCAGTAGAGTCAAGTAGTGGAGGAGCATCAATTAAGACTGGATTTTATGAGGAGGGAGGTCATGCAGACCCTAGAATAGGTGAATCATGTCGTCTGGAGTAGACATGAACAATAGTAGGCTTACGCCTAGCTGGAGGATCTAAAGATGGAACAAGAGGATAGGAAGAAACTAGAACTAAGGACGTAGTAGGGTAAACTAACAGATCATCATCCTCCCCCTAACTTATATGAATTGAAAGGAAACAAAGGTGTATCTTCAAGGAAAGTTACATCAGTTGATACAAGATACTTGTTAAATGTAGGGCAATAGCATCTGTATCCTTTTTGAAGATGAGGGCAACCAAGGAAAATGCATTTCAAAGACTTCGGATCTAACTTTGTGATGATGGGGCGAACATCCTTAACATAGCATTTACTACCAAAAATTCTAGGTTTAATGGGAAACAGTGACTTATTTCAAAAGTGGGTATACTAAGGTGTCTTACCTTGAAGAACCGTTGAGGGCATTTTGTTAATGAGAAAGCAATAAGTAGAGATAACATCGGCCCAAAAGGTTTTAGGAACATACATTTGAAATAACAAGGCTCTTGTAGTCTCAAGAAGATGCCTATTTTTTCTTTCTGCTACTCTATTATGACATGGTGTATCAACTTTGGTGAATAATACCAATTTGAGTGAGATAAGATTAAAAAGATTCTAACAAATAACCTTGTGCATTATCACTTTGTAAAGTGCGTGCAACAGTATCAAATTGATTTTTAATTTAGAACAAAAGGCACTAAAATAAGAACACACCTCTAAATGATTTTTCATTAAATATAACCAAGTTACACGAGAATAGTTATCAACAAAAGTGACAAAATATTTGAATCTAGTTCTAGACACTACAGGACAAGGACCACACACATTCGAATGTACAAATTCAAAGGAGAATGTGATTTCCTATTGACTCTAGGAGTTAGACCATAGTTACCTAATTCGTTCAAACCCCCTGAGTACTGGGAACTGGGATGCACGTTCCAATTCGCAGTACTTTAACGATCCCAGACGCGCTAAAACACGTTCTAGTACACTAGAAGTGGAGTTTCTGTTTAAGTTACCCTCCCATGGTGAAGAAGATGAAAAGAAGGAGAGAGGAGAAGTGACGTTTTTCTTGTGATTTGTGAGTTATAGCTGTAAAAATAAATATAGCAAATAAATACAGTTGTAATCTGTATCCCATTCCCATCAAATAATTATTTATTAGTTAGACTTCTCTTAAATAAAACACAATTTTGCTATAATATAATTAAAAATAATTAAAAAGAATATGAAGAGTTAAATTATTGGGAAACTAAATGGTTATTGGGAAACTATTAAGAATTTCACAAATTAGATTGATCAAGTTTAATTTCTATTTTATTTTTTATGTAAATTTTAATATAATAAACATTCTAAAATTCTTTCATGTATAAATTTCTATATACTAAAAACTTAATGATCTGGATATAAATAATTCACGTACCGCAATTTAAATTAGCGTACCAACTAAGTCTACCCCCAGCGTACCACATTTTAAAATAAGTGGCATATTATGTACCCGTGCTCATACCACGACCCGAGATGTACCGTGTTCTAAGTAACTGTTAGATATATTTGGTACAGAATAAAGCAAAGTTCCTTAATATTAGGAGTGTTTTTAGGAGAGTGTTTTTAAGAGTAAATATAGGAGACTTGTTCCCCACTTTAGAGCCTTTACTTGTATATATATATTCATGTAACCTTGTAACCTTTGAGAAAATATACAAAGAGAATTCTTCCTTCTCTGCTGTGTTAACATGGTATCAGAGCAAATTTAGGGGCTGGAAAATTTCTGTGTGAGCTTCCTGCAGTGAGGGGCTGGAAAATTTAGGGTTCTCTTTGGGGCAGTTTGGTTTGTGGTCTAGGTCATATACCTAGGACTATTTTTAGTTCTCACCTCCACCTTCAAAAGTAGCACAGGGGTCGTATCGGCCGGTACCCGAAGTCCGGCGGCCATCCTACCGGCGAGTGGCTGTCACGCGCCGTCAGAAGCATTTCAGGCAGTTTCACGCGCCGGCGCGTGGGAGCGCGTGGCTGCATTTCCGGCGAACGGTTTTTTGTTTTCCGGCGTCGCAGTGGACCCAGCTGCCCATCCCGGTGGTCGGTTCTGGCATTCTGGTGATTTCCGACCTGTGAACAGTACTCAGTGAACAGTATTCAGACCTGTGAACAGTAATCAGTGAACAGTAATCAGGTTCCTAGTCTTCTGTTTTTCTGCATTTTTTTTTAGCTGCTGATTCCGTTGGATTTGTTGAAATTCTGGTCTTGTGGAATTGTTTTTGGTAATACTCTTTGGGTATTATTTTGGATTTGTTGTTGCATTTAACTTGTGGTGCATTTCGTCATGGATGATAAGAAAATTATTGATGTGCTTCCAGTAGTTAATAAGATCACAGAACACCAGTTGAATGAAAACAATTTCCTAGAATGGCATAAGACTATTAAAATTTATTTGAGAAGTGTAGATAAGGATGACCACCTGACGGATGATCCCCCACAAGGTGATGCTAGAAAACTTTGGGTAAGAGAAGATGCCCGATTATTTTTGCAAATACAAAACTGTATTGGTCGTGATGTGGTTGGTTTGATTGGTCATTGTGAGTTTGTCAAAGACTTAATGGAGTATCTCGAATTTTTATACTCGGGTAAAGGAAATTTGAACCGTATGTATGATACTTGTGTGGCATTATATCGAGCTAAACAAAGGGACAAGCCTCTTACAGTGTATTTTGGGGAGGTAAAAAGGATTATTGAGGACCTTAATGTCTTAATGCCTTTTAGTCCAGACATTAAAGTCCAACAGAGTCAACGAGAGCAGATGGGTGTCATGTGTTTTCTTGCAGGTTTATCTCCAGCATTTGAAACAGCTAAGTCCCAAATTCTCTCTGGTAGTGAAGTTCCTAATTTGAGGGAAACATTTTCTCGAGTGCTCCGAAGTGAAGGTTCAAATGTAATGACATCCGCTCCTAGTGCTCTCGTGAGTCGAGATTCCGGCCAGTATGGAAATCAGGGTAAAGGGGGGAATAATCGTGGGAGTACTGGTCATCGGGACTCAAATGTTATATGTTACTACTGTCATGAACCAGGCCATACTAAACGTTTCTGTAAGAAGCTGTTAAACAAGCAGTCTCGAGCCAATATGGCTAGTCAAGAATGTGCATCCAGCTCTTCAGATACTGTGACAATATCTGCAGCAGAATTTGCTGAGCTCTCTAAATATTGCGCTTCCAAGACTGTGGACTCTTCCGTTGCTACTGCTGCTAAATCAGGTATCTCTAGCACACCAGGTTGGGTCATTGATTCTGGTTGCACAGACCACATGACAGGTAACCCGAGTCTCTTATCTTCGTTAAAGAAACCTGATATTCATCGTTATGTTACTTTAGCCGATGGATCTAAAACTTGTGCTATTGGTATTGGTACTGCCAACCCAACTCCATCTCTTCCGTTGTCAAAAGTCTTGTGTATACCTAAGTTTTCATTTAATTTGTTGTCGGTTAGCACAATTACTGAAACATTAAATTGTTGTGTTACATTTTTTCCTGTCAATGTTGTGTTTCAGGATCTTTTGACGAGGCGGATTATTGGTAGAGGACACAAGTCGAATGGCCTTTATCTTCTTGATGATCAAATTTCCACTTCGTTGGTGTGTAATGGTTCCCTGTCTCCTTCAGAAGTTCATTGTCGCCTTGGTCACCCCTCATTGTCTTCCTTAAAAAAGTTGTATCCACAATTTCAGTCTTTGTCTAGTTTAGATTGTGAGTCATGTCAGTTTGCGAAACATCATCGTTCACATTTAATTCCTCGAGTGATTAACCGGGCTGAGTTCCCTTTTGAGAAAGTACATTCTGATGTTTGGGGTCCTTGTCCGGTCACTTCCCAAGCTGGTTTTATGTACTTTGTTACTTTTGTGGATGATCACTCTCGGTGTACTTGGTTATTTTTAATGAAAAATCGTTCTGAGTTGTTTTCGATTTTTTGCTCCTTTTGTGCTGAAATTAAAACTCAATTTAATAGGACTATTCGTATCCTGCACAGTGATAACGCAAAAGAATACATGTCTAGTTCATTTCAGTCCTATATGTCTCAGAACGGTATTGTTCATCAAACTTCTTGTGTTGATACACCCTCTCAAAATGGGGTCGCCAAAAGGAAAAATAGACATCTCCTTGAGGTTTCTCGTGCACTCCTTTTTCAAATGAAGGTACCTAAACGTTTTTGGGCTGATGCCGTTTCTACAGCTTGTTTTTTGATCAACCGAATGCCTTCCGCTGTTCTCAAGGGTATAACTCCATACAGTGTCTTATTTCCCTCCAGAGCGTTGTTTCCTATTAGTCCTCGTATCTTCGGGTGCACTTGCTTTGTGCGTGATGTCCGTCCACATGTTACCAAATTGGATCCCAAATCTCTTCGGTGTGTCTTTCTTGGGTATTCTCGACAACAAAAGGGGTACCGTTGTTTTTCTCCTGAATTGAACCGATATCTTGTCTCTGTGGATGTTACCTTCTTTGAGAAAACTCCATTTTTTCCCTCACCATCTACATATGCCAGTCAGGGGGAGGAAGATGATCTTTTAATTTATGTTATTCATAGGAGTCCTGATTCCACTACCGATCCTACTCATATTCCAGAGTCCACTAATAATGAACCGGTTCCTATTCCTATACCACCTCTCTCTCGCCCTCGTTTTGACCAGGTATACTCCAGAAGATTGGCCATTACTGACTCACATCCTCCACCTGTCGCCTCGTTGGAAGCTCCTTCAGTTCTTCCACAGTCTGATCTTGACCTTCCTGTTGCTATTAGAAAAGGTAAACGTTCATGTACTCATCCCATTTCCTCATTTGTGAGTTATGACCATTTGTCTTCCTTGTCTCGGTGTTTTGTGAGTAATCTGGATTCAGTATCTACCCCCAAAACTGTTACCCAAGCTTTATCTCATCCTGGTTGGCAAGCAGCAATGACAGAGGAAATGGCCGCCTTGGAAGCAAATGGTACTTGGGATCTTGTAACCCTTCCTGCAGGGAAGAAGACTATTGGGTGTAAGTGGATTTTCTCTGTTAAAGTTAAACCAGACGGTTCTGTGGCTCGTCTTAAGGCTCGCTTAGTTGCAAAGGGGTATGCTCAAGTGTATGGTATTGATTATTCTGATACATTCTCTCCTGTGGCAAAATTATCTTCTGTTCGTTTGTTTATCTCTTTAGCAGCCCGTCATGATTGGCCCTTGCACCAGCTTGATGTTAAAAATGCTTTTCTTCATGGTGATCTTCAAGAAGAGGTCTATTTAGAGCAACCGCCTGGCTTTGTTGCTCAGGGGGAGAATGGTAAAGTATGTAGGCTTCGCAAATCTCTATATGGTTTAAAACAAAGTCCTCGGGCTTGGTTTGGGAGGTTCTGCGAAGTAGTACAAACTTTTGGCATGACAAAGAGTATGTGTGATCACTCAGTGTTTTTCAAAAAGTCGAGTGCTGGAGTAATTCTACTTGTAGTGTATGTTGATGATATTGTCATTACGGGGAGTGACTCAGCTGGCATTTCATCACTTAAACTATTTCTCCAATCCCAATTCCAAACAAAGGATTTGGGTCTCTTGAAGTACTTTCTGGGCATTGAAGTATCTAGGTGTAAGCGGGGTATATTCTTATCTCAAAGAAAGTATGTTCTTGACCTTCTGAAAGACACTGGTAAATTAGGTGCAAAACCATGTAGTGCTCCAATGACACCTAATGTCCAGCTAACAACTGATGGGGAATTATTTTCTGACCCTGAGATGTATAGGCGGCTGATTGGCAAATTGAACTATCTTACTGTAACACGACCAGATATTGCTTACTCAGTTAGTATCATGAGTCAATTCATGTCTGCTCCAACTATTGCACATTGGGAAACGTTGGGACAAATTTTATGTTACTTGAAGAGTGCTCCTGGGAGAGGCATTCTCTACAGCAATCATGGTCATTTGGATGTTGAGTGTTTCTCTGATGCAGATTGGGCAGGTTCGAAAGTTGATAGAAGGTCAACTACAGGATATTGTGTGTTTGTGGGAGGAAACCTAGTATCTTGGAAAAGCAAGAAACAAAAAGTGGTGTCTCGCTCCAGCGCTGAATCCGAGTACCGTGCTATGGCACAATCTACTTGTGAAGTTATTTGGATTCGTCAGCTCCTAGAGGAAATAGGTTTCAAAACATCCTCAGCAAAGTTGTGGTGTGATAACAAGGCGGCTATTCATATTGCTTCTAACCCAGTATTTCATGAACGAACCAAACATATTGAGATCGACTGTCACTTTATCCGAGAAAAGATACAACAAGGCATCATCTCTACAGAATATGTCAAGACGGGAGAACAACTTGGTGACATCTTTACAAAAGCTTTAAATGGGTCTCGGGTTAGCTACTTTTGTAACAAGTTAGGCATGCTCGACATATATGCTCTAACTTGAGGGGGAGTGTTAGATATATTTGGTACAGAATAAAGCAAAGTTCCTTAATATTAGGAGTGTTTTTAGGAGAGTGTTTTTAGGAGTAAATATAGGAGACTTGTTCCCCACTTTAGAGCCTTTACTTGTATATATATATTCATGTAACCTTGTAACCTTTGAGAAAATATACAAAGAGAATTCTTCCTTCTCTGCTGTGTTAACAGTAACTATGAGTTAGACTAACACTGCGATGTTTGGCAAACTAACATGATTCACAGTCTAATAATGGAAGGCTACAAAATTAAGGGCATAACTTTTTAAGCAAAGAGAGAGATGGATGACCTAGCCAACAATGAGCCTCAAATGGAGTTATTGTTCCAGTACAAGCAATGTAGAGGCCTCCTGACTCATGTCATCTACCAATAATCATCTTCGTCACAAGATCCAAAAAACACAATGATTAGGAAAGAATGAGATACAACAATTAAGAGTACAAGTAAGTTTGCTAATAGAAATTAAATTGAAGGAGAAATGGGGTAGATATAATTCAGATGATGAATAGATCAGTGGAGACAACAACGCATTGGAAGTGAGTGCATTTTACAGAGAGGTAGAAAAGAGACTTGAATTACCTATCATATGATTTTTAGCACCAAAGCCAATGACCCTTTTGGAGGAGGGGGAAATGAGGCATGTATTTGGTTTGCCTAACTCTGTGATGGCATTCATAGGAGTAGATGAGGACTTCAATGACTTTTGGTGCTAAGAGAACTTGGCAAATTCATTTGCAGAGATTATAATGGACTTTTCTAATGTATTAGAGGGTGATGCAATATAGGTTGACTGAGGTTTCTGACTCTTGTTTTGTAACTCTCTACAATCCCATTTCATATGATCAAGCTTGTCATAGTAATTACATACTACCCCTCCTAAATCTTGTCCTCTGTTGTTGGAATAATTTGAGCCTCCTCTTTTGCTGCCATTCTTGTTATAGGAACGTTCAGATACATTCTCAACACTTCCAGTAACCAATGCACTACTAGATTGGACAAATGGGTGCATTATGTACGAAGCACCATGCTAAACACTTCTTGCAAGGAAGAGATTTCAAAGCTAGAGAGTATTTGAGATTTAGTAGTCTCAAATTCAAAGGAAAGTCCAGCTAAGAAGCTCATGATCGCCAACTTCTCTCTTTGAGCTTGCTAAACTTTATATCAAAACGGAATGGTAACAACATGTAGAGCTCTTTATAGGTCCTTTTAACATTAAGTTCCCTTTTCCGGAATATAGGAATTCTAATTATTTCATTAATTCCTTAACAAATCCACAATGATTGATCAAGCCAATTGCTTCACTATCAATAGAGTTTCTTATTTGTAAGAACAGTCTTAGCAACTTCCCTTAGCCATGTTTGTTTTGAATTATCGTTAGATGAGTTATCAATCAAATGATTATCCGTATCAACACTTTGCAAATACAATCTGATTGGTTTGCTCCAATCCAAATAATTTGTCCTATTTGATTTATGATCGGTAATTTTTGACATAACGGAAACAATATCTGATATACCCACAAGTTTTTTTTTTTCCGCCACAGTTCCTAGCATACTTAAATAAATTTAACACAGGAAGAATTGGCAAGACTGAGATGCAAAGGAGAAGCCCAAATGCAAAATGCCAATCACACACCTTGTAACTTGAAAATCAACTGTTTTCCACCAACCCAATGTGACCAAACCAAGAAGCTTGCACCAATAATACAAACGAAGCCCACAAAAACAAAAATCTAAAGATTTGTCTCGAAAATTAGTGGATTTTCCAAGTCCCGAAACCAGGCCTTCAGTAATACCCAAGCTCAAACAGATTTTCACAAATCAGAGCACAAATCCGAGATGTACGCAACCAAGCGACACCAGTGTAGGTGACCAGTGAATTTTCTAGCAACGAATGCGCCCTTAAATGTCAGCGCGTGAGATTCCAACAGCAGCTTGTGACGACGCATGGCTCACTCTCCGACTTTCCAATCACCAGATTCTAGGAAAACGCCGATTGGTTGACAGCGCTCCTCCCTGGACTCACAAACCCCAAGTTATACCTCAGGCAAATTTGGACTAAAACTGAGTTATCCCAGGTTTAATGGATCTGATACCATCTTATGTTTGACGTAAATTCTATATATTTCATTTAATGGAGATAAAGTGGATACATAGATAAATTTGGACTTGAGTAGCAAGTCTACAGCTCCTAGGGAAGACAATTATACAACTAAGTCTCGTATTAGTAGAGTCAGCTATATGCAATGATAATACCTATACACCTACTTCTCATAACAAGGATCAACTACCTTAGTATTTCTAAAATAAGTGGTTAGCTGCATCGTTGAAATAGGAAAATTAAAGGTTCGATGAACTATATGTTTAAGTACAAGACTTGACAAGTAGAAAAACGACTTGCATCATTTTGATATGTGTGTGTGTGTGTCAAAAAAGAAAAATTTCTCACCTCCATCCCTTGAACACCATCCTTCATTCTATCATAATCTTCAATATCAATATTTCTACACCTCTCAAGTAGCTTCAAAAACATCGTGTAAGAATACTCCAATGAAGATAATTTTCCATAGAAAGCAAATGATAAATGCAATACCTCAGAAACTCTTTTTTCTAGGTTTTGTCTCTCTGTTCTTTCCATTTCAATTTCCTTCTTGCAAGCTTCAATCACAATTTGTCTCTCCCTCAACTGAGATTCCAGACTGTCAGACTCAGCCTTGGCCTTGGCCTTTTGCACTACCTCACGCAATTTCTAACATAATATCAAACAAATGTTTCAAATTACAAAATGTTCACGATTAACAATAACGAATTCGTATAATTAAAACCACAATAAGAGACAGCAACAGTTATGGGATTCATCCACAATAATACCTGGCATTCTTCAAAATTGTGCTTGTTTTCCTCTCTCAATTGCATGTTGCTTTCACGCAGCAAGTTCACTTCTCTAACCTGCAAAAAAATTTAAAGATAGATGGTGAAATCAAGCAAACATTTGTAACTCAAGATGGCATGCTTCAAATTCAAGACAAATTTAAAAGAAATGGAACAAGAAAAGATAGGGATGCCACATGAACAAATAAAAATAAATAAATAAAACTTCACAAGTTTGAGCAAAGGGAATCTGAAAATAGAGAATAAAAGCTGATAAGCAAGGCATAATCACTTTCCTTTTGAAAGAAATGAAATGTCATTTCTATATCTACTTTCAGTGTCCACCAAGATTAGAAATTACCTGAAGTTGTAGGGATTTTATCTCTTCTTCTGAAAATAATAATGCCCTTGAATTTGCACGCTCAGCATGAAGTGAATTTTGAGCAGTTTCAGCTGCTTTTAAAGCATTCTCAAGCTACAAAAATCAGGTATTATTGCCCTTAGACAATCTTACTTGGAAAAGCAAAACAAAGTTCAAATAGGTAACAGAAATGGAGTATCAGCACCAATGATAAAAAAAATTCTGTGATGTTATGGGAATAAATGTTTCTAGGGGAATGATCCCATGTGCCTTACCCATTGGAACCTAACACCCAATTGAAAAAAGTCCTAACAACTACTGAGGAATTTATAATATGATCTCATCAAGAAGGATGAATAGATAAACTTGATTACAACAGAAGTACATATATCCCTAAAGACATAATTTAGAAATAACCATTAATCATACACCCAAAAAAAAAACAAACACTCATTCTCTTACTTGTGATTGCAATCGAAGTTTTTCCTGTTTTAACAATGAAATCTCAGTTTCTGCCTGTTCAAATGAAAGATATAATTAGAGAACTCTAAACTCTTTCAAGGACAAGAGAGTATACCTTAAATGAGATATACTTACTATTTCCTTTGACCTTCTAAGATAGGTAATCACATTCTGCGACCCAGTATCACCATGGGAATCTGGAAGTGCAGAAATACTAGCAGAATTGCGATCTTTCTCAGCCAACTGAATGTGCAAAGCCTCAAGTCGATCATGCAATATTTTGTTCTGTGGAATGAAGAAAGATAAATATATTAGGTACCTGCTTGATAACGCCAAGAAAAAGCTAACAAAATATAGATCACTTATTTGTTAAAACAAATGAGGACTGGGACGCCCTCCTTTGAAATAGCCACTGACCATCCTGTACATCCAGGTAAGAAAGAAGGAATGATATCCATACAACTGCCATTAAATGTTTATTTTATTGAGGACAAGAATTTCTGCATCATTAATTCAATTCAAATTATTTGGACAATTTATTTAATGTTTAGCTAGTGCACTTATACTTGATAATTGTTTTATGCAGAGATTGAAGAGCACAGTGAAACAATTGCTTAATGAGGAAAAACATAGGAATCTGAAATAGTCATCAAATTACAAAAGGGAATTTAAAGGATTATAAAGGGCAGCAGCTCAATAGAATATTGAGAAAAGACCTGCTCATTTAGTTCATTAAATTTCTTCTCAGTTTCTTGTTTTGACTCCTCGAATAATAATTTCTCTACCTCCCATTTGGCCTTCAGTTCATTCTGCAAATCATCATACCAGATTAGAAGTCACATCAACTATACAAGTTACTGAATTTCAGAGAGGTGAAAAAATAATTAAAAAAAGAGTTATGGAGCATATAGCAGACTGTAAATATCATAACAAGTTTCATCCAACAAATAGTGATCTCATGAACACTATAAGGGGAAAACATTCTAAAATTACTTCCAAATTGGATAACGTAACTAATCCCCACATCACAATATTTATTTTTTCTTTTTCTGGTATGGTGAAGAGGTGATATGATGAGCCAGATGCAGTAGGATCAGTAATGATTTGGGTTTTTCCATTTTCATTCCATCCTAGTTGAATTAGTTCTATTGGAATTCGTAGAAGGCAGGGTAGGATTGGTTACCCTTGTTTCATTTTACATAATTTTGTAAATTATTAACCATTTTTTCATACTATAATTAAATATCAGATACACTTTTTGCAAATTATTAACCATTTTTTCATACTATAATTAAATATCAGATACATTTATATTGAATTTGTATGCTATTAGTTTATGCTTGAGAAAAAAAATTATCTTAAGAACTAAATTGTATATTTTCAAAGATTAACAAGTTTTAACATACGTAATAATTACACATGCACACATGGAGAGAAATGTGAGCAGGTTCAGGTGTGGATTCCCTCTTAGGACAAACTAAAATTACCACCGGTAGATATGAAGACAGATTCTGGTGGTGATTCCCTGTTGGGACAAAGTAAATTTACCACCTCTGCATGTCAACATTTGCACACAGTCCTAAGTCCAACTCCCTACCTGGTGAAACTTATACCATCAAGCCATCCATCTAGGGGATTCATAAGGGGGAAAAATTTTTGCTTTCATCTAACTCAAACATCAGAATACGTCAATAAGATGAGAAACAAGCTCACTTGTCATCTAGGAAATATCCTTAGAAATAATGTAAATCTAATCATCATCATCTTTGATAATTCAAAAAGAAAATTGAATTTATAACCCATTTCTGCTTTTTGAATATATATGATAATCGCTTATATCAAATAACTTCTCCATCGACCTTCTTTCTAAACATTCTGCATGCAAACTATTCAATCTGCCCACCAAAAAGGAATACCGGCCCCAACAGTTCTGCTCCATCTACCATAGCTGCAAATGTTTGAAAAACAGCACGTAAAAGTTCCCAAGTTTGACTACAAGCTGCTAGACTGACCCTGTTAACAATTGAGCATTTGTCTTGTCCCAGAACATATGACCTCTTTGCAGTCTATTATATTTTAGCACCCAAATTAAATTATATGAAAGTACATACAATTGTGTTGTGAATAGTCTATAATGTAAAGGGTAGTATAGTCTTTTCTTGTTTTTTCTTAGGTTTCTCTATCTTGTCTATATATTTGTGTAATTCCTCTTCTTTGAATACAAGAAATAGAGAGAATTTCTCTCCCAAAATCACAACATGGTATCAGAGCAAAGGGGAGAGAATTTCCGGTTGGGGGCTGTTTTTTTCCGGCTGAAGGTGCATTTTCCGGCGGCTGAACCCTAGTTTTTTAGGGCTGCCATTTCTGTTTTGAGGTGTTGCAGGTGTCCAGTAGCGACACAGCCTACCTCAGCCGATTGCCAGGCCGCCGACCAGCCTTCGCCAGAAATCCGGTCGCCGGATCTCCAGCGCGTGAAGCCCACGCGCAGCCAGAAGCTCCTGCCTCTTCTCCACGCGCCGGCGCGTGTGGGCGCGTGCGGCGTCCCTGGTCACCTCCTCCGGCCAGTTTTTCTCCGACAGCCTCCTTTTTGTACTGCGACCCCACCTATCTGGTTAGTTCCCTGATCCGTTACTGCTGCCCAGTGGCATTTTCTTGGCTGCCTCTGTTTTTTTTCTGCTGCTGCTGTTTTTTTTTGCTGCTGCTACTTCCTTTGTGGTGGGTCATTGTTCTATTGAGATGTCTAAGTCGGAAAGTCATGATAATGCTAATCCATCGTTGCAAATCAGTCCTTTCAAGTTGGAAGGTGCGGTAAATTATCTAGCTTGGTCTAGGACATGCTATTTGTCCATCAGTGCAAGAGGATATACGGGCTACCTTACCGGTACTAAAACTCGTCCGGCTGAAACTGATTCTAAATTCAGTTCATGGGAATCTGAAAACGCCCTTGTTATGTCATGGCTATTGAACTCAATGGAACCTAGACTTGCTAATGGTTATTTGATGCTTGACACGGCCCAGATAATATGGGAATCTTGTAGAAAGTCTTATTCTGGCATAGGAAATGCAGCCTTGGTGTTTGAACTTTGTCTAAAATTGGAAGGCTTGAAACAAGGAGAATTATCTGTGGATGATTACTATGCTGCTCTAAATGAGGTGTGGAGACAGCTGGATTATTATGATGAGTTTCATGCAAAATGTCCAGATGATGCGGTTCAATATCACAAGAAAATTGAGAATGGGCGTATATTCAAGTTTCTGGCAGGTTTGAATCCAGAATATGATCCTGTTCGAGTTCAGGTATTGGGGAAGACCCCGATGCTATCCTTAGAGGAAACTCATGCTTACATCCAACAGGAAGAATGTAGGAGAAGAACTATGATGAAATCTCCAGTAATTGAAAAAGCTGGACTAGTAGCATCACAAGCTACTCGTACCACTATCACTCATGAGGAGGATACTCGGTTTTGTGATCATTGTAACACTCCTGGTCATACCAAGGAGAAATGCTGGAAATTGATTGGGCGACCGCGTGGTGGTGGCCGTGGAAGAGGCCGTGGTCGTGGTGGAGGAAAATCAGGACCACCTCGCTATGTAGCAAATCAAGTTGAGGTGAATACATTTTCAGACCCTACTCCTACACCTACTACCGATGCTCTCTCTACAGATTGCCTATCCGTTGAAGAGTTGCAAGCCTTGAGAAGCCTCCTTCGACAGGGTACACCATCCTCATCCAATGCTACATCTCATTTTTCAAAGTCAGGTATGACACTTCTCGTCAATTCTATTAATGATTCTTGGATTATAGACTCAGGAGCAAACAAACATATGACAGGCTCTTTAGACAAATTCATTGATTACTCACCATGCACTAATATGGAATATGTTCGTATTGCAAATGGCTCTTCTGCGCCAATTTCTGGTACAGGTTCTGTAAAGTGTACACCCAATCTTGATTTGAAATCTGTTCTTCACATTCCTAGCTTCCCAGTTAATCTTTTATCTGTACTTGCTCTTACCAATGATCTTCAATGTAGAGCTATTTTTTATCCAACCCATTGTTTTTTGCAGGATCTGAAGTCAGGGGAAACGATTGGTCATGGTAGAGTGCATGATGGCTTGTACCTCCTTGAGAAGAAATCCCAAGCCTTGTTAGGGAAGAGTAGTGATGTGAGTCAAGAAGTGATTATGTGGCATAGACGGTTAGGACATCCATCTTTTGTAGCTCTTAAACGGTTGTATCCGAACCTATTCAGTCAGTGTTCTGTTGAAACTTTATTTTGTGATGCTTGTGAACTAGCTAAACATACGAGGAATACATATGTTTCTCATGATAATAAAAGTTCTGTTCCTTTTATGACTATTCATTCTGATGTATGGGGACCTAGTTCTATTGTTTCATTATCTGGTTATCGTTGGTTTGTTACCTTTATTGATGACTGCACTAGACTCACTTGGGTGTATCTGTTGAAATCAAAGAATGAAGTTTTTTCTTGTTTCCAGTCTTTCCATAACATGATTTGTACACAATTTGATGCTAAGGTGAAAATCTTAAGATCTGATAATGGGACTGAGTATATGGATGGTATGTTTCAATCATATCTAGATGCTAAGGGAATTATCCATCAAACTAGTTGTGTGAACACTAGTGCTCAAAATGGGGTAGCTGAAAGGAAAAATAGACATATATTAGAAGTTGCTAGATCCCTTTTATTTACAATGAATGTCCCTAAACATTTTTGGGGGGATGCCGTGCTTTCAGCTGCATACCTAATTAACCGGATGCCCCTTAGAACTCTTAACTTTAAGAGTCCGACAGAAGTTTTACAGGGTCATACATCCTATACTGTTCCACCTAAGGTGTTTGGTTGTGTGTGTTTTGTTCACCATAGGTATGGGAATAAACTTGATCCTAGAGCTTTAAAATGTGTGTTTGTGGGTTATTCTGGAACGCAAAAGGGCTACAGGTGTTATCATCCTCCATCTCGAAGGTATTTTGTCAGTATGGATGTGACCTTTCGGGAAGTTGAACCTTTTTTTCCTCCTACTCCTCTTCAGGGGGAGATTAGAGTAGAAGAGGAGTCTACCTTACCAACTCCCTTGATTTCTGTACCTGAGTCTATTAGAAACTTAGTCACTATTGATAGTGAGCAAGAAAAGATTGATCTTGAGGAAAGGAGGAAGGGTAGACTAGATAGGCCAGATTTACAAAGGTACACTAGAAAGGAGAAAGCCAAAGCTATTATGCATGATACTGGTGATCAACCATTACCCCTGCCATCAGTTCCTGAGTCAGCGGAAACACCACTCAATGTAAGTGATTCTAATTCTGACTTAGTTATTGATCCTAACCTTATGGTTGACGATTTAAATGTTCCTATTGCTCTAAGGAAAGGTGTGAGGTCTTGTACTCAACATCCAATCTCAAATTTTGTGTCATATGATCGTTTGTCTCCATCCTATAGAGCCTTTGTCTTGTCTGTTTCTTCTGTTTCTATTCCACAGAATTGGCAGGAAGCATTTCAAGACTCAAAGTGGAAGGAAGCAATGGTGGAAGAGATGAGGGCTTTGATGAAAAACGGGACATGGGAACTTGTTGACACAGTGAGGGACAAGAGACCGATTGGATGCAAATGGGTGTTTACTGTGAAACATAAGGCCGATGGTACAGTGGAAAGGTACAAGGCAAGACTTGTGGCGAAAGGGTATACTCAAACATATGGAGTTGATTACCAAGAAACATTTGCTCCTGTTGCGAAGATGAATACAGTAAGAATTCTCTTGTCATGTGCTGTCAACCTGAATTGGGATTTACATCAATTTGATGTAAAAAATGCATTTCTGCATGGAGACTTAGAAGAAGAGGTGTATATGGATATACCTCCTGGTTTTGAGGGTCAGAAGACTATGGGAAAAGTTTGTAAGTTAAAGAAGGCCCTATATGGTTTAAAGCAATCTCCAAGAGCGTGGTTTGACATACTTAGTAAAGCCATGGTTTCCTTTGGCTACTTACAAAGTGATGCTGATCATACCTTGTTCATTAGACATCACAATGGTAAGATCACGCTGCTAGTTGTTTATGTTGATGATATGGTGGTAATAGGAGATGATGCTGAGGAAGTTCTTCGCTTAAAGAAATTGCTAGCAAGAAAATTTGAGATTAAAGATCTTGGAAATCTGCGATACTTTCTTGGAATAGAAGTGGCTCAATCCGAAAGAGGAATATTCATATCCCAAAGAAAGTATGTCTTGGATCTCTTGGAAGAAACTGGTATGTTGGCGTGTAAACCTATTGACTCTCCGGTTGAAGCAAATTGCAAACTCCAAGCAGGTGTAGGGGACTCAATTGACATTGGTCAATATCAAAGACTTGTAGGTAGATTAATCTACCTATCACATACTAGGCCTGACATTGCGTTTGCAGTTAGTCAAGTTAGCCAGTATATGCATGATCCCCGTGACTGCCATTTGGAAGCTGTTTTTCGTATCCTACGGTATCTGAAATCTGCTCCTGGAAAAGGTTTGCTTTTCTCAAAACATGAGCACCTTGAGATAGAAGCATATACGGATGCAGATTGGGCAGGGTCACTTGATGACCGTAGATCAACTTCAGGCTACTGTACTTTTGTTGGAGGCAACTTGGTCACCTGGAGGAGTAAAAAAACAGAGTGTTGTTGCTCGCTCAAGTGCTGAAGCAGAATTTAGAGCTATGGCACAAGGTGTGTGTGAAGTACTGTGGCTAAGGAAGCTAATGGAGGAGTTAAAAATCTCCAAATATGGAACCTCTACCTTGTTCTGTGATAACAAGGCCGCTATTAGTATTGCTCAAAATCCTGTTCAACATGACAGGACAAAACATATTGAGATTGATCGGCACTTTATCAAAGAGAAACTTATTCAAGGCCTATTGAAGCTTACTCATGTGACTTCAAATAACCAAGTTGCAGATATTCTTACCAAGGGGTTAAACTCTAGACTCTTCCAAAGGTTAGTGTGCAAGTTGGGAATGTGTGATATCTATGTACCAACTTGAGGGGGAGTGTTGTGAATAGTCTATAATGTAAAGGGTAGTATAGTCTTTTCTTGTTTTTTCTTAGGTTTCTCTATCTTGTCTATATATTTGTGTAATTCCTCTTCTTTGAATACAAGAAATAGAGAGAATTTCTCTCCCAAAATCACAACAAATTGCAATCCTAGAAACCATGTCACTGATGAGAAAATTTAATTTCTCATTCACATTGTTCAGCCATCTCCAAAGCCACAATGTACAAACAATAAACAATGTGGAAAATAAATGTTTGCTTCATCCATCGCGTTCAATATAACAGAAATATGCATAACCATCATTTCGACATTCAATCATCACGCTACCATCTCACAGCTTTCACAAAGTATTTCAGAAAATCCTTATAACAGAACAAGCGTCTGTCAAGGAACAAGCAAAATTCATCTTCGTACTATCAGGAAACAAGTAATCACAGAATTGGAGCACCCAGAAACATAGCCTAGGACCATGATGCAGGTGTGGTTCCACAAGCTTATAAGTCAAATCAAAAGGATAGTATATATTCCAGACTCATAGCCCAAGAGACGATAAACAAGTAATCCAAGAGACAATAAAAAAGTAATTGAAGTTTTAAACTATAAGATAATAAAAATTAAAAGAAAAAAGCTTTAGGCTGTGAGAAACAAATGTAACACCAAAACCAAGTCAACTGAAGAAAATAGAAGGGAAGAGAAAAGGCAAGGTGGTTCAGGAAAGTTACATTTTCACTTTTTTGTGCATCTGCCAATTTACGCAGATCAGATGCTTCCTGTTGCAGCGAGGCCAAAGCCTGGGATGCTTTTGTCAACTCCTGAATCGTCTCAGATTGTAGAACAACCTAAGAAAATAAAACAACATTCAAGAAATTCGAAAAGAATGTGAAATTTCATTTGACGCAGCAATCCTATCGTCTCAGATTTAACCATACAACAATTTCTTTGGATGGAAAGAACCTCAGCTAACAATTATCCAACTATAGAAATTACATAAAGCATCTTATCCCCTGAATGGAGACAAGAATGTTCACCTCATTGAATTTTGGCAGATGATTAGATTTGACATAAACATGAAATGTACTTGCAATTGACTTTTCAAGTGACACAAGCAGATCTGTGCAGGAGATGGTACACGCTTGTGGATATTTCAAAGGCATTGCTAAGTCAAATTGAACAAGGGAAAGCAGAAGCAAAATCACACTATTTATAAGATTGGGAATAGAGTGCTGATATAACAAAAATGATACGTGTAGTCACAGCTTAGAAATGCAACAATTATTGGTGTATGATTTTATTTAAGTATTAAAATTTTCAGAGACAAAATGAAAGAAAAAACAACAAATGACCTGTCTTTCATAATTTGCTTGTGCACCACGCCATCGCTGATGTTCCTTCTCTAAGTCTTCTTTCAAAGCAGATATTTGAATTTCCAAAGACATAATATGAGAACTACAAGCAAAGGCTGAGCATAAGAAACCTGAAGGAATGTCAAAATCAAATTATGAAATGCATTTGACATATCTTACATTTTACCCGAGTTCTCTTCTTTTAGACAAGTTATTTCTGTCTGTGCAGAGGCAAGTGTATCTTCTTTCCCTGCAGCCGCAGATGCTAACTCTTCAGATTTCAACTTCACTTCATCCTCAAGCTCCGAGATTCTTTTTCTAAGTGAACAAAGTTCAGCCTCTAATGATTCCTTCAACTTTTCTGACTGGTGAACATTTGAAAAGTAACAAATTCAGATAAATATTAATCCATAAAACTGTTAAGTGCATGCATGTTCAATGAATAGCACTAGAAGTTCAGCCTTTGAAACTCTGAAGGAGCTGGGAATACCTCGGTCTTAAAGTTTTCATGAGCAACCTCCATCTGCTTTAGTGCAGTTTCATTTACTTGTGCTATGCTCTTGTACTGCAAAATAAAATGTAACTATTTAAGTAACTATGCATTGAAATAACAGCATCATTATGCAATTGCAAGCAAGCACCTGTAGCATATGTTCCTTGTTAGCCTGTGCTTCCTCTTTCAATTTTTCAATCTCCTCCTTTGCCATTAACAAATCTGTAACAACCTTGATCACAATCAACCAAAACAGAGGGGAATATCAGATCAAATGCTAACAAATCTATCACTTAAAAAAAATGATTCCAAAATAAATATAACTTGTATCTAAAAAGCAGTGAAGTCAATTGTGGTCACCAACTACTATCATAAATTTGCAATGCATAATTCAAGTGGACATGTTTATAGTATCATTATCATAATGTGTCAATGAAAGCAATTTGAAATCCTGATAAACTAGTGTCATCTTCAGAAGACAGTAATAGTGTAGTGGGCCAAATGTCTTACTCATTATTCCATAACACAATTCATCAACTGTACCCCACCAAATATTTCTTCCATTAAGGCCCACAGGGTATATCATTCATACATATCTCGATTTCCCTAAATTTCATATCAGCTCTCTTTTCCAAGAGATCACAGCCTCACAAGAGAAAAAAAATGGGGAGAGTTGGAGACTACATTCTTTGATGAAGCTATCCACAAAATTTACCAAATAGGTTCTGATCGAAACTTCAACCAGAAATGAATTATTTCTACATGAAGTGTCAGCCTCTACTTCCCTAGATTTCTATATCAATTCACTTTCCAAGAGATCATCATCACAAGAGAGAGAAAGGGAAAGTTGGAAACTTAAAGAAGCTATCTGCAAATGTTACCGAATAGGTTCTGATGGATACCTTAACCAGAAAAAGGCTTGTTTCTAAAGAATGTGTCAGCTCAAAACTGACATAAATTCCTATTTTGTAGAAGAAGTGATCAACAAACTAGTATAAGCACCAGGATAAATTAACAGCCTTACCTCAGTAGTTGAAATAGAGGAAGGTAATCCACCATCTGAATCTGCAACCTGCATCAGTAGTGTAGGAGCGGAGAAAAACAAAGAAATTGGATCAAGTCACATGATTACAACAAAAATAGGCCAACTTTATTCAAAAATATTTTAAAAATGCCACTTTATGTCCTTATAACAGGGTGTATGCAGTTAACACAGTTCACCATCAAAGTGCTGCAGATTGACAAAGAATAAAAAAATGTAACTTTTTGGTGCTCTCCTTTTCTTTATCTGATAGTTTAATTCTCTCAATCTCTTGATGCTTGTCTATTTTAATCATTGGTCCCATCTTTTGTTCATTGTATGGTAGCAGCCAAGATAAGAAGTTAAACAGAATGGCTAAACATTAGATGTGCACTCTTGATCTACTTTATCTTTTTCTAATTATTTGTTTTAGATTTGTAGAGAAAAAACAAAAAAAAAACAAGACATATATCTTTTTACTTTTGATTTTACAAAGTCTTTTAACTTAATTTTGTTGGATAGGTTCCTTATATATTGCAGTAATCTTTGAACATTTGAGAGGAGGAACAGCTGGATTGCAAAGATTTTTGTTCAGAAGTCTATGCTAGAATAATAAAATGTTTTAGAGAGGAAGTTCTATGTTGTTTTCTGTTATAGAAGCTTGTGTTCCAGCAAATCATTATTGAGGTTCAGTGGGAAGTATATCCACTCCTAAGAAAAGCTAAATAAGGTTTAGTAACATGGATTATGGCTCAGAATGAGTCTGATTAAAGAGCATTCTTTTGTAGTCGAAGCTATGTAGAAGCTCAGCTATATAAGAGTTAGAAAAAAATGAATGCAAGATGTGATCTTTTGAAGGTTCATTTTACAGAACCTTGTCGTATTTCTGTAATCCTTGCAAGTTTTCTGCCTACCATTTCTTAACATGGCATCAGAACCCTCGCAGATTTTCAGTGTTTCGCCGAAAATAAAGAAAACAATATCATGCAGATTTTTTGCTCTTTCTATTTGATATGATTCAGAGTATTCTGAATCAAATCAGATCTGGATCTAAGGAAAGAAATTAGGGAGAAGAGAGAAACACAGAATTGAGAGGGAGAGAGAAACTCTTTCTATTTCTTTAGATCAAAAATTGCATAACCTTTCCTAATAGCATGGGCGTATATATATAGCTTATACCCCAGCATTCCCCTAATACAGCTCAGCAAAACAGAATAAAAGAATCTATAACAAATAACAACAAATAACAAAAAGTAATAACTAACAGATGCAGCAGCAATCTGCTGTGATGCAGCCCGGTGTACCCTATCAGCTTTTATTCATATCAATACCCCCTCCATGAGAAAATCCTTGTCCTCAAGGATTAAAGTCAGGAAATCTGCACTGGATTTCATCAGCAAACTCCCAAGTTGCTTCTTCTGGGGGAAACCCTTGCCAATGAACAAGCCATTGTGTTATGGCCTTGTTTCTCCTTTTGACCATTCTTCTTTCTAAAATAGCAGCAGACACTAGAGTGTCTATGGAGTAAATAGGTAAATCAGGAACAGCATCAGGTAGAGTTGTTGTAGCAGCTTTTAGGAGAGAAACATGAAATACATTGTGTATTTGGAAAGTAGGGGGAAGTTGGAGTTTATAAGCCATAGTCCCAACTTTTTCCAGAATTTGGTACGGCCCATGGTATTTGTAATGAAGTTTGTTATAGTTCCTGGCTAGGGAGAGTTGAACAAAAGGTTTAAGTTTAAGGTAGACCAAATCACCAACTGCAAATGACCTGTCTGTCCTATGCCTATCAGCCTGGTGCTTCATTCTAGCTGAGGCTCTCTGCAAATGATGCCTTAAAAGCTCAATTATGAATTCCCTGTTTCTAAGTAACACATCCACACTACTGTTACTAGAGTCATTAGGGAAATAAGGTAGATGTAATGGGGGTTTAATGCCATAAAGTGCTTCAAAAGGAGACATTTGAATAGAGGTATGATGAGTGGTGTTATACCAAAACTCTGCCAAGGAAAGCCAAGTGTACCACTTCTTAGGAACTTCAGCTGTCATGCACCTAAGATATGTCTCCAAACACCTATTAACTACCTCAGTTTGACCATCAGATTGAGGGTGATAGGCAGTAGATAGATTAAGGGAAACTCCTTGAAGAGTGAAGAATTCCTTCCAAAAATTACTAGTGAAGACCTTATCCCTATCAGTTACAATTGTGTTAGGCAGGCCATGTAACTTGTAAACATTATCAAGGAAGGCTTGAGCTACCATCTTAGCAGTAAAAGGATGAGATAACCCAATAAAATGTGCATACTTGGTTAATCTGTCCACAACCACTAGTATGACATCTTTATGACTAGATTTAGGCAAGCCTTCTATAAAATCCATAGTTATATCAGAAAAAATACCTTCAGGAGTAGGCAGTGGCTGTAGTTGACCAGGCAACCCCACAGTCTCATATTTAGCTTGCAAACATACTTGACATGCTCTAATAAAATTCCTGACATCTTTACTTAACCCCTTCCAATACACAAACCCCTTTAACCTTTGAGTAGTAGCACTGACCCCTGAATGTCCTCCCATAGCGGTCTCATGGTAGACTTGTAGTATTTTTTGCCTCAGTGTACTAATGTTGCCTATCACTAGTCTCCCTTTTCTCCTTAATTGGCCCTGCTGCCAAGTATAGTTAGGGCGTGAAGTTGGATCCTTTTCTAGCTCAGAAATGAGCTGTTTGAGGTCTGAATCTGCTTGCCATAAATCCTGAATTGCAGTCATGAGCTGGTCAGGAATAATGTGCACTATAAGTGCTTGGAGAGAGTAAGATGGAATTCTGGACAGGCCATCAGCAACTGTGTTCTCAATCCCCTTCTTATACTGAATGTCAAAGCTATAAGGTTGTAGCTTGATTAACCATTGGTGCTGCGCAGTAGTTGAAACCCTCTGCTCTAATAGATGTTTAAGGCTCTAATGATCTGTCCTTATAATAAAATGCCTATGGGTTAAGTAATGCTCCCACTGTTTGATAGCAAACAGTATAGCCATCAATTCCTTTTCATAAACTGATAAGGCTATGTTTTTAGGGGAAAGAGCTTTACTTATGAAGGCTAAAGGATGCCCATTCTGCATAAGTACAGCCCCTATACCAGTCCCTGAAGCATCAGTCTCAATTACAAATTCCTTAGTAAAATCTGGTAGAACCAGAACAGGTGCCCTTACCATTGCCTGCTTCAATTCCTGAAAAGCTGCAGATGCTGCTCCTTCCCAATGAAAATTGTCCTTCTTCAATAACTCAATCAAGGGTTTTGCTATAGAACCGTATCCCTTGACAAACCTCCTATAGTACCCTGTGAGCCCAAGGAAGCCTCTGAGTTGCCTGATATTTTTAGGTTCAGGCCAGTCCACTACAGCCTGTATTTTCTTAGGGTCTGTATGTACTCCACTGCCATCAATTAAATGACCAAGATACTCCACTTGATCTTCCCCAAAATGGCATTTAGACAACTTGGCATATAACTGATGTTTCTGCATGGTCTCCAAGACTGTTTGTAGATGTAGCAAGTGCTCCTCCCTACTCTTGCTGTAAATTAGTATGTCATCAAAGAAAACTAATACAAATTTTCTCAAAAATGGCTTGAAAACATCATTCATCAGGGCCTGGAAAGTTGCAGGCGCATTGGTTAGGCCAAAGGGCATAACCAGGAACTCATAGTGGCCCTCATGAGTTTTGAAAGCTGTTTTAGCTACATCACCTTCCTTCATTCTGATCTGCCAATAACCAGACCTCAAATCAATCTTACTAAATATCACAGCCCCTCCTAATTCTTCAAGTAACTCCTCAATTAAGGGAATAGGAAATTGATTCCTAACAGTTGCTGCATTTAAGGCTCTGTAGTCAATACACATTCTCCATGTCTTGTCTTTCTTCTTAACTAGTACCACAGGACTTGCAAAAGGACTGCTATTGTTTCTAATAACACCATTTGCTAACATCTCCTTCACCATTTCCTCCATCACCTTCTTTTGTTCAGCTGCATACCTATAGGGTCTGAGGTTAATAGGCTGAGTGTTAGGTTTTAGGGTTATTTGATGGTCATAAAGTCTTCTAGGAGGTAAGGTTTTTGGTTCTATAAAAATTTCAGGGTATTGTTCTAGTAAAACATTCAGTTCTGGCCATTGGTTATGGGTCTTAGGTGAAGTTGTAGCAGGCTGTTTGGGTAGAAAATTGACTGGACTGTTGTCAGCTAAGGTCAAATCAGAGTCTGTGAGGGTAGGGTCATTGGCAGTTTTGAAGGTTAGGGGGTTTAGGACTGATATATCAGTGTTGAGATGTTCTCCTTTCAAATAATATCTGTTATTATGCAGCTGAAACTCCATTGTAAGTTTCTCGAAGTTCCATTGTATGTCTCCAAGAGTTTTAAGCCATTGAATGCCTAAACTAGATCAAACCCTCCTAATGGAAAGATAAAAACAGTTGTAGTGAACTCCTGCTTTTGCATCTGCCATTGAAACTGTTTACAAAGAGCCTCACACTTAATCTCATTCCCATCAGCTACCTCCACCCTATTTTCTTAGCTATACTCTGACTCAAGAAGTTGTGACTACTGCCTGTATCTATCAGAATGTTCATCTTGTGTTTCCCATGTAACCCCTTAAGAGTCATGGTTTGGTAACCACCCCCTCTACCACACAGGGCATGAAGAGACAAATGATTCTCAGTCACACCTTCTATTGTGTCATATTCACTAAATTCTGCTACAGCATCATCAAATTCTTCTTCCTCACTAACCTCCTTCATTTGCAGCACAAATACTTGCCTCTTAGGGCATTTGTGTCCAAGGGTGTATTTCTCATCACACCAAAAGCATAACCCCTTGGATCTTTTCTCATCTAGCTGTTTACTGGTTAAGGTAGGTAAGGATTTCTGGTTGTTGTTTCTAGTGTTTGGAGTAGGTAACAGGCCCTTTTGAGTAACAGCATTGGTTTTAGTATTGATTTTCTGGTTAGGCTGTGATTATTGGGTATTACTGCTTCTAGTGAGGGAATTATTAGGTTGGTTGTAGCTGGAATAGTTTGTAGGATTAGTGGATTGGGTGTAGCTGAGGTTGTTTAGGTTCTGTTTGGTTTTAGTTTCAGAAATGATGGCCTGAAGTGCCATTTCCTGCAACCTGGCCAGAGCATAAGCTTCTAATAGAGATTCAGGTTTGTGCATTCTTACCGACATTTGAAGCTTATCCTGCAGCCCAGATAAGAAGAAGCTCATGGCCTGAGCTTCGGTTATGTCCACCTTGGGATACAGTTCATCAAACTGATCCAGATAGTCTTGTAGAGATCCCTCCTGCTTCAAATTCCTCAAGTCTGCCAGTGGATCATCATACACCTGCCCTCCAAACCTCTGCCTCAAAGCCTTCTCATACCACTCCCAATTAGCATACAACTCAGCTCCCCTATTCTTGACCATCCCCTTATGCCACTGCTGTGCCTTGCCACGCAAGTTACCCCCTACTGTCTTCACTCTTTTAGTTGGTTCTATGTTTCCCAGCTCAAAAAAGTATTCAGCCTGCATTAACCAAGCCTCCAATCCTTCCCCATCAAATTTAGGGAATTCCATCATAGTTCCACCCGAAATAATTGAGCCATTTTCAGTTACAATTGGTAATTGATTCTGTCTTCTGAGCTGATTGCGATCGGAATTCTCTTCCCTATCAATCGGAGGCTCTGGGTTATTGATTTCCCCAGATTGCCCAAAAGAATTTCTTGCCACCTGAGTACCCAGACTGATAATCAGAGCCTTCATCTCCTTGAGTTCCGCCGAAAACTTGCCTTCAACTTCACTCAGGCTGGTTTGAATCATCGAGGATATCTCCTCTCTCAGATCATCAGTGATCTTGGTTCCACGGGTCATTGTTAGGACTGAAACTGAGGATTGGGTTCCGAAAATAGATTCTGGATCAAGAATGCTCTGATACCAATTGATATGAATCAGAGTATTCTGAATCAAATCAGATCTGGATCTAAGGAAAGAAATTAGGGAGAAGAGAGAAACACAGAATTGAGAGGGAGAGAGAAACTCTTTCTATTTCTTTAGATCAAAAATTGCATAACCTTTCCTAATAGCATGGGCGTATATATATATATAGCTTATACCCCAGCATTCCCCTAATACAGCTCAGCAAAACAGAATAACAGAATCTATAACAAATAACAACAAATAACAAAAAGTAATAACTAACAGATGCAGCAGCAATCTGCTATGATGCAGCCCAGTGTACCCTATCAGCTTTTATTCATATCACTATTTTTAGTTCTTGATTTATTTTTGTCTCTCTTCCTTACTTTCCGCTAGGAAATAATCTTTTTTTATTCATGTGGATTCAAGATAAAGCACGGATTCATCAACAGTCAGAAATATGTTTTTTGGTATATGAAAGTGAATTTGAAAAGAACATGCAAGTCAATAAACTGAAAAATCTCAAAAGGAACCAGCATCTCCATAAAATAAAATAATCTGGAAATGACCTTGTGTGTGTCCCAAAACTGCTAAAGATTTGTTGGAGTTAGCAAGGAAGGCCATCACCAAATCTAGTGAGTTCTTTCTTCTTTCAACATGAAGCAACAAAAGAACAGAAAGAAAATCATTTGAAGAAATAATAAGATGCTCTCAAAGGAGGAGCTCTTTCTTTGGTGAGAACTCAAGAAACGAAAAATGTCAAAGACTCGGTGATAAGTTCCTCCAAGATGAACAACAAGTTCAAGAAGACCTAGAGAGATGTGGCTCAAGAAAAGGTAAGCAAGAAATCAACTGAAGGAAGATCAAAAGCACAAGTTGAAGTCTCCAACAAAAATATCAAGGAGAAGAATTGGAGTTGGAGAATTGGAGTGTTAAGATTTGTGTTCAGAAGTTGAAGCTAGATTAGTAAATTGTTCTGGAGGGAAATATTTTGTTTCTGTTCCAGCAAGTTTGTTACTGGGATTAAACAGAAAGTATGTGTTCTTGTATGTTAGAAATGCTATGTATGGGTTAGATTGAGTACAGCAGATGAAGGATTTGGATCTGATTAGCGACCATTATTTTGATCTTCAAAGCTATGTAGATAGTTATTTAAGCATGAGGAAAAATGAATGAAAGATGCAGCCTTTTGAAGGTTCATTTTACAGAACCTGCGCTGTGCTCCTGAAGGCTGCAAGAGTGAGTTTTCAGCCCTACCACTTCTTGACAGGAAGAGAAGGCAACTGGGGCAAGGATGTAAAATTTGAAGATTGGACTGACTACTTCCGCATTGTTTTGCATTCAGCCTTAACTGACTTCTATCAAACAGGACTTCGCCAGAGAAATTCCTAAAAATCCAGTAAATGCTTAAGTGAAGTATAGAATATGCCATCTGTCTAAAGAAAATAACATTAGATGTTGATTTTAGTTGTTACACTACATCTTAGGAAAATAATTCACTGTTCAGTATCACTCCAGCTTAAAAGAATGTTGTCTTGCGATTTAGTCCATGTCTATCAACAGTCCAGCAAAGCGTCCCACATGGTTAACCCTGGCTGGCAAGAAAGGCTAATATTGGGTAATTGATCTATTTGTTTTTTGTCCTTTCCTGTGTAACAAAGAAAAAGGTGCTAAGACAAATCCTTTAACTTCAGCAACTTCTTACACACAAGAGATTAGTGTATTTACTGGCCTAACAATTAGGTTGGCAAAATATGATTGTCAAACAGTTTCAGTTCCCAATCAATCGAATGCATAAAGTTAAAAATTGGCATATTCATTCGCCTCACAAGTTACAACATCAGTCTAGAAGAAGATGGCAGTCAAAATGTAATGCTTAACCATGCACATAAACAGATGCAGTTCCATAGAATAACCAAAAGGCCAAATTATTTTCACGTGCACAACAAAAACAAATGCCAATCTAAAAGATGCATGCTGTATTCTTGCAATAAAGAAAAACTTTGAAATCTATAGGAGGAAGCACCTTAACATCTGAAGTTTTTAGCTTTTTCTCCAAGTTGGAAAGTTTGGCCTGCAAAATAATCATCAAACCGAGAAAAATCAGTTGCATGCTTCATCAGATAATCAAGGAGCAATGATCCTCTTAAATATGACATAGCATGAAAAACACTCAGAAAAAAGAATTGATCGTATGGTAGCTTCAAGATAAATGAAAACCTCTGCAACAGCAGCCCTAGTTTCAGCAGCAGAAGCAGTTCGCAAAGCATTAGCCAATTCTTTTCCCATTTCATCAACTTGCCTCATAGCGGTTTTCAGAGTTTCTTCACGATCAGATGTGAGAGCTTTAACATTATTTCTCTCTTGTTCCAGCTCTTTCTTGGCCTCAGCCCATTCCCTCTTTAAAAAGAAAATTCAAAATAGTAAGCAGATACAGATTATAAAGTTTATGTTCAATATTAACTTCAATTGATTTATAATAGAAATTAGACGTTGGGAATTAGGTTGTAAGGCATTACAATTCAATTGAATTCATTTCTCAGAATATATAAAAAATGTATTAGTTACAATTTCTCACTTAAGTCAAGTGACATGACCCCATACTCATAAGGGAATAATGATGCTTTGAAAAGAATCTTGGGTATTTGACAAAAAATCACAATACTATTGCAAATACTGAATAGGATTCTTGCAAAAGCAACCCCCATCAGATCAATAATTCTACAAAATTCAACAGCATTACTGAACTATACTAAGAAATGGGATTACGACAGTCGAGAGGATCCAAAATTTACAGTATAACTGAATGTCTCATTCTAAACAGCTTCCAAAGAGAATCTAATAGAAAATTTAAGGCATGCAAAAATTAAATAAGCATCAGTAGATGCCAATGAACAATAAGGAGCTTGGCAGATCCTAAGTTCAAACCTTGCTATGTAAAACTGCAAGCACAGTCATTTCCAATACAGACAACACTCCAAAAGCAGCTTAAGCAGTGAAAAAAGCACCAACATAAAACTTTTCCTAGGAAAATAATAGAGGTAAAAAGAGAACAAATATTGAACCCTTCCAATGCAACATAGGTAAGATTGAGATAGATTAAAAGCAAGTCGAAACATACCTCAATTTGCTTTATATACTCCTCCTGTTTTCTCCTCTCGGCAGCTCTTGCTTCCTACAGTACCCATTATGAAAATATCACGCAACAATTACTGGAAATAGGAAAGCCATATTACGTAATTAAGATAAAATACCTCGCGAACCTCCTGAGCACTATGAATAGTGTCCAAACTAGCCTGAATACAGAGCGCACAAAAGTTTAGAACATTTATCATATTTTTTGCATTAGAAATCTACAATTTTGCTTTCCCAACCTGCAGGCGATAGACTCTCTCTGACAAACTACGAACTTCATCACAGGCTCTTTTTTCAGCATCAGACAACACCTCCTTTTCATGCTTGAGAACAGATACCTGTTGAGAAATATGATGTGAAACATTTAGAAAATACCAGAATGATGCTTCCATGTGATATAAACTTTACCTCCATATTTAACTTCCGAGAGAGCTCCTCAGATGCATGCAACGCTTCTGAACTTTCTTGTAGTTTTCTTTGGAAGTCGAGTAGCAATTGTGTGAACTCTGCATTCCTTGCTTTAGTGCTAATTATTTCATTTTCCTGTCATTATCACAGACAATAGTGAAGTTTTGAATAAACACTTGCCTGGCACATCTGTCAAGAAACATAGAATATCAATGGAATAGTTACTTAAGATGCATCAGCCGCCACCTGCAATATTCTACCAAAACGGCCTAAAAACTAGCTAAAATTTGACCAAACTTGCCCCAAACATCCAACCAACAATTTTTGGCTCAGGTCATGGGGGAAAGGAGGGGAAAATAAAAAAGACACTGCAGTTATCAATATTTAAATGATTAACCAGAAGAAAAAATAATGGTCATCAAACATTTTCTCACTAAAAAAGTTCATAGAGCTCTTCAATTGTGTTATGGAAACAGAATTATGTATATATAGGAAGTAAATATTTAGATTTCTCCTTCCTAAATTAGTCTCTAGTTTCTTGTATATAAATATAGGGTTGTGTATTGAATTGAAATATATACAGAATTATTTTGCATACTGATTACATAGTATCAGAGCAGTTTTACAGTTTTGTGGATTCACGCGCCGTTTTACAGTTTCAAGAGCAGTGGGTCTAGGTCGTCTACCTAGACCGTTTGTTTTGTGTCATAGCCACCTTAGGGAGGAGCCTTGGACGCCGACCGGCCAGCCTCTAGAGTCCGGCAGCCTGAAGATCTGCGCGTGAGGCTCACGCACCGCTTGAAGAATCTGTGTCCTGCTTCACGGGCCGGCGCGTGTGGGAGCGTGGGAGGTTTCCGGTGACCGTCCGGTGATCGTCTTTTCTTTTCTGGCCTCGTTTTGCTTCCTACTCTTCATTCCAACAATCATTTTTGGCATTCGAAGAGGTCAGTTTGTATCAGTGTGTTGCTCCCCTTCACTTTGTTCCCTGTTCTGCATTCCAGTCATTGTTTTTAACACTCCAAAGGTTAGCTTGTGTCAGTTTGTTGGCTCCCTTTTATTTGACAGTTTATTCGTTTCAGTTATTACACCATGCCTGATACTAAGAATGTTGTTAGTGATATTATTCCGGTGGTTAATAGAATTACAGAACATAGGCTGAATGAAAATAACTTTTTAGATTGGAGTAAGACCATTAGAATTTATTTGAGAAGTGTTGATAAAGATGATCATTTGACTAATGATCCACCTACTGGTGAAGCGGGAAAAATTTGGGTGAGGGAAGATGCAAGATTGTTTTTACAGATAAAAAATTGTATTGGTAGTGATGTGGTTGGTTTCATAGGTCATTGTGAGTTTGTCAAAGATTTAATGGAGTATCTTGGATTTTTGTATTCGGGCAAAGGAAATTTGAACAGGGTGTATGATGCGTGTAAGGCATTATATCGTGTTGAGCAGCAAGATAGGCCTCTTAAAGTGTATTTTTCAGAGGTAAAAAAGATTTATGAAGAACTTAATGTCCTTATGCCTTTCAGTTCTGACATTAAAGTTCAACAAACCCAGCGTGAATAAATGGTGGTCATGAGTTTTCTTGCAGGATTATCCCCAACATTTGACACTGCCAAATCACAAATTCTTTCTGATAGTGAAGTTTCTAATCTGACGGAGGCTTTCTCTCGAGTACTACGTAATGAAAGTTCTAATCCGGGTACCGCCCTACCTTCTGTTCAGAGTGCTCTTGTAAGTCGTGATTCGGGACAACACGGAAATCAGGGTAAAGGAGGCAATATTCGTGGTAGTACTAATCGGGATTCAGGTATTATTTGCTATTACTGTCATGAACCAAGTCATACTAAACGATTTTGCAAGAAGTTGTTGAACAAACAACAGAGAGCAAATATGGCTAGTCAGAAGCCAGTGATCGCTCCTTCAGATAATACCATGACTATTTCTGTTGTGGAATATGCTGAATTGTCTCAATACCGTTCATCTAAGTCTGTTGATTCTTCTGTTGTGGCTGCTGCTGCCAATACAGGTACATCTAACACATGTCTTATGTCTGCATCATCAAAATGGGTCATTGATTCTGGTTGCACAGATCACATGACAGGTACTCCTAATCTCCTATCCTCTTTAAAACAACCTGATAAGTTTCGTAGGAATGTTACATTAGCTGATGGATCTAAAACTCTTGTTACTAGTATTGGTACTGCTAATCCCACTCCTTCCCTCCCTTTAGATAAAGTTTTATGTTTGCCTAAATTTTCGTTTAATCTTTTGTCCGTTAGCAAAATCACTCAAACATTAAATTGTTGTGTCTCATTCTTTCCTTTTCATTGTATATTTCAGGATCTTTTGACGAAGCGGATTATTGGTAGAGGACGTGAGTCAGATGGACTATATCTTTTGGATGACCAGATCTCCATGTCTCTAGCATGTGCTGGTGTTATCTCTCCATTTGAAATCCATTGTCGCCTTGGTCACCCCTCCCTATCTTCCTTAAAGAAGTTATATCCACAATTTCAATCTTTGTCTGTTTTAAATTGTGAGTCATGTCAGTTTGCTAAACATCATCGTTCACATTTAGTTTCTCGTGTCAATAAACGGGCTTCGTCCCCTTTTGAGATTGTTCATTCAGATGTTTGGGATCCTTGTCCTGTTACTTCCCAAATTGGTTTTAAGTATTTTGTAACTTTTGTGGATGATTATTCTCGTGTAACTTGGCTTTTCTCAATGAAAAATCGTTCGGAGATATATTCTATTTTTTGTTCTTTTTGTGCTGAAATTAAAACTCAGTTTCAGAAGTCTATTCGTATTTTACAAAGTGACAATGCAAAGGAATATTTGTGTAGCTTATTTCAATCGTATATGTCACAAAATGGCATTATTCATCAAACTTCTTGTGTCGATACACCCTCTCAAAATGGGGTTGCAGAACGAAAAAATGGGCATCTCCTTGAGGTTTCTAGAGCACTTCACTTCCAAATGAAGGTACCTAAACATTTTTGGGCCGATGCTGTTTCTACTGCATGTTTTCTTATTAATCGTATACCTTCCGCTGTTCTTAATGGTGCAATTCCATATCAGTGTTTGTTTCCTTCTAAAGCTTTGTTTCCCATTAATCCTCGTATATTTGGGTGCACTTGTTTTGTGCGGGTTCGTCCCCAGGTTACCAAATTAGATCCCAAATCCCTTTGTTGTGTCTTTCTTGGATATTCTCGTCACCAAAAAGGATACCGGTGCTTCTCTCATGATTTAAACCGCTACCTTGTCTCTATATATATTACCTTTTTCGAACAAACCCCATTCTTTTCTTCTCCTTCTACATATGCAGGTCAGGGGGAGGAAGATATTTTAGTTTATGTCGTGCACCAGCATCTTGAGTCTACTCCTACACCTGCTCCAGTTCCAGATTCCGCTCCTATTTTTGTTCCCTCACCAGCACCTTCTCGTCCTCGTTTTGACCAGGTTTATTCTAGAAGATTGGTTGTTACTGACTCTCATCCTCCACCAGCCACTTCGGCAGAAGTTCCAACATCTCCACAAGAGTCTACTATGTCTAATCTTGATCTTCCTATTGCTGTCCGAAAAGGTAAACGTTCATGTACTTATCCTATTTCTTCTTGTGTAAGTTATGATCATTTGTCTTCTTCCTCTCATTGTTTTGTGAGTAATTTAGATGCAGTTTCAATCCCTACCACTGTTGCCCAAGTTTTATCTCATTCTGGTTGGCAAGCAGCTATGGCAGAAGAAATGGCAGCCTTGGATGCCAATGGTACTTGGGATCTTGTGCATCTTCCTGCAGGTAAAAAGGCTATTGGTTGTAAATGGGTGTTCACTGTTAAGGTTAACCCTGATGGGTCTATTGCTCGGCTTAAGGCCCGATTAGTTGCCAAGGGATATGCTCAGGTTTATGGGATTGATTATCCTGACACTTTCTCCCCTGTAGCCAAATTGTCTTCTGTTCGACTGTTTATTTCCCTTGCCGCTACTTTTGACTGGCCTTTACACCAATTGGATGTTAAGAATGCCTTCCTTCATGGAGATCTTCAAGAAGAGGTTTATATGGAGCAACCGCCTGGTTTTGTTGCTCAGGGGGAGAAGGGTAAAGTTTGCAAACTTCGCAAGTCTCTTTATGGCCTAAAGTAAAGTCCTAGAGCATGGTTTGGAAGGTTTTGTGATGTAATCCAAAAGTTTGGCATGAGGAAGAGTATCTTTGATCATTCTGGCTTTTTTAGAAGTTCAGATGCTGGGATGGTTTTGCTTGTTGTGTATGTTGATGATATTGTTATTACAGGGAGTGACTCAACCGGTATATCTTCACTTAAGTCATATCTTCAGTCACAGTTCCAGACAAAAGATTTGGGTTTGTTGAAATATTTTTTGGGCATTGAAGTATCTAGATGTAAGCAAGGAACATTTCTGTCACAAAGGAAATATATTCTTGATCTTTTGAAGGAAACTGGTAAGTTGGGTGTTAAGCCTTGTAGTGCTCCAATGATTCCCAACATACAGCTCACTACTGAAGGGGAGTTATTTTCTGATCCTGAGATGTATAGAAGGTTAATTGGCAAGTTGAACTACTTGACAGTAATACGTCCAGATATTGCTTACTCGGTGAGTGTTTTAAGTCAGTTCTTGTCTTCTCCTACTGTTTCACACTGGGAAGCGTTAGGACAAATCCTATGCTACTTAAAAGGTGCTCTAGGGCGTGGTCTTCTCTACAGTAACCACGGACATATGAACATTCAGTGTTTTTCTGATGCAGACTGGGCAGGTTCAAAGGTTGATAGAAGGTCGACTACAGGTTATTGTGTTTTTATGGGAGGAAACTTGATATCATGGAAAAGTAAGAAGCAAAGTGTCGTATCTCGTTCTTGTGCTGAAGCTGAATATCGAGCTATGGCTCAATGCACTTGTGAAATTATTTGGATTCGTCAGCTATTAGAAGAGATCGGTTTCAAGACATCTTCTCCGGCAAGGTTATGGTGTGATAATCAAGCTGCTCTACATATCGCTTCAAATCCAGTGTTTCATGAGCGCACCAAACATATTGAGGTAGATTGTCATTTTATTCGAGAAAAATTACAACAGGGTGTTATATCTACCGAGTATGTCAAGACAGGCGAGCAACTTGGGGATATTTTTACCAAAGCTCTTAATAGTTCTCGGGTTGACTATCTATATAACAAGTTGGGCATGATAGATATAAATGCTCCAACTTGAGGGGGAGTGTTATGAAAACAAAATAATGTATATATAGAAAGTAAATATTTAGATTTCTCCTTCCTAAATTAGTCTCTAGTTTCTTGTATATAAATATAGGGTTGTGTATTGAATTGAAATATATACAAAATTATTTTGCATACTGATTACAAATTGAAAGGATTCTCTCATATATAAGTTTCAAATGTAACAAATTTCCAGATTCAGTTTAGATTCAAAGTTGCCCCCAAGTGCTAAGGTCAATTTCATAATTAACCTTAATTTTTGTATGGATATCATAATATTGAAAATTTGGAATAAATCAAAATGATAACGTAATTAATGTTCTTTGAACATATAAAAGTAGATAACAAGAAAAAAAATTTCATTAGTTTACTATTATTAGATTGAACTATTAGCATATGTTCATATTTCAAAAATTATTAGGAAAATCTTAAAAAACTTGAAAAAAAAAAAAAAGCAAGCCTAATGGTAGTCATTCCCACACACACAATTTAACCGACCCATTTCAACCCATGCTAAAAAGTTTTGCATTTAATTTCATCAGCAACATTTTCCAAAATTGCAAATACCTTACATATTGGTTCAGCCTATTGATTTAAACTTTTGAAAATCATGTAACCTGATCCGACTGACATCCATATCTTTTGATATATATCTCTTTATAAGATGATGATTATCATTGCTATCCTCATCTTCCCAACCCCACTTTGTTTCATTCTCTCTTGACTTCCAAGTTCACCTCACTAAAAGGTTGCTGTTATCCGTCATGCCCCCACAGAAATCATCAATTTCCAGTACTTGTTTTCCATCTCTGATATACATTATTTCTTCCCCTCACTTAATAGTATCCTTGACTTCTAGCAACCCAAATTGCACATAGTGATTCCAATACTGCACTTAAAACAGATCTTATGTATGCGAGTTATTAATACAACAAAGAATGTTGGGAAATACATTTCTGTTCTTCTTCTTACTCTATATTTGTCATGGACCAGCATATAAATTGTATATTTGTTGTGGGTATGTCTGTGGGTATTGAATGGAAATGAATCTCAATGAAGTTCAAGACTAAAAACTCCCTAGTGGCAAAACAAATGGGTTGACCAGCATGATACTCTCCCCTTAATTGTGGGATAATGTATGGCGTGTCTTAGTGTACTTTCCCAATTTAGATGTAATTTCCTAGTTAGGCATCAGACCTCTTTTGCATAAATACCACTGTAATACTGACTGTAAATACACAAGAATAAAAAGAAATAATGTCATGCTCAAAATCTTTAAAATGGCATTTGCATGGTCCAGTTATGTTTGGCATCATGTCTTTTGGTCTCAAGTCTCTAGTTTTATCCAAATTGCATCTCCTAATTATGCAATTGTTGTCTTTTAATTTCCAATATGTATAGGGGTCTATTGGATTAGGATTTTAATGGATTTTAAAAGAATTTGTGATTTTGATAGATTTTTAAGACTTTGATAGATTTTGATGGAATTTTTATTTTTTTCATATAATTAATATTTTGATAAAAATATAATATATTTTATTAGAAACATTGTATTATAAATATAACTTTCATGATATTGGACAAATGAATAGATATTATAAAATTTTACAAGAAGGAAATAAATGCATAGATATTTAGTTTTTCCAATATTATCATTGTAAGATAAAAAAATTATAAAATGAAAAATATAAAAATGAGTTGAAATATAAAATAACATTAGATAAATATATCAAAATATCATATCATGTCAATATTTATTATCATATGCAAAATAAATTATAAAAAAACTCACGCATTTCTTATGGTAGAAGAACATTGAAAAATACTACCGAGTTTTTTTTAAGCATAATTAATAAACATCTATTTGCAATTAAAATTTAAATCAATTATGCATTTTCAAATTATTCAATATGACAATTCAGTAATACTTCAATATCCACTAAATATATTACTTAACATGCATACATATACAACCATTTTTTTTTAAATAGATATGTTTTCATTCATATTTTAAAATTTTAATATCATTCAGCACTATTAAAACGTAACACACTTCAAAATAAGGCAAAAAAAAAACTCTTCTATAACTAAAAAGCACTTCAAATATATTCAACTTATATCACCTAAATGTCAATATATCACACATAATTATAAGCACTTCAAATAATATTTTTTTAACCATTGTTTAACTAATTCTATATATTAAGTAATTCAATAAAAAAATATAATACTAACATAATCATTGATTAACTAATAAAGAAATATAAACTAATTTCACAAATAAATAACTACTTTCACACGTAATAAGTAACATTAACTAATAATTATTAATTAATTCAACGAACTATACCTATAAACATAAACTAATTAAAAAATAATTTTCATTGTAACAAAAAGTTTTATTATATTTCTATCTTATACATAACAAAAAAAAATTAGTAAAATTTTTAAAAATATAATATTAATTTTATAATTTTGTATAATGTTATAATCTCGTAAATAATACTAGTTTTTATATCTATATATGTAGGAACTTGAGAAAATCTAACTTATAAAAGATTATTTAAAAATATTTACATATTCGTAATTAAGGTCAAATGTTTTATAATAACACAATTAAGCTGTATTTTAATTCCTATAGACCCTATATATCATTCTTATTCTGCTATTTTATGCATACCTAAGGCCACTTCCATTGGCGTGCCAACATGATATTTTTTTTGGATAGCAATTGTATTAACATTTTCCATTAGATGTTGTAAATTAGCTTCTAATTCACCATCTTCATTATAATTTAGAATGAATAGCTCTGTTGATAGAAAATAAAGTCTATTAATAAATAGCTAGATTTAATTAATTAATTTAGAATCTTTGGGATAGAGGCTAGATTTGTGAAAAAAAAAAATTTTATTCTTAACATCCTAAAATCTAATGAAATCCAAAAATTTATAAGATCTACATAAATTAATGACTTTCTGAATATCATTAGATTTTAATAGACTTTTAAAAAATCATTATTCAATATCATCAGATTTTATAAGATTCCAAATAAATCTGAATTGAATACCATTAGATTTTTGCATGGTCCAGTTATGTTTGGCATCATGTCTTCTGGTCTCAAGTCTCTAGTTTTATCCAAATTGCAATCTCCCAATTATACAATTGTTGTCAATTGTTGTCTTTTAATTTCCAATATGCAGTTTCTTTTGATTTTGAATTTCTGGAAAACAACCTGAATTTAGTGAACCCTTTTTTAGTGGCAGATTGAAATTTACAAAACCAATAATGTCCTTTTGGTTGAAGAATTACCCCTAACCCACCCCAACCCAAAGCCTTATCAAGACCATGACGTACAACAACAGAGATAAGGAAAAAAGAACTCATAATAACAAAAAGTGTACCTGCTGCTCATGTTTTTTCAGATAACTGTCAAGCCTTTCTCTTGTGAATTTTGCTTCCAAATCCAACTTGTCACGCTCAGCTCGTAGTGATATAATCTCACTCCTAAATTTGCAAAACAAGGAGAAAAGAGAAGATAAAATTCAAACACAAGGCAAAGATAAAATTCAAACACAAGGCAACATTCATGCATACAATATAAAGCCCGGCCCTTTCTCAGTAATATAATGTTGAGAAAAATTATAATTTAGCCATCCTCAATTAGATTGAGATTGAGACCTAGTTGCATTAGTCCAGAAGTCAAGTCATCAAGTGTTGCATAAATAAGTATATACCATATTAGATTTTAATCAGTTGAAAAAAATAGAATGAAAATAAAAACATGGATAACTAGGAATTATGAATTTGCTGAGATACTTCAAGATATTTGATATATTTTGGCAGTACAGTTTGTATTTTGAACAAGCTTGTCGTTATCAGTTCATAAATGGGATAAAGTAAAAAACACAGTTTGCTCGTCTGTAAAAAAGCTAAGGGATTTAGATGTAGATAAAGCAAACGTATAAATGAATTCTAGTGCTGAACTAAAAGTACTTTTTGAACTTGAGACATTGTGAACACTCAAATTACACAAGTGAAATGAAAAGTGAATGAGGTTCCATGTTCCAGAAAATGTGTTATCTGCTCCATTTCCTACAGATATTGACATACAACACAAGATTCACAAGTATCCACCGACACTATAAGCCCAACTATCTATTTTATCCCATGACAACCATGTTTGGACACATACCAGATACTAAACACAAGTATGATCCTCCCAGGAAAGGAAAATTTTGAAAAATGTTAAATGGATTTTTGCTATTGATACTGAACAATAAATTCACCAAACACTATAAAAGGTGAAGTGGATGGAATATTAACTAACAAGCGATCACTATTAGTCCCAAAGGCCACACAATGTTACCTGGAGCAAGGATTGCTCCAATACGAGGAAAAAAAAAACAGAAAGATAGAACGTTACCCATCCTAGACCATCACTCGATGGGGATAGGCTTCTGCAAATAGCTTAATTGGAACGAGATACACTTAGATGTAACGTGAAATATTTTCAAATATATACATACAGAGAGGAAGAGACATTTTTTCAAATATATACATACACAGAAGGAGAGATAGAGAGAGATATAAGCATAATACTGTGTAAATACCTGTATAATAGTTTTCATAAAACAGTTAAAAGTTCGCTGACTTTCAAGTTTCCAGTTACATTGTTAACTGCCTAAAAGGATTTTTTGATAGTAATTGTGCAGTCCACAATTAATATGTAAAATATTGATAAATTTAAAATAATAAAAATTAATATGAAGTGCTACATGTCCATAGATTATTGGAATCTCCTGACTCTATATGATTGATCCACAAAATGGAATACGTTCCAAAATATAAATCACTAGGGGGCAAAGAGATTTATAGTAACTTTGGGCGACACCAGTGCTCCACCGTAGAACAAAGACAAACTACTATCCTTTCATGGACAGCAAGCATTAAAAAGAAGCAAAATAGTATAGGGAAGTATACCACAGTGTTGTCAAATCTTGTGTGATTCACATAGCAGAATAGAAGAATAAGATCATTACCTAGATTTTGTTAATTCCTCTTCAAGAGATCTTGGCTGCTCAGCAGCCTTTTCTTGTGCTGCCTTAGCAGATTCCTATTTGAATATGAGATTGAATAAGGATGAAAATCTAATACTACAAAATCAATAACCATCACAAAAGTTTCCTTCTTAATTATACCTGAGAACCTTCAAGCATAAGTAAGAGATCTTTCCTTCCATCATCTGCATTAAGAATGTAATAAATGCATGCAAATAATAAAATAGTTTAAAAGGAAAAATATAATGGCATGAACAGAAATTCAATTGGTTAAAAATTTTATTTCCAATACACATATATGATAAGCAGATTACCATATACTGTGACACCTTAAAATTTATTAAAAAATTCTCAAATAAAAAATTACAACCATAACATTCAAATTGTGTGTTTTTTTGGAATCTAAAATATTCATTTCAATCACAATATAACATTTAAATTGCTAGATTGAAGTAAAGAAATCCCAAATGGCGTTCCAATAACTCAAAAAATCAACCCATGTTGAGATTCTTGTGTTTACAGAAAAGGCAAGAATTGACATCCATTTCTTGTCACTTGCAGGCTTTTCTTTTCCCACAATCATACTCATTAAAAGAGGAAAAAACTGAAACATTGTCATGAAGACTACAGATATAAGCATAAACTGCAAAAGTTGTAACATGGATGTTCAAAATGAATTGTCCGCTAATAAACAGTGTCTGACCACAAATACAAAGAATCTACAATGCCAATAGTTGTTATCCATCGTATCCATAAAAAAAATATATGATGCTAGAAATGGCCATAAAGATGGTGACAAGAGATCAGCAACAGCAAAACCTTTCAAAGCACAACTTCCAATTTTTTTTGGCTGACTAAAAGCTTTTGTTTATTCAATATTTCTCCTCAAATTATACAGGTATACGAACATATGTACATCTCCCAGACTCAAGCAGGACTTCTGACCAAAAACTGGAGAACTTGATATTTCACACATAAAAAAAGCTACTGATTAATCTTAAGGAATGTCAAGCACGCACATTGTGGCAGTGAGAAAAGATGGACAACCTGACGGTACATCTGAAGAACGGGAATATGATGAACGAAGTTTATGTTCCTCTTCATAAAGCCTTCTGTACATAGAAACCTATTCATGCCAAAAAGAAACAAAGAAAACACGTAAGTTATGAAACAAAGAAAACATGTATGTTATGAAAAGTAATAATGGATAAGCATATAAACCTGTTCACACAAAAAAGAAACAAAGAAAACATAACAAGTTATGAACAATAATAACGGATAAGCATATAATGCATGGAACTCAACTCAAAGCATTTCCATACACATGCAGGCCTAATTAGCATAAAAGTGAAACAGGACCAAAAAATATTGGGCCTCAGGAGGCTTATGATGTAGCAGAGGATGTGGAGCCACCAATGCTTCTATGGTGGATAAATCTCAAACATAGCTGATATCGCAGTTCAGATTTACACAAGAGTGAAAAGGAGAGTCAAGTCATCACCACGCTTAAAAATCAGATACGCAAAATTCCATTATTTATAAACCTACAAAAAGTAACTAGTTATATAGCTATCTATTAAGATTTAATTAATCCTACTCCTATGATTATGAATCCCGAAACCAAAAAACTCTAAAACAATATTAAATAGAATAGAAACCAAACAACTTTCAAAATATTCTAAATGATGATAAAATTTCCTAAACAAGAAAATGATGATAAAATTTCCTAAACAGGACTAAAAACCTAAACTTCCTAATCGGAAACTTTACCAGAAGAAGTGGAGAATTAGATCTAAATAATCCTTAAGTTTCTATTTTGATAGCTAGGTAATTTGAAACAACTGATCATTAAAAATTTGGCATCACATCGATTTTCATAATTTTACACTTGAAACTAAAATCCATATCCACAGCCACTTCAACTGATTATCTATCCAATGAACCCTGAAATTAGTTTTTGCTGTATCACTTACAGAAGTGTGAAGTGATTCAATCATACGCCCCTGCTCTTCAGCCCTTTCCAAAACTGCAGCAACTTTGCAGGCAGCTTCATCAGTATGTTTTTTGAGCTCCATGTCAAACTTCTCCTACAATTTCAGCAAGTTGTCATACAAGCTTCTAAAAGTAAAATACTCAAATAAGCAAGATACAGATACAAAGATTCTGTATTTATATAAGGACCTTCAACTCCATCTCTTTATTTTCAATTTGATCAGAAAGATCTCGGACAAGGCTCCTGAGCTGCACATTCTGCTCAACTAATCCATTTATGTCATTGAAAGTTAACTGTGACATGGTTTCAACAAAAATGCACATCAACAATAGTCAACAAATCTATACCCAGCTCCCGCAAAAAATAAAATATATAAAATTGAAGATTGCAGCTGATAAATCAGATAACATGAGCTTACAAGTCGTTCCGAGATCACTTTTTCAGCATCAGACTCCACATCCATGCCAACAGCAGCAGTTGTTGTACAGTCATCAGCTTCATCATGCACGGTAGATCCACAACGAAGTTGTATATCCCGACACTCCTTGAGAAGCACTGTGACCTACAATGTGATTGCCGTCATTAAGAGAATGGCACCAACACACCAATAGATAATAAGCTATATCACTAAACATCGGCACTTTTATTAAATAACTGAGACTTAAGGTTTCATTGTTGATCAACTCAACTAAGCCTAGATCCCAAATTAGATGCAGTCAGTTGTATGGGCCGTTTCCCCCATCTACACAGTTTGGAGCTACATCTTCAGAGGGATCTATTTAGAAGGCAACATGGACATATACAAACAAACGGACACACACAGACAGCTTACCTGCTTGGACACATAGCCAAGATCTGACACAGATCTAGAACTTGTAATTATTTACATATATGTCTACTGCAGATTATGTATAAAAATAAGTATGCATTTTGATACATAGCTATTGAACTTTAGAGTAAATTAAGTTTGAGAATATGTAAACATTATCTCATCCCCTCTTGCTCTTCCTCCCACTAACAAGCTCTCCCCCTCCTCTCTCTCCACTATAAACCCGCTTTCCTCTCTTCCAGCAACCAATGTTTGCTTTATGATCCTGAATTGACTGCAATGCATCAACAGATTATCCATGGTCTTGGCCCTTGGAACATGCAGAAAGTAGTGCTCTACCTTACATGGTAAACCAACAAGATGCTTTCAATAGGTAAACAACCAGAATAGTCGATGAGACATTTCATGTTACAGCTTTATTGGGTTCCTATTCCCTCCCTATATTTTCTTTCTATCTTTCCCCGACTGTTATTCTTCTAGCTTCCAAAGTTCAAGGTTTCAAGAGCTAGAAATAAAGATAAAAGGTTTTAAGAATAAATGATTGAGCTGCATCTCTCATAGGAAGGAATGACCTCTTGATTTCATGAACATGAAGACTAGTATACCCTTATGTGCATCTTGAGGATAAATAGAGGTGTTATATGTTGGATGCTGAGATGTATTAAATGTTGTTCTATGAAGGCACAAGTTGAAGTCCTCCAACAAAAACCTACAAAAATGTTGGAATGCTGAGATTCTTGTTAGATAGCCTTTAGTTATTTTGTAGTTTGGAAGGAAATTGTACTACAAATTTCTGTCGATGACTTTGCTGTTCCCGCAGGTTTTTTGCACGATTAGGTACAAAGTTAGATTACTTTTATGTGAGAAAAAGCTAAGTATGGATTAGTATGGTTATAAGTAATGTATGGCTAAAACATGGAGCTACAGTGAAGCCATTCTTTTGTACTTATTCTAAGAAAACTCTCAAAGCACTTAAAGATAGTGCAAACAATGAAATCTGCCCCATTTTGAAGGTTCAAATTATAGAACCCGTTTCTCTAAGTCTTGTGTTTCTCAACTAGCCTTATTAAGGTTCAATTCCAGAACCTACAATTCTTGTGTGTGGCTGGGTTTGAGAGTTTGCTACCCTCCAAAAATCCAACATTACCTAACACCTTAAATTTGGACAATGTTCAGAAATCTACATTTACATCAAATCAGTCTCCCATGCAAAGTGTTCAAACAATGCCAACAAAGGAGAAACCCAAAAAAGGTAAAAAGATAACACGTCTTAGATACTCTGCAAAACTAATTAAATATGAGTAAAAAAACTAGTATCATTACCTGCTTCTGAAGATCAACAATCTCCTTTTGAGCCAAATTGTTCACACGCTCATGTCTCTTTATATCCACCTAGAAAATATAGCATGAGTGATCATCAGTATAAACACAGCTATAGAAAGAAGCATATATAATCAACTGAAATTATTTGAACCTTTAATTCTTGAACTGTTTTCTCTAAATTTGCCTGTTCAGAAATAGCATGCTGCAACTTTTGGTCGATGACAGAGTATGATTCTGCCATTCTATCATATTCCGCTGCACAATTGATAGTGTTGTCAATATACACATGAGCAGTATTAAAAACCAGATATGATCGATGCAGTGACAGTTTATACAGCAACATAAAAACTTGCATATGATTGGATGACATAGGTAACTTTAAAAGAGAATGTAAAATGAGATATCATATTTCCTTTATCATTTCTTCTTTCTATTTTTTTTTTCCTTTTTTTTTTGGAGTAGCAAGGGTATAATAACAAAGAAAAACACTGTATATGGCCGCAGGAGGATGCAACAAAAAGAAAGACAGTTAAAGAAAAGAAAATTATTTAGAAACTGAGGAATCAAGAATCTACAACAACAAAAACATCACTGAAGGACTAGCTAGCATGGCAAAGTAGTTTTTCGTTCCACTTCTTTTCCTCCGAACTAACAAGCAGCAAAAAGGATCAACTGAAGAATGAGTTTCTTTTCTACACAAGGAGAAACAAACCCCCCAAGTCCATTGTTAGCTGTATATAATTATAGTTGTTAGTTGGTTGTTAGCTATTAAATGAAATGGTTAGTAGTTAGGTGTTAGTAGTTGTAGATATTAATTACTAGCTGTGTATAAATATAGGGTTCTTGAATTGAAGAAATATATAGAAATTATCATTTTTTTCTCTTATTGTTACATGGTATCAGAGCTGTATAGATTAGAAAATATGTCTGTTTAAGCTTTTGGTTAGAAGCTGCGAAGAAAGTAGGCTGTTCTTGGTCTGGAATGCTTAGGCTACAGTTGTTAGAAGTCTAGGTCATCAATCTAGGCTACTCTGTTTTCATCACAGCCACCCAAGGAAGGACCGCACGTCTCAGATCGGCTGTCCCCTGAAATCCGGTCACCCAGAAGCCGGCGAGTAGATAACACGCGCCGCCAGAAAATTTCAGGTCAGATTCACTTGCAGGCGCATGGTGGAGCGCGCGGTGGTTTTCGGCGGTCGGGTTTCTTGTTCCGGCATCGCAGTGTTGTCAGTTGTTCATTTCTGTGGTCAGTTCTTGCATTCTGGTACTTTCTGATTCGTGAACAGTAATCAGTTCCTATTCTTTTGAGTTGTTGCTGTTTTTGTGATATTTTTGGATATTTTTAAGCTGTTAGTAATCTGTTTTTGGGTTTTTTTGGAGCTGTTATTACGTTTATTTGATTTCTGGAGTATTTCTCTGATTTTGGGGCTGTGGAGTTACTATTTTCCTTGTCATCGTGTTTATTTTGTGGTGAATTTTGTCATGGCCGATAATGATAAGAAAACTATTGTGGCTGTTACTGATGTTATTCCGGTAGTTAATCGAATTACGGAACATCAATTGAATGAAAACAATTTTCTATATTGGAGCAAAACAATTAGAATTTATTTGAGAAGCATAGACAAGGATGACCACTTGACTAATGATCCACCGGATGGTGATACTAGACAACTTTGGATAAGAGAAGATGCAAGATTATTCTTACAAATAAAAAACTGTATTGGCAATGATGTAGTTGGTTTGATTGGTCATTGTGAATTTGTCAAAGACTTAATGGAGTAACTTGAATTTTTGTACTCGGGTAAGGGAAATTTGAACCGTATGTATGGTACTTATATGGCGTTATATCGGGTTAAGCAGAAGGACAAGCCTCTTACAGTATATTTTGGGGAGGTAAAAAAGATTATTGAGGACATTAATATCTTAATGCCTTTTAGTCATGACATTAAAGTTCAACAGAGTCAACGGGAGCAGATGGGTGTCATGTGTTTTCTTGCAGGTCTATCTCCAGCATTTGAAACGGCCAAGTCTCAAATCCTCTCTGGTAGTGAAGTTCCTAATTTGAGGGAAACATTTTCTCGAGTGCTCCGAAGTGAAAGATCAAATCCAGTGGCATCCGCTCCTAGTGCTCTTGTGAGTCGAGATTTCGGACAGCATGAAAATCAAGATAAAAGGGGAAATAATCGTGGAAGCACTGGTAATCGGGATTTAAGGGTTATTTGCTACTATTGTCATGAACCAGGCCATACCAAACGTTTCTATAAGAAGTTGTTGAACAAGCAGCCTCGGGCTAATGTGGCTAATCAAGAATTTGCATCCAATTCTTCAGACACTGTAACAATATTTGTAGCGGAATTTGCTGAGCTCTCTAAATATCACTCTTCCAAGCCTGTTGACTCTTCTATTGCTGCCGCTGCCAAATCAGGTACCTCTAACACATGTCTTTTGTCTGCCTCACCTAGTTGGGTCATTGATTCTGGCTGCACAGACCACATGACAGGTAACCCACATGTCTTATCTTCGTTAAAAGAACCTGATTTTCGTCGTTATGTTACTTTAGCCGATGGGTCTAAAACGTGTGTCACTGGTATTGGTACTGCCAACCCAACTCCATCTTTCCTTTGTCAAAAGTCTTGTTTTACCTAAGTTCTCATTTAATCTTTTATCAGTTAGCACAATTACTGAAACATTAAATTGTTGTGTCACATTCTTCCCTGTCAATGTTGTGTTTCAGGATCTTTTGACGAAGAGGATTATTGGTAGAGGACAAGTCAAATGGCCTTTATCTTCTTGATGATCAAATTTCCACTTCGTTGGTGTGTGATGGTTCCCTTTCCCCTTCAGAAGTTCATTGTCGCATTGGTCATCCTTCGCTGTCTTCCTTAAAAATGTTGTATCCACAATTTCAGTCTTTGTCTAGTTTAGATTGTGAGTCATGTCAATTTGCGAAACATCATCATTCGCATTTAGTTCCTCGAGTGAATAAACGGGCTGAGTTCCCTTTTGAGATAGTACATTCTAATGTTTGGGGTCCTTGTCCTGTCACTTCCTAAGCTGGTTTTAGGTATTTTGTTATCACTCTCAGTGTACCTGGTTATTTTTAATGAAAAATCGTTCTGAGATGTTTTTTATTTTTTGTTCCTTTTGTGCTGAAATTAAAACTCAGTTTAATAGGACTATTCGTATCTTTCAAAGTGATAATGCAAAAGAATACTTGTCTAGTTCGTTTCAGTCATATATGTCTCAGAACGGCATTGTTCATCAAACTTCTTGTGTTGATACACCCTCTCAAAATGGGGTCGCCGAAAGAAAAAATAGACATCTCCTTGAGGTTTCTCGTGCACTTCTTTTTCAAATGAAGGTACCTAAACCTTTTTGGGTTGATGCCGTTTCTACGGCTTGCTTTTTAATCAACCGAATGTCTTCTACTGTTCTCAAGGGTACAACTCCGTACAGTGTCCTGTTTCCCTCCAAAGCTTTGTTTTCTGTTACTCCTCGTATCTTCGGGTGCACTTGTTTTGTGCGTGATGTTCGTCCACATGTTACCAAATTACATCCCAAATCTCTTCGGTGTGTCTTTCTTGGGTATTCTCGTCAACAAAAGGGGTACCGTTGTTTTTCTCCTGAATTGAACCGATATCTTGTCTCTGTAGATGTTACCTTCTTTGAGAAAACTCCATTTTTTTCCTCACCGTCTACATATGCAGGTCAGGGAGAGAAAGATGATCTTTTAGTTTATGTCGTTCATAGGAGTCTTGATTCTACTCCTATTCCAGAATCCACCCATAATGAACCGGCTCCTATTCTAGCATCTACTCATACTCCTATTCCTGCACCACCACCCTCTCGCCCTCGTTTTGACCAGGTGTACTCCAGAAGATTGGCCATTACTGACTCACATCCTCCACCAGCCACCTTGTCAGAAGCTCTGTCAGTTCCTCCACAGTCTGATCTTGACCTTCCTGTTGCTATTAGAAAAGGTAAACGTTCATGTACTCATCCCATTTCCTCATTTGTGAGCTATGACCATTTGTCTTCCTTGTCTCGGTGTTTTGTGAGTAATCTAGATTCAGTATCTCTCCCCAAAACTGTTGCCCAAGCCTTATCTCATCCTGGCTGGCAAGCAGCAATGGCAGAGGAAATGGCCGCCTTGGAAGCAAATGATACTTGGGATCTTGTGACTCTTCCTGCAGGGAAGAAGGCTATTGGGTGTAAGTGGGTTTTCTCAGTTAAAGTTAATCCAGATGGATCTGTGGCTCGTCTTAAGGCTCGCTTAGTGGCTAAGGGTTATGCTCAAGTGTATAATATTGATTATTCTGATACTTTCTCTCCTGTGGCAAAATTATCTTCTGTTCGTTTGTTTATCTCATTAGCAGCTCGTCACGATTGGCCCTTGCACCAGCTTGATGTTAAAAATGTTTTTCTCCATGGTGATCTTCAAGAAGAGGTTTATTTGGAGCAACCGCTTGGCTTTGTTGCTCAGGGGGAGAAGGGTAAAGTATGTAGACTTCGCAAATCTCTTTATGGTTTAAAACAGAGTCCTCGAGCTTGGTTTGGGAGGTTTTGCGATGTAGTACAAACTTTTGGCATGACAAAAAGTGTTTTTGATCATTCAGTATTTTTCAAGAAGTCGAGTACTGGAGTAATTCTGCTTGCGGTTTATGTTGATGATATTGTCATTACAGGGAGTAACTCAGCTGGTATCTCATCACTTAAACTATTTCTTCAATCCCAATTCCAAACGAAGGATTTAGGTATCTTGAAGTACTTTCTGGGCATTGAAGTATCTAGGTGTAAGAAAGATATATTCTTATCTTAGAGAAAGTATGTTCTTGACCTTCTGAAGGATACTGAAAAATTAGGTGCTAAATCATATAGTGCTCCAATGACACCTAATGTACAGCTAACAACTGATGGAGAAATATTTTCTGATCCTGAGATGTATAGGCGATTGATTGGCAAATTGAACTATCTTACGGTGACACGACCAGACATTACTTACTCAGTGTCATGAGTCAATTCATGTCTGCTCCAACTGTTACGCATTGGGAAACTTTGGGACAGATTTTATGTTACTTGAAGAGTGCTCCAGGGCGAGGCCTTCTCTACAGCAATCATGGTCATTTAGACGTTGAGTGTTTCTCTGATGCAGATTGGGCAGGTTCAAAGGTTGATAGAAGGTCAACTACAGGATATTGTGTTTTTGTGGGAGGAAACCTAGTATCTTGGAAAAGTAAGAAACAAAATGTGGTGTCCCGCTCCAGTGCTGAATCCGAATACCGTGCTATGGCACAATCTACATGTGAAGTTATTTGGATTCGTCAACTCTTAGAGGAAATCGGTTTCAAAACATTATCAGCAAAGTTGTGGTGCGATAACAAGGCTGCTCTTCATATCGCGTCTAACCCGGTATTTCATGAACGAACCAAACATATTGAGATCGACTGTCACTTTATTCGAGAAAAGATACAACAAGGCATCATCTCTACAGAATATATCAAGACAGGAGAACTTGGTGACATCTTTACAAAGGCTCTAAACGGGTCTCGGGTTAGCTACTTTTGTAACAAGTTGGGCATGCTTAACATATATGCTCCAACTTGAAGGGGAGTGTTAGCTGTATATAATTATAGTTGTTAGTTGGTTGTTAGCTATTAAATGAAATGGTTAGTAGTTAGGTGTTAGTAGTTGTAGATATTAATTACTAGCTGTGTATAAATTTAGGGTTCATGAATTGAAGAAATATATAGAAATTATCATTTTTTCTCTTATTGTTACATAAATGACATCCATTCAATAACTAGCTTTTACTCAAAATTAAAAAAGAAAAACACAATTGCACAGAATAGTTTTGTCCAGTTCCGATTCCAACCACAATTAATCAACTAATAGTTCAACACATCAATATAGCATAAAGAACATTTGTTCACCAAGTTAATCCCTGTAATATCCCGAAATGTGCCCTAGAAGTTTTGATATAATTATTGTTTTAATTGGATTATGTGTATAAGTTAAATTGAAAGAGAAAAGAAATTAAGATAGAAGTGTATATGTTGTATATATGGAATATATATAATATATACATAAGTCAAAATGTGATGGTCAAAGAAGGTTAGTGGAAGAAGATATTTATGTGTTTTTAAGTAATTAATTAATTAAAGGAAATGGAAATTTAATAATGAGTGGAAGAGAAGAAATGGGATTATTTTAATAGTTAAAATACTTGGAGGAGGTTTAAAGGAATTTTGTGTGGAGATTAAGAGTTGACTTTGTTTCTTTTTTCTTCATTTTCTTCTTTGTTTTCTTTGTTGGCCGGGCACCCAAGAGAGAAGAGAACAAGAGAGAGATTAATGGTTCTAAGATCAAAATCTAAGGAGATTTGAAATGATCAAGTTGAAGATTGAGGAATTTCATCAACTTTGGTAAGTTCTCTCTTGATTTCTTGTGTTGTTTTTGAAGTTATGTGGGTTTGTGGTTTGAAGTTGTATTTGAGAATGTGTTTGGTTTGATTGTGTGGGGTTTAAGAGTATTTGGTTTAAGTGGTTTTGGATTTTGGGGTTGGATTGAAGAAAAGAGTAAGTTGGCTTGTATAGATTGAGTTGTGGTTGTATTTAGAGTTTTGATGAAGTTTGTGATTTGTGTTTGATGTGTGTTTTGGTTTGTTTTGGTGTTGTTGTAAGTTTGAGATGGTTGTTGGGTATGTTTTGTTAAGGTTATTTGAAGTGGATGTTGATGGATAGAAGTGTTTTGTTGGTTATGGTGTTGTCTTGGCCGGAATCTGGGTTTTTGGCCTGACACGCCCATGAGCACGTCCAGAGTCCTTAGGCGTGTCGTATGTTCTGTGTGGCAGTAGGTGTGACACGGCCATTAACACGCCCGTGTTAGTGAGCGTGTCTTAGCTACTGTGATTTTGGAGAATTTACACGGCCAGGAGCACGTTCAGGTTGTTGGACGTGTCGATGTTTTTGTGTGAGGCAGTATGTATTACACGCCCAGTGACACGCCCGTGGTCATGAGCGTGTAATAGCTTCTGTGTTGTGAAGTTAGGGCACGGTCAGGAACACGCCCGTGTGGGTGAGCGTGTCCAGTTTAGGGTTTGTCCTAATTGATTTTTAGCCTTATGATCTTATGAGGGTTTCTTCATTCTTTTGGAATAGGTTGTGAAGAAAGTGAATTACCCTAATTCAAGAGGTGTTAGATTCTTAAAGGAAGAAGTGTTTAGAGTTGTGAGGATTGTTGTTAAGGTAAGTACAAGTTCTTCATTTATGCATATATTTATATGATCTAGAGGCTTATCATATGTGATTGTAAATGTTATGTTGTGTATATTGTGAATTGCTACTAGGGGTGTACTCGGGCCGGGTCGGGCCGGGTTTGACCTCGGCCCGAAGCCCGGCCCGAGTTTTTTCGGGCTGCAATTTGCAGCCCGTGGCCCTACCCGAAGCCCGGTCGGGCCTGGCCGGGTCGGACCGACCCGATTTTTTAAAAATTAAAAAAAATAATTTTTTTAAAAATTTTAATAAAATTTACTTATAAATATTATTTTAAAAATTTATTATACTAAATTATATCTAATAATATATAAATTATTATATCATTTTTTATATATAATATTTAAAAAAATAAATTATCAAAATATAAATTTAAAAAAAATAAAAGAAAAATTAATATCTCGGGCCGGGTCGGGCCGGCCGAGATTTTTTACCCCAACCCGAGGCCCGACCCGAGCTGGGCTCGGGTTGGATTTTGAGGCCCGTGGCCCGACCCTAGCATGGGTTCGGGCCGGGTTGGTCGGGCCACGGGCCCAATGAACACCCCTAATTGCTATGCATACATATATATATATACACTTGAATGATGAAATATGAGATGTGAAACTAATGTGGTTGATTATAATGATATGGAATTGGAAATGTGAGAAGTATGAGTTATGAGATAATGATTGTTGAGGCATGATTGCCTAATGGATTGTGGATTGTGAAATAAAGTTTAAAATAAAATAATTATATGTCTAATATGTTGATTCAACTTTCAGAGTTCTGTATTTGGCGGCATGCCTATGAATCTCTAGATAGGCGAAATGGGATGGCCCGTAAGCCGATTCTAGTTGAAAAATGTGAATATGAATCACTGGATAGGTGAAATGGGATGGCCCGTAAGCCGATTCCAGTTGAAAAATGTGAAATGATAAATGTGAAATGTGAATTAAAGTAATAGTCTAGCCGGGTTGAGGATCTCCTCGATTAGTCGAGTTGATGGTCCAAGAGACTGGGTCTGTTACACTATCCATGGATAGGGATATGATATCTGTTGCCTACAGGCTTGATTATTGTGATTATGGACCAAAGCAGTAACTCTGAACTTTGAATAACATATTAGTGTGTTGTGGGCCCTGTCTGTCTTGGTTTTCAATGTGGTTATTGTATGATGAATAAGATATAATTTGAAATGTAATATTCTTTTGAACAATGCATAAAACTTGATTGTATGACATGGACATTGCATCATAGCTTAATGATACTATAGCTTGTATTACTAAGCCGTTGGCTTAGCGCGATTGTGATTCATCGCGCAGGTGACAGAGGAGAACCCGAGAGTTCAGCTAGACCGAGTGAGTCTAGACATTGAGGAGTTGCTTTAGAGCTTAAAGATCAGAGAGTTAAGCTGCCAATCATGTATATATTTTATGTTTTGTAATCTTTGATCTTAATGTATATAAAATTGTAAATATTTCTAAAATTTCCGCTGCGGAGTCATTAAACGTTTTGTTTTTATCTATTGGGACTTATAAATTCTATTATACGTTTTATATTTGTTTTATTGGATTTTATTAAAGATGTGCCTTGTGTATTTGTAAACTGTGACCTTTCTATATTCAGTATACGTATATTACGATCATTTAAGCATGTTGTGTACGTATACGGAATATAGAGGTGTTACACTTATTTTGGTATCAGAGCCTAGGTTTGAGATTCTCAACCTAGGTTAACTATATGGAAAAGAATCTTTTGGTTTTAAAAAGTCAGATTTTGAATATAATACATGTTTGGTATTGGCAGACTCTGATCTTTAATAAGGTGTATTCTGCTATGATTGCAGATATAGGTTGTGATGGATCCTCATTCACATCAGTTTGTTGAGGGAAGTGCGGAGAGTGTAGCTCCAGATGAGGGTAGAGATGAGGCTAGACTTGATAGAGCCGGTGAAGCACCTGCTTCTGGGTTAGGGAGACCAGTTGGTGATGAGGTTCCACCAGCTTGGTTCAGGCATATGATGGAAATGATGAGACAAGCACCAGTGCAACCACCACCTCAGCCTCAAGTACTAGTGAGACAGTATGATAAGTTGAGGAAGTTTGGAGCAGAAGATTTTCTGGGTACTGTCGATCCAGCAGTGGCTGAGCAATGGCTAGACAAAGTACAGAGGATATTTATCCAGTTACAAGCCACTTCAGAGAAAAAATTTGATTATGCCCGGTCATTGTTGCAGAAGGACGCCTATGATTGGTGGAAGACTGTGCCTCATGCCATGGACGATCCACCTACTTTGTCTTATGCTGATTTTCTTAGAGAGTTTGAGTTGAAGTATACTCCGAGAGAGTATAAAGATACGAAGAAGATGGAGTTTTTGAGTTTGAGGCAAGATCATCGGACAGTGACAGAGTACGAGGTTGAGTTCATCCGGTTAAGCCATTATGCTGGAGGTATTATATCTGATGAGATTGACAGATGTAGAAGGTTTGAGGAGGGACTGAGGCCTTCTCTTATGTGTCATGTGGCTGGTTCTAGATACCAAGATTTTCCCCAGCTTGTTGCAGCAGCTAGGAGTGTGGAGAGAGCTCAGGGTATTGCAGCAGCTGCTTCAGAGGAAGAGACCAGGGTTAGGAGACCCCAGTTTGAGGCAGGGTCCTCATTTGTGAAGAGAGGTAGAGGCAGTTTTGTTTCCAGAGTTGGGAGGAGTCAGAGGCCAGCTGGTAGGTCAGTACAGTATCAGAGGCAGAGACAGCGACCTACAGCTTCTGTGGCGAGTGCTCTGACCCCAGTGATTCAGAGATCCACTCCACCGGTATGTGAGCTTTGTGGTAAGATTCATGTGGGTGCTTGTCGGAGGATTGGTGGATCAGGTGTGTGCTTTCGTTGTGGATCGCCTGACCATTTTATTAAAGAGTGTCCTGAGATGCAGGAACAGAGGTCAGTGGATTCTGCAGCTTTACGGCAGAGTTTTAGCAGAGGAGGTAGAGGAGGTAGAAGTTTTGGTCGAGGAGTTAGATCTGGGTTCATTCAGAGAGGAGGATCTTCATTTAGAGACAGTAGACCGGATGAGGCAGGATCTTCCCAGAGAGTTTATGTGATGCAGAGGCAGCCAGATGCTTCAGCTGTCATTGCTGGTATTTTCTCTTTATTTGGCATTTCAGTACTTGCTTTGATTGATCCAGGATCTACTCATTCATATCTTAGTGCATCTGTATTGCCTGTGTCTGAATTGCATTCTGAGTCTTTAGGATTTGATGTGTTGGTGACAAATCCTTTAGGTCATAGTGTTATTGTAAGTAAGGTGCACCGAGATTGTGCAATTGTGGTGCAAGGTGAGGAGTTCCGTGGTGATTTGATTGAAATGCCATTTAAAGAGTATGATTTAATTTTAGGCATGGATTGGCTGTCTAGACATGGAGCTGTAGTAGATTGTAAGAAGAAGAATGTTACATTGAGAACTAGTGATGATAGAATTGTGATGGTATCAAGTGAGCAGAGGCAACTTGCTTCCTTGTTGATTTCAGCTATTTCAGCTAGGAAGTTGATCAGAAAAGGGTGTGATGCCTATCTTGCTCATGTCTTGGATACTAGAGTGGTGGGTTCTCCACTTGACAGTCTTCCTACAGTTTCAGAGTTTCCAGATGTTTTTCCAGAGGGGTTGCCAGGGTTGCCTCCTGAGAGAGAGGTGGAGTTTGGTATCGATTTGTTGCCAGGTACCACTCCTATCTCTATTACTCCTTATAGAATGGCACCTGCTGAATTGAGAGAGTTGAAAGTGCAGTTGCAGGAGTTGTTGGATAAAAGATTCATTCGCCCTAGTGTTTCGCCATGGGGAGCTCCTGTTTTGTTTGTTAAGAAGAAGGATGGTACTATGAGATTGTGTATCGATTATAGGCAATTGAACAAAGTAACTATCAAGAATAAATATCCTTTGCCTAGAATTGATGATCTCTTTGATCAATTGAAGGGAGCAGCTGTGTTTTCCAAGATTGATTTGAGATCAGGGTACCACCAGTTGAGGGTTAGAGCTGAAGATGTTTCTAAGACAGCTTTTCGTACAAGGTATGGGCATTATGAGTTTTTAGTAATGCCTTTTGGATTGACGAATGCACCTGCTGCTTTTATGGATTTGATGAATAGGGTGTTTAGGCCCTATTTGGATCAGTTTGTGGTAGTTTTTATTGATGATATATTGGTGTATTCGCGGAATGAAGAGGAGCATATCAAGCATCTGCGGATTGTGTTGCAAATCTTGAGAGAGAAGCAATTGTATGCTAAGCTGTCGAAATGTGAGTTCTGGCTTGATCAAGTAGCGTTTCTCAGTCATATTATTTCAGCAGATGGTATTAAAGTTGATCCGAGTAAAGTTGAAGCTATTTTGAATTGGAGTCCACCAAAGTTTGTGACTGAAGTTAGAAGTTTTCTGGGTTTGGCAGGCTATTACCGACGGTTTGTAAAAGGTTTTTCCCTAATAGCTACTCCACTTACCAGACTACTTCGAAAGGTAATTGGATTTGTATGGACTGATCAGTGTCAATCTAGTTTTGAGCAGTTGAAAGAAATGTTGACTCAAGCGCCAGTTCTTACTTTACCCATGGAAGATAAACCATATGTGATCTACAGTGATGCTTCACATAGTGGGTTGGGTTGTGTGTTGATGCAAGAGGGTAAAGTGATAGCTTATGCTTCTCGACAGTTGAAGCCGCATGAGCTTAACTATCTGACCCATGATCTGGAATTAGCAGCCATAGTGTTTGCATTGAAGATTTGGCGACATTATCTGTATGGGGAAAAGTGTTTTATTTATACTGATCATAAAAGTTTGAAATATTTGGGGGTTCAAAGAGAGTTGAATCTTCGGCAGAGGCGATGGTTAGAATTGATTAAAGACTACGACTGCTTAATTGATTATCATCCTGGTAAGGCAAATATTGTTGCAGATGCCTTGAGTCGGAAGTCTTTAGCAGGTTTAACTGCTTATTCGCTCTTGTTGCTTGTTGAGTTGAGAGCGTTGCATGTTAGCTTTGTATCCTGTGATGATGGTGCATTGTTGGCACAGTTGAATGTGAGGCCAGTGTTGTTGGATCAAATTAGAGAGGCTCAGTTGGTTGATGAGAAAATTCAAAAGATTGTTTCTGAATGCCATATAGAAAAGAGCCAAGATTTTATTGTGAGAAATGATGGTAGCTTGTGGTTTAAGAATAGATTGTGTGTTCCTGATGATGCTAACTTAAGAAGGATTATTTTAGAAGAAGCACACCAATCAGTTTTTGCTATGCATCCAGGTAATACGAAGATGTATCTTGATCTGAAGCAGTATTATTGGTGGACTGGTATGAAGAAAGACATAGCGGAGTTTGTGTCCAAATGTCTTACATGTCAAAGGGTTAAAGCTGATCATCAAGTTCCAACAGGGTTGCTTCAACCTTTGTCAGTGCCTGAATGGAAGTGGGAAAGAGTTACCATGGATTTTGTGTCTGGATTGCCATTGACACAGAGGAAACATGATGCCATTTGGGTGATTGTTGACAGATTGACAAAGACAGCTCATTTTCTTCCGGTTCGGATGGATTATTCTCTTGAGAGGTTGGCTGAACTGTACATCCATGAGATTGTGAAGTTACATGGAGTTCCAATTTCTTTAGTGTCTGATCGAGATCCTAGATTCACTTCGAGGTTTTGGAAGAGTTTGCATGGTGCTTTGGGTTCTCGATTACACTTTAGTACTGCTTTCCATCCGCAGACAGATGGACAGTCAGAGAGAGTGATACAGATTATCGAGGATATGTTAAGAAGCTGTGTCATTGATTTCTCTAGAAGTTGGGACAGATTTTTGCCACTTGTGGAATTTGCCTACAACAACGGTCATCAATCTAGTATTGGTATGGCACCATTTGAAGCATTGTATGGGAGAAGGTGTAGGACGCCTTTGTGTTGGAATGAAACTGGTGAAGGTAAGTTAATTGGTCCTGATTTGGTTAAAGAAACAGAAGAGAAACTAAAGATAATTCGAGATCGATTGAAAGCAGCTTCGGATCGGCAAAAATCTTATTCGGATTTGAAGAGGAGAGACATTGAGTATAATGTGGGAAATAAAGTATTTTTGAAAGTGTCTCCTTGGAAAAAGATCTTGAGATTTGGTCGAAGAGGGAAGTTGAGCCCTCGGTTCATTAAACCGTATGAGATATTGGAAAGAGTGGGACCAGTTGCTTATCGACTTGCGTTGCCACCTGAGTTGGATAGGATCCATAATGTCTTCCATGTTTCTATGTTGAGGAGATACATATCAGACCCATCTCATGTTTTACCAGTGGAATCTATCGAGGTGAGTCCGGATTTGACATTTGAAGAAGAACCCATTGCTATTTTGGCCCGAGAAGTGAAAGAATTAAGAAATAAGAAAGTGCCATTGATAAAGGTTCTTTGAAAGAATCATACAAAGGAAGAGGCAACTTGGGAGAGTGAGCAAGCAATGCGAGATCAGTATCCTCAATTGTTTCAGACTTGATATCAGGTAATTTCGAGGACGAAATTTCTTTTTAGAGGGGGAGAATTGTAATATCCCGAAATGTGCCCTAGAAGTTTTGATATAATTATTGTTTTAATTGGATTATGTGTATAAGTTAAATTGAAAGAGAAAAGAAATTAAGATAGAAGTGTATATGTTGTATATATGGAATATATATAATATATACATAAGTCAAAATGTGATGGTCAAAGAAGGTTAGTGGAAGAAGATATTTATGTGTTTTTAAGTAATTAATTAATTAAAGGAAATGGAAATTTAATAATGAGTGGAAGAGAAGAAATGGGATTATTTTAATAGTTAAAATACTTGGAGGAGGTTTAAAGGAATTTTGTGTGGAGATTAAGAGTTGACTTTGTTTCTTTTTTCTTCATTTTCTTCTTTGTTTTCTTTGTTGGCCGGACACCCAAGAGAGAAGAGAACAAGAGAGAGATTAATGGTTCTAAGATCAAAATCTAAGGAGATTTGAAATAATCAAGTTGAAGATTGAGGAATTTCATCAACTTTGGTAAGTTCTCTCTTGATTTCTTGTGTTGTTTTTGAAGTTATGTGGGTTTGTGGTTTGAAGTTGTATTTGAGAATGTGTTTGGTTTGATTGTGTTGGGTTTAAGAGTATTTGGTTTAAGTGGTTTTGGATTTTGGGGTTGGATTGAAGAAAAGAGTAAGTTGGCTTGTATAGATTGAGTTGTGGTTGTATTTAGAGTTTTGATGAAGTTTGTGATTTGTGTTTGATGTGTGTTTTGGTTTGTTTTGGTGTTGTTGTAAGTTTGAGATGGTTGTTGGGTATGTTTTGTTAAGGTTATTTGAAGTGGATGTTGATGGATAGAAGTGTTTTGTTGGTTATGGTGTTGTCTTGGCCGGAATCTGGGTTTTTGGCCTGACACGCCCATGAGCACGTCCAGAGTCCTTAGGCGTGTCGTATGTTCTGTGTGGCAGTAGGTGTGACACGGCCATTAACACGCCCGTGTTAGTGAGCGTGTCTTAGCTACTGTGATTTTGGAGAATTTACACGGCCAGGAGCACGTTCAGGTTGTTGGACGTGTCGATGTTTTTGTGTGAGGCAGTATGTATTACACGCCCAGTGACACGCCCGTGGTCATGAGCGTGTAATAGCTTCTGTGTTGTGAAGTTAGGGCACGGTCAGGAGCACGCCCGTGTGGGTGAGCGTGTCCAGTTTAGGGTTTGTCCTAATTGATTCTTAGCCTTATGATCTTATGAGGGTTTCTTCATTCTTTTGGAATAGGTTGTGAAGAAAGTGAATTACCCTAATTCAAGAGGTGTTAGATTCTTAAAGGAAGAAGTGTTTAGAGTTGTGAGAATTGTTGTTAAGGTAAGTACAAGTTCTTCATTTATGCATATATTTATATGATCTAGAGGCTTATCATATGTGATTGTAAATGTTATGTTGTGTATATTGTGAATTGCTATGCATACATATATATATATACACTTGAATGATGAAATATGAGATGTGAAACTAATGTGGTTGATTATAATGATATGGAATTGGAAATGTGAGAAGTATGAGTTATGAGATAATGATTGTTGAGGCATGATTGCCTAATGGATTGTGGATTGTGAAATAAAGTTTAAAATAAAATAATTATATGTTTAATATGTTGATTCAACTTTCAGAGTTCTGTATTTGGCGGCATGCCTATGAATCACTAGATAGGAGAAATGGGATGGCCCGTAAGCCGATTCTAGTTGAAAAATGTGAATATGAATCACTGGATAGGTGAAATGGGATGGCCCGTAAGCCGATTCCAGTTGAAAAATGTGAAATGATAAATGTGAAATGTGAATTAAAGTAACAGTCTAGCCGGGTTGAGGATCTCCTCGATTAGTCGAGTTGATGGTCCAAGAGACTGGGTCTGTTACACTATCCATGGATAGGGATATGATATCTGTTGCCTACAGGCTTGATTATTGTGATTATGGACCAAAGCAGTAACTCTGAACTTTGAATAACATATTAGTGTGTTGTGGGCCCTGTCTGTCTTGGTTTTCAATGTGGTTATTGTATGATGAATAAGATATAATTTGAAATGTAATATTCTTTTGAACAATGCATAAAACTTGATTGTATGACATGGACATTGCATCATAGCTTAATGATACTATAGCTTGTATTACTAAGCCGTTGGCTTAGCGCGATTGTGATTCATCGCGCAGGTGACAGAGGAGAACCCGAGAGTTCAGCTAGACCGAGTGAGTCTAGACATTGAGGAGTTGCTTTAGAGCTTAAAGATCAGAGAGTTAAGCTGCCAATCATGTATATATTTTATGTTTTGTAATCTTTGATCTTAATGTATATAAAATTGTAAATATTTCTAAAATTTCCGCTGCGGAGTCATTAAACGTTTTGTTTTTATCTATTGGGACTTATAAATTCTATTATACGTTTTATATTTGTTTTATTGGATTTTATTAAAGATGTGCCTTGTGTATTTGTAAACTGTGACCTTTCTATATTCAGTATACGTATATTACGATCATTTAAGCATGCTGTGTACGTATACGGAATATAGGGGTGTTACAATTCCCCTCTTCTAGAGCTATCAGAAGTCAAAATCCTCTGTCTCATTGCCACCCAAGCAAGAGCAAAGGTTAGAAAGTTCCAATTTAATGTAGCTAAAAGCGCACAAAGCACTCGCCTAGGAGCAAAAGCAAGGCGCAAATAATGTTTGGTGCTTCTAGACATCCAAGGCCAAGAGCATTTAGTGAGGCAATGACTTTTTACACCTAGGCGACGCTTTTTAGGGAAATAGAGAGGCAAACAAGAGCAAAGTTTTTTTTTCTAAATAAAAGTAATAAAATTTTTTCTTTAATATAATAGCCAATGTTTTAATAATTAAGTTATTTTAGAAAGTAAAAAAATTTAAAATCTTCTAGGAAATCTTAATCTTTTAGAAAGTCTAAATGTCTTTAGGGATTTTTAATTTCATTCAAAATCAAATTGCTTACCAAAATAGAAAACTAATACAGCAAACAAAATTCAAAATCAAATTGCTTATGAAAATAGAAAACTAATACAACAAAAGAAATTCTTTAACATCATGAATAGTTCTCAAGCCATGAACAAGGAAAATAAAGAAGTATTTTTATACCAATTAAACTCTTTTTTTCTTCTTCATGTTACTGTTTTATTTTTTTATTTCTGTTCTATTTCTTTTCTGTTTTATTTTAACTTATTTAAAACTTGATCTTTTTTTATATTAGCTTTATTGCTAGTTTAATTTTAGCTATCTTTTACTTTTTAGTAGTTTTTTTTTTTTTTGTTAAATTAATATATCTTCCAATAATTTCCTTTAAAGATGTACTATATGCTATTACTAGTAATTAGTATTTTACAAGAACTTTGTACCTCACTTCACTCAACTCATCGCCTTTTTTAAGCCTTGCGCCTAAGGTAATACAAGGATGTATTGTGTTAGTTGCGCCTAACGCTTTTAACTACCTAGCCAACATTTCCGAAAATCTTTTCCACCATCGCAAATTAGATGCTAAACCTTGTAGCACTACAATGACTCCCACATTGCAGCTTATTAAAGATGATGTCAAATTATATGAAACCCAAAAAGATATATGAGATTGGCTTAAAAATTGAAATCTTACCATAACTCGTCTTGATATTGCTTGTTCGGTTAGTGTTTCAAGTCAGTTTATATCCTTTCCAACAATTAATCATTGGATGGCTCTTGAAAAAAATTGTTATTTAAAAGCCACTACTAGACGTGGTCAACTATACAAGTCATGGACATACTGAGATTGAATGTTTCGCAAAGAGTGGGAATGGTCCAAAATTGACCATTAGTGAAGTAGGTCCAAAATCTTCATTGTCAGCAACACTGCGGTTGCATCTAATATTATGTTCCATGAATGAGCCAAGCACGTTAAGATAAAATTGTCATTTCACTCCAACGGAAAGTCGGCAAATTTTCAATTCTACAAGTTATGTTAAAACTAGAGATCAACTAGGAGATATCTTTACTAAAACTCTAAATGGGACTCGAGTTGACTATATTTGTATCAAGCTAGTCAAGATAATATCTATACTCTAGCTTAAGGGGAGTGCTATAGGTAGTACTATATAATATAGGAAATTATCATGCAAAGAGCTGTATCATAAGGATTGTGCTCTATTTCCTACTTTGCTAATTTAGGGCTTATAAAGTTTATATAAGTCATTTGTGATATAAATTAATAAGTTAATCACTACAAATAGATTTACACATTCATCTTCCCGATATACGATAAACCAAATTCCAACAATTATACCTTCCCATCCACTGGAAATCTTAGCAAGGTATTAACAATTGAAACCTTATAATATTTCACCCACACAAAACTCCTCAAGAGAGTTGAGGAATGGTACAATGAATAATTCACTCGCATAGCACACAAACATAGGCATGGATCCTAGAATTGAACCCCAATAGGTCAGTATATGCATTGAGTTCTAGTGTTTGTATAGATCTAATTACATAAGATCCTAGCACAAAAGTTCCCTAAAATCACGCTTCACTTTTTCATCTAGACCATGCCTAGCTTTATCTCCATAACTATGCCATATTTGGACGATTCTAACACTTAATCACAGATATAAATATAATAGCATATGATATAAAAAAAATCAATTTTCAATTTTCAAATGAAAGCATACCTCTTTCATCCAAAATGATTCCAGCTTTCTCCTCTAACTCAAATAGCACCTACAAAACCAGGAAAAAAAAAAGAATTAATTAAACATGTTAAGAATTCTAAAGTCTATAAGAATACATAGGAATTTATTAGCACGGAAAAAACGTTGAGAATTTTTGTAACATAAATTTGGTCTTCACAACTTCCATATTAGCAATTTTGTTCCCTAAGTTTTATTGATGACTCCCAAAGTTTAGTCCATGAAATTTTAAATTAGATAATACATTATTAAGCATGGATTAAAATAGAATGTGAATATTGAGGGAAATGTTGATTTTCCAAAGAAAATTCATGGAGATTTGTATCTCAAGGTATTACTTTTCCCTTCTCTATTAAATATAAGGTTAGCAATGGAGTCATTTGTTTTTTTTTAGATGTTTGCCATGGTAAAGATTCTTTTTTCTTGTATCTTTCCCCATCATCATAAAATATCCACACAACACCATGCTCCTATCAATCATTTCATAAAATGTCCACAGTGCCTTCTGATAACTTCCATTTCTCTAAAAATATCAAAAAAAAGGGAGGAATAACTTACTCTCCTAGTTGCTTATACTGTTAACTAGGAGAGAGAGGAGTATTTGGTGTATGGACTCTTACAATCAATCTTCAAATAAATCTAATTATTGCAATCCTATGTACTCATCTCATAAACAAATTTTCAACGAACAAATTTGGGAAGCTAATATGAGATCAAGGACAGAGATTAGTTTTTTTACCATTTTTCAAAGGGTAAAAATACAAGGGACCTGTTAAAGAAAAGGCACTATCTTCTAACTGGTTTGTCATCGGTTCAAAACATAGTGACACTAATTTTCACCTTTTTATTTACATTGTGGAGCAGCTTAAGGCTAGGGTTGTAAATAAGCCACGTCATAAAAGGTTGTTCGAACTTCACATGAGGCTTCTTAAATAAATTAAACAAGTTTAAGTCAAGCAAGTTAGGATTGACTAGGCTAGTGTAAAATCATTTATGGACTCATGAATCAGCCCACAAACAATTTATTACTTATTGAATAATTAAAATAATAATTTCCCATATAATTTATTAAACTTTGACAATGCCATGAAGCAAAACATCGCTATTGAAATTAAAAAGGTGGCTAAATAACATCACATTAGATGGCATGTAATCAATTAACCTGATTACATCCCAAGATTATGCATAAATGAAGGCACAATGCAAACAGTACCCGCTGTAACACTGCTTCAGACTCCTTCCTACCCAACTGCTCATGGCGAAGAGCATCAACAGCTTCTTGGTATTTTGCATACATTTTAGCCAGCTAGTCACCATGAAGAAGTAAATAAATAAATAAATATGTACCAATAAAAATTTGAACCATTGACATATGTACAATTTTGTAACTCACACTCCAACCATCACGAAGCAAAGAAGCTGCTAATGCAGTTCCTGAAACCCCAACTGGAATCCTAGGCACAAGCATGCTGTTATCCTCAATTATGTCACTAGTACTAAAAGGATCCTTCCATCTGCAAAACAAAAATCAATAGAAATCAAAAAAAAGAAACTAACACAGCATAAATGAACCCAGACCATTGCAAGTGATTATTAAAGTGACTCCATGAACAAAAAAAAATGCCTAACAAAAAAAAATTAAAATGTTTAACCATCAAAAATCATCAAACAAAAATGCACAATCTCAAGCAATCATCAACAATGGGAACTAAAATAAACAAAGAAAATAGGGCTCTACAAAGCAAACATAAGTCTAAATAGCATGCCCACATCAACTTGTAAGACAGATGTCACAAACATTCATCAACTTGTAAGACATCTAGTTATCCATCTAACAAGTTTAATTTTAAGCGCATACACTAAAAGAAGAGAGGAATAAGCCCCCAGTTAAGTTTAATCCTCCATTTAGAATTGTTGAATTCTTCCATTCCATAAGGATATCAAAAAACCATTCCATAAGGATGGTTAAAAACTCTTCCATTACATAAAGATGGTTTTTAGTTTGCACATATCAAGACACTTGCGACATAGATAAAGATACACATAACACATTGGAACATAGGACATTTTTTAATCAATTTTTAGATACATTAGTATTCCAAGAAACAGAGAGGAAAATGTGGTGAAGTAAATCCATGAGTGGTCTACTTCTAAGAAGTAGACGAACAAGGGGATAGATGAAAAGACTTACTTTTCTATGGTCAAGCTGCTGAATGGAAGAAGATTCAGCTCATTAGCTTTCCCACTACTTTCAAACTCAGCTTCACAGCTTTCAAGTTTGCTTTTCAAATCCGCTGCCTCCTATAACAAGAAGTAAAACCACATTGCATTCATAAAAATCATTGATCTTGCAACCCTTAAAAAATCAACACCACCACACCAAAACACATGCAAAAGGAAAAATAAATAAATAATGATAAAACAATAAATAATAATCTTAGACCTTTTCTGACCAAGCAAAGGGAAGAAAACAAAATTTGTGTACAGATATGCTACCAAAATGACATATTATTAATAAGTCAAATAGAGTTGAAGCATGCAAAAAACAAAATGATTCTTCTATCCTAGTTAAAATTGCAATTTTAGTACTTTACAATATGTATTTGCATTTGGGCATGGCACAGTTTATATATCTATCCAACATGAAGGCTAAATAATTGACTGGTATACCTTCTCCAGTTGATTTCTGGCAGATACTTCCTTCTCAAGTCGCTCTTTGTAATCATTTTCAACTTGACTCAAATGAGTCTGCTTGCAAAAGCAACAAAATTAACAAATTTCAAAAAAGCAAAAATATATATATAAGAAGGCTAAACTCATTCACCAAAAGTACAGGGTAAACCAAGAGAGAACGCACTTCTAGAGCTTTGATTACACCCTCAAGTTCTCCTGCCTTCCGGGACCATTCCTCAGAGCTTTCTTTATATAATTCAACAAGCTTGTTTATCTACCATTTTCAGGCAAAATGAGAAGATGAATAAATCATCACCAAATGCAAAACAACCATAATCTTCAATGAAGCAAAAGGATAATTACAGTAAGAATACGGAAAAAGCCATTAAATGGTTTAAATAATTGGTTTGAACTTTGAAGAACAAATTTTATGGGTCATAGTTAATCTACTGATCAGTCCTTGACAATTTCTAATCAGGGCATCTGCATGAGCTTTCACCAATAAAACATCAGGTCCTAACATACTGTTTCTTTCTTTTATCCCAGTAAATGCACTAGAAGATGAATGCAAAAAACCATCCAAAAGACTACTGCAAAACAGAGAAGCATCTTTAACAAAATAGAAGCTAAAAATGCAAGAAAGAAAAGAAACCAAAAGGTTCAGATATCCATAAGTGAAAAATTGCACAAACATGATACTTCCTTCAAGTCATCCAAACTTGTTAACAAACAAAGGAGTTACCCATGCTTCCATTCTTGCGTCCATACTTTCCATCCCAACCGGATTGCACAACGAGAACCAAACTCAGAGCAGAATAAGTCAAGGAAAATGAAGTACAAAACACAAAATGTGACAGATAATCTTAAATCCTCTCTCCACAACCTTCCCCTATAAATCTTGAAGTACATATTGAACCAAGAAAATGTTCCATTACCTAGTGCTGCACCCCATAAGATATCTCCCATATTTTTCCAACTGCTTGAACACAAAGCTCAAAGCAGTGATATTAAAGAAGGAAAGAGTGATTTTTCTTTCTCAAAGTATTAGTCATTTGTTGATTTTTCCACCAACTGAGTCTCCTCTCAACCCTTTATAACATCTAATAACGAACAGCTACTACAAAGATTTAGTAAAATAAAAATTAGAACACTAAAATCAGGCCCTTGTTAAACCACAACTAAGTTATCTGCATATCCATATTCACTAAATCTCCAAGGATAAACTTGTAAATTATCTGATGGTAGATCATGAAGGAAAGAAGCAAGTGGCTCGAGAAATGGACTACCATTCTCCCAAACTAAAATAACTGGTCTTAGTGATATTACAACACGAGAAAAGAAGAAAACAGATGTAGTGGGTTGAGAAGATTTTGGCACATGAATCCACACACTAGAAAAGAACATATTTGGGCCATATAGACAATCCCACCTTATCCATGTTGCAACAATGGCAGCCTACCTAAAGAGTGACAAAAGGGATATCAAAGCAAACCAAAGAACCAACAATGAGCTTACACAAAAGCAAGAGGACTCATGAAAGGGAAGCAAGCCTTATAAATTGGGCAAATGATCCATCATAACACTAGCAACAAGGGCATATAGAAATATGTGATGCTACCCCAACTTCACATCACTAATAGTAATGCAAAGGATATCTAAGCCAAATCAGGCTAAGATTGTGGAAAAGCTAGACGCTTGCAAGAAGATACACAGGATTGCAAGCAAATTGGAGGCAAATCACGACAGCTTGATGGCAAAGCTTGTAATGAGGGCATCAAAGATAGAAAATTAGACCTCAAGCATTTCAGCCACATTGATAGCCCCACTTCACTCAAAGATGATGAACCAACCTACCCAGTGCAACGATTTTGATGGTTTTGTTTAATACAATGGGACAAATGATAATTTCCTCATAGAAAAACGCTTTCAAAAAGCCAACAAGAAAAGAAGAATATGGTTTATAATTTTAAAAAAAAAATAACAAAAACATTCAAAAAAAAACAATGGTGTTTTACAGGCATCAAGTAATTTCTACTGCCAATTAAGGCATTCCATTAGAACTAAAGATTAAACAAGAATTCTCAAGCTTAATATGCATATTCAAATTATATCTTGAACATTATATCGCTAACATCTCCATACAAATAACTATGATTATCCTAAACAATGTGATACAACAAACACATTCAACATTCATGAAAACTGCCTCCTAAGCCAAAGCACTACCAGCATACTACTGCTACTGCTACTTTGCAACTCACCATAGCCATTGCATCTTACCACTGCTAATGACTCCAATACCCACATTTGCCACGAAACAGGCTCCATGGTGCACAGAATACCCCCCGAACTATATGTGAAGAAACAATTATTGGAAATAGACAATCCAAATCAACATAAAACATATCCATTCTTAATAATAACTATGAACTTAGACCAGTATAAATGTATAGTCACATCAGCTTAAACTACAACCCCCATCCCCAAAAAAATAACCAGAAAGGAAAAGAAACGAAATACAAATAATTGTATAACGTACTGTTGAGATTTCAGCAGAAAATTGCTTTTCATTGTCAGCAGAAGCCTCTTTACATGAGCATAATTCCTTTAGGTGGCCAAAAGGAAACTTCATGAGGGAGCTGATAATAAATGAATGGAATAAAACACAAATCTTTAAATAGAAATGCCCCACCTCCTGCACAGATACGATTTTCATTTCTAACTCCTTCACTCGTTCTTTGTTCCAATCTAAAGAGCTAGAGCATTCATTGAATCGTCTTTCAACCTGAAAGAGTTGTATAATCACTTATCCGGACTAGATGCAGTGAAGAGAGAAAACCACTTGCTAGAGAAAAACCAAGACAATAAAATATGACAACACATACATCTGCAAGCTTAGCAGACATTTCCTCATCAAGATCAGCATGTGTTCTACGCAGCTTGATGAGATTGTCAACTTTATCTGTCAACTCCTCATTTAGCCAAGCATTATGCCTCTCAATCAGTTCTTTCTCCTGCTCAGATCCAGACTTGGCAAGTCAAATACTGAACTCTCCCATGTATATCCAAGATAAAAACAATTCCATGCATGAAAGAAAAGCCAGAAACACTTGAAGTAGATGGATAGAAATAATTGCAAAATAAAATCAAACAGGAAGTACTTAAATTTTTCGGAAAACGAATAAAGTACAGGTAGGAGGGTAATAAACTCTCCTACAACAACAAAAAAAAACTACTTAATGAAACCAAAACTCAAGAAAAAGGGCTTATCCAACTCCTCTACATGCCTACAAATAAACTTCTGAAGGCAATAAATGTAAAGAGAAAAATCATCACCATACGGAGAATGCCAAACTTATATGTGCATAGCAATACAGAGATTCTTTAGGTTTAAAATTAAAAAAAATATATATCACCATAGGAAGATATACTCACATCTTCATAATATATCAGTATTTCATACACAAATATTACTCTTAAGAAACGCATTATAAATTATAAAAGAAGTTTGTTTAACTTAGGATGCAGATTTCACATTACTAAATAGTCCTCAGCACTGACAGAAACACTTCCTCTCTCTCATAGTATACTATATACAGATATAACTCAGGGGACCAAGAAAAACTGACACTTAGAACTGACCAAGCCCATAGAAGAATTAAAAACTGAAAAGAAAATAATAATAGCATAAGACAGAGACAAGGTAGATGTATATTGTATGGTTAGAGAGTGATTATCCAATCATTTACAGAATTTCCACAAAGAAAAACACATAATGTAATGTTTTTCTTTATGCAGAACATAAAATCAATAACAGTAGGAGACAAACTTGTGAGAGCCGAGTGCAGTTAGCCACAGAACGTGTCAACTCTGCCTCAATTTCACTTAATCGAGCCTCCTTCTGTGCTGCATTGTCAGTCAAATTGACCTACACAACCATCATTAAATGCCATTTAGCCTTGAAATTGTAAATGAAGGACAGGTATAAAATTTAACATAACTTTTGAAGATAAATACAATAACCAACCAACTTACTATTCTATCAAGATAGCTACTGACGGTTGTATTCTTCTCACTAATTTCCAAATCTTTCTGCTCCACCAACTCAACCAACTGCCTCTTCGACTTATGCAACTCTGAGACCTCCATTGTCAATCTCTCAATCTCCCCATCTTTTCCTATCTATGAAAGGATCACCCAGAAATAAAATAATTTAGCAGCAGGAAAAAGAAAAGGAACAAACAAAAAACCCACATATGAATTCAGGTTTCATTCATATAACAACAAATTCAACACTTATAATCAAATATATGACCCATGTGAGCCTATTTATTTCAAAAATCCATTTTTCTTCTCCAATATCAATCTATACCTTTCTTTCAATTGTCCAAGAAAACATATATTTTCCAAGAAATAAATAAATAAAACTGGATTAGGTAAACATAACAAATACATCTATTTATTTGCAGAATTTCCACAAGAAAACCACAAAATTTATCGAAGTATATTTATTACAAGAAAAATTAAGAAAGATAGTAAAAGAAAAGGTGAAAGTACAGATTTCAAATGCAGCTGATGCTTCTGAGCCTGGACTTCAGTGAGCTCCGACAGACGATCATCCAGAGAAGAATGAAGTTGTGCATTCTGAGATTCGAGCTTGGAGAATTCGCTGGACAGAGACAAAAATTTCTGCTCCAGAAGCGAGCATGTCTGCTCCGCCGTGATCGCCTCAGCGTCCGCGGAGGCCTTTAAGATGTCGAGCTCGGACTGTAAACCTCTTATAAAATCATCAGCCTTGGCTGCGACATAAGACGCATCGTTGGCATGGCGGGCGAGCTCCTCGTCAGTGATGAAGAGGGGCATCGTTCTACCCTAACTGAAAATGAAACACAAAGATTGAATTGTGCGGGCAAATACGATGAACAAAGGAATTCAATCGACAGAACGAGGGAGAGAAGTAGAAACTGGGGGGAAATGAACGGGATTTGAAGATACTAGAAGCTCTCCAGTAAGTATTAATAATACTTTGCTATTCTATGCAAACTGCCGAACCATAGAGCACAAATTGCAAAATTACAATTTAATTGATGTTATTTTAATGCTTTAAATTGATGTAGGGAAATTAAACTGCGCAACACTATAGTTTATATAGTTTCCATCTATCCCCTTTTTTTTCAAATATAGCACTCTTCTTTTTCACTTTTAGGTTTTTTATATTTTTTTTATTAATATGGCACTGTTAACATTTGTTAACATCTCCTTAATGCAAAAGAAAATGTTGATTTTTATTTTTTTATTTTATTTTTATTTTTTTCTTGTTCCGTTTTATTTTTTTATATTATTTTATCTATAAATATTTTTTGACATAATATTTTTACAAATATATAAAATATACAAAACATCTATAATATATCAAAAACATTTACCATAGGTCTAAAATACATCAACATTATATCAACAGTTTTATTTTATATTCTTTTAATACATTTAACATATAATACATTAATAATTTTGCTTACAAACAATATCCACACAACATCTATAATATATAAATAATTTTATTTTGCATTCTTTTGACATGTACAAAATATCTACAATATATCTATAATATATCTATAATACATCAATAATTTTATTTTATATTCTTTTTATATACGCAAAAAATTTATAATACATTTACAATACATTAATAATTTTATTACATATTCTTTTTACATACGCAAAATATCTACAATATATCTATAATATATTAACAATTTTATTATGTATTCTTTTTAAATACGTAAAATATCTATAATACATTAATAATTTTATTTTTGATTTTTCTTATATATACAAGCATCTACAATACATCAATAATTATGCAATTAATGTTTTTATGAAGAAAAATATGAAGATAAGGGTGAAGATTTTGTTGAAGAAAAAGATGAATATGAAGATTTAAACCGAAAATTAAGATGAAGATTTAATCTTTTTTATTTTCTTCTTTTATGGTTTTCCTCAATTGATTTTTTTATGTAAAGCTTTCATATATAGTTGCATACAAAATTCTTAAACTTCAATTGATGTTTCATATCTTTGTTTAATTTGTTGTTGAATCTTCTTTTTTATACTGATATTGGTGAATAAGATGATGATAAAGTTCTATTGGTTTTTTCAATTGATGATGACAAAAAAAAATGATGATGAAGATCCGATACTCAAAGCAGATCTAATGAAGATGAAGATGGAGATGGAGAGAAAAGCGTGACTTTCGATTTTTTATGTTTGATTGATGATTGATGATGATGATGATGAAGGAGAAGAAGGATGATGATGGTGATGATGAGTAAGTAGCAGTTAATGGCGCTCAAGAGAAAGAATAAGAAGAAGGAGAAGGAGAAATAATGGTGTCGTATTTTTGTTATTTTATGTATAAGTTTTCTAGATTTGTAATTATTTTTTTTAAAACATCTGTATTTTTGTATTTCTTTTATTTTTTGAATTAGTTTTGTAGAAAGCCCTATTAATTAAACATGATCATGTATATTACAAATATGACTATGTATATCACTTAAACAAATTCATATATATAACACATGTATATTCAACATGACTATATCTACGTGTGTTTTATTTATATGGCTATCATATAAAATACATATTAATCTATGTTTATGGATATAGTCTTGTATATCGCCAAAACACATTCATATATAACACCTATATATTCGACACAACTGTGTTTACAAAAGATACACGGTAGTGTTTCATTTATATAGCTATCATATAAAATACATATTAATTAAACATTGCCATATATGTTACAGACATGACTATATGCATCACCTAAACTTATTCATATATAACATTTATGTTTAACATGACCATATTTATATAGAACATTATAGTATATCATTCATATGGATGTCATATTAAACACATATTAATTTAACATGACCATGTGTGCTATAGATATAATCATATATATCACTTAAACACAAGCATATATAACACATATATGTTCAATACAACCATGTCTGCATAAGACATTATAGAAGAAAAATGTTGTTTAAACATAATAATGGCTTAAGTAAATCAAATCTCATTAATCCATTAAAAAATAAACTCCTAAATAGTTCGTAAAAAAGGAAAAGATTCATAACAAAAACTATGTTAAAGTTTAAGTTGATTCTATGTTCAACTTGATAAACATGGGTTTGAGTTGTGAGTTTTAGGTTCATTGCCAACCTAAAAGGACTTGATTTAGGTTGCTATACCAATCTATGAAGGACTTGATCTAGGTTATTATGCCAACCTAAGAAGTATTTGATCAGTTTCTTATGCCAACCTAAGAAGGATTTGTTCTAGCTTCTAATGCCAAACTAAGAAGAATTTGATCTAGGTTCTTATGCCAACCTAAGAAGGATTTGATCGAAGTTCTTATACCAACCAAAAAAGGATTTGATTTAGATTCTTATGCCAACCTAAGAAGAATTTTTAAATCTAGGTTTAACTGGATACACTTAAAGAGGATGTTGAAATCTAGGTTTAATTGGATAAACATAAAAAGGATGTTAAAATCTAGGTTTAACTTGATAAACATGAAGGGGATGTTGAAATCTAGGTTTAACTGGATAAACCTAAAGAGAATGTAGGATTCTTTGGCACTTTCCAGAATGGATCTAAAAGCTTGAGATACGGTTGTGAAAGTCTGATCTTGGTGGAGGACATCATAGGTTTGATCTAGGCCTGCAATGAGGATTGGGGTCTCAAAACCTAAGCTTTTGTTGAGGGTGACCAAGAAGATGCCCCAGATTTAGAGATGGCAAAGTCATGATGCTAGTTGAGGGATAGTAGGCTTTGATTTATTAGGTAAGATGATTTAGCAAAGTTGTAGTTAAGCTAATAATAGTGGAAAGTCTGAATAGAAAGGGTTGTTGAGTTTGGTCAATGGATTGGGTTGACTATCTTTGGAGGCCTTGATATGAGTTGGCTCATTAAACTACGAAAATCAGGAAGGATGTGATATACTCTACTTAATTTAATGTTAGATGGGTTCAAGTCAAGCTTCGTTTTGGGGTTGGTTGGAGTTTGGAGGCTTAAGTCATATTCAGCTTTTGGCTTTGGGCTACAAGAGAGCACTTATAACTTGAGGGTTGTGGTATGGTAAATGAGGGTTGGGTAAGCGTTGTGGCCTTGTAAGGATAACTTGGATCATGGGTTTTATCCTTGAGGAAGTCAGGCTAAGGCTACTTAGGTTGTCAAAATGCGGCTCATGGCTAATGGTTTAGAGGGTAAATATGCTTTAGCTATCCGAGTTATCAAAGGAAGGATTGGATCTTATGGAATTCACCATTTGTAAGAATTTGACTTTGACTTGATAAGTTTATACCTTTGATGAGTTTGAACATCATTCTGGCTAGAATCTTCAATATCATAAGGAACCTTGCATGAGGAAAACAAGTTAAGTCATGAAGGCGATGAGGCGATCAGGTAGAACTTACTGATTTAGTTTGGTGGCTCCATTTGGTAGGGTGGCTACAGGTATTTGGTTCATGGTACTATGAGAAGGTACAATAACTTACTGAGTTTGAAAGAGACATTAAGGAGGAGATTGTATCTACACCTAAGACTTAATCGGTGGTTTGGGGGTATACCCCCTTGAGGTTTGACTCTCGAGTTAGCCCTATGAAGATATGACTTTGAGTCAATGACTCTAGGGTTTGACCCATGAAAATATGACTTTAAGCTAATGACTCTAGTATTTTTCCCCCTTGAAGATATGACTTCAAGGCAATGACTCTCAGGTTTGCCCTATAAAGATATGATCTTATTCAAGTAAAACGATCTTATTTTAGCTCTAATTTTTGCCTGAGCTACCCTTTTGGGTTTTTAACTCAACAAGCTTACTCTAACTTTTGCTTAAGTCACCCTTTCGGATTTTCAACTTAGCGGGCCTCCTTTTTTCTCTTTCCTTTTCTTTTTATTCTCTCTTTTTTTTTACAATCTTAGCATAGAAAAAAAAAGTTAAGGCTTAAAATGATTTGGATGGAGCTTAATAAGGGCTAATTATTTATTGCTTGCTAAGGAATTAGGTTTGTTGACTAGTGATCTTGGTCTGCAAAAATGGTAGTTATTCCAAAAAACATTTTCTTGAGCATGAATCAAGTTGAACTTGTCTTGAGGGATCTTGGACAATTTTATTATCAAAGTGTTAGGTTAATTTTTGCTTATAGCCTTAAATGCTTCTGCTATTTTTGGTCACATTTATGTCTTATTTAGTAGGACGACTTTCAGCCAATAAACAATAGAATATGAAGTTGTTCCCATGGGAATCCTCTAGTGCCCATCTAGTGATTACCAATTTTTGTTACTGGTTCGTGATGGTGGATCTTTTGCTTCTTCGATAAGGTGATTGTTCCACGATCAAGTTTGACAAATTTAAATGATGAGGCAACCTTCACTTTTATTATTTTTTCCTTTTCTTCTTCTTTTTTTTTCTAGTTTTTTTTTTCTTTTTTTAATTATTTTAATCTTTTATCTCTTTTTTATGCTTTTATTTGAAATGATCTGAAGTGGGGCTTCAAATGATCCTATCTTGGAAAAACTGGGCAACTTCCTAATGATCTCGATATCAATCATTTTGTAGATTCTTCCAGAGTATCAGTCATTGCCCATAATGATGTAATCTTTATGCCATGGTTTGAATTCTATTTTTTAAACTTTTTTTTGTGAAGTTCAAATTATAATTTAATGGAGACGCATAAAGTAGTAAGAAGAAAATCTAGTATTTTTATTGATTAGTGGAATATTACAAGAAGGACTAGCATTCACAGAGACTTTGAAATTTGGCACTAAAGATTTTAAGAGAAATCTAAATTTTCTATTTATTAATCTCTTAAATTTACAATAGATTTTGAATTGATATTTATAGCCTATCCTTATTGTTGTTAGAAATATACAAAAATTAGGAAAAGAACAAAAATAAACATGGTGGCTTAAATACAGCCATACAACAAGGATACCATAATTTCAGGATATCCCAACATTATGGCTTAAATAAAGCCATAAATCAAGGATATATTCCAATACTTCCCCTCAAGCTGGAGCATATATATCATAGGCTCCTAGCTTGTGACAAATATATTCAATTCAAGGTCCTCTTAAAGCTTTAGTGAAAATATCTGCCAACTGATCATTTGAAATGACAAAACTGGTAACAATGCAGTTTGATTCAATCTTTTGCCTGACAAGATGACAATCTATCTCTATATGTTTTGTCCTTTTATGAAAAACTGGATTTGAAGTAATATGAAGTGCTTCTTGATTATCATAGATTAATTGCATTAGACCCATATTTTCTAGTCTTAATTATTGAAGTAATTGTTGTAACCAAATAAGTTCATAGGTAACTAAAGCCATGGCTCGATATTTTGCTTCTGCACTTGATCTTGCTATAACATATTGCTTTTTACTTTTCCATGATATAAGATTCCCACCAAAAAATACACAATATCCTGAGGTTGATCATCTATCTGAGGGAGAAATTGCCCAATCAACATCTGAATATCCAACAATTTGTGTATGTCCTCTAATTTTATACAACAAACACTGTCCTGGTGTTCCCTTGATATATCTAAGGATGCGTATTGCTGCATTCCAATGACTATCACATGGAGCTAGAAAAAACTGACTTACCATACTTACTGCAAAGGAAATATCTGGGCGCTTGATATTGAGATAATTGAGTTTTTCAACCAACCCCTGATACTGACCATGGTTTTTTTGGGGCTCCCCATGTTCAGGAACAAGTTTAACATTTAAATCCATAGGGGTTTTCACGGGTTTACAATCCAACATCTAGTGTCTTCTAAAATATCTAAGGCATATTTCCTCTATAAGATGGCAATGCCTGTAGTTGATTGAGCTACCTCAATACCCAAAAAATACTTCAACTTTCCCAAGTCTTTAGTTTGAAAATGACTGAGAAGATGTTGTTTGAGTTGAGCAATTCCCTCATTATCATCCCTCGTTATTGTAATATCATCCACATATACAGCTAAATAAATACACTTGTCATGAGCTGTGTGATGATAAAATATTGAATGATCTGCTTCACTTCTATGCATCCCAAATTCTTAAACCACAGAACTAAATTGTCCAAACCATGCACGTGGAGATTGCTTCAGACCATAAAGGGATTTCTTCAATCAATAAACTAACTCGGACTCCCCCTAAGAAACAAAGTCGGACAGTTGCTCCATATAAACTTCTTGTAACGACCCTCCCCGACCAGGTCGGCTGCCCGGCCCACTAGTGGCTTACGGCCCGGCCTTTTCACCACCTGGGCACGGAGTCCGCAGGAGGCAAGCGACCGCTACAGTACTGGACAGCCCTCGCGGCCCACCCAGCAGGAATTTGTTAATTTGGCTCCCTAAGGAGTCGCCTCCCTGGATCGAACCCCTGACCTCCCACTTAAGAGAGCCAGCGAGAACCATCCAGTACCATTTCTGGTTCTCGCTGGCTCTCTTAAGTGGGAGGTCAGGGGTTCGATCCAGGGAGGCGACCCCTTGGGGCCAAATAAACAAATCCTGCTGGGTGGGCCGCGAGGGCTGTCCAGTACTGTAGCGATCGCTTGCCTCCTGCGGACTCCGTGCCCAGGTGGTGAAAAGGCCGGGCTGTAAGCCACTAGTGGGCCGGGCAGCCGACCTGGTCGGGGAGGGTCGTTACACTTCTTCTACTAGGTTGCCATGTAGAAAGGCATTTTTAATGTCCAGCTGGTAAATAGGCCAGTGATTTATGGTAGCAAGAGAAATAAGAAGATGAACAGAGGCAATATTTGCAGCAGGAGAAAAAGTGTCACCATAATTAAGTCTAGAAATCTGAGTATATCCTTTGGCAACCAAGCGGGCTTTTAAACAATCAACCTTTCCATCAAGACCAACTTTGAAAGTATAAACCCAATGACAACCGACCACAGATTGCTCAGATGGTAATGGAACAAGCTCCCAAGTATCATTATCATAAAGAGCAGTCATCTCTTTAACCATTGCTTATCGCCAGCCATGATGAGTCTGTGCTTTATTAATGAATTTTGGAATAGATATAGTAGACAAAGTAGAGATAAAAATATAGTATGAAGGAGAAAGATAATGATAACTCAGGAAATTATAAATTAGATGAGGATTATGAGAAGAACGAATATCTTTTCGAAGAGAAATAAGTAGAGTGGGTTCTTCTGTTGGAGGCAAGACCGACATAAGAGAAGTTATTGGCGGAGGAGATGAGTCAGGTGGAGAGTGTATAACATCTGTACCTATAAGAGAAACATCAAGTGTGGGTGGAGAAGGCCGCCTAGAGTAAATTTATAATGGTTGATGAGAGGATCGGTCATCAGAAATAGGAAGAGTGGGAACTAGAAGAGCCTCAACAACACCTATCTGATTGGTAGAAAAATATGGGGATGCTTCAAAGAAGGTCATATCTGCTGAAATATAATATTTTATTAGTTGTAGGGTCATAACATTTGTAGCCTTTATGGAGGCGAGAATATCCTAAGAAGACACATTTAATGGACTTGGGTTGGAGTTTATCTTTACCAGGGATATAATTATGAATAAAATAAGTACACCCAAACACACGAGGAGAGAGAGAGGATAAGATTTTTTTATTGGGAGACAAAATAGAACAAGGACTTTGGTTTTGTAATACTGAAGAGGCATCCAATTAATTAAGTGACATGCAGTTAGGACTGCATTTCCCAAAAAATGAAGTGGCACATTATGATGGATAAGCATAGTGTGAGTTGTTTCAATGGCATGTCGATTCTTTCTTTTAGCAATGCCATTTTGTTGAGGGGTGTATGCATAAGAAGATTGATGAATGATTCCTTGTGAAGTCATAAATTCTTGAAAGGGAAGAGATTAATATTCTCGTGCATTATCACTCTATAGAATTTTAAGGGAGACATCAAATTGATTTTTAATTTCAGCACAAAAATTCTTGAAAATAGTAAATAATTTAGATATATATTTCATTGAAAATAACCAAGTATAACGAGAATAGTCATCAATGAAAATGACAAAATAATGAAAACTATAAATAGTACCAATAGGACTTGGGCCCTATATGTTTGAGTGAACAACACTAAACATAGATGAGACTCTATTATTTAAAGACCTTGGAAAGAAACTTCGAGTATGCTTTCCAAGTTGATATGACTCACACTCAAGAGGAGAAAATGTGGACACGCCAGAAACCAATTTTTAAAGTTTGGAGAGGCTAAGATGACTAAGACAACTATGAAATAAGTCAACAGAAATGGCAGAAGTAAAGGCAGTGGATGTTGTAGGACAGGAGAGAATATATAAGCCATTGGACTCATAACTTTTGCCAATTGTCTTCCCCGTACAATGGTCCTGCATAAAAACAAAATTAGATTCAAAGATTACTCTACAATTAAGTTATTTTGATAACTTACTAATGGAAATAAAATTATATGGACATGCAGGTGCATATAAGACTGATACTAAAGGCATAAAGAGAGAGGTTTACTTTCTCCTACTCCTTTAACCATTGTTTGTGACCCATTAGCCAAGGTAACTGTAGAAAATGGGGAATTAATTATAGTAAGAGATGTGATCAGAAGCACCGGAGTCCAAAATCCAAGACCCAATGGGTGAAGATTATGTGAGACAAGTAAAAGAAGTACCCGGTTGAGCAACAGAACTTGTTGGAGAAGATGAATATTGTTTCAATGCTTGATATTGTAAGTATTTATCATAATCAGTCCTAGTTAATATAGTTAAGTTGGATTTCGATGCTTGAGCCATAGATAGAGGAAGAATACCATCTCCTTGAGACTGGACCATATTAGCAATTGGATGATTACTTTGATTAGGTTTGGGAGGTCTAAGAGCCCAATAATGATCATGTGTATGAGCCCCCTTATCACAATAGGAGTAATGGTATTTGGAGCATTTTCCTTTCTCTTTTTGACTATCTCCTTATTGACTATTCTTCTGTACAACTAACATAGAAGTTTCAGTTTCAGTATTTGTTAGAAGAGATGCGAAGTAAACGAGCAAAGACTTCATCTAATTTAGGGATGATTGGGCTAGCAAGAATATGATCTGTTATTGTAGCCAAATCTGCTCGAAGCCCTATGAGAGCTAACACCATAAAAAATCTCATTAATTTTCTTACTTAGTGACATTTGAAGAAAAAGGCATGAGAGAGTTAAATTCATCCTTCAAAGTTTCAATTTGGCCTAAATAGCTGGGCATATCTTAAAATTTTTATTGTAAATGAACAAGGTTAGAAACAACCATATAAATACGTTGCATATCATTACTATACAATGTCTTAGCTTTAGTCTAGACTTTATAACAAGTTTTATAGGATTGAAATAGAGTAAGCAACTTTGGTTGAAGAGAATGCCATAGTAAACTACATAGTTGTGCATCAATTTTAGTCCATGTTGTTATGTCTTTTTCATCTATATCAGTAGCATTTTTTTCCAAGTGATCATTATAACCTTGACCCATAAACCAAAGTTCAATAGATGTAGCCTATGAGACATAATTATCATAACCTTGCAATTTAACAGTGGTAATAATAGGTGAACTAGAAAACATAAGTTTGATCAAACTTGAAATATCTGAACCAGAAGCGATCTTAATAAAGAACTTGAAATGGCAGACAACTTGGAGCTACTAGAGCTACTGCCAACAGAGGGTCAACTTCAAAAGGGATTAGAAACTTAAAGAGAGGTCACAAACACACTCAGGGTGAAAAGGTGATGCTGGTGGTGAATTTCATCGAAAAAGGATGCCGATAACTTACTCATGTGCCGGCGCATGGTTCTCTAGCCAGAACTTTGATCGGAGCATGTGGTTCCACGCGTTACACTTCGGCGATGGGATTTCACAGGCAAAATCATCGGTGTCCTGCGCACCTGATGTGGATGGTGGTGAGAGAAAATAAACGCCAAAAAAGTAATTGAGCCTTCACAGTAACGGTGAAGGAAGAAAGAAAAGAAAGGACAAAAAAATAGAGGGAAAGAAGAAGAAGAAGAAGAAGATAGGGCAGTAGCCCTGTGGCTCTGATACCATGAAGATTTTGAGAAAAATCTAACTTTTCTATTTCTCAATCTCTTAAATTTACAATAGGTTTTGAATTGATATTTATAGCCTATCCTTATTGTTGTTAGAAATATACAGAAATTAGGAAAAGAACAAAGATAAACACAGTGGATTAAATACAGCCATAAAACAAGAATACTATAATTTCAGGATATCCCAACATTATGGCTTAAATAATGCCATAAATCAAGGATATATTCCAACAGACACAAACTCAGACTTGTAATAGATTGAAATTTTGACATATATTAGGATTAGATTCAAACTCAAATTTTGACCTTGATTAATTCAAGATTTAACTGGTAGACTTAGACTTTAGAGATTTGGATTAGATTGGGGCTTGACGTGAAGGGTGACATATCAATTAAGACATTTGGCCTTCTCATGGTATCGGTGGCTAAATGGACTTTGGGTGGTTGGCATGAAAGAGGTCATTAAGTAGGGTTGATCCTAAGAGGGATGATGGTTTCATTGTCTACTAGGTCTTAGATTTTGTGCCTTAAAATGAAACACCTATCAGTTTTATATCAGTGTAGACCCTTAATTTTGCCCTAAGCCAGTCTGGTCCCAATTAAAAGGGGCCAGGTAAAATTCAAAAAATTTAAACCTTGTCTAGTCTTGTTTTAAAAGCTTAAAATAAGTCTGGATCAATTTTAAAAGTCTAAAATCTGTCCGACCCAATCTTAAAGTTCCAAACCAAGCCGGTCCAAGACTAAAGCATAAAATCATATGAATTGGCTTAGCTAATTTGCCACATGGGCCAGCCCATGGCAAATTGACATGGCCAATTCACCATGGAGAAGGGCCCATGGCAAATTGGCTAGCCCAATTTGCCATGAGTCCTTAATCAGGCTAGAATCCAAGCTTAATTGCATTTAGAATTCTAATAAGGCACGGATAAGCAGGGTTAGTCTTTGAATATAGTGAGGATTATCAAAAGGGGTCGCCCTAATCTTTGTTTATAAATACAAAAGTCTGAAGCCAAAAAGGGGGGGGGGGGGTCACAGTTAGCTATTAAACAAAATTAAGGAAAAGCGAATCTTGCAAACATAAAATACAGATACATAATGAAAAAACATTAAAAGAGGTAGAAGCTTAAACACAAGTGATCCTTGGATCATTCAAGCATCAACCAAGAATTTAATTAGATCCAGACTTCCTAACCATCGAATAGTCAAGCCTGGTTCAATAAATCCCACTTGGTGGAGCCAACAAATGAAGGTATGATTTATTAACTTATCTTTATTAAATTTAATCAAATCATCTCCATTGTCTAATGCAGATAGAATTTATTTGTTTAATTTTAGAGGTTTCATCTAGTGGCCATAATTATAGGATTAGTTGATTATTTAAACCGTATTTTTTCATACCAAACCTTAGATTTAGGATTGAAACTCAGTTCACATGCTCAAAACCCTAATTCATATCCAGAAACCCTAATTTGATTAGGTTAATTTCCAAAATCCTAATTCTATAAACCCTAAGCTATAAACCCTAATTCCCAAATTAAAACCCTAAAGCCCTAATTCCATACTAAAATCCTAATTCCATAACAACACTTATTTCGTAAATTGTTTACCTTTCAGGGGGTTGCCCCCTTGACCCCCACCCGCTAACCGGCTAGCAGGACCACCGTGGGCTTGACCCTCACTGTTACACCCTACATTTCATTAATGGGTTAACATTAAGATCTATTTGTAAATTGCAATTTTTATGATTAACTTTAACTTCATTATTTTAGCCCTAATTTACGATTGTTTGTGCAATGGTTAGTTATTTATTTGATTACTTGCTTTACCATGGATGATTATTAAGTATTTATTGATTGTATTTTTAAGAGACTTATAAAAGACATGTTTCCATTTTGTGGGTATCTTGCTTATTTAATTTATTTCTTTTATCTTATTTGTATTTGGGAATTAATGTAAGGGACATATTTCCACCAATTGGTGAGTGTTCTATTTTTATTTTTTTGTACTTTGGACATTGGAAATTGTAAGGGCATCTTTTTATCCTCGGATGGGTGCCCATTTTGTTTGTTTTATTTCAATAATAATATGATGGATGTTTATGTCACAACTTGATTTTGGAGGTGCGACGGTTCTAGGTTTCGGGTAAATTTAACATGCCAAAACCTTATAGAACTTAGTTTTAGAATATAATAGAACTAAACAGTGAAACTTCACTAAGTCTTTTTTTTACAAATACTTAGTTTCAATAAGTCTTTTTTCTTTTACAAATATTTTGCTCATATTACAAGAATCTTTCCTAGCTATCTTCCCCCTTCCCTTTGCTACTCATGGATACCACAGTGCCATAATCACCAGAGTTGCTCTGCCTGCAAAACAATACTAAAAACAACAACGAGAGAGGGGTGAGCCGTAACTCAGTGAGTGTTCAAGCTTATTATGTTTACTTCAATTTTCACTTTAAGTTATTAGTAGTTTATTACAGTTTAAGTTGCTTCTTGTTCTTTGGAATTTATACCACAGATATTTGTTTGCAATTCCTAGCATCTTTAGGAACGCTTTCATTATTTTATTATACAAAATACTTATATTCTTAGCGTACTTAGTAGTAACCTTATATTTTATTTTTCTAGACTCATCATACACTGATTCTTAAACTAATTCCTTACTTTTATCTAATTATCACAGTAATTATTTCCATATTAAATTTTAAGACTCTGATATTTGTTTCTTTGTAGTAACTAATTCCATATTTTTCTTGATAACAGTAATTAATTCGGTATTTAAATTTCATATTTTGATATCCACCTTTACTTATAGTTTTCGATAAATTTACCTATCTTAAGGTAAATGCTTATCCAATCAATTTTTCTTCCTAGGTGTTCTTTTTAGGGTTCGGAAATGTTTCAGAACTAACAAGGGTAGTTTAGAAACAATTCAGAAATCAGAATGATAACTGTAAGTAATTTAAACCATGGTATATAATGAAACAGATAAAAAATAATATTATTCACATCAGTGCATATTAAATAAATCATTTTTAGTATGGGATTCATATGACAAAACATAATAGAGGGGTCGATGACTACAGTCAAGGACCATAACAGATTGGCCAAAGGCCATAGTAATTAGGGCAGTAACTTCTCCCTTATGCGCATATCAGAATACCAATGTCTACTGTCTAGTGGTTTAACCCCCACTAGGGTTGGACTATGTTAATATGAATATCAAAAAATCAGGCTAAGTCATCGGGTTAGTCTCAGAAAACATTGCCCGGAAGGTTAATCACAATAGAACAGAGCTTATTCGGAACCATAGTACAAATGCATAACCTTAGTTATTTATTTTTACTATTTCATTCCTCATAATAAAATTCTTTATTTATTTAGAAACAAAATAAATATGTCATTATTTACTTTTGATGTTTTATTCATTAGAATAAATGTAACACCCCTTCCCGACCTACATATGTAAGCCGAGTAGAGGCGCCACACTATCCTAATGTTGCTACCAATTTTACTTAGTCCAATTTTTAGTTCCGATTTTTACAGAAATTTTGCCATAGTTTTGCCTAAAAATTGAGTCCCAAGTGTCGACAAAACTGGTTTTTTTTTTCTGATTTTTAAAAACATTTTACACAAATCAATGCAAACAAAATCATTCTCAGTACACTCTCAATAAATCCCCCTTATAACCTCAACTACAACCTGCAAAAAGGATTTACACTTCTAGTACAACATAAAGTAAAGGTTTATTATGAAATACAGTAGATAAAATATTTGTTCACTATGCAGCGGAAAATAACAATATTTACAAATTCATATATATCCAAACTCAAGTTTTACAACCCATAAAATTTATACATTTCTTTGGCAGTCAGTCTTTGATCTTTAAGCCCACTATCAACACCTCAAAATCTAGACTCGACTCGGCCTAGAGGAACTCTCTGGTTCTTCCCTGTCACCTGCGCGAAGAATCACATTCGCGCTAAGCCAACGGCTTAGTGGTACAAATTACAGTGCTATGATGCTTTAATGCCATGCTAATGTCACACAATCAAGAGAATATTATATTTCAAATTTTACCGATTTCAATAACGTATGTGTAGTAGTCATCTCATTATTCATTTGTTTAACCATTCAATAGTCACATTTAAACAAACACAAGCATGGGCCCAAAAATAATCTAATATGCTATTCAAAGTTCAGAGTTACTGTTTTGGTCTATAATCATAATCATCAATACATTTATCCATGGATAATCAACTAGATTTGAGTTTACGACCCAGTCATTTCACCCAATCTAGTTTCAATAATTTGTTTTTGAGGCCTACGACCCGGTCATTTCACCCCAAAAACATCACATTTCACATTTTTCAACTGGAATCGGCTTACGACCCGGTCATTTCACCTATCCAGTGATTCATAGGCATGCCGCCAAAACCAGAACTCTGAAAATTGAATAAACATATTAGGCACACAATCATTTCATTTATCTCATTATCAATTTCTTTTCATTTCATTTCTCATAATTAATTAGGCAACCATGCCTCCATTATATATATTTCATTTGCATTATCATAGCCAACAACCATGGCCTCATATCTCATATGATCTCAAATCACAATAGGGCAATTCTTCATAATATCATATCTTTCACATTTCATTTCATCATCACATCTTTTACATTTCATATTCCATATTTCATTTCATCATTCAAATGGATATAATCAATGGCATTAACACATATTTTACATAATCATCACAACATTCACATCATACCAAACATACATTATTAATATGCATTAATAATGCATTAAATTTCTTAACACATTTACAATCAAATGTATGTTAAATCTCAACATAATATGAATGTGTGAAATAATGTAATTTGTACTTACCTTAAAACCAACTCACACCAATCTATACACTTACTCTTCCAAGAATCCTCAACACTTAGGCTAGGGCAATTCAACCTCTTCACAACCTAATCCAAAAGGAGTATTAGCAAAATGACCATATGAATAGTACATTCTGATTTTAGACTCCACTCTATCCTTATTTTGAAAAATTGTATAAAATAATCTACTTGACTAAAAATTCTAAAATTTTTAAAGAACTAAATTTTACATCTTAATATCATTCATTTAAAATTTTAGATCAAACTGAACACAAAATCTTGGTCAAATAGTTCACCCAACCAGACTGCCCCAATTGCCCTGCATCCTGGCAGCAGTTCTGAACTTTGTGAATTCCATAAACTAAATTCAATCAACGTGGTTCCAAATTATTTTTCTCAAATACTAGACTCACTAAGAAACAACATATCCAAAATTCAATTGAATATGATTTTTCTACATTTTATTAAAAATCCCGAAATATAGCTGTCTCAGTTAAGGTACCTGCTGGAACAGGTCTAGTAAAAATAATCTTTCAAAAATCATAACCATACCAAAATAGAATCAACATATTTTTCAGTCATTCTAGACTCATAGAGTCACAACATATCAAAAATTCACTTCAAGAAAATTTTTCTATATTTAATTAAAAATCATACAAGTCACAGCCTTTACTAATTGTAAAACAGAAAAATTTTCACTAAACACCACTCTTCCTCTTCCATCACCAACACCAACCTAACTTCTTATCTTTAATTCCATTTCAACACTTACAAACACACACAAGAAATCCTAACCATATTATCAACAACACTTCATCAAACTCCAAAAATAACTTCAAAAACAACAAGAGCAATCAAGAGAGAACTTACCAAAACAATGAAATTTTCTTGAAATTCCAACTTGTTTATTTGAAATCTCCTTCAATTTGATCTTTAAACACCAACTCACTCTTGTTCTCTCTCTTGTCTAGGATGGCCGGCCAACAATGGAGAAGGAAAGAAGAAGAAATGAAGAAAAGTCAAATATCTCATCTCTTTAAACCTCCACCAAGTATTCCAAAAATAAGAAATTACTTAAATACCTTCACCTATTTATTTTAATTCTCTTTCACTTATTATCCTATTTAGTAATTTCACAAAGAACAAAATAATTATCTTCATCCCTTGACCATCACATTTGACTTGTATATATGTTGTATATACTTCCATATACACAACATATACACTTTCTTTTAAATTTCTTTTCTCTCCCAAATTAACATATACATTTTAATTCAAATAAAACAACAATTATACTAAAACTTCTAGGGCACATTTTGGGATATTACAATAAAATTCTCTAATTAATTAGAAGTTATTTCTTTTTAGTCTTAACTTAATGTATTGTTTATTTCTTTGAATTATTTATCTATAAAATATTATTCCTTCCGTCAACGAATATACCTCCTTGACTATACTAGTCTATAGTTTTTTTGTCTGTGTATTTTATCTTTAGAGTTTCATATCATAGTATATCTTTCATTACTTTTTTTTGTTCTCAATTCAATTCTTAATTCAATTAATAGTGACTATAATATCATATTACTTATCTTCTTAGCTATTCAAGTATTCTCTATTAATATTTTTGTTCAACTAGTTAATCAGTTTCAATTAATTAACTATAATTCATAATAAATTACTTAGCAATTATAGCTATACTCCCAAGCAGATACTTTACTTATACCTCAAGATATTACCTTTATTTACTTAATTCTTTAGGTAGTGCATTAATTTATATTAACTATGATTTCTTGATTATTCTTAGACTATCATACATATAATTGTTTTTACCTAATTCACTTAAATCTTTTAAAATTTTTATTCTTGAGACACTCCTTACTTGGTAGATTATGTGACATTTAAATTTTTCTTCAAATTTTTAACTTAAGCTTTAATTTCATAACATACATATATACATATTTATATACTATGAAATATATATACATACATACATTTAAATCATAATTTTATAGACACAAATATCTTTCAATCTTTTCTTGAAATTCCTTTATAATAGTCAAAACTTCATTATAACTATAAACATTTTTTTATAAGCCCACATGTAATTTCTTTTTTTTATACTTCCTTTCATACATTACCATTTAATTTGACTTATATATATATATATATATATATATTCCGAACCTTAAAAGCTGTTAACTATAACTTTTACCAAGCAATCTCTTTTTCATCATTTTCTTAAACCATCAAATCTTAACTGAAATTTATGGAATTTAAAATATAAAATTTAGACATACAAATGAACTTATATCTAAAATTTCATATTTTTCTTTGAACATTTATTGTATTATTTAATTAGGTTTCTCAAACCTTTAATTTCTGGTTTTATAGTAGGTTTTTTGGCAGATTTTCTTAAAGGCTTTACTTTTATTATTAATCCTTCTTTAAAAATTATGGAATTTAGACCATGTAACCTTAACATATATATAAACCAATATGTTAAATTTCAGAATTTTCAGAGCTTATTTACCATTTTTTTAAACTATGGTTTAATTCTCAACCCATAGATTCTGTATTTTACAACTATCCTTCCGGCAGTGTCTACTTCCAATTTTATTTTAATTAGTAAAACTCATTAAAAATTATGAAATTTAAACCATATACTTAAGACATATATATATGAACTTCTATTTTAAATTTTAGATTTTTTTGGGTACATTTACTATGTTTTTCAAAGAGATTTCTCAATTCTTACAAATTCTCTCTCTGCTTATACCCCTTCGCATTTTTGAAATGGAAGATAACAATTATTTGAGCCTTCCATTTCATGACACATGTTGTCATACTTATCAACTTAATAAATTTTAATCAAACACTTGTTATTAAGCACATACTAATTGCCATTTTCACTTGTCAACATTTCTCTTTCTTCTACACATTACAATGATAGGAAAATAAGTTGGCATGCAATATTTTTTTTATAATTTAATATGACCATTACCTAACCCACCATCATCACTCTTTGAATGGACACTTGTAGATTACTAGGTATTTATGCACAACACTTATTTGGCTAACCCTTTTATCATTTGCCAATTTCATCTTCTCCATCTCTTTCTCACTACATGTTGAAGACACATGCCACCTGCCCATTGTTTTAATATTTGATAATGATTGTTGGAAATTTTAATTATGGCTTTGTAATTATACATGCTTTATAATTACATGCTTTATATTCATTTCTTTCTTCCATCTCTTAACACGTTGCAACCTTCAAATTAAAACACTTAACATTTATTTAGTTTGTTTATTCCTTGCTTGGCATGTGGCCATGATATATCTACCTAATTTGAGATGCTTATGGTCACATTTATACATATCTATCTATTTATCTATATGTATACATATATGCATTTATTTACTTTATTATAAACCATACTTGCATATACATTTGATGATTACTATGGTTACTTTGGACTCTTCATGAGTTATGTGCATGTAGTCTTAACATTTGATAATGTTATACCAAATCTAGGGTCTTAATTTATTTACTTTCTTTTAACATCTAATTATTTACTTAATCCAAGTTGGTTCATTACATGATTAAGATTTAATCTAACATTTATTAGTATTTTGATCTTCAATAATTAATTTAAGTTTCGTTATCATAAAAGTTTAATTAAGCCGATATCTTTTTTTATCCTTTTAATTGGATAGTTAATTCCATTTATTTCACTTTTTCACCCGTACATGTGTAAATATTACTACATACATTATAGTTGTGACCTACTTCGATTCAGGGTGTTACATTCTTCCCCTATTTTAAAATTCATCCTCGAATTTCTTAGACTTTAGTTATACATTCAATTTTATCACGCTTTAGCTGCACTACTCTGATATATTTCTTATGTTATTATATTTTTTTCTATCTTATTCGTTGTGTAACCTTTACTGCTCCTCTTATGTTTCTTATTCTTCTTTATCTAAACTTATTATGTATATATATCGTATACAACCTGCATTTTAAATATGCAGAGGAATGTATTTTTGATATGCTCACACAATGATGATGCTAGAGATGCATATGCATGATTGGTAAATGCATAACACAGGCGTACACTATATATATTCATATACTCCTTTATATTCTTACTATGATTTTAACTCTTACTTTTCTTTACTAAGCTACTTTAAGGTATTAATCACACTATACTTGTATAACTTACTCTTTCCCTTAAGCTTGGCAACTCTGGCACTGTGGTATCTTCTGTCATTCCACCTTCCCTTTAAACATTTGCAATGTTATTACCTATATACTTTACTTACCCAAAATCTTTTGCTATGATACCACCTCTATCACACCCCAATTTTGGAGGTGCAATGATTCTAGGGTTCGAGTGGGTTTAACACGCTGAAACCTCATAGAACTTAGATTTAGAATAGAACAGAACTAAACAGTAAAACTTCACTAATTTTTTTTTTACAAATATTTTGCTCATATTACAACATAATTTTTTTCCTTCTAATACATCTAACCAGAATCTTTCCTAGTTATCTTCCCCCTTCTCTTTGATACTTTTGGATACCACAGTACCACCATCGCCAGAGTTGCTCTGCCTGGAAAATAATACTAAAAACAACAACGAGTGAGGGGTGAGCTGCAACTCAGTGAGTGTTAAACCTTATTATGTTTTCTTTAATTTTCACTTTAAGTTATTAGTTGTTTATTGCAGTTTAAGTAGCTTCTTTTGCTTTGGGATTAATACCACAGAAATTTGTTTGCAATTCCTAGCATCTTTTGGAATGCTTTCATAATTTTATTATACAAAATACTTATATTCTCAGCGTACTTAGCATTAACCTTATATTTTATTTTTCTAGACTCATCATACACTGACTCTTAAACTAATTCTTTACTTTTATTTAATTATTATAGTAATTATTTTCATATTAAATTTTAAGACTCTGATATTTGTTTCTCTGCAGTAACTAATTCCATATTTTTCTTGACAACAATAATTAATTCGGTATCTAAATTTCATATTTTGATATCCATCTTCACTTATAGTTTTCAATAAATTTACCTATCTTAAGGTAAATGCATATCATATCAATTTTTCTTCCTAGGTGTTTTCTTTAGGGTTTAGAAATATTTCAAAACTAACATGGGTCATTTAGAAACAATTTAGAAATCAAAATGATAACTTTAAATAACTTAAACCGTGGTATATAACAAAACAGATCAAAAATAATATTATTCAGATAAGTGCATATTAAAGAAATTATTTTTAGTATGGGATTCATATGACAGAATAGAACAGAGGGGTCAATGGCCATAGTTAGGAACCATAACAGATAGGCAAAAGGCCACAGTAATTAGGGCAGTAACTGTAGACCATTAATTTTTGACCCAGTCCGGTCGTTTTTTATATAGTCCAAAATAATTTTTGTGGTATTTTAATTAATTAATATTTATTTTAGTATTTATTATTTATAATTTTTAATAAAAATAAAAATGGTGAAGTTAATAAAAAATATAATAATAAAAATACAAAATAATAATAAAAATCGGCGACGGAAAAATTTTATCGCTGAAGGTCCAATTGGCCAAGGCCAATTCCCCCGCAGGAAATTCCTGCGGGCCATTTCGCCATAGGAAATTCCTGCGGCGAATTGGCTAGCCTCCCAGCCAGTTTGCAATTTTCGTCTGCCATCTCTCACAGTCCTCGCCAACGCTCGCAATTTCGCCAGCGAAATTTTCCAACGCAATTTTATCCGAAACCAAATTCTATTTAGTTTTGGTTTCTTTTCCTAATTAATTTTAGTTTCCTTAAAAAATTAAAATTAGTCTTATAATTTTTCCTATAAATAATACTTTAAAACTCAGAATTAAGGGACTGGACTTTGATTAGGGGATCAAAAATTGGACTTTGAAACTTGGATTACAAAAAAACCCTAGCCAGAGAAGATTAGCTACAAGCAAGCAACCAACAATAAATCAAAGGCAGCAACTTTGTCTTTATCTTTGTTCATCTAGAAAGCAACTTTTTGGTGGAATCAACTGCGTAGGTTTGATCTTTAATCATAGATTATATATTTACGGTAGCTTTGTTTCTTTGATTAATAAGAACATGCACACTGTACTTTGATCCTTAAATATGTAGTAATTTAATCTTTGTTTCAATAACCCTAAAAATTACTCTTCTGTTTCCACAATCCTTAAGAACCCTAATTGTTTCTTCTGTTTCCTAAAAAACCTCAAGAACCCTAATTTATTTCTTTTATCTCCAAAAAATCCCTAATTCGTTTCTTCTATTTTCAAAAACCTTAAAAACCTTAAATCGTTTCTCCTATTTCCAAAAACTTTAAAAAACCCTAAATTGTTTTCCTCTAACTTTTTTCCAAAATTTCCAAATATTTTCTTAAATCTCCAAACCCTAACCTACTTTACAGTTTCTAAAAATCATAATTATTTTTATAAAACTATAAACTATTTTCTTAAATCCTAAAACCAAATATGTTTTCTAAAATACTAAAAACCCTAACTTTTTCGAAAAACAAAAACAATAAATCCTAAATTTTCCTAAACCCTAATTCAATGAACTTAAAACCTAATTTAGTAACCATGATCCAGCAAACTGAAAACAACAATCCAGTAAACCATGAATTATAAATCCTAAGATCTTAGGATTCCAAAACCCTAATTTTATGATATTACCCCTAAACCCTAATTTGTATCTTTACTTGCTTTATTTAATTTTAGATTTGATTATGTAGTTTATTATATGCTTTGATGGTTGATTTATTTAATTTCGATGCTTGATTTATTTATTTTATCATGGATGGATGTTTTCTTTATTGTTATTATTTGTTTGTTTTAGTATTAAAATTGTAAGAGGTATGTTTCCACTTTGTGGGTACCTCATTAGTTAAATATCATGTCATTTAAATTGTTTTTATATTTTAGACTAATGTAAAAGACATGTTTCTACCTTTTGGTGGGTGTCCTATTATTTTAGACATGGATGATGTAAGGACATGTTTTCATCTTTGGATGGGTGTTCATTTTTTTGCTTTGTTTGGACATTGCTTTGATTTTAATATAATGATGCTTTATTTCAATTGTTGAGTGTAATATGGATAATATTGTTATACTTAAGAATTGTATAATATTAAGACCTGCAAAGGAGGCCGGTTCCAATGAACCGGGCGTTGTGGGGGTGCTGGGTCATTTCTCACATTCCTCACACGTACCCAACTTTTCGAACCCATTAGGTGGTTGGGGATTCCTTAGGAATCAAGTCTCCACCCCTTTCTTTTTTTCGGCCCGTCCGGGTGGTGACTCCATTTTCTCCGGACTTAGGTCCGTGTTCTCTAAGGCCCCGCGCTCACAGTGGCGACTCCACTGGGGATAAGAGAAGTTAATTCCATTGGTCTTTATATTATTCTATTCTTTCTTGTAATGATATTATCCATTGCATCATATTAGATTGCATCGTGTGCGTGAGTTAGGACGCCCATGTTACCCGTGTTGTGTTATGGAAGGGATACCATACTTTCACTCAAGGTATGGAGATCGAGCATGGCATAACCACTCATAGCCTCATACCATTTGATATATACTTGCTATGGGAACCTAAGCCTTTTTACCCAAAGACTAAAGTTCATGTAATTGGCCTAGTTACTTTCCTTAGGTTTTACCCCAAATGAATGTTGTTTAACTATGGTTAATTTATCTTGGCTTAAATCATGGCTTATTTGGTTTGTTCCTTTTCTAATATGACCTAAATACATTATGGCTTATGAGCTATTTTTAAAACTTTTCAAGATGGTCTTTGGATATACAACTTTTCTAAAAACAAATCAAAAAATTCTTTTTCTCATGACCCAAATACAAAGCCCAAAATTCATTTTTTATAAAACTTTTTTTACAATGGGCTTAGAAACAAAATTATTTTTATCCAACATTTTCTTACAAAGAACTTGCAAATTATTTAGGTCAATTAAGAAATACCAAAAATTAATTGTGAGCCTAGTTTATACTAAGAATAATTAACCATGAGCTTGTTTTTGGCATGAATCATTATTTTCTTTTTCAAGTGAGAAATCTATTTATAATAAACCTCTTAATATAGTTTTAATCCAATATAGCATAAAAGCTACTATTGTTGGTTAAATGGATTAAAACCTAATTAATGGGAATTATTATGAACTGATTTCCATTTTTTGAAAATAGCCCAGCAGAAATTTTCTGTCTGCGAAATAGCTTACGGGCCCGCTCAGCGCACGCTGCCGCAGCCAGCTGCAGCAGATTTTTTCGCCAGCGCAGTTTTTTCGCAGCAGTTTTTTTCGGCAGTGCAAATTTTTCGACGCAAATTTTTCGAAACTTAATCCAATTAGGTTTTGGTTTCTTTTTTTTATTATTAATATTACTTACCTTAACTAATTAGGAATAAACAACCTCAAACCACTATAAATAAAGACCAAATACAATTAAAAAAGGGGAGGCAAAAATCCAAGAGTAGTTTAGAAAATTTGAAACTAAATTAAGGAAGGAAAAGAAGAAATTCAATTCAACTTTTTTCTGGAACAGCAGTAGCACGATTTAGAGGATTCAAAGGCAAAAAAAGCTTGTCTTTGGAGCTAGGTCATCCAAGAAGAATTGTTTTTGGAGAAATCATCAAAAGAAGGTATGTGTTAATTAATTTTCTTTAATTATTTTTTTTACACAGTAGCAAATCTATGAAATAAAAATTAAAAACCTTTGAACTTTAATTTAGTTTTTCTAAAGAAAAAAAAAACCTTATTTCATTGGTTTATCTTCCAAAAGGCTTAAAATTGTTATTTTTTTTTTCTTAAAAACCTTAAAACTCTAATTGAACATATTTTTCAACAAAACTAAGATGTAAATTCTGCTTCTTTTAAAATTTTAAAGTAGGTTCTATTTCATTCAAAAAGTCTTCTAAAACATCTTTTCTACTTATAAAAACTTTAATTTATTTGTTTAAATTCATAAAATTCCATAAAATATCAAATTGATTTCTAAAACCCTAAAAATTATTCACCACCCGTGACCCTACTTCCAAATCCTAAAATCCAAAATTCAACTTTTAAACCTAAAATAATGAACACTAACCCTTTTAAAACCTTAAACCCTAATTTTTATGAACCCTAATCCTTTTAAAAACATTAAAAAAATATAAAAACATAAAAACCTAAATTTTACACAGTAGCTTAGGAACCCAATAACCAAAAATCACAAATTAAAGTATTTTAAAGTATTTAAAACCCTAATTTCATGATATCAGCATTCAAGCCTTAATTTTTTTAATCAAAGAGTCTTACCAACCCTTTAAAACATAAAACCCTAATTTATTTTAATTCCATAAGAAGTCACAGTAGCCATAATTGGACTTTTATTTGCTTTATTCAATTCCATACTTGATTATGCTTTGATTTATTTCTTATGCTTTAATTTATTTAATTTCAATACTTGATTTATTTAATTTATCATGGATGGATGTTTATTTTATATTTTGATTAATAGCTTTGATGAATGATTTATTTATGATGAATGATTATTTACTTTTATCAATTAATTTAGATTTCCAAAAGTTGTAAGAGGTATGTTTGCACTTGGTGGGTACCTCATTAGTTAAACATCATGTAATTTAATTTGCTTTTCTATTTTAGAACCTATGTAAAGGGCATGTTTCTACCTTTTTGGTGGGTGTCCTATTTAGGCATGTGATGTAAGGACATGTTTCCATCCTTGGATGAGTGTCCATTTATTTGCTTTGTTTGGACATTGCTTTGATTTTAATATATTGATGCTTTCTTTTAATTATTGTGTGTAATATGGATAATGTTATTATATTTAAGAATTTTATAATATTAAGACCTGTAAAGGAGGTTGGTTCCAATGAACCGGGCGTTGTGGGGGTGCTGGGCCATTTCTCACCTTCCCCACACGCACCCAACTTTCCGAACCCATTAGGGGGTTGGGGATTCCTTAGGAATCGAGTCATCCACCCCTTTCTTTTTCCCGGCCCGTCCGGGTAGCGACTCCATTTTCTTCGAACTTAGGTCCATGTTCTCTAAGGCTCCGAGCCTAAACAGTTCCAAAGTCGCAAGAACCATTCCACTGGGAGTGGTGGCGAAAATCCTCGCTCACAGTGGCGACTCCACTGGGGATAAGAGAAGTTGATTCCGTTGGTCTTTATATTATTCTATTCTTTCTTATAATGATATTATCCATTGCATCATATTAGTTTGCATCGTGTGCGTTAGTTAGGACGCCCGTGTTACCCGTGTTATGTTATATAAGGGATACCATACTTTCACTCAAGGTATGGAGATCGAGCATGGCATGACCACTTATAGCCTCGTACCATTTGGTATATACTTGCTATGGGAACCTAAGCCTTTTAACCTAAAGACTAAAGCTCATGTAATTGGCCTAGTTATTTTCCTTAGGTTTTACCCCAAATGCATGTTGTTTGACTATGGTTGATTTATCTTGGCTTAAATCATGGCTTATTTGGTTTGTTCTTTTTCTAATATGACGTAAGTATATTATAAGCTCAAAATAAATTTTTCTTTAAAATCCAAAAGACCAAAGCTATTTTTCAAAACTTTTCAAAATGGTCTTTGGACATAAGACTTTTCTAGAAACAAAATCAAAAATTCTTTGGCCCATGGCCCAAATACTAAGCCCAAAATCCATTTTTTTAAAATCTTTTACAATGGGCTTAGAAACAAAACTATTTTCACCCAACATTTTCTTACAAAGAGCTTGCAAAATATTTAAGTTAATTATGAAATACCAAAAATCTATTGTGGGCCTAGTTTACACTAAGAATAAATTAACCATGGGCTTGTTTTTGGCATGAATCATTAGTTACCTTTTTCAAGTGAGAAATCTATTTATAATAAACCTCTTAATTTCTTTTTAATCCAGCATAGCATAAAAGCTACTTTAGTTGGATAAATGGATTAAAACCTAATTAATGGGAATTATCATGGATTCATTTTCATTTTCGAAAATATAACTATTGGTTGAAACATCCGAGGGAATTATTCGAAAGCAAGATACCCCATGTTGGTATTTTGTTAACCATATACCTAGGAAAAGAGACTCGCCATTCGTGTATGGATGTTATAAGGTTGGAAGGAACGTCCTATTTTTATATGTTGATTGTTTGTGCATACATGCATACATTTGCATCTCATATTATTGATCCTCTTTGGCTCACAACCCTAGATTACGAAAGTTCAAAAGCTTATGACAATCCGACTTACGCCGGAGACGAAGTGTCTAGCAACGACTCAATCACTTGCTCACCAAAAATAATGGAACCCGAATAAATCCAAAGAATGGTGGATGAGGCCCTCAACGCCAAGATGGAAAAAATAAAAGAGGCCATGGCTGAGACCATAAAGAATCAACTAGCCGCAATTTTAGGAAACAATGCCGAAGCATCTGCTAGCACCAAGAAAGTCGAGGGGAAGGCTAAAATTGATGAAGCAGCTTTTAATGATGAAAAGGTGATCATTGGTGATGATGATTGGGCTCAATACTACCAAAAGGTTCAAGAAAAGAAGAAAGAACCGAAGGTTGTTGAGAAGGCAACTATTGAAAAGATCGAGACATCCGATGTTGAAAAGATGATTACTGATTTAGAAAAGAAATTTGAGAAGAAGCTGAAAACTGAAGAGAAGTCTGAGATCGACAGACTATTTGAACAAGATGAAGAGGTCCCTTATAAATTCAAGATGCCTTCCTTTGCTAAGTACAATGGCACCGGAAATCCTCATCTCCATGTGAAGCAGTATATCACTGCCATGCAGTCTACTCAAGCTACTAAGGCTCAAACCCTAAGGTACTTCATGCTCTCATTGGACCCTGTTGTCCAAAATTGGTTCAATACCTTAGATGATGGAACACAAAAGAGTTGGGATCTACTTTACAAAGCCTTCATCCAACAATACGGATATAATGTTGAGTTAGAAGTTATTTTAATGGAAGTGGAGTCCATTAGACAAAGGCCAAATGAGAATTTTGTGGACTATGTGAAGTGATGGAGAAACAAGGCCGCTTTACTCAAGAAGAGGCCCGATGAATCCAATCAAATAAGGATGATTGTGAGAGGGGTGTTACCTAATCTTCGTGAGAGGATGTCTCATAAACTCATCCGTGATTTCAAAGATCTTCTCCAAGTTGGTCTACAAATTGAAGAGTGGGAAAGGGAGAAGAATCGCTTTTCAATAAGAAGGAATGAGAAAGGGACCAACCAGCCTAACAATCAAAGCACACAAAAAGAAGTTGATGTTAATGTAACCGGTCAAGCAAATAGAAGGCAGTTTTCAGATTTGGGGAAGCCTTTGTCTTGGGTCTTCGATAAGCTACAAAAGAAAGGGTTGTTACAACCATTGGCTCCTCGACTTTTACCTAGTCCATTACCCCAAAATTTGATACTAAGGCTTTTTGTCAATTTCATCAGACTCAAGGACATGAGACTGATAGGTGTACCCGATTAAGGCATGAGATCCAAGATTTGATTGATAGTGGCAAGCTACTCGAGCTGGATAAGCCTAATACCAAGGAAAACCCTTTGCCTAAATTTGTAAGAGTGCCACCACCAGCAACCTTTATGGTGGGAAAAGGATTGGAAGAAGATTTTGTTTTATCCTCTTTTCAAGATGGGAATGTTGAAGATGTGAAAGGAAAAGAAGCCTAACTCAATGAACTTTCCTTAGCTTGAATGTTGCTTTTCAATCTTACTTTATTTAATATTTTGGAACTATTGTGTTTTTCAAATTTAAAGTTGTTTGAATAAATTACTTTCATCAAAATTTTTGTTGGTCTTTGTTCATTTTGGTGCTCGACCAATGAGGAATCTAGCTTGATAATTCATGAATTAATATATTTATGCATCATGACTTGAATGACTTTACTAGGTGAGGGAATGACTCTATAGCATTGAGTTGAGTATGCTTACTTAGAGAGGGCTCCTGCATAATTACCTTTGTTTAGGTCCTAGTCAGTCTTAGAACATGCTTTGAAAAACTTTTGAGGCAAAATTGAACTCTGCTTATTTAAGAGAGAAATGATCTATGCATTGTTTGGTTAGCCAACAACTAGTATCCACCCAATTAAATATCAATCCCTAGTTGTCCCTTTGAGCCTTCATAAAATTTTAGCTTTCTTTTTATTGGCTTACAAACCCCAATAACCTACCCTGAGCTGTTGTGATACTTTTAACAAGTCTTATGATTACTAAGATGAATAGGCAAGAAGATCAAAGAAAGTAATGATTAGTCAAGATCATGAGGATAGTTGAAGTTTCAAGACCATGAAGATAGTTGAAGTTCTCAAGACCATGAAGATAGTTGAAGTTCTCAAGATCATAAGGATAGTTGATGTTCTCAAAACCATAAGGGTAGTTGAAGTTTTCCTAATATCTCTAATATATCAACATCAACATCAGAGTAACAAATGATTTATCCCTATTAAAGAAGATTTATGTTACTCCAGTTATCCATTATTGGAAGCCCAAGTTAGTACAAACCAAGACAACTCTTTTTAGAGATAAAAAAAAATGAAAAAAGAGAAAAAAAGAAGAAAACAAAAGAAAAACAAAAGAAAAAAAAGAAAAAAAAAGAAAAGAAAAGGAAGAAAGATAAAATCTAAAAAGGTGGTTCAAAAAGCCAAATGAGTTCTCTTTTACCTAAGACAACAAAAGGCTTCCATTTATGGATTGACTTGAATTGGTCCCAACACAACCAAAGATTCAATCAAAATCAAAGAAAAAGGAGGAAGACCATCCAGTTCTTGAAAGTTCTGTACTTGATAGTCCTACAAGAAAGAAGGACAAAATGATAAAAGAAAGGGAAGTGTAAGGAAAGAGAAAGAAAAGGGAAGAGTAAGAAAAATAAAGAGGAAAAAAGGGAAAAGAAGAAAAGAAATAGATTTGGGTCTTAAACTTTTTTCAAGGCCAAAAACTGTCCTAATCAAGATCCAGATTAATGCCAAGAAGATATAAGGAATTTGAAGTCTAGAAAGATTGCTCCCAATTGTCTAAAGTTCCAACAAGAATTTTGTAGTGTGAGGGTTTGTCCATTGTGTCACACCAGCTCCAATCTCAAAATGGCCTCCACTTTAACCCATGTCCCTTATAGACCCCGTTTCAAGCCTATCAAAGACCTGTTTATCTCTCTTGGTAGGTAGAGTCTATTAGTGGAGATAGTTTGGATAAGCATGCATATGAGATAAACAATATTTAAACTCAAATGAGACCTTTGGCCAAGCAATGTCTATGTGCCTATTTGAAGTGCAACAGTTCTTGCTTAAATAGAAATGATTCCCGAGTTTAGTATGGTAACTAGGGTTGTCATGTTATAGATATATTAATTTGGAAAAATCAAGTCCTGAGGTACATTGACATTGATTTGGCAAAGCCAACATTTGATTTCAAAATCAAAATTCAAGAAAAAAAAGTGTTTTGTCATACAAAGCCTTCAAGTTAAAGGAAGTATGTTGAATTTATTATTGGCAAGGTCATGAAGAAACTACCAACTGACAAGCTGAAACATAGTTTAAAATGGATACATCCCTGACTCTGCTGCTTAGGGTCTCCGCCACTCATGTTTTCAACATCTTGAAGATAAAAGCCAAATGCAAAGCTTTTAATCATTTCAATTCGAGACTTGAACGAGCGTCAAAAAGGAACCAATGAGAACAATTCTGCTAATCACCTCGGTCTGTGAGTCGATGGAACGACTGTAACTATTATTCATGCATATCATGCATACATGAGCATATTACATCGCACTTTCTTGTCTTAATGAACAGCAAACACCCTGCGAATTAAAGAATCAAAAGAAGATATTGAATCAAGGGGGCATGGAAAGCCTATTGCGTGAGGAAGCTCTAGTCATTTTGCAAAAGAAGAAATACATGTGTGCGAAGAACTAGGCAATAAAAACATCAATCAGAGCCCACATAGAAAAATCATGGGTTCGAGCCTACACAAGGGGCAAAGTTTCTCCTTTTCAATTTTTGAGTTTATGCATGAACAAAACATTTTGAGACTCACTTCTAATATTTTACCATGCAGGGGGGCAAGGAGAGGATATAAGGTTCAATTAAAAATAGCTAAATTTTTGCGAAAAGGAAGAGCAAAAGAATGGAACATTAGAACTCTCAAAAGAATGAAGATGCAAAAGACAAAAGATCAGTCCAGCTAAAAGAGTTGAAGCCAGGGTAAAGACCCGACCTCCAAAGGATGAAGATCCATTTTCAAGGGTGAAGACCCGATCTCAAAGGATGAAGATCCATTTTCAAGGGTGAAGACCCGATCTCAAGGGATGAAGATCCATTTTCAAGGGTGAAGACCCGATCTCAAAGGATGAAGATCTGATCTCAAAGGATGAAGATCCATTTTCAAGGGTGAAGACCCGATCTCAAAGGATGAATATCCATTTTCAAGGGTGAAGACCCGATCTCAAAGGATGAAGATCCATTTTTAAGGGTGAAGACCCGATCTCAAAGGGTGAAGATCCATTTTGATGGTGAAGAATCACAATGCATAAAACAGCCGGAGCAGTCAGACTTCTCAAATGATAAAAGGTCAGTCAAACTTAATCTCGGGTCCAAGCACCCATTCTCGAGTCCAAGTACCCAAGCTCGGGTCCAAGTATCCATTCTCGGGTCCAGGTACCCAAATCAAATCAATCTCGGGTCCAAGTACCCAATACCGGGTCCAAAACCTAAATTTTCCTTAGGTCCAGAACCTAGAATTATCCTTGAGTCCAAAACTCAAACCGGGTCCAGAACCCAAATTTTCCTTAGGTCCAGAACCTAGAATTATCTTGAGTCCAGAACTCGAACCGGGTCCAGAACTCAAATTTTTCTTAGGTCCAGAACCTAGAATCTCCCTTGAGTCCAAAACTCGAGCCGGGTCCAGAACCCAAATTTTCCTTAGGTCCAGAACTTAGAATTATCCTTGAGTCCAGAACTCGAATCGGGTCCAGAACCAAATTTTCCTTAGGTCCAGAACCTAGAATTATCCTTGAGTCCAGAACTCGAACCGGGTCCAGAACCCAAATTTTCCTTAGGTCCAGAACCTAGAATTATCCTTGAGTCCAGAATCGAACCTGGTCTAGAACCCAAAACCTCAACCGTTTCATCAAAAATTAAGTCTTATTGCTTTTCACTATCTTTCACTAAGGTTTCAGATTATTCAAGCAGGGGGCAAACTGTAGACCCTTAACTTTTGACCCAATCCGGTCCAATATGTTTTATTTAGTCCAAAATGATTTTTGTTGTCTAATTGGTCCAAAATAATTTTTGTTAAATAATTTTTGCTTTAGTACCTAATTTTGATTAATAAAAAATAAAAATAAACAAATAAAAATCAAAAAATCAAAATAAAAATAAAAATCAGAGTCGAAAAAATCGGCAGCGAAAAATCGTCGTGCGGGCCAGTGGGCATTTCGCCCGCAGGAAATTCCTGCTGGCGAAATCACCGTGCTATTTCGTACACAGAAATTTTCTGCGAAATAGCCAGCTGCAGCAGATTTTTTCACCAGCGCAATTTTTCCGCAGCAATTTTTTTCTGCAGCTCAAATTTTATGACGTAAATTTTTCGAAACCTAATCCAATTAGGTTTTGGTTTCTTTTTTTTATTAATATTACTTACCTTAACTAATTAGGAATAAACAACCTCAAACCACTATAAATAAGGACCAAAGACAATTAAAAAAGGGGAGGCAAAAATCCAAGAGTAGTTTGGAAAATTTAAAACCAAATCAAGGAAGGAAAAGAAGAAATTCAATTCAACTTTTTTCTGGAATAGCAGTAGCACGATTTAGAGGATTCAAAGGCAAAAAAAAGCTTGTCTTTGGAACTAGATCATCCAAGAAGAATTATTTTTGGAGAAATCATCAAAAGAAGGTATGTGTTAATTAATTTTCTTTAATTGTTTTTTTTTACATAGTAGCAAATCTATGAAATCAAAATTAAAAAAGTTTGAACTTTAATTTAGTTTTTCTAAAGCAAAAAAAAAACCTTATTTCGTTGGTTTATCTTCCAAAAGGCTTAAAATTGTTATTTTTTCTTCTTAAAAACCTTAAAACTCTAATTGAACATATTTTTCAACAAAACTAAGATGTAAATTCTGCTTCTTTTAAAATTTTAAAGTAGGTTCTATTTCATTCAAAAAGTCTTCTAAAACATCTTTCTACTTATAAAAACTTTAATTTATTTTTTTAAATTCATAAAATTCCATAAAATATCAAATTGATTTCTAAAACCCTAAAAATTATTCACCACCCGTGACCCTACTTCCAAATACTAAAATCCAAAATTCAACTTTTAAACCTAAAATAATGAACACTAACCCTTTTAAAACCTTAAACCCTAATTTTTATGAACCCTAATCCTTTTAAAAACATTAAAAATATAAAAACATAAAAACCTAAATTTTACACAGTAGCTTAGGAACCCAATAACTAAAAATCACAAATTAAAGTATTTTAAAGTATTTAAAACTCTAGTTTCATGATATCATCATTCAAGCCTTAATTTTGTTAATCAAAGAGTCTTACCAACCATTTAAAGCATAAAACCCTAATTTATTTTAATTCCATAAGAAGTCACAGTAGCCATAATTGGACTTTTATTTGCTTTATTCAATTCCATACTTGATTATGCTTTGATTTATTTCTTATGCTTTAATTTATTTAATTTCAATACTTGATTTATTTAATTTATCATGGATGAATGTTTATTTTATATTTTGATTAATAGCTTTGATGAATGATTTATTTATGATGAATGATTATTTACTTTTATCAATTAATTTAGATTTCCAAAAGTTGTAAGAGGTATGTTTGCACTTGGTGGGTACCTCATTAGTTAAACATCATGTAATTTAATTTGCTTTTCTTTTTTAGAACCTATGTAAAGGGCATGTTTCTACCTTTTTGGTGGGTGTCCTATTTAGGCATGTGATGTAAGGAAATGTTTCCATCCTTGGATGGGTGTCCATTTATTTGCTTTGTTTGGACATTGCTTTGATTTTAATATATTGATGCTTTCTTTTAATTATTGTGTGTAATATGGATAATGTTATTATATTTAAGAATTTTATAATATTAAGACCTGTAAAGGAGGCCGGTTCCAATGAACCGGGCGTTGTGGGGATGCTGGGCCATTTCTCACCTTTCCCACACGTACCCAACTTTCCGAACCCATTAGGGGGTTGGAGATTTCTTAGGAATCGAGTCATCCACCCCTTTCTTTTTTCCGGCCCGTCCGGGTGGCGACTCCATTTTCTTCGGACTTAGGTCCGTGTTCTCTAAGGCTTCGAGCCTAAATAGTGCCGAAGTCGCAAGAACCATTCTACCGGGAGTGGGGGCGAAAATCCCTGCTCACACGCAATTCTTAATATACAATCACATATACACAGGTATTGCGCTATTAGATTCTTTCTTAACTTATTGTCATTCCTACTTTAGTTATTCATATAGCTTTATACTTTATTTTAACATTTTAATATTACCGTTAGATAGATATATAAATAGAATATATCTTAAATTAATTTTGAGTAATTTTAAGAAAGAAATTTTAAACATACCCTTTAATTAAATGAATAATACATTTAATTACCTTTACGTGTAATAAAAGTAATTTTATAATAAACTTAAAACTTTGTAATTACAATAATAATAATAATAATATCTTGAATTTTGTTAGAAAAAAACACATTTAACATAATTTGAATAATTTAAAAAATTATCTTGTCCACTTGTCCTTCAAATAAAAACAATTATTATATACTTAATTTTCTTATTTTGTTATAGTAATTTTTCAATAATAATAATTACAGTGCTAATTATAATAATAATTTAACTAATATTAATAATAAAAATATTAATAATAACTAATTAATAAATAATATAAATTTTAATTAAATAATTAGTTTTTATAAATTTCAAACACAATACATTTACCACTTATTTTAATCATTAAATAATTAATTCACAAACATTTAATAATTAATTAACTAAATTTAATTAATAAATAATAATCCTTATATATATAATAATTTAGAAGTAATAATAAATATAACTTAATTAAATAACTACTAATTTATTTTCTTCCAATTAATTAACCAACTACATATATATATATATATTTAAATATAATTAATTTATTTTACAAATTACTAAAAAAATTATAATTCACATATTCAATTTGTTTTAATCACATTTTAGATTATCATTTTCATTTTAAATTTAATATAAACTTACTATGTATTTATTTCATTATTTATTTTATTTTATTCTATTTTACTTATTCTAATTTTTTCTCTTAATTATAAATAATTAATCAATTAATTAAAATCATTATTTCCAAATTTAATTAACTTCATAAGCATTTTAAACAATTTACTTTTAAACTAATTAATATTATTACATTTATTTATTTTCATTATTTTCTCCTCAGTACAATTTATTCTTCAATTAACTAAAATCACATATTCTAAATTCACTTATTTTTCTTAAATTTCTTAAATTTCTTTTATATTAATTTCTAATTAACAAATTATAATTTAAATAAATTATAAATTATAATCATTTTAATTATATATTTTTATGTATTTTCTAAAAACTCATCCATAATTTACAAACAATATATCAAATTGAAGCTCATGAAGAAAAAATTCTAAAAATACCAGAATCGCCAGGAAAGCAGATCGGAAAGTGGCTAGAATCGTCATCAAATGTTCACGAAAATAGCCCGCTTTGTGTCACGCGTGCTGGCTGCTTTGGTGGTCGCCGCCAACGAGATAAGAGGCGATGGACTCGTCACCTTACGATCTTGGTGGGCTGGCGTGTGTCGGATGCCGATCACCGGACAGCGGTAGATCGGCCCAAAACTCGTCCGACACTCTCTCTCCTCACTTTGTCACTTTCTCTCTCCTCTATCCTTTCTTCTTCTTCTTCTGTTTCTTCTTTTCTTTTATTCTTTGCTTTATTCTTTTTTTATTTTATAATATTTATTTATTATTATATTATATTATATTATATTATATATATTATTATTTATTTTTTTAGGTTATTACAGCAGGCCTATAGGTTTGGACATTTGGGAGAGGGATAAGATGAAGGTGTAGGATGAAGGGTCAATGTTGAATGTAGAAAGTAATGATTAACCTAAGGGTATGAGTTTGGTGAGGGAAGCTAGGTCAATTGTAAAAGTGTATGAAGGAAGTGATGGAGGACTAGGTTAAGCCTAAAAAGTAGGCTGAGGTATGGAGGAGGTGATAGAGTACTAGGTAAAACCTAAAAGATAGGCAAGGGTATGGAGGAGGTGATTAAGCCAAAAAAGGTAGGGCAAGGGTATAGGGGTGATAGAGTACTAATCTATGGGATTGTTCAACTTCTTTTGTGACTTATGTACAAGGTAAGGCATCCTAAAGTGTATCTTTATACAAGGCTTTTAAGGTTGAAGTATAATGTACATGGATGCATGAGAAAAAAAAAGGTTTCATAAAGTTATGTAATAGAGTTTGATTATTATGGTACATACAATCTAAGGCTAGGTTTTAAGGCCATTGCATAAAAGAGTGAAGGGTGACTTGGTCAAAAGGGTCTCATCTCACTAGAGCAATGATACACCTAACTACATGTCAGATAAGGAATTTGGCATGGGTCCAACAATACATGTATGCTCGTTACACCTCAAAAAGGATTCAGGAATCCATCACGAGTGGGATTAGCAACATACCTAAGGAATGTTATTAGGTAGATGCTACTCGCTATCTCGAGGTTTAATCCTAATTGTACTAAGGGTAAATGTAAAAGTAATGCATGAAAAAGTTCAAATTTAATAAAATGCTAAGCTAATTTTACTTTGAAAAAGGTTTAAGCCCATTTAGCCCACTTAAAATAATTATTCTTAAGAAAAATAATTTTATCCTCGATGAAGTCACCAACTGTGAGGCCCCAGCCCGAGCACCTAGCTGGGCCTATAAAGAATGTGAGCCGGAATACTAAAAATTGGGTTAAGTCTCAAGAAAAGTGTCGAGGTCACTCTGCCTTCGTTGATTATACTTGGTTAAAACTGATTTTGAAGAGTCCCTACTTCAATTTATTTTTTAAGGAAAGAAGGAAAAATTTAAGAAAAACCCTAAAGCTTTGTATCCCATGGATAAAAATCACTATCCTCGAACCAAAGGATGGATTTAGGGGGCTAGGCTTAGGCTTATTTTTATTTTAAGTAGAAGAAGTTTGGTATTTGATTAAATAAGAACTTACAAAATGAATTTCATATAAAATGACAATTATAATGTGATATGATAAATCAAGCAAATTATGTCCACACATTCAACCATAAAAGTAAAGTGCAAAAATTAAATTAAGTTTTACATTTCAAAACACAAATATGGGGTCTCAACTCTAGCCTTATGGATTCGAGGATGGACACGCATTTACCAAAATAAAGTAAAACTAAGTAAACAAGAGTTTATAAAAAAAAAGAAATTTTAAAGAAAAAGTGAACTTGATACTTGGTCTGCATATCTCATTTGAATGAGAATCAAAGCCCATACAGTTCTAACCATCTTGTGGTGCTTGGTTTTGAACTCAAAATAGGGGTTTTAACCTAAGCTATGTGAACTTAATTCTAAGTTGATTTTAGATTTTAACTTGATATAACCCAAGTTTAAGTCTGATGTTTAAGTTTAACTTGATAAACCTAAGTCTATGATTGATTTTAGATTTTAACATGATAAAACCTAAGTCTAAGGTTGAAAATTAGGTTTAACTTGGTAAACCTAGGTCTATGATTGATTTTGGGTTTTGACTTGATAAAACCTAAGTCTATGTAGGTAAATTAGGTTTAACTTGATTTTAGGTCTAAAGCCTAAAGGATGGATCTAAATCTATGATTGAGTCCATTTATTTTTGAAACTTGAAAAAAGAGTCCATTTATTTTGGGAAACTTGAAAAGAGACCATTTTATCCCATTTTATGGTCTAAAGGATGGGCCTTGAAGTTCTAATAGTCCATCTAGTCATCCAAATAATTAAAGAACAAAGGGAGAAAAGTTTAGGGTTTTACCTTTTTAGGCGTCGTTGGTGGTGGCAACTTGAGTGTATGGTCAGATTGTCGCTTCACGATTGAAAGGGTTTGGTTGCTAAGAAAGCAACTAGCTAGAGACAGTTTAAGAAAAACACAATCCTAAGTTGAACAGCACCCAAATTTGCTAATGAAGCAAATTTTAGGCGGTTTAAACTAAGGAAGAATGAACCTTTTCTTTTAAAGAAGAAGAAAAGAGGGAAAAAGTAAGACAACTGTAGACCCTTAATTTTTTACCAACTCCAGTCCAATATTTTAAAATAAGGCTGAAATAATTTTTGTTGTATTTATTATTTATTCTAGTATTTATTATTTATTTTATTATTTATTTTATTTATTTTTTTAATATATATATAATAAAAAATAAAAATTGGATGGACTAATAGGTGAGCGACACACGGCAAGGCAATTCGCCGCACGCCGAAAGGAACAAGCCAATTCGCCGCAGCTACTTGCTGCGATGAATTGGCCTACTCCAATTCACCGCAGCTGCATGTTGTAGTGAATTGGGGCAGCTCTCGTAGACCCTTGCCCAAATGTTCACGTCCCAGCCCGTTGCTTGTGTCTCAGCAGACCGTTCCAGCACGTTGGCCAATTTTTGCTAAAATTCAATTTTCACTCTGAAAGGTCAATTTATTTCCTAAATAGCTTGAACTTCCTTAAGATATTAGGTTTTACCTTAAAAATTCTATAAATACTAGCATTAAAAAACAAAATAAGGAGGACGACCAAAATTAATCAAGAATTACAATTGGACTTTCAAATTTTAAAGCAATTTCGAAGAAATCAAGAGCAAAAAGAACCCTTCCAACCACAAGGCAACAAGACAGTATTGTCTTGATTAAGGTTTTTCTAGAATTCCAACGGTGCAATTGTGGTGGAACAAACAACGAAGGTTTGATCTTAATCAATAATTTCTTGTATTCACAGTAGTCATAACATGCTTCCTTTTAAATGTTTTGTTGATATGTTTTTATATTAATTTTTTAGTAGCATAAAGTTGTTAAATCTGAATTATATGCTTTATAAATCAAAACTCTAATTCATTAAATCCTTAAACCCTCATCTAATTCCTAAAAACTCTTAAACCCTAATGTTTTAGTAGCTAAATAATCCCAAAAATCCCAAATTATTTTGTTAAAACTTAAAGCCCTAAACTATTTTTTTCCAAAACCTTACACTGTTTCATCAAATCCCAAAACCCTAATCCTTTTTCTAAAACCTTAATTTGTTTCTCCAAATCACTATTTTTCTAAAATAATAAATTAAAACCCTAATCTCTTTTAAAACTTGTCATCCAATAACCCTACCTTCAAATTATTCTACCCTAAACACCAAAACTGTAACCTAGTAAAAAAAATCTGAGAAAACCCTAATTTGTTCCCAAAGTATCAAAACTCGATTCTCCCAATCCCTAGTCAAGAAGCCTTAAAATCCTTAAATTGTGATTCCCAAAACCAAGACCCCAAAATCTAAAACCCTAATGCCAATGGCTTAATTCTCGAATTTAGGTCCAAACACTAATTTTAATAATTTAAAGCTCTAAACCATGATTCATAAAATCCTAGTTTGTATATTTAGTCTTTAATTGTTATTTGAATCCTGCTTTACATACTTAGTTTACATCTTCATATCTTAATCTTTATTTGGCTTATAATGAATGGTTTACTTTCATGATGAATGTCTCTTATTGGTTTACTTTATTTTTATTATGTAAGAGGTATGTTTCCACCTTGTGGGTACCTCATTAATTAAGTTTCATGTAATTTAAATTATTTTCATTTTTTGGGATAAATGTAAAGGATATGTTTCCACCTTTTAGTGAGTTTCCTATTTAGTTTTAGACATTAGACAATGTAAGGACATGTTTTCATCCTTGGATGGGTGTCCATTTATTTGTTTTGTTTGGACATTGCTATGATTTTTAATAAAGTATTTACTTATTCTTATGAGTGCATGTAGTATGGGTAATATCATTATATTTAAGAATTTTATAATATTAAGACATGAAAAGGAGGCCGGTTCCAATGAACCGGATGTTGTGGGGGTGCTGGGTCATTCTTACCTTCCCCACACATACCCAACTTTCTGAACCCAATAGGGGGTTGGGGATTCCTTAGGAATTGAGTTATCCATCCCCTTTTTTCCCTACTCGTCCGGATGGCGACTCCATTTTCTCCGGGTTTAGGCCCATGTTCTCTAAGGCCCTGAGCCTAATAGTGCCGAAGTAGTAAGAACCATTCCGAGTGGGGGCAAAAATCCCCACTCACAGTGGCTACTCCACTGGGGATAAGAGAAGTTGATTCTGTTGGTCTTTATATTATTATATTCTTTCTTATCATGATATTGTCCATTGCATCATTTAGATTGTATCGTGTGTGTGACTTAGTACGCCCGTGTTACCTGTGTTGTGTTATGTAAGGGATGCCATACTTTCACTCAAGGTATGGAGATCTAGCATGCCATAACCACTCATAGCCTTATACCTTTTGGTATATCTTGCTATGGGAGCATTAACCTTTCAACCCAAAGACTTAAGCTCATGTAATTAGCCTAGTTACTTTCCTTAGGTTCTTATCCCAAATGCTCGTTATTTGACTATGATTAATTTATCTTGGTTTAAATCATGGCTTATTTGGTTTGTTCATTTTCTAATATGACCTAATTACATTGTGAGCTCAAATAATTTTTTCCTCTAAATCCAAAAGACCAAAACTATTTTCAAAATTTTTGAAATGGTCTTTGGACATAAAATTTTTCTAAAAACAAGTCAAAAAATCTTTTCTCATGACCTAAATACAAAGCCCAAAATCCATTTTTTCTAAAATCTTTTACAATGGCCTTAGAAATAAAATTATTTTCATAACCTTTGCAAAAGAGCTTACGAATATTTAGGTCAATTATGAAAATACCAAAAATCAATTGTGAGCCTAGTTTATACTAAGAATTATTGATCATGGGCTTATTTTTGGCATGAATCATTAGTTACTTTTTCAAGTGAGAAATCTATTTATAATAAATCTCTTAATTTAGTTTTAATCCAATATAGCATAAAAGCTGCTTTAGTTGATTGGATGGATTAAAACCTAATTAACGGGAATTATCATGAACTAATTTCCATGTTCGAAAAATATAACTATTGGTTGAAACGTCCGAGGGAATTATTAGAAAACAAGATACTCCATGTTGGTATTTTGTTAACCATATACCTAGGAAAAGAGACTCGCCATTTGTGTGTGGAAGTTATAAGTTTGGAAGGGACGTTCTACCTATCTTTGTTTGTTGTTTGTGCATACATGCATACATACATTTGCATCTCATATCAGTAATCCTTTCTGGCTCACAGTCCTGGATTACAACAGTTCAAAAGCCTACGACAACCTAACCTACGCCGGTGATGAAGAATTAAGCAGCAATTCAATTAGCTTCTCACCAAAAGCAATGGAACCTGAGCAGATTCAAAAGATGTTGGATGATGCCCTTGAAGTCAAGATGGAAGAATTGAAGGGGGCCCTAGCTGAGATCATGAAGAGTCAAATGGCTATAATATTTAGGAACACTACTGAAGCATCCGCAAGCACCAAGAAAGACAAGGGAAAGGCTAAAGTTGGTGCAAGATAAGAGGAAGGAGCCGAAAGTTGTTGAAAGATTAGCCATGGAAAAGACTGAAACTTCAGATGTTGAGAAGTTGATCGTTGACCTAGAAAAGAAGTTTGAAAAACAACTAAAAATTGAAGAAATATCTGAGGTCGACAAGTTGTTTGAGCTAGATCAAGAGGTTCAGTACAAGTTCAAGATGCCATCCTTTTCAAAGTTTGATGGAACTGAAAATCCTCATCTCCATGTGAAGCAATATATCACTGCTATGCAGTTTGCCCGAGCTATTAAGGCTCAAACTTTAAGATACTTCATGCTCTCATTGTATCCTATTATCCAAAATTGGTTTAATACCTTAGATGATGGCACTCAAAAGAGCTGGAATTTACTATACAAGGCCTTCATCTAACAATATGGATACAACACTGAATTGAAAGTTACTTTAATGGTGGTGAAGTCCATTAAACAAAGGCCGAACGAGAACTTCATGGACTATGTGAAGAGGTGGAGGAATAAGGCTGTATTGCTCAAAAGAAGGCCCGATGAATTGGATCAAATTAAATGAGTGTGAGAGGGGTCACTACAAAAAAAACAACAATCTGCGACACCATTAACGATGAAATCAACGACCAAAATATGATAGCGACAATATCAGTGACGAACAACGAGAAAAATCGAGCGGACGGTAATGTCCTGGTCGCTAAAAAATCAATGACAAATCAGCGACCAATTGTGCGTGTCGTTGATTAGTGACAAATCAGCGACAAAACAGAGACAAATTCAACGACATTTTCATTTTTGGTGGGAATTATTTATTCCCGCTGAAAGTCGTCGCTGGTTTAGCTTTGGTTGTTGAATTCATCGCTATTTGGGTCGTTAATTTAGTCGCTGAATTTGTCGCTAATTTGCTCGCTAAATTTTGTCGCTGATGTGTCGTAATATTTTTCTCGTTGTTTCAGTCGTTGATTTGTCGCAGAATTCAATATTTTTTTTGTCACCTTTGGTCGCTGATTTTGTCGCAAATTTGTAATTGTTTGGCTATATTTTTCCAGTATTCCAATTTTTTTTTGTCTACACATTTTCAAGAACCTGTTGAATTTCAAATATAATAACCAAACCTGTTTATAAAATAGTCATTCATTACAATAATAATCAAATAACACAACATTCATAATTAAGTTATTAATGGCAATAAATATACATAAACAATTCGAATGTAAAGTTTACCCCTTAAGAAAGTATATTGAACACATAAGGTCTTAATAATCCGACACTCCAAACACAAACAAAGAGAACACCAACTTTAATAATCTGACACTCCAAACACAAACAAAGAGAACACAAACTTTAATAATCCGACACTCCAAACACAAATAAAGAAAACACCAACTTTGATAATCCGACACTCCAAACACAAACAAAGAGAACACCAACTATCAAGTATATCCTACATACGAACATCGTCTTCCTCCACATTGTCATTTGCCAGAGCAGGAGGAGCATTTGTTTTCCTTCGTTGCTCAGATAAGAATAAGCGCATATCATCTAAAACATCATTCACCGAGCACACATTAGCTATAACTTCATTCATTGATGCTATAACCTTGGCTTGCTCTTCTACCTTTTGTTGTAATACTTTCATAGTTTCCAATACCTCAGAGTCATTGTAATTAGCAGACGTTGCAGAAAATGATGACCCAGATGGTTCATAGCATGAATAATGGGATGAGGAAGAACCCAGCCCATAAATACGAGATGTCTTACCGGTGCCACCAGCAGCCTCCACAAACACGCGTCGCTCAAGCTCTATTTGGTCCACTTACAATTATCACAACTACAAGGCTACCCATGTCTTGGGCCACAACCCTGGCTATCAAATTATAATGATCAGAGTAGATATTAGACTTAAAACTTTGCTCAACAAACTAGCAAAATAATAATTAATAAAAAAAATACAACTTGAACAAGACAGAAGAATGCCTAATTTCTTTTGTTCATATTTTAGTCACTATAAGAATTTATGATGGCCATGATAAGAAGTAAAAGATTATAAGAATTGAGAAAATATAAAAGTTCAAACATAATATACAAAAACAGTTCACTAGATTTTTTGTGCAACAGCCGGATTCTAGGTTATTTATGTTCGGCAACGAATAAAGCAGGTATATAGATGTTTCCTGTGAGAAATAAATCTGGAGAATTTTATTTTTCTAGCATTAATAATAAACACATTTCCCTACATACAGAGGAAACCTTTATGGAAGTCAAAGAAACAAGATTTTGAATTTTTAATATTCATATATCTAACAGAACTAATAAATAAAAGAAAAGGAAAACAACTGTTACTAATAAATAAAAGAAAAGGAAAACAACTGTTATGTGTCTGATCCTACTAATAAACAAGCATGAAACAATTATATTCCTTTACGCTGACTCAGTTGCTAGAAAAGTTGCCACACACTATCATTTTCCTACCAGCTAGATTTTTCATAACTGCAACAGTTAAAAATCAGAACCTAGGTGTAATGTTTTCACATTTTTGTTCTTCACACAAAAGTAAGTGTAAGAATCTATTCCATTATTCATGTAACAATGAGATATCTTATGAGCGGTTTCTACAGATATTCCATCTTTTTTCCCATTTTGCTTTTCCTCCGTGTAATTAGCCATAGGATGTTTGCTAGGAAAAATAAATAAATAAATGGAACAATTAACCATTATTCTCACTGTGTCAAGAAACATAACCAATTATATATGATGCTAACCCAATTATGATTGATTTAAATACCATGTATTAACCCAATCATAAATGATGCAGAGCAGTTATGACAAATGATAAGAATAAATGTCTTCGAAGCTTAAAACAAACAACTATTGAAACTTTTAAGGAGATGGAATATCCTTTTTTTCTATATGTAGCTGGAATCCACAGCCCATGTCCAAGAAACTAGCATCCTGGAAATCTATTAACCAAAAGAAAAACTGAAAATGTTTATTTGAACAGCAAAGCTTTTATATTAACCACATCAACAAAACCCAGCAAGATGCATGCATAAAACAAAGAGCCTATCAACTTTTGGTCTCTTTTAAGAAAACTATGTCATGCTCATCCTAAGCCATCAAGCAAAACATAATTCACGAAAAAACAGACAAAATAATATGGCAACCATATTAACCAATGCTTTAGTAATGGCATTTCAGAACAAACTTTAACAACAGCAGCACAACCCAAAAATATATTAAACTGAAACATCGACAGTCATTACAGCCATCATCTTCACATTTCATATTGATTTACACATCCAAAAAAATAGCCAAGAATAGTGAAACATTCCCATCTAAGTTAGCGAGAAACAATACTCAACATGAAACCAAGATTTAATCACCTTTGTCAAGCACTTGGCAAAATAAATAGGATGAATCCAACTGGAAGTATCTGGCATCCCCCAATCAACTGGAACATCAGACACTTCAGGCTCCATTACCTATTAAACATTCATGTGTATGAAGTATGCAAAATCACAAAAAGGAATGTACAAACAATAATACAGAAATGAAGAGAAGAACCAACCTCAAAATAATCATCACCAAATGGAATATCATCAGTACTTCCAATGTCAAAAACATTATACTTACTGGCTTCCCTTCTATTCTCGTACATCGGAATATCAATCCCAATTAAAGCATTCTGAAGGTAAAGTAGTGTAAATAGAAAAGTGACTCGTGTTCATGCAGCTCAAGCTATAGCGTAAGGGGGGAAATAATAAATATCTTAAATCATATTGATGTTGACCAACGTAAAAGACAAAATTGTAAGGGTTGCTGAATACCTTCAAGATATACAACATCAAAGATATCATCAGTACCCAAATACTTATAGTAAAATCTTTCAGTTCCCCAAATAGAAAGTAATAGACTCCAAAGGTAGCAAGCTTTATGTTGCTTGTCTGGCCACTTTAACAGTCTTCTATTCCAATTTTTTTGGGCTATAACAAATTCCCATTACCTAATCCAAATATATGAGATCCTAACCACATTGCCACCTGGTTCATGCCTCAGATATCAGGCATGAAATGATTTATTTTTTTTACCATCCCCGCCTAAAAAGATTTCTCCAGTCATATATATTTTGCAGCAGACACCATTACATTTTAGACTTCATTTTATCAGGCAAATTTAGACTGAAATATGAATGTCACTGTCAGGATTTATTGTTTTGGAACCTAAAAAACAATTGACACTGGTATATCAAGTGAAGCCTAAGCAAAAATATTTCATAAATTCCCAGCCGTCTACTATATAAGTATAGAAATGAATATTGAGGTGAAATTCAGAGACAAGGAATGTGCTTCAACAGCCTTTGAAGTGTAACTCTATAAACATTGAACAACAAATTGATTAAGTATCACTAAATAGCCAACAAGAAGATTTAAAAAAAAAAGTTCTTGGCTGCAGGACTGCATCAATTTTTCCCGTGCAATTCTGTTTTCTAAGTTTTGTTCACAGCTAAGCCCTCAAAGTGAATAACATTTGCATTCACCACCTAGCAAATCTTTGGTGCAAGACTGTGTTGTGAACAAGCTAGAAAGAAAGAACTAAGGTGGACCAGGAAAGACCAGCAAAGCACTGCTGTTAGCCTGGGACAAAAAGAAATGTATGACTATGCATTCGAAAAAAGAGAAAAACTTATAAGTGTATGGCTTGTATGGCTTAATGAGAATGTTGATAAATATGGCACTTTAATTTTATCACCACCATGAAATTATGCACACCTCAACAGTTGTCCTTTCTATTTCAGCAGAGTTGAGCCGGGTGTCTCGAATCCTTCTGTTGTCTTTAATTTCTTCAAGAGGATGATAACTTTGATGACTTGTATAACTAGATGAATCTGGAACGGAATCCAAGTAATCTGCAGCAACAGAAACTTTCCAAAGACAATGATCCCGTCCCTCATATGACAACTGGAATTGTGTATGTGTTGATCCAAAAGATAGATTCCTGTGTCTGAAATTTAATATTGAAAAAGAAACATGATTTTTCACTAAAACATGCTAATAAAAAGTATTTTATCACACTGAGAATATATTGAAAGACCTACGTAATGAGCCAGCCTTCTTAAAGGCAATATTGGAGGACCATAGATAATGAAATGCACATGTCCTAATTTAATTTGTGAATATCTCAAAATAGATAATGAAACGCGGTCAAAATCAAACATTAATCTGTAACAACGGATCTAAAATGGAAGTTAATTTGATTTCATTATTGATTTCATTTGTAATCTAAGATAATTTTCCATATAATTCCTCAAAGAAATATGCAAACAACTATTCTTTAACTACAAATAGAACAGAATAATCTACTAAAACTGGTTTGGATTAATGAGCAACAACACTATCACTGTTTAACAAGTTAATTGTTGTATCTGGTGAATCTGACACTAGGGCCATAGATCCTACCGGAAAAGCAAGGGAAGTCATCCATGGTGTTGATATGAGATTGCAAGGTGTTAGACGATGGAGATGACGGCGGAGAGGATCGTTGGAGAGGAATCGGACGGAGCGAGTTGAGTCTGTGGGATCTGGCGCTGATTCGGGAGTCTCTAAGTTGAGCTAACGCGCCTGGTTTGAGATATTTGAGGTAGGGCTCGGTTCTGGGATAGGCGCGAGTTCTTCACTTCATGGCTAGAGATGGTGAAGAAATTAGGGTTCAGAGAAAAGAGAAATGGGGATGGCATTTTTTGATGAGTGGGAGTGTGGGGTTAGAGGCGGGAAAATGGATAGGAGGGAAAGCCAAGTGAGAGCGTAAGAGGATTTCAAAGATGGCGAGGCGGGACTTTTTATTTTATTTTTAGATTAATTGTTCCAATTTTTTTATAAAAAATAAATAAATAAAACTTATTTATTTTTAAAAATAAAAAATAATTTTGCAATGTAAAATTAAGTTTTTTTTTATTAAAATGTAAAATTAAGTTTAATATGAAAGAGAACTTATTAATATCCGTTGCAAAATTCTCGCTAATTGGTCGCTATAGTCTCGCAAATTAACGATAATTCTGCGACAAACTATTTTTCTCGCAAATCAGCGAGCAATTTAGTGACTAATTTGCGACAAAAAACTTTCCAATAAAAAATAAACACATTCTTTTAATATTTTTAAAAAATGAATATATTTTTAATATATCAAATTTAGCGACTAATCTGCGACTAACTATTTTTCTCACAAATCAGCGAGCCATTTAGCGACTGATTAGTGACCAATTACTTTAAAATAAAAAACAAAATTAATTTCTCGCTAATTGGTCGGTATATTCTCGCAAATTAGCGACTAATCTGAGACTAACTATTTTTCTCGCAAATCAGCGAGCCATTTAGCGACTAATTAGCGACCAATTACTTTAAAATAGAAAATAAAATTAATTTCTCGCTAATTGGTCGCTATATTCTCGCAAATTAGCAACTAATCTGCGACTAACTATTTTTCTCGCCAATCAGCGAACCATTTAGCGACTAATTAGCGACCAATTACTTTAAAATAGAAAATAAAATTAATTTCTCGCTAATTGGTCGCTATATTCTCACAAATTAGCGACTAATCTGCGACTAACTATTTTTCTCGCAAATCAGCGAGCCATTTAGTGACTAATTAGCGACCAATTACTTTAAAATAGAAAATAAAATTAATTTCTCGCTAATTGGTCGGTATATTCTCGCAAATTAGCGACTAATCTGAGACTAACTATTTTTCTCGCAAATCAGCGAGCCATTTAGCGACTAATTAGCGACCGATTACTTTAAAATAGAAAATAAAATTAATTTCTCGCTAATTGGTCGCTATATTCTCGCAAATTAGCGACTAATCTGCGACTAACTATTTTTCTCGCAAATCAGCGAGCCATTTAGCGACTAATTAGCGACCAATTACTTTAAAATAGAAAATAAAATTAATTTCTCGCTAATTGGTCGCTATATTCTCGCAAATTAGCGACTAATCTGCGACTAACTATTTTTCTCGCAAATCAGCGAGCCATTTAGCGACTAATTAGCGACCAATTACTTTAAAATAGAAAATAAAATTAATTTCTCGCTAATTGGTCGCTATATTCTCGCAAATTAACGATAATTCTGCGACAAACTATTTTTTCTCGCAAATCAACGAGCAATTTAGCGACTAATTTACGACAAAAAACTTTCCAATAAAAAATAAACACATTCTTTTAATATTTTTAAAAAATGAATATATTTTTAATATATCAAATTAGCGACTAATCTGCGACTAACTATTTTTCTCGCAAATCAGCGAGCCATTTAGCGACTAATTAGCGACCAATTACTTTAAAATAGAAAATAAACACATTCTTTGCTAATTTGTCGTAAATTAGTCGTAACGTCGTCGCTCATTGTTGGCGCCAAGATCTGGCGCAAAATTCAGCGACACATTCAGCGAGAAAATGAACTTTTATCGCTATTCAGCGATAGATTCTACGACCATTTTTTTGTCGTTAATCAGCGACACATTTAGCGACGGAATGTTGGATAGACACTTATCTTAATTCTTTGTCGTAAAGTTGTCGTTGATAAAGTCGCTAATCAGCGACGAAATAAGAGTTGTCGCAGAATGCGTCGCTGATTGCGCTTTTTTTTGTAGTGGGTGCTGCCTAGACTTTCGTGAAAGAATGTCTCATACACTTATTTTGGATTTCAAAGACCTTTTGCAAGCGGGCTTGCAAATTGAAGAGTGGAAAAGGGAGAAGAACTGCTTTTCGGCAAGAAAAAATGAGAAAAGAAACTACCAGTCTAGCAACCAAAGCATGCAAAAGGCAGTTGATATTAATGTCATTGGCCAAGAAGCAATAAGACAGTTTTTAGAATTGGGAAGGTCATTGTCTTGGGTTCTTAATAAACTACAAAAGAAGAGATTGTTACAGCCCTTGAATCCTCATCCTTTGCCTAACCCTCTTCCACCTAACTTTGACACTAAAGCATTCTGCCAATTTCATCAAATGCAAGGACACGACACGAATAAATGTTTGAGGTTGAGGCATGAAATCTAGAATTTGATTGATAACAAAAAATTGCCTGTAATATCCCAAAATTTTTTAAAATTTCTAATTTTTGAAAAATTTGATAAAATAAATTATAATTTAAAAGGATAAATTAAATTAATGGTTTTAAATGAAAAATGAAGAGATTTTAAATGAAAAAGTGGAATATATATGTGATATATATGCAAAATATACATAACATATAAAAGTTAACACTTTTTAAAAGAAAAGTCAAAGTCCAATGGCATTTTTGTAAATAAATTTTAGAAATTTAAAATTAAAAAAATAATTCAAAAATAAATCATTTTTGAATGGAAGAGGGAAATTAAAAAGTCTTCATCTTCATCTTCTTCTTCATCTAGGCTGAATATCCATGGGAGCTAGACCAAGGAATTTGATTCTTCCATACTCCATAAATTGAAGGATTTAACAAGTTTTAAGTGGATTTTTGGTGATTTCCACCTAATTTGGTAAGTTTTCAACTCTTTTCTTTAAATTCCATGGAAAATTAAATTATGTGAGTTTTGGATTTTTGAAGTAGTATGTTATAATTTTTGGAATTGGAGTGTATGATGTTATTTTGGGTAGTTAACAATTATTTTAAGGTTAGATTGAAGAGATGATGGAGTTTGGATAAAGAATGGTGAAGAGAGAGAATTTAGGGTTATGGATTTTTGGAGTTTTCAAAACATGAGCTTTAATTGTTCAAATTGGTTCTAAATGTGTTGTTTTGATTCATAAACAAGTATTTTAAAGTAAAATATTGAATTTGGTTGTGATTGGTTGGAGTTTGAGAATGGAGGTGGAGATTTAGGGTTTTAGAAAAGTAATTTTCCAAAGTGGTTGAATTGTGTGATTTTATTTGTTTAAACATGTTGTTTAGTGTTAAAAGTGATGAAAATAAGCTTGAAATGATTAATGGATTATGTTGGAATGGAAAGCCTTCAATGGGGGAAGGTTATGCCATTTTTGAGATTTTAAGTATAAGAGTGTATTTTTATGATGTAAATGATTTAAATGTATTAAAATATGTTTTTAATAATATAAATAAACTTAAAACACTAATTTAATAGTAGTAGAATGGAAATCTAATATTAAAGTAAGGAAATGCTAAATTTTTGGAAATTTATAGGAGTGATGTTTAATTATGGTTAAATATTGAAAATGCCATTAAATGTTATACTAAATGATTATTTGCTATCACATTTGGTTTAGGCATTGAGGGAGGTTGATTTGCTTCATCTAAGTGGTGAAGGGCAAGTTGGAAAGATAGGATTGGAGGTTGTTTTAGGCTTACTTTGTGTTGCTAGTGGAGGTATGTACAAACTTTGAATATATTGTTTATATTTGCATGACATTTGGGCTTAACACATTTTGGTTGGAAAATATGTTAAGCTACTTGGTACATTGATTGTGTATGAATAATGTGCTATGACATTTGTAATGTCATATATGTGTTAAATGCATTGTGAAAAGCCATTGATAATGGCTAAATTGTGTAAAATGTAAAATATGTATATTATGTGAAAATACCCAAAGTAATTGGGTAATGTGTTGTGAATACAAAAATGAGATATGTGGTACAATGAAATGAATTGATATTGATAAAAATGAGAAAAGTGAGAAAAGTGAGAAAAATGAGAAAGATGCGAAAAATGAGAAAAGTGAGAAAAAAAGTAAAAATAAGGCAATGTGCCTAGATTGAATATGTGAAAATGAGAAATAGATTAATAATGAGAAATATGAATAATATTGTGTGTCTAGTATGTTATTCAATTTTCAGAGTTCTGTATTTGGCGACATGCCTATAATTGCCTACGGGCTAGACGCTGGGCGTCATTGTAAAAATATTTTTGAGGTGAAAATATTGGGTCGTAAGCCTCAAAAACAAATATTTAAAGCTAGGATGAGTGAAAAGACTGGGTCATAAGCTCATGCCTAGTTGGAATATTCCATTGATATATTGCCTACGGGGCTAGACAATTGTGTCATTATAGACCAAAACAGTAACTCTGAAATTTGAATAGCATGTTAGTTATCTTTGGGCCCATGTTTGTGTTTGTTTATATATGAATTGTGATTATGAAATATTTGAAAAATATAAGAAAATGGAATGATGTGACCTATATATGCATTGTGCATTGACATTGCATTGAGTTTTATTATTATTATCAAAGTTTGTATCACTAGGCTTCGGCTTAGCACGATTGTTTTCATCGCGCAGGTGACAGGGTAGACTCAGCTGAGCCAGAGAGTTCTTCTAGACCAGGTTGGGTCTAGACTTATAGTTGAGCTTGTTGAGTTGTTATCGAGATCAGAAACACTGTCAGCAGCATGTATATATATTTTTATGTTATTGTACATTTTGAGTATTATGCATAATATATTATGTTTTGGATTTTATGTATTGTATATTATAAAGAATTTTTGGGTCAATGTATTTAAAATGGGAGAGAAAATATGTTTTAAATTATATATATAAATGTTTGAGAAACTTGGTGAAATTGAGGAGTATGGTTGAGATGGTGATTTAAAATTATGTATGAGTGTTTTCTTTTCGTAGGTTGTGTTTTGCTGAATTTTGAGATGTCCAAATTACAGACAAAATTCTGGCAAATTTTTCCTAGAGATTTTCATATATAATATTTATTTTGGGTTCCTATAACAAGTAAAGAATATTTATATGCTATTTAATTTTATATATTTAGAATTTGAAATTTTAAATTGGAAATGTGAAAATTTTTTATTAAACCGGTCTGTGACATTTTTGTATCATATATGCATATTTTACATATGTTGAAAATATGTATTGTACATATATAGGGTATAAGGGTCTTACATTTGTTTTGGTATCATTGCATAGGTTTGAGGTTCTCGACCTAGGTGGGTTGATAAAGTGAGAAAATGAAGGATTTGAAAATAGTTTTTAATAATAATACATGTATTGGCACTGGCAGTTTCTGATCTCTGATATAGTAATTTCTACTGTGTTTGCAGATATAGGTAGTCATGGCATCTCAGACGCATCAGGCTGCTGAGGGTAGTGCAGAGAGTGTGGCTACAAATGAGGGTAGAGATGGAGCTAGAGTTCTGTCTGCTGGCGAGGCATCTGTTTTTGTGCCTGTGAGACTAGCAGTTGATGAGATTCCATATGGCTGGGTATGGCATATGGTAGAGTTGTTGAGGCAGGCTCCAGTTTCGCAGCTGCCACAGCCACAGCCGCAGCCGCAGTTGCCAGTGAGGCAGTATGATAATCTGAGAAAGTATGGAGATGAGGACTTTGTTGGTACTACAGACCTTGCTGTAGCAGAGTAGTGGCTAGACAGGGTTCAAAGGGTATTCATTCAGTTGCAGGCTAGTCCAGAAGAGAAGTTTGATTATGCCAGATCTCTTCTGCAGAGGGATGCATATGATTGGTGGAAGACGGTTCCGCATACTCTGGATGATCCGAATCCTGACATATGATGATTTTCTGCAGGAATTTGAGCAGAAGTATACTCTGAAAGAGTATAAAGATGCAAAGAAGATGGAGTTCTTGAGTCTGAGACAGGATACCAGGACAGTGACTGAGTATGAGATCGAGTTTATCCGGTTGAGTCACTATGCTAGTGGGATCATTTCTGACGAGTTTGATAAGCACAGGAGGTTTAAGGAGGGACTGAGACCCTCTATCATGTGCATTATCATAGGCTCCCGGTATCAGGATTTTTTTCAGTTACTTACAGCTGCTAGGAGTGTAGAGAGAGCACAGGGTCTTGCAGCAGCTGCCAGAGTTGAGGAAACTAGAGCTAGGAGATCCCAAAGTGAGGTAGGGTCTTCATCAGTGAAGAGAGGCCGAGGGGGATATTTTCAGAGGTTTAGTTGGAGTCAGGGGTAGTTTGGCAGGTCAGTAAAGCAGTAGAGATAGAGACAGAGACCTGTAGTTTTAGTGGCTAGTGCTCCGACCCCAGTGGCTTAGAGACCAGCTCCACATACTTGTGTTCATTGTGGTAGAGCACACAGAGGTGTTTGCTGGTGGAGAGGTGCTTTGGGAGTGTGTTTTAGATGTGGGTTGTTAGACCATTTTATCAGAGATTGTCCCAAGCCACCAGAGGTTAGACAGATAGATACTGCAGCTTCTCGACCCAGTGTCAGAGGGGGTCATGGTGGTAGAGATTTTGGTAGATGTGGTAGATTTGGTTCTAGTCAGAGAGGAGGTTCTATAGTTGGAGGTAGTAGACCAGATGAGGCAGGACCATCACAACAGGTTTATGTGATGCAGAGGCAGCCAGATGCTTCAGCTGTTATTGCTGGTACTTTTACATTATTTGGTACTTTAGTTCTTGCATTATTAGACCCTAGGTCGATTAATTCTTACATCAGTGCATCCATCTTGCCTGTGAGTGATTTGCATTCTGAGTCCTTTGGATTTGATATTTTGGTCACAAATCCTTTAGGGCATAGTGTTGTGGTAAGCAGGGTGCACCGATATAGTCCAGTTGTTGTTCAAGATGAGGAGTTTCTCGGTGACCTGATTAAGATGCCTTTTAGGGAGTATGATCTAATTTTAGGCATGGATTGGTTATCCAAGCATGGGGCTATGGTAGAGTGTTAGAAGAAATGTGTTACTTTGAGAACACGTGATGGTAGGAATGTGATGGTATCTAGTGAGCAGAGATATCTTTCATCCATGTTTATTTCAACTGTTTCAGTTAGGAGGATGTTTCGGAAGGGATGTGAGGCTTATCTTGCTCATGTTGTAGATACTAGAGTAGTGGGGTCCCTGCTTGAAAGTATACCTACAGTTGTCGAGTTTTCAGATATTTTTCCTGATGAGTTGCCAGGGGTACCTCATGAGAGAGAAGTGGAGTTTGGTATTGATTTGTTGCCTGGTACCACTCCTATCTCTCTTACCCCTTATCGGATGGCACCTACGGAGTTGAGAGAGTTAAAGGTGCAGATGCAAGAGTTATTGGAAAAAGGGTTTGTCTACCATAGTGTGTCCCCGTGGGGAGTGCCTGTGTTGTTTGTGAAGAAGAAGGATGGCACCATGAGATTGTGTATTGATTATAGGTAGTTGAATCAGGTGACCATCAAGAGCAAGTATCCTTTGCCTTAGATAGATGATCTCTTTAATAAATTGAAAGGAGTAGCAGTATACTCTAAGATTGATCTGAGTTCAGGGTACCATCAGTTGAGAGTCAGAGATATGGATATACCCAAGATAGCTTTTTGTACGGGGTATGGGCATTATGAGTTTCTGGTGATGCCCTTTGGATTAACGAATTCACCAGCAGCTTTTATGGGTTTGATGAACAAGGTGTTCAGACCATATTTAGATCAGTTTATGGTGGTCTTCATTGATGACATCTTAGTGTATTCGCATATGAGGAGAATCATGATAGGCATTTGCGGATTGTATTGCAGACTTTGAGAGAGAAGTAGTTGTATGCTAAGCTGTCTAAGTGTGAGTTCTGGCTCGATCGGGTAGTTTTTCTTGGTCATGTGGTTTCAGCAGAGGGTCTTGAATTGGAGTCCGCCGAAGACTATGACAAAGGTTAGAAGTTTTTTGGGATTGGCAGGCTATTATTGTCGGTTTGTGAAGGGTTTTTCTATAATAGCTACACCACTCACTAGATTACTTCAAAAAGGAGTTAGATTTGTGTGGACAAATCGGTGTCAGGCGAGTTTTGAGCAGCTGAGGGAGATGTTGACTCAGGCTCATGTCCTTACCCTGCCTATGCATGTTAAACCATATGTGATATACAGTGATGCTTCACATAGTGATTTAGGTTGTGTTATGATGTAAGAGGGTAGAGTCATTGCTTATGCCTCTCGACAGTTGAAATTGCATGAGCTGAATTACTGGACGCATGATTTGAAATTAGCAGCAATAGTTTTTGCCTTAAAGATTTGGCGGCATTACTTGTATGGGAAAAATTGTTTCATTTATACAGATCACAAGAGTTTGAAATACCTAGGTGTTCAGAGAGAGTTGAATCTTCGGCAAAGACGGTGGTTAGAGTTGATTAAAGACTACGATTGTTTAATTGATTATCATCCTGGTAAGGCAAATGTTGTTGCTAATGCCTTGAGTCGAAAGTCTTTGGCAGGTTTGACTACTTATTCACTCTCGTTGCTTGTTGAGTTGAGAGCGTTGCATGCTAGATTTGAGTCTTCTAATGATGGTGCTTTGATGGCTCAGTTGCAGTTGAGGTCAATCTTGTTGGATCATATTAGGGAGGCTCAGTTGGCAGATGAGAGAATTAAAAAATTGTGTTGGTTTTTCAGAAGGGGGAGAGTCGAGACTTTTACGTGAGGGATGATGGCAGTCTATGGTACAGAGATAGATTATGTATTCTTGATAAGGCAGAATCGATAAGGATGATATTAGAAGAAGCACATCAGTCACTTTTTGCTATGCACCCTGGGAGTACCAAGATGTATCAGGACTTAAAGCGACATTATTGGTGGTCAGGTATGAAGAGAGACATAGCAGAGTTTATATCCAGATGTCTCACTTGCCAGAAAGTGAAGGTTGAGCACCAAGTTTCTTCAGAGTTGCTACAACCTTTATCAGTGCTAGAGTGGAAATGGGAGAGAGTGACAATAGAATTTGTAATTGGAGTGCCTTTGACCCAGAAGAAGCATGATGCAATCTGGGTGATAGTTGATTGGATGATGAAGACAGCTCATTTTCTTCTAGTTCGGATGGATTATTATCTTGAGAGGTTGGCTGAGCTGTATATCAATAAAATAGTCAGGTTGCATGGAGTCCCAGTTTCTTTGGTGTCGGATCGAGATCCTCAATTTACTTTGAGGTTTTGGAAGAGTTTGCATGATGCTTTGGATTCTCGATTGCATTTTAGTATTGCTTTCCATCCTCAGACAGATGGGCAGTCAGAGAGAGTGATACAAATTCTGGAGGATATGTTGAGGAGCTGTATCATTGATTTTACCGAGAATTGGAACATATTTTTGCCACTAATTGAGTTTGCTTATAACAACAGTTATCAGTCCAGTATTGGGATGGCTCCTTATGAGGCCTTATATGGCAGGAGATATAGGACACCTTTGTGTTGGGATGAGGTTGGAGAAGGTAAACTGGTTGGTCCCGATTTGATTAAGGAAATAGAAGAGAAAGTGAAGGTGATTCGGGATCATTTGAAAGCAGCTTCAGACCGATAGAAATCCTATTCAGATTTAAAGAGAAGAGACATTGAGTTTAGTGTGGGAGATAAAGTGTTTGTGAAGGTGTCTTTATGAAAGAAAATTTTGAGATTTGGCTGCAAAGAAAAGTTGAGTCCTCGTTTCATAGGACCATATGAGGTGTTGGAAAGAGTTGGTCCAGTGGCTTATAGACTAGCTTTGCCGCCTGAGTTGGATCGAATACATAATATTTTTCATGTCTCAATGCTTTGGAGATACAGGTCTGACCCATCTCATATCTTGTCAGTGGAGTCTATTGAGGTGAGTCCAGATCTGACTTACGAGGAAGAACCAGTAACGATTTTGGCACGAGAGGTTAAAGAATTGAGGAATAAGAGGGTGCCACTTGTGAAAGTCCTTTGGAGGAATTATGCCACAGAGGAGGTGATATGGGAGAGTGAGCAGGCGATGCAGAGTCAGTTTTTCCAATTGTTCCAGACTTGAGAAAGGTAATTTCGGGGACGAAATTTATTTTAGGGGGAGAGAATTGTAATATTCCAAAATTTTTGAAAATTTCTAATTTTTGAAAAATTTGATAAAACATATTATAATTTAAAAGGATAAATTAAATTAATAATTTTAAATGAAAAATAAAGGGATTTTAAATGAAAAAGTGAAATATATATGTGATATATATGCAAAATATACATAACATATAAAAAGAGAGCACTTTTTAAAAGAAAAGTCAAAGACCAATGGCATTTTTGTAAATAAATTTAGAAATTTAAAATTAATAAAATAATTCAAAAATGAATTATTTTTTAATGGAAGAGGGAAATTAGGACTTTTAATTTATTAAATAAATAAATAATTATTAAATTATTTTAATATATATATATATATGGTTTTAAATAAAGATGAAAGGAAAAAAAATTAAAAAGTCTTCATCTTTTTCTTCTTTTTCATCTAGGCCGAATATCCATGGGAGCTAGACCAAGGAATTTGATTCTTCCATACTCTATAAATTGAAGGATTTAACAAGTTTTAAGTGGATTTTTGGTAATTTCCATCAAATTTGGTAAGTTTTCAACTCTTTTCTTTAAATTCCATGGAAAATTGAATTATGTGAGTTTTGGATTTTTGAAGCAGTATGTTATAATTGTTGGAATTGGTGTATATGATGTTATTTTGGGTAGTTAATAATGATTTTAAGGTTGGATTGAAGAGATGATGGAGTTTGGATAAAGAATGGTGAAGAGAGAGAATTTAGGGTTATGAATTTTTGGGGTTTTAAAAACATGAGCTTTAATTGTGTAAATTGGTTCTAAATGTGTTGTTTTGATTCATAAACAAGTATTTTAAAGTCAAATATTAGATTTGGTTGTGTTTGGTTGGAGTTTGAGAATAGAAGTGGAGATTTAGGATTTTGGAAAAGTGATTTTTCAAAGTGGTTGAATTGTGTGATTTTATTTGTTTAAGCATGTTGTTTAGTGTTAAAAGTGATGAAAATAAGCTTGAAATGATTAATGGATTGTGTTGGAATGGAAAACCTTCAATGGGGGAAGGTTACGCCTTTTTTGAGATTTTGTGTATAAGAGTGTATTTTTATAATGTAAATGATTTAAATGTATTAAAATATATTTTTAATAATATAAATAAACTTAAAACACTAATTTAATTGTAGTAGAATGGAAATCTAATGTTAAAGTTAGAAAATGCTAAATTTTTGAAAATTTGTAGGAGTGATGTTTAATTATGGTTAAATATTGAAAATGTCATTAAATGTGATACTAAATGATTATTTGCTATAACATTTGGTTTAGGTATTGAGGGAGGTTGATTTGCTTCATCCAAGTGGTGAAGGGCAAGTTGGAGAGATAGGATTGGAGGTTGTTTTAGGCTTGCTTTGGGTTGCTAGTGGAGGTATGTACAAACTTTGAATATATTATATATATTTGCATGACATTTGGGCTTAACACATTTTGGTTGGAAAATGTGTTAAGCTACTTGGTACATTGATTGTGTATAAATAATGTGCTATGACATTTGTAATGTCATATACGTGTTAAATGCATTGTGAAAAGCCATTGATAATGGCTAAATTGTGTAAAATGTGAAATATGTATATTATGTGGAAATACCCAAAGTAATTGGATAATGTGTTGTGAATGCAAAATTGAGATATGTGGTATAATGAAATGAATTGATATTGATAAAAATGAGAAAAATGAGAAAAATGAGAAAGATGTGAAAAATGAGAAAATTGAGAAAAAGAAATGTGAAAATAAGGCAATGTGCCTAGATTGAATATGTGAAAATGAGAAAGAGATTAATAATGAGAAATATGAATAATATCGTGTGTCTAGTATGTTATTCAATTTTCAGAGTTCTGTGTTTGGCGGCATGCCTATGATTGCCTATGGGCTAGACGCTGGGCGTCATTGTGAAAATATTTTGAGGTGAAAGATTGGGTCGTAAGCCTCAAAGAAAAATATTTAAAACTAGGATGAGTGAAAAGACTGGGTCGTAAGCTCATGCCTAGTTGGAATATTCCATTGATATATTGCCTATGGGGCTAGACACATGGTGTCATTATAGACCAAAATAATAACTCTGGAATTTGAATAGCATGTTAGTTTTCTTTGGGCCTATGTTTATATTTGTTTATATATGAATTGTGATTATGAAATATTTGAAAAATATAAGAAAATGGAATGATGTGACCTATATATGCATTGTGCATTGACATTGCATTGAGTTTTATTGTTATTATCAAAGTTTGTATCACTAGGCTTCAGCTTAGCGCGATTGTTTCCATCGCGCAGGTGACAGGGTAGACTCAGCTGATCCAGAGAGTTCTTCTAGATTAGGTCGGGTCTATCCTTGTAGTTGAGCTTGTTGAGTTGTTATCGAGATCAGAAACACTGTCAGCAGCATGTATATATATTTTTATGTTATTGTATATTTTGAGTATTATGTATAATACATTATGTTTTGGATTTTATGTATTATATATTATAAAGAATGTTTGAGTCAATGTATTTAAAATGGGAGAGTAAATGTGTTTTAAATTATATATATATAAATATTTGAGAAACTTGGTGAAATTGAGGAGTTGGTGATTTGAAACTATGTAGGAGTGTTTTCTTTTCGCAAGTTGTGTTTTGCTGAATTTTGGGATGTCCAAATTACAAACAAAACTCTTATCAATTTTTTTCAGATATTTTCATATATAATATTTATTTTGGATTTCTATAACAAGTAAAGAATATTTATATGCTATTTAATTTTATATATTTAGAATTTGAAATTTTAAATTGGAAATGTGAAAATTTTTTATTAAACCGGTTTGTGATATTTTTATACCGTATATGCGTATTTTACATATGCTGAAAATATGTATTGTACATATATAGGGTATAAGGGTTTTACATTGCCCGAGCCCAACAAGCCAAACACCAAAGACAATCCATTGCCAAGATTTAATAGAGTTCCACTATCGGCAACTTTCATGATTGGAGGAAGTTTGCATGAAAGTTTTGTCATGTCTTCTTTCCAAGATGTAGATGGAGAAGCAACCAAAGAAGAAGTGGTGTTTAGCAAAATTGAGCAAGCTATGGTTGGTAAAGAAGTAACAATCTGTTTTGTGAATGAATTTTGGGACTCAAGCGATAGTGATGATGGTCTTGAACCCAAAAAGGAGGAATGGACCTGGTCTGAACCTGAAGAAGATGGGGTGATGAACACTAGATCTGGTAAGCCTTATGCAAGACCACCGCCCAAGGAAGTAGAAGCTAATAAAGGAAAGGAAGTAGAAATTGGGAATAAATAAGAAGAAGACAACATTGTACTTAAGCAATTGAAGAGGACCCAAGCAAGTGTTAGTATTTAGGACCTATTGGCCACTTCGAAGAAGCACCGTGAAACTATAGCCAAGGCTTTGGCTAGCATGCCGATTTCCACTTCCATAACATCAGATAAGCTGGTTAACTTCGTGAAAGTTTAAGGAATGATGAAATGTGAAGATATTTAAAAGAAGAGTAAAGTTGATATGGGAATGGTATCGTTCTCGGATGTAGATTTGCCGGAAGAGGGGAGAGATCACATTCACCCTCTCTTTATCAAAGTAGAAGTCAAAGGAAAAAGGACTCCATGTGTGATATTTGATGATGGGCCTGCCATAAATGTTTGCCCACTTAAAATCTTGCCGATGCTAGCTATGTCAATAAGAGACCTAAGCCTAACTGAAGTGACCATCAGGGCTCATGACAATACTAAAAGGCACGCCGAAGGGACTTTCAAAGCTGTTGTGAAGGTTGGTCCAATTGAGTCTATGGTAGAATTTGTGATTTTGGACATACCTATTACTTTTGCACTGCTATTAGGATGACCCTGGTTTCATCCTCTTGGTGGAGTTCCTTCAACACTGCATCAAAAGGTCAAGTTTCTTGGTGGAGGCCGAAGATAATGAAGTGGTTAATGCTCTAATGATTGAGAGACCTCTCAATGGTTTCCAAGTAGCCATAATTTCTGATGATGGAATAGTGGATTCTAAGGTCCTAAACATGATGAAGAATATGAGCTACCTTCCTGGTGCTGGTCTTGGAAAGGGTAAGGCCGATGTGACAAAGCTTCCAGACTTCAAGACTCAAGTTTCCAAGAAAGAGTTGGGATATGAAGATTCTAGCAAAGATGTTCAGCTAAGGAAGAATGAGAAGATGAGCTTCCCACCACTTGAAGAAATTTTTGTCAAAGCTCTAGACATGGGACCACTCCAAGGGAAGCCCGAACCAGTCATGTTCATGGGAAAGTTAATCCTGGGTTTTGAGATTTTTGCTGATGTTGCCGAACTGGTGGAACAAGTGAAGAAAGAGCTCATCTTTCCAACTGACAAGGAGCCCAATCCGAAAGGAAAGAAGGGAGCTGTCCTGAAAGCCAAGAAGACTCCCGAGGAGATTGATGCTCTAGTGGAAGAAAAGTTCGAAGATGTTCTGCTTTATGATTTTTGAGAACAATGATTTTGGTTTTGATTTTAATTTATCTACTTTGTATGAGGATGATGATGTTTTCTTTTCCAAAATGAATGCAATAAAGTCTGATTTTGCTCACTTATGTGATGTTTTTCCTGATGGTTGCATACATCCAAATAGTAGTTATATGAGCATTTTTAATATTAACTCTATTGATACACAATCATTAAATTTGGGAACAACCGATAATCCTAAAAATATTAGCATAACATCCGACCTTACTCTTGATGAGAGGGAGAGATTTGAAAAAATATTTAAAAAATATGAAGAGATTTTTGCTTGGTCTTATGAGGATATGCCTGGAATAGATCGAGACATAGCCGAGCTTCTGATTCCTACCTACACTTATATGAAACTTGTCAAATAAAAACTTAGATGGTTAAGACCAGAATGGGCTGAATTTGTTAAAGAAGAGGTCATTAAACAAATACAAGTAAAGTTCCTTAAAGTGATAAATTATCTAGATTGGCTAGCCAACATAGTACCCATGCCAAAGAAAGATGGAAGAATTAGGGTCTGTGTAAACTATAGAGGCTTGAACAAAGCTTCCCCTAAAGACGATTTTCCTTTACCCCATATAGATGTCCTTATTGATAGTACAGCCTCTAGCGTGCTACACTCATTTGTAGATGGATTTTCCGGATACAACCAAGTGTTAATGGCCCAAGAGGATAAAGCCAAAACTGCCTTCATTACTACGTGGGGTATATTCTGTTATACGGTGATATCGTTTGGGTTAAAGAATGCTGGAGCAACCTATCAAAGGATGGCTACCACTTTGTTTCATGATATGATGCACAAAGAAGTCGAGGTCTACGTCGATGATATGATGGTAAAGTCGGATACAAGGGAACAACACTTTCAAAACTTAGAGTTATTATTTGAGAGAGCAGTGAAGTATAAGCTAAGGCTAAACCTGAAGAAGTGTGTATTTAGGGTTACTTCAGGTAAATTGTTGGGACACGTGATTGGTCCAAATGGCATTGAGATTGACCCTGACAAGGTTAAGGCAATCAGAGATATGCTGGCCTCAAAGACAGAGAGAGAAGTTTGGGGATTTATTGCCATGTTACAGTACATTAGCAGGTTCATAGCAAAGCTCACCACAATCTATGAACCTATCTTCAAATTACTTAAAAAGAATCAGCTAGTCGAGTGGAATGAAGAATGTCAAAAGGCCTTTGAACGTATAAAGGAGTATTTACTAAATCCACCTATTTTGAAACCACCTAAACTCGGCAAACCTTTATTACTATACTTAGCAGTAGAGGAAGAGTCGATAGGAGTTATGCTAGCCTAAGTAGACGAGTCAGGGGTTGAGCATGCAGTCGACTATTTAAGTAGAAAGCTCTTACCTTGTGAAATTAAGCATAGTATCATTGAAAAGACTTGTATAGCTGTAGTTTGGTTTTCTAAGAAGTTGCGGCATTGTTTTCAATCTTATAGTGTGCAAGCAATTTTTAGGTTGGATCCTGTGAAGTACTTAAGGGAGACACCCTCTTTGATCGAGAAATATGGTCGATGGTTAATAATTTTGGAAGAATTTGAGATTATGTAACCAGAAAAATAATCAAAGGTAGAGCGGTGGTAGAATTACTGGCTCAACAACCATTGCCGGATAATGAAGTGGTAGTCTTGGAATTTCCTGATGAACATTTAGAGGCCATAGAAATACAAGGATGGAAGATGTATTTCAATGGAGCAGTAAATAGGAAAGGAGCAGGATTGGGACTCATACTGGAATCACCCGAAGGGGAGTTTATCCCTTTAGCTAAGAAGTTGAAATTCAAGGCAACCAATAATATGGTGGAGTATGAAGCATGTATTTTTGGTTTGGAAACCTTAATGATTATAAAGGTAGATAAAGTGCAAGTCTTTGGTGATTCATTGCTAGTAGTATCCCAAGTGAATGGAAAGTGGGAGTTGAAAGAAGAGAAGTTAAATCCATACCACCATTACTCGACCATGATCAAGAAGCATTTTAAGGAGTGCAGATTTATACACCTACAAAGAGAAGAAAACCAGATGGCCGATGCCCCAGCCACACTGGCTTCGGTATGGGAGAATCCTGAAAATTTAATTCTTAAGCCACTGGTTTTGACCGGTTCATCAACTCCTTGCTATGAATATGAGATAATCATGGAAACTAATACAGACCATGGCGCATGGTATGACACCATTAGACTATTTTTGGAGAATAAGAAATACTTATTGGGTGAAATAAGGGAAGAGAGAAGAGCCATAAGGCAATGTTCCTTACAATACATCACCTTTCATGAAGAGTTGTGTCGAAGATGTCCTGATGAGGTGCACTTGAGATGCTTGAGAAAGCCTGAAGCTAAGTATATCATGTCAAAAATACATGTAGGAAGTTGTGGTCCACACATGAGTGGTTTAGCCCTAGTTAAGAAGATAATTCGATAAGGTTACTACTGGTTAACCATAGAGAGATATTGCATTGAGTTTGTGAAGAACTGCTAGCAATGTCAGATGTATGGTAATTTGAATCACATGCCTCCTGAAGAATTACATTATATGTCTTCACCTTGGCCCTTTGCAACTTGGGGAATTAGCATTACAAGAGAGATACATTCGACAGCTTCAAACGGTCACGGCTTTATCGTGGTAGTAGTGGATTATTTTTCAAAATGGGTTGAACCTGAATCTTTCAACAAGCTAAGGGCAAGGTAAATGGAAAGATCTATTAAAAAGAATCTCATCTGCAAATACGGGGTCTCGCACAGTGTGATATCGAACAATGGGGTACAGTTTCAAGAAGCAGTTAAGGACTTATTCTCGAAGTACCAAATTCATCATTATCGATCCTCTCCTTATATACCAAAGGCTAGTGGTGCAGTAGAAGTGACAAACAAAATAATTAAGCTGATTCTATCCAAGATGACCAAGACATATAGGGATTGGTCAGAAATGTTTCCTTTTGCTATATGGGGATACAGAACAAGTGCACGAACGCCTACTGGAATGACATCATTTTCCTTAGTTTATGGGATGGAAGCAATGTTACAAATTGAAATAGAGATCAAGTCATTAAGAGTGGTCCTGGAAGCCGAACTGCCTGAGACAGAGTGGGTTGTAAGTAGATACACACAGTTAGCCTTATTAGAAGAGAGGAGGTTGAAGGCACTGTATCATCATCAGCTATACCAAAGGAAGATAGCTCGAGCCTACAATAGAAGGGTTAAGGTCAGAAAGTTTAGAATCGGCAACTTAATCTTGAAGCAGTGTAAACCTAATGTCTCTAATCCAGGAGGAAAATTTAGGCCTAGTTGAGAAGGATATTGTGAAACAAGTCATGAGCAAGGGTGCAGTCAAAATATCAGACATGGACGGGAACGAGTTTAGTGAGCCGGTGATCATGAACAGGTTGAAGAGGTTTTATGTGTAAATAAAAAAAAAAGAAAAGAGCTCACTAGGTTGAAAACCCAAAAAGGGTGGCCTAGGCAAAAGTTAGAGCAGTCCGCTAGTTCTGAAAACCCAAAAGGGCTGACTAGGCAACAATTAGGGCTAAATGAGAGAAAATTATCAATTAGAAAACCTGAAAGGGCTGGTTGGCGACAGGAGTGATTTTGTGTATGCTAGCTTTATGTTTGATTGTTTCCCAATTTAATAAAATAGAGTTAATATTAAAATTATTCTATGTGTACTGTTTCAAGTATTTGACCAAATATGGTAAAATAAATAACACAATAGCAAAAGGTGATGACAAATTATAAAAGGAAAAGAAACATCTTTTATTATGTTCATTATTTTTCATCCTAACATTATTCTTTCTAAAGTATTAACAAAATGTAAAATCTATGGCAAACGATAAGTGTAGCGTGCAGGCCAGCTTTGCTTCAACTGATCCAAGAAGGCTTCAGTCAGACAAGACATGTCCAAGTCAGGAGTAAACTCAGAACCTCAAGGCTTGGCTCCATACTGACGGCCAAGTCAACGAGGATCATAGAAAGTACCTCGACGAAGAGCAGCAAGAGGAACATACATCAAATATGTCTGAATGGTGATATGAGAAATCTTCCACCAAGGCACTAACCAATGGATGTTGACTGCTGACTACAGCACGTGAACGGATCCAGTCAACCCAGTCGGCATATGAAGAAGCAGGATGGAGTAGTTTCCTGGTAGAATGATGTCACAATAGGTATCTGGCAAAATCCATGGATGGAGTGTCGTGCAAGTAGAGACGCTCCTGAAGCCAAATCTGTAAGGAAAAAAAAAGCTCATTAGGTTGAAAATCCACAAGGATGGCCTAAGTAAAAATTAGGGCGGTTTGCTAGTTTCGAAAACCCACAAGAGCAGTCTAGGCAAAAATTAGAACCAATATAAAAAAAGGCCGCTAGGTCAAAAATCCTCAAGGACGGCCTAAGCAAATATTAGGACGGTTCACTAGTTTCGAAAATCCGCAAGGGAAGATTAGGCAAAAATTAGAATTAATAATAAAATAATAAGAAAAATGGTTCGCTAAGTTGAAAACCCGCAAGGGTGAATTAGGCAAAAGTTAGGATAGCTCGCCAGTTTTGAAAACCCGTAACAGTGGACTAGACAAAGATTAGAGTGATAAAAATAAAAAGAAAAAGGCCTAAATTGAAAACTCCAAAGAGTAGTTTAGGTAATTACCTGTAAAAGTAAGGGACTTCCGGCCAATCTCCTCAAAGATTCTAATTTGAATTAATCCAATCCCACTAAGGTCTCAGCAAAGATCACAGGTATCGGTGACAAGCCTTCTTCCATTTGGTCCATGATATCCAATATTCGTGGATTGATGTCCCCATCAGGTGAAACAAGCAAGAATTGTCCAAGCAAACATAGACAAAACATGCGTCGCCCATGCCTTGGTGGGAGCCAAATGAGAAATACAAAAGTCAATCAAGGGACCAAGCAGAATTTTCTCATCTCTAGTCAATTGCAAGACTTCGGGTTTTGAAATTTGAAACAACATTTGCATCTTTTGTTGAGTTTTGAAAATCAATATGGGCAACACCATTGGTTGACTACTTGGATATCCAAGGATGGCCTCAAATTCTTCAATCATGGGACATATCTCAAAGTCATTTACCTTGAATGTCCTAGAATTCACATCCCAAAAGGAAACCATGGCATGAAGAAAAGAATAGTCTAATTTAACATTTTGAAAGCACTTCAAAGTATTAATTTGAGATCAAGATATTTGCTTCCAATGAATAGCTTTCATATTGTTAAATAAACCTTTAATTTTCTTCAAATTGAGTTCTGTCATTATTGAAATTAAAGAAAATTTTTAAAATTGTTGAAAGGGATTTTTGAATACGGAAACAAAATTTCATGAAAAATTTCTTAGTTTTCACTGGGAAATATAGCATTGAAAGCTGCTTTATATAAGGGATTACTTTGTTCACCGAGTTTGATAAGGAAAGGGCAATAATTCGGGCTGAGACGCGCAAGGAAAGGAAATTTAAAAGATTTTGAGTTGCCGTGTTATGTTTGGATTTACAAATTAGGGATGCTTTAGGATCTTGAATTATGAGGGAAACTTCCGTATATACTGTAATAATAATAATGATAATGCAAAATGATAAAAAAAAAAGAGAAGAAGAAAAGTCAAAGTTACAATAAAAGTAAAAATTATTGTTATTATTATTATCATTGTCATTATTATTATTATTATTGTTATGATTAATAATATAGTATTTCCTCAATTAATACAAGGATCACTGAGATGGAGGAGGTGGTCCATAATCAAACAAAGCTCTAAGAAAGTCATCGCCTGTTGGAGGAGGAGGCATATCGTCTGTCCCAAGTCCACCTGAAGAAGGAATTCAGGCCCATAGCAGTAAGCATATGGAGTAGACGCAGAAATCTCATGGTCTATAGCTTGGGGCCCCCTAGAAGATGAAGCACTGGGATCCCTCATTCCCTGGAACCAAAAGTCTCAAAAGTTTTGCTCCAACTGATGATACAATCTTTCAAGATGGGCAATCTATTGGCGACTAGCAGCTAACTCTTCTTGCAGTTTCTTGTTTTGTTCTTCAAGCATTCGTTGTGAGTCAGAAAAGGAAAGGGTAAGAACATACATAATCATGCATACATATAGCATAAATCATCATGAAATAGGATGACCTACCAGGTAACTTGTATTAGAGCCTTGAGGATGAGATGACACTTCCAGTTGGTGAGAAGGAGCAAATGGAGGAATAATAGAGAAAGGTCTAGCCTCGTGATCAAATGAAACAGTAGCCTGCAATAATCATGAGAACAATCGAAATAAGTTGAAAAAGAAGCAATTGCAAGGATAGAATGACGCGTATTTACCTAAGAGGTTCCAGCCTTGGAATAAGAGATAGATTCTCTCTCCTCCTCTCCATAACTAGTTTTCTCATGATTTCCTTCTTCCTCTTTAGGAAATCCCTGAATGCCAATAGGAGACACATCAAAGTTCGAGAGCTGTGTTTGAATGAATTGCGTATATGATGTGCCCGATACACAAAGATAATCTTCAACATCATAGCCATTTCGAGCTAACTGCCATAAATTTTTTGGCATTGATGTAATGTTCAAGGTATACATTGGGTAGTTCATCGAGACCCTTCACCGCTCAGGGCCAAGGAACCATTCATATACCCTTTCTCCAAAAAATCAGCCACTAGACTTAGGACCAACAATGATTCGACGGGAATGCTGGTAAGGTAGTACAACATTCATAAAAGGAGTCCAATTCGCCTGCTCTTTAACTTTTCATTAAGTCAAGTCAACCTATAGGATGACAAAAGGTAAGTAAACTTTTTAAATAAACTATAAAGTATACTAATACTATTTTACCTGGTCCTAGGTTAGGTAACTCAAGTGATAACGCTAGGTGTGCACATGATGAGAGCTGAGAACTGCTGTGCGATCGGACAACCAAAAACCTAACCTTAGATATCTGATTATCTCTCGAGAAATATCAGACACCCTCATGAGATTATGTTCATAATCCCATACCTATAATAACAATGGAAATCAAATTCATGCAAATATATGAGTTGAATTAGCAATGGCAGGAGACAATACCTCGACAATCACCATGAAGCCAATGAAAGACTTCTTATTCTTGCAAATCTTGTCTAGGCCATGATAGAGATAGGCAAGGCTAGCTTCACCCCAGCCAACAAGCGGTACCATATCCATTTCAACAAGGGCCCTCAACACCGACAAATAGATGGCAGATTCGGTGCTGCATAAAATGGTCGACCCAAGCAAATATAGTAAAATTCTCGAGTATATTGTTTGGTTGTTTCTCTACAAACCCGTCCATCTTAGCTCATCCAATAACTCCGAATCAGCTCAATTTTTATCTTGAAGGGCTCTTTGAGTGAAGGTTCCATACCAATTAATTGTTGAATCTCTTTGTGTGTCAGGATATCATTGGTAAGAGGAACCGGAAAGCCATGGTACCAGATACCAGTTATGGTTGAAAAATTGACTGGGCCAATAGTCATTTCTCCCACAGGTAGGTGGAAAGTATGGGTCATGTCCATCCACCGCTCTGATAACACTTGAATAAAGCTTTCAAAAATGCACTCTCGGATGATCCGTTTTACTCGAGAAGGCGCTACATCATACCGTTGCCGGCTTTATAAACACACCCTCCACCTTGGACAATGCAATGATCATGCTAAAACAGAACAAGGTAAGCCAATACGAGGTAAGTATATCATCTCACAACTCCTATTGTTTCCATGTCTGGAATTACTCATTACTATATTTTATTTTATTTTTTTAGCATTAGAATATTTTTTACTATTCATTTGCTAATATACTAAATTATAATTAAAAAAATAAAGAAATAAATAATAATAAAAATGATAAAAAATAATAATAAAATGATTAATGTTTATGCTGCTAAAGTTGCAGTGTTACCTCAGTTTTTAGACTAGAACTACGATGAAGTTGCATTTCAGCTAGTGGATTGATAGTCCCACGTTCATATTGTCGAATACATTCTAGCAACTCAACATTAGATCGAGGTCTGAATCTTGAAGCAAGCCTTCCTTCCATTTGATGGCTAAACTCTTTGTACTCAAATTTATGTATAACTTTTAACTGAATAAAAGTGAATGAAATGGAGGAAAAACGAGAGCCTTTATATAGGCAAATTGCAAGAGAAAAAAAAACAAAAATGAATAATAATTTCGTCAACTAAAGAAAAACCACTATTGGTGAATAGTGAGCAAATAGTACTGAACAATATCTAAATAGTAAATTCAAATCATTCTTTCCAATTAGTAAACAGTTTGTGTGTATAAAAATATTTTTTTAGTACTTTTAAAAATTATTTTTTCACGCAGGAGGCAAGAGGATACATGTATGGTAAAAATAGCTAATTTTTTTGCATTTTTGCAGGTTTATTATTAATACTCTACTAACTATAATTATCTTTTATAGCCACAGGGTCCAGAACCCAAATTATTTTTGAGATCAGAGCTCACCACCGGATCTAGAACCTAAATCATTTTTGAGTCCATAACTCACTACCGGGTCTAGAATCCAAATCTTTTTTTTGAGTCCAGAACTCATTCTGGGTCCAGAACCCAAATCATTTTTGAGTCCAGAACTCACCACCGGGTCCAGAACTCAAATCATTTTTTAGTCCAGAACTCACCACCGGGTCCAGAACCCAAATCATTTTTAAGTCCAAAAACTCATTATGGGCCCAGAACCCAAATCATTTTTTGAGTCCAGAACTCACCACTAGGTCTAGAACCCAAATCATATTTGAGTCCAGAATCACCCCAGGTTCAGAACCCAAATCATTTTTTAGTCTAGAACTCACCACTGAGTCCATAGCCCAAATCATTTTCAAGTCCGGAACTCACCAGCGGGTCCTGAGCCCAAATCATTTTTAAGTCCAGAACTCACCCCTAGGTTCAGAACCCAAATTATTCTCGAGTCCAAAACTCACCTCTAAGTCCAGGGCCCAAATTATTTTTGAGTCCAAAACTCACCTCGGGTCTAGAATCCAAATCAAATTCAATCTCGGGTCTAAGTACCCAGTCTCGGGTCCAAGTACCCAAATGAATTCAGTCTCAGGTCCAAGTACCCAAATCAACTCAATCTTGGGTCCAAGTATCCGAATCAACTCAATCTCAGGTCTAAGTACCGAAATCAAATTCAATCTCGGGTCCAAGTACCCAGTCTCGAGTCCAAGTACCCAAATCAAATTTAATCTCAGGTTCAAGTACCTAGTCTCGAGTCCAAGTACCCAAATTAATTCGGTCTCAGGTCCAAGTACCCAAACCCAAAATATTTTTTAGTCCAACACCCAATCTCGGGTCCAAGTACCCAAATCTTGGGTCGAGAACCCATCCTCATCCAAAGCTCAAAGTCATGTTGCTTTTACTCTCTTCTACTAAAAGTCTCAGATCGTTCAAGTAGGAGGCAAACTGTAGACCCTTAATTTTTGACCAAGTCCAGTCCAATATTTCAAAATAAGTCTGAAATAATTTTTGTTTTATTTATTATTTATTTTAGTATTTTAATATTTATTTTAACATTTATTTTATTATTTATTATTTATTTTTAATATATATATATATATAATAAAAAATAAAAAATTGAACGGACCAATCGGTGGGTGACACAGGACAAGGCAACTCGCCGCAGGCCGAAAGGACCTGCGGTAAATTGGCTTGGGCCAATTCATCGCAGCTACCTGTTGCGATGAATTAGCTTGCCCCTGCAATTGCTGCAAGTTGGGGGAGGGCCTTGTAGGCCCTCAACCAAAAGTTCGTGTCCCAGCTCATTGCTCGCCCGTTGCTCACCTCTCAGTAGCCCGTGTCAATGTGTTGGCCAATTTTTGCTAAAATTTGATTTTTACTCGGAAAGGTCAATTAATTTCCTAAATAGCTTGAACTTCCTTAAGATATTAGGTTTTACTTTATAAATTCTATAAATACTAGCATTAAAACACAAAATAAGGAGGACAGCTAAAATTAATCAAGAATTATAATTGGACTTTCAAATTTTAAAGCAATTCGAAGTAGTCAAAAGCAAAAAGAACCCTTCCAACCACAATGCAACAAGGCAGTGTTGTCTTGATTAAGGTTTCTCCAGAATTCCAACGATGGTGGAACCAACAATGAAGGTTTGATCTTAATCAATAATTTCTTGTATTCACAATAGCCATAACATGCTTCCTTTGAAATGTTTTGTTGATATGTTTTGATATTAATTTTTTTAGTAGCATAAAGTTGTTAAATCTGAATTATATGCTTTATAAATCAAAACTCTAATTCATTAAATCCTTAAACCCTCATCTAATTCCTAAAAACCCTTAAAACCTAATATTCCAGTAGCTAAATAATCCAAAAAATCCCAAATTATTTTGTTAAAACTCAAAGCCCTAAACTATTTTTTCCAAAACCTTACACTGTTTCATCAAATCTCAAAACCCTAATCCTTTTTCTAAAACCTTAATTTATTTCTCCAAATCACTATTTTTCTAAAATAATAAATTAAAACCCTAATCTCTTTTAAAACTTGTCATCCAATAACCCTACCTTCAAATTATTCTACCCAAAACACCAAAATTGTAACCTAGTAAAAAAAAAACTGAGAAAACCCTAATTTGTTCCCAAAGTATGAAAACCCAATTCTCCCAAACCCTAGTCAAGGAGCCTTAAAATCCTTAAACTGTGATTCTCAAAACCAAGAACCCAAAACCTAAAATCCTAATTCCAATGGCTCAAATTTTGAATTTAGGTCCAATCCCTAATTTCAATAATTTAAAACCATAAACCCTAGTTTCCTAAACCATGATTCATAAAACCCTAGTTTGTATATTTAGTCTTTAATTGTTATTTGAATCATGCTTTACATACTTAGTTTACATCTTCATATCTTGATCTTTATTTGGCTTATAATGAATGGTTTACTTTCATGATGAATGCCTCTTATTGGTTTACTTTATTTTTATTATGTAAGAGGTATGTTTCCACCTTGTGGGTACCTCATTAATTAAGTTTAATGTAATTTAAATGATTTTCATTTTTTGGGATAAATGTAAAGGATACGTTTCCACCTTTTGGTGGGTTTCCTATTTAGTTTTAGACATTGAATGATGTAAGGATATGTTTTCATCCTTGGATGGGTGTCCATTTATTTATTTTGTTTGAAATGGTACTCGTTCAGCTTGTGGTTCTCTCTTAAATGGGAGGTCGCATGTTCGAATGAGGGAGGCAACCTCATTTGAGGCCAAATTAACAAATCCTGCTTTGGAGCCGTAAGGTGAACGGGTACTGTGGACTGGGCTAGTGAAAAGACTGGGTCATAAGCCAGGCCCAAGTGATAAATCTGGGGTTCGTTATAGTTAAAAAGGCGCAATTGTAACATCCTAGAAATTTTAAAAAAATTTAAGATGTTACAATAGTAGCTTCTGTTGCGCTCAAATTAACTGTACCACAAAGCGTCACTCTCAAGTATACAAGGTAGCTGTAGCAAAAGTGATCGCCCCAAGGTCGTCTCTCATGGAATCTAAAGTGGCTAATTGATTATCAGATTATAAATAACAAGTGATGAAGAAAATTTAAATTGCTAAATAATGAAGAAGATTGATTAAAGTTTAAAACAAATAAAAGTAAACTAGAACTGATGTTTTGATTCACTTGCTAGAAAGGTCTAGGGTTTGCACTTCTCTACTGCTTATATGTATGAATGGTTATTCCTCTTAACTAATTTAATTTCAAAGATTAAATCTCAAACAACTCAATTAATCAAGTCAAGGAAATAAGCTCTCGCATTCAAACCTCATTCAACTAATCTTGTTATAATTGAAATAATCCTTTCCTAGGTTATATCTCTAATTCACCTAAGTCCTTAATTGAATTGTTCCAGCATTAGACTTCATCTCTCGATCCGTCATCTAATACCTTAAAACACATAATTGGTGGCCAATCAATTATATATTAGCAATAATTCATTCAATAAAGTCTTAAAGAAATAATTGAGTTAAGAGTAACAACCAATTCATACAATCATAGCAGTTCCATACAAACCCTAGACTAGATCAAATTAGTTCATAATGATTTCAAACATACTCATCTCATTAATATTCAAAGAAATCAACTTAGACATGATAATGTTCATAAATACAATTTCAATGAAAATAAAGAGATAAAGTTAAAGAACAAAACCAAATTACAAACTCCTTGAAGCTTCTGAAGAATCTCTTGATCAAATCTTGCAAGAAGGTTGTATCAATGGCTAGAACAATCTAATCTAGGCTAGTTTAATCCAAAGTGAAATCAAAATCAAAGAACACAAATGTTAAAACCCTAACTTTGCTCTCTGACGGCTGAAAACAATCTCCAAAAACTCAACAGTCCCCAAACCCTAGCTTTTCTTTTCCTTTTATATGAAATGTCCGCTTTAAAATTCGGTGCGTGTTTGGTTCATGAGGGACATGGCCAAGTTAGAAGTGACTTGGCCGTGTTGGAGTGCATTGGAGGGACACGGCCAGTGACTTGGCTGTGTCCCTTGCATGTGTCACCTACTGCTTGTTTTTTTCTTCTTTCTTCTTTGGTTGAGTGACACGGCCATGTGGAGGTTGACTTGGCCGTGTTGGACCCTTTTGGAGGGACATGGCCAGTGACTTGGCCGTGTCCCTTGCCTGTGTCTTCCACTGTGAGTTTTTGATCTTCTTTGCTTTGGACTTTGGTGAGACACGGCCAGGTCAGAGTGACTTGGCCGTGTCTGGGCTTCATTGGAGGGACACAGCCACTGACTTGGCCGTGTCCCTTGCATGTGTCTCTCTCTGTGATTTATTTCCATCTTTAGCTTAGTATGGGACACAGCCAGTGACTTGGCCGTGTCCTCTGCCTGTGTCAGCTATTGTCCATTTTTCCTTCAGTCTTGGTTCCTTGGCTTTTTTAACCTGAAACAAAACTTGAACAAACTTTAAACAAGAGTTAAATAAACAATAACCAACAAAACATAAACACACACTAAAAACTAGGACGAAAATGACAAAAACACTGAAATAAACTAAAACTACCACAATTAATGAAAACGCTAAACAAACCGATTAAAACTAAGAAAATACCTAAATAAAACAATAATTATTATAATAAACAAGACACAAATCTATAACAAAAACTAATAAAACAACTACCCCACACTTACAACTTTGCTTGTCCTCAAGCAAATTCACATGACATAAATTAAAAACTCAAACAACCTTAACTATAATTCCAGCATATAAGATGAGATCCTTTAAGACACAACATAAATAATTGCACTTTACTTCAATCCAGGATTTTCTTAACTCATTCATTAATCCAGACATACAAATCTCATCTCTCATCTAAGTGTTTCACTCGATTTCAAAGGTTAATCACTCAAACCACTCATGACTGCATACTGCCATAAACTTGCTTAATTATCCAATATCTCTCACTGATTTTCTCAAGAAATAATCTGAAGGTCTTTCATTTGGATGTAATGGGGCTAAGGTAAAGGTGTGAGAAAAGACATTTAAGCTGGAGCATCAAGAAATGGAGTATCTAAATGAGACAATACTCTTGCTAAGAAACTCATAGCTCCCTCAAATGGCATACTCACCAACCCTTGATAATCTTACATACTTGCATAAAAATACATGAGTCAACATTCCTCTTTTGATAACCAATGCTAGAACATATATGAATTTTGTATATATATATAACTTTTCTTTTATTTTCTCTCTCTTTATTTTTACTTTTATCATTTTTTCTTTTTTTTAATATATATATATATACAAAATTAAGAATTGCATGGAACATCTAGCTTAAAATGTAGAGGAAAAGAATAAAGACTCTTAATCAAATACATTGTGCAAAGTATGCATTTCAACCCCTAATTAGCAATTCCATTTTTCTTTTTTTTTTACTTGCTTACCCCACACTTTGAAACAAACCACCCTATTGTCATATCATAAAACTCCATTCCTTAATGCATTGAGAATTGTGTTGATCAAACAAAAAAAAAAGGTCAAAGGCTCAACTTGGCTCACTAAGGAAATCAATATTAAGGGAGGTCTTTTTAAGCTAAAAGGCTAACCTAATTTGCCTTCATCATTTTAAAACTTGAGATTAAATCATAATGTGAGTTCAATTAGTATGCAAAAGCAAACTCTAGAGATGCAAAATCATGAAGGTGCACACTTAAGAAAAGAAAATCAACTGATAATAATATCAAATTATGAGGCTCAAAACTCACACAGGTGGGTTCATAAAGATTTATATGTCATGAATTGCAGAATGTGAAAATTGATCCTGAATGAATTCAAATGCCCATTTCTATGCTGATACTAAAGTCTCAACTACAATGTTAGAATCACAGAAAAGATAAATAAATTTTCAACAATTATGCCATGCACAACACAATAAAACACACCAACACAACCAAAACAAAAATTAAAGACACACTAAGACAAATAAAACAAAGATTAAAAAAAAGCTAAAAGCTTACCCCGCACTTTAGAATTTACATTGTCCTCAATGGAAAACAAGAATAATAAAGAAAAAGAAGTTAAGGACAACCTGTCTTCCATCGTACCTGGTGAGGCAAAACCTAACTTTCAAACACAAACACAGATGTTCAAAAATAAAATACAAGAGAGCCTAAGGGTTTCCATTTATTTAAACTAAACATAAAATCAAAATCACTAAATATAAAATTATAACTATGAAAGAAAATGCAAACCGATGGGTTGCCTCCCATTTAGCGCTTCTTTAATGTCATAAAGCTGGACATCATGCAAGGCTTAAGGATCATGGATCAAAGTGCTGTCAATGATCCTCACTTCCTGAAATCCTTCTTTATATGGTTTAACTCTATGTCTATTTGCTTTAAAAATCTTATTAGTTCTAGAGTTAAGCAATTCAATGGCACCAGAAGGACATACCTTAGTTACCTCAAAAGGACCACTCCATCGAGATTTGTGTTTACCTGAAAAACAGACGGAGTCGAGAATTAAAAAGTAAGACTTTCATACCTAGACTCAATGTCTGTCGCCCAATAAATCTGTCATGAAGTGCTTTAGTGTGATCCTTATAATTCCTCGAGCTCTCATATGCCTTTGGGTTAAGGCACTTTTGAGACTCCCTCACTAGTTTAGCCCCCTCTTCTAAGGTCAGTTTCAGCTCCAATTTCTCTGATGAACCTGTCTGCAAGAGAGCATCTGAAACAACTGCTTCAACACAATTAATTAAAGAACATTCCTCATATAAAGCAGTTGTAGGAATGGAAGAAGTGTTAAAAATAGAAAAATCAACAGTTTGCCCTAAGACAGTCATTGACAACTTACCATTTTTAACATCTATTAGGGTGTTGGTAGTAGCCATGAAAGGTCTACCCAGCAATATAGTGTGTGCTAATGGTGCAGGGTTACCTTCGTCCGTGTCAAGGACAATAAAATCCATAAGTACTATTAACCCACCAACCTTAACTAACACATCTTCTATAACCCCTTTCGGGAATCTAAAAGACCTATCAGCTAATTGCAACACCATTTTTGTCGGTTTAAGTTCCCCTAATTCTAATTCTTTATAAACAGAATAAGGCATCAAATTAATACTGGCTCCTAGATCACACATGCCTTCAGTCCCCTTTCCATTCCCCATGGTCATTTGAATTATAAAGCTACCAGGATCCTTTAGCTTGGGAGGTAGTTTATGCTACAGAACAGCATTGGCTACCTCTGAAACTATCACCTTTTCAATCGGCTCATACCTCTTTTTCTTGGTGATTAGGTCTTTGAAGAACTTGGTATAAGCCGGTATGTTCTTTATTGCATCCAGTAAGGGTAAGTTAATACTTACCTTAGACAGCATGTTGAAGATGTTAGAAAATTGCTTATCTGTTTTATCATCCTTCAACCTGCTGGGGAATGGTATAGGAGGCCGGTATGGATTGCTTGCCTTATGTAAATCTTCTAAAAGGGATTTCTCCCTTGATTTATCTCCAGCACCTTGGTCCTCTGATTCTCCTTCCTTCTTGTTCCCTTGGTCACCTGCATTCACAGAGTCATTTTCAACATTAGTGTTAATTACCTTACCACTTCTAAGAACAGTCACTGAATGTGCCTGCTCAGGTTGACTTGGAAATTTCCCCTTCTGTTGAATTTGCATCTGTTGTGCAAGTTGTCCTACTTGAGTCTCCACCTTTTTAAAAGATGCTTCTAATGAATCCAGCCTCTTATTAGTCATCTCTTGATTTTGAGCACTGACTTTGATGAAAGCTTGTAAACTTTCCTCCAAGCTCTCTATCCTAGACTGCCCTTGATTTGAGGATTGACCCTGCTCTTGGTTCTATCTTTGGAGCAAATGGAAAGGCTACTGAGAATTATTTGTTGCCCAAGAAAAATTTGGGTGATTCTTCCAACCAGGGTTGTAAGTGTTGGAGTAAGGATCATTTCTGGCCCTTGGTTGGAATCCTCCCATAACATTGACTTGCTCAGCATTACCAAAAGACTCATATGCAGAGGGACATATATTTGCTCCATGCCCGAAAGTCCCACAGATTCCACACACTTCTTGAGTAGATGAAGAAATATTGTTCTTCATATCCAGCATCTGCACTTGCTTTGTCAACTCAGCTATCTGACTGACCATTTCACTATTGGCCTCCAGTTGATTCACCCCTTTATTTCTTCCCCTTACACTCTTTTGTTGAGAATTAGCTCCCAACATCTCAAAGATCTCATAAGTCTCATCAGCTGTCTTTTCTCCCATAGCTCCCCCAGCTGCATTATCGACAGTGTTCTGAAATTGCTGGGTGAGACCATCATAGAAAAACTGGTTCAGAAGTTGAAGTGGGTAGTGATGATGTGGACACTGGATCAATAGCATCTTAAATCTATCCCAAGCCTCATGAAATGGTTCTCCTTCAAATTGAGAGAATGTAGCAATCTTCCCTCTCAACTCAGCTATCTTTTGGTGTGAATAGAACTTGCCCATGAACTTGTTATAAACTTGCTCCCAAGTTGTCAGTGAATTTTCAGGCAACATCATGAGCCAGCTCTTTGCCCTATCCTTCAAAGTATAAGGGAAACACCTCATCCTCAACTGATCTTCTGTTAGTCCTCCCAAAGGAAAAGTGTTGAGGGTGGAGTAGAAATCCCGAATAAAGTTCAAAGGATCTTCATTTGGAACTCCATAGAATGATGGCAGCATGTTGTAGTGAATGTTCTTCAACTCATAATTCCTTGTTGCATCTGTCAGTCTTATGCAAGAGGTGGAAGTCCCAATGACAGGTCTAGCAAAATCTCTCATGGTTCTTTGTCTTTCTTCAGCCATTTTAACTGATTGTGCAGAATCTGAGTCAAATTCAGAAGTGTCCTCCTCTGTATCAAATCCAGTGTAGAGCTCAAACTCTTCTCTGCTCCTTTTCACTCTCTGAATTTCTGGAATGAATGGATGTAGCTCTCCTTCGAGTGATCTCCTGCCTTGCATAAACAAAATTTTCTAGAAAAAGAAACAATTAAAAGCAAAAGACAAAATAAAATAAAATGAAAATAGTGAAAAATAATCTAAAAATATATATATATATATTTTTAATAAACAATTACGCCAATTAGCCTCCCCGGCAACGGCGCCAAAAACTTGTTACGCTCAAATTAACTCTACCACAAAGCGTCACTCACAAGTATACAAGGTAGCTGTAGTAAAGGTGATCGCCCCAAGGTTGTCTCTCAAGGAAGCTAAAGTGGCTAATTGATTATCAGATTATAAATAACAAGTGATGAAGAAAATTTAAATTGCTAAATAATGAAGAAGATTGATTAAAGTTTAAAACAAATAAAAGTAAACTAGAACTGATGTTTTGATTCACTTGCTAGAAAGGTCTAGGGTTTACACTTCTCTACTACTTATATGTATGAATGGTTATTCCTCTTAACTAATTTAATTTCAAAAATTAAATCTCAAACAACTCAATTAATCAAGTCAAGGAAATAAGCTCTCGCATTCAAACCTCATTCAACTAATCTTGTTATAATTGAAATAATCCTTTCCTAGGTTATATCTCTAATTCACCTAAGTCCTTAATTGAATTGTTCCAGCATTAGACTTCATCTCTCGATCCGTCATCTAATACCTTAAAACACATAATTGGTGGCCAATCAATTATATATTAGCAATAATTCATTCAATAAAGGCTTAAAGAAATAATTAAGTTAAGAGTAACAACCAATTCATACAATCATAGCAGTCCCATACAAACCCTAGACTAGATCAAATTAGTTCATAATGATTTCAAACATACTCATCTCATTAATATTCAAAGAAATCAACTTAGACATGATAATGTTCATAAATACAATTTCAATGAAAATAAAGAGATAAAGTTAAAGAACAAAACCAAATTACAAACTCCTTGAAGCTTCTGAAGAATCTCTTGTTCAAATCTTGCAAGAAGGTTGTATCAATGGCTAGAACAATCTAATCTAGGCTAGTTTAATCCAAAGTGAAATCAAAATCAAAGAACACAAATGTTAAAACCCTAACTTTGCTCTCTGACGGTTGAAAACAATCTCCAAAAACTCAACAGTCCCCAAACCCTAGCTTTTCTTTTCCTTTTATATGAAACGTCCGCTTTAAAATTTGGTGCGTGTTTGGTTCATGAGGGACACGGCCAAGTAAGAAGTGACTTGGCCGTGTCCCTTGCATGTGTCACCTACTGCTTGTTTTTTTCTTCTTTCTTCTTTGGTTGAGTGACACGGCCATGTGGAGGTTGACTTGGCCGTGTTGGACCCTTTTGGAGGGACACGGCCAGTGACTTGGCTGTGTCACTTGGCTGTGTCTTCCACTGTGAGTTTTTGATCTTCTTTGCTTTGGACTTTGGTGAGACACGGCCAGGTCAGAGTGACTTGGCCGTGTTTGGGCTTCATTGGAGGGACACGGTCACTGACTTGGCCGTGTCCCTTGCATGTGTCTCTCTCTGTGATTTATTTCCATCTTTAGCTTAGTATGGGACACGGCCAGTGACTTGGCCGTGTCCTCTGCCTGTGTCAGCTACTGTCCATTTTTCCTTTAGTCTTGGTTCATTGGCTTTTTTAACCTGAAATAAAACTTGAACAAACTTTAAACAAGAATTAAATAAACAATAACCAACAAAACATAAACACACACTAAAAACTAGGACGAAAATGACAAAAACACTGAAATAAACTAAAACTACCACAATTAATGAAAACACTAAACAAACCGATTAAAACTAACAAAATACCTAAATAAAACAATAATTATTATAATAAACAAGACACAAATCTATAACAAAAACTAATAAAACAACTTCCGACACCATTTTCGGTGAATTTCTAGAGAGTGGCATATTTTTTGAACTCCTCTCTTCGAGATGAACATTTTGGTACCCAATTTGCTATCAAATTCTTCCGGTAAAATTTTTTCAGCGAAATGCCAACGAGGGACTGGAGAGAGAAATTCTAATAGAATTTTTCAGGCGTTAAATAATTATTTTTAGCGAGCATAAAAATTATAAATTATCAAGATTAATAAAAAAAATTCTAAAAATTAAATTTAAATTGTTAAATTAATTAATAATCATTAATTATGTTAATACTAAAATTTCAGGGACCAAACTTCAATTAAATTATATTATTGTCCAATCAGTTTTAAATTATAAAAACACATAATTCTAGAGTCTTAAATTGTATCATCGTAATTATTTTTGATATTTTATTCTGTAAACCATTTAGTTCTAAATTTTGACACTCCCGGACAGAGTAGTTGATCGAGTCCCTTCAGTTGAACTGTGAGTGATACTTTCTAATATATTTTCCTAAACTTCATGCTTTGCACCAATGTATGTATATATTTTTTAATAATAATAATAATAATAATAATATGCATTATTTAGAACCTAGAAATCCATCATTTGCTTGTGTTTGTGCAATTATGTGATGATAAAGAATTGTGATTGCTGAATGGAAATTGGAATGATATGAGAACCATGTAGGATGTGATTTGACTATGAAATTTATATGCTGATGTTATGATGATGAGTTTAGGATTGACTTGACGGTAGGGACATTCTCGTGCTTAGCGCTGCTTGTCTGTCTAATAGCACTGCTTGGCTTAGGCCGTGATGACAGACCCGGTATGTACTTGACGTCAAGAGATTATTTTGGAATAAGAGAGCCAAATAGGGGATTGACTCCCTAGATTTGAGATTTAGAATGGTTCTCGTGGACTAAATTCCATTACTGGATGATTATTTGGTGATTTTACATTGACACAATGCGTGAGCATCCCTTGTAATAGTATTAGCATAGTGGCCATGACAGAACACCAGTTAGGTATATTGAGCGGTATCATTCACTGAGTTGAGACATTCACCCCTGTCTCACTATTTTTTTTCAAGGTGAGTGCTTGTGATATTATTCAGAGACATTATTTCGCTTCTCTGGCAGGGATTTTATGTACAAACTAATTAAATATTTTGTTTATTTTTGTGTTGGTCTGTAATTTTATATTAGAGACTCCATAAATTTTAAATGTTAAGATATTATATTTGGTTTTGTAATTTCATGATTGATGTGACTGTTTGGATGTTTCTACGACTATGTTACTTCAAGCTGACTGTGGGGTCTAGTGTCTCAGGCTTCCTGCCCCTTAGTGCCGGTCACATGCCCTTGGGTTTTGTATCGTGAAAAAGCTGGTATCAAAGCTTTTGGTTTATTTTTTTCAAATAATGAGATTTACGGAGTATTGGATCCTTACACGTCTTTTTGAGTGTTTCTTGCTTTTTATATCTATGGTACTATTGTATTATGTCGAGTTAGTTTGTTTTGTTGTCATCTTTATATGCCTTATAATTTCATATTGATTTATCTTATTAGATTAAAGCTTTCTATTCCTTTTCAGTAAGATGAGTGACTGCATTACTAGAGCCGGTGCTAAAGCTCGAGTAGGTGCTGAAGAGCAATTTGCTATAGATGAGGAAGGTTCCACTATTATGACCAAAGTTGGTCTTAGAAATTGGGGGAGACATAGACAGGCTAGGAAAAAGGCTCCAACTAGTGTAGAAGCTATGCTCACAGGGTTTCAAAGAATTATGGTTGATATGACATGGGTTCTTCCTCCAACGGCTCTGGCTGCTGTGCCTGCACAAGTATTGTAATATCCCAAAATGTGCCCTAGAAGTTTTAGTATAATTGTTGTTTTATTTGAATTAAAATGTATATGTTATTGGAAAGAGAAAATAATATAAAAGGAGTGTATATGTTGTATATATGGATATATATATAACATATATACAAGTCAAATGGATGGTCAAAGGAAGAAGATATTTATTTTGGTTATTTATGAAATTACTAAAAAGGACAAATAAGTAAAAGGGAGTTAAGATATATAGAAGAGGGTATTTTAGTAATTTTTTTAGATTGCTTGGTGGAGGTTTAAAGAGATGAGAACTTTGACTTTGTCTTTAATTTCCTTTTCATTTTTCTTCTTTTTCTTTTCTTGGCCGGGTACTCCAAAGTTAAGAGAGCAATATAGAGTTTGATTTTCTAAGATCAAATTCAAAGGAGATTTCAAATAAACAAGTTGGAATTTCAAGAAATTTCATTATTTTGGTAAGTTCTCTCTTGATTGCTCTTGTTGTTTTTGAAGTTATTTTTGAGTTTGATGAAGTGTTGTTGATAATATGGTTAGGATTGCTTGTGGTGTGTTTGTATGTGATGGAAATGGAATTAAAGATAAGAAGTTAGGTTGGTGTTGGTGATGGAAGAGTAAGAGTTGTGTTTAGTGAAATTTTTTCTGTTTTACAATTAGTAAAGGCTGTGACATTTATGATTTTTAATTAAATATAGAAAAATGTTCTTGAAGTGAATTTTTGATATGTTGTGCCTCTATGAGTCTAGAATGACTGAAAAATATGTTGATTCGATTTTGGAATGGTTATGACTTTGGAAAGATTATTTTTATTAGACCTGTTCCAGCAGGTACCTTAACTGAGACAGATATCTTTCGGGACTTTTAATAAAATTTAGAAAAATAATATCCAATTGAATTTTGGATATGTTGTTGATTAGTGAGTATAGTATTTGAGAAAAATAATTTGGAACCACGTTGATTGAATTTAATTCATGGAATTCACAAAGTTCATAACTGCTGCCAGGATGCAGGGCAATTGGAGCAGTTTGGTTGGGTGAACTATTTGACCAAGATTTTATGTTCAGTTTGATCTGAAATTTTAAAGGAATGATTTTAAGATGTAAAATTTAGTTCTGTAAAAATTTTAGAGTTTTTAGTCAAGTAGATTATTTTATACAAGTTTTCAAAATAAGGATAAAGTGGAGTCTAAAACCAGAATTTACTATTCATATAGTCATTTTGCTAATATTCCTTTTGGATTAGGTTGTGAAGAGGTTGAATTGCCCTAAACTAAGTGTTGAGGATTCTTGGAAGAGTAAGTGTATAGAATGGTGTGATTTGGTTTTAAGGTAAGTACAAACTACATTATTGCATACATTCATATGATATTGAGACTTGAGACATATTTGATTATAAATGTGATAAGGAATCTAATGCATTGTGGATGTATATTAATAATGTTATGTTTGGTATAATGTGAATGTTGTGATGAGCATGTAAAATATGTGTTAATGCCATTGATTATATCCATTTGAATAATGAATTGATTAATGTGATTTGAAATATAACGAAATGTGAAATGTGCAATATGTGATGATGCAAATGAGATGATTGAGGCATGGTTGCCTAATTTGCTTATGAGAATGAAATGAATTGAGAAAGAAATGTATAAAGATATAAATGAAAAGAATTTTGTGTTTAATTTGTTATTCAACCTTCAGAGTTCTGGGTTTGGTGGCATGCCTATAAAGTACTGGATAGGTGAAAAGACCGGGTCGTAAGCCAATTCCAGTTGATAAATGTGAAATGTGAATTATAGTAACAGTCTTGCCGGGTTGAGGATCTCCTTGGTTTATCCGGGTTGAGGTCCAAGAGACTGGGTCTGTTACAGGTAATATTCTTGCCGGGTTGAGGATTTCCTCGAGTTTAGCCGAGTTGAGGTCCAAGAGACTGGGTCTGTTACCCTATCCATGGATAGCGATATATATATCGCCTACGGGCTTAATGATTGTGATTATAGACCAAAGCAGTAACTCTGAACTTTGAATAACATATTAGTGTCTTGTGGGCCCATGCTTGTCTTTGTTTTCAATGTGAATCATGAATGTTTTGATTAATTATTAAATAATGTAAGATTGTGAAATATAATATTCTCTTGAATTGATCTTGAATCTTGATTGTGTGACATTAGCATGGCATTAAAGCATCATAGCACTGTAGTTTTTACCACTAAGCTATTGGCTTAGCGCGAATGTGATTCTTCGCGCAGGTGACAGGGAAGAACCAGAGAGTTCCTCTACGCCGAGTCGAGCCTAGATTTTGAAGAGTGAATAGTGGGCTTTAAGATCGAAGACTGACTGCCAAACATGTATAAATTTTATGTGTTGTAAAACTTGAGTTTTGATGTATATGAATTTGTAAATATTGTTACTTTCCGTTGCATAGTGAACAAATATTTTATCTACTGTATTTCATAATAAACCTTTACTTTATTTTGTACTAGAAGTGTAAATCCTTTTTGCAGGTTGTAGCTGAGGTTATAAGGGGGATTTATTGGAAGTGTACTAAGAATGATTTTGTTTGCATTGGTTTGTGTAAAAATGTTTTCAAAAATCAGAAAAAAACAAGTTTTGTCGACACTTGGGATTGAATTTTTAGACAAAACTATGGAAAAATTTCTATAAAAATTGGAACAAAAATTTGACTAAGTAAAAGTGGTAGCAACATTAGGATAGTGTGGCACCTCTACTCAGCTTACACACGTAGGTCGGGAAGGGGTGTTACAATTTTTGGTATCAGAGCCTAGGTTTAAGATTCTCAACCTAGGTGAATTGTAAGAAAAAGAATATTTTGATTTTAAAAGTTGGTTTTTGAATAAAATACATGTTTTGGTATGGCAGTATTTGATCTTTAATGAGGAATATTCTGCTGTGTTTGCAGATATAGGTAGTAATGGAGTCCCATTCACGTCAGACTGTAGAAGGAAGTGCTGAGAGTGTAGCTCCAGGAGAGAGTAGAGATGGAGCTAGAGTTGACAGAGTTAGTGAGGCACCTGTTTCTGTGCCAGAGAGACCAGCTGCAGAGGAGGGTCCGCCGGGTTGGTTGAGGCATGTGGTAGAACTATTTAGACAAGTTCCAATGCAACGACCACCACAGCCTCAGATGCTGGTAAGACATTATGACAAGTTGAGAAAATATGGGGCTGAAGATTTCTTAGGCACTACCGACCCTGCAGTGGCTGAGCAATGGTTAGATAAGGTACAGAGGATATTCATTCAGTGTCAAGCCACTTCGGATGAGAAGTTTGACTATGCCAAATCCCTCCTTCAGAAAGATGCCTATGATTGGTGGAAGACTGTCCCTCATGCTATGGATGATCCACCTACACTATCTTATAGTGATTTTCTGAGGGAGTTCGAACAGAAATATACTCCGAGGGAGTATAAAGATTTAAAGAAGATGGAATTCCTGAGTTTGAGGCAAGACAACCGGACGGTGACGAAATATGAGATTGAATACATCCGGTTGAGTCGTTATGCCGGGGGAATTATTTCTGATGAAATAGATAGGTGCAGAAGGTTTGAGGAGGGATTGAGGCCCTCTATTATGTGCATCGTGGCTGGTTCTCGGTACCAGGATTTCTCTCAGCTTGTTGCAGCAGCTAGGAGCGTTGAGAGAGCGCAGAGCATTGCAGCAGCTGCTTCTGAGGAGGAGACCAGGGTTAGGAGACCCCAGTTTGAGACAGGGTCTTCATCTGTGAAGAGGGGGAGAGGAAGTTTTGTTCCGAGAATCAGTAGAAATCAGAGACAGCCGGGTAGGTCAGTGCAGTATCAGAGACAGAGATCGAGACCTACACCTTCTATAGCTAGTGCTCCAACTCCGATGGTCCAGAGATCCATTCCCCCTATATGTGTTCAGTGTGGTGGAAGACATGGGGGTGTTTGTTGGAAATATAGTGGATCAGCTGTGTGTTTTTGATGTGGATCGCCTGATCATTTTATTAGGGAGTGTCCTAAGATGCAGGAGCACAGGCAGGCTGAGTCTGCAGCCTCTCGACCCAGTGTCAGCAGAGGTGGTCGAGGAGGCAGAGGTTTTAGTAGGGGTGGTCGATCCGGGTATAGTCAGAGAGGAGGATCATCATCCGGAGGCAGTAGGCCAGATGAAGCCGGATCTTCTCAGAGGGTGTATGTGATGCAGAGGTAGCCAGATGCTTTAGCAGTTATAGTGGGTACATTTTCTTTATTTGACATTTCAGTACTTGCTTTAATTGATCCAGGATCTACTCATTCATATGTTAGTGCATCTATCTTGCCTGTGTCTGAATTGCATTCTGAGTCCTTAGGATTTGATGTCTTGGTGACAAATCCTTTAGGACATAGTATGGTTGTTAGTAAGGTGCACCGTGATAGTGCAGTTGGGGTGCAAGGTGAGAAGTTTCTTGGTGATCTGATTGAAATGCCTTTTAAAGAATACGATTTGATTTTAGGCATGGATTGTCTATCTAAGCATGGAGCTGTGGTAGACTGTCAAAAGAAGTGTGTTACCTTGAGAACCAGTGATGGTATCTAGTGAGCAGAGACAACTTGCATCCTTGTTTGTATCAGCTGTAACAGCTAGAAAGTTGATTAGAAAAGGGTGTGATGCTTATCTTACTCATGTGGTGGATACTAGAGTAGCGGGTTCTCAATTTAATATTATAACCACAGTTGTAGATTTTTCGGATGTGTTTCCTGAGGAGTTGCCAGGGTTACCCCTTGAGAGAGAGGTTGAGTTTGGTATCGATTTGTTGCCTGGTACCACTCCCATCTCTATCACTCCATATCGAATGGCACCTGCTGAATTGAGAGAGTTGAAGGTGCAGTTGCAGGAGTTGTTGGATAAAGGGTTTATTCGCCCTAGTATTTCTCTGTGGGGAGCTCCTGTGTTGTTTGTGAAGAAAAAGGATGGTACTTTGAGATTGTGCATCGATTATAGGCAATTGAACAAAGTGACTATTAAGAATAAATATCCTTTGCCTAGGATTGATGATCTCTTTGATCAATTAAAGGGAGCAGCAGTGTTTTCCAAGATTGATTTGAGATCCGGGTACCATCAGTTGAGGGTTAAAGCTGAAGATGTTTCTAAGACAGCTTTCCACACCAGGTATGGGCATTATGAGTTTTTAGTGATGCCTTTTGGGTTGACGAATTCACCTGCAGCTTTCATGGATTTAATGAATAGGGTGTTTAGGCCCTATCTGGATCAGTTTGTGGTGGTTTTCATCGATGATATTTTGGTGTATTCGCGTAATGAGGAGGAGCATGATAAGCATCTTCGAATGGTATTACAGATCTTAAGAGAGAAGCAGTTGTATGCTAAGCTGTCAAAGTGTGAGTTTTGGCTTGACCAAGTAACTTTTCTCGGTCATATAGTTTTAGCAGATGGTATAAGAGTTGATCCGAGTAAAGTCGAGGCCATTTTGAATTGGAGTCCACAAAAGTCAGTGACTGAAGTTAGAAGTTTTCTGGGTTTGGCAGGCTATTATCGAAGGTTTGTAAAAGGTTTTTCTTCGATAGCTACTCCACTCACCAGATTGCTTCGAAAGGGAATTAGATTTGTGTGGACAGATCAGTGTCAAGCTAGTTTTGATCAGTTGAAAGAAATGTTGACTCAAGCACCTGTTCTTACTTTACCCGTGGAAGATAAACCTTATGTAATTTATAGTGATGCTTCACATAATGGTTTAGGATGTGTCTTGATGCAAGAGGGTAAAGTTGTAGCGTATGCTTCTCGACAGTTGAAGTCACATGAGCTCAATTATCCAACACATGATCTGGAATTGGCAGCTATAGTATTTGCTTTGAAGATTTGGCGACACTACTTGTATGGAGAGAAATGTTTTATTTATACGGATCACTAAAGTTTGAAATATTTGGGTGTTCAGAAGGAGCTGAATCTTCGGCAAAGGCGATGGTTAGAACTAATTAAAGACTACGATTGTTTGATTGATTACCATCCTGGTAAGGCGAATGTAGTTGCTGATGCCTTGAGTCGGAAGTCTCTGGCAGGTTTGGCTGTTTATTCGCTCTCGTTGCTTATTGAGTTGAGAGCGTTACATGCTAGTTTTGAAGCATGTGATGATGGTGCATTGTTGGCTCAGTTGCAATTGAGACCAGTATTGTTGGATCAGATTAAGGATGCTCAATTGACAGATGAGAAAATTCAGAAGATTGTTTCAGATTGCCAAAACGGGGAGAGCCGAGATTTCTTTGTGAGAAATGATGGTAGCCTTTGGTTTAAGGATAGATTGTGTGTTCCTGATGATGCTAAATTGAGAAAGATTATTTTAGAAGAAGCACATCAGTCGATTTTTGCTATACATCCGGGAAATACAAAGATGTACCATGATTTGAAACAACATTATTGGTGGTCAGGTATGAAAAGAAACATAGCGGAGTTTGTATCCAAGTGTCTCACTTGTCACAGGGTGAAAGCTGAGCATCAAGTTCCAACAGGGTTGCTTCAACCTTTATCAGTGCCTGAATGGAAATGGGAGAGAGTGACAATGGATTTTGTGTCTAGTTTACCTTTGACACAGAGGAAGCATGATGCTATTTGGGTGATTGTTGATAGGTTGACAAAGACAGCTCATTTTCTTCCGGTTCGGATGGACTATTCACTTGAGAAGTTGGCTGAGCTGTATATTAGTGAGATAGTGAAGTTGCATGGAGTTCCAATTTCTTTAGTGTCTTATCGAGGTCCTAGATTTACTTCAAGATTTTGGAAGAGTTTACATGGTGCTTTGGGTTCTCGATTGCACTTTAGCACTGCTTTTCATCCGCAGACAGATGGGCAGTCAGAGAGAGTGATACAGATTATTGAGGATATGTTGAGAAGCTATGTCATTGATTTCTCTGGAAGTTGGGACAGATTTTTGCCACTTGTAGAATTTGCTTACAACAACAGTCATCAAACCAGTATTGGCATGGCACCATTTGAGGCATTGTATGGAAGAAGATGTAGAACGCCTCTATGATGGAATGAAATTGGAGAGGGCAAATTAATTGGTCCTGATTTGGTTAAAGAAACTGAAGAGAAAGTGAAGATAATTCGAAAAGAGAATTATTGTAATATCCCAAAATGTGCCCTAGAAGTTTTAGTATAATTATTGTTTTATTTGAATTAAAATGTATATGTTATTGGAAAGAGAAAATAATTTAAAAAGGAGTGTATATGTTGTATATATGGATATATATATAACATATATACAAGTCAAATGGATGGTCAAAGGAAGAAGATATTTATTTTGGTTATTTATGAAATTACTAAAAAGGACAAATAAGTAAAAGGGAGTTAAGATATATAGAAGAGGGTATTTTAGTAATTTTTTTTAGATTGCTTGGTGGAGGTTTAAAGAGATGAGAACTTTGACTTTGTCTTTAATTTCCTTTTCATTTTTCTTCTTTTTCTTTTCTTGGCCGGGTACTTCAAAGTTAAGAGAGCATGATAGAGTTTGATTTTCTAAGATCAAATTCAAAGGAGATTTCAAATAAACAAGTTGGAATTTCAAGAAATTTCATTATTTTGGTAAGTTCTCTCTTGATTGCTCTTGTTGTTTTTGAAGTTATTTTTGAGTTTGATGAAGTGTTGTTGATAATATGGTTAGGATTGCTTGTGGTGTGTTTGTATGTGATGGAAATGGAATTAAAGATAAGAAGTTAGGTTGGTGTTGGTGATGGAAGAGTAAGAGTTGTGTTTAGTGAAATTTTTTCTGTTTTACAATTAGTAAAGGCTGTGACATTTATGATTTTTAATTAAATATAGAAAAATGTTCTTGAAGTGAATTTTTGATATGTTGTGCCTCTATGAGTCTAGAATGACTGAAAAATATGTTGATTCGATTTTGGAATGGTTATGACTTTGGAAAGATTATTTTTATTAGACCTGTTCCAGCAGGTACCTTAACTGAGACAGCTATCTTTCGGGACTTTTAATAAAATGTAGAAAAATAATATTCAATTGAATTTTGGATATGTTGTTTATTAGTGAGTATAGTATTTGAGAAAAATAATTTGGAACCACGTTGATTGAATTTAATTCATGGAATTCACAAAGTTCAGAACTGCTGCCAGGATGCAGGGCAATTGGAGCAGTCTGGTTGGGTGAACTATTTGACCAAGATTTTGCGCTCAGTTTGATCTGAAATTTTAAAGGAATGATTTTAAGATGTAAAATTTAGTTCTGTAAAACTTTTAGAGTTTTTAGTCAATTAGATTATTTTATACAAGTTTTCAAAATAAGGATAAAGTGGAGTCTAAAACCAGAATTTACTATTCATATAGTCATTTTGCTAATATTCCTTTTGGATTAGGTTGTGAAGAGGTTGAATTGCCCTAAACTAAGTGTTGAGGATTCTTGGAAGAGTAAGTGTATAGATTGGTGTGATTTGGTTTTAAGGTAAGTACAAACTACATTATTGCATACATTCATATGATATTGAGACTTGAGACATATTTGATTATAAATGTGATAAGGAATCTAATGCATTGTGGATGTATATTAATAATGTTATGTTTGGTATAATGTGAATGTTGTGATGAGCATGTAAAATATGTGTTAATGCCATTGATTATATCCATTTGAATAATGAATTGATTAATGTGATTTGAAATATAACGAAATGTGAAATGTGCAATATGTGATGATGCAAATGAGATGATTGAGGCATGGTTGCCTAATTTGCTTATGAGAATGAAATGAATTGAGAAAGAAATGTATAAAGATATAAATGAAAAGAATTTTGTGTTTAATTTGTTATTCAACCTTCAGAGTTCTGGGTTTGGTGGCATGCCTATAAAGTACTGGATAGGTGAAAAGACCGGGTCGTAAGCCTATTCCAGTTGATAAATGTAAAATGTGAATTATAGTAACAGTCTTGCCGGGTTGAGGACCTCCTTGGTTTATCCGGGTTGAGGTCCAAGAGACTGGGTCTGTTACAGGTAATATTCTTGCCGGGTTGAGGATTTCCTCGAGTTTAGCCGAGTTGAGGTCCAAGAGACTGGGTCTGTTACCCTATCCATGGATAGAGATATATATATCGCCTACGGGCTTAATGATTGTGATTATAGACCAAAGCAGTAACTCTGAACTTTGAATAACATATTAGTGTCTTGTGGGCCCATGCTTGTCTTTGTTTTCAATGTGAATCATGAATGTTTTGATTAATTATTAAATAATGTAAGATTGTGAAATATAATATTCTCTTGAATTGATCTTGAATCTTGATTGTGTGACATTAGCATGGCATTAAAGCATCATAGCACTGTAGTTTTTACCACTAAGCTATTGGCTTAGCGCGAATGTGATTCTTCGCGCAGGTGACAGGGAAGAACCAGAGAGTTCCTCTACGCCGAGTCGAGCCTAGATTTTGAAGAGTGAATAGTGGGCTTTAAGATCGAAGACTGACTGCCAAACATGTATAAATTTTATGTGTTGTAAAACTTGAGTTTTGATGTATATGAATTTGTAAATATTGTTACTTTCCATTGCATAGTGAACAAATATTTTATCTACTGTATTTCATAATAAACCTTTACTTTATTTTGTACTAGAAGTGTAAATCCTTTTTGCAGGTTGTAGTTGAGGTTATAAGGGGGATTTATTGGAAGTGTACTAAGAATGATTTTGTTTGCATTGGTTTGTGTAAAAATGTTTTCAAAAATCAGAAAAAAACCAGTTTTGTCGACACTTGGGATTGAATTTTTAGACAAAACTATGGAAAAATTTCTATAAAAATTGGAACAAAAATTTGACTAAGTAAAAGTGGTAGCAACATTAGGATAGTGTGGCGCCTCTACTCAGCTTACACACGTAGGTCGGGAAGGGGTGTTACAAGGATACTCCAGTGGCAGATTTTACCACTAAGTTTTTAAGGTTGTGTCGGTTTGTCCCCACTATGGTAGTAGATGATGAGCTTAAGAAGTTCAGGTATGTTAGGGCATTGGGTGATGATAATACCTCCTTACTCAATGGATGATAGGGTGACCTTTTAGTGAGCTGGTTGATAAGGCCCAGGGCATCGATTTCGCTTTAGAGGAGAAGAAAAAGAGATATGGAGGATCCAGTTAACAAGGAGGTCAGGGCACTCATGGATTTTCTGGTTTGAGTGGTACTTTTTAGATGGGCACCTATAATTCAGAGTCCCAGGGTTCTTTTAGGAGTAAGGGAAAGGCTAAGGGTAGATCCAGACATGCTCGAGGTTGCAGTGGTAGTAGTGGAGCCTCTAGCTACAGCGAATCATATTCTTGTTCCAGCACCTCTACATGTGCTAGATGTGGTAAGGCTCATCAGGGCCAATGCATGCATGGTTCGAATGTTTGATTTAGATTTGGCCAACCTTGTTAGTTTGCTAGAGATTTCCCTTTATCGAGAGGACAAAGGATTCAAAGTCAGGGGTATACTTAGGGTTCCATGCCTAGTGTAGGGCGACCTATACAGACATCTTTTTTTGTCTCAGCCTGGGGGATGGATGAATAGCTAATAGGGCCATGGTTTTAGATGTAGGAGCAGGGGACAGAGTCAGGGTTAGAGTTTTGGGTATTCTGGTAAAGATCAAAATCAGGGACATGCTTGAGTTTTCACTCGTACTCAGCAGGATGCTCAGGCTTTTAATGCAAGGGTGGTAGGTAACATTTCTGTATGTTATTTTATAGCACACGTGTTGATAGAGCCGGGTGCCACACTTTCCTTTGTATCCCTTAGATATGTAATGAAACTTGATATAATGACAACCAGTTTTGATTGCCCCTTATTTGTTGCAACCCCTATGAGTGATTCCCTACTAGTAGATATAACTTTTTTGTCATGTTCGGTTTGGCAAAGGGAAGAGTGTTATCTACTAATCAATTTTTCTTGATGCGATGGATTTTGATGTAATTCCAGGTATGGATTGGTTATTAACTCGTTATGCCACTCTTGATTGCCGCAACAAAGAGGCAATTTTTCATATATCGGGTGATTCGGAATTTTCTTTCAAGAGTAGTAGGAGTACTGCTCCATATCCCTGTGGAATTAAAGGAACTCAAAGAATAATTGCAAGATCTTTTGGATAAGGGATTCATTCAGCGTAGTACCTCACCTTGGAGCGCTCCTGTATTGTTTATGAAGAAGAAGAATGGTACTATATGCTTCTGCATCGATTATAGACAGTTGAATAAGTTTACAGTAAAGAATAAGTATCCACTTCCTAGAATTGATGAATTGTTTGAGAAACTTTAGGGCACTCAATGTTTTTTTTAAGATTGATCTTTGCTTGGGGTATCATCAGTTGAGAATCAGGAGGGAAGATATACCCAAGATGTCATTTAGAACTCGGTATGGTCATTTTGAGTTTCTTGTAATGTCTTTTGGACTCACTAATGCACCAGCCATGCTCATGGATCTAATGAATAGGGTGTTTAAGCCATTCTTGGATTGCTTTGTCATAGTGTTTATCAATGATGTCCTAGTTTATTCAAGGTTGCCAGCAGAGCATGCACAACACTTGATAGTGGTTTTACAGACTCTTAGGAACCACTAGTTATATGCCAAGTTTTCTAAGTGTGAATTTTAGCCGGATAATGTGAGTTTTTTGGGACATGTTATCACTAAGGATGACATCATGGTAGACCCTAAGAAGATTAAAGTCATTACTAATTAGTCACAGTCTACAATGATTACTGAGGTTCAGAGTTTTTTGGGGTTAGCAGGGTATTACCGTTGCTTCATCCAGGATTTTTCAAGGATAGCAACTCCTTTGACTCGATTAACCCATAAGAATGCTAGGTTTGTTTGGACTAAGGCATACGAGGAGAGTTTTAGAAATTGAAGGATTGCCTTTATTCTACTCCATTATTGGTTTTGGCTTCAAGAACCGGTCATTACACTATATATTATGATGCTTATGAGTGGGTCTTGAACGTGTATTGATGCAACATGGCAGAGTAATTGCTTATGCTTCTCATCAGTTAAAGAGACATGAGCAGAATTATCCTACCCATGATTTAGAGATGGTAGCTGTAATTTTTTATTTAAAGATTTGGAGGTATTACCTTCATGGTGAGACTTATGAAATATACACTAATCACAAGAGCTTGAAGTATATTTTTTATCAGATAGACTTACATATGAGATAGAGAAGGTGGATGGAACTTTTGAAGGACTGTGATTGAACTATCCTTTATCATCCTGATAAAGCAAATATAGTGGCTGATGCTTTGAGCAAGAAATCATCTGGCAGCCTAGCCCATATTGCGGTGCAAAGATGACTTGTTATTAAGGAGTTGTTAGAGCTATTTAATGAGGGATTACAATTGGAGGTAAACGGCTTAGGTATGCTTCTGACACATTTTCAGGTTCGTTTGATACTAGTCGAGTGGATCAAGGTAGCTCAGAGACGTGATCCATAGTTATGCAAAGTCATGGAAGAAGTATAAGAGGGTAACTCTAAGGACTTCATGATTGATGAAAAGGGTGTACTTTGGTATGGTACGGTGTTATGTGTTCCAGATGTAGACAATTTAAGAAATGAGATTTTGGAAGAGGCACACTTTGCAGCTTATAATGTGCATCCTGGTTCTACCAAGATGTATTGAGATCTGATGAGTATATATTGGTGGAATGGCATGAAGAAAGATATTGTGGAGTTTGTTTCTAGATGTCTCACTTACCAGCAAGTAAAGTTAGAACATTAGAAGCCTTCTGGATTATTGTAGCCACTCCCTATTCCCGAGTGGAAATGGGAAAAGATTACCATTAATTTCGTGACTGGATTGCCTAAAACCATTTCTGGGTATGACTCCATATGGGCTATTGTGGATCAATTGACTAAGTCGACCCATTTCACTCCAGTAAAGGTGAATTACTCAGTGGCTAAGTATGCCAAGTTGTATATGGAGAAGATAATTTGTTTACATGGAGTCCTAGTTTCCAGTGTGTTAGATAGAGGGCCCCAGTTCACTTCTCGATTTTGAAAGTCACTAAAGGATGCTTTGGGTACAAGATTAGACTTCAGTATAGCTTTTCACCCTCAAACTGATGGGCAATCTGAGAGGAATGATATGCTTCAAATGTGTGTACTGGATTTTAGAAGCCATTGGGATTGGCATCTACCGTTGATCTAGTTTGCTTATAATAATAGCTACCACGCTAGTATTGAGATGGCACCTTATGAGGCTTTTTATGGCAGGAACTGTAGGTCCCCAATTTGTTGGGAGGAAGTTGGTGAGTGACAGCTAGCAGGACCTAATCTAGTCTAGATCACTTCTGAGAAAGTTCCTATTATGTGAGAACAACTAAAGATTGCAGCTAGCCAGCGGAAGAGTTATGCAGACCCGAGATGTAGAAATGTGTCTTTCGATGTGTGTGACCTGGTGTTCTTAAAGGTTTCACTAATGAGAGGAGTAATGAGGTTCGGTAAGAAGGGTAATTTGGCACCAAGGTACATTGGATTGTACTTGGTCATAGAGAGGGTTGAAGCAGTTGCTTATTGGTTAGACTTGCCATAAGATCTTTCTCACGTTCATCCAGTGTTCCATATCTCAATGTTAAGAAAATACATTCCGAATTCTTCACACATGCTACAACTACAAGAAGTTCAGATATGTGAGAATCTTTCTTATGAGGAGTTTCCCGTAGCTATTATGGACTTTCAGGTTCGGAGGCTTCGTTCCAAGGAAATTCCTATGGTAAAGGTTTTGTGGCACAATCACATCACCGAAGAATGTACGCGGGAAACGGAAGCCGAGATGAGAGATAAATACCTATATTTATTTGTAATAAATTAAAACATCCCATGAAATAATAATAATAAGCATAATAATAATAATAATAATAATAATAATAATAATAATAATAATAATAATAATAATCAGTTACTTGCACGTTAATCATTTTTTTTGTATAATTGAGATTGTGATGGGTTATTGATTGCCCTATTAAATTCGAGGTAATTACACGTTAATCATTTTTCTGTATAATTGAGATTGTGATGGGTTATTGATCGCCCTATTTATTTTATATCATTCCAATTTCCATCCAGCAATCACAATTATTTACCATCTAGGTTCTAAATAATGTATAATAATAATAATAATAATAATAATAATAATAATAATAATAATAATAATAATAATAATAATAATTACAATCTCCTCCGTTAAAATAAATTCATCTTCAAATTTAATAGGGCGATCAATAACCCATCACAATCTCAATTATACAGAAAAATGATTAACGTGTAATTACCTCGAATTTAATAGGGCAATCAATAACCCATCACAATCTCAATTATACAAAAAAAAAATGATTAACGTGCAAGTAACTGATTATTATTATTATTATTATTATTATTATTATTATTATTATTATTATTATTATACATTATTTAGAACCTAGATGATAAATAATTGTGATTGCTGGATGGAAATTGGAATGATATAGGAACCATGTAGGATGTGATTTGACTATGAAATTTATATGCTGATGTTATGATGATGAGTTTAGGACTGGCATGATGGCGAGGACATTCTGGTGCTTAGCGCTGCTTATCATTCGGGTAGCATTGCTTGGCTTAGGCCATGACGGTGGACTCGATATATATTGGACGTCAAGAGAAATATTTTGGAATAAGAGAGTTAGATAGCGGGATCGGCTCCCCAGATTTGAGGTTTAGAATGGTTCCCATAGACTAAATTCCATCCATGGATGATTATTTGATGATTTTACATTAAGTATTAGCATAGTGGCCAAGACAAGACACCAGGTAGGTATATTTGGCGGTATCTTTCACAAAGTTGAGATGCTCATCACTGTCTCACTATTTTTTTTAGGCTTTTAGGGTGAGTGCTTATGATATTATTTATAGACAATGCTTTCCTTTCTCGACAGTGGATTTATGTATGAACTAATTAAATATTTTGTTTATTTTATTTTGGTCTTTAATTCTATATCAGAGACTCCATAAATTTTAAATTTTAAGATATTACATTTGGTTTTGTTACTTAATGAATGATGTGACTGTTTGGATGTTTCTACGACTATGTTACATCGGGCCGACTATGGGGTCTGGTGCCTTTAGGTTTTGTGTTGTGATAAGTCTCATCCTAAGTTTGACTTAAAATGTCTATGTAAACTTACTCTAATGGGATAAGGGAATGCCCATCCTAGGTTTGACCTAAGATGTCCTTATAAATTTACCATAATAGGGGTAAGAGAAGTGTGATTCGAGGATTTTGTCCCAGACACCTGGTGGAATGGTTCTTGAGATTTCAACACTGTTCAAGCTTGCAGCCTTAAGGAACATGGGCCTAAGCTGGGAGAAATTAAGTCACCACAGGATAGACTAGGAAAATAAAGAAGGAGACAGTTACTCAATTCCTAAGGAATCCCCAACCCCTCTACTGGATTCAAAAATTTGGGCATGTATAGCCATAATATGACATATCCTATTATCTCAATTTGTTCGATTCATTAGAACCAGGCTTCTTTTCATATCGTAGTATTATATTATTTTAAAATATCAAAAGTATTATTCACTATGCAAATAAAATGAGATATGCAAAGGGAAACTAAGAGAAATTGCATTGCATATAACAAAAGTTTAGGACTAACAGAAGAAATAAAAGAAATAAAAATAAAAATAAAATGGGCACTCGCTAATGATGGAAACATGCCCTTATATCCGATCACAAATCATATACACTATTCTAAAAAATAAAAATTATATTTGAAAGCCTACTACAACATTTCGAAGGAAAATAAGCAAGATCAGCACAAAACCGAGCAATAAAGCACATAACATTATAGATCATAATATAATCACTCAAAGTCATCACAATTAAGCATAGATCATCTAATGAATTACTTAAAGCACATCCAAACTAAAACAGAGACGATATTAACATGGCAAGCAAATTAAGGTGAAAAAATGATAAATTCAACAGAATCACATATGATACCAGAATTGATCAAAATCACTTCTACTTATTGTCAATCATCATATTATAGTTAAATGGATGCATTAAGACTGAAATGAGGATAAAATCACACATGGCATGTTTATCGAGGAAAAATCGAGTCCATTTATGAAATCTATTTTTCATTTAAAATGTTAAATTATCATACCAAATACCTCAAAATATGATAAATTTGTAGTTATACTGATTTATTTCCAAATTTGGTTTGAAAATCCACTCGGCAAGCAAACCGAAGCAAAAACAAGTCCAAAATTTAAAAATTGAGTTTTCATAAAAAATTTCAAAATTTCATTTCAATCCTCTCAAATTACTTTAAATATTATGAAAATGGTTTTAGAATTGATCAATTTGAAAAAAGAATTAAAGAACCATATTAAACCTTCAAAATTTTTTTAGGTTTCTAGTGATGGTTCAAGGTCCATATAAACTCAATGTCCAGAATCCAAGCAAGTTATTTGATATTTAAAGGAGTTCATTGCTGCCATTCAAATTCTAGATTTGGTTTTGTCCATAATAATGTCCAAATCAAGCAACGGTTTAAAGGTTCATCCAATATAATCTCAAATTCGAAGTTTTATTCAATTATTCAAATGAAAAAGGGTCCAAAGCTATTGCCATCTTCCATTTTAATCTCTCAAATTTGGCTAAGAAGAATTCCATAGGTTAAAAGAACATCCAATCATCAAATAGACATTTAAACTTACTTTAGCTTGATTTTAAGATGTTTTGTTATACCCTTATATCCTATATACATATAATATATATACCACATATATGTAGAATATGCATATTGAATATAAAAGTACCACAACAAATACCTGTAGTAACCCCATTTAATATTAAAAAAATAATTATAAATTTTGAAAGGGAAAATCTCTGGAAAAAAATTACTAGAGTTTTGTCTATAATTTCAATAAATCTAAAATTCAAAACAAGCACAACCTGCAAGGTAAATTACACTACCAAATGTTAAGTTACAAAATCCATCACTTCCTTCTACTTATTTCCAAAATATAACACATTTAAATAGAATACAACTTAAGTTTTTACAAAACATTACCAACTTTGTAATTTTACAATACTTAGCGAAAATTTAAGAAGCACATATCACAAAAACATTAGTATATTAACTTTTCATGTAATGCAATGTAGCGCTGGCTAGACAGTCTCATGGCAAGCCCCTCTAACTTCGATAATTAGTATCAAACTTACTCCTGTTTGTACTAATATAACTTTCTTTCTTTAATCTATCACATGCGCGATACGTTCAATCACGCTAAGCCCGAGAGCTTAGTGATACATACTTTGATAATAATAAAATATTTTAAGAAAATTTGTACATGCCTTTATGTTACACAATGCATCACACTATCATTATAAAGCAATATTTGTTTAATCATTTACTATATGGTAAAATATTTAGAGCCAATGCCATGTAATATTCATCTTTCACCTCTTTACTCATATATATATATATATCAAAAACTTGCAAACACATACATTGGGACCAATAAGTCTCTACACAATATTCAAGTTTCAGAAATATTAATTTGGTCGAACATAACATTGATTCCACGACCTAGCTCTACTCGGGTCCATTTTTAATCTCAAACTCACGACCTAGCTCTGCTAAGGTCAAACTCATTCTTAGGACCTAGCTCTGCTCAGGTCCATCAACATATACAACACCAGTAACAACTTTTTGGAATAAGTAATTATGCAGAGCTAACACACAATACATATCTCATAATACCACATTTATCATTTCTTTCCCAATTTCCACATTTTCCATATTTTCCCCATATTTAATCACATTCTATATAATTCTTAGTCACATTTACAATATGGGCTCTCTTTCATATTTTCTATGCATTTACCATACTTTTCATATCTATTTCCATTATTTCCAATCAAGTTACATAAAGTAGCTCATTTTCACATCTTTAATCATATTTTATCATTTTATTCACACAATGCCATCACATTATACATTTCCATTCACATTGCACATACATATACATGTTACATTTCACATAACATATTACTAACATACGACATACAAATCATATCCAAACACCATGTTGTAATGGTCAAATGTCCAATGCAATACTCATCACATAACTATGCAACATTGTATAAATTATGTGAATAACTACATTGCAAAGCAACAATACACAATATGCCAAATATGAACTTCTAAAACAAATGTTAAAAAGTATGTACAATCCTCCATTTGCTCCAAAATCACTTCCCAAGCTTTACTTCCAACAAATCCTACACTTCACCACTTTTATCAACTTGGCCTACACTCACATAGTTCATACAATAAGCAAGATTATTCAATTAGAACCATTTTCATACTTAATTTATATCAAACTACCACTAATTACACAAATTCTATCTAATTCCAACAAAAATCCTAATTTTCTCCCTTTACTACCTTACTCAAACTTCACTATAAACAATCACTTCCAACATCTAACTATAAAATCATTACATACAGATCAAAATAACTTCAAAACAATTCATTTTAACATTTATAAATACCTCCATCAAAAATCAAAATTTCACATAATTACCCATAAACCCTAATCCTCACAACTTTCTTCAAACTTTACCAAAACTTAATCATTTCCAATATAAATCCATATAATCATAACATCCACATCAAAATAACTCAAAAACCCATTTCATAAATTATAATTATCTCCATCTCAAACTCAAAAATTACATATTCATAAAATCTAGCAATTCAAGCTTAAAGTTGTGAAAATACTTGAATCCTTGTTTAATCTTTAAAACCACCTTAAAACATTTAGATTTCTAGTGAAATTTGGTGTATTAGTTGAAGAAGAATCTCCCTTTTTCTCTTTAAAAATCGTCCATGGTGATGGTAAAGGAAGAATAAGACTTTTAAATTTCAATTTCCATCTTTATCCCTCTTTAAATACTTAAATTATAATTAATTAATTATTATATTATATATTTTCTCTTTGATTTTCCACCAAAAAATAAATTTCCATCTAACTTTAACTTTTCTTTCTTTCTTTATTCTTTCTTTTATTTTATTTTTTAACTTATGTGTATATATTATGTGTATATAATGTATATATTATGTATTCAATGTATATATATTAGGTGTATCCAGTGTATATATTATGTATATCTTAGGTAAATATAATATATATACCTCTTTCAGCACCCCTAATTATCCTTCCATGTTAATTATTCCAATGTATACTAAAAATGTGGATGTTACATGTTTAAACCATATTAATTGATTTTTTACTAAGAAATCCTATAGACCCAAATATGTAAAGTGAAAGGAAAGAGAAAAATGCAAAAATAAAAAGAAGTTAAGGTTTAAAATCATAAACCATCAAGTAGGCTTCTCCAAGTCTTCAAATCCTAAAGAAAAATGCAAAAGGCTCTTTAAAATCCCCAAAATCATCAATTCTGGTTTATAGACTTGTGTTTTTTGTACGATTTCTTCTCTGATTTAAGGTGTTTTTAATGTGTTTGGAAATTGGTTCGAGAGAGAATTTCAACCTTAAAAATTTGAAAAAGTACCCCTGAAAAGGTATGGGGGGCACCTATTTATAGAGGGAAGTGGAATAGGTGTGTGGTACACTTATTCCCATGGAATCAACATACTTAATGCCTATTTCTGTGGAAAAGGCATATAGGCATTCAAAAGATCTATAGGCATTCAAAAAAGCCTATAGGCACTCAAAAAGGCCTATAGGCATTCAGAAAAGGCCTATATGTGTTTAAAAAGGCCTATAAACGTTCAAAAAGGCCTATAGGCATTTAAAAGACATATAGGCATTCAAAAGACCCATAGGCGTGCAAAAAGGGCTATAGGTGTTCAAAAAGCCTATAGGCATTCAAAAAGGTCTATAGGTATTCAAAAAGCCTTTAGGCATACAAAAGGCCTATAGGCATTCAAAAAGGCTTAAAGGCGTTCAAAAGGTCAATTCCCTATTGGGAGTACTCTTTTGGTCCTAGTCCCGTTTTGGGACTAGGACCGTGGGACTTGCTCCCTTATCCCACCTAAGTGGGACTTTGGTGGCCAACCACTAAAAGGCAACCCTTAAAAAAGAGGAATTAAATATTAAAATTTAACATACAACAGTAACAAAAGTTACCGTTGCAATTTTTTTATTTTTAAAATTTTATCCATAAATACAACCATTTACTATCAAATTCGACTGAAAATTCTATTGTTCTCTCACTCTACTAAAATTCTACTTCTACCTCACTCTATTAAAAATCATCTACAATAAAATTAATCTACAATTTCACCAAAAAATGGATCCAAATCAATTTAATGCCAATTTTTTTTAATTACATGCAAACTTTCAATTTTCTTCCAAATCCAAATTTTCCACAATCTCAATCTGTAAATCCAAACCTACCTCAAAATCCAAATTTTCAAATTCCTTATTTTACTAATAATCAAAATCCACAAGCATGTCAATCTCTATTTTCTCCTATTTTTACTCCATCTCCTTAATTTGAAACTCAATCTAGCTGTGGGGGTCGGATTCAACTAGTGCAGGCGGTTCAAATAAATTTTATTTTTCCATCATAAAATAAATAAATATTTAAAATTTAATTATTAAAAATAAAATAATAAATAATATAAATATTAAAAAAAGGACCCACTAAAGTGGGACTTGGCCCTCTCCATTGGAGGACAAAGTCCCACTTTAATTTGAGCCCCTATTTTTTATTAAGTGGCATGTGAGTGGGACCCAATGCCTCCCCATTGTGGATGCTCAAAGGGATGAACTTTTTAGTTAGTCCCCCAAAAAGTCAACTCTCATAACTTTTTGGGTATGGTTTCCACCCCTTGAAGGTTTTTATGCATCCGAGATCTCTTGAAATGCTTAACAAAGTCTTTTGGAATTGTTTTAGAGAAATTTGGTAAAGCCGCTAAAAAATTAGTTTTTGACTGGCGACTCGCGCCGATCTTTTCCTAAAATATCCATTTTAAAGTCTTTTCCATCAATTTAACATGTTTCAAAGTAAATAATTTAAATAATTTGAAACTCATTTTCCAAGAAATATTTCATATTTGGGTCTTTTTAGGGTTAGAGTTCGTATAAAAATCCAAGGTCTATAGTTTACTCCATACTTGAATGGTTTCAAAATAGTTATTTAAAGCAATGAAAAGGACATGTGCAGGTATAGAGTTAACACACATCAAATCATCCGAATAAACATCCAAACTTGCCAAACTCTCTTGCCTCGGGTATTCATCTCTTTAGCCAAAATGGCCCTTCGACCTTAGTGGTGGGAATCCTTTACCCTTGGTTCGCTTCTAACTGTCCTTTGGCTCAATTCTGCTAATTTTAGCTTCAAAATTTCTCCCCCACTTTAGGAATTTGGCTCTTCAGCCCAAAATGGTCCTTCGACCTTAATAGTTGGATCCTTTTTCCTTAATCTACTTCCAATTGCCCTTTGACTAAATCTGGTTGATTCCAGCTTCAAAAGTTCTCCCCCACTTTGGGAATTTAGCTCTTTAGCCCAAACATTAGGCCTTCACCCTTTACAATGAAACTTCATCCTCAAACATCGGGTTTTCACCTTTATTGGTGGATCTTTATCCTTCTCTTCTTCTCTTCGAGTCTTTATCCTTTGAAAGTATGGTCTTTACCTTTCAAAGTAAATCTTTATCTTTTTCTTCTAGTTTGGGCCTTTACCCTTCATGGTAGATCTTTATCCTTTTCTTCTTCTCTTCGAATCTTTATTCTTCTCTTCTTCTCATTTTCTTCTCTAGCTTGCTTATTTCTCTTCTTTGCTTTGTAAAAAAATTGGCTCTTTTTTTGGCCATCTAAGTCTCATTCCTTTGCCCCTTGCATGTAAAGATATTGAAAATGATTACTAGAAATATCTTTTGTACCCATAAATTTGTTAGTTTAAGTAAAGAATTTTCCCCCCTATGTGGGCATTTGAGTGATATTGTTCCATGTTGGAGAATCTCTAAGTATCATTACCCCCAATGTGGGTGAGGTGATCAAACTTGCGATGCCTCTCTTTCCTTTGGTGCTCCTCATAATCACTTTGTTGTTGCACTTCCTTTCCCTTTTTGAATGGGGATGAGCCTCCTAAATAATTATTCTCTGAATAATTCAAGTTCCTAATACATTTATCAGTTAAATATGCATGAATGCATATATGCAAGTTACTTACAGTGGTTACTGTTAGTCAAACCATTGGCTTGATAAACTCTATTTTGATCTTAGGTAATCAAATTGAATAATATTAATATTTGTATTAAATTAAATTGTGCAGGAACTTAGTTTTTTTTGGATATTTTACATTAAGTATGCTCGGACCACTTGTAAGTCCGAACATACTAGAGCTATGGATCTTGAAGAAACTTACCTAGTGAAGATCACGATTACCAGTACACTCATTTCTTCATTGTATGGTCTCCAGGCTGACAGGACCAAAAGGTGGTATGACTAGACTATGACTTAGATAAATTCAATAGACTTTATACCCTGGATACTCTCAGAAATTCAGTAAAATAGCATTAGTCTGACCATACTACATAAGGTGCGATCGAACCTTAGAAATAAAAAAATAACAAAAGTTCCAGTAGAGATCATAACTAGTAATATTCCCATATTTTTAGTGGACTAGTTATACTGACTGGACCTTCATGCAGTTTGATCGGACCAGTCCAGGTATGGAAATCCTAAAAAGTTATGGTAGAGTTCATGATCAGTAGCACTCTTAAAATTTCAGCATACCAGATGGAGCCCGATTGAACCATATATATCCCAACTAGACTGTTGCAATAGATACTATCCACTCAATCAGTGGATGCCATGTGCACTAGCGGTTGAAAGAAAGTTATGAAAAATTTGAAGAGCACGACTGGAGCAACATGAGTTTGACTGCACCATGGTCTATCATGATCGGACCAAGGGTAGTTCGACCATAAAATGACTCTGCTTAATAATTAAAGTGGGAGACAAGATTCAAACATATTGGCACCCACCTCAAATGGCTACTTGAAGACTTGAAGGCTATAAATACCCCAATAAACTTCATGTTTTAGAGAGATTGTGATTGATATAACCAAGATAAACAACTTTCATTTCTTTGCATCAAAATTTATATTTATTCTTTGAGTGTTGGGTGTGAGAATTAAACACCATTGTATAAGCTTGAGCATGAGCTTTGAAACACTTAGGTTTTAGAGTGAGTATGGGAAAACTCTTGTTGGGTTTTTGGAAAATTCTCAAACCTTGTTAAAGTTCGGTGTGATCTTGTAAAAATACTAAGTTAGGATTGAGCTTGTAAAAATCAAGGTTAGTGAAATTCTCAACTTGAAGTTGGGGAGTGGATGTAGGATTGATTTGATCCAAACCACTATAAATCTCTAGTGTTCATTGTTCTCTACTCTACTCTTTCTTTGTTTGTTGTTTCTAAATTATAATTTGCCATCACTTCTTCAAAACAACAAATTCCCCCCCCCCTCTTGGTTGCCATCTTGGGACAATAGTTACGTTGACCTACAATTAAAAGGAAACTTTAGACATATTCCTCAACACCTTTGTTTATCAATTTAGATTAGGTAAACATATTGATCATTGGAGTAACAAGAGATACCATATCTGTAAGGATTGTGCCACCAATGGGGTTCTATAAGGAGCTACCCTTTTTAATGGCTTTAATTTTAGATTAGAAATAAGTGTCAACCTTAATGAGAGAACTTGAGGTTTTAGAGATAATCACAGGAAAACCAACCATTAGCCTTTTAGCAGAAAAATCTCTTCAATAATAAACATAATGATTTTGCTACTAGGATTCTAGAGGAAGCTCAATAATTAATCTTGAAGTGAGAGACTGTTTCCAAGTCAAGATGGAGATTGCAAATTCATTGGTAGCCTTTTGTTAAGCCAAACCTCATTTTCTCATTTCATTTATTCTTGCCCGTCTAACCCAGATCGCCCTTTGAGAGTTTTCAATCTAGCCAGCTATATCTAACTTTTGCCTAAACTGCTCTTTCGGGTATTCAGCTTAGCAAGTATTTTCATTTTTTTTTTCATTTTTTAATTATTAGCTCTAATTTTTTCCTAGACCTCCCTTTTGAGTTTTCAATCTAGCGAGCTCTATTTCCCTTTTTGAAAGTTTACCTTTAGAAGAAAGCATTCACCTTTAACTAGTTACTTCAGGATCTTTCAAGGTTTTTTATTCAATGTCTTCAAACATTTACATCCATAACAGTGAAACTTTTGCTTCAATATTAAACTTAGGAGCCACACTTACTTTAATTATATTCTCATGTTCTTCACTAAAGTTAATTGTAAACAATTATTGCACTTTAGATAGGCACATATACATTATTGTGTCTAAGATATCATCAAATGTAAACATGTTTATCTCATAGGTATGCTCTTCTGAACCATCTTCACTAATAGGCTTTGCTAACTGAGAGAGATCAAAAGGTCTCTAGTAGGCTTGTATAGAGCCTTGTAATGGTTGAAGGCTAAGTGAAGAGATTTTGGAATCAAAGCTAATATGATTCACTTGACAATTTCTACATAAAATCTTCCTTGAAGTCTCAAACTAAGTGAGTTAAATCCAATAGAAGCACACTCATGCTTTGTACATCATTTGTATTCTTTATAATTTCTTAAATTTGATTTTCAGAGGTTTTAATGGTTCTATTAACAATGCTATAGATGCCTCTTTTTTCACTTTTTGTTTTGTTTTATTTTTTGCCTTCCTTTTTGTTTCTCCACTTCTTTCACTTTTTTTTTTGTTTCTCTTTGATCAATTTTTTTTTGTCTTTTGTATGCTTTCCTTGATTCTTCTTATTTTGTTGTTTTTCATTTTTGTTTTTATTTTTGATTGATTTTTATACCTTCCTTGATTCTTGTTTTTTTTTCTTACATCTAGAATCATCAATCCTATATTCTGTTGCAACTGAAAGGTTTACTATCCATGCTCTTGAGATCTAGCAACAGTTGGTCTCTATGTCTTAGAATCAATCCTGCAAAACCTTTTAGGCCCATAAAATCATAATAGTGACATTTAGATTCGGGGCTTAATCCTTAATATAAACATACTAAGTATGTAATATTCAAACTTGCCAATTGAATCATGCTAGCTCAGGGTATTTGACTAGGTTGAATCCAAAGAAAGAGCAAATCAAAATAATACCAACACCCTGTAGACCCTTAATTTTGTCCCAAAGCTAAGTCTGATCTCAATTGAAGGAGGCCTGGTCAAGATTGGTCAATTCTTAAGGGCTTAAACCTAGCTTAAAATTGTTAATTAGATTGGTCCAGTTTCATAAGGCCTAAAATTAGTTGGTTCAACTTTTAAAGCCCTAAAATGGTCTAATTCAGAATTCGGTTAGGTTTAAATGGGTTTGGGCCAGGCCATTTCGATATGGTAGCATCCATATCGAATTGGAGGCCATCCAATTCTATATGGAGGCCTCCAATTTGATATGGAAGCCATTCAATTTGATATAAAGGCTCCATGTTGAATTGGAATGCATCCAATTCAATATGGACACCATCCATATCGAATTGGATGCAAACCAATTCAATATGGTTGGCCCATATCGAATTAAACAAGGTTTAAGTTGATATGGATTGGTTACATATCAAATTGAATTAATTTTAATCTGATATGGTCGTAGTTTCCCTTGAATTTAAAGGACTTTAATTTGGTATGCTTTAAATCTGAGTCGTGCTTAAATTGGAAATCAGAATGAGGCTCAGTCACACGCTGGTTTTAACCTAATTCACTCCTTATAAATATAGGATTAAAGGGATGGAGAAGGGACTTTTTTTAGGGGAGCATGGAGCATAAAACAGAGGGAAAATTAGTAGCAAAAAAGAATTATCAGAAACACAAATAGAGCAAAAATAAAGAAAAAGTAAAGAAAGATCGTAAACACACAACAACCAAAGGAGGCATTATCCATCGTCTCCAGATTCCTTCATCCCACCAAGATTAAAGTTGATTCAACAAATTGATATTGGTGGAATATACAAATAAAGGTTTTAATTTATTATTGTTTTAAATTTACAATAGTTGTTTATTTAACAACCTTATGTTTTAGAATCACAGTACCATTTAGTTTTCAATTATCATCAGGCAGTAACTTACAATTTATGTTAATCAATTAAGCTGTTATCATCTTTGCATAATGATACTTTAGACATCCAGTAGCCAAACTATTAGCAATATTAATTTCAATATAAAGATAACCTTGGTAGCAGTTCATGCAAACCCTAGTTTGATCATCCAAAACCCTAAATATTATTTTCAAAAAGACAAAACCCTAATTTTCAAAAGCATAAAATCCTAATTTTTATCTTAAACCCCTAGTTTAGGAAAAACCTTGATTTCCATAAATAAAAAATCCTAGCTTACTCGACCCCTCATCAATGGGATCAATATTTATTTGTGGATTGTAAGTTTTTGTGATTAACCTTAATTTCCTTTTATTAAACTGTAATTTATTATTATTATTTTTGTGAAGATTAAACTACATGTTTGGTTTATTTTTTTTTTGCCATGAATGGTTGAATGGTGTTAATTTTATTATTTGAATTTTAAGGATATAAAAGGCATGTCTCCACTTTGAGGGTACCTTGTTCATTTAATTATGTAAATTAATTTATCTTAAGGATTTTGGAATAATGTAAAGGACATGTTTCCACCAATTGGTGGGTGTCCTATCTTATTTGTTTGTAATTTGGATTTTGGACTTTGTATGAGCATATTTCCATCCTTGGATGGGTGCCTATTTTATTTATTTTATTTCAATAATATGATAGATGTTTATTTCTTTTCATTGCATGTAATATGAATAATATTATAATACTTAAGAATTAAATAATATTTAGACCTAAAAAGGAGGCCGGTTCCAATGAACTGGGCATTATGGGGGTGCTGGGTCATTCTCAACTTCTCCATACGTATCCAACTTTTCAAAACCATTAGGGGGTTGGGAATTCCTTAAGAATCAAGTCATCCACACCTTTCTTTTTCCTGGCCTATCGGGCGACTTCATTTTCTCCGGCTTTAGGCCTGTGTCCTCTAAGGCCCTGAGCCTAACAGTGCCGAAGTCACAAGAACCATTCCACATGGTAGTGGGGGCAAAAATCTCCACTCAAAGTGGCGACTCCACTGAGTTAAAGAGAAGTTAATTCCGTTGGTCTTTATATTATTTTATTCTTTCTTATTAAGATATTATCCATTGCATCATATTAGATTGCATTATGTGCGTGAGTTAGGACGCCCATGTTACCCGTGTTGTATTATGTAAGGGATACCATACTTTCACTCAAGGTATGGAGATCGAGAATGGAATAACCACTCATAGCCTCATACCTTTTGGTATATACTTGCTATGGGCACCTAAACTTTTCAACCTAAAGACTAAAGCTCATGTAATTGGCCTAGTTACTTTCCTTAGGTTTTTACTCAAATGCTTGTTGTTTGACTATGATTGATATATCTTGGTTTGAACCATGGCCTATTTGATTTGTTCTTTTTCTAATATGACCTAATTATGGTGTAAGCCCAAAGTAATTTTAAAGCCCAAAATAATTTTACTCTTTAAAGACCAAAATGATTTTACTCTTTTAAGCCAAAAGACCAAAAATACTCTCTTTTTTTTTTTTTTTCAAAGATGGTATTTGGACGTGAAACCTTTTTAGATAGGTCAAGATCCTTTTTTTTTTTTTTACTTCATGGCCCAAATACAAAGCCTAAAATTCATTTAATTTTTTTTTTGTAAATGGGCTTTGAAACAAAGTTATTTTTTAGTTTATTCAAATTACAATTTTTCTTAACCTTCTTCTTAAATGAGCTTACAACTATTTAGGTCAATTATGGAATATTAAAATCAATTGCAGACCCAATTTGTACCAAGAATTGTTAATCATGGGCTTGTCTGTGGCATGAACCATTAGATGCTTTTTCAAATGGGGAAATCTATTTATGATAAACCTTTTAATTTAGTTTTAATCCAATATAGCATAAAAGCTTTCTTTTGTTGGACCAATGGATTAAAACTTAATTAATGGAAATTATCGTGGACTAACTTCTAAGTTTGAAAGGTAACTATTGGTTAAACCATCCGAGTGAATTGTTTGAAAACAAGAAATCCCATGTTGATATTTTGTTAACCATATACCTAGAAAAAGAGACTCGCCATTCATGTATGAAAGTTATAAGGTTGGAAGGAACGTCCTGTATATCTTTGTCTGCCTATTATTTGTGCATCCATCATACATGCATACATGTATTGCATCACCTGTCATTGATCTTTTTTGGCTCACAGCCCCAGAGTACAGCATTTCAAGAGCCTATGATAATTCGACCTATACTAATGATGTGGAATCCATCAATGATTCAGTCAGCTTCTCACCAAAAGTAATGGATCCTGAGCAAGTTCAAAAGATGGTAGATGATGGAATCAACTCCAAAATGAAAGAACTAAAGGGGGCCATAGCTGAGACCATGAAAAGCCAACTGGCTGCACTATTAAGAAACACTGCCGAAACATCTACTAGTACAAAGAAGCTGAAAGATAAGGGAAAGGCTAATTTTGATGAGGTAGCCTTTGATGATGACAAGGTAGTTGTTAATGATGATGATGATTGGGCTCAATACTTTCAAGATCCTTAAGATAAGAAGAAAGAGTCAAAGGTTATGGAGAAGTCAACGGTTGAAAAGACTGAAACTTCAGATGTGGAGAAAATGATTGCTGATTTGGAGAAGAAGTTTAAAAAAAAGCTAAAAGTTGAAGAAATATCAGAAGTGGACAAGCTATTTGAACAAGATGAGAAAGTCCTTTACAAGTTCAAGATGCCTTTCTTTGCCAAGTTCAATGGAATTGGAAATCATAATCTCTTTGTGAAGCAATACTTCATTGCTATACAGTCTGCTCGAGCTACCAAGGCTCAAATTCTAAGGCACTTTATGCTCTCGTTAGATACTATTGTATAGAATTGGTTCAATACCTTAGAGGACAGTATTTAGAAGAGCTGGGATTCTTTTTACAAAGTCTTCATCCAACAATATGGGTACAATGCTGAGTTGGAAGTTACTTTGATGGAAGTTGAGTCGATTAGGCAGAAATAAAATGAGAATTTTATTGATTATATGAAAAGGTGGAGAAACAAAGTTGCATTGCTCAAGAAGAGGCTCGACGAGTCAGAGCAGATGAGGATGATTGTGAGAGGTCCTACCTAATATTAGTGAACGGATGTCCTATGCTCTTATTAGGAATTTCAAGGATCTTCTCCAAGCCGGTTTACAAATAGAAGAATGGGAAAGTGAGAAGAACCATTTTTTCTATAAGAAGGAATGAGTAAGGGACCTATCAATCTGGCAATCAAAGCACACAAAAGGAAGTCAATGTTAATGAAATTGGCTAAGGAAGTAGAAGGCAATTTTCAGAGTTGAGAAAACCATTGTCCTGGGTTTTCAATAAACTATATAAGAGAGGGTTGTTACAGTCATTGACCCCTCTCTCGTTGCAAAATACTCTACCACCTAATTTTGATGTTAAGGCATTTTGCCAATTCCACCAGATGCAAGGTAACAAGATGGACAAATGTTTGAGATTGAGGTATGAGATCCAAAATTTGATTGATAGTGGGAAGTTTCCCAAATCTAACAAGCCTAGCACAAAAAATAACCCATTGTCTAGGTTCAATAGGGTGCCACCACCGGCATCTTTCATGATCGGAGGAGGTTTAAATGAGAAATTTGTCCTATCTTTTTTTCTAAGATCTGGATGATGGGGCAACTAAAGAGGAAGTGGTGCTTAGCAAGATGGAGCAAGCTGTGGTTAAGAAGGAGGTAGCCATTTATGTTGTGAGTGAGTTTTGGGACTCAACGAATAGTGATGATGATTTTGAACCAAAGAAGGAGGAGTGGACCTGGTCCGAACCCGAAGAAGATGAAGTAATGAATACTCGCTCTAGTAAGCCTTGTGCAAGGCCATCACCAGAGGAAGTGGAAGCAGATAAAGGGAAAGATGTTGAAACAAGGAATAAAGAAGAAGAAGATGATGTTGTTCTTAAACAGTTGAAGAGAACTCAAGCAAGTATCAACATATGGGATCTGCTAGCTACATCCAAGAAGCATCGAGAAACTGTGGCTAAAGCTATGGCTAGCATGCCGATTTCCACTTTTGTAAGACTAGAGGAGCTGGTTATTTTTATGAAAGTTGAAGGAGTGATGAAAAGTGAAGATTCTCTGAAGAAGAACAAGATTGATATGGGAATGGTGTCGTTCTCAGATGCTGATTTGCCAGAATAGGGAAGAGATCACATCTGTCCACTTTTCATCAAGGTAGAAGTCAAGGGAAAAAGGACTCTATGTGTAATGGTTGATGATGGATCCACCATAAATGTCTGCCCATTCAAGATCTTGTCAAAGCTAGCTATGTCAATAAGGGATCTGAGTCCAATCGAAGTGACGATTATGGTTTATGATAATACCAAGAGGCATGCCGAAGGAACTTTTAAAGCTATTATGAAGGTTGGCCCTATTGAATCTATGATAGAGTTTATGGTCTTGGATATTTTTGTCATCTTTGCACTGCTATTGGGATGACCTTGGTTTCATCCTCTTGGTGGAGTTCCTTCTACACTCCATCAGAAGATCAAGTTCCCAAATGGGGATGAAATAATGGTTATCGAGTCTGAGGACAATGAAGTGGTGAATGCTCTAATAGTTGAATGGCCTTTCAATGGGTTCCAAGTGGCTGTTGTTTCTGATGATGAGATGGTGGACTCTAGAGTCTTGACTATGATGAAAAATATGAACTATCTACTAGGTTCTGATCTTGGGAAAGGAAAGACGAGTGTGACAAAGTTTTCAGATTTCAAGACTCAAACCTCTGGGAAAGGGTTGGGATATGATGAAGCTAATAAAGGTTCCCTGCCAAAGAGGAATGAGAAGATGAATTTTCCTCCACTCGAAGAGGTTTTTATCAAAGCTCCAGACATGGGACCACTCCAAGCGAAGCCAGAGCCAGTAATGTTCATAGGGAAGATTATTCTGGGCTTTGAGATCTTTGCTGATGTTTCTAAATTGGTGGAACAAATGGAGAAAAAGCTTGACTTGCCATCTGATAAGGAATTTAGCCTAGAAGAAAAGAAGAAAGTTGTCCTGAAGATCCACAAGACCCTAGAGAAGATTGCTACTCTAATTGAATAACAATTTGAGAGTGTTTTAGTTTCTAATTATGAGAACAATAACTTTGATTTTGATTTTAATTTTTCTACTTTGTATGAGGATGATGATGTTTTATTTTCCAAAATAAATGCAATGAAGTCTAATTTTGCTTACTTGTGTGACATTTTTCCTGATGGTTGCATACATTGAAGTAGTGATTACATGAGCATTTTTAATATTAACTATGTTAATATAAAATCTTTAAATTTGGGTATAATTGACAATCCTAAAAATATTAGCATAACATCCAACCTTACTCCTAAAGAGAGAGAGAGAGAGAGAGAGAGAGAGAGAGAGAGAGAGAGATTAGGAAAAAATATTTAAAAAGATGAAGAAGTCTTTGCTTGGTCTTATGAGGACATACTTGAAATTGATCGAGACATAACCAAGCACACGATTCCCACTTATACTCACATGAAACCTATCAAGCAAAAGTTTAGACAGTTAAGGCTAGAATGGGCAGAACTGGTCAAAGAAGAAGTCACTAAGTAGATACAAGTCAAATTCCTTGAGGTGATAGATTATCCTGACTGGTTAGTTAACATAGTTCCTATGCCAAAGAAAGATGAAAGAATTAGGGTTTGTGTGGACTATAGAGACTTGAATAAGGATTCCCCTAAAGATGATTTTCCTTTGCCCCATATCGATGTCCTTATCGATAGTGCAGCCTGTAGCGTGCTACACTCATTCGTAGATGGATTTTTCATATACCACCAACTGTTAATGGCCTAAGAGGATAAAGCTAAAACTACCTTCATTGCTACGTGGGGTATATTTTGCTACAGGGTAATGCTGTTTAGATTAAAGAATACTGGAACAACCTATCAGAGGATGGCCATTACCCTGTTCCATGACATGATGCATAAGGAAGTCAAGGTCTATGTTGATGATATGATGGTGAAGTTAGATAAAAGAGAGCAATATTTTCAAAATTTAGAAATCTTTTTTGAAAGAGTAGTGAAGTATAAGCTAAGGCTAAACCAAAGAAGTGTGTGTTTGTGGTTACTTAAGGCAAGATGTTAGGACAATGATTAGTCCAAATGGCATTGAGATTGACCCTGACAAGGTTAAGGCAATCAAGGATATGCCGATCTCTAAGACGGAGAAAGAAGTTCGGGGGTTTATTGGCAGGTTACAGTACATTAGTAGGTTCATAGAAAAGCTTACCACGATTTGTGAACCAATCTTCAAATTGTTTATAAAGAACCAGCCAGTTAAATGGAATAAGAGTGTTAAAGGGCCTTTGAGCATATAAAAGAGTATTTACTGAATCCACATGTTTTGAAACCACCTAAACCCAATAGACCTTTGTTACTATACTTAGAAGTAGAAGAAGAGTCAATAGGAGCAATGCTAGCACAAGCGGATGAATTAGGAGTTGAGTATACAATTTACTATTTAAGTAGAAAGCTCTTACCTTTTGAGATTAAGTATAGTATCATTGAAAAGACTTATACAGTTATGGTTTGGTAGTCTAAGAAGTTGCAACATTACTTTCAATCTTATAGTGTGCAAGCAATTTTTAGGATGGATCCAGTGAAGTATTTAAGGGAAACACCCTTATTGATCGAGAAATATGGCAGATGGTTGATAATTTTAGAAGAATTTGAGATTGAGTACATAACTAAGAAAACCATCAAAGGAAGAGTAGTTGTAGAATTCCTGGCTCAACAACTATTGCCTGAAAATGAAGAAGTGATTTTGGAATTACTTGATGAACATTTAAAGGCCATAGAAGTACAAGGGTGGAAGATGTATTTTGATGGAGTAGTGAATAGAAAGGGAGCAGTTTTTGGGAGTGATATTGGAATCACCAGAAGGAGAGCTCATCCCTTTAGCTAAAAAGTTGAAATTTCAGGCAACCAACAACATGGTGGAGTACAAAGCATGCATTTTTGTTTTGGAAACCTTATTGATTATGAAGGTTGATACAGTGCTAATCTTTGGTGATTCTTTGCTAGTGGTATCCCAAGTAAATGGGGAATGGGAGTTGAAAGAAGAAAAGTTGAAGCTATACCATGATTATTTGACCATGATGAAGAAGAATTTTATGGAGTGCAGGTTTATACACCTGCCAAGAGAAGAAAACCTTGGCTTTAATATGGGAAGATCATGTTAAGCCATTTCTTAAGCCTCTGGTATTGACCAGCTCATCTACTCCTTACTATAAGTATGAGACAGTCATGGAAACCAATACGGACCATGATGTGTGGCATGACACCATAAGACGATTCTTGAAAAATAGGAAATACCCATTGGGAGCAATAAGGGAAGAGAGAAGAGCCATAAGGTGGTGGTCTTTATAATACATCAATTTTCATGGGGAGTTATATCGAAGATGGCCCGATGGAGTGCACTTAAGGTACTTAAGGAAGTCCGAGGTTGAGCAGATCATATATGAAAAACATGCGGGAAGTTGTGGACCCCACATGAATGGGTTGGCCCTAGTTAAGAAGATAATCTGACAAGGCTATTGGTTGACAATAGAAAGAGATTATATTGACTTTGTAAAGAAGTGCCAGTAGTGCCAAATGTACGAAAACTTGAATAACTTGCCTCCCGAAGAATTGCATTCTATGTCTTCTCCATAGCATTTATAACTTGGGGGATTGACATTATTGGGAAGATACATTTGATGGCTTCGAATGGTCACTGATTCACTATAGTAGTAGTGGATTATTTTTCACATTAGGTTGAAGTCGAATCTTTCAACAAGCTGGGGGCAAGGCAAATGGCCAGATTTATTGAAAAAAAAATCTCATATGTAGATATGGGGTCCCATATAGTGTAATATTAGACAACAGAGTGCAGTTTCAATGAGCAGTTAAAGATCTATTCTCGAAGTACTAGATTCATCATGACTAATCATCCACTTATAGACCAAAGGCTAATGGGCAGTGGAAGCAACAAACAAGACAATTAGGCAAAATTTGTCCAAGATGACCAAGACTTACAGGGATTGGTCGAAAATGCTTCCTTTTGCTTTACGGGGGTACGAGATGAGTGTGCGAACCCCAACTAGAATGACACTATTTTCTTTTGTTTATAGGATGGAAGCAGTTTTGCCAATTGAAATTGAGATCAAATCATTGAGGGTGGTTGTAATACCCCTAATTTTTGAATATTAAATAAAATAAATTAAATTTGGATAAATTAAATAAATGATTTGAATGGAAAATGAAAGGATTTTAAGTGAAATGTATATTTGAAATATATTTGAAGTAAATATGACATATACATATACTAAACATATACAACACATATAAAAGAATAATTAATATATATATAGATAAGGATAGAAAGGAAGAGAAGTTGAAATTTGCTTCTTCTTCTTTGTTCTTTTGGCCATGAGCTTGAGAGAGAGAGAGACTAGAGGAGAGTTCTTCTTCCATACGTCAAAGATTGAAGTAATCTCAAGGATTCAAGTGAAGATTTTGAGGATTTTCATCAATTGGTAAGTTCCTTTATTATTTTGCAAGTTTCTTTGGAATTCTATGGAAGAATGACATTATTTTGCGGATTGTGTATTAGCATGTTTTAATGGTTTATCTGTATATGTATGAAGATGTTATGAGTAGTTAATGATAATTTTTAAGATTGGATTGAAAGAGAAGAGATTTCTTTTCTTTCTTCTTCTTTGAATGTGTTATGAGAGAAAGTGATGATTGATTGAATAAGATGATAGTTATGATATGTTAGAGTTATATAAGTGTTGAATTGATGGGTGAATTATGGATATAAACTAAGATGATGATTAAGGGTGTTGTAGTATTGAGTTTGGAATGATTGTGTTCATATGGTTAAGGGTTTGAAATGCAGATTTTGCTTGACACGACCAGTGACATGGCCATGTTGTTGGGCGTGTCAATGGTGCTAAGTTTAATGTTGATGACTTGACCATTAACATGACCATTTCCCTGAGCGTGTCATAGCTTCTGTAAGGTAAATTAATTGACATGGCCATTAACATGCTCGTGTTGTTAGGCGTGTCAAATTTTCTGCGAGGCAGAATGAATGACACGGGTAGTGACACGCCCATGTCATTGGACGTGTCAATGCTTCTGTATGAGTGAGTTAATGACATGGTCATTAACATGCTTGTGTTGCTGGGTGTGTCACTTGAGAATAACTCTTTTCTTTATTTTTTCATTTGCAATTCCTATTTAAATGATTTGATGTTGAGAATGCCTTAGAATGTGATATTAAATGGTTATTTATGATCACATTTGGTATAGGCATTGAGAGAGAGTAGTTTGCCCAACTCTAGTGTTGAAGGGAAACTTGAAAGAGAAGCTTAGAGGAAGTTTTAAAACTTGTTTTGGAGTGTTTCCTAAGGTATGTACAAACTCTTGATAAATGGAATGTGATTGCATTACATTTGGCCTAACACATTTTGGATGGAAAATGTGTTAAGCTACTTGATACATTAAGTACTCATGAACATGGTGCTAAGACATGTAAATTGCTATGTATGCATTATTATGCATTGTGAAAAGCCATTATTAATGGATAAATTGAATGAAATGTGAACTATGTGCAAAATATGAAAATGACCCAAAATATTTGGGTAATGTGGTTTGTTGTTTATAAATTAAAGATATTATGTAAAGCCATTGGTGATGGCTACATTGTATAAAATGAGATGCTTTATGATTATATGATGATGTTGATATAAATGAGATAAATGAGGCAATGTGCCTAGCTTGATCATGAGAAAATGAGAAAGAGATTGATAATGGAAGTATGAAATAATTCTGTGCCTAGTATGTTATTCAATTTTCAGAGTTCTGTGTTTGGCACCATGCCTATATTTGCCTATGGGGCTAGACGCTTGGCGTCACTGTAAGAATATTTTTGAGGTGAAAAGACTGGGTCATAAGCCTCAGAAACAGGTCCTTGAAGCTGGGCTGGGTGAAAAGACCTGGTCGTAAGCCCAATGTAGACTCTTATTTTTTGACCAAGTCCAGTTCAAAAATTTAATACAGTGCAAAATAATTTTTATAATATTTATTATTTATTTTAGTAATAATAATTATTTATTTTAATAATATAATAAAAAGAAATTATAAATATTAATTTTTAATAAAAAATAAAATAAAAAATAATAATGAAATAATAAAAATAATAATCAATGAATTGGCGTGTGCCAGCCGCCCGCGCTCGCCTGCCCCATGCTCGCAGTAGCCCGCGCCCGCGCCCGCTTGCGACTTGCCAAATTTTGCCTAATCCTATTTTTATTAGGATGTTTTAATTTATTTCCTAATGAGATTATATTTCTTTAATGAACTAGGATTTATTTAAATTGCTTATAAATAAGAGCATTAAGAACAGAAACAGGGGACGGCCAAAAAAGAGGGCAGCAACTATTGAGGACTTTGGTAATTATTGAGGACTTTGGACTTTGACAAATTATTCAGAGACTTTTGATTTTTGGGACTTTTAGAATGGCAATAGGCTTTGAAACAAGCAAGTGGGCTTTCAACTTTTGAACTGGAGCAAACTTTCAGGCAACTTATAAACAGAGAAGCTTCAAATAGCAAATGAACAATCTTATAAAGGCAGTAGCATACTTCCTTTGTCCCGCTCAACCAGAATTCCAAAGAATAATTGTGGTGGAGCCAACGAACTATGGTAAACTCTAAACCAATTCAATATAACATGTTTCAATGGTCTTAAATACTGAATAACATGCTTTGATAAATTTGTTCCTAGGTTAGATTAATTTTAGATTAAACACAATAGCTCGTTTAATTAAATTAACATTAAACCTTAATATCCCAGTAACTTGTTTATTAAATTTCTAAAAATTAGTTTTCAACACCAAAACTTACAAGCCTAAAAACCAGTTTTCAAGCCAGTTTATTCTAAAAATTAGTGGGACCGTCGTATGGGCTCGTCGAAGGGATCAATGTTTATTTGTGTATTGCAAGTCTTTGTGTTTAACTTCCTTTATTTAAAACCTTAATTTAAGATGTAAACCCTAAACTTATATATTTATTGCTTTATTTAGTTTTAGATTTGATTATGTAGTTTATTATATATTTTTATGAATGATTGATTTAAATTTTGATGGTTAATTTATTTAATTTATGATGAATGAATGGATGGATATTTTCTTGATTATGAGTTGTTTATTAATAATGTAAGAGGTATGTTTCCACTTTGTAGATGCCTCATTAGTTAAACTTCATGTAATTTAAACTATTTTCATATTTTGGGATTAATGTAAAGGATACGTTTCCACCTTTTGGTGGGTGTCCTATTTAGTTTTAGACATTGGACAATGTAAGGACATGTTTCCATCCTTGGATGAGTGTCCATTTATTTGTTTTTTTGGACATTGCTATGATTTTTAATAAAGTATTTGTTTATTCTTATGATTGCATGTAGTATGGATAATATCATTATATTTAAGAATTTTATAATATTAAGACCTGAAAAGGAGGCCGGTTCAAATGAACCGGGTGCTTTGGGGGTGCTAGGCTATTTCTCACTTTTCCCATGCATACCCAACTTTTCAAACCCAATAGGGGGTTGGGGATTCCTTAAGAATTGAGTCATCCACCCTTTTCTTTTTTTTTTGGTCCGTCCAGGTGGCCACTCCATTTTCTCTGAGTTTAGGCCCGTATTCTCTAAGGCCCTGAGCCTAACAGTGCCGAAGCCACAAGAACCATTCCACGTGGGAGTGGGGGCGAAAATCCCTGCTCACACCCAAGCCTAGTTGGATTATTACATTGATATTTTACCTTCAGGGCTAGACACATGTTGTCATTATGGACCAAAACAGTAACTTCAAGATTTGAATGATGTATTAGTTGTTTGGGCCCATGCTTGTGTATGTGATATTATGGTACCTATTGTGTATAAAACCTATGATGGTTAAATGGGATATATGATGGTGATCATGGAATGATATGATTATAATACATATGCAAATTACTAAAAAGGAATGCAACATGAGAAAATATGCTAAATAATGAGAAATGAGTTGTTGAAAGACTTGAGCAGAGCTAAGTCTTGATATTGAGAATGAGATTATGGAAATATAATGTGATGTGTAATATATATATATGTTTGTGAAAATTATTTGTATTGTTTCATGAATGTTATGATATGCCATTGAATTATGGCTTATGTTAAAGATTTGTATAAATTATGAAATTAGTGAAAAGTTATGAAAAGTGCATTGAAAATGAGAAACATGATAAGAATATGATGATAAAGATGTTAGTGATGTGAGTGTGATTTTCTGTAATGTATGTATATACTGTTTATATGTATCACTAAGCTTTTGAGTTTGGCATGGTTGTGTAAATCATGCAGGTGAGTAGATTATTGATCTGGGAGTCAAACAATTGTGCCACGAGAAGAGTAAAAGTGTTTCGAGACCAATTAGAAGATAGTGCATGCATGTACAATTTTATTATGTTGTATTTGGATAAAAATGTATATGTACATAATTTACTTTTAAAAGAATGAGATTTTATAATGGGAAATGTTCTTTTATTAAAAATATAATTGATGTGGACTAAGGTAAGGGTTTAAACAATACTATAAAGTAACATCCTTATATTTTATATGCGTATTATATGTATATGGTATATGTATGGTATGTATATAGGCTATAGGGGTGTTATAATGGTCCTGGAAGCTAAATTACCTGAGATGGAATGGGTGGCAAGTAGATATGTGCAGCTGGCCTTATTAGAAGAAAGAAGGTTAAAGACACTGTATCATCATCAAATGTATCAAAGAAAGATAGTTCGGGCCTACAATAGAAGGGTTAAGATCATGAAGCTTTAAGCTGGTGACTTAGTATTAAAGCAGTGGAAACCTAATGTCTCTGATCCTAGAGGGAAGTTAAGACCTAGTTGGAAGGGGCCATATGTTGTGAAACATGTCATGAACAAGGGTGCAGTCAAGTTGTCAGACATGGATAGAAACGAGTTTAGTGAGCCAGTGAACATTGACAGATTGAAAAGGTTTTATGTTTGAAATTAAAAAAAAAAGAAGCTCGCTAGGTTAAAAACCCAAAAGGGCGGCCTAGGCAAAGGTTAAAACAATATGCTAGTTCCAAAAACCCGAAAGGGTGGGCTAGGCAATAATTATGGCTAAATGAGAGAAAATTGTCAATTAGAAAACCCAAAAGGGCTGGGTGGTGACAGGAGTGATCTTATGTATGATGCTTTATGTTTTTAGTTGTTCCCCAATTTAATAAAAGAAAGTTAATGTTAAAATTGTACTATATGTACTATTTTGAATAATCTAACCATTGGGGTAAAACAACTAACACAATAGCAAAACGTGATGACAAATTATAAAAGAAAGGAAAACATCTTGATTAGCATTATTGTTCATCCTAACATCATTTTTCTAAAGTATTAACAAGTGTAAAATCTATGTGTGAGTGGGGATTTTCGCCCCCACTCCCGTGGAATGGTTCTTGCGACTTCGCCACTGTTTAGGCTCGGGGCCTTAGAGAACACGGACCTAAGTCCGGAGAAAATGGAGTGACCACCCGGATGGGTCGGGAAAAAGAAAGGGGTGGATGACTCGATTCCTAAGGAATCTCCAACTCCTTAATGGGTTCGAAAAGTTAGGTACGTGTGGGGAAGGTGAGAAATGGCCCAGCACCCCCACAATGCCCAGTTCATTGGAACTGGCCTCCTTTATAGGTCTTAATTATATAAAATTCTTAAATATAATAATATTATCCATACTACACACAATAAAAAGAAAGCATCATTATAATAAAATCAAAGCATTGTCCAAACAAAACAAAACAAATAAATGGACACCCATCCAAGGATGGAAACATGTCCTTACATCACATGCCTAGATAGGACACCCACCAAAAGGTAGAAACATACCCTTTACATAAGTTCTAAAATAGAAAAGCAAATTAAATTACATGATGTTTAAATAATGAGGTACCCACCAAGTGGAAACATACCTCTTACAACTTTTGGAAATCTAAATTGATTGATAAAAGTAAATAATCATTCATCATAAATAAATCATTCATCAAAAGTATTTAAATATCAATAAAATAAACATCCATCCATGATAAATTAAATAAATCAAGTATTGAAATTAAATAGATTAAAGCATAAGAGATAAATCAAGGTATAAGTAAATATGGAATTGAATAAAACAAATAAAAGTTCAATTATAGCTACTGTGACTTTTTATGGAATTAAAATAGATTAGGGTTTTATGTTTTAAAAGGTTGGTAAGACTCTTTGATTAACCAAATTAAGGTTTGAATGGTGAAATCATGAAACTAGGGTTTTAGACACTTGAAAGTACTTTGATTTGTGATTTTAAATTGTATTTTTAAGTTACTGTGTAAAATTAGCATATTTGTGTTTTTATGTTTTTTTTTATGTTTTAAAGGATTAAAGTTTGGAAAAAGTTAGGGTTTAATGTTTTAAAAGGTTTAGGGTTTATATTTTAGGTTTAAAACTTAAATTAGGGTTTTATGCTTTAAAATTAGGGTTCTGGGGTGATTTGTTGAATTAGGGTTTAAAAAGACAATTTGATGATTTCATGAGGTTTTATGAATTTAAACACATGGATTGAAGTTTTTATTAGTAGAAAAGATGTTTTTGAAGACTTTTTGAATGAAATAGAACTTATTTTAAAATTTTGAAAGAAACAGAATCAAGTTTTGGTTTTGTTAAAGAATTTGTTCAATTAGGGTTTTGAGACTTTTGAAGAAGCAAAAAATAATAATTTGAAGTCTTTTTGGAAAATAAAGTAATGTATTAGTGTTTTAATCTTGGAAAAAATTAAATTACAGCTCTAAGATTTTTTATTTAAAAAAACCCTAATTTCATAGGTTTGCTACTGTGAAAACATAAATAAAAAAGAATTTAATATACCTTCTTTTGTTGATTCCTCCAAAAACAATTCTTCTAGGATGAACTAGCTCCAAAGACAAGACTTTGTTGCCTTTGAATTCCTTTTTTCATGATGCTGCTGTCCAGAAAAGATTTAAATTGAATTTCTTCTTTTCCTTCCTTGATTTGGTTTCAAACTTTCCAAACTCCCTTTGGATTTCCTCTCTTTCGGCCACCACTTTTTTCTATGCCTTTGGTCCTTATTTATAATGGTTTAAGGTTATTTATTCCTAATTAATTAAGGTAAGTAATATTAATAAAAAAAAGAAATTAAAACCTAATTGGATTAGGTTTCAAAAATTTGGGTTGAAAAATTTTGCGCTGGCAAAAACTGTGGCAGCCAGGCCCGTGGCTGGGGCTAGTGGGCGTGCCAGCCCGCAGGAAATTCCTGCGGGAAGTTATTTCGCCAGCAGGAATTTCCTGCGGGCGAAATAACTCACCCCGCAGGAAGTTATTTCGCCCGCAGGAAATTCCTGCGGGTGAAATGCTTGGCCTACGGGCGTGCCGCCCACAGGAAATTCCTGCGGGCAAAACGCCCATGGGCCCGCATGACTGCTTTTCGCTGCCGATTTTTTTTTCGACTTTGATTTTATTTTTATTTTTATTTTTTTATTTGTTTATTTTCATTTTTTATTAATAAAAATTAGATACTTATATAAAAATTACTTAATTAAAATTATTTTGGACCAATTAGACAACAAAAATCATTTTGGGCTAAATAAAACATATTAGATCGGATTGGGTCAAAAATTAAGGGTCTACAATTTGCCCCCTGCTTGAATGATCTAAAACCTTAGTGAAAGAGAGTGAAAAGTAAAAAGATTTAATTTTTTGAGATGGCGACTTGTTTTGGTTACTTGGACCCAATTTAAGTTCTGGACTCACAGAAAAATTCTAGGTTCTGACCTAAGGCAAATTTGGGTTCCTGACCCGGATTCGAGTTCTGGACTCGAGGATATTTCTAGGTTTGGGACCTAAGAAAAATTCGGGTTTTGGACCCGGATTTGAGTTCTGGACTCGAGGATAATTCTAGGTTCTGGACCAAAGGAAAATTTGGGTTATGAACCCGGTTCGAGTTATGGACTCAAGGATGATTCTAGGTTTTGGACCTAAGGAAAACTTGGGTTTTGGACCCGGTTCGAGTTCTGGACTCAAGGATAATTCTAGGTTCTGGACCTAAGGAAAATTTGGGTTCTGGACCCGGTTCGAGTTCTGGATCCAAGGATAATTCTAGGTTCTGGACCTAAGGAAAATTTGGGTTCTGAACCCGATTTGAGTTCTGGACTCAAGGATAATTTTAGGTTCTGGACCTAAGGAAAATTTGGGTTCTTAATTTAGGTACTTGGGCCCGAGATTGGGTACTTGGACCCGGGATTGGGTACTTGGGCCCGAGATTAGGTACTTGAACCCTAGCTTGAATTGATTTTGGGTACTTGGACCCGGGATTAGGTACTTGGACCTGAGATTGATTTGATTTGGGAACTTGGACCCGAGATTGAGTACTTGGACCCGAGCTTAAATTTATTTTGGGCACTTGGACCCGGGATTGGGTACTTGGACCCGAGATTGATTTGGGTCCTTGGACCCGAGATTGGGTACTTGGACCCGAGCTTGGGTACTTGGACTTGAGATTGATTTGAATTTGACTAACCTTTTAGTTGGGAAGTCTGACTGCTCTGGCTGTTTTATGCATTGTGATTCTTCACCATCAAATTGGATCTTCATCCTTTGAAACCGGGTCTTTATCCTTGAAAATGAATCTTCATCTTTTGACATCGGGTCTTTACCCTTGAAACATTGATCTTTATCCCTTGAGATCGGGTCTTCACCCTTGAAAATGGATCTTCATCCTTTGAGATCGGGTCTTCACCCTTGAAAAGTGGATCTTCATCCTTTGAGATCGGGTCTTCACCCTTGAAAATGGATCTTTATCCTTTGAGATCTGGTCTTCACCCTTGAAAAGTGGATCTTCATACTTTGAGAACGGGTCTTCACCCTTGAAAATGGATCTTCATCCTTTGAGATCGAGTCTTCACCCTTGAAAAGTGGATCTTCATCCTTTGAGATCGGGTATTCACCCTTGAAAAGTGGATCTTCATCCTTTGAGAATGGGTCTTCACCCTTGAAAATGGATCTTCATCCTTTGAGATTGGGTCTTCACCCTTGAAAATGGATCTTCATCCTTTGAGATCAGGCCTTCACCCTTGAAAATGGATCTTCATCCTTTGAGAACGGGTCTTCACCCTGGCTTCAGCTCTTTTAGCTGGATTGGTCTTTTGTCTTTTGTACCTTCATTCTTTTGAGAGTTCTATTGTTCCATTCTTTTGTTCTTTCTTTTTGCAAAGATTTATTTTTAATTGGACCTTATATCCTCTCCCTGCCCCCCTGTGTGGCAAAATATTTGTAGGTGAGTTTAAAAATATTTGGTATATAAACTCAAAAAATTGAAAAGGAGAAACTTTGCCCCCTGTGTAGGCTCAAACCAAAGATTTTATCTATGCAAGCTTTGATTGATGTTTTTTCCATCTTGTTCTTCGCATAAGCATGCATTTCTTCTCTTTGCAAGATTACTGGAGCTTTCTCAAGCAATGGGCTTTCTATGCCCCCCTGATTTGATATCTTCTTTTGATTGCTTGCGGTTCATTTTGATAAGGAATAGACAACACAAGACAAGAAAGTGCGATGTGACATGCTCGTGTATGCATGATATGCATGAATGATACTTACAGCTCACAGACTGAGGTGATCAACAGAAGTGTTCTCATTGACTCCTTTTGACGTTTGTTCAAGTCTTGCATGGAATGCTCGAAAGCTTTTGCATTTGTTGTTTTCATCTTCAAGATGTTGAAAACATGAGTGGTGGAGACCCTGAGTAGCAGAGTTAGGGATGCATCCATTTCCAATTATGTTTCAGCATGTCGGTTGATAGCTTCTTCATGACCTTGCCAATAATCATTTCAACAGACTTCCCTTAGCTCGAAGGCTTTGTATGACAAAACACTCTTTTTTTTTTGAATTTTGATTTTGAAATCAAATGTTGGCTTTGCCAAATCGATGTCAATGTACCTCAAGACTTGATTTTTTCAAATTAACATATCTATAACATGACAACCCTAGTTACCGTACTAAACTCGGGAATCATTTCTATTTAAGCAAGAACTGTTGCACTTCAGATAGGAACATACACATTGCTTGGCCAAAGGTCTCATTTGAGTTTAAATATTGTCTATCTCATATGCATGCTTATCCAAACTATCTCCACTAATAGACTCTATCTACCAAGAGAGATCAACGTGTCTTTGATAGGCTTGAAATGGGGTCTATAAGGGACACGAGTTTAAATGAAGGCCATTTAGATATTGGAGCTGGTGTGACACAAAGGACAAACCTTCACGCTACAAATTTCTTGTTTGAACTTTAGGCAGTTGGGAGCAATCTTGCTAGACTCCAAATTCTTTCTATCTTCTTTGCATTAATCTGGATCTTGATTAGGATAGTTTTTGCCCTTGCAAAAAGGTTTGGTTCCCAAATTCGTTTCTTTTCTTCTTCTCCCTTTTCTTTATTTCTCTTACTCTTCCCTATCATTTTGTCCTTCTTCCTTATAGGACTGTCAAGTACAGAACTTTCAAGAATTGGATGGTCTTTCTCCTTTTCCTCTGATTTTGATTGAATCCTTGGTTGGGTTGGACTAATTCAAGTCAAACTGTCCAAATGGAAGCCTTTTGCTGCTTAGGTAAAAGAGAACTCAGTTGGCTTTTTGAACCATTTTGGGTTTTCTTTTTTTTTCTTTTTCCTTTCCTTTTTCTTTTTCTTTTCTTTTGCCTTTTTTGCTTTCTTTTCTTCTCTCTTCTCTTTTTTTTTTTGTTTTTTTGTTCTAGCTCTAAAAAAGTTGTCTCGTTTGTACTAGCTTAGGCTTCCAATAATGGATGAATGGAGTAACATAAATCATCTTTAGCAGGGATAAATCATTTGTTACTCTAATGATGATGTTGTTTTGATATATTGGAGATATCAAAGGAACTTCAACTACCCCTATGGTCTTGAAACTTCAACTATCCTCATGATCTTGATTAATCATTGCTTCTTCTTTTTTTTTATCTTCTTGCCTATTCATCTTAGTGATCATAAGACTTGTCAAAAGTATCACAATAGCTTAGGATAGGTTGTTGAGGTTATATGCCAATGAAAAGACAACTAAAATTTTATGAAGGCTCAAAGGGACAACTAGGGATTAATATTTAATTGGGTGGATACTAGTTGTTGGCTAATCAAACAATGCCTAGATCATCTCTCCCTTAAATAAGCAGAGTTCAATTTCACCTCTAAAGTTTGTCAAAGCAATGTTCTAAGACTGACTAAGACCTAGACGAAGATAATTATACAGGAGCCCTCTCTAAGTAAGCATACACAACTCAATGCTATAGAGCAATTCCCTCATCTAGTAAAGTCATTTGAGTCATGATGCCTAGACACATTAATTTATAAACATCAAGCTAAATTCCTCATTGGTTGAGCACCAAAATGAACAAAGACCAATAAAAATTTATGATAAAAATAATTTATTCAAACAAATTTAAATTTGAAAAACACAATAGTTCCAAAATATTAAAGAAAGTAAGATTGAAAAGCAACATTCAAGCTAAGTAAAGTTCATTGAGTTAGGCTTCTTTTCCTTTCACATCTTCAACATTCTCATCTTGAAAAAAGGATAAAACAAAATCTTCTTCCAATCCTTTTCCCACCATAAAGGTTGCTGGTGGTGGCACTCTTCCAAATTTAGGCAAAAGGTTGTCTTTGGTATTGGGCTTATTCGGCTCGGGTAGCTTGCCACTATCAATCAAATATTGGATCTCATGCCTTAATCGGGTACACCTATCAGTCTCATGTCCTTGTGTCTGATGAAATTGACAAAAAGCCTTAGTATCAAATTTTGAGGGTACTGGACTAGGTAAAGGTCGAGGGGCCAATGGTTGTAACAACCCTTTCTTTTGTAGCTTATTGAAGACCTAAGACAAAGGCTTCCCCAGATCTGAAAACTGCCTCATTCCTCTTTCACTAGCGGCATTAACATCAACTTCTTTTTGTGCGCTTTGATTGCCCGACTGGTAGTTCCCTTTCTCATTCCTTTTTATTGAAAAGCGATTCTTCTCCCTTTCCCACTCTTCAATTTGTAGACCAGCTTGGAGAAGATAATTGAAATCATGTATGAGTGTATGAGACATCCTCTCATGAAGATTAGGCAACACCCCTCTCACAATCATCCTTATTTGATCAGATTCATCGGGCCTCTTCTTGAGTAAAGCAGCCTTGTTTCTCCATCTCTTGACATAATCTACAAAATTTTCATTTGGTCATTGCCTAATGGACTCAACTTCCATTAAGGTAACTTCCATTTCAACATTGTATCCATATTGTTGGATGAAGGCTTTGTAAAGTAGATCCCAACTCTTTTGTGTTCCATCATCTAAGGTATTGAACCAATTTTGGACAGCAGAATCCAATGAGAGCATGAAGTACCTTAGAGTTTGAGCCTTAGTAGCTCGGGCAGACTGCATGGCAGTGATATATTGTTTCACATGGAGATGAGGATTTCCAGTGCCATTATACTTTGCAAAAGATGGCATCTTGAACTTGTATGGGACCTCTTCATCTAGCTCAAATAATTTGTCAACTTCGGACATTTCTTCAGTTTTCAGCTTTTTCTCAAATTTCTTTTCTAAATTAGCAATCATCTTTTCAATATTAGATGTCTCAGTCTTTTCAATAGTTGCCTTCTCAACAACCTTTGGCTCCTTTTTATCTTGAAGATCTTGGTAGTATTGAGCCCAATCATCATTATCAATGATCACCTTCTCATCATCACAAGCCACTTCATTAACTTTCGTCTTCCCTTTATCCTTTGGCTTCTTAGTGCTAGCAGAAGCCTCGACATGATTCTCCAAGATTGCGGTCAATTGGTTCCTCATGGTCTCAGCTAGGGCCTCTTTTATTTCTTCCATCTTGGCATTGAGGGCTTCATCCACCATTCTTTGAATTTGTTCAGGCTCCATTGTTCTTGGTGAGCAAGTGACTGAGTCGTTGCTAGATATCTCATCTCCGGCGTAGGTCAGATTGTAAGCTTTTGAACTATCGTAATCCAGGGTTGTGAGCCAGAGAGGATTAATGATAAGAGATGCAAATGTATGCATGTATGCACAAACAAATAGACAAACAAGGACAAATTAGGACATTCCTTCCAACCTTATATCATTCACACACGAATGGTGAGTCTCTTTTCCTAGGTATATGGTTAACCAAAATACCAACATGGGGTACCTTGCTTTCGAATAATTCCCTCAGACGTTTTAACCAATAGTTATATCCTTGAAAATGGAAATCAATCCATGATAATTCCCATTAATTAGGTTTTAGTCCATTCAACCAACCAAAGTAGCTTTTATGCTATATTGGATTAAAACGAAATTAAGAGGCTTATTATAAATAGATTTCTCACTTGAAACGAGGTAACTAGTGGTTCATGCCAAAAACAAGCCCATAGTTAATTTATTCTTAGTGTAAACTAGGCCCACAATTGATTTTTAGTATTTCATAATTGACCTAAATATTTTTGCAAGATCTTCATAAGAAAAGATTAGGTGAAAATAATTTTATTTCTAAGCCCATTGTAAAAGATTTTAGAAAAATGGATTTTGGGCTTAGTATTTGGGCCATGGGCCAAAGAATTTTTGATTTGTTTTTAGAAAAGTCTTATGCCCAAAGACCAACTTGAAAAAATTTTGAAAATAGCTTTGGTCTTTTGGACTTTAAAGAAAAGTTTATTTTGAGCTTACAATATACTTAGGTCATATTAGAAAAAAGAACAAACCAAATAAGCCATGATTTAGACTAAGATAAACTAACCATAGTCAAACAACATGCATTTGGGGTCAAACAACATGCATTTGGGGTAAAACCTAAGGAAAGTAACTAGGCCAATTACATGAGCTTTAGTCTTTGGGTTAAAAGGCTTAGGTTCCCATAGCAAGTATATACCAAATGGTACGAGGCTATGAGTGGTTATGCCATACTCGATCTCCATACCTTGAGTGAAAGTATGGTATCCCTTACATAACATAACACGGGTAACACGGGCATCCTAACTCACGCACACAATGCAATCTAATATGATGCAATGGATAATATCATTATAAGAAAGAATAGAATAATATAAAGACCAACGGAATCAACTTCTCTTATCCCCAGTGGAGTCGCCACTGTGAGCGGGGATTTTCGCCCCCACTCCCAGTGGAATGGTTCTTGTGACTTCGGCACTATTTAGGCTCGGGGCCTTAGAGAACACGGACCTAAGTCCGGAGAAAATGGAGTCGCCACCCGGACGGGCCGGGAAAAAGAAAGGGGTGGATGACTCGATTCCTAAGGAATCCCCAACCCCTTAATGGTTTGAAAAGTTGGGTACGTGTGGGGAAGGTGAGAAATGGCCCAGCACCCCACAACGCCCAGTTCATTGGAACCGGCCTCTTTTATAGGTCTTAATATTATAAAATTCTTAAATATAATAATATTATCCATACTACACACAATAAAAAGAAAGCATCATTATATTAAAATCAAAGCAATGTCCAAACAAAACAAAACAAATAAATGGACATCCATCCAAGGATGGAAACATGTCCTTACATCACATGCCTAGATAAGACACCCACCAAAAGGTAGAAACATGCCCTTTACATAAGTTCTAAAATAGAAAAGCAAATTAAAATACATGATGTTTAAATAATGAGGTACCCACCAAGTGGAAACATACCTCTTACAACTTTTGGAAATCTAAATTGATTGATAAAAGTAAATAATCATTCATCATAAATAAATCATTCATCAAAAGTATTTAAATATCAATAAAATAAACATCCATCCATGATAAATTAAATAAATCAAGTATTGAAATTAAATAGATTAAAGCATAAGAGATAAATCAAGGTATAAGTAAATATGGAATTGAATAAAACAAATAAAAGTTCAATTATAGCTACTGTGACTTTTTATGGAATTAAAATAAATTAGGGTTTTATGTTTTAAAAGGTTGGTAAGACTCCTTAATTAACCAAATTAAGGTTTGAATGGTGAAATCATGAAACTAGGGTTTTAGACACTTTAAAGTACTTTGATTTGTGATTTTAAATTGTATTTTTAAGCTACTGTGTAAAATTAGCATATTTGTGTTTTTATGTTTTTTTTTATGTTTTAAAGTATTAAAGTTTAGAAAAAGTTAGGGTTTATTGTTTTAAAAGGTTTAGGGTTTACTATTTTAGGTTTAAAAGTTGAATTAGGGTTTTATGCTTTAAAATTAGGGTTCTCGGGCGATTTGTTGAATTAGGGTTTAAAAAGACAATTTGATGATTTCATGAGGTTTTATGAATTTAAACACACGGATTGAAGTTTTTATAAGTAGAAAAGATGTTTTTGAAGACTTTTTGAATGAAATAGAACTTATTTTAAAAATTTGAAAGAAACATAATCAAGTTTTGGTTTTGTTAAAGAATTTGTTCAATTAGGGTTTTGAGACTTTTGAAGAAGCAAAAAATAATAATTTGAAGTCTTTTTGGAAAATAAAGTAATGTATTAGTGTTTTAATCTTAGAAAAATTAAATTACAGCTCTAAGATTTTTGATTTAAAAAAACCCTAATTTCATAGGTTTGCTACTATGAAAACATAAATCAAAAAGAATTTAACATACCTTCTTTTGTTGATTCCTCCAAAAATAATTCTTCTTGGATGAACTAGCTCCAAAGAAAAGGCTTTGTTGCCTTTGAATTCCTTTTTTTTTGATGCTGCTGTCCAGAAAAGATTTAAATTGAATTTCTTCTTTTCCTTCCTTGATTTGGTTTCAAACTTTCCAAACTCCCTTTGGATTTCCTCTCTCTCGGCCACCCCTTTTTTTCTTTGCCTTTGGTCCTTATTTATAATGGTTTAAGGTTATTTATTCCTAATTAATTAAGGTAAGTAATATTAATAAAAAAAGAAATTAAAACCTAATTGGATTAGGTTTCAAAAATTTGGGTTGAAAAATTTTGCGCTGGCGAAAACTATGGCAGCCAGGCCCATGGCTGGGGCCAGTGGGCGTGCCAGCCCGCAGGAAATTCCTGAGGGATAAACAACTCACCCGCAGGGAATTCCTGCTGGCGAAACTCCCGCAGGCCTGCGGGTGAAATGCTGGGCCTACGGGCGTGATTTCCTGCGGGCAAAACGCCCACGGGCCCGCATGACTGCTTTTTGCTGCCGATTTTTTTTCGACTCCGATTATATTTTTATTTTTATTTTTTATTTTTTATTTGTTTATTTTCATTTTTTATTAATAAAAATTAGATACTAAGATAAAAAAATTACTTAATTAAAATTATTTTGGACCAATTAGACAACAAAAATCATTTTGGGCTAAATAAAACATATTAGATCGGATTGGGTAAAAAATTAAGGGTCTACACTATGGCAAATGATAAGTGTGACATGCAGGCCAGCTTTGCTTCAGTCAATCCAAGAAGGCTTCCGCCAGAGGAGGCATGTCCAAATCAGGAGTGAACTCAGAACCTCGAGACTCGACTCTATACTGGTAGTCAAGTCGATGAGGATCATAGCAAGTGCCTCGACGAAGAGCAACAAGAGGAACATACATCAAATCCGTCCGAATGGTGACATGGGAAATCTTTCACTATGGTACCAACCAACGGATTTTAATCACGACTCGTGAGCAGATCCAATCAATCCAGTTAGCATATAAAGAAGCAGGGTGAAGCAGTTTCCTAGCAGAATAATGTCGGGGTAGATATCTAGTGAAGTCCACAGACGGGGTGTTGGGCAAGCAAAGCTGCTCATGTAGCTAGATCTGTAAAAATGAATAGCATGTCATAAAAAAAGGCTCATTAGGTTGAAAACCCGAAAGGGCGACCTAAGCAAAAATTAGGATGGCTCGCTAGCTCCGAAAATCCAAATGGGCAATCTAGGAAAAAGTTAGGACCAATAAATAAAAAAAGGAGTCCGCTAGGTCGAAAACATATCAGGGTAGCATAGGCAAAAATTAGGATAGCTTGCTAGTTCCAAAAACCCATAAGGAAAGACTAGGCAAAAATTAGAGCAATAAAAATAAAAGCTTAAATTGAAAACATAAAAGGGTGATTTAGGTAATTACTTGAAGCAACAAGGGACTTCCAGCCAAGCTCCTTGAAGAATTTATCTTGAATTAGTCCAATACAACTAGGGTTTCGGCCAAAATCACAGGTACTAGTGAAAATCCTCCCTCCAATTAGTTCATAATATCCAGTACTCACGGATCAATGTCGCCGTAAGAAAAAATAAGCAGAAATTGACCGAGTAAGCAAAGAAAGAACATGTGGCCCCACATTTTAATGGGAGCCAAATGGGAAGTGCAAAAATCAATCAAGGGACAGAGCAAGATTTTCTCACCACTGGTCAGTAGCAGAACTTCAGGTTTTGAGAGTTGAAACAACATCTGCATCTTTTGTTGAGTCTTGGAAGTCAATATGGGTAATGCCAATGGATGATTGCTTGGATATCCAAGAATAGCGTGAAATTCTTCAATCACGGGACAAATTTCAAAGTTATTTATCTTGAAAGTCCTAGTTTTCACATCCCAAAAGGAAGCCATGGTATGAAAAAATGGTTGGTCCAACTTGACATTTTGAAAGCACTTGAAAGCATTGAGTTGAGACCATAATATTTGTTCCCAATGTATAGCCTTGATGATCTTGAATAAAATCTTTATTTTTTTCAAATTAGCTTTTATCATCGTGGGGAGCATAACAATTGCAGTTGATTCGAGTTTATAAGGATAAGTTGATGGAGTACTGCAATCGAAGAATTAGAGTTGTTTCTGTCACTGTGATAAATTCGTAAGATGAGAATTGAGATAAAAAGGTTGATAAACTTATTTTGGTTGGCGAATTGAAAAGATTTAAATAAGTAGTGGCTTGTAGACCGAAGTGCATAAGGAATAGGCAGTGGCTTGAAACCATGACAGAAATGGAAAAGGTGTTCACATCAGGTGATTGTTAGGATGCTGAGTTTGCCTTGGTTTTGTAAATTTGAGTTCACAACGAATTCAAATTGCTGATTCTTCATGGAAATCCTGTGCAAATTTGTATAAAAAGAAGATACAGAAAAGTACAAGTAAAAAAATTTAAAAATTAAAACGTCAAATTTGCAGGAAAAGTAAGTACCATTATTATTATTATTGTTATATTAATACAAGCTTTTTGCTTAACACAATAAAAATGGATCACTGAGAAGAAGCAGGTGGACCATAATCGAATAAAGCCCTGAGAAAGCCATCACCTGATGGTGGAGGAGGAATGCCATTCTCCCAAAGTCTACCTGAGGAGAAAGCACCTGAGTCCCTATTACCTTGAAAATTGGGTCTGTAATATTCATCACCTGAAAAAGGAGGAGGAGCCACATGGTCATTATTTCGGGGCCCCTAGAAGACGAACCACCAGGATCCCTAATGCCATTAAATTGGAAGTCTTGAAAGTTTTGTTCCGACTGATGATATAATCCTTCGAGATGGGCAATCTGTTGGCGGCTGGTAGCTAATTCTTCTTGTAGTTTTTTATTTTGCTCATCATGTAACACCCTTATACCCTATATACATACAATATATATTTTCAGCATATGTAAAATATGCATATATGGTACAAAAATGTCACAGATCGGTTTAATAAAAATTTTCACATTTCTGATTTAAAATTTCAAATACTAAATATATAAAATTAAATAGTATATAAATATTCGTTACTTATTATAGGAACTCAAAATAAACATTTTATATGAAAATCTCTGGAAAAAAATCGCCAGAGTTTTGTCTGTAATTTGGACGTTCCCAAAATTCAGTAAAACACAATCTACATCAGAAAACACTCCCAAATAATTTCAAATTACCATTTCAACCATACTCCTCAATTTCACCAAGTTTCTCAAATATTTATATATATAATTTAGAATACATTTAAACCCCCATTTCAAATAACTTAACCCAAACATTCTTTATAGTTTACAATACATAAAATCCAAAAACATTATATAATATGCATAATACCCAAAATATACAATAACATAAAATATATACATGTTGCTGATAGTGTTTCTGATCTTGATATCAACTCTACAAGCACAACCACAAGTCTAGACCCGACCTGGTCTAGAAGAACTCTCCAGCTCAACCGAGTCTACCCTGTCACCTGCGCAATGTAAACAATTGCACTAAGCCAAAAGCCTAGTAATATAAACTTGATAACAATAAAACTCAAATGCAATGTCAATGCACAATGCATATGGATATCACATCATTCCATTTTCTCATACTTTTCAAATATTTCACAATCCACAATTCGAATAAAAACAAACACAAACATGGGCCCAAAGATTGTCACGACCCAATTTGTACATATGTACAGTACATCCATGTACAGTACATCCACGTACAGTAAGAGGAGCCATCCCGAGTAACCACCAAAGAACACGAAGTGAAAGGAAGCTCTATAAGACAAAAAGGACCTAACTGAAAAGATTGTAAAGTTTTGTGGAGGTGGCCGTAATTAACAAAAGTTGTTCTGAAGGTCCTTAATAGTGCCCATAACAGACTCTAAGGATGAAAAGGAGAGAAAAATCGGGTCGAAACGGAACTCCACGGTTTTTTCCGAAAATGCACAGTTTGAGAGATACAGTGGATTCTCGACCAAGGGTATTTTAGTCATTCTTGTGATAATAATTTATACACTGGAAAACAAGACACGTAAAGGTATCCAAAGTTAACGGAAGGACTGCGCAGTGATCGATGTTGAAGAATGAACCTAAGTGGAGACCCGAATCACGTAAGGACCTAAAGGGAATTTTTACAAAAGTCAAGGGCATGAGCGTAATTTTTATAAATTAGTTCAAAATCAAGAATGAATGTCGGAAATGGAAACTAGAGGTTGAAAGGAGGAGAACGATACGTTTTACGCGTCGTAAAACCACCCGGTTAGGAAGGAAAGGCAAAACCTTCAATTGAAGGGTATTTTGGTCTTTTCACTTCCACCCAAGCACCAAGGGGGACATGTGTGATAATTTGAGGATTAATTTGGTAAATTTCCAAGGGAGGACACATGGCATAGTAATTTTCTAGAAAAGGACACATGGCAAAATCTTGTTTAAAAATACTTTTGGGTTGGATTAATCTTAACCCTCCAAAATGAAATTAATTAAATAAATGGAAAATGGAAAAATATAAAAAGGGAGAGAAGGATGATTAAAGAACTAAGAACACATATTTTTCTCTCCATTTTTGAGAGGTATGGCCGACTTCTCTCCACCAAAAAAGGGAAGGAATTTTTCAAGTGTTCAAATGGATTTTTGGAAGGAAAAGCTTAATTTTAAGGTAAGGATTCCAATTCTAGCTTTAGTTTATTCATTTGATTGATAGTTTTCAAGTTATCAATGAAAGAAAAGTTGGGAAGATTATGGGAAAGTTAAGAAAGTGAAGAAAAATTAGATTAAATAATTCATACATGTAAAATTGATGAATTAATGGTGATTAGTAGCCTTAGATAGGAAGAATCAAGGCTTGAACATATGGTTTTTATAATGTTCTTATTATGGAAGTTATGAAAATTATAGGAAATCAAAGGGATAAAGAAGAAGAAGGGAAGAAAGAATAGGACAAGCAAGGAACAAAGCAAATAAATAAGGTTTGGTACTTAAATCATTGCCCTTTTCAATTAATTCACATATTTTGCATTATGGGACTTTTGAAATGGTTTTGAAATGATGTTATTATGTGTGGTTAATATGTGGCAAAGTGCTCTTGAACCATTTGTAATCAATTGATTGTGAAAAGAATGAAAACAAAACAAACTAGCTAAATTTGCTTAATTATCCATAAACTTTGATGAACTTTTAATCACCCCTTTGGTTTGATTTTTGAAAGAGGGACCCTTAGTTCTTCAATGGTATCACAAAAGAAGTCTAAAAATCAATTTTGCAAGAAAAAAAAATGAATTTCCCTCAAGTTTTGAAAATTTTGCCGAATGGTCCCTTTTGGGCACCATTCTGCAGCTTTCATTTTGGGCAGTCCGTTGAAGGGGCAAACGAAGGAATTTTTCGACATAATTTTACATTCATTTAGTTAACTTATGAAAGTGTTTTCTTGTAAAAATTCAGCCAAAAATATGTTTGTTTACTTGGTCAAAACGGTTGCCAAAGTTGACTGATTTTCAGCAGTAAAAATAGATTTTACCATTTAGTTGTTGCGCGTTGTTGCGCGCCATTATTGCCGATTTTACTCGCCGCGCCACTATTCATTTGGTCATTTTTCTAAATGTGTTAAAACTTGAATATTATGATATGGATTGATGTTAAATCATATAAAATGACATGAAGGAGAATTGGAAATGATCAGAAAGGCATCATGACAAGCTATTCCGACAATGCATGCATTATGGAAAAATCATGGCTTATTGAATATCATGATCAAATTAATTAATAAATTGTTTACGCTCTACTTGGTTATGACAGAACCCTTGAGATAAGGGTATGATGCATCATACTATTATTGCAGTACTGCTCATGACATGGCATGATATTTCGGCTGAAGGCCGATGATTACAATGACATGATCAATGATTCAATGAACAATGGCTATTAGCACATGTGCAAGAATTATGATGAAGGATGATGAAATATGCACCATGATGCATATCATCCTGTAATATCTCACCATGATGAGATATATTTATCATGACCCGTGCCTTATCCGTTGATGTTCTGTTAAACCAGTAGAGCAACCAAATGAGAAAAGCAAGAAAAATGATTTAAATTCAAATTATTCAGTCAAGCCTTTTTACCTTCTGTGTTTTGTATTTATTCCTTTCAATTATTTAAAGTATATAAATGTATGTTTCAAATCATTCTTTCATTTTATTTATTTATTGCAATGATTTAAGTACCCACTAAGCAATTGCTTAGCGAGTTTAGTTTCCCTCTAAACTCGTAGGTTAAACGAGGAGACGAGATTGGAGCATATCCTGCGCAGCTGGCCTTGACTACTACTTTGGGTAGGAATTTGGTTATGATTGATTATAGCAATATGGCATGTACATAAGCTTGTATGATCTAGCAAATAAATGTATTATATTGAAAAGCTAGAACACGTACACTGGTAGTAATCTAATAAATCTTATTTGGATTTAGCTCTTATGTATGCAAGTATAGAAGTGTAAAGTTTTAGTGCAGGATTTGGTGGAGGATATAAGTGTGATGAATATAGAAGTGTTTGAGGAGTGTTGCGATTGTTTGATTGAGATCAAATTGTTTTCAAAAATAAAAAAAAATCAGTTTTGGCAACACTTGGTACCTCCATTTTTAGGGGAGGTTATGGCAAATTTTTTTTAAAATCTGCACTTAAAATTGGCTAAGTAAAATATTAAGACACAACCACCATGAGATAACGGTCCATCTTGGTCTATAAACATAGGCTAAGATGGGGTGTTACATTTAGTGGTATCAGAGCACCGGTTTAGCCGGTCTTGGAAAATTCAACATAGGAGGATACACATTTTATGTTGGGAGTGGCCATTACCAATGTAAAATGGGATATCCTATAGCAGATAAGAAATGAGATCATATATCATTTAGGTACGAAATGTCGGTATAGTAGAAAGAATATTATAAATACATAAGTATATGAGGTACATGTGATAAAGGAAAATCTAATAGTGATTACGTACATGCCATATAGGAAAGTTAATGTGTTGAGTCAAGCCAGCTGCTAATCTTTATCACGATATATGTATACGGTATAAGGTTGCAGGAGGCAGAATCACAAAGAGTTATAGATCAAGAGAAGGAATCACATGCTTTCGTACCCATAAATGTAGAAATGGGTCTCGGACTTATGCGACGATCCGCAACGGTGGCCGTGGAAGGCCCCGAAGTTTATTTAAGATAAATGACAGTACCATTGCAATAAACGGCAAGAATGGTACCTGTTGCTACCAAAAGAGAAAGGAAGTCCCCAATCGAGAAGTTAAGGAAATATGGGGCTAAAGAATTTAAGGCTAGTAGGGAAGAAGGATTTGAAGAAGTTGAGTACTGTTTGGGCAGTACCAGTAGGGCATTGGAACAACTGAGATGCACGCCAGATAAAAGATTTAATTATGCCATGCCCCTTTGGGTAGAAGAAACATACACTTGGTAAAACATACTTAAACGCAAGGAGAAATGAGTTTATATATCTATAGCAAGGAAGAATGACAATATCTGAGTATGATAGAGAGTTCACCCGCCTTAGTAAGTATGCAAAGAAAATGATAAAACCAAAACAAGAAAGACGTCAAAGGTTTTGGAAGGATTAAATAATGGAATTAAAGTACAATTAGTAGTCATGGACGTGTTTGAATTTTCAAGATTAGTTGTGAAAGTTTGAGGTATTGAGAGGGTATACATAGATTAGAGAAGTAGACACCAACGTATGAAACAAAAGAGAGTACAAACTTAAAGCTTGGGAAGATTTCGACAAGTTGAGAAGAAGTTTAGAAGTGAAGATAGTTTTGCACAGTAAAGCCGGCGATTGCAAAGTCAAGGATCTGGCCGAGGTTCAAGGCGCCAGACATCCGTAGCCAGTATACCAGGGTCCTTATAAGGGGGTTCCAGAAGAAGGTTAGATAGGCGTATATGAATGTAAAAATGAAAGTGTATATAAGAAAATGAAATTTGAAGAATGGAATAAAAAGAGGAATAGAATAAGAGGATAAAAGAAAAGTACGTAAAATGTTAAGACCAGACGGTAAGAGATAAAATAGATAGAACTTAGATAACAAAGATGAGTGAACAAAAATAAGTATATGAGAAATTCTCATGTCCAGCCACTAGAGAATATGTACAGTAACCCCATGTAAAATATTCACATAAGCAGATGAAGTAAGCGCACTAAGAAGATACTGCTGACCCGACACCGTCGTGTTGGAATTTAGCAGGAAACCGGAGTTAACCGTGCTCGACCAATGATGATGGGTGACCGTCCCTTGAGTCTTAATAAGGTAGGTGACGAACCATATGAGTAGAAACTAGACGAAATCTAATCAAAACACTGTACTGTGATTCCTCTTGAAAATGTCCCAATGTAATCATCAAAATTAAGAAATTATAAGAAGATGATATATGAGATGTATGAATTCAGGAAATGATGGAAAAAAAAGAGAGAGAGAGAAGAGAAAGAGAGAAATTAAGAACCAAAGAGGTAGAAAGTGCAGAATTAAAATTAGATCAAAAAGGAAAGAATGAAAGTAATAACAACCCAAGGACTAGGTAAAGGAAAAAGGAAAAAGTAACAATTCAAAAATTACTGGAGGATTGGAAAGAAATATAGATTTGAAGGATATATTACTCCTCTATGAAAACATTGTGGATGAAGACATAAGAGTGAATGTTGGTATTTAACAGATGGATGCTGGAAATGCGGGGCACCAGATCGTGTTAGGGTAAACTGCCAGAAAGACAAGTGAATGCACCCGCACCGACAGAAAAATCACGGCCCGCTTATGGCCGAGGCCGAAGCAGGGGAAAGGAAAGTGATTCGAATTTTCAAAGAGCACAATCAGAGACCGTTGACTAGCTCAATTCAAGTACACCAGCCAGAGCCTACGCAATGAAAACTTAGAAGAATTACCAGTAGGATATGTTAAGTTTGAAACATTAGTTATAAATTCGATAAGAGACGAGGTAGTTACACACAAGTGATTAAAGAATGTTCTATAGAGTTACATGAAAATGCATTTCTAGAAAATTTAATAGAGTTACCATTCCGAGAATTTGACGTAATGGTGGTATTGGATTGGCCAACAAGGCATAAAACAATGGTCGATTATAAGAAGAAAGAGAGTAACACTTCATACTCCCCACAAGGAGGAAGTGACGGCAGTAAGAAAGAGAGCCGATTACCTAAACAACGTAACAACAACATTTACAGCAAGGTGTTCCATACAAACGGATGTGAGGCACACTTGGTAAGCACCATGGAAGTAAAGAAGAATGTGATAAAGATTCAAGAGGTATCAACAATGCGTGATTTTCTCTTTGTTTCTTTAGACGAGCTACTCGGATTATCACCTAAGAGAAAAGTAGGATTCACTATAAATGTATATCCGGGAACTACACCGGTGTCGGTTGCCTCATACCAAATGGTACCAGCGGAACCCAAAGAAATGAAAACGCAATTATAGGAGCTACTCGACAAGGGTCTTATATAGCCAAGTATTTCTTCATGGGGCACGCCAGTACTCTTCGTCAAGAAGAAAGATAAATCCTTAAGGTCATATGTGAACTATAAGTAGTTGAATGAGCTTACGATTAAGGATAAATATCCATTACCGTCCATTGACGATGTATTCGACCAACTTAAAGGAACCAAGGTCTTTTAAAAAAAAATAGATCACGACTGGGATATCAGCAGCTGCAGATCAAAGGAAAAGACATTCCAAAGACTACATCTAGAACTCGATACGAACGTTATAAGTTCCTTGTAATGCCTTTTGAGCCCACAAATGTGTTAGTAGTATTCATAAATTTAATGAATCATATCTTTCATCCATACTTTGACCAATTTGTAAATGGTGTTCATAGGTGACACCTTCATTTATTTAAGGAACAAAGAAGAATATGATCGATACTTTTGCATAGTATTGCAAATGTTGCGAGAGAAGCAGTTGTACGTCAAACATGACAAATGCGAGTTTTGATTGGAAAAAGTGACATTCTTAGAACACACCATATTAGCATAAGGCATTAAAGTAGGTCTTAAGAAAACAAAAGCCATTTTGGAATGGAAAACACCAAAGACAGTAATAGAAGTAAGAATCTTCTTAGGACTAGCTGGGTACTATTAATGTTTTATAAAAGGGTTTTCCATTATTATCATCCCAATGACAAGGTTGTTTCAAAGGAATGCCAAACTCCAAGGAACTGATAAATGTTGGAGGAACTTTGAGAAACTAAAGGAAAAGTTAACGAATGCTTCAATACCCATACGGCCCGTGTCCAGCAAAGAATTTGTGATATATAGTGATGCTTCACACATCGGTTAAGGTTATATGCTTATGCAAAAGGATAAAATAGTCGCATATGTCTTTTGATGATTTAAACCATACGAAAAAAAAATAATAATAGTAAATCGGCACACTATTTGGAATTAACAGTTATCGTATTGGCTTTCAAGATTTGGAGATATGATTTATATGGAGAAAAGTGTTATATTTATACAGACGCAAAAGTTTAAAATATCCGCCAACCCAAGAGGATCTCAATTTATGGTAAGGAAAGTAAACCCAAGTTTTGGAAACAACAACTAAGTTATAAATTATCATCTAGGAAAAGCTAACGTGGTGGCCGACGCACTTGGTGGAAAATCGATACCAGCCTTAGGCGCTATAAAGATCAGTTTAAGACTAATGGAAGAGGAAGTACTAGTAGTAGAAATGCAAGCATAAACTATGTTTCTTTTCAAGAAATTCATCAAGTGCAAAAGGAAAATGAACAAATACAAAAATGGATCAAGCAAGTGCAAGGAGGAAAGGATATAAAATTCTAAATTTCTAAGAACAATAGTTTGTATTATGACAATAGAGTAATGATACTAACAATGGGAGACATAAGAAAATTTTTTTTTTGAAAAGCATATAGTAATCTCTACGCAATGCATCCAGGAGTTACAAATGTATCAATATCTAAAGAAGTTTTAATGGTAGCCTGGAATGAAGAGAGATATTGTTGATTTTATGACCAAATGTTTAATATGTCAACAAGCAAAAGCGAAATATCAAATACTATCGGGACTGTTACAACTAATTCCCACTCTGGTATGGAAATGGGAACATATCACTATGGATTTTGTCATAGAACTACCAATGACACGAGGCCGGCATAACGTTGTTCGGATAATCGTTGACTGCCTAACTAAGTTAGCTCATTTTATACTTTTACAAATGGATTATTCAATAGATAAATTGGTGGAAATGTACGCCAAGGAAATTGTACGATTACATAGGATTCCAACATCTATCATTTTAGGCAGAGGTCCACAGTTCACCATGAATTTATGGAAGAAGTCGCAAACAGCTTCTGAAACCCAAACAAATTATAGCACTGCCTTTCACCCGTAAACAAATGGATGATTTGAAAGAGTAATCCAAATTTTGGGAGGACATATTAAGAGTATGTATTATAGAATTTAAGGGTGGCTGGAATAGGTATTCGAGTTTAATTGAATATGCATATAACAACGACTATTAATTCAGCATACGGTGACGCCCTATAAAGAATTATACGAAAGAAAACATGGAACACCAGAGTGTTGGACGGAATTAAGTAAAGACAAGATAAAATCATATGCGGGTAGGTAGGAGCAAAATCATATGCGGACTCGAAACGAAGGGACATAGAACTCTAATTGGAAGACAAGGTTTTTCTTAAGATTTTCCCATTAAAGAAGGTATTAAGATTTAAGCAGAAAAGTAAGTTAAGCCTTAGGCTTATTGGACTATACGAGATCATCGAACGCATAGATCAATAGCCTATCGGTTAACTCTATTACCAGAACTGAACAAAATACATAATGTTTTTCACGTTTCAATGATAAGGTAATATCATTTGAACTTCACACACGATATAAAGACACAAAACATCAGATTCCAATCTGACCTAAATTATGAAGAAGAACCAATAGAAATTTTAGCACGAAAAGTCAAAGGATTAAGAAATAAGAGAATTCCTCCAGTTAAAGTGCGGCAAAGGAACCATAGAATGGAAGAGATAATTTGGGAAATGGAAGGAATAATGAGGATGGAAGCCTAAATTTTATACCCGATCGGCTTCGGGACGAAGCCTAAATTATAGAGGGGAAGAAATGTCACAACCCAATTTGTACATATGTACAGTACATCCATGTACAGTACATCCACGTACAGTAGCAGGAGCCATCCTGAGTAACCACCAAAGAACACGATGTGAAAGGAAGCTCTATAGGACAAAAAGGACCTAACTGAAAAGATTGTAAAGTTTTGTGGAGGTGGCCGTAATTAACAAAAGTTGTTCTGAAGGTCCTTAATAGTGCCCATAACAGACTCTAAGGATGAAAAGTAGAGAAAAATCGTGTCAAAACAAAACGCCACAGTTTTTTCCCAAAAATGCACAGTTTGAGAGATATAGTGGATTCTCGACCAAGGGTATTTTAGTCATTCTTGTGATAATAATTTATACACTGGAAAACAAGACACGTAAAGGTATCTGAAGTAAATAGAAGGACTCCGCAATGATCGATGTTGAAGAACGAACCTAAGTGGAGACCCGAATCACGTAAGGACCTAAAGGGAATTTTTACAAAAGTCAAGGGCATGAGCGTAATTTTTATAAATTAGTTCAAAATCAAGAATGAATGTCGGAAATGGAAACTAGAGGTTGAAAGGAGGAGAACGATACGTTTTACGCGTCGTAAAACCACCCGGTTAGGAAGGAAAGGCAAAACCTTCAATTGAAGGGTATTTTGGTCTTTTCACTTCCACCCAAGCACCAAGGGGGACATGTGTGATAATTTGAGGATTAATTTGGTAAATTTCCAAGGGAGGACACATGGCATAGTAATTTTCTAGAAAAGGACACATGACAAAATCTTGTTTAAAAACACTTTTGGGTTGGATTAATCTTAACCCTCCAAAATGAAATTAATTAAATAAATGGAAAATGGAAAAATATAAAAAGGGAGAGAAGGATGATTAAAGAACTAAGAACACATATTTTTCTCTCCATTTTTGAGAGGTATGGCCGAATTCTCTCCACCAAAAAAGGGAAGGAATTTTTCAAGTGTTCAAATGGATTTTTGGAAGGAAAAGCTTAATTTTAAGGTAAAGATTCCAATTCTAGCTTTAGTTTATTCATTTGATTGATAGTTTTCAAGTTATCAATGAAAGAAAAGTTGGGAAGATTATGGGAAAGTTAAGAAAGTGAAGAAAAATTAGATTAAATGATTCATACATGTAAAATTGATGAATTAATGGTGATTAGTAGCCTTAGATAGGAAGAATCAAGGCTTGAACATATGGTTTTTATAATGTTCTTATTATGGAAGTTATGAAAATTATAGGAAATCAAAGGGATAAAGAAGAAGAAGGGAAGAAAGAATAGGACAAGCAAGGAACAAAGCAAATAAACAAGGTTTGGTACTTAAATCATTGCCTTTTTCAATTAATTCACATATTTTGCATTATGGGACTTTTGAAATGGTTTTGAAATGATGTTATTATGTGTGGTAAATATGTGGGAAAGTGCTCTTGAACCATTTGTAATCAATTGATTGTGAAAAGAATGAAAACAAAACAAACTAGCTAAATTTGCTCAATTATCCATAAACTTTGATGAACTTTTAATCACCCCTTTGGTTTGATTTTTGAAAGAGGGGCCCTTAGTTCTTCAATGGTATCACAAAAGGAGTCTAAAAATCAATTTTACAAGAAAAAAATGAATTTCCCTCAAGTTTTGAAAATTTGGCCGAATGGTCCCTTTTGGGCACCATTCTGCAGCTTTCATTTTGGGCAGTCCGTTGAGGGGGCAAACGAAGGAATTTTTCAACAAAATTTTACATGCATTTAGTTAACTTATGAAAGTGTTTTCTTGTAAAAATTCACCCAAAAATATGTTTGTTTACTTGGTCAAAACGGTTGGCAAAGTTGACTGATTTTCAGCAGTAAAAACAGATTTTACCATTTAGTTGTTGCGCGCCATTATTGCCGATTTTACGCGCCGCGCCACTATTCATTTGGTCATTTTTCTAAATGTGTTAAAACTTGAATATTATGATATGGATTGATGTTAAATCATATAAAATGACATGAAGGAGAATTGGAAATGATCAGAAAGGCATCATGACAAGCTATTCCGACAATGCATGCATTATGGAAAAATCATGGCTTATTGAATATCATGATCAAATTAATTAATAAATTGTTTACGCTCTACTTGGTTATGACAGAACCCTTGAGATAAGGGTATGATGCATCATACTATTATTGCAGTACTGCTCATGACATGGCATGATATTCCGGCTGAAGGCCGATGATTACAATGACATGATCAATGATTCAATGAACAATGGCTATTAGCACATGTGCAAGAATTATGATGAAGGATGATGAAATATGCACCATGACGCATATCATCATGTAATATCTCACCATGATGAGATATATTTATCATGACCCGTGCCTTATCCGTTGATGTTCTGTTAAACCAGTAGAGCAACCAAAATGAGAAAAGCAAGAAAAATGATTTAAATTCAAATTATTCAGTCAAGCCTTTTTACCTTCTGTGTTTTGTATTTATTCCTTTCAATTATTTAAAGTATATAAATGAATGTTTCAAATCATTCTTTCATTTTATTTATTTATTGCAATGATTTAAGTACCCACTAAGCAATTGCTTAGCGAGTTTAGTTTCCCTCTAAACTCGTAGGTTAAACGAGGAGACGAGATTGCAGCATATCCTGCGCAGCTGGCCTTGACTACTACTTTGGGTAGGAATTTGGATATGATTGATTGTAGCAATATGGCATGTACATAAGCTTGTATGATCTAGCAAATAAATGTATTATACTGAAAAGCTAGAACACGTACACTGCTAGTAATATAATAAATCTTATTTGGATTTAGCTCTTATGTATGCAAGTATAGAAGTGTAAAGTTTTAGTGCAGGATTTGGTGGAGGATATAAGGGTGATGAATATAGAAGTGTTTGAGGAGTGTTGCGATTGTTTGATCGAGATCAAAATTGTTTTCAAAAATTAAAAAAATCAGTTTTGGCGACACTTGGGACCTCCATTTTTAGGGGAGGTTATGGCAAATTTTTTTTTTAAAATCTGCACTTAAAATTGACTAAGTAAAATATTAAGACACAACCACCATGAGATAACAATCCATCTTGGTCTATAAACATAGGCTAAGATGGGGTGTTACAAAGATAGCTAATATGCTATTCAAATTTCAGAGTTACTGTTTTGGTCTATAATGACACTATGTGTCTAGTCTCGTAGGCAAAATATCAATGTAGTAGTCCAACTAGGTCTGAGCTTATGACTCGGTCATTTCACCTAGCCCAACTTCAAGGACTTATTTTTGAGGCTTATGACTCGGCCATTTCACCTCAAAAATATTTTCACAGTGATGTCTAGCATCTAGCCCATAGGCAAATTATAGGCATGCCATCAAACACAGAACTCTGAAAATTGAATAACATACTAGGCACACAATTCATTCATATTTCTCATTTACATCAATGTCAATTCATTTCATTATGTTTCCACATATCTCATTACATTATACTAAATTTTTTGCATTTACAACACATTACCCAATTACTTTGGGTATTTTCACATAATTCACATATTAATCACATTTAATGTAATCTAGCCAATATCAATGGCTTTTTAACAATGCACTTAATGCATACACAACAAATCACATTTTACACAATTTAGCCATTATCAATGCTTTTCACAATGCATGTAACACATATATGACATTACAAATGTCATAGCACATTATTCATACATAACCAATGTAGGAAGTAGCTTAACACATTTTTCAACCAAAATGTGTTAAGCCCAAATGTCATGCAAACATAACCAATGTATTCAAAGATTGTACTTGCCTCAAATAGCAACCAAAACAAGCTTAAAACAACCTCCAATTGTATCCTTCCAACTTGCCTTTCACCACTTGGATGAAGCAAATCAACCTCCCACAATGCCTAAACCAAATACGATAGTAAATAATCATTTGGTATCACATTTAATGGCATTTTCAATATTAAAACATAATTAAACCCCATCCAAGCAAAAATCCAAAATTTAAGGCTAACCTCACTTTAACTTTGGATTCTCATACTAGGCCATTCATTTTAATATATTAAGTTTATTTACATTATTAGAAACATATTTTAATACATTTAAACCATTAAAATTATAAAAACACACTCTTATACACAAAACCCTAAAATGGCATAACCTTCCCCCATTGAAGGTTTTCTATTCCAACACAATCCATTAATCATTTTAAGCTTTTATTCATCACTTATATCACCAAACAACATGATTAAAACAATAAAATTATACAATTCAACAACTTTGGAAAAATCATTTTTCAAAACCCTAAATCACATTTCCATTCTTAAACTCCAACCAAACACAATCAAATTCAATATTTGATATTAAAATACTTGTTTAAGCACCAAAACAACTCATTTAGAACCAATTTGCACGATTAAAAACCATGATTTCTCAAACTCTAAAAGTCCATAACCCTAAATTCTATCTCTTCACCATTCTTTATCCAAATTCAACCATTTTTTCAATTCAACCTTAAAATCATTAATAACTACCCAAAATAACTTCATACACACCAATTTCAACAATTAAAACATACTACTTAAAAATCCAACATCTCACATATTCAAAATTTTCATGGAAATCCAAAGAATAAACTAAGGAACTTATTTTTCAAGTGAAAATCACTAAAAATCCTTTTTGAACCTTTGAAATCCTTCAATTTTAGAAGCTTGAAAGATTAAAATCCTCTCTTGGCATCCATGGGGATTTTGGCCCTCGATGGAGAAGAAGAAGATGAAAAAAAAAACTTTTATTTTCTCTTTCCTTTCATCTTTTATTTATAACCATATGAATATATTATTTAATATTTTAATAATTAATTAATTATTTATTTATTTAATAAATTAAAAGTTCAAAAATCTCTCTTCCATTCAAAAATTATTTATTTTTAAATTAATTTAATAATTTTGAATTTTTAAGATTTAATTGCCAAAATACCCTTTTTACTTTGACTTTTGAATTTTCTTTTAAAAAGTGTTTACTTTTATATGTTATATTTATTATATATATATATCACATATATATTCCACTTTTTCATTTAAAATATCTTCATTTTTCATTTAAAATCATTAATTTAATTTATCCTATTAAATTATAATTTATTTTATCAAATTTTCAAAAATTTGGGATAATACAATTCTCCCCACCTAAAACAAAATTTATCCTCGAAATTACCAGCTCTCAAGTCTGGAATAATTGGGAAAACTGACTCTGCATCGTCTGCTCACTCTCCCATGTCGCCTCCTCAGTGGCATGATTTCTTCAAAGGACTTTAACAAGTGGCACCCTCTTATTCCTCAATTCTTTAACCTCTCGTGCCAAAATTGCCACTGGTTCTTCCTCTTAAATCAGATCTGGACTCATCTCAATGGACTCCATTGACAAGATATGAGATGGGTCAGACATGTATCTTCGAAGCATTGAGACATGGAAGACATTATGTATTCGATCCAACTCGGGAGGCAAAGCTAGTCTATAAGCCACTGGACCAACTCTTTCCAATACCTCATATGGTCCTATGAAACAAGAACTCAACTTCCCTTTGCGACTGAAACTCAAAATCTTCTTCCATGGAGATACCTTCAGAAATACTTTATCTCCCACACTAAACTCTATGTCTCTTCTCTTCAAATCTGAATAGGATTTTTGTTGGTCTTAAGCTGCTTTCAAACGACCCCGAATCACCTTCACATTCTCTTCTGTTTCCTTAATCAAATCGGGACTGACCAGTTTATCTTCTCCAATCTCATCCCAACACAAAGGTGTCCTGGATCTCCTACCATACAAGGCCTCATAAGGTACCATCCCAATACTGGACTGATGACGTTGTTATAAGCAAACTCAATTAGTGGCAAAAATCTATCCCAATTCCAGGTAAAATCAATGATAAAACTCCTCAACATATCCTCTAGAATTTGTATCACTCTCTCTGACTGCTCATCCATCTGAGGATGGAAAGCAGTACTAAAATATACCTGAGAACCCAAAGTATTATGCAAACTCTTCCAAAATCTCAAAGTAAACCGGGGATCTTGATCTGACGCTAAAGAAACTGGGACTCCATGCAACCTCACTATCTCGCCGATATACAGCTCAGCCAACCTCTCAAGAGAATAATCCATCCGAATTGGAAGAAAATGAGCTGTTTTCATCATCTGATCAACTATCACCCAGATTACATCATGCTTCTTTTGGGTCAAAGGCAGTCCAGTCACAAAATCCATTGTCACTCGCTTCTATTTCCACTCGGGCATTGATAAAGATTGGAGCAACCTTGAAGGAACCTGGTGCTTAGCCTTCACACTCTGGCAAGTGAGACATCTGGATACAAACTCTGCTATGTCCCTCTTCATACCTGACCACCAATAATGTCACTTCAAGTCTTGATACATCTTGGTACTTCCAAGGTGCATAGCATAAAGTGACTGATGTGCTTCCTCTAATATCATCCTTTTCAATTCTGCACCATCAGGAATACATAACCTATCTCTGTACCATAGACTGCCATCACCCTTCACAAAAAAGTCTCAACTCTCCCCCTTCTGACAAACCAACACAATTTTCTAAATTCTCTCATCTGCCAACTGAACGTCCCTAATATGATCCAAAAAGACTAGCCTCAACTGCAACTAAGCCATCAAAGCACCATCTTCATAAGACTCAAATATTGCATGCAACGCTCTCAACTCAACAAGCAATGAGAGTGAGTAAGTAGTCAAACCTACCATAGACTTCCAACTCAATGCATCAACAACAACATTTGCCTTGCCAGGATGATAATCAATCAAAAAGTCATAGTCTTTAATCAACTCTAACCAGCGTCTTTCAGAAGATTCAGCTCTCTCTGAACACCCAGGTATTTCAAACTCTTGTGATCTGTATAAATGAAACACTTTTCCCCATACAAGTAATGCGGCCAAATCTTCAAGGAAAAAACTATAGCTGCTAATTCCAAATCATGCATCGGGTAATTTAGCTCATGTGGCTTCAACTGTCGAGAGGCATAAGCAATGACTCTACCCTCCTACATTAGAACACAACGTAAACCACTATGTGAAGCATCACTCTATATCACATATGGTTTACCTTCCACAAGCAGGGTAAGGACAGAAGCCAGAGTTGACATCTCCCTCAGTGGCGTCTGACACCGAGCTGTCCACACAAATCTAACTCCTTTTCGAAGCAATCTGGTGAGTGATGTAGCTATCATAGAAAAACCCTTCACAAATCGACGATAATAGCCTGCCAATCCTAGAAAACTTCTAACCTCTGTCATAGTCTTCGTTGGACTCCAATTCAAGATAGCTTCAACATTACTCGAATTAACTCTAATACCCTCTGCTGAAACCACATGACCAAGAAAAGCTACCTGATCAAGCCATAACTCACACTTAGACAGCTTAGCATACAACTGCTTCTCTCTCAGAGTCTGCAATACAATCCGCAAATGCCTATTATGATCCTCATTATTATGTGAATACACCAAAATGTCATCAATGAAGACCACCACAAACTAATCTAAATATGGTTTGAACACCCAGTTCATCAAATCCATAAAAGCTGTTGGTGTATTCATCAATGCAAAGGGCATCACCAGAAACTCATAATGACCATACCTCATGCGAAAAGCAGTCTTGGGTACATCCACATCTCTAACTCTCAACTGATGGTACCCTGATCTCAGATTAATCTTAGAGAATACTGCTACTCCCTTTAACTAATCAAAGAGATCATCTATCCGAGGCAAAGAATACTTCTTCTTGATGGTTACCTTATTCAACTGCCTATAATCAATGCACAATCTTAAGGTGCCATCCTTCTTCTTCACAAACAATATAGTCGCTCCCTTCGAGGACACACTAGGGCGAACAAACCCTTTTTCCAACAACTCCTGTAACTGCACCTTCAACTCTCTCAACTCAACAGGTGCCATCCGATAAGGAGTAATAGAGATAGGAGTGGTACTAGGCAATAAATCAATACCAAACTCCACCCCTCTCTTGGGAGGTACCCCTGGCAACTCATTAGGAAAAACATCTAGAAACTTGGCAACTGTAGGTATATTGTCAAGCTTAGACCCCACTACTCTAGTATCTACTACATGAGCAAGATATGCCTCACATCCCTTTCGAATCATCCTCCTAGCAGAAATAGCTAAAATAAACATGGATGAAAGATCTCTCTGCTCACTAGATACCAGCACATAACTACCATCACGTGTTCTTAGGGTGACACATTTCTTCTGACAATCTACCACAGCCCCATGCTTGGATAACCAATCCATGCCCAGAATCAGATCATACTCCCTGAAAGGCATATCAATCAAGTAGCCGAGAAATTCCTCATCCTGAACAACAACTGGGCTATCTCGGTGTACCCTATTCACAACAACACTATGCCCTAAAGGATTTGTGACCAAAACATCAAATCCTAAGGACTCAGAATACATATCACTCATAGGCAAGATGGATGCACTAATGTAAGAATGAGTCTACCCAGGGTCTAATAATGCAAGAACTGAAGTACCAAATAAAGTAAAAGTACCAACAATAATAGCTGAAGCATATGGCTGCCTCTGCATCACATAAACTTGCTGTGATGGTCCTACCTCATCTGGTCTACTCCCTCCGGCTGTAGAACCTTCTATCTGACTAGTCCCAGATCGACCACCTCTACCACCACGACCCCCTCTGACACTGAGTCGAGAAGTTGTAGTATATGCTTGTCTATCCTCTAGTGGCTCTAGATAATCTCTGATAAAATGGTTTGATGACCCACATCTAAAACACACTCCTGAAGCACCTCTCCCCAGCAGACACCTCCGTGTGCTTTACCACAATGAACACAAGTAGGTGGAGGAGGCCTCTAAGCCACTAGGGTCAGAGCACTAGCCACTGAAACTGCAGATCTCTGTCTCTGCTACTGTACTGACCTGCCAAACTACCCTTGGCTCCTACTAAACCTCTGAAAATATCCCCCTCGGCCTCTCTTCACTGATGAAGATCCTGCCTCACTCTAAGGTCTCCTAGCTCTAGTCTTATCAACCCTGGCAGCTGCTGCAAGACTCTGTGCTCTCTCTACACTCTTGGCAGCTGCAACCAACTGAGAAAAATCTTGATATCGAGAGCCTGCTATGATACACATGATAGAGGGCCTCAGTCCCTCCTCAAATCTCCTGCACTTGTCAATCTCATTAGAAATGATCCCACCAGCATAATGACTAAACCGGATAAACTCGATCTCATACTCTGTCACTGTCCTGGTATCCTATCTCAGACTAAGGAACTCCATCTTCTTTGCATCCTTATACTCCCTCGGAGTATACTTCTACTCAAATTTCTGCAGAAAATCATCATAAGCAAGGATTGGTGGTCATTCAGAGCATGTGGAACCGTCTTCCACCAATCATATGCATCCCTCTGCAGAAGAGATCTGGCATAATTAAACTTCTCTTCCGGACTAGTTTGCAACTTAATGAACACTCTCTGAACCCTGTCTAGCGACTACTTTGCTACAGTAGGGTCTATAGTACCAACGAAGTTCTCAGGTCCGAACCTTCTCAGCTTATCATACTTCCTCACCGGCAACTGCTGCTGCGGCTATGGCGGTGACGACTGCTGAATTGGAGCCTGCCTCAATAACTCTACCATATGCCATACCCAGCCAGGCGGAATCTCATTAGCTGCTGGTCTCACAGGCATAGAAATAGATGCCTCACTAGCAGACACAACTTTAGCTCCATCTCTATCCTCATCAGGAGCCACACTCTCTGCACTATCCTCTGCAGACTGATGCGTTTGAGACTCCATAACTACCTATATCGTAAATACAATAGAAATTACTATATCAGAGATCAGAAACTGCCAGTACCAATGCATGTATTACAATTGAAAACTATTTTTAAATCCCCTATTTTCTCTCTCTATCAACCCACCTTGGCCGGGAACCTTAAACATAGGCTCTAATACCAAAATAAATGTAACACCCTTATACCCTATATACGTACAATATATATTTTCAGCATCTGTAAAATATGCATATATGGTACAAAAATGTCACATACCGATTTAATAAAAAATTTTACATTTCTAATTTAAAATTTCAAATACTAAATATATAATTTAAATAGTATATAAATATTCTTTACTTATTAAAGGAACAAAAAATAAACATTTTATATAAAAATCTCTGAAAAAAATTTGCCAGAGTTTTAACTATAATTTGGACATTCCCAAAATTTAGCAAAACACAACCTGCATCAGAAAACATTCCCAAATAATTTCAAATCACCATTTCAACCATACTCCTCAATTTCACCAAGTTTCTCAAACATATATATATATATATATAATTTAGAACACATTTAAACCCCCATTTCAAATAACTTAACCCAAACATTCTTTATAGTTTACAATACATAAAATCCAAAAACATGATATAATATGCATAATACCCAAAATATACAATAACATAAAATATATACATGCTGCTGATAGTGTTTCTGATCTTGATATCAACTCTACAAGCACAACCACAAGTCTAGACCCGAGTTGGTCTAGAAGAACTCTCCAGCTCAGTTGAATCTACCCTGTCACCTGGGCAATGTAAACAATCGCACTAAGCCAAAAGTCTAGTAATACAAACTTGATAACAATAAAACTCAAATGCAATGCCAATGCACAATGCATATGGATATCACATCATTTCATTTTCTCATACTTTTCAAATATTTCACAATCCACAATTGGCATAAAAACAAACACAAACATGGGCCCAAAGATAACTAATATGCTATTCAAATTCCAGAGTTACTGTTTTGGTCTATAATGACACCATGTGTCTAGCCCCGTAGGCAAAATATCAATGTAATAGTCCAACTAGGTCTGAGCTTATGACCTAGTCATTTCACCTAGCCCAGTTTCAAGGACTTATTTTTGAGGCTTACGACCCGGTCATTTCATCTCAAAAATATTTTCACAGTGACGCCCAATGTCTAGCCCGTAGGCAAATCACAGGCATGCCGTCAAACGCAGAACTCTGAAAATTGAATAACATACTAGGCATACAATTTATTTATATTTCTCATTTATATCAATTCAGTTCATTATATTTCCACATATCTCATTACATTATACTACATTTTTTGCATTTACAACACATTACCCAATTACTTTGGGCATTTCCACATAATTCACATATTAATCACATTTAATGTAATTTAGCCAATACCAATGGCTTTTTAACAATGCACTTAATGCATACACAACAAATGACATTACCCAAACACTTTGGGTTATTTTCACATAATGCACATATTCACATTTTACACAATTTAGCCATTATCAATGTCTTTTCACAATGCATTTAACCCATATATGACATTACAAATGTCATAGCACATTATTCATGCATAACCAATGTATCAAGTAGCTTAACACATTTTTCAACCAAAATGTGTTAAGCCCAAATGTCATGTAAACATAACCAATTTATTCAAAGTTTGTACATACCTCAAATAGCAACCAAAATAAGCTTAAAACAACCTCCAATTCTATCATTCCAACTTGCCCTTCACCACTTGGATGAAGCAAATCAACCTCCCTCAATGCCTAAACCAAATGTGATAGCAAATAATCATTTAGTATCACATTTAATGGCATTTCCAATATTAAACCATAATTAAACCCCATCCAAGCAAAAATCCAAAATTTAAGGCTAACCTCACTTTAACTTTGGATTCTCATACTAGGCCATTCATTTTAATATATTAAGTTTATTTATATTATTAGAAACATATTTTAATACATTTAAACCATTTACATTACAAAAACACACTCTTATATACAAAACCCTAAAATGGCATAACCTTCCCCCATTAAAGGTTTTTCTATTCCAACACAATCTATTAATCATTTTAAGCTTATATTCATCACTTCTATCACCAAACAACAAGATTAGACCAATAAAATTATACAATTCAACAACTTTGGAAAAATCATTTTCCAAAACCCTAAATCACACTTCCATTCTCAAACTCCAACCAAACACAACCAAATCCAATATTTGACTTTAAAATACTTATTTAAGCACCAGAACAACTCATTTAGAACCAATTTTCACAATTAAAAATCATGATTTCTCAAACCCTAAAAGTCCATAACCCTAAATTCTCTCTCTTCACCATTCTTTATCTAAATTCAACCATTTCTTCAATCCAACCTTAAAATCATTAATAACTACCCAAAATAACTTCATACACACCAATTCAAACAATTATAACATGCTATTTAAAAATCCAACATCTCATATATTCAAAATTTTCTTGGAAATCCAAAGAAAAAACTAAGGAACTTACCTTTTCAAGTGGAAATCACTAAAAATTCTTTTTGAACCTTTGGAATCTTTCAATTTTGGAAGCATGGAAGATCAAAATCCTCTCTTGGCATCCATAGAGATTTTGGCTCTTGATGGAGAAGAAGAAGATGAAAGAAAAAACTTTTATTTTCTCTTTCCTTTCATCTTTTATTTATAACCATATGAATATATTATTTAATATTTTAATAATTAATTAATTATTTATTTATTTAACAAATTAAAAGTCCAAAAATTTCTCTTCCATTGAAAAATTATTTATTTTTGAATTAATTTAATAATTTTGAATTTTTAAGATTTAATTACCAAAATACCCTTTTTACTTTAACTTTTGACTTTTCTTTTAAAAAGTGTTGACTTTTATATGTTATATTTATTTTACATATATATCATATATATATATATATTCCACTTTTTCATTTAAAATTTTTCATTTTTCATTTAAAACTATTAATTTAATTTATCCTATTAAATTATAATTTATTTTATCAAATTTCCAAAATGAAAAATTTTCAAAAATTTGGGATATTACACCTCAAGCATTCTTTGTGAGTCAGAAAGGGAAAAGGTGAGTCCATACATAATCATGCATACATACAGTATAAATCAACATAAAATAAAATGACAAACGAGGTAGTTTAAGTCAAAGCCTTGAGGATGAGGCAGAATATCTGGGCACAAAGAAGGAGCAAGTGGAGAAGATTGACTAGTAGCCTGCAACAAAAATAAAAGAGAGTCAAAATAAATTTTAGAGTGAGTAGTCATAATGAATGACATGTTGGAAATTCACCTGAGAAGTACCGGCCCCGGGATGATCACAAGGATGAGCAATAGATTCTCTTCCCTATCCTTCATATTCTTCCTCATCACTATTTTCCTCTTCTTCTCTTCCTTCTTCCTCCTTTAGAACTCCCAGGATGCCAATAGGAGACATATCAAAGTTCAAGAGCCGTGCTCAAATAAAATGGAACATATGGCACAATTGGTGGAAGGATATAAGTTTCAACATTGTAACCATTCCTAGTAAGCCACCACCAAATCTCCGATATTGATGTAATGCTCAAAGTATTTGCCAGACTATTCATCGAAACCCTCCATTGCTCAGGACCAAGGAACCGGCCATATACCCTTTGCCGAGAAACCAACCATTAGACATAGGACCAGCAATGACTCGACGGGAGTGTTGGTAAGGTAGTGCAGCATTCATGAGAGGAGTCCAATTGGCCTGCTCCTTAGCTTTCCACCAAGCCAAGTCGACCTATAAGGTTATAAAAAGTAAGTGGACTTTGACATAAAATTTCAAAGTATATTAACACTATTTTACCTGGCCCCCGGTTAAGCGACTCAAATGATAGTGTTAGGAGTGTACATGATGAGAGCCAGGAACTACTGTATGATCGGACAATAAAAAATTCAACCTCAACTACCTGACTCTCTCTCGAGAAATGCCATGCACCCTCACGAGATTGTGCTCATAAGTCCATACTTGCAATGGCAATGACAATCAAATTCATACAAGTACTTGAATTAAATTGACAATGGTGGAAGATAGTACCTCAGCAATAACCATAAAGCCAATAAAAGACTTTTTATTCCTATAAATCTTGCCAAAACCATGATACAGGCAAGAAAGGCCAGCTTTACCCCAACCATAAAGCTGCATGAGATCCATATCAGCAAGGGCCCTCAACACCTATAAATGGATGGCAGATTTGGTACTGCATAAAATGGTCGACCCCAGCAAGTATAGCAAAAATCCTCGAGCATATTACTTGACCATTTCTCCACGAACCCATCAGGCATAATTCATCTAATAACTAAGAATCGATTCAATTTTTATCTTGAATGGCTCTTTTAGTGAAGGTTCCATACCTATTAGCTATTGAATCTCATCATGTGTCAAGACAACATTAGTAAGGGGGATCGGAATGCCACGGTACTGAAGGCTAGTTATAGCAGTAAAATCAGCTGGGCTGATTGTCATCTCTCGCACAGGAATGTGGAAAGTATGGGTTGTGTTCATCCATAGTTTCGATAGCGCTTGAACCACACACCTATCTATCGGGCATTCTTCGAATGGTAGCTACAGAATAAAGTTTTCAAAATCACACTTTTGGATGATCAATTTTACTTGAGAAGGCATAACATTGTACCATTACCGAGCTAGGTAATGTTGGCTTGTAACCAAGTGGGCCATTAACTGTGAGTGGAGATTTTTGCCCCCACTTTCATGTGAAATGGTTCTTATGACTTTGACACTGTTAGGCTCAGGGCCTCAGAGAACACAGACCTAAATTCGAAGAAAATGGAGTCGCCACCCGTACAGGCTGGGAAAGAAAAGAAAGGGGTAGATGACTTGATTCTGAAGGAATCCCCAATTCCCTATTGGATTCAGAAAGTTGGGTACACATGGGGAATGTGTGAATGACTTAGTACCCCCATGATGCCTGGTTCATTGAAAATGATCTCCTTTTCAGGTCTAAATATTATTAAATTCTTAAATATTGTAATGATATTATCCATACCACATGCAATTAAAAGAAATAAGCATTCATCATATTATTGAAATAAAACAAATAAAATAGGCACCTATCCAAGAATGGAAACATACCCTTACAATGTCAAATGTCCTAAACTAAATAAAACAAAATAGGACACCCACCAATTGGTGAAAACATGTCCTTTACATTAGTCTCAAAATCCTTAAAAGATAAATTAAATTACATAACTAAAACTAAGGCACCCACAAAATGGAAACGTACCCCATACATCTTAAAACCAAAATAAACTAATAAAGACATTTAACCATGTAAATCAAACCATTCAAACATAATAATTTAAAATAAAACATCCATTATAAACAAAATAAAAATAGATCATCCATTCATAAAAGCATGTAACAAATTAAATAATCAAAACTATAGTTTAAAGTATTAAATAGATAAAATTATTGTTTACATTTTATGGGTTTAAATCATGGTTTTAGGGTTTAGGAAATAAGATTAGGGTTTAGAAATTTTGGGGTCATGGCTACTGGATGGGGGTTTTTTTATGGATTAGGGTTTGGAAGTTTGGGGCTATTGAATGAGGTTTAGGGTTTTTAGTTTGGAATGAATCAAGGCCACTGGATGAGGTTTAGGATTTTGGTTTGGAAGGAATTGGGGCTAATAGGTAAAGTTTAGGATTTTAGAATTCAACATCTTGGATTAGGGTTTTTAGGAATTAAGGGTTAGGTGTTTAGGACTAGGATTTTTGGGAATTAAGGTTTATGGACTTTAGGGTTTAGGGTTTTAATTATTTTGGAAAATAGATTAGAGTTTTGATTATTTTGCAAAATGGATTATGGTTTTTGAAAATTGGGAACAAATTAGGGTTTTAGAAATTGGGTTTTGGATTTTACAAATTAAGGTTATGGATAATAGGGTTTTATAGATTAGGGTTTTGTAATTTTGAAGGTTTGAATAATTAGATTAGAGATTTTAAGTTAAATTTTAGACTACTGTGAAGTTGAGTTACTGGATGAAACAAATAGATTCACTTTTGATTTTATAAAACATGTAACTAGGGTTTTAATAATTAAATCAGACGTTTAAATTGAATCTTAAGCCATTGTGAAATAATATATAAATTTGGCTATTGTTGAGGTCTGTAAAAAAATTACAATTCAAACTAACTAGCTATTGGATAAAAAAAAAAATAACATTCAATGTCTAAAATAAAAATGCAGCTATTGAATGTTTAAATAAGTAGAATTTTAGAGAACAAAACCTATATTCTTTGGTTTCACCCAATGTGATGTATTGATCCAAATTCCTGTCTTTGGAAGCCTGGATCAATGAAGGTATTGGTTGGTACCTTTTGTTAAATTGCTCTGTGTTTGATTCTTACTAATCTGTGCTACTTAAATGCCTCTTAATTGTTGCTTGTAGCGGCCAATCCTTGATAATTGTTGATACTTATTTCAACATTAAAATGTTGTTATTTACAGGCAACTCAAGTTTAAAATAAAATCCTAATACACTTCATCCGACGGTTAAGACAAAGTCCAATCTCAATTAGGAAATTAATAAATCGAGGGCTGGATTAATGGCCTATGGCCAATTTGTGTAAGGCTTGTAGTGAATTAGGCATACTGATTTGACCAAATTTGGGCTTGGGCCAACTCGTCTTAGGATTTTAATATTGTACCAGACCATTTTAGGCTTTTAAAATTGTTCCAAACTGGTTTAAACCTTTAGAGTTGATCTAACTCCCTTTTAATTAGGGTTGGACTAGATTAGGTTCAAAATTAAGGATCTATAGTTTTTCCTCTGCTTGAGTGATCAAGGACTTTAGTAAAAGAGAGTAAAAAGTAATATGATTTTTGAATGGGTTTTGGACCCGAGTTGATATGGGTTCTAGACCCGAGATGGTTTTGATTTTTGATTTGAATTGAGTTCTGGACTCGAAAAAAGATTTGGGTCCTGGATCCAAGTTGGTTTGGGTTCTGAACCTAGATTGATTTGGATTCTAGACCAGATTTGGTTTGGGTTCTAGACCCGGATTGAGTTCTGAACTTCAAAATAATTTAGGTTCTATATCTGAGTTGGTTTGGGTTCTAGACCCAAATTGAGTTCTGGATTAAAAAATGATTTGGGTTTTAGACCCGAGTTGGTTTAGGTTCTAGACCCAGATTGAGTTCTGGACTAAAAAATGATTTAGGTTCTAGACCCAGATTGGTTTGGGTTTAGGACCCGAATTAGTTTGGATTCTAGACCCAAATTGAGTTCTGGACTTGAAAAGAATTTAGGTTCTGGACCCGAGTTGGTTTGGGTTCTAGACCCGAATTGAGTGTTGGACTCGAAAATGATTTGGGTTCTGGACCCGAGTTTGTTTGGATTCTGAACCTGAGTTGTTTTAGGTTCTAAACCTAGATTGAGATTTAGACTCGAAAATGATTTGGGTTTTGGACCCAAAATTGAATTGGATTGGGTTAGTGAACCCGAGATATCTAAAAAAAATTATTTTAGTCAGTAAAATATTTGCAAAAAATTACAAAACAATTAGTTATTTTTACCATATATTACCTGTGTACTCTTGCTCCCTGCGTAAAAAAATATTTTAGAATTATGAAAAATATTTTTAGACATGCAAATATTTACTGTATGCATGTGATGAAGTAATAATAATTGACATGAATTATTGATGTCAGTTGTTTTACAATGTTATAAAGTAATAATAATTGACATGAACTATTGATGCACGTTACTTTGCATTGCTTTGTGCTTTATTAACTTTGAATGTTTCTTAGCCTTTTTATTTATTTATTTATTTAAACAAATCTAAGAACCCATTTCTTATTCATTTGAACTTTGAGACACCATTTGTATTTGCAAATGGAGAGGATGCAACATGCTTCAAGATCAGGGCCTCGATCCAATGTTGAATTGCTAGAGTACATCAAAGAGCATGAACATGGAAATGTCAATCTTCTAGCCGGGATGCGGCTCCATCGCAGTTCAAGCGAAAAAACTGAGGTAAGGCTTCACTATACTGCAATTTAATATTTTAATAGTACAAGGTGTCTATATATGAACAAAAATTATAAAGAAAAGAAAGAAAGTATGAAAAGGAAATTATGATTTCAGAAGATGAATTTTTTAAGCTATGATTTAGTTATTAAAAGTAGATAAGACAATGAATTGTAACAAAATTTAAAAAGTAACTTAGTACTAAAAGTAGATAAGCTAATGGATTGGAGCAAAAATTTAGTAACTAACTTAGTATCAATAAATTGGAATAGAAATCAATGAGTAACATATCACAATATTAAATTTTATGTAGAGAGAAAAGAAAAATTTTTATCATTTGTAAGATGATTCACTTACTTGGTATTGACTTACCTAGTTTGATGTCAATGCGATCGCTACACTGTCCGGGGTGGAGGGTGTGTTTACAAAGTTGGGCAATGGTACAATGTAGCACCTTCTCTGGTAAAACAGATCATCTAAAAGTGTGATTTTGGATAAGCATACATATGAGATATACAATATTTAAACTTAATGTGACCTTTGGCCAAGTAATGTGTATGTGCCTATCTAAAGTTTAATAGTTGTTGCTTAAATGGAAATGATTTCTAAGTTTAGTACGGTAACTAGGGTTGTCATGTTATGGATATGTGAATTTGGAAAATTGAGCCTTGAGGTATATTGACACTGATTTGACAAAGCTGAAATGTAATTTGAAAATTAAAAAAATTGACACATGAGCCTTCAAGCTTAGGGAGGTAGTTGCACTATCTAACCTTAAAGGACATATTGGGCAAGGTGGGCTAATGAAGGGGCTATTTGCACAGACATGAAGAAGTTACCAATTAATGTGTTGAATCATGGGTTAACATGAATTTTTGACTATCCTGCTTAGGCCCCCACAACTAATGTTTTCTATATCTTAAAGATAAAGACATGGATGCAATATCTTATTCTATTCCAATGCAAGGCCTAAATGAACATCATGAAGGTGCCAATGGGAGTGTTTTGACCTACCATCTCAGTCTGTGGGCCAATATAGTCACTGTAAGTATCGTTCAAGCATATCATACATATAAGCATATAAGCATGTCACATTGCATTTTTATTGTCTATTCTTTAAGCATCCAATACTCTTGAAGCAAATAATGAGAAGCAGACATAACATCAGAGGGCATGAAAGGCCTGTTGCTTGGGGAAGATCCAATCACTTAACAAAAATGGAGATGCATGCTTGTGCAAGAAACTAGACAACACAAACATCAATTAAAGCCTGTATGGAAAAAAAATCATTAGTTTGAGCCTACACAGGGAACAAAGTTTTTCCTTTCAAATTTTGAGTTTATGCATGTACAAAATATTTTTAGACTCACTTTCAATATTTTTCCATACAGGAGGCAAAGAGAGGATATAAGGTCCAACTAAAAAATAGCTGAAGTTTTTGCAAAAGTAACACACAAGAAAGTTAGAACCAAAAGAATGAAGATACAAAAGACAAAAGATCAATCCATCTAGAAGAGCTGAAGTCAATGCAGGATAAATGTCCAATAATGGAGATCCAATAATGGAGATCCATTTCAAAAGTCCAAAGGATGAAGATCCATTATGAAGGGTGAAGACCTGATATTTAAAGATTCATTGTGAAAGAAGAAGACATGAAGTTGGTGGCTGTTTAGTCCATTTTTGTACTAGTTTTTAGTATGATTTTATGTGTGTTTTAGTTAATGTTTGATTAATTTTTGTTTAAAGTTTGTTTAAAGTGTTTGTTTTAGGTTTAGGTGGAAAAACACCCTTGGAAGATCAAAACAGTGGAAAACAGAGCAAAAATGAAGAAACAGTAGCTGACACGCCCAAGAGACACGGCCAAGCCTCTGGCCGTGTCTCACCTGATGAGCAAAACCAAAGAACAAAGCAAGAAAAAGCAAAAATCAGGCAGAAGGTGATACACCCAGAGGACACGGCCGTGTCCTTGGCCGTGTCCCCCCAAAAATGCCAGACACAGCCAAGTTGACCTTGGCTTGGCCGTGTCACACTCCAAAGGAAAAGAGAGGAAAATCACACAGAAGCAGACACGCCCAGGTGACACGGCCAAGCCTCTGGCCGTGTCCCATTTCATGCCAAACATCCAAGGAGCAAGCAAAGAAGGAAAGAAAAGAGACAGTAGCGAACACACCCACCTGACACGGCCAAGCCAGTGGCCGTGTCACCTGACACGGCCACAAGCTTAGCCGTGTCTCCCTTGTGACCAAAGAAAGAAAGCAAAGAAAGAAAGACAGGCAGTAAGGGACACGGCCAGCTGACTTGGCCGTGTCCCATGAAAAATCAGGAGAGACACGGCCAAGCTTGTCTTGGCTTGGCCGTGTCACCCAAAAATATTTTGATTTCTTTTACAGAAAGTGGGGAACAAAGTGGGGAACATTGCTTTTTGCTTGCCAAAAGTAATACTAAACAAATATTTAGTGGGGAACAAAGTGAAATGGTGTGAGTTGGAAGGCATGGGTGTTGATTTTTGAATGAATTAAAAGGGATTGAAGAGGAAAATAGAGGGAGCTTTTTGTTCTTGGAGCCAAATTTTCTGCAAAAAACGTGGGAGAGGGAGAGAGGGACACTCTCCCTTGTCCCTTCACCTCCAAACCTCCATTTCCATCCTCTCCACCTTCTCCAACTTCCATTGATAGGATCTTTGAGGTTCTTTGGGATAAATTGGGTTACAAGTTCTCAAAGGTTGAAGAAACTTCATTGAAGGGAGTGGTGACTTGAGAAAGCTCCATTCCATCTTCCAAAGGCATATCCATTGAAGGTTGGTGACTTGAGAAAGCTCCATCCAAAGGTTTGGTGACTTGAGAAAGCTCCATTCCACATTGCAAGGGGAATCAACCATTGAAGAGGGCTTGAGTTCTTCATCAAATACATCAAGTGGAGCTAGGAGGAAGACTAGCAATCCTACTCTTGGCATCTTCACAAGGGGTTTTTCTATTCTCTCTTTTAATTCATTTCTATTGTTGTTGTTGTATTAAGAATATTGATATTGCAATGGACAATTTGTATTTGTTTTATATTGAGTTGAATGAATGTTATAAATTGATGATGTTGAGCTAAATACCCATGTTTAGGGTTTATAGTATATTTGGTTGAATGTCTTGATTTGATATTTACATTGATGTTCCTTGTTGATTGGTTGATTGTATTGCATTAAATGCTAGGTTGATAGATTAGCTACCTATTGATCTTTGAATATTGGATGATGGACCGAGAGGTGAAATCCGATATCGGAACTATATAATCGACCACCCTATGAATGAATTAGAAATATAAGTTCTAGGGTTTCATTAATTTGGTAATGTAAAAGAATTGGTCATTGTTAATTCATGAATGTGAGAACTAATGGATTGGTAATTGACTAATTAATCTTAAGGAACAAATTAATTTACAAGGTATTGTTAATGGACAATTGAGAATTGAGCTTTGATTGAATGGACCTATGACCCTAGGCACCTTCCCAAGAATCAATTTGATCTTGAACAACCATCATACATCAACCCTACGCACATTAATTTTAGGTCTTAATTATTCTCGCACAATCCCAACACAACAAACACCCGCATTTAAATACTTGTCAATCAATCTATTACGAACCACACCTTCTTGGGGAAACGACCTTGGGGCGATCACCTTTGCTACAGCTACCTCGTATACTTGCGAGTGACGCTTTGTAGTAGTACTTAATTCGAGCGCAACAAGTTTTTGGCGCCGCTGCCGGGGAAGGCTGTCGCAGTAGTAATAGTTTGATTTTTCTTTTCATTGTTTGTTTATTTTCTGTGAATTGTTTGTTTGTTTTCTTTTAATTGTTTATTTGTTTTGTTTGAAATTTTTGTTATTTGTTTTCATTAAGTTGCTAAGTGCCTTGTGTAAAGATGCAGTTTTCAAGGCACGGAGGAGTTTATGATAGGAACGACAATTCTGAAATGGCATGGCAATTGGCAGAATTAACGAATCAACTTAAGGTGCTAAATGCAAGAGGAAGAGCACCTATGCCACGCCATGAGATATGCGCAGCATGTGGCAATGCAGGCCATAGTGCAAACATGTGTTCCATGGGTTATGGACTATACCAAGAATGGCAAGAGGAAGAATATGACTACCAAAATTTCCAGCAAATGGGAAGAAATGACACATATTCCAATCCTCATAATCCCAGCTGGATTAGCCAACCAAATTTTTCTTGGGAAAATCAACAGCAAATTCCACCTCCAAATTTTTTTCAACCTTACCAAAGAAATCCTTACTCTCAAGAACAATATTCAAATCAAGAGTACCTTAAGACACCCACAATTGAAGATAGTTTGAATGCCTTCATTCAAACTAGCGCACAACACCAAGATAAACTTAAGGAACCCACTTTGGAAGATAGTTTGAATGCCTTCATTCAAATTAGCTCACAAAACCATGATCAATTCGAGAAATCCACAGTGGAAGATGATTTGAATGCTTACCTTCAAAAAAGCACACAAAATCATGAAGGGAGCAATGAGAGGTTTGATTCTTTGGAGGAATCATTGAAGAGGGTGGAAATGCAAGTTGGGCAACTGGCACATCAACTCCAAGCACACCAAGAAGAGGAATTTCCTAGCCAACTGGAGCAAACCGAGGTAATCACAAATTTATGGAGTGAACAGGTAATATATAACAAATTTTGTGATTCTTTGGCTGCAGGCACTAATCAAGGAGATATTGGCGAGGAAAAACAATCCAACATTGAGGAGTTGAGCCAATCAAACAAGAAGGAGAATTTGGAGGCATCAACCTCATCAAAGTTGCATGAATCTTCCATTCCTGATAAGCTACCAAATCCAATTCCATTTAGCTTGAAGGATGAGGAACAAGGTAACCAACTTTCTAACATCTTTGATATGCACTCCCAAGGAGAAAGTGAAAATAAGCTTGAGATGGGTATATCTTTAGAAGAAGAACATGAAATGCCCAATTTAGAACTTGAGGAGTGCAAGCTAGTTTTAGATGTTGAGGTTGTTGAGAAGGGACTTGACATTGTTAAAGTGGATGAAGAAGTTATTCAACCAAGCTTGGTTGAAATTAAAGAGTCCCCAAAAGTCATCTCTACCCTTGGTGGTGAAGAAGAGCATACAATGGATAGAACCATGCTGCACAATGAAATAGGATTTTACCACGTTCCTATAACACTGGAGGATAACCCCGAGGTGATCTTCACATATCCCTTTGAGACATGTTCCCTTCAAGGAAAAATATTTAAGGGTTGCCGTACATCGGGTGCATTGCAAAATCACATGTTGTTCATCCTCTCAGTCCTGGGCTCCAATTGTATTATGGGTGGAAGGAGCCCTACACATCGTATATGGGAACGATGGAAATCAGGTTTCATCTAAACCCTTCCTGTAGTATGCATGCTCACATTGAGGACAATGTGAATCTTTAAGTGTGGGGTGCATTATGTGTTTTGTGTTTTTACTTTTAACTTGTTTTTGTTTAAGTTTAGTTAATGTTTTTAATGTTTTTCGTTGAATAAATGAATTTAAAAAAAAATAAAAATAAAAAAAAAAGAGAAAAGAAAAAAGGGGTTCAATTGTTATAAAAATTGTTGATAGATGACCTTTGAATTTTTGAAGCATGATTTGGAGAATTGAGTAGATTTGGTGCTTATTGTCAATTTTGTCGGTTTTTCTTTGCATTGCCATTAACCTAGTGAGGAATTGAGCCATCAACTTATTATTCTTGTTGTGGGTGAACATCTTTGATTGATGAATTGCTAGAACTTGCTTTGACATACATTTTAAGATTACATAAAAATTTCAATTTGGCATCAAGATGATTAAGGCAATTAGGTGAACCCACTTTGGCGTAAAAGACCAACCCTGTATTCAACCTTAGTTAGCCAATTTTGAGCCTATTTCATTTTCCTTTTCTTTCTTTTTCACAACACCATTAGCTTGAACCTTGTTGTTTAACTCTTATCCTTTCATTAGGTCAAGAGCGTTTATGACCGAGTGTTGTGTTGAATTAAGTGTGGGGTTAAGTTTAGTAGGTTTAAGATTGCAAAGCAATATAAAAAAAATAATAAAAATATAAAAAATAAAAAAAAATATATATATATATAAATATATTAATAAGAATAATTGTTGTTCTTGTTGAAAGGGTTGGAATGTATCATTGCAATATTTAATAAGTGAGTTCCCTTGAAAAGTTCTTTAATGTCAAGGGGTAGATGAGAGGAAGGTCTTTTGGGATTGTTGGGTTATATGTATAAATGGTTACTTCATTCTTGAAGTGCTCTTGAACTTAATGATTAAGCTCACATTTCCTAAATATCATGCCTCTACCTTAGCCCCATTACAACCCGAATAAAGACCTTTTGATTGATGCTTGATTGTTATTTTATGGTGGAGATTTGATTGATAAGCAAGCCTATGGTAATAATCTTTCATTGATTGTTATGAGTGTAAACACCACCATGATCAAACACTTGTAAGAGTTGGTGAGGGAGTGACAACATTGGTTATGCATGGAAAACCACTTAATTGCATGAGTGTCGATTTTGTTTGATTCGATATTGATTGCGGATTTAGAGATAGGGAAGTCTTGATGCATCTTAATAACTCTTGAACTTAACAAAATTTATCTTGTTTATTGTGTTTTGGTTTTAGCCTTGCTTGGGGACAAGCAAGGATTTAAGTGTGGGGTATTTGTTTAGTCCATTTTTGTACTAGTTTTTAGTATGATTTTATGTGTGTTTTAGTTAATGTTTGATTAATTTTTGTTTAAAGTTTGTTTAAAGTGTTTGTTTTAGGTTTAGGTGGAAAAACACCCTTGGAAGATCAAAACAGTGGAAAACAGAGCAAAAATGAAGAAACAGTAGCTGACACGCCCAAGAGACACGGCCAAGCCTCTGGCCGTGTCTCACCTGATGAGCAAAACCAAAGAACAAAGCAAGAAAAAGCAAAAATCAGGCAGAAGGTGATACACCCAGAGGACACGGCCGTGTCCTTGGCCTCGTCCCCCCAAAAATGCCAGACACAGCCAAGTTGACCCTGGCTTGGCCGTGTCACACTCCAAAGGAAAAGAGAGGAAAATCACACAGAAGCAGACACGCCCAGGTGACACGGCCAAGCCTCTGGCCGTGTCCCATTTCATGCCAAACATCCAAGGAGCAAGCAAAGAAGGAAAGAAAAGAGACAGTAGCGAACACACCCACCTGACACGGCCAAGCCAGTGGCCGTGTCACCTGACACGGCCACAAGCTTGGCCGTGTCTCCCTTGTGACCAAAGAAAGAAAGCAAAGAAAGAAAGACAGGCAGTAAGGGACACGGCCAGCTGACTTGGCCGTGTCCCATGAAAAATCAGGAGAGACACGGCCAAGCTTGTCTTGGCTTGGCCGTGTCACCCAAAAATATTTTGATTTCTTTTACAGAAAGTGGGGAACAAAGTGGGGAACATTGCTTTTTGCTTGCCAAAAGTAATACTAAACAAATATTTAGTGGGGAACAAAGTGAAATGGTGTGAGTTGGAAGGCATGGGTGTTGATTTTTGAATGAATTAAAAAGGATTGAAGAGGAAAATAGAGGGAGCTTTTTGTTCTTGGAGCCAAATTTTCTGCAAAAAACGTGGGAGAGGGAGAGAGGGACACTCTCCCTTGTCCCTTCACCTCCAAACCTCCATTTCCATCCTCTCCACCTTCTCCAACTTCCATTGATAGGATCTTTGAGGTTCTTTGGGATAAATTGGGTTACAAGTTCTCAAAGGTTGAAGAAACTTCATTGAAGGGAGTGGTGACTTGAGAAAGCTCCATTCCATCTTCCAAAGGCATATCCATTGAAGGTTGGTGACTTGAGAAAGCTCCATCCAAAGGTTTGGTGACTTGAGAAAGCTCCATTCCACATTGCAAGGGGAATCAACCATTGAAGAGGGCTTGAGTTCTTCATCAAATACATCAAGTGGAGCTAGGAGGAAGACTAGCAATCCTACTCTTGGCATCTTCACAAGGGGTTTTTCTATTCTCTCTTTTAATTCATTTCTATTGTTGTTGTTGTATTAAGAATATTGATATTGCAATGGACAATTTGTATTTGTTTTATATTGAGTTGAATGAATGTTATAAATTGATGATGTTGAGCTAAATACCCATGTTTAGGGTTTATAATATATTTGGTTGAATGTCTTGATTTGATATTTACATTGATGTTCCTTGTTGATTGGTTGATTGTATTGCATTAAATGCTAGGTTGATAGATTAGCTACCTATTGATCTTTGAATATTGGATGATGGACCGAGAGGTGAAATCCGATATCGGAACTATATAATCGACCACCCTATGAATGAATTAGAAATATAAGTTCTAGGGTTTCATTAATTTGGTAATGTAAAAGAATTGGTCATTGTTAATTCATGAATGTGAGAACTAATGGATTGGTAATTGACTAATTAATCTTAAGGAACAAATTAATTTACAAGGTATTGTTAATGGACAATTGAGAATTGAGCTTTGATTGAATGGACCTATGACCCTAGGCACCTTCCCAAGAATCAATTTGATCTTGAACAACCATCATACATCAACCCTACGCACATTAATTTTAGGACTTAATTATTCTCGCACAATCCCAACACAACAAACACCCGCATTTAAATACTTGTCAATCAATCTATTACGAACCACACCTTCTTGGGGAAACGACCTTGGGGCGATCACCTTTGCTACAGCTACCTCGTATACTTGCGAGTGACGCTTTGTAGTAGTACTTAATTCGAGCGCAACAGTGGCTAGAGGAAAGCCCACACTCTTAAATGATAGAAGGTCAGTCCAGCTAGAAGAGTTGAAGTCAATTCATTGAAGGATGGAGCAAGTGGCTAGAAGAAAGCCAGAACTCTCAACTGATAGAAGGTCAATTAGCTAGAAGAGCTGAAATCAATTGGCTAGAAAAAAGAAAAAATTCTCAACTGATAGAAGGTCAATCTGCTAGAAGAGTTGAAATTGATTAGCCAGAAGAAAGCCAAAACTCTCAGCTGACAGAAGGTCAGTCAGCTAGAAGAGCTTAAATTGATTGGTTAGAAGAAAGCAAAAATTCTCAAATGACAGAAGGTCAGTCAGCTAAAAGATCTAAAGTTGATCGCTAGAAGAAAGCTAAAATCCTCAACTGATAGAAGGTCAGTCAAATCCAATCTCAGGTCCAGAACTCAATCCAGTCTCGGGTCTAGAACCCAATCCAATCTCAAGTCCAGAACCCAATTCAATCTCGGGTAAAGAAACCAAACCAGTCTTGGATCCAAAACCTAACCAATCCAATCTCCTATCCAAAATCCAATCGAGTCTCGGGTCCAAAACCCAACCAATCATATCTCGGGTCCAGAACCTAATCCAATTTCAGGTTTAGAACCCAATCCAGTCTTGGGTCCAGAACCCAACCAATCATATCTCAGGTCTAGAATCCAAACTAATCTCGAGTTCAAAACCCAAACCAGTCCTAGGTCCAAACCCAAATCAATCCTGGAGTCCAAAACCCATCTTTATCCAAAATTAGCTCAAAGACATGTTGCTTTTCACTCTCTAAATAAATTTAAGATTACTCAAGCAGAGGGCAAATTATAGACCCTTAATTTTGGCCCAAAGCTAAGTTTGATCTCAACTGAAGAAGGCCTGGCCAAGATTGGTCCATTCTTAACGGCTCAAACCTAGTTTAAAGTTGTTAATTAGATTGGTCTAGTTTTGTAAGGCCTAAAATTAGCCGGTTTCACTTTTAAAGCCCTAAAACGGTCCAATTTGGAATTCGGTTAGGTTTAAATGGGTTTGGGCCAGGCCATTTCGATATGGGCAACATCTATATTGAATTGGAGCCACCCAATTCGATATAGATGGTTCCATATCGCCATCCAATTTGATATGGAGGCCATCCAATTTGATATGGATGGCTCCATATCAAATTGGATGAAAACCAATTCGATATGGTTGACCCATATCGAATTAAACAAGGTTTAATTTGATATGGACGGGTTCCATATCAAATTAAATTAATTTTAATCTGATATGGTCACAGTTTCCCTCAAATTTAAAGGACTTTAATTTGATGTGCTTTAAATCCGAGTCATACTTAAATTGGAAATCAAAATGAGGCTCGGTCACACGTTGGTTTTAACCTAGTTCACTCCTTATAAATACATGATTAAAGGGATGGAGAAGGGACTTTTTTTTAGGTGAGCACAGAGCATAAAACAGAGGGAAAATTAGCAGCAAAAAAATATAAAAAATACACAGAGATCAAAAACAAAGAAAAAACAAAGAAAGACCATAACCACATAGCAACCAAAGGAGGCATTATCCATCCTACCAAGATTAAAGTTGATTCAACAAATTGATATTGGTGGAATCTACAAACGGAGGTTTGAATTTATTATTATTTTAAATTTACAGTAGTTGTTTATTTATCAACCTTATTTTTTAGAATCATAGTAGCATTTATTTTTCAATTATTATCGGGCAGTAGCTTACAATTTATGTTAATCTATTAAACTGTTATCATCTTTGCACAATGATCCATTAAACATCTAGTAGCTAAACCATTAGTAATATTAATTTCAATATAAAGATAACCCTGGTTGCAGTTCATGCAAACCTAGTTTGATCATCCAAAACCCTAAATATTATTTTCAAACGACAAAATCCTAATTTTCAAAAGTATAAAATCCTAATTTTTATCTTAAAATCCTAGTTTAGGAAAAAACCTAATTTTTATAAATATAAAATCCTAGCTAATATAGAAACCCTAATTCCCCAGCAAAACCATATCATATAAACTGTTTACCTTTCAGAAGCACTGCCTCTTGAGCCCCACCAGCTAATTGGCTAGGTGGAACGCCGTATGTGACCCATCATCAATGGGGTCAATATTTATTTACGAATTGTAAGTCTTTATGATTAACCTTAGTTTCCTTTTATTAAACTCTAATTTATTATTATTATTATTTTTTGATGATTAAACTATGTTTGGATTATTTGTTTTGCTATGAATGTTTGAATGGTGTTAATTTTATTATTTGGATTTTAAGTATATAAAAGGCATGTTTCTACTTTGTTGGTGCCTTGCTAATTTAATTATGTAAATTAATTTATCTTAAGGATTTTGGAATAATATAAAGGACATGTTTCCACCAATTGGTGGGTGTCTTATCATACTTGTTTGTATTTTGGATTTTGAACTTTGTAAGGGCATGCTTCTATCCTTGGATGGGTGCCTATTTTATTATTTTATTTCAATAATATGATAGATGTTTATTTCTTTTCATTACATGTAATATGGATAATATTATAATACTTAAGAATTCAATAATATTTAGACTTGAAAAGAGGTTGATTCTAATGAACCAAGCGTTATGGGGATGCTGGGTCATTCTCACTTTCCCCATACATACCTAACTTTCCGAACCCATTAAGGGGTTAGAAATTCCTTAGGAATTGAGTCATCCACCCTTTCTTTTTCCTGGCCTGTCCAGGTGGCAACTCCATTTTCTCCGGGTTTAGGCCCTTGATCTCTAAAGCCCTGAGCCTAATAGTGCTGAAGTCACAAGAACCATTCCATATAGGAGTGGGGGAAAATCCCCGCTCACACACCTGAAGGAGAGAAACTAGGGATTCTGTAATTAGGGTACATATCGGTTATTGGCTCAACAAACAATGCCTATATCATTTCTTTCTCAAAAAAGTTGAGTTTAATTTTGCCTCAATAGTTTATTGGAGCATTGTCTCAGATAAGCATTTTCTTAGACATAAGGCACATGTAGAAGTCCTCTATAAGTTAGCATACAAAATTTGTACACTTAGTTTAAAGACACAGAAACACTCAAATATTGACACTTACAGAGTAATTCCCTTGCTTAATAAAGAAACTAAAATTGAGAAAAATGCATATTATGCCATCAACACCATTAGTTATCATCAAAATAGAATTAAACAAATATATCCAATGCATTCAAATAATATCTGTTTACATCAAAAATTGTTTATCTCAATTCCACTCATAAATGTCTTTAAAAATAGATAGACATCAAAATAAAAGGCATTCTTTTGAAATCTGGAGTTGATCTCTTGACCCATTATTGATAATCACAAAAGCTTGCTGGGATTGAGAATTTTGCTTGTGTCAATCAGGTTTTGGATCTCATGTCTCAGGCATATGCCAATAAAGATCTATGTTGAATTTAGGTGGCAATAGGTCTGGCAATTATCAAGGCTCCAATGGTTGTAACGTGCCCTTCTCCATTAGCCTCTCAAATGTCTTAGATAGAGACCTCCCCAAATCAGAAAATTGATGGTTCTTGATGGCATTCACTTCACTGACTGAATGTATTGTTGCTCTGACTTTTCTAGTTTTTTCCCATATGTTCTACCTTCTTCCTTATCAAATTCCTCAACTAGGAAAATAGCTTCATAAATATCTTTGACATTCTAGATTGGCATGAATCATATTTTCCTCTTAATGTTAGTGTTGCATGCCTTTATCACCATCGTGATATGATCCCTTTTAGTTGGGCAATTTCGAATCAATGTAGCTTATCCCTCCACCTCTTAATAAAAAGTCTTATTGGGTTTCTGATGGAGGGCTTCTAACTCAAGTAAAGGCATCTCTAACTCATTATTATATCCATACTGCTTGATAAATGCATCGTAGAGTAGAGTCTGATTAGCCTTAGTATAAGGTTTAAGGGACTTATACTGATGAGTGACAGTAGAGTCTAGTGACAAAAACAGCATGTCAAGTGACTACTCTTTGGCGGCATGAGCAACTTTCATCATGGTAATACATTGTTGGATGTGCATCTCTGAGTCCTAAGTTCCATCAAACTTAACCAAATTTGGCATTCTAAACTTCAATGGTAGGCTTTCTCCCTTAGAAAAGAACTTCTTAACCTTAGAAACCTCCTTAACCCTAGTCTGTTGGAGCCTTCTCTCAATACTCTTCTCCATATTCTCAAACTTGTCTTCCATCATTCTCTCAAAATCAGATTTTTTCCAACTTTTTAGGCTTCTTAATTCTTTTGGCTTTGGACTGAGCTTGGGCTTTCCTTTAGTCAACTCCTTCCCTTTTGACTTAGTATTACTACCAGAAGCATCCAACTTAGAACCAAAATCCAGGTTAATTATTTCAACCATCACATCCTTCAACTGTTGTCTTATCAAGCTAGCCATTTATTTCTTAAAGTCAGCCATCTCTTTGGTTAGCTTCTCTCTAATTAAAGACTTCATTTGATCAGCATCCATGAATACAAGCATGAAACTAGAAGAACCACTTGAAGAATCTCCTTCTCTTCCTTAGAATTTGATGCCTTGGTAATTAAACTCCAGTGCATGCAAGTCAATTCATTCATATGAATGCATGAATGCGAAGACACAAAAGAAACAAATAACATAGGTTATATTGGTGATCCTTCCACCTTAATTTCTCCCACACACGAATATCAAGTCACTTTACCTAGGTGTTTTGATTTAACAGAATCACCAACATGGGTAATCTGTTGATATAGTCATATTTTAACTAATATTTTAGATAATTTTAACCCTATTTTTAATTGTTTTGAATTGAATTTGATGTAGTTTCTTTATTGAAGTTGTAAATTTATCCTATTTTAGCTTGGAAATGTCAAAATACAAGTTTTTAATTAAAAGTTAAGGAAATTTGAAAAAAAATGTGCAAAAGGCAAATGAAGTCAAGACCTACACTTGTGGCACTCTATGCCATACCCATGGACTTCAATTAGGACCTGCCAAAGAAGATCCAAAAGCAAATTTAATCCCATGGTCATGGCTTTCTCTTGCCATGCCTATGGGAGCCAAACAGCTGTTGTTCGAGCACATTATGTGATATTCAGACTTGAACTTTGAACTTTGAAGCTTTACTTGAGATTTTGACAATCTTAGAGTTCTAGAATGAGAAAGTGTTATTCATGAAGTTTTTAGAAGACATCTCAATTTTTTCATAATGGTCTCATTTGTACAAATCTGAATTCTCTTAGACCTCCAAACAACTATGCAAAGTCAGAACTATGAATCCAAATTGGAATAGGATTTATGTCCAAACCAATTTACTTCAAAAGGCCATAACTTGAGCTTCCAAAGTCCAAATTGAGTGATTCAAAAGCCTAAATTCATCTGCATTCAGAGAGTTATAATTTCTTGTGAAGTGTCTAAGCCCATATTTAGAATTTATTAGATAGAAAAAGTACTTTAAAATTTTTACATGAATTTTACAGCTTCCTTATCTTATTAGAATTTGTTTGTCCTTCAATTAAATTTGACTTCTATGTCCATACTAGTTTACTTCAAAAGGCCATAATTTGAGCTTTAAAAGTCCAAATTAAGTGATTCAAAAGCCTAAGTTCATCTACACTTGGAGAGATACAATTATTATTAAGAGCCTAAGCCTAAATTCAGAATTTATCAGATAGAAAAAGTGATTGAAAATTTTTGCACGATTTTTATAGCTTCCTTATCTTGTTAGGATTTGTTTTTCCTTTAATTAAATTTGACTTCTTTTTCAATTGGAACTATTTTAAACATATCCTAACATTTTCATAATTGTAAAAGAAGTTCCATAAGCCCATATAAATACCCTAAACCTTCCTCACAATTGGTACATTAGATTTTAGATTAAAAATTCCAAATTTTAGGTTAGATTTGACTTGAAGAGAAGAAAGAGTTTTGGTCAAGAGCAATTTAGGTTCAAGAGGCTTTCTTCTTTCCAAGTTTGATCTTTTCAATTTTTTTCTTTTGTTTTCTTTTAATTTTAATTTCAATTGTCTTCTATTTTCTACTCTTTCTTTTTAATTTTTATTTCATCATGAGTAACTAAAAACTCTATGTTAAACTTTTCCTATTTGATTTATCTATGGAGTAGTTATTTTTAATTTGATTCAATTGAAGTTTTCTCTTGATTATTTTGTTATCTATTAATTGATTGATCTAAGGTGTTATGTGATGGAGCAAGAGTGGAAGCACAATATTGGTTCAAGGAGGTAATAATCTTAGGTTAAAGTTTATACTTAGAGATAGGGTAAACACTTAAGAGGTTGATACAAAGGTTACTCACAAATCTTAATGAGTTGGCTTAATTTGCTTGTGATCACAAGAGTAGACACAACATTAAGTTTAATATTAGTTTTAGTACTCAAGAGAGAATTTTAGGTTTAGTACTCAAGAGAGACTAAGTCTTAATTTAAGACTATCCAACCAATAATCAAGAGTAGATTTAGATTGAGTCAATACTTAAGAAATCCATAGTTAATCAATAAGGATAGGTTTAACCCTAATGCCAAAAATATTAGATATAATTTCAATTTAATTTAGCTTTAATATTAGTTAACTTAGTTCTTAATTCACATCAATTTACCATCCAAATAATAGTTAGTTTAATTGTTTAGTACTTAGGATATTCTTCCTTGTGGAAACAATACTCAACTTACTACTTTATTACTTGATTACGACCTGTGTACTTGCACATAGCTAGGCTAGGCCCTAACATCTTCTTTGAAGAATCATATTCTCTCAAGACAAGATACTCGTAATTATGACACCAAATATAGAAATTCAATTGAAACAAATTGGTTAATTTGAAATAAAATTCCAAAAGGTTTTTAGAAAATTCTTCTATTTTTTGGTAGCATTCTGACTGTATTTTTGTAACACACTTGTATCCCATATACGTGTAATACATACACCCTATATAAATATAATACGTATACAGAATAAAGAAATGTCACCGTTATCCACCATTTCAAAATCTCCATGTATATAAGAAAATATCGTAAATCTTATAATACTCTTTAATTAACAAAGAAAAATATTCAGTAATAAATTTAAAATAAAAAATACATATTTTAATGGAAAATCTTTGGAAAAAAACTCGTTAGAGTTTTATTTGTAATTTCAACATTCCCAAAATAGTCAAATTCATAATCTGCACAAAAATTAAACACTCCTAAATTAAAGTTTTCAACCATTCTCCATAAAACCACATCATCAATGTACTATCAATTTTTTATAACTCAAAACAATAATTATCATGAATAAATACATATATGCATATACACCACCATTCCATATCTTTTGAAAACAAACACAAGTTTTACAATAAAACATACATATTCCAAAATGCATAAAACTCTAACTATACATGTATGTGAGGCACCACAGACTCCAAACCTCACCACCATCCAAATCCCTTTGACCAGCAAATCTTCCACCTGTGTGATTTAAACACTTGCGTTAAGCTTGAAAGCTTAGTGGTATATATTAAAACCATACGACAATTTAAATAACACATATGCATACTTTTCATCTCGTATTTTATCATCATACTATGTGTAACACCCTTATATCCTATATACGTACAATACATACATCCAATATATGTAAAATACGCATATACGGTACAAAATTGTTACAAATCGGTTTAATAAAAAATTTTCACTTCTCAAATTTAAAATCTTAAATACTTTAAAAATATATATTTAATAACAAATAAAATATTATTATAAATCATAGGTGCTAAAATAAGCATTTTTCTTAAAAATCACTAGAAAAAATTTGATAGAGTTTTGTCTATAATTTGGACATTCCCAAATTCAACAAACAACACAACCTGCATACAAACAATCTCAAATAACCCAAAAATACATTTCATCCATCCTCCTCAATATCTCCAAATTTTTTCAAAACATTTATACACTTTCATATATCTACATATCAAAACAATCTTTTTAATTTATAACATATATACACTGGAAACTTAATATAATATATATAATCTCCAAAATGTAAGATAATATAAAATATATACATGCTGTTGGCAGTGTTTCTGATCTTGATATCAACTCTATAAGAAAAACCTCACGTCTAGACTCGACCTGGTCTAGAAGAACTCTCTGGCTCAGCAGGATCTACTCTATCACCTGCGCGATGAATTTCAATCGCGCTAAGCCAAAAGCCTAGAGGTATAAACTTTGATAGCAATAAAGCTTAAATGCAATGCATATGGATATCATATCTCATATCATTTCATTATAACATATCTTTCAATTATTTCATAATTCACAATTCACATACAAGCAAACACAAGCATGGGCCCAAAGGATCTAATATGCTATTCAAAATTCAGAGTTACTATTTTGGTCCATATTGACACCCAGTGTCTAAACTGAAGGCAAATGATGCCCAGCTTCTAGCCCAAAGGCAAATCATAGTGATGCTCAGCATCTAGCCCGAAGGCAAGTGACGTTCAACGTCTAGCCCGAAGGCAAAATCAAATAGTGATGCCCTGCATATAGCCCGAAGGCAAATAATGAGGATAACCTCATAGGCATGTCGCCAAACACAGAACTCTGAAAATTAAATAACATACTAGGCACACAATTAATTCACATTTCTCATTATCAATCTCTTTCTCATTATCAATCACTTTCTCATTTTCTCACAATCAAGCTAGGCACAATGCCTCATTTTTCAATTTTCTCATTTCATATCATTTTCTCATCTTTTTTCTCACTTTTCTCATTTATATCAATATCAACTCATCACATTTCATCATATCATCACATTGCATCACATTTTAAGATAAATCTCATTACCCAAATATTTTGGGTAATTTCACATAATCCACATATGATTCATATTTTATGCACATTAGCCATTGCCGATGGCTTTTTAACAATGCCCTAAATGCATACACTACACATGGCATTACCCAAACACTTTAGGTCATTTTCACATAATGCACATATTTCACATTTTACACAATTTAGCCATTAACAATGGCTTTTAACAATGCATTTAATATATATATATATATATATGATATTACACATGTCATATCACATTATTCATCCATGTTCCATGTATCAAGTAGCTTAACACATTTTTCAATCCAAAATGTGTTAAGCTCAATGTAATGAAAATATAACAAATTCATCCAAAGTTTGTACATACCTCAAATGACAACCAAAAGCAAGCTTAAACACCCTCCAATCCTTCTCTTTCAACTTGCCCTTCAACACTTGGATGGGGCAAATCAACTCTCCTCAATGCTTAAACCAAATGTGATCATAAATAATCATTTAGTATCACATTCTAAGGCATTTTCAATTTTAATCCATAATTAAACACCGTCCAAGTAAAAATCTCAAAGTTAAGGCTAACCTCACTTTAACTTTGGAATACCATACTAACCCATTCAATTTGGTATTTTAAGTTTATTTATATTATTAAAAACATATTTTAACATGTTTAAAATAATTACATTACAAAAACATACACTTAGGATCAAAACCCTAAAATGGCATAACCTTCCTCCATTGAAGGTTTTCCATTACAACTCAATTTATTTATTATTTCAAGCTTATATTCATCACTTTTAACACTAAACAACACATTTAAGCCAATAAAATCAAATAATTCTACAACTTTGGAAAAATCACTTTTCCAAAATCTTAAATCACACTTCCAATTTCAAACTCCAATAAAACTCAACCAAATCCAATATTTGAATTTAAAATACTTGTTTATGTATCAAAACAACTCATTTGGAATCAATTTACACAATTAAAAACGATGATTTCAAAACTCCAAAAATTACATAACCCTAAATTTTCTCTCTTCACCAATCCATACCTAAACTCCATCGTCTCTTCAATCCAACCTTAAAATCATTACTAATCACTTAAAATAACATCATACACAATAATTACAATAATTAAATCACATTACATCAAGAACCCAAAACTCACGTATTAAAAAATTATATGAAATTCAAAGAAAGGAGTTGGAAACTTACCAAATTTGGTGGAAATTGCTAAAAATCAACTTTAAACTTGTTAAATCCTTCAATTAATTGAGTATGGAAGAGAAAAAATCCTTGTCTATTCATCCATGGAGATTTCGGCCTAGGAGGAAGAAGAAGAAGATGAAAAAAACTTTTGATTTTCTCTTTCCTTTCTTCTTTTAATTTCAACCATTATTATTTAATTTAATAATTAATTATTTAATTATTTATTTAATAAATTAAAAGTCCAAAAATCCATCTTCCACTAAAAAATTATTTATTTTTGAATTAATTTAATAATTTTAAATTTATAATATTTAATTATCAAAATACCCTTTTACTTTGACTTTGACTTTTTTAAAAGGTGTTGACTTTTTTGTTGACTTTTATATGTTGTATATATATATATATCACATATGCATTTTACTTTTTCATTTAAAAACCCTTTATTTTTTATTTAAAATTATTTATTTAATTTATCCAATTAAATTATAATTTATTTTATTTAATTTTTAAAAATTAATAATTTTTCAAAAATAATTTTGGAATATTACACTATCAATACATACATTATTACTTTTCCGTTTCCTTTACCTTATAATTCATGTACACACAATTATTCATCAATAAACTACTCACCATCTGTTCTCTAATTATTCAAACATATATATATAAGTCACACTACATCATCATCACAAAATTCATGTATAAATATATCACAACCACACACACATATATTCATTAACTTAACATTTCATTGCCACACTGCCATCATAGTACATTGTTCAACTAAACTCATTAAATTCATCTCATCATATTATAACATGCATTCCCTATATAATATTCAATTTCCAGATATATTGTTTTGGATAAATATTTGACACTTAGTGTCTGGCCTGAAGGCAAATAATATTGACATCTAGCGTCTGGCCTGAAGGCAAATAAAAGTGATGTCTAGCATTTGGCCCGAAGGCAATAATAATGACACCCAACATCTGGCCCAAAGATAAATAATCGGTATACCGTATAACACCAAATACAATACTATGAAAATTGATATTACATAAGGTATCACACATAACACGAATAATTTCACATTTTTCTCATACTTTGGCAATTATGCCAATTTTCATTTTTTTTTTTTGCACTTTTACAACTTTTCTCAATATTTCCACACATTTTCACTAACAAGTCAATAAATTCTTTTTACCATCTTGAAATGGCTTACTCAATCACACATTATGCATTTCATAACATAAACATATATCTATGCTCTTTTCATGTGTATTCACACATCAAAGTAGCATACTCATCTCTTTTACTTATAATGCAACATGCCAATCAAACGCATATAAACACAATTCAATCAAAGTATGTGCTAACCTTATTTGCTTTCCAAAATCCCTCCAAAACTCTTTCCAAGCAATGATCCTAAATTCCACCAATTTGATCTACACACAATTAGATCCAACAACAATTAACATTACTCATTTAAACTGATTTCCATAGTCAATGTACATTAAACTATCATTATATAAACAGATTTTTATCGAAATTCCATTAAAACCCCAAATTCTCCATTCACTACTTTATTTAAACTTCATTCTATCAATCTCATTTTCAATATTTAACCATAAAAACATTACTTATACACCAAAACAACAATAAAACAACACATTTCCATAATTATAAAAAACTCTCCTAAAGCCCTAATTTTCACTTAATAGGTCCATAACCCTAACTTCATCTAAACTTACCTTTAACCAATTTCTAACCATAGAATCATTACATGCATATTGAAATAACATTAATTTCATTCATTCCAATAATTTTTTCCATCCACATAGAAAAGCCCTAATTACACATAATAGTAACAAAACCATAACTCCATGAACTTTGTTCTTTTCAAACAATCAACCATCAATTGATTATATACTCATCCTTTAAGCATTCTATCTATTTTGACAATTAAAATCACTTTCTCTCTCTAGCAATCCAAACATATTCTTAAAATAAAGAGAAAGAAAGCTTTAAAGAAAGAAGACTTACTTGAATCTTGATTTTTCGTCAAAATCCAACTTGATGCTTTAAAGATTTTGGTCAAATTTGATATGCTTGGAAAAAAACTCTCTCTCTCCCCTTCTCTTTCTTCATTCACATTGCAGACATGGAAGAAGAAGAAGAAGATGATGATCTTCTTCTTATAAAGACTAATTACCCATTTTGCCCCTCACTTAACTACATAATTACTACGTAGTTAATTATTAAAATATTAGATATTTTCGTCTCCTCTTCCCCCATTCACAATTCATTTATTTTAAAATATTATTTTATTTTTCTTCTTCTTCCCAACCATAAATATAATTAATTAATAATTACTAAATATTATACTTTTCCATCATCTTCCACTATGTAAAAATAATTTTAATATTAATTATAAAAAATCCATAATTCTTCCATCATCTTTCACTATACAAAAATAAATATAATATTAATTAATTAATTAATTAATTTTACTTTTAATTTTCACCGCTCAATTTCTTTCTTCTTTAACTTTCTTTTTCTTTTTCTTTTTCTTTTTTACTTAATTTTTTTTATCTTCCCATCCATAAATATATATTTACATTCCATTTATATGTTGTATATATTGTGAGAGAGGATTTTTGTCCCCACTTTCGGTGAAATGGTTCTTACGACTTTGGCACTGTTAGACTCGGAGCCTTAGAGAATACAGGCCTAAACTTGGAGAAATGGAGTTGCCACCTAAATGGACCGAGAAAGAAGAGAAAGGGTTGGATCACTCGATTCCTAAGGAATCCCCAACTCCCTATTGGGTTTGAAAAGTTGGGTATGCATGGAGAAGGTAAGAATGATCCAACACCCCCATAGTGCCCGGTTCATTGGAACCGGCCTCCTTTTCAGGTTTAAATATTATCGAATTCTTAAATACCATGACATCATCAATATTACATACAATTAAAAGAAATAAACATTCATCATAGTATTTAAATAAAACAAACAAAATGGTTACCCATCCGAGGTTGAAAATATGCCCTTACAATGTCTAATGTTCAAAGTACAAGTAAATAAAAAGGACACCCACCAATTGGTGAAAACATGTCCCTTACATTAATCCCAAAATACAAATAAGATAAAAGAAACAAATTAAATAAATAAGGCACCCATAAAGTGGAAACATGCCTTTTATAAGTCTCTTAAAAATGAAATCAATCAATACTTAATAATCATACATGGTAAAGCAAGTAATCAAACAAATAACCAATCATTGCACAAATAATTGTAAATTAAGACTAAACTAATGATGATAATGTTAATCATAAAATTTGCAATTTACAAATAAATCTTAATATTAACCCATTACTGAAATATAGGGTGCGACGATAAGGGTCGCGCCCATAGAGATCCCACTAACTGGTTAGTGGGCAGAGATAAAGGGGGCAGAGCCCCCAAAAGGCAAACAATTTACAAAATAAGTTTTGTTATGGAATTAGAGTTTTGTTATGGAATTAGTTTGGGAATTAGGGTTTATAGAATTAGGATTTTTGAAATTAACCTAATCAAATTAGGGTTTATGGATATGAATTAGGGTTTTGAGCATGTGAACTAAGTTTCAATCCTCAATCTAAGGTTTGGTATGAAAAATTATGGTTTAAATCATCAGTTAATCCTAGGATTATGGCTACTGGATGAAACCTCTAAAGTTAAATAAATAAATTCTAGTCATATTAGACAATGGAGATGATTTGATTAAATTTAATTAAGATAAGTTAATTAATTGTACTTTCATTTTTTGGCTCAACTAAGTGAGATTTATTGAACCAGGCTTGACTATTTAACTGTTAGGAAGCCTGGATCAAGTTAAATTCTTGGTTGATGCTTGAATGATCTGAGGATCACTTGTGTTTAAGCTTCTGCCTCTACCAATTCGTATGATTTTATGCTTTGGGTTCAGACCGACTTGGTTTGAGATTTTAAGATTGGTTCAGACCAATTTTGGGCTTTTAAAATTGGTCCAGACTTATTTTAAGCTTTTAAAACCAGACCATACTATGTTTAAACTTTATGGATTTGACCTAGCCCTTTTTAATTGGGACCAGACTGGCTTAGGGCAGAAATTAAGGGTCTACATATATTTTATGTATATGTATATGTCATATATATGTTACTTATATGTCACAAATACTTTTGTATACATCTTTATGCAATGTGTATATATTATGTATATGTAATATATATTTAATATACATATTTTTACCCATATATATCATGTGTACCCTATATACACATTAAATATATTGTATATATATTGTATATATTAAGTGTATAATATATATTCATATAACCAACATACATAATATAATATGTATAGAGTATGTATATATTAGGTATACATTAGGTATATACAACACATATACCTCCAAATACTAATTGAATTTCTTCAAAATCCTATATATGACAATTTTAGAAAAAATCGAGAATATAAATCAATAAACCAATTTATTTCAAAATGGTTTCTACAACTTTGGGGAAATATTAAAAGTGCATGCCACAAACAAGTTTTCATGTTCAAAACTATTAGATCTATAGTAGCTATTACATTAACTACAAGTGCACAGATCATTAACAAGTTGAGTTGAGTATCATCTCATGAGGAAGGTGATTCTAAGTACTAAACAATTAAACTTTTTATTATTTAGATAAAAGAAGTTTGATTTTAAGATGAATTGAAGTAAATAAAAATGAATTAGTTTTAGTCTTGATTTTTAATATGTTTAAACTTAGGTTATGCCACCTCAATTGATTTACTATGGATTTTCTAAAGTATTGATTTTAGTTTTCTTTTGATTAATGGTTAGATTCTCCTAAATTAAGTCTTAGTCTCTCTCAACTACTAAAACTAATATTGAGTTTAACCTTATGTCTACTCTCGTGATCATAAATTGTAACATTCCTAATTTTTAAAAATTAAATAAAATAAATTAAAATTAAATTGGATATGTAACATCCCTAATTTTTATAAATTAAATAAAAGAAATTAAAATAAAATAAATAATTTAAATGGAAAATGAAAGAATTTTAAGTGAAAAAGTAAAGAGTATATGTGAAATATACATGAAATATAAAAAGTCAACTCTTAAAAGTCAAAAGTCAAAGGTCAAGTGGCATTTTTATAAATATACTTTGGAAATTAAATTATTTAAATAAATTAAAAATAAAATATTTTTGGTTGGAAGAGGTAATTTGTGGGTTTTTATTAAATAATTAAATAATTAAATAATTAAATAATTAAGAATATAATAAATATATATATATGGTTAATATGAAATTGGAAGGAAAGAGAAAACTAAAAGTGATCTTCATCTTCTTCTTCTTGTTGTTCTGACTGATTTCTCCATTGATGGAAGGGATAGATTTCTTCATCCAAGCAACCAAAAATTGAAAGGATTTCAAGAATTCAAGGGTGGTTTTAGTGATTTCTTCTTGAAAAAGTAAGTTCCAACTTGTTTATTTGGATTTCCATAAGATATGAAGATGTTGAGTATGATATTTTCTATTTGCATGATTTAATTGCTTGATTGGGTATGTATGAAGTTATTTTGATTAGTTATTAAAGATTTTTAAGTTTGATTGAAGAAATGGTGAAGTTTGAGTTGGGTTTGATTGAAGAGAGAGAATTTAGGGTTATGAAACATTTAGATTTGTGAATTCATGAGTTTTAATTGTGAAATTTGATTCAAATGTGTTGTTTTGATGCATAAACAAGGATTTTGAAGTCCAATGATGGATTTGGTTAAGTTTGGTTAGAGTTTGATAATGGTAGTGTTGAATTTAGGGTTTTGGAAAGGGAATTTTCAAAGAATGGTCAATTTGTTTGGTTTTAATATTTAAAACATGTTCTTTAATGATACTAGTGATGGAAATAAGTTTGGATTAATAATTGGATTGAGTTGGAATGAAGAACCTTCATTGGTAAATGTTATGCCATTTTAGGGTTTTGAATAAGAGTGTGTATTTAATTAATGTAATTGATTAAAACATATTAAAATATGTTTCTAATGATATAAATAAACTTAAAATATTAATTTAAATGGATTAAAATGGAAGTTCAATGTTAAATTGAGGTTAGGCTTTTATTTTGGGGTTTTGATTGGAGTGATGTTTAATTAAGGTTTAATGCTGGAAATGCCTTAAAATGTGATATTAAATGATTGTATTTGATCACATTGTGTATAGGAAGTAAGGAGAGGTGATTTGCCTAACCCTAGTGTTGATGGGCAAGTTGGAAGAGAAGGTTTGTGGGAGATTTTGAGCTTACTCTTGAGTGCTTATTAAAGTAAGTACAAACTTTTGGTAAATTAGATATGTTGGCATTAAATTGTGCTTAACACATTTTGGTTGGAAAATGTGTTAAGCTACGTGATACATTGAACATTTATGACCATTGTGCTATGCCATGTGATTTCTTATGTATGCATTATATGCATTGTGAAAAGACATTAATAATGGCTAAATTGAATAAAATGTGATTTATATGAATTATGTGAAAATAACCCAAAATATTTGGGTAATGTGTTTTTAATGTGAAATGTGATACATTGTGATGAAATGATGAGATATGATGAATTACTATGAATTGACATTGATATGAATGAAAAAAAAATGAAAATGATGCAATGTGATAAAAAATGCGAAAATAAAGCAATGTGAGAAAAATGTGAAAATGAGGCAAAGTGCCTAGTTGATAATGAGAAAATGAGGAAATGTTGATTATGAAAAATATGAATTATTTGTATGCCTAGTATGTTATTCAATTTTTAAAGTTCTGTATTTGACGGTATGCCTATGAGGTTATCCTCATTATTTGTCTTTGGGGCCAGACGTTATTCGTCATTGATACTTGATTTTGCCTTCGGGGCTAGACACCTGGCGTCACTATATATGATTTTCCTTCAAGGCTAAACACTTGGTGTCAACATAGACCAAAACAGTAACTCTGGGATTTGAATAATGTATTAGTTTGTTTGGGCCCATGCTTATGTATGTGTTTATGTGAAATATAAAAGATGAAAGATTATGCTTTAAAAGTGAACTTGTATGCCACATTATGACATAGCAAGCAAATGCATTATACATTGGCATTGTATTAAAGTGTTGTTATTATCAAAGTTTGTACAGCTAGGCTTTTAGCTTGACTCGATTGTAATTCATCGCGCAGGTGATAGGGGTGATCCGATAGAGCTGGGGAGTTCTTTTAGACTTGGTAGGGTCTAGCTCTAAGATTGCAGAGTTGATATTGGTGCATTAAGATCAGAGTCATTCGCCAGCATGCATATATTTTATATTATAGTATATTTTTATATTATGTATATTATGTTATGTTTTTTAGAATATATATTATAAATTATAAAGAATGTTTTGGATAAAATGTATAATGTGAGTTTTATATGTGTTTTTGAAATATATATATATATATATATGGATAAATGTTCTAGGAAAATATGGAGGATTTGTGAAGTTGGGATGAAATGTGGTTTCGTTGTTTTATTGGGAGTGTTTTTGTGCAGGTTGTGTAAATGTTGAATTTTTGGGATGTCCAATTTACTGACAAAACTTTGGCAAATTTTTTCCAGAGATTTTCATATAAAATACTATTTTGGAACCTTTAGTTAATAATAAATATTTTATTTATTACTTAACTATATATTTTAAAGTATTTTGGATTTTAAATTGAAAATGTGAAAATTTTTGTTAAACTAGTTTATGACATTTTTATACCATATATGCATATTTTACATATACTGGGTGTATGTATTATACGTATATAGGATATAAGGGTGTTACATTTATTTTAGTATCAGAGCCTAGGTTTAAGATTCTAGACCTAGGTGGGTTGTTAGAGAGAGAAAATGAGGATTTTAAGTATGGTTTTAAATTGTGATACATGCATTGGCACTGACAATTTATCTGATCTCTGAAGTGGCAATTTCTGTTGTATTTGCAGATATAGATAGTTATGGCGTATAGGATGCCCTAGTCTGCAGAAGGTAGTTCAGAGAGTGTAGCTCCTGAAGAGGGTAGAGTTGGAGCTAATGTTGAGACTGCTGGAGAGGCGTCTGCTTTTGTGCCTATTAGACCAACAATTGATGAGGTTTTGTCGGGCTGGGCACGACATATGGTGGAGTTGTTGAGATGGGCTCCAGTTCAGCAGCCGCAACAGCCACTATAGTTGCAGCCACAGCAGCAGTTGCCGACTCGTAAGCATGACAAGATGAGAAAGTTTGGAGCCACAGATTTTGTTGGCACTATAGACCCAGCTGTAGCAGAGTAGTGACTAGAAATGGTCTAGAGGGTGTTTATTCAGCTGTAGACTACTCCGAAGGAGAAGTTTGATTATGCTAGATCTTTGTTGCAGAGGGATTCATATGAGTGGTGGAAGACAGTTTCCCATGGTATAGATGATCCACCAGTGCTGACTTACGATGATTTTCTACGGGAATTCAAGAAGAAGTATACTTCCAGGGAATATAAGGGTGTCAAGAAGATTAAGTTTCTGAGTTTAAGGTAAGAGTTGAGGACTACAGTAGAGTATGAGGTTTAGTTTATTTGGTTGAGCCAGTATGCTGGTGGCATTATTTCTAATGAAATTGATAGATGTCAGAGGTTTGAGGAGGGGCTGAGACCCTCTATCATGTGTCTTGTGGTAGGCTTTCGATACCAGGATTTTTCTCAGTTGGTTACAGCTGCCAGGAGTGTAGAGAGAAAACATGATCTTGCAGCAGTTGCCAGAGTAGAGGAGAACAGATCTAGGAGGTGAGGTAGGGTCTTCATCAGTGAAGAAATGTGTTCATTGTAGTAGGGCACATGTGGGTATCTGTTGGAGGACAGGTCTACCAGTAGTTTGTTACAAATGTGGATTACTAGATCATTTTCTTAGAGACTATCTAGAGCCACCAGATGATAGACAGACAAATATTGTAGTTTTTAGACCCAGTGTCAGAGGGGGTCGTGGCGGCAGAGGTTTTGGTAGAGGTGGTAGATCTGAGGTTGGTTAGAGAGGAAGTTCTGCTACTGGGAGTAGACTAGAGGATGCATGGTCATCACAACATATCTATATGATGCAGAGGAAGCTGGATGCTCCAGCTGTCATAGCTGGTATTTTTACTTTATTTGGTGATTTAGTTCTTGCATTGATAGACCTTGAGTCCATGCATTCATACATCAGTGCATCCATCTTGCCTGTGAATGACATGCATTCGGAGTCCCTAGGATTTGATGTGTTGGTCACAAATCCTTTAGGGCATAGTGTTGTAGTTAGCAGGGTGTGCCAAGATAGTCTAGTCGTTATTCAGGATGAGGAGTTTCTCGGTGACTTGATTGAGATGCCTTTTAGGGAGTGATATGATTCTGGGCATGGATTGATCATCCAGGCATGGGGCTATGGTAGGCTGTCAACAAAAATGTGTTACCCTGGGAACACGTTATGGTAAAGAGGTAGTGGTATCTAGTGAGCAAAGAGGTAGACTGTCATCCATGTTTATTTTAGCTATTTCAGCTAGGAGGATGATTCGAAAGGGATGTGAGGCATATCTTGCTCATGTTGTAGATACCAAAGTAGTGGGGTCCCAGCTTGACAGTATACCTATAGTTGCAAAGTTTCCAGATATTTTCCCCGATGAGTTGCCAGGGGTACTATAAACCCTTAATTTTTGACCCAGTCTAGATCGATATTTTTTTATAGTCAAAAATAATTTTTATGGTATTTTAATTAAATAATATTTATTTTAGTATTTATTATTTATAATTTTTAATAAAAATAAAAAGGTAATATTTGTAATATCCCAAATGATACCCTAAAATTTTGTAATGTTAATTGTTGAAATTGGATTAAATAAATTGGATTAAATGATTTTAAGTATATATTTTATATATTTGATTAAGTGATAAAGATAAGATAATAGGAAGATGTGTATATGCTTTATATATGAAGAGATATATATTATATACAAGTCAATGGGTTTAATAGGTCAAAGGATATTTTAATTATATAAGATAGTGGTGGTGGATATTTGGTTTAATTATAGTAATTAATTTTGTTACTGGAAGATGACATAAGTGGATTTAATATTATATTGCTAAATTGCTTGGTGGAGAGTAATTTTAGGAAAGTGTTTGGTTAGGTTGACTTTTTTTCTTTCTTTCTTTCTTCTTCTTTCATTTTCATCTACTTCTTTTCTTCTTTGGCCGGCCATCACCACCATCTCCAAGAGGGAGAGATTTTGTTGTTTCTAAACTCAAGAGATTGAAGGTTTTCAAGAGATTAAGTTGGAGTTTTAAGGATTTTCTTCACTTTTGGTAAGTTTCCAACTTGTTTCTTTGTTTTCTTTTGAGTTGTGTTTATGAGTTTGGTGAATGATTGTTGTAGATGTGTTTATGGTTGTTTTGGTATATTTGAGGATTGTGTTACTTTGTTAACTTTGATTTTGAGGTTGGATTCAAAAGAAAAGGGTTAAGTTTTGTGGAAGAGACAAGTGTGTGGATTGTGTAAGATTGAGTTGTGTAATATGGTTGTGATTGTGTTTTGATGTTTGTAATTGAGTTTTTTTTTAATGTGTACTCATGTATTATATGGTTTGTTGATGGATTTGGTTGAGTTTGTCTGGTGTTGATAAGGTTTTTGAGAGGTGTTTGTTGGATGTGGCATTTTGGTGTCGATTTTAGGGTTTTTGGCTTGACACGCCCAGGAGCACGGCCATGTCTTTAGGCATTTTGTTGGTTCTATTTTCCAGGTTGGGGACACGTGCAGTGACACACCCATGTCACTGAGCGTGTCATAGCTTCTGTGTTGTGGTAGATTGACATGTCCAGTGACACGCCCATGTCACTGAGCGTGTCACAACTACTGTGTTATTGGAAGATTGACACGTCCAGTGACACGCCCATGTCACTGAGTGTGTCATAGCTTCTATGTTGGAGGATAATTGACACTTGCAATGACACGCCCATGCACTGAGCGTGTCAAAGCTTCTATGTTGTGGGTTTAGGGCACGATCAGGGACACGCCCGTGTTTTTGAGCGTGTCAAGTGTAGAGTTTTCCCTAGATAGTTCTCTTCATTATTCACTTATGTGTATCACTAAGTGAGTGTTTTTAATCACCTTTGGATTAGGTTTTGAAGAGAATTGAGTTACCCAATCCAAGTGTTGATAGAGATCTTGGAAGAAGAAGTTGATAGAGTGGTGTTGTTGCTTTTAGAGGTAAGTACAAACTTTGAATGATTGTATACATTTACATGACATTGAGACTTAACATATTTAGTTGAGAAATGTGTTAAGTTACTTGATAAATATTGTTGATGGAAGAGTTATATGTTATGATATGCATAATGTGAATTATGTTGATGTATCAAAGCAATTGAGGAATGTATTGTATATAAAAAGAAATATGGAATAATGTGGTAAGATATGTGAAATTATAATGTAACAAATTGATATTGATACAAAAGAGAAGAATGAGAAAAGATGAGAAAATGAGGATATAATAAGGCAATGAGTCTAGTTTGATTATGAGGAATGAAATGAGAAATGATTTATGAAAGTATTCGATAATGAGATAAATAAATAAGTTGTGTGCCTAGTATGTTATTCAATTTTTACAGTTCTGGGTTTGGCGGCATGCTTATGAATTGCTGGGCAGGTGAAAAGACCGGGTCGTAAGCCGAGCCCAGTTGATAAATATGATGTTTTTAGGGTTAAAAGACTGGATCGTAAGCCTCAAAAACTGTAGCAGACTAGTCGGGTTGAGGACCAAGATACGGGGGCCTAAGGGTCTAGCCGGATTGAGGTCCAAGATACTTGGGCTGTTACATTATCCATAGATATATATATTGCCTACGGGGCTAGACACAAGGTGTCATAATGGACCAAAGTAGTAACTTTGAACTTTGAATATCATATTAGATCCTTTTGGGCCCATGTTTGTCTTTGTTTTAATATGAATTAGGAAATGTGATGCAGATGAATAATATGATGAGATATAATGTAATGAATTGATATATTTATATGTATTGTGCATGAACATCGCATTAATCTATATTGAATCAAAGTTTGTACCACTAAGCTTTCTGCTTAGCGCGATTGTGGTTCATCGCGCAGGTAACAGGGTAGATCCAGTTGTGCCAGAGAGCTCGTCTAGACCGAGTCTAGTCTAGGCTTGAGTTTGTTAGAGCAGTGTTGAGTTGTAGACATCAAGATCAGAGACAAACTGCCAGCATGTATAAACTCTATAATTTTGTAAACATTGATTTTGATATGTATACATATGTATTTTTTGCTGCCTATTAAACTAATGTTTTGGATAAGCTTTTGGGATAATGAAGATATGTCAATATGTATTTTAATAAGGAATGTTTTCTCTATTGATTTCTATAATGTAAGTTAAATGTTTTTAGTTTATTTAGATTTTAGTAATGATGATTTGATTTAATAGTTAAAGTTTGGTTTGTTAAAATGGACTGTGACACCTTTATATCCTCTATACGTATATCACGTGTTGTGTGTGTGTATGCGGTATTCGTATATGGGGTACGAGGGTGTTACAGCTATTTTTGTATCAGAGCCTAGGTTTGAGGTTCTCAAACTAGGTGAATTGTAAGAAAAAGAAAATTTTTTATTTTAAAATATGATTTTTAAATAAGATACATGCATTGGCACTAGCAGTTTTTGATCTTTGATAAGGTATATTCTGCTGTGTTTGCAGATATAGGTAGTGATGGCATCTCAGTCACGTCAATTCGTAGAAGGTAGTGCTGAGAGTGTAGCTCCTGTTGAGGGTAGGATGGAGCTAGGGTTGAGTTAGTTGGAGAGGCACCTGCTCCTGTGCCAGAGAGACCAGCTACTGATGAGATTCTTTTGGTTTGGTTACGGCATATAGTAGAGTTATTGAGGCAGACTCCAGTGCAGCAGCAGCCACCGCAACCGCAGCCACAAGTGCCAGTGAGGCAGTATGATAAATTGAGAAAGTTCAGAGCTGAGGACTTCCTTGGTACTACAGATCCTGCAGTAGCTGAGTAGCGGTTGGATAGAATTCAGAGGGTATTTATTCAGCTGCAAGCTACTCCTAAAGAGAAATTTGATTATGCTAGGTCTCTTCTGCAAAGAGATGCATATGATTGGTGGAAGACTGTTTCACATGCAATGGATGATCCACCGATTTTGGCTTATGGTTATTTTCTGTGGGAGTTTGAGCAAAAGTATACTCCGAGGGAATATAAGGATGCCAAGAAGATGGAGTTTCTAAATCTGAGACAGGATAATCGGACAGTGGCAGAGTATGAGATAGAGTTCATCTGGTTGAGTCATAATGCCGGTGGGATTATTTCAGATGAGATAAACCGGTGCAGGAGATTTGAGGAGGGGTTGAGACCCTCTATTATGTGTATTGTTGCTAGTTCCCGATATCAGGATCTTTCCTAGCTAGTTGCAGCGGCCCGAAGTGTTGTGAGAGCGCAGGCTATTGCAGCAACTGTTACTGAGGAGGAGGCCAGAGTTAAGAGACCCCAGTTTGAGGCAGGGTCTTCATCTGTAAAGAGAGGCCGAGGAAGTCATTTCCAGAGGTTCAGTAGGGGCCAGAGGCAGCCTGTTAGGTCAGTACCACATTAGAGGCATAGACCGAGACCTACAGTTTCTGTGGCTAGTGCACCGACCCCAATGACTCAGAGGTCTACTCCACCTACATGTGTCCATTGTGGTAGGATACATGGGGGTGTTTGTTGGAAGATTGGTGGACCAGTTGTGTGTTTTAGATGCGGGTTGCCTGATCATTTTGTTAGAGATTGTCCTGAGCTACAGGAGGATAGGCAGGCAGATTCTCTAGTTTCTCGACCTAGTGTCAGAGGAGGTCGAAGTGGCAGAGGTTTTAGTAGAGGTGGTCAACCGATCTGGGTTCAGTCAGGGAGGAGGCTCTACATCTGGAGGCAGTAGGCCAGATGAGGCTGAGCCTTCTTAGCAAGTGTATGTGATGCAGAGGCAGCCGGATGCTTCAGCCGTCATTGCGGGTACATTTTCTTTATTTGACATTTTAGTTCTTGCTCTAATTGATCCAAGATCTACACATTCATACATAAGTGCATCCATCTTGCCTGTGTCTGAATTGCATTTTGAGTCCCTAGGATTTGATGTCTTGGTGACAAATCCTTTAGGGCATAGCATTGTGGTGAGTAAGGTGCACCGAGATAGTCCAGTTGTTGTTCAGAATGAGAAGTTCTTGGGTGATTTGATTGAAATGACTTTTAAGGAGTATGATCTGCTTTTAGGTATGGATTGGTTGTCTAAGCATGGAGCTATAGTAGATTGTCAGAAGAAGTGTATTACCCTTAGAACCGATGACGGTAGGAGTGTGATAGTATCTAGTGAGCAGAGGTAACTTGCGTCCATGTTTGTTTTGGCTGCTACAGCTAGGAGGTTGATTCAAAAAGGATGTGAGGCTTATCTTGCTCATGTGGTAGATACCAGAGTAGTGGGTTCTCAACTTGATAGTATACCCACAGTAGATGATTTCCCAAATGTTTTTCCTGAGGTGTTGCCAGGGATACCCCCTGAGAGAGAGGTTGAGTTTGGTATCGATTTTTTGCCTGGTACCACTCCCATCTCTATTACTCCCTATCAAATGGCACCTGTTGAGTTGAGAGAATTGAAGGTGCAGTTGCATGAGTTGTTGGATAAAGGGTTTATTCACCCTAGCGTGTCTCCATGGGGAGCACTTGTTTTGTTTGTGAAGAAGAAGGATGGTACCTTAAGATTGTGCATTGATTATCGACAGTTGAATAAGGTAACCATCAAGAACAAGTATCCTTTGCCTAGGATAGATGATCTCTTTGATCAGTTGAAAGGAGCAGCAGTTTTGTCCAAGATTGATCTAAGATTAGGGTACAATCAGCTGAGAATCAAAGAGGAAGATATTCCCAAGATATTTTTCCGCACAAGGTATGGGCATTATGAGTTTTTGGTAATGCCTTTTGGATTGATGAATGCACCTGCAGCTTTTATGGATTTGATGAAAAGGGTGTTTAGACCCTATTTAGATCAGTTTGTGGTGGTCTTTATCTATGATATTTTGGTGTATTCGCATAATGAGGAGGATCATGATAAGCACTTACGGATTGTATTGCAGACTTTGAGAGAGAAGCAGTTGTATGCTAAGCTGTCGAAATGTGAGTTTTGGCTTGATCAACTAACTTTTTTGGGTCATGTGGTTTCAGCAGATGGTATAAGAGTTGATCCGAGTAAAGTTGAGGCCATTTTGAATTGGAGTCCACCGAAGACTGTGACTGAAGTTAGAAGTTTTCTGGGTTTGGTAGGTTATTAGCGACGGTTTGTGAAAGGTTTTTCTTTGATAGCTACTCCACTCACCATATTACTTCGAAAGGGAGTTAGATTTGTGTGGACAGATCATTATTTAGCAAGCTTTGAATAGTTGAAGGAAATGTTGACTCAAGCTCCTGTTCTTACCTTGTCTGTGGAAGATAAACCATATGTGATTTACAGTGATGCTTCACATAGTGGTTTAGGTTGTGTTTTGATGCAAGAGGGTAGAGTCATAGCTTATGCTTCTCTACAGTTGAAGCCGCATGAGTTGAATTACCCAACACATGATTTGGAAATGGTAGCCATAGTGTTTGCTTTGAAGATTTGGTGACATTACCTTTTTGGGAAGAAGTGTTTCATTTATACGGATCATAAGAGTTTGAAATACTTGGGGGTTCAGAGAGAGCTGAATCTTCGGCAAAGACGGTGGTTGGAGTTGATCAAAGACTATGATTGTTTGATTGATTATCATCCTAGCAAGGCAAATGTAGTTACTGATGACTTGAGTCGGAAGTCTTTGGCAGGTTTGACTGCTTATTCGCTCTCGTTGCTTGTTGAGTTGAGAGCGTTGCATGCTAGCTTCAAGCCTTGTAGTGATGGTGCTTTGTTGGCTCAGTTGTAGTTGAGGCCAGTCTTGTTGGATCATATTAGAGAGGCTAAGTTGGCAGATGAGAAAATTCAGAAGATTTTTTTGGATTGTCAAAAAGGAGAGAGTAGAGATTTTTATGTGAGAAGTGATGGTAGTCTTTGGTATAAAGATAGATTGTGTGTTCCTAGTGATGTAAGTTTGAAAAAGACTATTTTGGAGGAAGCACATCAGTCGGCTTTTGCTATGCACCTTGGGAGTACTAAGATGTATCATGATTTGAAGCAACATTATTGGTGGTCAGGTATGAAGAGGGACATAGCAGAGTTTGTATCTAAATGTCTCACTTGTCAGAGAGTGAAGGCCGAGCACCAAGTTCTTTCAGGGTTGCTCCAACCTTTATCAGTGCCTGAGTGGAAATGGGACCGAGTGACAATGGATTTTTTGATTGGTTTGCCTTAGACTCAGAAGAAGCATGATGCAATTTGGGTGATTGTTGATCGATTGATGAAGACAACTCATTTTCTTCCAATTCGGATGGACTATTCTCTTGAGAAGTTAGCTGAGCTGTATATCAGTGAGATAGTGAGGTTGCATGGAGTCCCAATTTCTTTAGTATCTGATCGAGATCCCCGATTTACTTTGAGGTTTTGGAAGAGTTTGCATGCTGCTTTAGGTTCTCGATTGCACTTTAGCACTGCTTTTTATTCACAGACAGATGGGTAGTCAGAGAGAGTAATACAGATTTTAGAGGACATGTTGAGAAGCTATGTCATTGATTTCTCTGGGAGTTGGGACAGATTCTTGCCGTTGATTGAGTTTGCTTTTAACAGCAGTCATCAGTCCAGTATTAAAATGGCACCTTATGAGGCATTGTATGGTAGAAGATGCAAGATGCCTCTATGTTGGGATGAAGTTGGACAAGGTAAGTTGGTTGGTCCTGATTTGATAAAAGAAATAGAAGAGAAAGTGAAGATTATTCAGGACCATTTGAAAGCAGCTTCAAATCGACAGAAATCCTATTCAGATTTGAAGAGGAGAGACATAGAGTTCAATATTGGAGATAAAGTATTTTTGAAAGTGTCTCCTTGGAAGAGAATTTTGAGGTTTGGCTGCAAAGGGAAGTTGAGTCCCCGTTTTATTGGACCTTACGAGGTACTGGAGAGAGTTGGACCAGTGGCTTATCGACTCGCTTTGCTGCCTGAGTTGTATAGAATTCACAATGTCTTTCATGTTTCTATGCTACAGAGGTACAGGTCAGACCCATCTCACGTTCTGCCAGTAGAATCTATTGAGGTGAGTCCAGATCTGACTTTTCAAGAAGAACCAGTGGCTATTTTGGCACATGAAGCGAAGGAGTTAAGAAATAAGAAATTGCCACTTGTGAAGGTTCTTTGGAAGAATCATGCTAAGGAAGAGGCAACATGGGAGAGTGAGCAAGTGATGCGAGATCAGTATCCCCAGTTATTCCAGACTTGAGAACAGGTAATTTCAAGGACAAAATTATTTTGTAGAGGGGGAGAATTGTAATATCCCAAATGATACCCTAAAATTTTGGAATGTTAATTGTTGAAATTGGATTAAATGATTTTAAGTGTATATTTGATTAAGTGATAAAGATAAGATAATAGGAAGATGTGTATATGCTTTGTATATGAAGAGATATATATTATATACAAGTCAATGGGTTTAATAGGTCAAAGGATATTTTAATTATATAAGATAGTAGTGGTGGATATTTGGTTTAATTATAGTAATTAATTTTATCAGTGGAAGATGACATAAGTGGGTTTAATATTATATTGTTAAATTGCTTGGTGGAGAGTAATTTGAGGAAAGTGTTTGGTTTAAGAGATTGACTTTCTTTCTTTCTTTCTTCTTCTTTCATTTTCATCTTCTTCTTTTCTTCTTTGGCTGGCGATCACCACCATCTTCAAGAGGGAGAGATTTTGTTGCTTCAAAACTCAAGAGATTGAAGGTTTTCAAGAAATCAAGTTGGAGTTTTAAGGATTTTCTTCACTTTTAGTAAGTTTCCAACTTTTTTCTTTGTTTTCTTTTGAGTTGTGTTTATGAGTTTGGTAAATGGTTGTTGTAGATGTGTTTATGGTTGTTTTGGTATATTTGAGGATTGTGTTGTTTTGTTAACTTTGATTTTGAGGTTGGATTCAAGAGAAAAGGGTTAAGTTTGGTGGAAGAGACAAGTGTGTGGATTGTGTAAGATTGAGTTATGTAATATGGTTATGATTGTGTTTTGATGTTTGTAATTGAGTTGTTTTAATGTGTACTCGAGTATTATATGGTTTGTTGATGGATTTGGTTGAGTTTGTTTGGTGTTGATAAGGTTTTTGAAAGGTGTTTGTTGGATGTGGAATTTTGGCGTCGATTTTAGGGTTTTTGGCTTGACACGCCCAGGAGCACGGCCATGTCTTTAGGCATGTCATTAGTTTTATTTTTTGGGTTGGTGACACGTGCAGTGAAATGCCCATGTCACTGAGTGTGTCACAGCTTCTGTGTTGTGGTAGATTGACACGTCCAGTAACACGCCCATGTCACTGAGCGTGTTACAGCTACCGTGTTGTTGGAAGATTGACACGTCCAGTGATACGCCCATGTCATTGAGCCTGTCATAGCTTTTGTGTTGGAGGATAATTAATGCGTGCAGTGACACGCCCATGTCACTTAGCGTGTCAAAACTTCTGTGTTGTGGGTTTAGGGAACGATCAGGGAGTTTGCCCTAGGTAGTTCTCTTCCTTATTCTCTTATGTGTATCACTAAGTGAGTGTTGTTAATCACTTTTGGATTAGGTTTTGAAGAGAATTGAGTTACCCAATTCAAATGTTGATAGAGATCTTGGAAGAAGAAGTTGATAGAGTGGTGTTGTTGCTTTTAGAGGTAAGTACAAACATAGAATGATTGCATACATTTACATGACATTGGGACTGAACACATTTAGTTGAGAAATGTGTTAAGTTCTTGATAAATATTGTTGATGAATGAGTTATATGTTATGATATGCATAATGTGAATTATGTTGATGTATCAAAGCAATTGAGTAATGTATTGTATATAAAAAGAAATATGGAATAATGTGGTAAGATATGTGAAATTATAATGTAACAAATTGATATTGATACAAAAGAGAATAATGAGAAAAGATGGGAAAATGAGGATATAATAAGGTAATGAGTCTAGTTTGATTATGAGGAATGAAATGAGAAATGAATTATGAAAGTATTCGATAATGAGATAAATGAATAAGTTGTGTGCCTATTATGTTATTCAATTTTTACAGTTCTGGGTTTGGCGGCATGCCTATGAATTGCTGGGCAGGTGAAAAGACCGGGTCGTAAGCCTAGCCCAGTTGATAAATGTGATGTTTTTGGGTTGAAAAGACTGGATCGTAAGCCTCAAAAACTATAGCAGTCTAGCCAGGTTGAGGACCAAGATACTAGGGCCTAAGGGTCTAGCCGGGTTGAGGTCTAAGAGACTAGGGCTGTTACATTATCCATGGATATATATATTGCCTACGGGGCTAGACACAAGGTGTCATAATGGACCAAAGCAGTAACTCTGAACTTTGAATAGCATATTAGATCTTTGGGCCCATGTTTGTCTTTGTTTTAATGTGAATTACGAAACATGATGCAAATGATTAATATGATGTGATATAATGTAATGAATTGATATATTCATATGTATTGTGCATGAACATCGCATTAATCTATATTGAACAAAGTTTGTACCATGAAGCTTTCTGCTTAGCGTGATTGTGGTTCATCGCGCAGGTGATAGGGTAGATCTGGTTGTGTCGGAGAGCTCGTCTAGACCGAGTCTAGTCTAGGCCTGAGTTTGTGAGAGCAGTATTAAGTTGTGGACATTAAGATCAGAGACGAACTGCCAGCATGTATAAACTCTATAATTTTGTAAATATTGATTTTGATATATATACATATGTATTTTTCGCTGCCTATTAAACTAATGTTTTGGATAAGCTTTTGGGATAATGAAGATATGTCAATATGTATTTTAACAAGGAATGTTTTCTCTATTGATTTCTATAATGTAAGTTAAATGTTTTTAGTTTATTCAGATTTTAGTAATGATGATTTGATTTAATAGTTAAAGTTTGGTTTGTTAAAATGGACTATGACACCCTTATATCCTCTGTACGTATATCATGTGTTGTATGGGTGTATGCAGTATTCGTATATGGGGTACGGGGGTATTACAACTTTTTTTGTAAAGTTAAAAAAATAATAAATAAATAAATAAATAAAAATTGGTGACGAAAGAATCGGCGACGAAAAATTTTCGTCGCCGAAAATGAATCATCGTTTTCGAAAATTTTCTAGCGTCCTATTTGGTTTTGATTTCTTTTCCTAAATGGTTTTAATTTTCTTAGACAATTAGAATTAGGTTTGGATTTTTTCCTATAAATACCACATTAAAACACTTCAGAAAAAGATTGGGACTTTGGAGATGAAACTTAGATCTTTCAAAAAAAAGAAATTAGGAACCAAACTTGGGATTCTCAAAAATTCTTTCTGCCAAAAGAAAACACTAGCAAGCAAGGAGAAATTCAAGTTTCTAAAATCCTAATTACACCTTTCTAAAAACCAAAACAACAATCTATTTTCTTAAAACCCAATCCAGTAAACCTTAGTTTTCCTAAACCCTAATTCTTAAAACATCAAAACTTTATGACAAGTTCATCAACACCCTAAAGCCCTAATCCAGTTAACTTAAATCCAATCTAGTAAATCTAAATCCTAATTCCTAACTCATTAACCATAATCCAGTAAGCCTAAAACCCAATCTTTTAAAATTATAAACCTTAATGTCTTAAGATTCCAAAACCCTAATTTCATGATATTACTCCTAAACCCTAATTGGATTAACAAAAAACCTTACTACTTTCTTAAATTTAGAAAACCCTAATCCATTCCATTTTTTTCCCAAAAATCCTCACAGTAGCCTAAATAATAAATATAATAATTTTAAAATCTCAAAACCCTAAATGTTAATTAAAGAACCCTAAATTGAGACATAAACCTAAATTTGTATCTCTATTTGCTTTATTTAATTTTAGATTTGATTATTTAGTTTATTATACGTTTTGATGGTTGATTTATTTAATTTCAATGCTTGATTTATTTAATTTATCATGGATGGATATTTTCTTTATTATTATGATTATTATTTGCTTGTTTTGGTATTAAAATTGTAAGAGGTATGTTTCCACTTTGTGGGTACCTCATTAATTAATTTTCATGTAATTTAAATTGCTTTTATATTTTGGACCAATGTAAAGGACATGTTTCCACCTTTCGGTGGGTGCCCTATGTAGTTTAGACATGGACGATGTAAGGACATGTTTCCATCCTCAGATGGGTGTCCATTTAATTGCTTTGATTTTAATATAATGATGCTTTATTTTAATTGTTGCATGTAATATGGATAATATTATTATACTTAAGAATTTTATAATATTAAGAACTGCAAAGGAGGCTAGTTCCAATGAACCAGGCATTGTGGAGGTGCTGGGCCATTTCTCACCTTCCCCACACGTGCCCAACTTTTTCAAACCCATTAGGGGGTTGGGGATTCCTTAGGAATTGAGTCATCCACCCCTTTCTCTTTCCCAGCCCATTGGGTTGGCGACTCCATTTTTTCCGGGCTTAGGCCCATGTTTTCTAAGGCCTAGAGCCTAAACAGTGCCGAATCACAAGAACCATTCCACCGGGAGTGGGGGCGAAAATTTTTGCTCACAGTGGCAACTCCACTGAGGATAAGAGAAGTTTATTCCGTTGGTATTTTTATTATTCTATTCTTTCTTATCATTATATTATCCATTGCATCATATTAGATTGCATTGTGTACGTGAGTTAGGATGCCTATGTTACCCGTGTTGTGTTATGTAAGGGATACCATACTTTCACTCAAGGTACGGAGATCGAGCATGGCATAACCACTAATAGCCTTGTACCTTTTGGTATTTACTTGTTATGAGAACCTAAGCCTTTTAACCCAAAGACTAAAGCGCATGTAATTGGCCTAGTTACTTTCCATAGGATTTTACCCCAAATGCTTTTTGTTTGACTATGGTTAATTTATCTTAGCTTAAATCATGGCTTATTTGGTTTATTCTTTTTCTAATATGACCTACGTATATTGTAAGCTCAAAATAAATTTTTCTTTAAAGTCCAAAAGACCAAAGCTATTTTCAAAACTTTTTTAAAATGGTCTTTGGACATAAAACTTTTCTAAAAAATAAATCAAAAATACTTTTTTCATGATCCAAATACAAAGCCCAAAATATGTTTTTTCTAAAATCTTTTCACAATGGGCTTAGAAACAAAATTATTTTTATAACCTCTTGAAAGAGCTTACAAGCTAATTAGGTCAATTATGAAAATACCAAAAATCAATTGTGAGCCTAGTTTATACTAAGAGTTATTAATCATGGGCTTGTTTTTGGCATGAATCATTAGTTACTTTTTCAAGTGAGAAATCTATTTATAATAAACCTCTTAATTTAGTTTTAATCCAATATAGCATAAAAGTTACATTAGTTGGTTGAATGGATTAAAACCTAATTAATGGGAATTATTATGAACTAATTTCCATTTTTGAAAATATAACTATTGGTTGAAACATCCGAGGGAAATTTTCAAATACAAAATACCCCATGTTGGTATTTTGTTAACCATATTACCTAGGAAAAGAGACTTGCCATTCATGTATGGAAGTTATAACGTTGGAAGGAACATCCTATTTATCCTTGTTTGTTTATTGTTTGAGCATACATGCATACATTTGTATCTTATATCATTAATCCTCTCTGGCATGCAGCCCTAGATTACGACAGTTCAAAAGCTTACGATAATCTGACCTACGCTGGAGATGAAGAATCTAACAGCGACTCAATCACTTTCTCGCCAAAAACAATGGGGCCCGAACAAATTCAAAGAATGGTGGATGAAGCCCTCAACACCAAGATGGAAGAAATAAAGTAGGCCTTGGCCGAGACCATGAAGAATCAATTGGCTACAATTTTAGGGAACAATGCCAAAGTATTTGCTAGCACCAAGAAGCCAAAGGACAAAGGGAAGGCTAAAGTTGGTGAAGTGGCTTTTGACGATGATAAGGTGATCATTAATGATGATGATGATTAGGCTCAATACTTCCAAGATCCTCAAGACAAAAAGGAGCCGAAGATTGTTGAGAAGACAACTGTTGAAAAGACCGAGACATCTGATGTTGAGAAGATGATTGCCGATTTGGAAAAAACATTTTGAGAAGAAGTTGAAAACCGAAGAGATGTCCGAGATTGACAAACTATTTGAACAAGATGAGGAGGTCCCTTATAAGTTCAAGTTACCTTCCTTTGCTAGATACAATGGTACTAGAAACCCTAATCTCCATGTGAAGTAGTACATCACTACTATGCAGTCTACCCGAGCTACTAAAGCTCAAACTCTAAGATATTTCATGCTCTCATTGGTCCCTGTTGTCCAAAATTGGTTCAACACCTTAGAGGAAAGTACTAAAAAAGATAGGGATATGTTGTAAAAAAAAAAAAGAAAAGAAAAAGAAAAGAAAAAGGAAAAAAAATAAAAGAAGAAAAAAAGGAAAAAGAAAAAAAAAGAAAAAAAAAGAAAACCCAAAACGGTTCAGAAAGCCAATTGAGTTCTCTTTTACCTAAAGCATCAAAAGGCTTCCATTTGGTTTATAAGGACAGTTTGACTTGAATTGGTCCAACCCAACCAAAAATTTGATCAAAATCAGAGAAAAAGGAGAAAGACCATCCAGTTCTTAAAAGTTCTATACTTTACAGTCCTACAAGAAAGAAGGACAAAATGATAAAATGCTCAAAAGAAAGGGAAGAGTAAGAAAAATAAAAAGAAAGAAAAGGGAGAAGAAGAAAAGAAGCAAATTTGGGCACCAAACTTTTTGCAAGGGTAAAGACTGTCCTAATCAAGATCCAGATTAATGCTAAGAAGATAGAAGGAATTTTGAGTCTAGTAAGATTACACCCAGCTACCTAAATTTTGAACAAGAAATTTGTAGTGTGAGGGTTTGGTCATAGTGTCACAATGGCTCCAACTTACAAATGGCCTTCATTTAACCCATGTCCCTTATAGACCCCATTTCAAGCCTATCAAAGACCTGTTGATCTCTCTTGGTAGGTAGAGTCTATTAGTGGAGATACTTTGGATAAGCATGCATATGAGATAGACAATATTCAAACTCAAATGAGATCTTTGACCAAGTAATGTACATGTGCCTATCTGAAGTGCAACAGTTCTTGCTTAAATAGAAATGATTCCCAAGTTTAGTATGGTAATTGGGGTTGTCATGTTATAGATATGTTAATTTGAAAAATCGAGTCTTGAGGAAAATTGACATTTATTTGGCAAAGCCAACATTTGATTTCAAAAAAAAAAATATTATTACAAAGCCTTCAAGTTAAGGGGAGTATGTTGAACCATTAAACCTCACCATTAAAACCTCAAAGGACACATTGGGCAAAGTAAATGATTATTAGCAAGGTTATGAAGAAGCTACCAACTGACATGCCAAAACATATTTTGGAATGGATGTATCTCTGCTGCTTGGGGCCTCCATTATTCATGTTTTCAATATCTCGAAGATAAAAGCCATAAAAGTGAAGCCTTCTATCATTCTAGTGCAAGACCTAAAAGGGCATCTGGAAGAAATCTATGAGAATATTTCATCTGATAACCTCAGTCTGAGAGTCGATGGACCCATTGTAAGTATTATTCATGCATATCATGCATATATGAGCATATCACATCACACTTTCTTGTCTTGTATTGTTTATTCTTTGTTAAAGTGAACAACATACACCATGTGAAGTAAAGAATCAAAAGAAGATATTAAATCAAGGGGGCATGGAAAGCCTATTGCTTGAGGAAGCTCTAGTCACTTTGCAAAAGAAGAAATACATGCTTGTCCAAAGAACTAGACAATCTACAAACATCAACCAAAGCCTGCATAAACAAAATCATGGGTTTTAGCCTACACAGGGGGCAAAGTTTCTCCCTTTCAAATTTTTGAGTTTATATACAAAATATTTTGAGACTCACTTCCAATATTTTACCACGCAGGGGGCAAGGAGAAGATATGAAGGCTAGCTAAAAAAGGCATAATTTTGAAAAGAATGAAGATGCAAAAGACAAAAGATTAGTCCAACTAAGACAGCTGAAGCCAGGGTAAAGACCCAATCTCTAATGGATAAAGATTCATGTGTGTAGACCATTAATTTTGACACAGTCTAGTCCAATGTATTTTATTCAGTCCAAAATAATTTGTCTTGTCCAATATATTTTAAATAGTCCAAAATAATTTTTGTTATCTTAATTAAATAATTTTTGCTTTAGTATCTAGTTTTTATTAATAAAAAATCAAAATCAAAAAATAAAAATAAAAAATCGGAGACGAAAAATCGGCGACAAAAAAATCGTCGCCGAAAACCAGCGCGCGGGGCATGGCCGTGGGCCATTTCACCCTCAGGAGTTTCCTGCGGGCAAAATGGCCTTCGCCCGTAGGAATTTCCTGCAGGCAAAATGGCCTTCGCCCGCCCACAGGCCAGTTCATGGGCCTGCTGCGGCAGCTTTTTCGCCACCGCATTTTTTCCGCAGCAGCTTTTTCTTGCCAGCGAAATTTTTCCGACGCAAATTTTCTAAAATCTAATGCAATTAGGTTTCGGTTTCATTTTCTTAATAAATAACAGATTCCGTGAATAATTAGGAATGAACTATAAAATTCTTCTATAAATAAGACCAAAAACAACATAAAAAGGGATTAGAAATAGAGAAAGAAATCGAACAGAAACTTGGAGGAAAAATTGGATCTGAAACTAAGTAGGAAAGAGGTGAATCAATCTGATTTTTTGAGAGAGCAGAAAAATAATTCAAGCAATTCAAATGTAGCAAAGCTTGTCTTTGTTTTTATTCATCTAAGAAGCAATTTTTGGTGTAACCTACGAAAGAAGGTTTGAATTCTTAATTTCTTTTATTTTTTCACAGTAGCTAAATCATCTCATTCTTTCTTTTAATTCAAAAACTTTAGAACCTCAATTCACTTTTTCTAACGTTTAAAAACCTTAATTCGTTGCTTTGTTTTCCAAAAAGTTTAAAGTTGTTAGTTTTGTTTCTTTAAAACCCCAAAACCCTAATTTACTTTCTAAATTTTCAAAACTCTAAATTGTGTTTTGTTTCCTTCCAAAAGCGCTAAAAACTTCTTTTTTGCTTTTATAAACTTTAAATCGTTTATTTATTTTCATAAAACTTCATAATGTTATTAATTTTTTTTTACAAATCCTAAAAATTAACTCATTACCCGAAACCCTAATTCAAAAATTCTAAAACCCTAATTCAAATCCAAAACTCAAAATAGTAAACCCTAACCCCCTTAAAACCTTAAACCCTAATTTTTTCTAAACCCTAATACTTTAAAACTTTAAAAACTATATAAACATAAATGTTATAATTTTACACAGTAAGCTTAAAAATATAATTCAGCAACTAATAGTCATAATCTAAATATTTTGAAGTGTCCAAACCCTAGTTGTAACATCCCGAATCCCAGATTGGTAAGAAAGAGACATGGAGGATATGATTTAGGCTTAGAACAAAGGAGTTTAAAACATGACCTATAACGTGAACTCGAATTTCATCCAAGTTAATGATAGAATTAGAGAGTCTCAAGGAAGACTTCATTGTTTATTTGTGTCTTAGCTAGATATATAACTTGAAATTACTCAATTTGGAGTTGTACATAATAAGATATGATGGATTTAGTAGACAATGTGCAAGCTGCCTTAGGACAGCATAGTAGGCTTGACTTCGAAGGACCTTCAAAAATCAGATATATCTCGGATCGACATGAAAATTTGATACAATGTAGCCCGGATGTCTAGTTTTAGTGGGAATAAGAATTACTTAATTCGGAGTTGTGAGTAAAAAGATATTAATAAAGAAAGACAGCAAGGTCAGGAAGGGATATCAAAAGGACCTAAGTGGAAATTTCTCAAAAGTTAGGGGCAACTATGTAAACTTAAAAATTAAGTGTCGGAAGTTCTTAATAGTGCCCATATTCGACCCCGGAAGAATATTCTCGAGATTAATAGGGTCATAACCGTGGGTTTCAATTTTTCTCGAAAATGCATGGTTTAAAAGTTATAATCGATTAATCGCTGGAGGGTATTTTGATATTTTCACACCCTAGACTATAAAATTATAGCACAAGAAAGTTGAGGGGGTAAAAATATGAATAAAAGGAAGCCTAATGGCTTGCCAAATAAATAAATAAAAGAAAGAGACATTTGGACTAATGAAAATTAGCCATTTTCCCACTTAAGTGTACCAATGGGAAATCAATACTTACACCAACACATCTTAACCTCTCTTGGCTGCCATTTGGATCAAAATAAGCTAAGGAAAGAATATAAAAGCCCTCTCTTACATTGTGAACTCGTCCAAACCATAAGAGAAGGAAGAAGGAGGTGATTTTGCCAAAGTTTAAGGCTTTTGGTTGAAGATTTTGGTGACAAACAAGATTATAAGGTAAGAGAAACCTATCTCTAGTTTTAATTTCATGGATTAATGGTTAATTTAAGAGATTGAAATTAGGGTTCATGTAGCTAGATTTGGAGAAAATTCAAGAAATAATTATTTGAAGGATTTGATGAAAGAAATAATGATGTTTAATGGTGAAAATAAGCTAGCAACCATTAGAAACATCATAAGATAAGACTATGTCTATACCTAGGGTTCTTACCTTTGTATATGTGATGTTAAATTTCATAGGAAATCAAGGAGACAAGGAAGGAAAGGAAGTGATATAGATAAAGGACTAAGAAATAGCAAGGTTTGGTACTTTAACTAATTGTTTGTTCATTTTCTTGAAAATTTTCTGTTTTAAAATTAGTGAAATGCTGTGACTTGTATGATTTTTAATTAAATATAGAAAAATGTTCATGAAATTAATTTTTGATATGTTGTGCCTCAATGCATCTAGAATGACTGAAAAATATTTTGAGTTGAATTCGGAATGGTTATGATTATGGAAAAATTATTTCTGTTAGACCTGCTCTAGGAGGTACCTTGACTGAGACAGCCATGTTTCTGGATTTTTAATAAAATCTAGAAAAAATAATCTTCAATTGAATTTTGGATATGTTTTTTTTTAGTGAGTCTAGTATTTGAGAAAAATAATTTGGAACCACATTGATTGAATTTAATTTACGGAATTCACAAAATTCAGAACGGCTGCCAGGATGCAGGGCAACTGGAGCAGTCTGGTTGGGTGAACTACTTGACCAAGATTTTGTGTCCAGTTTGATCTGAAATTTTAAAGGAATGATTTTAAGATGTAAAACTAAATTCTGTAAAAAGTTTAGAGTTTTTAGTCAAGTAGATTATTTTATACAATATTTCAAAATAAGGATCAAGTTGAGTCCAAAACCAGAATTTACTATTCTTATGGTCATTTTACTAATATTCATTTGGTCATTTTTCAAAAGTAATCAAATTGATTCCTTATGCATATAAATGAGCATAATATGTTATTAAAATGACAAAATATGATATTTCACTTTGAAATAATATAAGAAACATAAGTCGATAATTGTATAATGCATATTCGATTAAGAAATGGTATGAAAATTTTGGCTCTACTAGGTATTTGGGATAGTACTGAGTGGGGTAAGGGTATGATATATCATACTATATGCAATGCTACTTTAATATAGGACTTCGGTCCGAGTTATATAGGATGACGACCCGAGCTATATAGGACTTCGGTCCGAGTTATATAGGGTGACGACATGAGCTATATAGGACTTCGGTCCGAGTTATATAGGGCCATCGCCCGAGTTATATAGGACTCCTGTCTGAGGGCTTCGCCCACAGATTTCACAGGTCTTGGTCCGCAATTTTTTTTAGGGCCACAGCCACAGAATATATATACAGTTGTTTCAGTTAGTTCCTTACCATACGTTAGTCTACCAAATTACCTTGTGGAGCGAACTGATAAAATGATAATAACTGAATATATGACATGTATGGATTGTTTTTACTGTGATATCATTTTTCAATACGACTCATTGCTTTTAAAAGTGCATTATGCTTTTATTATTTATTTTCCGTAATTAGTTAAAGTACTCACTAAGCAATGCTTAGCGAGTTTAGTTTCTTCTAAACTCGTAGGCTATTAGCAAGGAGCCAGTAGCGAGCAGCGGAGTCCTGCGATCTATCGGTCATCAACAAACTTAGGTGGTGCTCTTCATTTTGTATTTTGGTATTACAAACTGGCATGTACTTATTTGAACAATACAAAGAGATAACTTGATGTAGCATGTAAATCTAGTAATGTATAATAACTGTATGGTTTTGAATTGAGTTGGGTTGTGAATATAGAAGTGTGAATTCTTCTTGCAGGATTGTAGTTGAGGTTATAAGGGTGGATTATTGGGAGTGTGCTTGAGTTTAATTGTGAAACAAAATGTTTTTCAAAAATAAGAAAAATCAGTTTTGTCGACACTTGGGACCTAGAATTTTAAGGGAGACTCCGTCAAAATTTTTAGAAAATTTTTATAAGGAATATTAAGTAAGCTGACATAACCAGAGCTTGTATCCCGATGTAGCATTCCTCCTCGGCTTATTCATAGGTCAGGAAGGGGTGTTACACTAGTTTCATGATTTCACCATTCAAACACTAATTTGGTTAATCAAAGAATTTTACCAACCTTTTAAAACATAAAACCTTAATCTATTTTAATTCCTTTAAAAAACTCACAGTAGCCTAATTCAACAAATTCCAAAACCATAAACACATGAAATAAGGAACCCTAAATAGAAACAGTAGCCATAATTTAGATTTTTATTTGCCTTATTCAATTCTATATTTGATTATGCTTTGATTTATTTTATATGCTTTAATTTATTTAAGTTCAATGCTTGGTTTATTTAATTTATCATGGATAGATGTTTACTTTCTATTGATATTTAATACCTTTGATGAATAATTCATTTACGATGAATGGTTACTTACTTTTATTGATTTATTTAGATTTCCAAATGTTGTAAGAGGTATGTGTGAGCGGGGATTTTCGCCCCCACTTCCGGTGGAATGGTTCTTGCTACTTCGGCACGGTTTCGGCTCGGGGCCTTGGAGAACACGGACCTAAGTCCAGAGAAAATGGAGTCGCCACCCAGACGGGCCGGGAAAAAAGAAAGGGGTGGATGACTCGATTCCTAACGAATCCCCAACCCCCTAATGGGTTCGGAAAGTTGGGTACGTGTGGGGAAGGTGAGAAATGGCCCAGCACCCCCACAACGCCCGGTTCATTCGAACCGGCCTCCTTTACAGGTCTTAATATTATAAAATTCTTAAGTATCATAACATTATCCATATTACACGCAATAAAAAGAAAGCATCATTATATTAAAATCAAAGCAATGTCCAAACAAAACAAAACAAATAAATGGATACCCATCCAAGGATGGAAACATGTCCTTACATCACATGCCTAGATAGGACACCCACCAAAAGGTAGAAACATGCCCTTTACAAAGGTTCTAAAATAGAAAAGAAAATTAAATTACATGATGTTTAACTAATGAGGTACCCACCAAGTGGAAACATACCTCTTACAACTTTTGGAAATCTAAATTGATTGATAAAAGTAAATAATCATTCATCATAAATAAATCATTCCTCAAAAGTATTTAAATATCAATAAAATAAACATCCATCCATGATAAATTAAATAAATCAAGTATTGAAATTAAATAGATTAAAGCATAAGAGATAAATCAAGGTGTAAGTAAATATGGAATTGAATAAAGCAAATAAAAGTTCAATTATAGCTACTGTGACTTTTTATGAGATTTAAATAGATTAGGGTTTTATGTTTTAAAAGGTTGGTAAGACTCTTTGATTAACCAAATTAAGGTTTGAATGATGAAATCATGAAACTAGGGTTTTGAATACCTTAAAGTACTTAAATTTGTGATTTTTGATTATTGAATTTCAAGATACTTTGCAATTTTTTGGGTTTTCATGTTTTTATGTTTTTTTATGTTTTAAAGGGATTAGGGTTCATAAAAATTAGGGTTTAAGATTTTAAAAGGATTAGGGTTTATTATTTTAGGCTTAAAAGTTGAATTTTGGATTTTAGGCTTTAAAATTAGGGTTCTCGGGTAAAAGATAATTTTTAGGGTTTTAGATATCAATTTGATATTCTATGAAGTTTTATGAATTTAAACAAATGGATTGAAGTTTTTATAAGTAGAAAAGATGTTTTTAAGGTTTTTTGAATGAAATAGAATCTACTTTAAAATCTTAAAAGAAACAGAATTTGATTTTGGTTTTGTAGAAAAATATGTTCAATTAGAGTTTTAAGATTTTTAAGAAGAAAAAATAACAATTTTAAGTCTTTTTAGAAAAGAAAGTCACATTTTTAGTGTTTTAACTTTGGAAAACTAAATTAAAGTTCAAAGATTTTAACTTTTGAAAAACAAAAAAAAAACCCTAGTTTAGCTACTGTGTAAAAAAATTAGAATTTAGAATTTCATACCTTCTTTTGTAAGTTGCTCCAAAATTGCTTCTTGTTGGATGAACTAGCTCCAAAGACAAGCCTTTGTTGCCTTTGGAATCCCTTTAATCGTGATGCTGCTGTCCAGAAAAGGTTTAAATTGAATTTCTTCTTTTCCTTCCTTCATTTGGTTTCAAACTTTCCAAAATCCCTTTGGATTTGCTCTCTCTCGGCTCCCCCCCTCTAATTTTAATTGCCTTTGGTCATTTTTATAGTGGCTTAAGGTTATTTATTCCTAATTAATTAAGGTAAGTAATATTAATAAAAAAAACCAAAACCTAATTGGATTAGGTTTCGAAAAATTTGCGTCGAAGAATTTGCGCTGCCGAAAAAAACTGCCACAGGAAAAAATGCGCTGGCGAAAAATTTCTGCCTCAAAAAACTGCGGCAGTGTGCGGGGAACCTCATTAGTTAAGGGTCTACAGTATGTTTTCACTTGGTGGGTACCTCATTAGTTAAATATCATGTAATTTAATTTGCTTTTCTATTTTAGAACCAATGTAAAGGACATGTTTCTACCTTTCAGTGGGTGTCCTATTTAGGCATGGATGTAAGGGCATGTTTCCATCTTCAGATGGGTGTCCATTTATTTATTTTGCTTGGACATTGTTTTGATTTTCAATATATCGATGCTTTGTTTTAATTATTGTGTGTAATATGGATAATGTTGTTATATTTAAGAATTTTATATTTGATTATGCTTTGATTTATTTTATATGATTTAATTTATTTAAGTTCAATGCTTGGTTTATTTAATTTATCATGGATAGATGTTTACTTTCTATTGATATTTAATACCTTTGATGAATAATTCATTTACGATGAATGGTTACTTACTTTTATTGATTTATTTAGATTTCCAAATGTTGTAAGAGGTATGTGTGAGCGGGGATTTTCGCCCCCACTTCCGGTGGAATGGTTCTTGCTACTTCGGCACTGTTTAGGCTCGGGGCCTTAGAGAACACGGACCTAAGTCCGAAGAAAATGGAGTCGCCACCCAAACGGGCCGGGAAAAAAGAAAGGGATGGATGACTCAATTCCTAACGAATCCCCAACCCCCTAATGGGTTCGGAAAGTTGGGTACGTGTGGGGAAGGTGAGAAATGGCCCAGCACCCCCACAACGCCCGGTTCATTTGAACCGGCCTCCTTTACAGGTCTTAATATTATAAAATTCTTAAGTATCATAACATTATCCATGTTACACACAATAAAAAGAAAGCATCATTATATTAAAATCAAAGCAATGTCCAAACAAAACAAAAGAAATAAATGGATACCGATCCAAGGATGGAAACATGTCCTTACATCACATGCCTAGATAGGACACCCACCAAAAGGTAAAAACATGCCCTTTACAAAGGTTCTAAAATAGAAAAGAAAATTAAATTACATGATGTTTAACTAATGAGGTACCCACCAAGTGGAAACATACCTCTTACAACTTTTGGAAATCTAAATTGATTGATAAAAGTAAATAATCATTCATCATAAATAAATCATTCATCAAAAGTATTTAAATATCAATAAAATAAACATCCATCCATGACGAATTAAATAAATCAAGTATTGAAATTAAATAGATTAAAGCATAAGAGATAAATCAAGGTGTAAGTAAATATGGAATTGAATAAAGCAAATAAAAGTTCAATTATAGCTACTGTGACTTTTTATGAGAATAAAATAGAGTAGGGTTTTATGTTTTAAAAGGTTGGTAAGACTCTTTGATTAACCAAATTAAGGTTTGAATGATGAAATCGTGAAACTAGGGTTTTGAATACCTTAAAGTACTTAAATTTGTGATTTTTGATTATTGAATTTTAAGATACTGTACAATTTTTTGGGGTTTCATGTTTTTATGCTTTTTTATATTTTAAAGGGATTAGGGTTCATAAAAATTAGGGTTTAAGATTTTAAAATGATTAGGGTTTATTATTTTAGGCTTAAAAGTTGAATTTTGGATTTTAGGCTTTAAAATTAGGGTTCTCGGGTAAAAGATAATTTTTAGGGTTTTAGAAATCAAATTGATATTCTATGAAGTTTTATGAATTTAAACAAATGGATTGAAGTTTTTATAAGTAGAAAAGATGTTTTTTTAAGATTTTTTTTGAATGAAATAGAACCTACTTTAAAATCTTAAAAGAAACAGAATTTGATTTTGGTTTTGTAGAAAAATATGTTCAATTAGTGTTTTAAGATTTTTAAGAAGAAAAAATAACAATTTTAAGTCTTTTTAGAAAAGAAAGTCACGTTTTTAGTGTTTTAACTTTGGAAAACTAAATTAAAGTTCAAAGATTTTAACTTTTGAAAAACACAAAAAAAAAACCTAGTTTAGCTACTGTGTAAAAAAATTAGAATTTAGAATTTCATACCTTCTTTTGTAAGATGCTCCAAAATTGCTTCTTCTTGGATGAACTAGCTCCAAAGACAAGCCTTTGTTGCCTTTGGAATCCCTTTAATCGTGATGCTACTGTCCAGAAAAGGTTTAAATTGAATTTCTTCTTTTCCTTCCTTGATTTGGTTTCAAACTTTCCAAAATCCCTTTGGATTTGCTCTCTCTCGGCCCCCCCCCCTCTAATTTTAATTGCCTTTGGTCCTTTTTATAGTGGTTTAAGGTTATTTATTCCTAATTAATTAAGGTAAGTAATATAAATAAAAAAAAAACCAAAACCTAATTGGATTAGGTTTCGAAAATTTTGCGTCGGAAAATTTGCACTGCCTAAAAAAACTGCCGCAGGAAAAAATGCGCTGGCAAAAAATTTCTGCCGCAGAAAACTGCGGCAGTGTGTGGGGAACGGGCCCGTACGACGAATTTTGGTTGCCAATTTTTCCGACTCCGATTTTTATTTTTATTTTTATTTTTTAACTTTTATTTGTTTATTTCTATTTTTATTAATAAAAATTAGATACTAAAGAAAAAATTATTTAATTAAAATTATTTTGGACCAATTAGACAACAAAAATCATTTTGGGCTAAATAAAACATATTAGATCGGATTGGGTAAAAAATTAAGGGTCTACAGTTTGCCCCCTGCTTGAATGATCTGAAACCTTAGTGAAAGAGAGTGAAAAGTAATAAGACTTAATTTTTGAGGTTTTGGGTTCTAGACCCGAGAGATTTGGACACTCGATCCTAAACTAGACTTGAATACTCGATCCTATCTGGATTTGGGTACTTAATCCTAAACTGGATTCGGATACTCGATCCTAACTGGATTTGGATTCGGATACTCGATCCTAACTGATGGATGGAAGCACCATATCTTATGCTTGGAATTGCATGAAAATTTATTTCATTTCATGAAACATTTCTTATTCATATCTATTTTGATCAAACCTTTGTATCTTAAATGAAAAGCATTTATTTTCTCAAATTTTTTTTAGTTTCCTGATTGGACCAACTGTAGACCCTTAGTTTTTTACCCAGTCCGGTCCAATATATTTTAATTAGTCCAAAATAATTTTTGTGTTGTCGAATATATTTTTTAGTCCAAAATAATTTTTGTTACTTTAATTAAATAATATTTGCTTTAATAATTAATAAAAAATAATAAATAATAAAAAAAAAAGTCAGCTTGAGGCGAAATGGCCCGCAGGCCAATTCGCCCCCGCTGCCGCAGCCAACTGCGACAGCTTTTTTGCCAGAGTAATTTTTTAGCAGTAGTTTTTTTTCGCCAGCGCAATTTTTACGACGCAAATTTTTTGAAACCTAATACAATTAAGTTTCGGTTTCCTTTTCTTAATGAATGTTATATTCTATGAATAACTAGATTTAACCATAAAAATCTTCAATAAATAAGGACTAAAAAAACACAAAAAAGAGGGGAAGAAAAAAAGTGGAAATAGGATAGAAATTGGGAGGAGAAATTGAGACCAAAATTGAGGAGGAAAACTTTGAATCAATTGAACTTTTTTTTGATAGAGCAAACAAGCAATTCAACCCATCAAAGGCAGCAAAGCTTGTCTTTGTTCTTGTTCATCCAAGAAGTGATTTTTGGTGGAACCAACAAACGAAGGTATGAATTTCTTTATTTGTTTCATGAATTCACAGTAGCCTCATCACTGAATAAAACTTATTGTTTCTGTTTACTTTGATTCAAAAAAACACAATTCACCTTTTCTAAAGTTTAAAAACCTTAATTCGTTTCTTTGTTTTCCAAAAGTCTTAAAGTTGTTATTTTTGTTTCTTCAAAATCTCAAAACCCTAATTTGCTTTCCAAATTTTCAAAACCATAAATTGAATTCTGTTTCTTTCCACAAACCCTAAAAAACATCTTTTTTGTTTCTATAAACTTTAAATCATTTTGTTTATTTTCATAAAGCTTCATAAAATTATCAATTGATTTTCAGATTCTAAAAACCTAATGCATTCTCTGAAACCCTAATTCAACTCCAAAACCCAAAATAGTAAACCCTAACTCCCTTAAAACCTTAAACTCTAATTTTTCTAAACCCTAATCCTTTAAACTCTAAAATCTTATAAACCTAAATTCAAACACAGTAAGCCAAAACAACAATCCAGTAACCGTAAATCATAAATCCAATATTTTAAAGTGGTCAAACCCTAGTTTCATGATTTCACTTCTCAAACACTAATTTGGTTAATCAAATAACTTTATAAACCTTTTAAATTATAAAACTTTGCTCCATTTCAATTCTTTTAAAATTCACAGTAGCTTGAACCCATAAATTCCAAAACCCTAAACACATGGAATAAAGAATCTTAAATAGAAACAGTAGCCCTAATTTGAATCTTTATTTGCCTTATTCAATTTTATATTTGATTATGCATTGATTTATTTTATATGCTTTAATTTATTTAAGTTTGATGCTTGGTTTATTCAATTTATCATGGATGGATGTTTACTTTCAATGGATGTTTAATAACTTTGATTTATTTACGATGAATGGTTATTTACTTTTATCGATTTATTTAGATTTCCAAATGTTGTAAGAGGTATGTCTCCACTTTGTGGGTACCTCATTAGTTAAATATCATATAATTTAAATTGCTTTTATATTTTAGAACCAATGTAAAGGACATGTTTCTACCTTTCGGTGGGTGTCCTATTTAGGCATGGATTATGTAAAGGCATGCTTCTATCTTCGGATGGGTGTCCATTTATTTGTTTTGCTTAGACATTGCTTTGATTCTTTTAATATAATGATGCTTTATTTTAATTATTATGTGTAATATGGATAATGTTGTTATATTTAAGAATTTTATAATATTAAGACATGTAAAGGAGGCCGGTTCCAATGAACCGGGCGTTGTGGGGGTGCTGGGCCATTTCTCTCCTTCCCCACACGTATCCAACTTTTTGAACCCATTAGGGGGTTGGGGATTCCTTAGAAATAGAGTCATCCACCCCTTTCTTTTTCCTGGCTCGTCCGAGTGGTGACTCCATTTTCTCCGGACTTAGATCCGTATTCTCTAAGGCCCTGAGCCTAAACAGTGCCGAAGTCGCAAGAGCCATTCCATCGAGAGTGGGGGCAAAAATCCCCGCTCCCAGTGGCGACTCCACTGGGATAAGAGAAATTGATTCAGTTGGTCTTTATATTATTCTATTCTTTCTTATAATGATATTATCCATCGCATCATCTTAGATTGCATCGTGTGTGTGAGTTAGGACGCCCGTGTTGCCTGTGTTGTGTTATGTAAGGGATACCATACTTTCACGCAAGGTATGGAGATCGAGCATGGCATAACCACTCATAGCCTCGTACCATTTGGTATATACTTGCTATGGGAACCTAAGCCTTTTAACCCAAAGACTAAAGCTCATGTAATTGGCCTAGTTACTTTCCTTAGGTTTTACCTCAAATGCATGTTGTTTGACTATGGTTAATTTATCTTGGCTTAAATGATGGCTTATTTGGTTTGTTCTTTTTCTAATATGACCTAAGTACATTGTAAGCTCAAAATAAAATTTTCTCTAAATCCAAAAGACCAAAGCTATTTTCAAAATTTTTCAAGATGGTCTTTGGACATAAGACTTTTCTAAAAACAAATCAAGAATTCTTTAGCTCATGGCCCAAATTCTAAGCCCAAAATCCATTTCTTCTAAAATCTTTTTACAATGGGCTAAGAAACAAAATTATTTTTATCCAACCTTTTCTTACAAAGAGCTTGCAAATTATTTAGGTCAATTATGAAAATACCAAAAATCAATTGTGAGCCTAGTTTATACTAAGAATAATTAATCATGGGCTTGTTTTTGGCATGAACCTTTAGTTACTTTTTTCAAGTGAGAAATCTATCTATAATAAACCTCTTAATTTAGTTTTAATCCAATGTAGCATAAAAACTACTATAGTCGGTTGAATGGATTAAAACCTAATTAATGGGAATTACTATGAATGGATTTCCATTTTCGAAAATATAACTATTGGTTGAAACGTTTGAGGGAAATATTCGAAAACAAGATACCCCATGTTGGTATTTTGTTAACCATATATCTAGGAAAAGAGACTCGCCATTCGTGTGTGGATGTCATAAGGTGTGAAGGAACGTCTTATTCATCCTTGTTTGTCTATTGTTTGTGCATACATGCATACATGCATACATTTGCATCTCATATCATTAATTTTTTCTAGCTCACAGCCCTGGATTATGATAGTTCAAAAGCTTACAACAATCCGACCTACGCCGGAGACAATAATGGATCCCGAACAAATTCAATCAGCTTAATGGAAGATAATAAGCTTACGACTCAATCACTTGCTCATCAAAAATAATGGATCCCGAACAAATTCAAAGAATGGTGGATGAAACCCTCAATGCCAAAATGGAAGAAATAAAAGAGGCCCTAGCTGAGACCATGAAGAACCAATTGACTGCAATCTTAGAAAATTATGCCGAGGCATCTGCTAGCACTAAGAAGCCAAAGGACAAAGGGAAGACAAAAGTTGGTGAAGTGGTTTTTAATGATTATAAGGTTATCATTAATGATGATGATTGGGCTCAATACTACCAAGATCCTCAAGACAAAAAGGAGCTGAAGGTTGTTGAGAAGGCAACTATTGAAAAGACCGAGACTTCTGACATTGAAAAGATGATTGCTGATTTAGAAAAGAAATTTGAGAAGAAACTGAAAACTAAAGAAATGTCCGAAGTTGACAAATTATTTGAGCTAGATGAAGAAGTTCTGTATAAGTTCAAGATGCCATCTTTTGTGAAGTTTGAGGGAACTAGAAATCCTCATCTCCATGTGAAGCAGTATATCACTGCTATGCGGTTTGCCTGAGCTGCTAAGGCTCAAACTCTAAGGTACTTCATGCTCTCATTGGATCATGTTGTCCAAAATTGGTTCAATATCTTAGATGATGGAACACAAAAGAATTGGGATTTGCTATACAAGGCCTTCATCCAACAATATGGATATAATGTCGAGATGGAAGTTACCTTAATGGAAATGGAGTCCATTAGACAAAGGCCAAATGAGAATTTTGTGGACTATGTGAAAAGGTGGAGAAATAAGGCTGCTTTGCTCAAGAAGAGGCCTGATGAATCTGATCAAATAAGGATGATCATGAGAGGTGTCCTGCCCAATCTCTGTGAAAGGATGTCTCACACCCTTATAAGGGATTTCAAAGATCCTCTCCAAGCTGATATGCAAATTGAAGAGTGGGAAAGAGAGAAGAACCATTTTTCAATAAGAAGGAATGAGAAAGGGAATTATCAGCCTAGCAATCAAAGCACGCAAAAAGAAGTTGATGTTAATGCGACGGGTCAAGGAAATAAAAGATAATTCTCAGAATTGGGGAAACCTCTATCTTGGGTTTTTAGCAAGCTGCAAAAGAAAGGGTTGTTGCAACCATTAGCTCCTCGACCACTACATAATCCGTTGCCACCAAACTTCAATGTCGAGGCCTTCTGTCAATTTCATCAAATGCGAGGGCATGAAACAAATAAATGTGCTCGTCTAAGGCATGAGATCTAAGATTTAATTGATAGTGCCAAGCTACCCAAGCCGGATAAGCCCAATACCAAGAATAACCCTTTGCCTAATTTTGGAAGAGTGCCACCACCAGCAACCTTTATGGTGGGAAAAAGATTGGGAGAAGATTTTGTTTTATCATCCTTTCAAGATGGGGATATTGAAGAGGTGAAAGGAAAAAAAGCTTAAACTCAATGAACTTTCCTTATCTTGAATGTTGCTTTTCAATCTTACTTTTTTTAATATTTTGGAACTATTGTGCTTTTAAAACTTAAAGTTGCTTTAAATAAATTATTTTCATCAAAATTTCGTTGGTCTTTATTCATTTTGGTGCTTAACCAATGAGGAATCTAGCTTGATGATTCATGAATTAATATATTTATGCATCATGACTCGAATGACTTTACTAGATGAGGGAATTGCTCTATAGCATCGAGTTGTGTATGCTTACTTAGAGAGGGCTCCTGCATAATTATCTTTGTCTGGGTTCTAGTCAGTCTTAGAACATGCTTTGACAAACTTTCAAGGCAAAATTGAACTCTGCATATTTAAGAGAGAAATGATCTAGGCATTGTTTGATGAGCCAACAACTAGTATCCACCCAATTAAATATCAATCCCTAGTTGTCCCTTTGAGCCTTCATAAAATTTTAGCTTTCTTTTCATTGGCTTACAAACCCCAATAACCTACCGTGAGCTGTTGTGATACTCTTGACAAGTCTTGTGATCACTAAGATGAAGAGGCAAGAAGATCAAAGAAAGCAATGATTAGTCAAGATCATTAAAGACCATAAAGATAGTTGAAGTTCTCAAGACCATAAGAGTGGTTGAAGTTTTCAATACCATAAGGGTAGTTGAAGTTTTCAATACCATAAGGGTAGTTAAAGTTTTCTTAGTATTTCCAATATATCAAGACAACATCAGAGTAACAAATGATTTATCCCTGTTAAAGAAGATTTATGTTACTCCACTCATCCATTATTGGAAGCCCAAGTTGGTACAAACAAGACAAATCTTTTAGAGCTAGAACCAAAAAAAAAACAAACAAACAAAAAAAAGAAGAAAAAGAAAAGGAAAAAAGAAGAAAGAAAAGGAAAAGAGAAAAGAAAGAAAAAAATAAAACCTAAAAAGGTGGTTCAGAAAGCCAACTGAGTTCTTTTTTACCTAAAATAGTAAAAGGCTTGCATTTGGTTCATAAAGACATTTTTACTTGAATTGGTCCAACCCAACCAAAGATTCAATCAAAATTGGAGAAAAAGGAGGAAGACCATCCAGTTCTTGAAAGTTCTGTACTTGATAATCCTACAAGAAAGAAGGACAAAATGATAAAAGAAAGGGAAGAGTAAGGAAAGAGAAAGAAAAGGAAAGAGTAAGAAAAATAAAGAGGAAAGAAAAGGGAAAAGAAGAAAAGAAATGAATTTGGGTCTTAAACTTTTTGCAAAGGGCAAAGACTGTCCTAATCAAGATCCAGATTAATGCCAAGAAGACAGAAAGAATTTGGAGTCTAACAAGATTGCTCCCAATTGTCTAAATTTTTGACAAGAAATTTGCAGTGTGAGGGTTTGTCCATTGTGTCACATCAGCTCCTATCTCAAAATGGCCTTCATTTAACCCATGTCCCTTATAGACCCCATTTCAAGCCTATTAATGACCTATTGATCTCTCTTGGTAGGTAGAGTCTATTAGTGGAGATAGTTTGGATAAACATGCATATGAGATAGACAATATTTAAACTCAATGAGACCTTTGGCCAAGTAATGTGTATGTGCCTATCTGAAGTGCAACAATTCTTGCTTAAATAGAAATAATTCCCGAGTTTAGTACGGTAACTAGGGTTGTTATGTTATAGATATGTTAATTTTGAAAATCAAGTCCTGAGGTACATTAACATTAATTTGGCAAAGCCAACATTTGATTTTAAAATCAAAATTAAAAAAAAAAGTGTTTTGTCATACAAAGCCTTCAAGTTAAGGGAAGTATGTTGAACCTCCAAAGGACACATTGGGCAAAGTAAATGATTATTAGCAAGGTCAAGAAGAAGCTATCAACTGACATGCTGAAACATAGTTTAAAAAAGATGTATCCCTGACTCTGCAGCTGGAGATCTCCACCACTCATGTTTTCAACATCTTGAAGATAAAAGCCACAAATGCAAAGCTTTCAATCATTCCAATGCAAGACTTGAACGAGCGTCGAAAAGGAGTCAATGAGAATACTTCTGCTGATCACCTCGGTCTGTGAGTCAATGAAACCACTGTGAGTATTATCATGCATACATGAGCATATTACATCACCCTTTCTTGTCTTGTATTATCTATTCTTTATTAAGGTAAACGGCAAACACCTTGTGAAGTAAGCAATCAAAAGAAGATATCAAATCAGGGGGGGCATAGAAGGCCCATTAAAAGAGAAAGTTCCAGTAATTTGCAAAGAGAAGAAATGCATGCTTGTACGAAGAACTAAACAACAAAAACATCAATCAGAGCCTGCATAGAAAAATCATGGGTTTGGGCCTACAGAGGGGGCAAAGTTTCTCCTTTTCAATTTTCTAAGTTTATATACCAAACATTTTCAAACTCATTTGCAAATATTTTGCCACACAGGGGGCAGGAGAAGATATGAGAGCCAACTAAAAATAGCTGAATTTTTGCAAAAAGGAAGAACAAGAGAATGGAACATTAGAACTATCAAAAGAATGAAGATGCAAAAGACAAAAGATCAGTCTAGCTAAAAGAGCTGAAGCCAATATAAGACCTAATCTCAAATGGATGAAGATCCAATTTAAAGGATGAAGATCCATATTTTCAAGGGTGAAGACATGATCTCAAAGGATGAAGATCCATTTACAAAGGGTGAAGACCAGAAGTCCAAAGGATGAAGATCCATTTTCAAGTGCGAAGACTCGATTTACAAGGATGAAGATCCATTTTCAAGGGTGAAGACCCGATCTCAAAGGATGAAGATCCATTTTCAAGAACGAAGACCCAATCTCAAAGGATGAAGGTCCATTCTGAGGGTGAAGAACCACCATGCATAGAACAGCCGGAGCAGTCAGACTTCTCAACTAAAATGTTAGTCAAACTCATTCTCGAGTCTAAGTACCCTAAAATCAAATTCAATCTCAGGTCCAAGTACCCAAATCCAATCCAATCTCGGGTCCAAGTACCTAAATCAAATTCAAATATCGAGTCAAAGTATCCAGTTTAGGATCGAGTATCCAAATCCAGTTTAGGATCGAGTATCCCAATCCAAGTTAGGATCGAGTATCCCAATCCAATTTAGGATCGAGTATCCAAATCCAGTTTAGGATCGATTATCCAAGTCCAGTTAGGATCGAGTATCCCAATCTAATTTAAGATCGAGTATCCAAATCCAGTTTAGGATCGAGTATCCAAGTCCAGTTAGGATCGAGTATCCCAATCCAATTTAGGATCAAGTACCCAAATCAAGTTAGGATCGAGTATCCAAATCTAGTTTAGGATTGAGTATCCCAATCCAGTTTAGGATCGAGTATCCAAGTCCAGTTAGGATCGAGTATCCAAATCCAGTTTAGGATTGAGTATCCCAATCAAGTTAGGATCGAGTATCCCAATCTAATTTAGGATCGAGTATCCAAATCCAGTTTAGGATCGAGTATCCAAGTCCAGTTAGGATCGAGTATCCCAATCCAATTTAGGATCGAGTATCCCAATCCAGTTTAGGATCGAGCATCCAAATCTAGTTAGGATCGAGTATCCAAATCAAGTTTAGGATCGAGTATCCAAATCTAGTTAGGATCGAGTATCCAAGTCTAGTTTAGGATCGAGTATCTAAATCTCTCGGGTCCAGAACCCAAATTACCATTAGGTCCAGAACCTAGAATCTCTTCTAAGTCCAGAACTTAGCTCGGGTCCAGAACCTAAATTAACCTTAGGTCCAGAACCTAGAATTTCTTCTAAGTCCAAAACTTAGCTCGGGTCCAGAACCCAAATTACCCTTAGGTCCAGAACCTAGAATCATTTCTAAGTCTAGAACTTACCTCAGGTCCAGAACCTAAAATTATCCTTAAGTCCAGAACTCGAACCGGATCCAGAACCCAAAACCTCAACCATCTCAAAAATTAGTTGTTATTGCTTTTCACTCTCTTTCACTAAAAGTCTCAGATCGTTCAAGCAAGGGGCAAAACTGTAGACCCTAAATTTTTTACCCAGTCCGGTCCAATATATTTTAATTAGTCCAAAATAATTTTTGTGTTGTCCAATATATTTTTTAGTCCAAAATAATTTTTGTTATTTTAATTAAATAATATTTGCTTTAATAATTAATAAAAATAAAAAATAATAATAATAAACAAAAATAAAAAAAAGTCGGCTTGCGGCAAAATGGCCAACTGCCGTAGCTTTTTCGCCAGCGTAATTTTTCCGCAGCAGTTTTTTTTGCCAGTGAAATTTTTTCGACGCAAATTTTATGAAACCTAATACAATTAGGTTTCGGTTTCCTTTTCTTAATGAATGTTATATTCTGTGAATAACTAGATTTAACCATAGAAATCTTTTATAAATAAGGACTAAAACAACACAAAAAAGAGGGGAGGAAAAAAAGAGGAAATCGGATAGAAATTGGGAGGAGAAATTGAGGAGGAAAACCTTGAATCAATTGAACTTTTTTTTGAGAGAGCAAACAAGCAATTCAACCCATCAAAGGCAACAAAGCTTGTCTTTGTTCTTTTTCATCCAAGAAGTGATTTTTGGTAGAACCAACAAACGAAGGTATGAATTTCTTATTTGTTTCATGAATTCACAGTAGCGTCATCAGTGAATAAAAATTATTGTTTCTGTTTACTTTGATTCAAAAAAACCTTAGAACCTCAATTCACCTTTTCTAAAGTTTAAAAACCTTAATTCGATTCTTTGTTTTCCAAAAGTCTTAAAGTTGTTATTTTTGTTTCTTCAAAATCTCAAAACCCTAATTTGCTTTCCAAATTTTCAAAACCCAAAACAGTAAACCCTAACTCCCTTAAAACCTTAAACCCTCATTTTTCTAAACCCTAATCCTTTAAACTCTAAAATCTTATAAACCTAAATTCAAACACAGTAAGCTAAAACAACAATTCACTAACCGTAAATCATAAATCCAATATTTTAAAGTGGTCAAACCCTAGTTTCATGATTTCACTTCTCAAACACTAATTTGGTTAATCAAAGAACTTTATCAACCTTTTAAATTATAAAACTTTGCTCCATTTTAATTCTTTTAAAATTCACAGTAGCTTGAACCCATAAATTCCAAAACCCTAAACACATGGAATAAAGAATCTTAAATAGAAACAGTAGCCCTAATTTGAATCTTTATTTGCCTTATTCAATTTTATATTTGATTATGCTTTGATTTATTTTATATGCTTTGATTTATTTAAGTTTAATGCTTGGTTTATTTAATTTATCATGGATGGATGTTTACTTTCAATGGATGTTTAATATCTTTGATTTATTTACGATGAATGGTTATTTACTTTTATCGATTTATTTAGATTTCCAAATGTTGTAAGAGGTATGTCTTCACTTTGTGGTACCTCATTAGTTAAATATCATGTGATTTAAATTGCTTTTATATTTTACAACCAATTTAAAGGACATATTTTTACCTTTTAGTGGGTGTCCTATTTAGGCATGGATTATGTAAAGGCATGTTTCCATCTTCGGATGGGTGTCCATTTATTTGTTTTGCTTGGACATTGCTTTGATTCTTTTAATATAACGATGCTTTATTTTAATTATTGTGTGTAATATGGATAATATTGTTATATTTAAGAATTTTATAATATTAAGACCTATAAAGGAGGCCGGTTCCAATGAACCGGGCATTGTGGGGGGTGCTGGGCCATTTCTCACCTTCCGCACACGTACCCAACTTTTTGAACCCATTAGGGGGTTGGGGATTCCTTAGGAATCGAGTCATCCACCCCTTTATTTTTTCTGGCCCGTCCGGGTGGCGACTCCATTTTATCCAGACTTAGGTCCGTGTTCTCTAAGGCCCTGAGCCTAAATAGTGCCGAAGTTGCAAGAACAATTCCACTGGGAATGGGGGCGAAAATCCCCGCTCACACCAACTATAAGTCCAACTGCACTTTTTTAAAAAAATTTCTGATTTCAAATTTTTTCATAGAAGTATGACCATACTCTCGAAAGTACGACCAAAATTTTTTAAATTTTTATGACAGTTGTGCCTAAAACCAAAATATCGTTAGGACTTTCCATTGTCCGACTAGACTTATTAAATTTTTTAAAGTTCACCACCAGGCTTCACATAGTCCGACCGGACTTTCACTCTGAATTCAAACATTTCTAGCCATTAAAACTCAATCAAAGTGTGCATATTTTGTCTCCAACAGCTATAAATGGCTATATTTCCCTTACACACTATAAATACCCTATAATATCAGTTTTTACATCTTTTTATCAAACACTAAACTCTTAAGCACTCAAACTCTCTCAAATTCAAATATCTTTTTTTTTTAATCAACTTGATGGCTCCTAAAGAACATACGAAGAAGGCTTCAAGGGCTGAGAAAGGGAAGAGAATTACTGCCCCTTCTCAATAAGAAGAACCTCCTAGAAGAAGCCACAAGATAAGGTTTAAAGATAATGAAGAAAGGCAAAGGTATGAAATTATCAAAGATAAAATCATAGAACCTAACCATCTCTTCTCTACCCTCACTCTAGAGACCTTAGGAATTGAGAATGACGTTAGGGGATGTCTTAGAACTTTGGGTTCGGAAAAAATCATTTTCTTAGAACATGATGATCTTGGTTGGGAAAGCTTGACCAAAGAATTTCTCACCATCTTGGTAGTAAGTAGGAAGAGCACTAATCCATTAGGTTATTATGGGATTTCTTTTAGACATTTTAATCAAGGGTATGGCCTCACACTTGAAGATTTTTCTTCCATTTGGGGTTTCCAATTAGAAGGGATTTCTCATATAACCAACACCATCCTCACCACTGAAAGACAAAAAGAATTTTGGATCGAAATCGCTATAGAAAATAATCTCCACAAACTATCCAATGCTAAACACCTTAGGACCCTTACCTATTGGATGTTGCATAGGATTATCACATATACTATTAGTGTTAGGGGTGAGAGTAATGAGAAAGTTATCTAAAGGAATATGCTCTTTCTTTATTGCATGCTTAGAGATCAACCAATCCAAATCAAAAAATTCCTCATTGACACTTTCCTCCACCTTAGGAAAACAAAATCTGGACTTATTCTTCTCTCCTCCCAAGTTTCCCAAATTGCCAAATATGTTGGTGCTCTTACACCAACAAACAAAGCAACTCTCACAAATCCCTTGGATCCTACCAAAAAATCAATAAACATAGCATACCTAAAACATGCCAAATGTATTAGTCATGATGATGGGAACTATGTCTATCTCCTAGGAGCACTAGGTGCTAGGGCTCAACAAAGAAAGAGACTAAGGATTGTAGAGGAAAGTGAAGAGACTTTCCAAATGGAATTCCTAAGACCTACCACTTCAAGACCTCAATCCTCTATCCTTTAACTTCTTCAAGACGTACATGGACAAATGAGCTTCCAAGGATCCAAATTGAGAACCTAACAAACTAAATTACTCATCTTAATCTTGATGTTCAAACCCTCCAAGAAGCCTTAGGCTTGTCAAAGTGTTTTAAGGATGAACCAAGCTTGTCACCCTCCATTCATGGCTCCTACACTCATGAAGAAGAAGGAGAAGCTGCTGCCTCTCAACCTAGTGATGAAGTGCAAGGGGAACATGAAGAAGAGGAAGGGGATGAAGAATAAGAGGGAGATGAAGAAGAAGGAGATGATGAAGATAGTGATAATGATGCTTAGTTTCTTTAGTTTCTTAATTTTTTTATTCTTGTTTATTTGTTTTCATGTTTCCTTTATTATGTTGTTTCTTCTTCTTGCACTTAATGAAAGTAAATTAATGAAAGCTTATTGCATTTAAGTTTTAAATTTATATTAAGATATATCTTTTTGCCTTCGTCAAAGAGGGAGAGAAAAACTTATAAACTTATATTGAATTTGAACAAATATTAAATTTGAACAAAATGGACTCAAAGTGAATATTTCACACATTGAGGAGGAGTAAAATTAAGCAAATCAACATCTTTACAAATTTTGAACACTTTAAAATTCAATTTGTTGCCAAAGTCAAAAAGGGGGAGATTGTTAGCCCAATTACTCTATTTTTAATCTTAGGAAATCAAATTGAATTAAACTGATGTCTATAACAAGTTACATTTTACAGGAACTTATATTTTTGAAGAAACCATCAAAAGTTTGATTGGACCATCAATGACAAATTGAGTAAATTCACACAGAAGGTTTTACGGTGGACAATACTCTCAAAATTTCTCTGTACCACCTAAAGTCTGACTTGACTAGAGAACCTTCTGACAGGACCATTGCATGCGAATTTGAGCAAATCACACAGAAGGTTTCATGGTCAAAAGTACTCCTAGTTTCTCAGAGTACCACACAAAGGCCGACCGGATAGAATGATGTTCCGACCAGACCGTCGATGCAGATTCTCTTAAAATCATCCAGTGGAGTTTTTGACCATAAGTGAACTCAAATTTTGACTGGACCACTAATGTTCCGACCGAACTTGATGTAAGTCCGACCGGGAGATTTAAATATTTTACAAGTCAGAAGTCGTTGCACCTCCACTCAATTAGTGGAAGCCATGTGGATCAACTGTTGGAAGAGCACTAAGCAGAATTTCAAATATTTTGATCGAACTACCAAGTTTACCAACCGGGAAGCATGAATTTTGATCATGTGAGCAGGGATTTTCACCTACACTCCCGGTGGAATGATTTTTGTGACTTCGGCACTGTTTATGCTCGGGACCTTAGAGAACACGGACCTAAGCCCGGAGAAAATGGAGTTGCCACCCGGACGGGCTGGGAAAAAGAAAGGGGTGGATGACTTGATTCCTAAGGAATCCCCAACCCCCTAATGGGTTCAAAAAGTTGGATACGTGTGGGGAAGGTGAGAAATGGCCCAGCACCCCCACAACGCTCGATTCATTGGAACCGGCCTCTTTTGCAGGTCTTAATATTAGAATATTCTTAAGTATAAAAATATTATCCTTATTACATGCAACAATTGAAATAAAACATCATTATATTAAAATCTAAGTAATGTCCAAACAAAGCAAATAAATGGACACCCATCCGAAGACGAAAACATATCCTTACATCATCCTTGTCTAAACTAAATAGGACACCCACCGAAAGGTGGAAACATGTCCTTTACATTGGTCCAAAATATAAAAGCAATTTAAATTACATGATATTTAACTAATGAGGTACCCACAACGTGGAACCATACCTCTTACAATTTTAATACTAAAACAAACAAATAACAATCATAACAATAAATAAAATAATCATCCATGGTAAATTTAATAAATCAAGCATTGAAATTAAATAAATTAACCATCCAAACATATAATAAACTACATAATCAAATATAAAATTAAATAAAGCAATAAAGATACAAATTTAGGTTTATGTCTCAATTTAAAGTTCTTTAATTAACATTTAGGGTTTTGGGATTTTAGAATTATTATTATTATTTATTTAGGCTACTGTAAAGGTTTTGGAAAATTGGAATGGATTAGGGTTATATGAATTTAAGAAAGTAGTAAGGTTTTGGAAAAAGGAAAGTTAAATACAAGGACTCATAATTCACAAATGAATATTGACCCCTTCGATTAGCGAGTGGGGGTCAAGGGGGCAGCGTCCTAGAAAATTTTAGAAATTGGTTTTTAGGTTTGTAGGTTTTGGTGTTGAAAATTAAGATTTTAGGGTTTAAGATTTAGAAAATAGGGTTTCAGAATTGGAAGAAACTAATGTTACTTTTTAAAAGAATAATGCTTACTGTGTGATTTTGGAAAGAAGAATTAATTAGGGTTAAAGATTTTGATATTTGAAAAATAAGGTTACTGGATATTTGAATTAGAGATTAGGTTAGGGTTTTAAGAAAATAGTTTATTATTTTATGGTTTTAGAAAAGTGTAATTAGGGTTTTAGATTTCAAAAATATGTTTTACGGGTATTAAGAAATTAGGGTTTTGAAAAATAGTTTTTAGGATTTCAAATAAAGTTTGGATGGTTTGTAAAATAATTGATCAAATTGCATGATGAAATAACTAATCAAATTTGATGAAGCTATTGTAAATATAAACAAAGAAAATAGAGATTCAAACCTGCATAGTTGGTTCCACCAAAAACTAATTTCTGGATGAACAATAACAAAGGCAATGTTGCTGCCTTTGATGGATTGATGAATGCTTCTTGTTCTTTCAAGCTTGAGGTTGGCCGAAGAAATCCAAAAGTCTAAGGTCAAGTCCAAAATTTGTCCCCCGATTAAAGTCCCAAGTTTTGCTCAGTAAAACAAAATTTTCAACTGTAAAATAATTTTTTCCGATCCCTAATTCTGTGTTTAAATGTGGTATTTATAGAAAAAAAATAATAAACCTACTTCTAATTTTCTAAGGAAACTAAAACTAATTAGGAAAAGAAACCAAACCAAATAGAATTTGGTTTCAGAAAAAACTGCGCTAGCAAAAAACATTGCTGGTGAAAGCTGCGAGCATTGGTTGGGAAAATTGTGGGCAAAAATTGCGAGATGGCTGGGCGGGCGCCAATTATGGCCAATTCACCTTCGGCGATGAATTTTTTCGACGCTGATTTTTATTTATTTAACTTTACCATTTTTATTTTTATTAAAAATTAAAAATAATAAATATTAAAATAAATATTATTTAATTAAAATACCACAAAAATTATTTTGGACTACAAAAAATATTGGACCAGACTGGGTCAAAAATTAAGGGTCTACAGTTTACCCCCTGCTTGAACGATTTGAGACTTTTAGTAGAAGAGAGCAAAAAGCAATATAACTGTTTTTACTGATTTTTGATGAGGACGGGTACTTGAATTTGATTTGGGTACTTAGACCTGAGATTGAATTTGATTTGATTGACCTTTTATCAGTTGAGATTTCTGGCATAACTAGTTGTTCCATTTTTATGGATTGTGGGTCTTTGTCCACCAAAAATAGATATTTATGTATTGAAAATTGGGTCTTTAACCTGGGAACATGGATCTTTATCCCTTGGAGATTTGGTCTTTACCCTTGAAACATGGATCTTTATCCATTAGAGATCGGGTCTTTACCCTTGAAATATGGATTTTTATCTATTAGAAATTGGGTCTTTACCCTTGAAATATGGATCTTTATCCATTGAAAATTGGGTCTTTACCCTTACAATATGGATCTTTATCCATTGGAAATCGGGTCTTTACCCTTGAAACATGGATCTTTATCCATTGGAAATCGGGTCTTTACCCTTGAAATATGAATCTTTATCCTTTGAAAATCGGGTCTTTACCCTTGAAACATGGATCTTTATCCATTGGAAATCGGTCTTTACCCTTGAAAATGGATCTTCATCCTTGGAGATCTGGTCTTTACCCTTGATCTTTATCCATTGGAGGTCGGTTCTTTACCCTTGAAACATGGATCTTTATCCACTGGAGGTCGGGTCTTTACCCTTGAAACATGGATCTTTATTCATTGAAATTTGGGTCTTTACCCTTGAAACATGGACCTTTATCCATTAGAGGTCGGGTCTTTAACCTTGAAATATGGAACTTTATCCATTGGAGGTCGGGTCTTTACCCTGGCTTTAGCTCTTTTAGCTGAACTGATCTTTTGTCTTTTGCATCTTCATTCTTTTGAGAATTCTAATTTTCTTTTTATTTCATTCTTTTTTGTTCTTCCTTTTCACTTTTGCAAAATAATCAGCCCTTTTTAGCTAGCCTTCATATCCTCTCCTTGCCCCCCTGCGTGGCGAAATATTTGTAAGTTAGTTAAAAAATGTTTGGTATATAAACTCAAAAAATTGAAAAGGAGAAACTTTGCCCCCTGTGTAGGCTCAAACCAAAGAATTTTTCCATGCAAGCTTTGATTGATGCTTTTGTTGTCTAGTTCTTTGCACAAGCACACATTTCTTCTCTTTACAAAATTACTGGAGCTTTCTCAAGCAATGGGCTTTCCATGCCCCCTTGATTTGATATATTCTTTTGATTCTTTACTTGACAGAGTGTTTGCTATTCACATTAACAATACAAGACAAGAAAGTGAGATGTGATATGCTCATGTATGCATTATATGCATGGATAATACTTACAATGGTTCCATTGACCCACAGACCGAGGTGATCAGCAGAAGTGTTCTCATTGACTCCTTTGAGATGCTCATTCAGGCCTTGCACTGGAATGACATGATGCTTCACATTTATGGCTTTTATCTTCAAGATGTTGAAAATATGAGTGGTGGAGACCCCAAGCTGCAGAGTCAGGGATACATCCATTTCAAACTATGTTTCAGTATGTCAGTCAGTAGCTTCTTCATGACCTTGCCAATAATCATTTTCTTTGCCCAATGTGTCCCTTGAGATTTAATGATTCGACATACTTCCCTTAACTTGAAGGTTTTGAAAATTTTTTTCAATTCTTTTTTTTTTAAATCCAAATGCTGGCTTTGCCAAATCAATGTCAATTTACCTCAGGACTCGATTTTCAAATTAATATATCTATAACATGACAACCCTAGTTACCGTACTAAACTTGGGAATCATTTCTATTTAAGCAAGAATTGTTGCACTTCAGATAGACACATACACATTACTTGGCCAATGGTCTCATTGAGTTTAAATATTGTCTATCTCATATGCATGCTTATTCAAACTATCTCCACTAATAGACTCTACCTACCAAGAGAGATTAACAGGTCTTTGATAGACTTGAAATGGGGTCTATAAGGGACACGGGTTAAATGAAAGCCATTTTGAGATTGGAGCTGGTGTGACATAAAGGACAAACCTTCACACTACAAACTGCTTATTAGAACTTTAGATAGCAGGGAGCAATCTTGCTAGACTCCAAATTCCTTCTATCTTCTTGGCATTAATCTGGATCTTGATTAGGGTATTCTTTACCCTTGCAAAAAGTTTGTTATCCAAATTCGTTTCTTTTCTTCTCCTCCCTTTTCTTTCTTTTTATTTTTCTTACTCTTCTCTTTCTTTGAGCATTTTATCATTTTGTCCTTCTTCCTTGTAGGACTGTCAAGTACAGAACTTTCAAGAACTGGATGGTTTTTCTCCTTTTTCTTTGATTTTGATTGAATCTTTGGTTGGGTTAGACCAATTCAATTTAAAATGTCCTTATAAACCAAATGAAAGCCTTTTGCTGCTTTAGGTAAAAGAGAACTCAGTTGGCTTTCTGAACTGCCTTTTTAGCTTTTATTTTTCTTCTTTTTTTCTTTCTTTTCTTTCTTTTCTTTCTTTTCTTTTTTTTCCTTTTGTCTTTTTTCTTCTCTTTCTTTCTTTTCTTTTTCTTTCTTTTTGTTTGTTTTGGGTTCTAGTTCTAACAGAGTTGTCTTGTTTGTACCAACTTGGATTTCTAACAATGGATGAGTGGAGTGACATAAATCTTCTTTAATGGGGATAAATCATTTGTTACTCTGATGGTATCTTGATAGATTGGAGATATTAGGTGAACTTCAACTACCCTTATGGTCTTGAGAACACCAACTATACTTATAGTTTTTGCTATGCATTCCATTCTTTGATCTTCTTGCCTCTTCTTCTTAGTGATCATAAGACTTGTCAAAAGTATCACAACAGCTCAGGCTAGGTTGTTGGGGTTTGTAAGCCAATGAAAAGAAAGCTAAAATTTTATGAAGGCTCAAAGGGAAAACTAGGGATTGATATTTAATTGGGTGGATACTAGTTGTTGGCTAACCAATCAATGCCTAGATCATCTCTCTCTTAAATAAGCAGAGTTCAATTTTGCCTCAAAAGTTTGTCAAAGCATGTTCTAAGACTGACTAGGACCTAGACAAAGGTAATTATGCAGGAGCCCTCTCTAAGTAAGCATACACAATTCAATGCTATGGAGTAATTCCCTCACCTAGTAAAGTCATTCGAGTCATGATGCATAAATATATTAATTCATGAATCATTAAGCTAGATTCCTCATTGGTTGAGAGCTAAAATGAATAAAGACCAACAAAAATTTTATGAAAGTAATTTATTCAAACAACTTTAAATTTGAAAAACACTATTGTTCTAATTAAATAATAAAGAAAGCAAAATTGAAAAGCAACATTCAAGATACGGAAAGTTTGTTGAGTTAAGCTTCTTCTTCTTTTCACATCTTCAATATCCCTATCTTGAAAGGATGATAAAATAAAATCTTCTTCCAATCCTTTTCCTACCATGAAGGTTGCTAGTGGTGGCACTCTATTGAATTTTGGCAAAGGATTGCTTTTGGTATTGGGCTCATCCAGCTCGGGTCAATCAAATTTTGGATCTCATGTTTTAGTCTCAAGCATTTGTCTATCTCATGTCCTTGTGTCTAATGAAACTCACAAAAGGCTTTAGTATCAAATTTTGGGGTTAAAGGATTCGGCAAAGGTCGGGGGGCCAATGGCTATAATAGTCCCTTCTTTTGTAGCTTGTTGAAGACCCAAGACAAAGGCTTCCCTAGATTTGAAAACTGCCTTCTATTTCCTTGACCAGTTGTATTAACATCAACTTCCTTTTGCACGCTTTGATTACCATATTGATAGTTTCCTTTCTCATTCTTTCTTGCTGAAAAGCGGTTCTTCTCCCTTTCCCATTCTTCAATTTGTAGACCAGCTTGGAGTAGATCTTTGAAATCACAGATGAGTGTATGAGACATCCTTTCACGAAGACTAGGCAACACCCCTCTCACAATCATCCTTATTTGATCAGATTCATCGGGCCTCTTCTTGAGTAAAGCAGCCTTATTTCTCCATCTTTTCACATAGTTCACAAAACTTTCATTTGGCCTTTGTCTAATGGACTCCACTTCCATTAAGGTAATTTCCATCTCGACATTGTATCCATATTGTTGGATGAAGGTCTTCTATAGCAGATCCCAACTCTTTTGTGTGCCATCATCTAAGGTATTGAACCAATTTTGAATAACAGGGTCCAATGAGAGCATAAAGTACCTTAGAGTTTGAGCCTTAGTAGCTCGAACAGACTGTATAGCAGTGATATACTGCTTCACATGGAGGTGAGAATTTCCAGTTCCATCAAACTTTGCAAAAGATGGCATCTTGAATTTATAAGGGACCTCCTAATCTTGTTCAAATAGTTTGTCGATCTCAGACATCTCTTCGGTTTTCAGCTTCTTCTCAAATTTCTTTTCTAAATCAGCAATCATCTTCTCAACATCAGATGTCTCGGTCTTTTCAACAGTTGTCTTCTCAACAACCTTCTGCTCCTTTTTGTCTTGAGGATCTTGGAAGTATTGAGCCCAATCATCATCATCATCAATGATCACCTTATCATCATCAAAACCACTTTAGCCTTCCCCTTGTCTTTCTTGGTGTTAGCAGATGCTTCGACATTGTTTCCTAAAATTGCAGCTAGTTGATTCTTTATGATCTCGGCCATGGCCTTTTTTATTTCTTCCATCTTGGCATTGAGGGCATCATCCACCATTCTTTGAATTTGTTCGGGTTCCATTGCTTTTGGTGAAAAAAAGATTGAGTCGTTGCTAGATTCTTCATCTCTGGTGTATGTCGGATTGTCGTAAGTTTTTGAACTGTCATAATCCAGGGCTGTGACCCAGAAAGGATCAATGATATGAGATGCAAATGTATGCATGTATGCATGTATGCACAAACAATTAACAAACAAGGACAAATAGGATGTTCCTTCCAACCTTATAACATCCACACATGAATGACGAGTCTCTTTTCCTAGGTATATGGTTAATAAAATACCAACATGGGGTATCTTTTTTTCGAATAATTCCCTCAGACGTTTTAACCAATAGTTATATTTTTGAAAATGGAAATCAGTTCATGATATTTCCCATTAATTAGGTTTTAATCCATTCAACCAACTAAAATAGCTTTTATGCTATATATGATTAAAACTAAATTAAGAGGTTTATTATAAATTGATTTCTCACTTGAAAAAGTAACTAATGATTCATGCCAAAAACAAGCCCATGATTAATAACTCTTAGTATAAACTAGGCTCACAATTGATTTTTGGTATTTCGTAATTGACCTAAATATTTATGAGTGGGGATTTTCGCCCCCACTCCTGGTGGAATGGTTCATGCTACTTCGACACTGTTTATGCTCGGGGCCTTAGAGAACACGGACCTAAGCCCAGAGAAAATGGAGTTGCCACCCGGACGGGCTGGGAAAAAGAAAAGGGTGGATGACTTGATTCCTAAGGAATCCCCAACCCCCTAATGGGTTCAAAAAGTTGCGTACGTGTGGGGAAGGTGAGAAATGGCCCAGCACCCCCACAATGCCCGGTTCATTGGAACTGGCCTCCTTAACAGGTCTTAATATTATAAAATTCTTAAGTATAACAATATTATCCATATTACATGCAACAATTGAAATAAAACAGCATTACATTAAAATCAAAGCAATGTCCAAACTAAGCAAATAAATGGACACCCATCCGAAGACGGAAACATGTCCTTACATCATCCATGTCTAAACTAAATAGGACACCCACCAGAAGGTGGAAACATATCCTTTACATTGGTCCAAAATATAAAAGCAATTTAAATTACATGATATTTAACTAATGAGGTACCCACAAAGTGGAAACATACCTCTTATAATTTTAATACTGAAACAAACAAATAACAATCATAACAATAAAGAAAATAATCATCCATGGTAAATTAAATAAATCAAGCATTGAAATTAAATAAATCAACCATCCAAATATATAATAAACTACATAATCAAATCTAAAATTAAATAAAGCAATAAAGATACAAATTTAGGTTTATGTCTTAATTTAAAGTTCTTTAATTAACATTTAGAGTTTTGGGATTTTATAATTATTATTGTTATTTATTTAGGCTACTGTAGAGGTTTTGGGAAATTGGAATGGATTAGGGTTTTATGAATTTGAGTATTAAGGTTTTGGAAAAAGGAAAGTTAAATACACGGACTCATAATTCATAAATGAATATCGACGAGCGCATACTACAGTCCTGCTAGCCGATTAGCGGGCGGGGGGTCAAGGGGGCAGCCCCAGAAATTTTGAAAATTGGTTTTTAGGGTTGTAGGTTTTGGTGTTGAAAATTAAGATTTTAGGGTTTAAGATTTAGAAAATAGGGTTTCAGAATTAGAAGAAAATAATGTTACTTTTTAAAAGAATAATGTTTACTGTGTGATTTTGGAAAGAAGAATTAATTAGGGTTAAAGATTTTGATATTTGAAAAATAAGGTTACTGGATATTTGAATTAGAGATTAGGTTAGGGTTTTAAGAAAATAGTTTATTATTTTATGGTTTTAGAAAAGTGTAATTAGGGTTTTAGATTTTAAAAATATGTTTTACGGGTATTAAGGAATTAAGGTTTTGAAAATTAGTTTTTAGGGTTTCAAATAAAGTTTGGATGGTTTATAGAATAATTGATCAAATTGTATGATGAAATAATTAATCCAATTTTATGAAGCTATTGTAAATATAAACAAAGAAAATAGAGATTCAAACCTGCGTAGTTGGTTCCACCAAAAACTAATTTCTAGATGAAAAATAACAAATGCAATGTTGCTGCCTTTGATAGATTGATGAATACTTCTTGTTCTTTCAAGCTTGAGGTTGGCCGAAGAAATCCAAAAGTCCAAGGTCAAGTCCAAAATTTCTCCCCCGATCAAAGTCCCAAGTTTTGCTCAATAAAATAAAATTTTCGACTGTAAAATAATTTTTTTCGATCCCTAATTCTGTGTTTTAATGTGGTATTTATAGAAAAAATAATAAACCTACTTCTAATTGTCTAAGGAAACTAAACTAATTAGGAAAAGAAACCAAAACCAAATAGAATTTTATTTTGGAAAAAACTGCGCTGGAAAATTATGCTAACAAAAAAAATTGCTGGCGAAAATTGCGAGCGCTAGCTGGGAAAATTGAAGGCAAAAATTGCGAGCTGGCAGGGCGGGCACTAATTCGCCGCAGGAGTTTCCTACGGCGAATTGGCCCAAGGCCATTTCACCGCAGGAAATGGCTTATGGCCAATTCACCTTTGGAGATGAATTTTTCCGTCGCCGATTTTTATTTATTTATTTATTTATTTTTATTTATTTAACTTTGTCATTTTTATTTTTATTTTTATTAAAAATAATAAATATTAAAATAAATATTATTTAATTAAAATACCACAAAATTTATTTTGGACTATAAAATATATTGGACTAAACTGGGTAAAAAATTAAGGGTCTATAGACCGGACCTCACCAAGTCCGACCATAAAGTTGGTCTGACTAAGAAATTAGTGGATGATAAGAATCAAACATGTTGGACCACACCTCAAATGACTATTTCATGACTTGTAGGCTATAAATGTAATATCCCAAAATGTACCCTAGAAGTATTGGAGTAATTATTGTTATTATTGGATTAAGTGTATTTATTTTATTGGAAAGAGAGTTGAGGTTAGAGTAATGTGTATATGTTGTATATATTGTGATATACTTAACATATACAAATATTTGTTTGAAGGGTATAAAGGTAATTATTTTGAAATTGAGTTAGTGGATTAAGATGGGTGGATGGTGATGTTTGAGATTATTTTATTTTTATTTGTGTGGAGGAGAATGTTTTGAGGAGAGAGAGGGTTAATGTTTGACTTTTCTTTCTTTTCCTTTTCTTCCTTCTTCCTCTCTTCTCGTGTCTCTCATTTTCCTTTTCTTCTCCTTTCTTTGCTTTAGACGGCAGCAGCAAGAGAACAAGAGAGAGGGAGAGATTTGACCTTCCAAGCTCAAGATTGAAGAAGTTTTCAAGAGATCAAGGAGGAATTTAAGAGTTTTCTTCATTCTTGGTAAGTTTCCTCTTGATTCCCTTGTTTTCTTTGAGTTTGTGTTGTGGGTTTGGTGATTTATGGTTGTTGATATGGATATGTTTGAGTGTGTTGTGTTGAAGAGTGTTGGGTTTACTTGATCTTTGATTCTTGGGTTGGATTGAAGAAAAGAGTAAGATTGAAAGGAAGAATAAGTTTGTTGGTTAAGATTGAGTTGTGGTTGTGTTTAGAGTTTTTGATGATGTTGTGATTTGGTGTTGGATGTGTATTTTGAGTTGTGTTGGTGTTTTTGCAAGGTTGTTATGGTTTTGGGTGTGTCTAGTTGAGTTTTGTTGAAGTGGAAGATGGTGGAAAATTGTTGTTTGTTGGTTGGATTGTTGTTTTGGCCGGAATCTGGGTTTTTGGCCTGACACGCTCAGGAGCACGTCCAGGTCTTTAGGCGTGTCAATTGTGTTGGATGGCAGTAGGTGTGACACGGCCATTAACACGCCCGTGTTAGTGAGCGTGTCATAGCTACTGTGACTTTGGGGAATTGACACGGCCAGGAACACGTTCATGATGTTGGACGTGTTGATACTTCTGAGAGACAGTAGGTATTACACGCCCAGTGACACGCCCGTGGTCCTGAACGTGTAAATGCTTCTGTGTTGTGGAGTTAGGGCACGGTCAGGGACACGCCCGTGTGGGTGAGCGTGTCCAATTTAGAGTTTGCCCTAATTGATTCTTAGCCTTATGATCTTATGTGAGTTTCCTCATTGTTCTGAATTTGGTTGTGAAGAAGGTGAATTGCCTTAATTATTTGGTGAAGGACTTGTTAAGAGGAAGTGTTTAGAATTGTGTGGATTTCTTTTGAGGTAAGTACAAACCTTGCATTCTAACATACATTCATGTGATTTTGGAACTTATACATTTGAGTGTGAATGTACTAAGTAATTTCATTGTATTGTTGATATGTTTGAATAATGTTACGTTTTATACAATATGAACCTCATGAAATGTAATATGGTATATATATGTGTTACGAAAATGAAAGATGTGATGATAAGATGATGTGTAAAGCCATTGTGATTGGCTATATTGATTCAAATGAGGCATGTTTGCCTAGTTGATTGTGGAATGAGAAATAAATTGAGAAAAAGTTTGATAAAGAGATATATGAAATGGTTGTGTGCCTAATATGTTTATTCAAATTTCAGAGTACTGGTTTTGGTGGCATGCCTATATAAAGGTAACAGTCTAGCCGGGTTGAGGATCTCTTCAATTGAATTGAATTGATGGTCCAAGAGACTGGGTCTGTTACACTAAATGAAATGTGAAAATGAAATTTATGAAAAGTAACAGTCTAGCCGGGTTGAGGATCTCCTCGATTAGTCGGGTTGATGGTCCAAGAGACTGGGTCTGTTACAAGTAACAGTCTAGCCGGGTTGAGGATCTCCTCGATTAGTCGGGTTGATGGTCCAAGAGACTGGGTCTGTTACTAGTAACAGTCTAGCCGGGTTGAGGATCTCCTCATGTTAATGGGTTGATGGTCCAAGAGACTGGGTCTGTTACACTATCCATGGATAGAGATATGATATATATTGCCTACGGGCTTGATCATTGTGATTATAAACCAAAGCAGTAACTCTGAACTTTGAATATCATATTAAATGCTTGTTGGGCCCATGTGTGTCTATGTTAAATGTGTGAGTAATGGATGATGATACAATTATTGAAATAATGAAATGTAACATCCATAAAATAAAGTGTATTGAGTATGATCTATATTGTTTGAATGTATGACATAGCATAATATCATTATAGTTTGTTCTACTGAGCTGTTGGCTCAGCGCGATTGTGGTTCATCGCGCAGGTGACAGGATTGAACCCGAGAGTTCCTCTAGACCTAGTGAGTCTAGGCGTTGAAGAGTTGATTTTTTGAACTTAAAGATCAGAGAAGAGCTGCCACTCATGTATATATTTTATATTTGTAACTTTTGATTTTGATGCAAATGTATTGGGAAACATTTGTTATATTTTCCGCTGCGTTTTAAATAAACTTTCTATCTATTTCGTTTTATAAACTCATTCAAAAGTTTTGAATTTGTTCATAGTATATAAGAGTCATGTCATGTGTGTTTTGTAACCGTGACATTTCTATATTCAGTATACGTATATTACGATCGTATTAGCATGCTGTGTACGTATACGGGGTATAGGGGTGTTACAATAAATATCATTTACTTTATTTTTATAGGTGATTGAATTTGTAATAGCATACATTGATAACTTTACTTACTTTGCATCAAAATTACCATTTGTATTGATTGAGAGTTTGGTGTGAGCATTAAACACCATCTGAAGTTTGAGTGTAAGCTTGGAAACACTTAGGTTATAAGAGTGAGCCTAGGAAAACTCTTGCAAGGGTTGTGAGGATTATACTGAAACCATTGTATAATTTGTTGTGAGCTAAAGAAAACACCAAGTTAGAGTTAAGCTTGTAAAAACTCAAAGCTAGTGGAACCTTAACAAGTTGTTAAGGAAGTGGATGTAGGATCAAGGTAAATCCAAACCAATATAAATCTCTTGTGTTCATTTTTCTATTCTCTACTTAATCTTATTCTACATCTTCTACATTTCTTGTTTGTTTAAAATTTTAATTTGTGATCACTTCCCAAATAACCAATTCACCCCCTCTTCTTGGTTTCCATCTTAGGACAACACTTTGTAGTGGTTTTTTTTATGATATTCTGGTGTATTCGTGTAATGAGGAAGATCATGATAGACATTTGCGGATTGTATTGCAGACATTAAGAGAGAAGTAGTTATATGCTAAGTTATCTAAGTGTGAGTTCTGGCTCAATCAGTTGACTTTTCTTGGTCATGTGATTTCAGTAGAGGGTAATAAAGTTGATCCGAGTAAAGTTGAGTCTATCTTAAATTGGAGTCCACCAAAGATTGTGATAGAGATTAGAAGTTTTTAGGGATTAGCAGGCTATTATCGTCAGTTTGTGAAGGATTTTTCTATGATAGCTACACCACTCACCAGATTACTTTGAAAAGGGGTTAGATTTGTATGGACAGATCGGTGTCAAGCAAGTTTTAAGCAGTTGAGGGAGATGTTGACTTAGACTCTTATCCTTACTCTGCCTGTGGAAGGTAAACCTTATGTGATATACAGTGATGTTCACTTAGTGGTTTAGTTTGTGTTGTGATGTAGGAGGGTAAAGTCATTGCTTATGCATCTCGATAGTTGAAGCCTCATAAGCTAAATTGCCCGACTCATGATTTGGAGTTAACAGCCATAGTTTTAGCATTAAAAATTTAGCAGTATTACATGTGTGGGAAGAAATGTTTTATTTATACTAATCACAAGAGTTTGAAGTACTTGGGTGTTCAGAGAAAGTTGAATTTGAGACAGAGACGGTGGTTAGAGTTGATTAAAGATTATAACCGCTTGATTGATTATCACTCTGGCAAGGCAAATGTAGTTGTAGATGTCTTGAGTCTAAACTCTATTGCAGTTTTGACTACCTATTCACTCTCATTGCTTATTGAGTTGAGAGCGTTATATGCCATATTTGAGTCTTGTGATGATGGTGCATTGATGGCTCAATTACAACTGAGGCCAATTTTATTGGATCATATTAGGGAGGCCTAGTTGGCAGATGAGAAAATCTAGAAGATTATGATGGATTGCCAAAAGGGAGGGAGTCGAGACTTTCATATGAGAGATGATGGCAATTTTTGGTATAGAGACAGACTGTATATTCCTGATGATGCAGAATTAAAGAGAAAGATTTTAGAGGAAGCACATTAATCATTCTATGTCATGCACCCTGTAGTACTAAGATATATCATGATTTGAAGCAACATTATTAGTGCTCAGGTATGAAGAGGGACATAACAGAATTTGTATCCAGATGTCTCACTTGCCAAAGAGTGAAGGTTGAGTATCAAGTTCCTTCAGGGTTGCTTCAACCATTATCAGTGCTTGAGTGGAAATAGGAGCGAGTAACGATGGATTTTGTGTCTAGACTACCTTTGACCCAGAAGAAGCATGATGCAATCTAGTTGATTGTTGATCAAATGATGAAGACAAATCATTTTCTTCCAGTTCGCATGGACTACTCTCTTGAGAGTGTGAGCGGGGATTTTCGCCCCCACTCCCGGTGGAATGGTTCTTGCGACTTCGTAACTATTTAGGTTCGGGACCTTAGAGAACATGGACCTAGGTCCGGAGAAAATGGAGTCTCCACCCGGACGAGCTAGGAAAAAGAAAGTGGTGGATGACTCGACTCCTAAGGAATCCCCAACCCCCTAATGGGTTTGGAAAGTTGGGTACGTGTGGGGAAGGTGAGAAATGACCCAGCACCCCCACAACTCCCAGTTCATTAGAACCGACCTCCTTTACAGGTCGTAATATTATAAAATTCTTAAATATAACAATATTATCCATATTACACACAACAATTGAAATAAAGCATCATTATATTAAAATCAAAGCAATGTCCAAACGAAGTAAATAAACGGACACCCATCCAAAGATGGAAACATGCCCTTACATCATCCATGTTTAAACTAATAGGACACCCACCAAAAGGTAGAAACATGTCCCTTACATTGCTCTAAAATATAAAATCAATTTAAATTACATGATATTTAACTAATGAGGTACCCACAAAGTGGAAACATACCTCTTACACTTTTGGAAATAAAAATAAATCGATAAAAGTAAATAACCATTCATTATAAACAAATCATTCATCAAAGATATTAAACATCAATCAAAATATATAATAAACATTCATCCATGATAAATTAAATAAATCAGGCATTGAACTTAAATAAATCAACCATCAAAGCACATAATAGACTACATAATCAAATCTAAAAATAAAGCAAGTAAAGATAGATACAAATTGAGGTTTACTGTTTCTATTTAAAGTTCTTTAATTAATATTTTAGGGTTTTGGGATTTTAGTATTATATTTGTTATTTGTTTAGCCTACTATAAAGGTTTTGGAAAATTAGAATGGATTAGGGTTTCATGAATCAAATTAGGGTTTATGGGTAACATTATGAAATTAGGGTTTTGAAATATTAAAACATTTAGGTTTGTAATTCTTGGCTACTGGATTGTTGTTTTGGATTTATTGTATTGAGTTTGAATGTTTAGGTTTATAAGGTTTTAAGGCTTTAAGGATTAGGGTTTAGGAAACTAGGGTTTACGTATTAGTTTTGAGGGAATTAGGGTTTAGAAAAACTTAGGATTTAGATTAACTGGTTTGGGGTTTACTGTTTTGGTTTTGGAGTTGAAGGAAATAGTTTAAAGTTTTATAAAGCAATTATGAATTTAGAAACTATAAAGTAGATTAGGATTTGGTGATTTAACAAAACATTTGGAAATTTTGGAAAAAGGTTAGAGGAAAATAGTTTAGTGTTTTTAAAAGTTTTTGAAAATAGGAAACGATTTAAGGTTTTTGGAAACAAAGGAAACAAATTAGGGTTTTAAGGTTTAGAAGAAATAGATTAGTGCTCTTAAGTTTTAGAAGAAACAGAAAAGTAATTTTTAGGGTTTTTGGAAATAGAAGAAACGATTTAAGGTTTTAAGGTTTAGAAGAAATAAATTAAGGTTCTAAGGTTTTTGGAATCAAAAGAAACAATTTATCAATTTTCAGTGATTGAAGCTACTATAAGAAAATAAAAAAGAAATTAGAGATTCAAACCTTCGTTCGTTGGTTCCATCAAAAATTGTTTCCTGGATGAACAAAGACAAAGGCAAGGTTGCTGCCTTTGATGAATTGTTGATGGCTTTGCTTGTTGCTAAAGATTACTGAAATCCCCGCTCACACTCTCAAGAGAGTAGTCCATCCTATTTCCTTTGATGAATTGTTGATGGCTTTGCTTGTTAAGAGAAGATTAGCAACAAGCAAAGCCATCAACAATTCATCAAAGGCAGCAACCTTGCCTTTGTCTTTGTTCATCCAGGAAACAATTTTTGATGGAACCAACGAACGAAGGTTTGAATCTCTAATTTCTTTTTTATTTTCTTATAGTAGCTTCAATCACTGAAAATTGATAAATTGTTTCTTTTGATTCCAAAAACCTTAGAACCTTAATTTATTTCTTCTAAACCTTAAAACCTTAAATCGTTTCTTCTATTTCCAAAAACCCTAAAAATTACTTTTCTGTTTCTTCTAAAACTTAAGAGCACTAATCTATTTCTTCTAAACCTTAAAACCCTAATTTGTTTCCTTTGTTTCCAAAAACCTTAAATCGTTTCCTATTTTCAAAAACTTTTAAAAACACTAAACTATTTTCCTCTAACCTTTTTCCAAAATTTCCAAATGTTTTGTTAAATCACCAAACCCTAATCTACTTTATAGTTTCTAAATTCATAATTGCTTTATAAAACTTTAAACTATTTCCTTCAACTCCAAAACCAAAACAGTAAACCCCAAACCAGTTAATCTAAACCCTAAGTTTTTCTAAACCCTAATTCCCTCAAAACTAATACGTAAACCCTAGTTTCCTAAACCCTAATCCTTAAAACCTTAAAACCTTATAAACCTAAACATTCAAACTCAATACAATAAATTGTTGCGCTCAAATTAACTCTACCACAAAGCGTCACTCGCAAGTATACGAGGTAGCTGTAGCAAAGGTGATTGCCCCAAGGTCGTTCTCTCAAGGAAGCCAAAGTGGTTAATTGCTTATCAGATTATGTTTAACAAGTAATAAAGAGATTTATAAATTGCTAAATAATGAAAAAGATTGATTAAAGTTTAAAACAATAAAAGTAAATTGAGCTGTGTTTTGATTCACTTGATAGAATGGTCTAGGGTTTGCACTTCTTTACTACTCATATGTATGAACGGTTATTCCACTTAACTAATTTAATTTCTAAGATTAAATCTCAAGCAACTTAATTAATTGAGTCAAGGAAATAAGCTCTCGCATTCAAACCTCTTAAAAATAATCTTGTTATAATTGAAACAATCTTTTTAATAGGTTATATCTCTAATTCACCTAAGTCCTTAATTGAATTGTTCCAGCATTAGATTTCATCTCTCAATCCATCATCTAATACCTAAAACACACAATTGGTGGCCAATCAATTATATGTAACAATTTTTCATTCAATAAAGGCTAAAGAAATCAATAGTTAAGAGAATAACCAATTCATACAATTCATAGCAAATCCATACAAACCCTAGACTAGATTAAATTAGTTCATGATGTTATCAAGCATACTCATCTCATTAATAATCAAAGAAATCAATTTAGACATGATAATGTTCATAAACACAATTTCAATGAAACTAAAGAGACAAAGTTTAAGAATAAAACCAAGTTACAAACTCCTTAAAGCTTTTGATGAATCTCTTGATCGAATCTTGCAAAAAGGATGAAACAATGGCATGAACAATCTAATCTAAACTAGTTTAATCCAAAGTAAAATCAAAATCCAAGAAAACAAATGTTTAAACCCTAAGATCTCTCTCAGACGGCTAATTTGCTCTCAAAATCGTCAAAAAACTGCTAAACCCTAACTTTCTTTTCCTTTTATATGAGTCGTACGCGTTAAAAATCCGATGCGGGCTTGGAACATGAGGGACACGGCCAGGTGATGAGGGACACGGCCGTGTGAGGGCTTGATGGAGGGACACGGCCAGGTGACACGGCCGTGTCCCCTGCATGTGTCCTCCTCTGTTGCTTTTGGTCTTCTTTTCTTCTTTGTTGAGTGACACGGCCAAGTGGAGCTTGACTTGGCCGTGTGAGTGAGTTGGGAGAGACACGGCCGTGTCCCTTGCCTGTGTTCGCTTCTGTGTAATTGTTGATCTCCCTTTCCTTTGGTAACAAATGGGACACGGCCAAGTCATGGTGACTTGGCCGTGTTGCTCTTCTTTGGAGGGACACGGCCACATGACTTGGCTGTGTCCCTTGCTTGTGTCTGCTACTGGGACTTGTTCTTCCTTTTAACTTGGTATGGGACACGGCCAGTGACTTGGCCGTGTCCTCTGCCTGTGTCAGCTACTGCCCATTTCATCTTCAATTCGTTTCCTTGCCTGTTTTAACCTAACACAAAACTCAAAACAAACTTAAAACACGAAGTAAATAAACAATAACCAACAAAACATAAACACAAACTAAAAACTAGATCAAAAACGACATAAAACTAAAAATAAACTAAAACTACACAATTAAAGAAAACACTAGACAAACCGATAAAAACTAACAAAATACCTAAATAAAACAATAATTAACCTAATAAACAAGACACAAAACTTATAACAAAAACTAATAAAACATAAATCCAAAACAACAATCCAGTAACCAAGAATTACAAACCTAAATGTTTTAATATTTCAAAACCCTAATTTCATAATGTTACCCATAAACCCTAATTTGATTCATGAAACCCTAATCCATTCCAATTTTCCGAAACCTTTATAGTAGGCTAAACAAATAACAAATATAATACTAAAATCCCAAAACCCTAAAATATTAATTAAAGAACTTTAAATAGAAATAGTAAACCTCAATTTGTATCTATCTTTACTTGCTTTATTTTTAGATTTGATTATGTAGTCTACTATGTGCTTTGATGGTTGATTTATTTAAGTTCAATGCCTGATTTATTTAATTTATCATGGATGAATGTTTATTATATATTTTGATTGATATTTAATACCTTTGATGAATGATTCATTTATTTTGAATGGTTATTTACGTTTATCAATTTATTTAGATTTCCAAATGTTGTAAGAGGTATGTTTCCACTTGGTGGGTACCTCATTAGTTAATTATCATGTAATTTAAATTGCTTTTATGTTTTAGAACCAATGTAAAGGACATGTTTCTACCTTCCGGTGGGTGTCCTATTTAGGCATGGGATGTAAGGACATGTTTCCATCTTTGGATGGGAGTCCATTTATTTATTTTGTTTGGACATTGCTTTGATTTTAATATAACGATGATTTATTTCAATTATTGTGTGTAATATGGATAATATTATTATACTTAAGAATTTTATAATATTAAGACCTGTAAAGGAGGCCGGTTCCAATGAACCGGGCGTTATGGGGGTGCTGGGCCATTTCTCACCTTCCCCACAAGTACCCAACTTTCTGAACCCATTAGGGGGTTGGGGATTCCATAGGAATCGAGTCATCCACCCCTTTTTTTTCCCGACCCGTCCGGGTGGTGACTCCATTTTCTCCGGACTTAGGTTCGTGTTCTCTAAGGCCCCGAGCCTAAACAGTGCCGAAGTCGCAAGAACCATTCCACATGGAGTGGGGGTGAAAATCCCTGCTCACAGTGGCGACTCCACTGGGGATAAGAGAAGTTGATTCCATTGGTCTTTATATGATACCATTCTTTCTTATAATGATATTATCCATTGCATCATATTAGATTGTATTGTATGCGTGAGTTAGGACTCCCGTGTTACCCGTGCTGTGTTATGTAAGGGATACCATACTTTCACTCAAGGTATGGAGATCGAGCATGGAATAACCACTCATAGCCTCGTACCGTTTGGTATATACTTTCTATGGGAACCTAAGCCTTTTTACCCAAAGACTAAAGCTCATGTAATTGGCCTAGTTACTTTCCTTAGGTTTTTACCCCAAATGCATGTTGTTTGACTGTGGTTAATTTATCTTGGCTTAAATCATGGCTTATTTGGTTTGTTCTTTTTCTAATATGACCTAAGTATATTATAAGCTCAAAATAAATTCTTCTTTAAAGTCCAAAAGACCAAAGCTATTTTTAAAACTTTTCAAGATGGTCTTTGGACATAAGACTTTTCTAAAAATTCTTTTGCTCATGGCCCGAATAATCCATTTTTTCTAAAATCTTTTTACAATGGGCTTAGAAATAAAATTACTTTTATCCAACCTTTTCTTACAAAGAGCTTACAAATTATTTAGGTCAATTACGAAATACCAAAAATCAATTGTGAGCCTACTTTATACTAAGAATAATTAATCATGGGCTTGTTTTTGGCATGAACCATTAGTTACTCTTTTCAATGAGAAATCCATCTATAATAAACCTCTTAATTTAGTTTTAATCCAATATAGCTTAAAAGCAACTATAGTTGGTTGAATGGATTAAAACCTAATTAATGGGAATTATTATGAATGGATTTCCATTTTCGAAAATATAACTATTGGTTGAAACGTTCAAGGGAAATATTCGAAAACAAGATGCCTCGTGTTGGTATTTTGTTAACCATATACCTAGGAAAAGAGACTCACCATTTGTGTGTGGATGTTATAAGGTTGGAAGGAATTCCTAGTTATCCTTGTTTGTTAATGGTTTGTGCATACATGCATACACTTGCATCTCATATCATTGATTCTCTCTAGCTCACAGACCTCGATTATGATAGTTCAAAAGCTTTTGATAATCCAACCTACGCCGGAGACGAAGTATCTAGCAACGACTCAATCACTTGCTCACCAAAAATAATGGATCCCGAACAAATTCAAAGAATGGTGGATGAAGCCCTCAATTCCAAGATGGAAGAAATAAAAGAGGCCATGGCTGAGACCATGAAGAATCAATTGGCTACAATTTTAGGAAACAATACAGAAGCATCTGCTAGCACCAAGAAAGTTAAGGGGAAGGATAAAGTTGATGAAGTAGCTTTTGATGATGATAAGGTGATCATTGATGATGATGATTGGGCTCAATACTACCAAGATCTTCAAGACAAAAAGGAGCCAAAGGTTGTTGAGAAGGCAACTATTGAAAAGATCGAGACTTCTGATATTGAAAAGATGATTGCTGATTTAGAAAAGAAATTTGAGAAGAAACTGAAAATCGAAGAAATGTCTTAAGTTGACAAATTATTTGAGCTAGATGAAGAAGTTCCATACAAATTCAAGATGCCATCCTTTGCTAGACACAATGGTACTGGAAATCCTCATCTCCATGTGAAGCAGTATATCACTGCTATGCAGTCTGCCCGAGCTACTAAGGCTCAAACTCTAAAGTACTTCATGCTCTCATTGGATCCTACTGTCCAAAATTGGTTCAATACCTTAGATGATGGAACACAAAAGAATTGGGATTTGCTATACAAGGCCTTCATCTAGCAATATGGGTATAATGTCAAGTTGGAAGTTACCTTAATGGCAGTTGAGTCCATTAGACAAAGGCCAACTGAGAATTTTGTGGACCATGTGAAGAGATGGAGAAATAAGGCTGCTTTGCTCAAGAAAAGGCCCGATGAATCTAATCAAATAAGGATGATCGTGAGAGGTGTCCTGCCCAATCTCCGTGAAAGGATGTCTCACACCCTTATAAGGGATTTCAAAGATCTTCTCCAAGCTGGTCTACAAATTGAAGAGTGGGAAAGGGAGAACAATCATTTTTCATTTAAATGGAAGGAGAAAGGGAACTACCAGTCGGGCAATCAAAGCATACAAAAAGAAGTTGATGCTAATGCCACTAGTCAAGGAGGAATGAGATGATTCTCAAAATTGGGGAAACCTCTATCTTGGGTTTTTAGCAAGCTGCAAAAGAAAGGGTTGTCGCAATCGTTGGCTCCTTGACCTTTGCCTAGTCCATTACCCCCAAAATTTGATACTAAGGCTTTTTGTCAATTTCATCAGACTCAATGACATGAGACTGATAGATGTACCTGATTAAGGCATGAGATCTAAGATTTGATTGATAGTGGCAAGCTACCCAAGCCGGATAAGCCCAACACCAAAGATAATCCATTACCAAGGTTCAATAGAGTACCTCCACCGGCAACCTTCATGGTGGGAAAGGGATTGGAAGAAGATTTTGTTTTATCATCCTTTCAAGATGGAAATATTGAAGATGTGAAGGGAAAGGAAGCTTAAACTCAACGAACTTTCCTTAGCTTGAATGTTGCTTTTCAATTTTACTTTCTTTAATATTTAATTGGAACAATCGTGTTTTTCAAATTTAAATTGGTTTGAATAAATTACTTTCATCAAAATTTTTGTTGGTCTTTGTTCATTTTGGTTCTCAACCGATGAGGAATCTAGCTTGATAATTCATGAATTAATATATTTATGCATCATGACTTGAATAACTTTAGTAGGTGAGGGAATTACTCTATAGCATTGAGTTGTGTATGCTTACTTAGAGATAGCTCCTGCATAGTTATCTTTATCTAGGTCCTAGTCAGTCTTAGAACATGCTTTGACAAACTTTCGAGGCGAAATTGAACTCTACTCATTGTTTGGTTAGCCGACAACTAGTATCCACCCAATTAAACATCAATCCCTAGTTGTCCCATTGAGCCTTCATAAAATTTTATCTTTCTTTTCATTGGCATATAACCCCAACAACCTGCCCTTAGATGTTGTGATACTTTTGGCAAGTCTTATGATCACTAAGGTGAAGAGGTAAGAAGATCAAAGAAAGAAATGCAAAAGACCATGAAGATAATTGAAGTTCTCAAGACCATAATGGTAGTTGATGTTTTCAAGACCATAAGGGTAGTTGATGTTCTCAAGGGTAGTTGAAGTTCACTTACTATCTCCAATATATCAAGACAATATCAACATTAGAGTAACAAATGATTTATCCCTGTTCAAGAAGATTTATGTTACTCCATTCATCCATTATTGGAAGCCCAAGTTGGTACAAACAAGACAACTCTGTTTGAGCTAGAACCCAAAAAGGAAAGAAAGAAAGGAAAAGAAAAAAGAAAAAAAAGAAAAAAAACACAAGAAGAAAACAAAAAGGAAAAAGAAAAATAAAACCTAGAAAGGCGGTTCTGAAAGCCAATTGAGTTCTCTTTTACCTAAAGCAGCAAAAGGCTTCCATTTGGTTCATAAAGACATTTTTTACTTGAATTGGTCCAACTCAACCAAAGATTCAATCAAAATAAAAAAAAAAAAAAAGAAAGACCATTCAGTTCTTGAAAGTTCTGCACTTGACAGTCCTATAAGGAAGAAGGACAAAATGATAAAATGCTTAAAGAAAGGGAAGAGTAAGAGAAATAAAGAAAAGGGAGAAGAAGAAAAGAAACGAATTTGGGAACCAAACTTTTTTGCAAGGGCAAAACTATCCTAATCAAGATCCAGATTGCCTCCAAGCTACCTAAAATTCAAACAAGAAATTTGTAGTGTGAGGGTTTGTCCATTGTGTCACACTAGCTCCAATCTCAAAATGGCCTTCACTTTAACCCATGTCCCTCATAGACCCCATTTCAAGCCTATCAAAGACATGTTGATCTCTCTTGGTAGGTAGAGTCTATTAGTGGAGATAGTTTGGATAAGCATGCCTATGAGATAGATAATATTTAAACTCAAATGAGACCTTTGGCCAAGCAATGTGTATGTGCCTATCTGAAGTGCAACAGTTCTTGCTTAAATAGAAATGATTCCCGAGTTTAGTACGGTAACTAGGGTTGTCATGTTATAGATATGTTAATTTGGAAAAATCAAGTCTTGAGGTACATTGACATTAATTTGGCAAAGCCAACATTTGATTTCAAAATCAAAATTCAAAAAAAAAAAGAGAGTGTTTTGTCATACAAAGCCTTCAAGTTAAGGGAAGTATTTTGAACCTCCAAAGGACACATTGGGCAAAGGAAATGATTATTGGCAAGGTCATGAAGAAGCTATCAACTGACATGCTGAGACATAGTTTGAAATAGATGAATCCCTGACTCTGCTACTTGGGATCTCCACCACTCATGTTTTCAACATCTTGATGATAAAAGCCACAAATGCAAAAGCTTTTGATCATTCCAATGCAAGATTTGAGCAAGCATCAAAATGGAACCAATGAGAACACTTCTGTTGATTACCTCGGTTTGAGTTAATGAAACCGCTGTGAGTATTATCATACATATCATGCATACATGAACATGTCACATCACACTTTCTTATCTTGTATTGTCTATTCTTTATTAAGATAAATGGAAAAAACCTTGTGAAGTAAATAATCAAAAGAAGATATCAAATTAGGGGGGCATAGAAGGCCCATTACCAGAGAAAGTTCCAGTAATTTGCAAAGAGAAGAAATGCGTACTTGTACAAAGAACTAGACAACAAAAACATCAGTCAGAGCCCGCATAGAAAAATCATGGGTTTGGGCCTACACAGGGGGCAAAGTTTCTCCTTTTCAATTTTTTGAGTTTATATACCAAATATTTTCAAACTCACTTGCAAATATTTTGCCACGCAGGGGGCAGGAGAAGATATGAGAGCCAACTAAAAATAGCTGAATTTTTGCAAAAAGGAAGAACAAAAGAATGGAACATTAGAACTCTCAAAAGAATGAAGATGCAAAAGACAAAAGATCATTCCAGCTAAAAGAGCTGAAGTCAGGGAGAAGACCCAGTTTAAAGGATGAAGATCCAATTTCAAGGGTGAAGACCCGATCTCAAAGAAGGAAGGTCCAATGATGAAGATCCATTTTGATGGTGAAAAATCATAATGCATAAAATAGTCAGAGCAGTCAGACTTCTCAAATGATAAAAGGTCAGTCAAACTCAGTCTCGGGTCCAAGTACCCAAATTCAAATTCAATCCGATATTGGGTCCAACTACCAATCTCGGGTCCAAGTACCCAAATCAAATTCATTTTCGGGTCCAAGTACCCAATCTTGGGTCCAAGTACCCAAATCAATTCAAGCTCGGGTCTAAGTACCCAATCTCGGGTCCAAGCACCAATTCTCGGGTCCAAGTACCCAAGCTCGAGTCTAAGTATCCAATCTCGGGTCCAAGAACCCAAATCAATTCAAGCTCGGGTACAAGTACCTATTCTAGGGTCCAAGCACCCATTCTTGGGCCCAAGTATCCAATCTCAAGTCCAAGTACTCAATCTTGGGTCCAAGTACCCAAATCAATTCAATGTCGGGTCCAAGTACCCAAATCAATTCAATCTCGGGTCCAAGTACCCAAATAAAATCAATCTCGAATCCAAGTACCCAATCTCGGGTCCAAGTACCCAAATCAAGCCCAATCATGGGTCCAAGTACCCAAATCAAATCAATCTCGAGTCCAAGTACCCAAATTAAACCAAAATCAATTCAATCTCGGGTCCGAGTACCCAAATCAAATTCTAATCTCAAGTCAAAGTACCCGGTTTAAGATCAAGTATCCGAATCCAACTTAGGATCGAGTATCCCAATTAAGTTTAGGATCGAGTATTCGAATTTAAGTTAGGATCGAGTATCCAAATTCAGTTTAGGATCGAGTATCCAAATAGGATCGAGTATCCAAATCCAGTTTAGGATCGAGTATCCAAATCCAATTTAGGATCGAGTATCCAAGTCCAGTTAGGATCGAATATCCCAATCCAATTTAGGATCGAGTATCCCAATCAAGTTTAGGATCGAGTATCCGAATCCAAGTTAGGATCAAGTATCCAAATTCAGTTTAGGATCGAGTATCCAAATCAAGTTAGGATCGAGTATCCCAATCCAATTTAGGATTGAGTATCCAAATCCAATTTAGGATCGAGTATCCAAATCCAATTTAGGATCGAGTATCCAAGTCCAGTTAGGATCGAGTATCCAAATCCAGTTTAGGATCGAGTATCCAAAGCCAATTTAGGATCAATTATCCCAATCCAATTTTGGATCAAGTATCCAAATCCAGATTAGGATCGAGTATCCAAATCCAGTTTAGGATCGAGTATCCCAATCCAGTTTAGGATCGAGTATCCAAATCCAGTTTGGGATCGAGTATTCAAATCCAGTTTAGGATCGAGTATCCAAGTCCAGTTAGGATCGAGTATCCCAATCCAATTTAGGATCGAGTATACAAATCCAATTTAGGATTGAGTATCCAAATCCAGTTAGGATCGAGTATCCGAATCCAGTTTAGGGTCGAGTATCCAAATCTAATTTAGGATCAAGTGTCCAAATCTCTCGGGTCCAGAACGCAAAACCTCAACCTACTCAAAAATTAAGTCTTATTGCTTTTCACTCTCTTTCACTAAAGTTTCAGATCATTCAAGCAGGGGAAAAACTGTAGACCGTTAATTTTTGACCCAGTCCGGTCCAATATATTTTAATTAGTTCAAAATAATTTTTGTGTTCTCCAATATATTTTAGTTAGTCCAAAATAATTTTTATGGTATCTTAATTAATTTTAATATTCAATTTTAGTAAAAAATGGTGAAATGAATAAAAATTCAAAAATAAAAAAAATAACAAAAAAAAATCAGGGACGAAAAAATCAGCGATAAAAAAATCGTTGCCGAAAGTCAGCGCGGGCCCGTGGGCATTTCGCTCGCAGGAAATTCCTGCGAGCGAAATGGCCTAGGCCATTTCCCCTGCAAAATTTTTCTGCGGGCAAAATGCCAGCAGAAAAATTTTTTCTGCGCAGTTTTTCCGCTGCAGTTTTTTTTCGCCAACAAAATTTTTCCGACGCAAATTTTCCGCAACCTAATGCAATTAGGTTTCAGTTTCCTTTTCTTATTGAATATTGTATGCCATGAATAATTAGAATTACCCATAGAATTCTTCTATAAATATGGACTAAACAACACAAAAAGGGAGGAAATAAGGAAGAAAATTGGATAAAAACTTGAACAAAAAGTGGAGACCGAATCAATGAAGGAAAACCTTGGACCAAGCTGATTTTTTGAGACAGCCGAAAAACACTTCAAGCAATTCAAAGGAAAAAAGGCTTGTCTTTGACCTTGTTCATCCAAGAAGCAATTTTTGGTGAAACTTACAAAATAAGGTTTGAATTCTTAATTTCTTTTATTTTGTCACAGTAGCTAGATCTCATAATTGTTTCTTTTAAATTAAAAGCCTCATCACCTCAATTCACCTTTTCTAAAGTATGAAAATCTTAAATCGTTGCTTTATTTTTCTAAAAGTTTAAAGATATTATTTTTATTTCTTTAAAACCCCAAAACCAAGATTTACATCCCAAATTATCAAAACCCAAAATTGTGTTCTGCTTCCTTAAAAATATCTTTTTGCTCTTATAAACTTTAAATCTTTTGTTTAAATTCATAAAACATAATGAAATTGTCAATTGTCTTTCCAAATCCTAAAATAAAATTCATTACCCGAAACCCTAAATTCAAAAATCCTAAAACCCTAATTCAACTCCAAAACCTAAAATAGTGAACCCTAACCTCCTTAAAACCTTAAACCTTAATTTTTTTGAAACCCTTATCCTTTAAAACTTTAAAAAACCATATAAACACAAATATTTAATTTTACACAGTAAGCTTGAAACCATAATTTGATGAGTAACCGTAAACCACAAATCAAAAGTATTTTGAAGAGCCCAAACCCTAGTTTCATGATTTCACCATCCAAATATTAATTTAGTTAATCAAAGAGCTTTATCAACCTTTTGAAACATAAAACCTTGATCTATTTTAATTCCTTTAAAAACTCAAAGTAGCTATAATTTAGATTTTTATTTGCTTTATTCAATTCTATATTTGATATGCTTTGATTTATTTTATATGCCTTAATTTATTTAAGTTCAATGCTTGGTTTATTTTATTTATCATGGATGGATGTTTACTTTCTATTGATATTTAATACCTTTGATGTATGATTCATTTATTTTGAATGGTTATTTACTTTTATCAATTTATTAAGATTTTCAAATGTTGTAAGAGGTATGTTTCCACTTGGTGGGTACCTCATTAGTTAAATATCATTTAATTTAAATTGCTTTTATGTTTTAGAACCAATGTAAAGGACATGTTTCTACCTTCCGGTGGGTGTCCTATTTAGGCATGGGATGTAAGGACATGTTTCCATCTTTGGATGGGTGTCCATTTATTTGTTTTGTTTGGACATTATTTTGATTTTAATATAATGATGCTTTATTTCAATTATTGTGTGTAATATGGATAATATTATTATACTTAAGAATTTTATAATATTAAGACCTGTAAAGGAGGCCGGTTCTAATGAACCGGGCGTTGTGGGGTTGCTGGGCCATTTCTCACCTTCCCCACACGTACCCAACTTTCCAAATCCATTAGGGGGTTGGGGATTCCTTAGGAATTGAGTCATCCACCCCTTTCTTTTTCCCAGCCCGTCCGGGTGGTGACTCCATTTTCTCCAGACTTAGGTCCGTGTTCTCTAAGGCCCTGAGCCTAAATAGTGCCGAAGTCACAAGAACCATTCCACAGGGAGTGGGGGCAAAAATCCCCGCTCACAATAAGGTTTCCAACTAAGGGGAAGAAATGATCCATATTTGAACACCTATAATTCCAATTAGAGAAACCAATCTAATTTTTCTAGGAAACATCAACAACAATTTCCACCTTTTCAATCCTTTCAACCTTATCAAAGAGGTCCTCACTTTCATGGACAATCATCAAATCAAGATCAATTAAAGAAACCCACATTGGAAGATAATTTGAATGCTTTTATTCAAATTAGCACACAAAATTAATAGGTGAATAATAAGAGGTTTGATTCTTTGTATACATCATAAAAGAATGTGGAAACTCAAGTTGGGCAATTGAAAAACTAGCTTCAAGCACACCAAAAGGGGGAAATTTCCAAGCCAACCATAGCAAGCCAAGGCAATCACACTTTTATGGACTAGAAAGGTAATAGATAACAAAATTGGTGATTTTTTAATTATAGGTACTAATCAAGAAGAGAATGGTAAGGAGATATAGGCTAATCTAGATCAATAAAGTCAATCAAAGGAGGAGGAGAACATAGAGGCATCAACTTCACCAAAGTTGCATAAATCTTCTAACCCTTACAGACCACCAATTCCTTTCCCAAGTAGATTGAAAGGTGAGAAGCAATATAAGCAATTTTTTGAAATATACATCATGTTTTTCAAGATAAGTATAAATCTTCCCTTACTTAAGATGATTAAGAGCATGCCAACTTATACCAAAATTTTCAAAGAACTGATCGCCAAAAAGAAAAGGTATGAACCTAATGAAAAGGTGATGGTTTCAGAGGTAGCAAGTGCTGTTTTACAACATAAGTTACCTCCTAAGCTAAAGGACCCTAGAAGTTTTGTTATTAGTATCTCTATAGGGAATGAGAAAGAAAAACCTGGCATGTGTGACTTAGGAGGTAGTATAAATTTGATGCCTTATTCAATTTATTTGCAATTAGAGCTTGGGAAACTTAAACAAAACAAGATGGTCTTACAATTGGCAGATAGAACTCTTAGATTCCCTAAGGGAATTATGGAGGTGTACTTGTTCAAGTTGGGGGTTTAATAGTTCCTATGGACTTTATTGTCCTTGACATGGGGGAAGAGATTCCTAAGGATACTAAAAACACAATTTTGTTAGGAAGGCCTTTCATGGCTATAACTAACACCTTGATAGATGTTAAAAATGGGAAACTATCCATGACTATTTTAGGACAAACTGTAGTATTTTCAATTTTCAAAACTCTTCCTATGCTCACTTCTGTTGTTTATGAAAATTGTTCTTTTTTTTTTATTGTACTGATCTTGCGTTAAAGATGTTTTCTTGCAGAACAGTGGTAAAGACAAGCTTGAGATGGCCTTGACATTGGGAAAAGAAGTTAAAGTTTCTAATGTAGGAAATGAGGAGTGCAAGTTGATGTTAGATGGTGAAATCGATGAGAGGGGGTTTGATGATACTAAGAATGAAAAAGGTTATTACCAAGTTCGTATAGCACCAGAGGAGGATCAACCCAAGACAACCTTCACATGCCCTTTTAGGACATTTACTTTCCGGAGGATGCCATCCGAAATTTACAATGTAGCGGGTACCTTTAGAGTTGCATGTTATCCATCTTTTCAGACATGGTAGACAAATTCATTGAGGATGAAAGTAGAACTTTGTATCCTACATGGGAATGATGGAAATCAGGTTTTACCTAAAACTCCCTTTCTTTGAATTCATGCATGTTCACATTAGGGACAATGTGAATCTTTAAGTGTGGGGTGCAAAGTTTTTACTTTTAACTTATCTTTGTTAAGTTTTAGTAATGTAATATTTTTCTTTGAATAAATAAATTTTGAAAAGCTGAATAATTATAAGATTTTTAATAGTTGACCTTTAAAATTTTTGAAGCATGAATTTGAGAACTGAATAGAATTGATACTTATTGTCAACTAAAATTTGTCATTCTTGGCATTACCTTTAAATTGTGAGAATTTGAGCCATTTAAGTTGAATGCCAATTTATTATTTTTGTGTGCGAGCATTCTTGATTGATATATTGCTAGAACTTGCTTATTTTAAGACCACATGAAAATTTCAATTAGGCATCAACATGATTAAGGCTTTTAGAAATACCCATTTAGCTTAAAAGGTCATTCTTTAATATGTCTTTAGTAAGCCAATTTTGAGCCTATTTCATTTTCCCATTTCTTTCTTTTCATAGTACATTAGTCATGAACCATTTTGTTCCATTTCTTGTCCTTTCATTGGGAGTAAGAGCATTTGAAGTATTTAGTAATTGAAGTTATTGTGTCAATTAAAGTGTGGGGTTAAATTTAGTAGGTTGAAAGTTGCAAATAAACACTTTGTAATTGCTTTTTTTCATTATCAGATTTTCTTCTTCCTTATGTTATTGCTAAAGTAAGCCTAAAAATAGGAATCAATTCAAATTCTACTTTGTTTTGAATTCTAAAAAAAGAAAAATAAAAAGAAAAGAAAGAAAAAGAAAAATAAATTAGAAATTATTGTTCTTGTAGTTAAGGTTGGAAGCGTGGGTATGATCTTTGCAATAAAATGAAAGGATTCTACATTCTTTTGTAAAGGGTATTCTAGCGTCAAGTGTTAACTGAGTAGAGGTTGTTTTTGAGATTGTTCGGTCACATGTATGTTTGGTTACTTCATTTTTGAAGTACTCTTAAACTTAATGAATAGCTCACATTCCCAAATGTCATACCTTTATCTCATGCCCCATTACAACCAAATGAAAAGGTCTTATGATTAATGCTTGATTCTAATTAAGTGGTGGAGATTTGATTGATAAACAAGCCTATGGAGATATTTTTTCAATGAATGTTGAGAGTGCAAACACCACCTTGATTGAACACTTAAGAGATTTTGTGAGTGAGTTACAACCTTTGGTATGCATAGAAGGCCATTGAATTTCATGAATACTAATTTTATTTGATTTGATAATGATTATGGACATTATAAGAAGGGAATTCTTGATGTTAACTTATAACTCTTGAGCTTAATAAATTCTTTCTAGTCTTGTTTCATTTGTAACTTTGCTTGGGGATAAGCAAAGAATTATGTGTGGGGTAATTGTTATAATCATTTTTATATGTGCTTTTAGGATGGATTTGTTTACTTTTTAGTTGTTTTCTAAATAGTTTGTTTAAGTTTGTTGTTAGGTTTTATGTTTTAGGTTGAAGAAGGGGATTCATGAAAAAAGAGACAATAAAGTGTGCTAAGTCTATATTTGGAAGCAAATTTTAGATGAAATATACAACACGGCCACACCATGTCAAGTCCTGGCCATGTCTCTCAATTGCAAGAAAAATAATGGACAAGGTTTCAAGGCAAAATTGAACACATGCTAGTGTCCTAGACATGTTCCTCATAAGGACAAGTTGGAATTAATTCAGAATTAGACATTGCCTAAGGTCTTGGCCATGTCTCTACCCATGTCTCATCATCTTGGCCATGTCTCTGCCCATGTCTCATCGTCTTGGCCATGTCTCTACCCATGTCTCCTCGTCTTGGGCATATCTCTGCCCATGTCTCATCGTCTTGGTCGTGTCACTAACCATGTCACATGACATGACCAGAACAACTTAAAGCTTGGTCGTGTCTATCATAAGAAATTGAATTTTAGACAGATTTGAACATGTTCACTCATCTTGGCCGTGTCACATTAGACATGGCCAAGACAAGAGCTGACTTGGTCGTGTTCTACCTTAAAAGAAAAAGAACAAGCATGATTCAAGTAGTGATGAACATGGTCACATGTCTTGGCCTTGTCCAAAGTGAAGTTAAAGAGACACGACCAAGACAAGACCATCCTAGCCATGTCCCATCCCAAGAAAAAAAGAAGAAAATTAAGGCAGTATTGAACACATGCACACATCTTAGCCATGTCTAAGGAGAAATTAAAGAGACACGACCAAGATAATCCAAACTTGGCCATGTCTATGAAAGATTCCTTTTGATTTTTAAACATTTTATAGGACAGAGATAGAGCAAAAAACACATAGTGGAGCACAAACATGAGCTACTTTTTTAAAAGAAAACTTATGAAATTGATAAAAGAAGAAAAAGGACGAGACAAAGGATAGTGGTGAGGATGGAGCTAAGATTTTTCTATTCAAAAATTAGTTATAGCTGGGACTCTTAAGAATTTTTTTAGGAGATTGTATGGGCACAAAAAGGCAGTGGCTGGAGTTCAAAAGGGGAGATATCAATTCTAAATTTAGTTTGAGGATGGACTCTTAAACTCTTGGAGAGAATTGGTATTGGGGGCACAAATTTTCTATTTTGGAGTTGAGAGAATGGGACTTGGAGAGATTTTTCATTTTCATGTCTCAAAGATAGAAGGAGTAATTTGCAAGGCTTGAAGGAGGCTTGGTGGTTCTTCATCAATTTCAAGTGGAGGTGGAGGAAGAATAAGAAGTTCAAACTCTAGTCATCTTCATGAGGGGTTTTTCTATTATCTCAATTAATTCATTTTCCATATTTTGTTGTTAATATACATTAATATTTTAATGAAGATTTGTGATTTGAATTCTATTGAGATGAGTTTTTATTTTGATTTGATGATGAGCTAAATTACCCTGCCCGAGATTTATAGTAGATTTGATTAAATGACTTGATGCATTATTTCCATTAATATACCTCGTTATTAGTTGATTGCATTGGATTGTATGTTAGATTGATAGATTGGCCACCTATTAATCTCTATCTATTGAATGAAGGATCGAAAGGTGAAATTTGATATTGGAACTATACATTCAACTACCCTAAGAATGAATTAGAAATATATGTTTTAGGGTGTACATAATTTGTAAGTTAAAAATAATTAGTTTTTGTTAATTCATGAATGTGAGAACTCATGAATTGATAATTTCTAATTAATACTAAGAAAAAAATATTAAGTTACATGGTTATATTAATGGATAATTAAAAATTAAGCTTTGATTAAATCGATCTATAAATCCTAGGTACCATTTCAAGAATTTAAATTAATCTTGTGCAACCATTACTCATTTCACTTTTAAATTATAAAAACTTTTCACCATTTCAACACTACATACTCAATCTTTAAATTTATTGTTTCAATCAAACTATTACCAACAAATATATTTTTTGTGAGAAGACCTTGGGTTGTTCCACCATTTACTACAATTACCTCATATACTTGCGAGTGTCGCTTTTAGTAGTATTAAGTAGAGTGCAACACTAGGAAAGCTGAATTTATTTCTTGAAAAAAATTCTAATAATGAATTCTTTTATTCTTAAATGAATGGATCAAATATTGAATGAATTAAAGCTTAGGAGGATGCTTGCTTTTATAGGCGGTTTGGAAGCTTCTTAATGGAGAAAAGCTGGAGCACATTTTTTTTTTCAATTTGTCCTTAAGATATGGAGAGATTTTCTCCTTAAAATCAGAAAACCAGCTTTTGAGTTCCCATGGGCGTTGCTTTTTATACCATGGTCATGGCATAAGTGGATATGAGCTGACTCATGCATTTTTTTTCAATTTGGCAATGTTTGTTTGATTCACACTAGCATGGCTTTTTAGTGCCAAAACCATGGATTTTGTTATGCTTCTAGAACTTTAGCCCCTTTTTTCCTTCTTTTATGAATAGTAAGCAAACTAACCCCATGGGTGTGGCTTTTGATTGCCGCGACCGTGGGTTTGAATTCTTCTTTAGAGTTTCTCTTTTTCTTCTTCTCTCTTTTTGGTAGGTTCAAGTTGAAATCCAGGGTCATGGTATTTGAGGCCATGGGCGTAGGAATTGAATTTTTGCATACTTTTTCTCTAATTTCACATTACTTTTAATTAAGACATTGCATCTTGACTTTCATGCTAAAATAAGAAGAATTTTAACTTCAAGAAAGAAAATTCATCAAATTAATTTTGAAAGCAATTAAAAACAGGGTTAGAATTATCCAAAATATTAGTCAAAATATGGCTCTATTAACTCCCCCAAACTTAACCCATTGCTTGTCCTTAAGCAATTCAAAATCCTTCACAATAGACTTCATCATATGTCATATTTATATACATAAATTTAAAGAAATGAAAATTTTAAAATTTAAATCGAAACTCAGCTTCATAATCATACTTATCTCATTCTTACCTCTTTTGCTTAAGAAATTTAATTGGATGAAATCAATTGTTGGACTTTGATAGACAAATTATTTTTATAAAAACTTACATATTTAATTGAACTTTCTCCACTAATAGACCTTATTAATTAAAGGAAAATCGAAAGGGTAAATGTTAAAATAATGCTTGATAAGTTAGGTTACTTATCTTTTGAAATATTTCTCAATAAAGCTCTATTTTTTGATATTTGGAGAATCCTTCATTTTAGCTCCTTTCGTGTCTTTCCTGTGCTAGAATTAAGGGAATATATACATTATTATTAATTTTCTCTTTCTTTTTATACATATCTTTACTTTCTCCCTCGAACTTGAATTTAGGAATCTATATGCAGGAGCCATAGTACTTTGCTTTGCTTATCTCCAAATTAAGTAAATAATAAGAGACAATAGATCAAAAGATAATTAGCTATAAATAGGTAGATGTAGACCCTTAATTTTTTTACCTAGTCTGGTCCAATATATTTTAGATAGTCCAAAAAATTTTTTATGGTATCTTGATTAATTTTAATATTTATTTTAGTAAAAATGATGAAAAAAAATGGAGACGAAAAAATCGACTACAAAAAAAATCGTTGCGAAAGTCAGCGCAGGCCCGTGGGCATTTCGCCTGCAGGCCCATTTTGCCAGCTTTTTCGCCAGTGCAATTTTTCCTGTGGCAGATTTTTTTGCCAGCGCAATTTTTCCACAGCAGTTTTTTTTTGCTAGTGAAATTTTTTCGATGCAAATTTTCTGAAAACCTAATACAATTAGGTTTTGGTTTCCTTTTCTTATTCAATATTGTATGCCGTGAGCAATTAGGAAAAAACCATAAAAATTTCTATAAATAAGAATAATTACAACACAAAGAAAAAGCAGAAATTGGGACAAAATTGGGATTTTGAAATCGAATCTGTGAAGGAAAACTTCAATCAAGCTGATTTTTTGATAGAAGAAAAGCAATTCAAACCATTCATCAAAGGTGGCAACTGCCTTTGCTTTTGTTCATCAAGAAATATGATTTTTGGAGGAACCATCAAAAAGAGGTATGTATTAAATTCTTTTTGTTATATTTTTCACAGTAGCTTAATTTATGAAATTGTGTTCTTTTAATTCAAAAATCCCAGAACCTAATCCCTTTTGTTCAAAGTTTAAAAATCTTAAATCATGGCTTTATTTTCCAAAAAATTAAAGCTATAAGTTTTATTTCTTCAAAATCCCAAAACTCTAATTTACTTTCCAAATTATCAAAACCATTAAATTATGTTATATTTTTTTTAAAAAGCCCTAAAAACATCTTTTCTATATATAAAAACTTTAATTTGTTTGGTTTATTTTCATAAACTTCATAAAATTATCAATGATTTACAAATTCTAAAAACTTAATTCTAAAGAACACTAAACCCTAATTCTAGAACACTAAACCCTAATTCAACTTTAGAATCAAAACAATAATTCCTTTAAAACCTAAGTCCTAATTTTTCTAAGCCCTAATTCTTTAAAATTTTAAAACCATATTTAGACATAGTAAGCTTAAATACCCTTATTCATTAACCATAAATCACAAAATCTAAGTGTTTTAAAGTGTTCAAACCCTAATTTCATGATTTTATATCACAAACACTAATTTGGTTAATCAAAGAGTTTTACCAACCTTTTAAAACATAAAATCTTTAATCCATTTTAATTCCCTTAAAATCACAGTAGCCTAAATTCCATAAATTCCAAATCCCTAAACACATGAAATAAAGTACCCTAAATGGAAACATAAGCTATAATTTAGATTTTTATTTGCCTTATTTAATTCTATATTTGATTATGCTTTGATTTATTTTATATGCTTTAATTTATTTAAGTTCAATGCTTGGTTTATTTAATTTGTCATGGATAGATGTTTACTTTCTATTATTATTTAATAACTTTGATGGATGATTTAGTCAAGATGAATGATTTATTTATTATGAATGGTTATTTACTTTTATCAATTTATTTAGATTTCCAAATTTTGTAAGAGGTATGTTTCCACTTGGTGGGTACCTCATTAGTTAAATATCATGTAATTTAAATTGCTTTTCTATTTTAGAACCTATGTAAAGGGCATGTTTCTACCTTTCGGTGGGTGTCCTATTAAGGCATGTGATGTAAGGACATGTTTCCATCTTCGGATGGGTGTCCATTTATTTTTTTTGCTTGGACCTTGCTTTGATTTTAATATATTGATGCTTTCTTTTAATTATTGTGTGTAATATGGATAATATTGTTATACTTAAGAATTTTATAATATTAAGACCTGTAAAGGAGGCCGGTTCCAATGAACCGGGCGTTGTGGGGGTGCTGGGCCATTTCTCACCTTCCCCACACATACCCAACTTTCCGAACCCATTAGGGGGTTGGGGATTCCTTAGAAATCGAGTCATCCACCCCTTTCTTTTTCCCGGCTCATCCGGGTGACGACTCAATTTTCTCCGAACTTAGGTCCGTGTTCTCTAAGGCCCCGAGCCTAAACAGTGCCGAAGTTGCAAGAACTATTCCACCTAGAGTGGGGGGCGAAAATCCCCGCTCACAGTGGCGACTCCACTGGGGATAAGAGAAGTTGATTCCGTTGGTCTTTATATCTATTCTTTCTTATAATGATATTATCAATTGCATCAATTAGATTGCATCGTGTGCGTGAGTTAGGACGCCCATGTTACCCGTGTTGTGTTATGTAAGGGATACCATACTTTCACTCAAGGTATGGAGATCAAGCATGGCATAACCACTCATAGCCTCTTACCATTTGGTATATACTTGCTATGGGAACCTAAGCCTTTTCACCCAAAGACTAAAGCTCATGTAATTGGCCTAGTTACTTTCCTTAGGTTTTACCCCAAATGCATGTTGTTTGACTATGGTTAATTTATCTTGGCTTAAATCATGGCTTATTTGGTTTGTTGTTTTTTTAATATGACCCAAGTACATTGTAAGCTCAAAATAAATTTTTCTTTAGAAAATCCAAAAGACCAAAGCTATTTTCAATACTTTTCAAGATGGTCTTTGGGCATAAAACTTTTCTAAAAACAAATTAAAAAATTTTTGGCCCATGGCCCAAATCTAAGCCCAAAATCCATTTTTTCTAAAATCTTTTACAATGGGCTTAGAAATAAAACTATTTTCACCCAACCTTTTCTTACACGGAGCTTGCAAAAATATTTAGGTCAATTATGAAATACCAAAAATCAATTGTGGGCCTAGTTTATACTAAGAATAAATTAACCATGGGCTTGTTTTTGGCATGAATCATTAGTTACCTTTTTCAAGTGAGAAATCTATTTATAATAAACCTCATAATTTAGTTTTAATCTAATATAGCTACTTTAGTTGGTTGAATGGATTAAAACCTAATTAATGGGAATTATCATGGATTGATTTCCATTTTCGAAAATATAACTATTGGTTGAAAAATTCGAGGGAATTATTCAAAAACAAGGTACCCCATGTTGGTATTTTGTTAACCATATACCTAGGAAAAGAGACTCGCCATTCGTGTGTGGATGTTTTAAGGTTGGAAGGAACATCCTAGTTATCCTTGTTTGTTGATTGTTTGTGCATATATACATACTCTCATATTATTGATCCTCTCTGGCTCACAGTCCTGGATTACGAGAGTTCAAAAGCTTACAATAATCTAACCTACACTAGAGACGAAGTATCTAGCAATGACTCAATCACTTGCTCACCAAAAATAATGGATCCCGAACAAATTCAAAGAATGGTGGATGATGCCCTCAATTCCAAGATTGAAGAAATAAAAGAGGCCATGGCCGAGACCATAAAGAATCAACTAGTTGCAATTTTAGGAAACAATGCCGAAGCATCTGCTAGCACCAAGAAAGTCAAGAGGAAGGCTAAAATTGATGAATTAGCTTTTGATGATGATAAGATGATCATTGATGATGATGATTGGGCTCAATACTACCAAGATCCTCAAGACAAAAAGGAGCCGAAGGTTATTGAGAAGGCAACTTTTGAAAAGACCGAAGTTTCTGATGTTGAGAAGATGATCGCTGATTTAAAAAAGAAATTTGAGAAGAAACTGAAAACCGAAGAAATGTCTGAAGTCGACAAATTGTTTGAGCTAGATGAAGAAGTTCTGTACAAGTTCAAGATGTCATCTTTTGCGAAGTACGATGGAACCGAAAATCCTCATCTCCATGTGAAGCAGTATATCACTGCTATGCAGTCTGCCCGAGCTACTAAGTCTCAAACTCTAAGGTACTTTATGCTCTCATTGGACCCAGTTGTCCAAAATTGGTTCAATACCTTAGATGATGAACACAAAAGAATTGGGATCTACTATACAAGGCCTTCATCCAATAATATGGGTATAATGTCGAGTTGGAAGTTACCTTAATGGAAGTTGAGTCCATTAGGCAACGGCCAAATGAGAATTTTGTGGACTATGTGAAACGATGGAGAAATAAGGCCACTTTGCTTAAGAAAAGGCCCGACGAATCTGATCAAATAAGGATGATCGTGAGAGGCATTCTGCCTAATCTCCGTGAAATGATGTCTCACACCCTTATAAGGGATTTCAAAGATCTTCTCCAAGCTGGTCTACAAATTGAAGAGTGAAAAAGGGAGAAGAATCGCTTTTCAATAAAAAGGAATGAGAAAGGGAACTACCAGTCGGGCAATCAAAGCACACAAAAAGAAGTTGATGATAATGCCACAAGTCAAGGAGGAATGAGGCAGTTTTCAGAATTAGGGAAGCCACTGTCTTGGGTTCTCAATAAGCTACAAAAGACGAGATTGTTACAACCCTTGACTCCTCGTCCTTTGCCTAATCCTCTTCCACCTAACTTTGATACTAGTGCATTTTGCCAATTCCATCAAAGGCCTGGACACAAAACGGACAATTGTATGAAGTTGAGGCATGAGATCCAGAATTTAATTGATAATGGCAAGTTGCCTGAGCCGGACAAGCCCAATACCAAAGTAATCCATTTCCAAGGTTCAACAGGGTGCCACCACCAGCAGTCTTCATGGTAGGAAAAGGATTGGAAGAAGATTTTGTTTTATCATCCTTTCAAGATGGGGATATTGAAGATATGAAACGAAAAGAAGCCTAACTCAATGAACTTTCCTTAGCTTAGATGTTGCTTTTTAATCTTACTTTCTTTAATATTTTGGAACTATTGTGTTTTTCAAATTTAAAGTTGCTTGAATAAATTACTTTCAACAAAATTTTTGTTGGTCTTTGTTCATTTTGGTGCTCAACCAATGAGGAATCTAGCTTAATAATTCATGAATTAATATATTTATGCATCATGACTCGAATAACTTTACTAGGTGAGGGAATTGCTCTATAGCATTGAGTTGTGTATGCTTACTTAGAGAGGGCTCCTGCATAATTACCTTTGTCTAGGTCCTAGTCAGTCTTAGAACATGCTTTGACAAACTTTCGAGGCGAAATTGAACTCTGCTTATTTAAGAGAGAAATGATATAGGCATTGTTTGGTTAGCCAACAACTAGTATCCACCCTATTAAATATCAATCCCCAGTTGTCCCTTTGAGCCTTCATAAAATTTTAGCTTTCTTTTCATTGGCATATAACCCTAACAACCTACCTTGAGCTGTTGTGATACTTTTGATGAGTCTTATGATCACTAAGAGGAAGAGGCAAAAAGATCAAAGAAAGAAATGAATACCATGAAGATAGTTGAAGTTCTCAAGACCATGAGGGTAGTTGATGTTTTTAAGACCATAAGGGTAGTTGTAGTTTTTTTAATATCTCCAATATATCGAGACAACATCAGAGTAACAAATGATTTATCCCTGTTAAAGGAGATTTATGTTACTCCACTCATCCATTATTGGAAGCCCAAGTTGGTACAAACAAGACAACTCTGTTTGAGCTAGGACAAAAAAAAACAAAAAAAAAAGAAAAAAGAAGAAAAAAACAAAAGAAGAAAACAAAAAGGAAAAAGAAAAATAAAACCTAGAAAGGCGGTTCAGAAAGCCAACTGAGTTCTCTTTTACCTAAACAGCAAAAGGCTTCCATTTGGTTCATAAAGACATTTTTACTTGAATTGGTCCCAACACAACCAAAGAGTCAAACAAAATCAAAGAAAAAGGAGGAAGACCATCCAGTTCTTGAAAGTTCTGTACTTGATAGTCCTACAAGAAAGAAGGACAAAATGATGAAAGAAAGGGAAGAGTAAGGAAAGAGAAAGAAGAAGGAAGAGTAAGAAAAATAAAAAGAAAGAAAAGGGAGAAGAAGAAAAGAAACAAATTTGGGAACCAAACTTTTTGCAAGGGCAAAAATTGTCCTAATCAAGATCCAGTTAATGCCAAGAAGATAGAAGGAATTTGGAGCCTAGCAAGATTGCCTCCAAGCTGCCTAAAATTCAAACAAGAAATTTATAGTGTGAGGGTTTGTCCATTGTGTCACATCAGCTCCTATCTCAAAATGGCCTTCATTTAACCCATGTCCCTCATAGACACCATTTCAAGCCTATCAAAGACCTGTTGATCTCTCTTGTTAGGTAGAGTCGATTAGTGGAGATAGTTTGGATAAGCATGCATATGAGATAGACAATATTTAAACTCAAATGAGACCTTTGGCCAAGTAATGTGTATGTGCCTATTTGAAGTGCAACAATTCTGGCTTAAATAAAAATGATTCCCGAGTTTCGTACGGTAACTAGGGTTGTCATGTTATAGATATGTTAATTTGGAAAATCAAGTCCTGAGGTACATTGACATTGATTTGGCAAAGCCAACATTTGATTTCAAAATCAAAATTCAAAAAATTCAAAAAATTCAAAAAATGTTTTATCATACAAAGCCTTCAAGTTAGGGGAAGTATGTTGAACCTCCAAAGGACACATTGGGAAAAGGAAATGATTATTGGCAAGGTCATGAAGAAGCTATCAACTGACATGCTGAAACATAGTTTGAAATAGATGAATCCCTGACTCTGCTGCTTGGGGTCTCCATCCTTCATATTTTCAACATCTTGAAGATAAAAGCCATAAATGTGAAGCAGTGTGTCATTCCAATGCAAGACCTAAACGAGCATCTGAAAGGAACCAATAAGAACACTTCTGCTGATCACCTTGGTTTGTGAGTCAATGAAACCACTCAAACACCCTGCGAAATAAAGAATCAAAAGAAGATATTTAATCAAGAGGGCATGGAAAGCCTATTTGCTTGTGGAAGCTCCAGTCATTTTGCAAAGGAAGAAATACGTGCTTACGCGACGAACTAGATGGCAAAGACATCAATCAGAGCCCGCATGGAAAAATCTTGGGTTGGAGCCTACACAGGGGGCAAAGTTTCTCCTTTTAAATTTTTTATACTGAATATTTTTAAACTCACTTGTATTTCGCCACGCAGGGGGGAAGGAGAGGATACAAGGTCCAATTAAAAATAGTTGAATTTTTGTAAAAAGGAAGAACAAAAGAATGGAACATCAGACTTCTCAAAATACAAAAGATCAGTCCACCTAAAAGAGCTGAAGCCAGGGAAAACAATTTCAAGGGTGAAGATCCAATTTCAAGGGTGAAGACCCGATCTCAAAGAAGGAAGATCCATTTTCAAAGGTGAAGATCCATTTTGAGGGCAAAAAACCACAATGCATAGAATAACAGGAGAATTCAGACTTCTCAAATGATAAAAGGTCAGTCAAACTCAATCTCGGGTCCAAGCACCCATTCTCGGGTCCAAGTACCCAAGCTCGGGTCTAAGTACCCAATCTCGGGTCCAAGTACCCAAATCCAATTCAAGCTTAGGTCTAAGTACCCAAATCCAATCAATCCCGGGTCCAAGTACCCAATCTCGGGTCCACATACCCAAATCCAATCAATCTCGGGTCTAAATACCCAATCTCAGGTCCAGGTAGCCAAATCAATTCAAGCTCGGTCCAAGTACCCAATCTCGGGTCCAAGTACCCAAATCAATCCATTCTCGGGTCCAAGTACCCCAAATCAAATCAGTCTCGGGTCCAAATACCCAAATCCAATTAATCTCGGGTCCAAGTACCCAAATTCAAACCAAATAAATTCAATCTCGGGTCCAAGTACTCATTCTCGGGTCCAAGTACCCAAATCAAATCAATCTCGGGTCCAAGTACCCGATCCTGGGTCCAAGTACCCAAATTCAATCCAATCTCGGGTCCAAGTACCCAAATCAAATCAATCTCGGGTCCAAGTACCCAATCCTGGGTCTAAGTACCCAAATTCAATCCAATCTCGAGTCCAAGTACCCAAATTCAATCCAATCTCGGGTCCAAGTACCCAAATCAAATCAATCTTGGGTCCAAGTACCCAAATCAATTTCAAGCTCGGGTCCAAGTACCCAATCTTGGGTCCAAGTACCCAAATCAAGTTCCGTCTCAGGTCCAAGTACCCAAAACAAATTCAAATAACCATCTCATCAAAAATTAAGTCTTGTTGCTTTTCACTCTCTAAAGTCTTAGATCGTTCAAGCAGGGGGCAAACTGTAGACCCTTAATTTTTGACCCAGTCCGGTCCAATATATTTTAGTTAGTCCAAAATAATTTTTATGGTATCTAGATTAATTTTAATATTTATTTTAGTAAAAAAAATGGTGAAATGAATAAAAAATCAAAAATAAAAAATAAAAAAATTGGTGACGAAAAAATCATCGCCGAAAGTCAGCGCGGGACCGTGGGCATTTCGCCTGCAGGAGTTTCATGCGGGCAAAATGGCCTGGCCATTTCGCCTGCAGGAATTTCCTGCAGGCAAAATGGCCTGCAGGCCCATTTCACCCGCAGTTGTGGCAGCTTTTTTGCCATCGCAATTTTTCCCGCGACAAATTTTTTTGCCAGCATAATTTTTCCGCAGCAGTTTTTTTTTCGCCAGCGAAATTTTTTCAACGCAAATTTTCCGACACCTAATACAATTAGGTTTTGGTTTCCTTTTCTTATTCAATATTGTATGCCGTGAGCAACTAGGAAAAAACCATAAAAATTTCTATAAATAAGCATAATTACAACACAAAGAAAAAGCAGAAATTGGGATGAAATTGGGATTTTGAAACCGAATCTGTGAAGGAAAACTTCAATCAAGCTAATTTTTTGAGAGAAGAAAAGCAATTCAAACCATTCATCAAAGGTACCAACTGCCTTTGCTTTTGTTCATCCAAGAAAAATGATTTTTGGAGGAACCATCAAAAAGAGGTATGTATTAAATTCTTTTTGTTATATTTTTCACAGTAGCTTAATTCATGAAATTGTGTTCTTTTAATTCAAAAATCCCAGAACCTAATCCCTTTTGTTCAATGTTTAAAAATCTTAAATTGTGGCTTTTTTTTCCAAAAATTTAAAGCTATTAGTTTTATTTCTTCAAAACCCCAAAACTCTAATTTACTTTTCAAATTATCAAAACCCTTAAATTATGTTCTGTTTCTTTTCAAAATCTAAAAACATCTTTTCTATTTATAAAAACTTTAATTTTTTTGGTTTACTTTCATAAACTTCATAAAATTATCAATGATTTACAAATTCTAAAAACTTAATTCTAAAGAAGACTAAACCCTAATTCTAGAACATTAAACCCTAATTCAACTTTAGAATCAAAACAAGTGAACCCTAAGTCCTAATTTTTCTAAGCCCTAATTCTTTAAAATTTTAAAACCATATTTAGACACAGTAAGCTTAAATACCCTTATTCATTAACTGTAAATCATAAAATCTAAGTGTTTTAAAGTGTTCAAACCCTAATTTCAAGATTTTATATCACAAACACTAATTTGGTTAATCAAAGTGTTTTACCAACCTTTTAAAACATAAAATCTTTAATCCATTTTAAATCCCTTAAAATCACAGTAGCCTAAATTCCATAAATTCCAAAACCCTAAACACATGAAATAAAGAACCCTAAATGGAAACAGTAGCTATAATTTAGATTTTTATTTGCCTTATTTAATTCTATATTTGATTATGCTTTGATTAATTTTATATGCTTTAATTTATTTAAGTTCAATGCTTGGTTTATTTAATTTGTCATGGATGGATGTTTACTTTCTATTGATATTTAATATCTTTGATGAATGATTTATTCACGATGAATGATTATTTACTTTTATCAATTTATTTAGATTTTCAAATGTTGTAAGAGGTATGTTTCCACTTGGTGGGTACCTCATTAGTTAAATATCATGTAATTTAAATTGCTTTTCTATTTTAGAACCTATGTAAAGGGCATGTTTCTAACTTTCGGTGGGTGTCCTATTTAGGCATGTGATGTAAGGACATGTTTCCATCTTTGGATGGGTGTCCATTTGTTTGTTTTGCTTGGACCTTGCTTTGATTTTAATATATTGATGCTTTCTTTTAATTATTGTGTGTAATATGGATAATATTGTTATACTTAAGAATTTTATAATATTAAGACCTGTAAAGGAGGCCGGTTCCAATGAACCGGGCGTTGTGGGGGTGCTGGGCCATTTCTCACCTTCCCCACACGTACCCAACTTTCCGAACCCATTAGGGGGTTGGGGATTCCTTAGGAATCGAGTCATCCACCCCTTTCTTTTTCCCGGCTCGTCCGGGTGGCGACTCCATTTTCTCCGGACTTATGTCCGTGTTCTCTAAGGCCCTGAGCCTAAACAGTGCCGAAGTCTCAAGAACCATTCCACAGGGAGTTGGGGCAAAAATCCCCACTCACAGTAGACATTAGGGTTACTTTAACAAAGAAAAACACAAGCTAAAATTATTTAGTTTAGGCTTATAATGGGGGTCTAAAACAAGGGGCAATGTTCAAGTTTGGTGGATACAAGAATTTGGCTCAACAAACATTGCTTAAATCATTTTTTTCTTTTCTTAGCAAGGTCCAATTTCACCTCAAAAGCTTTTTTAAACATGTTCTATGCCTAGGCAAAAATAAAGAATATGAGCCTTTTCTGAATATTCACAATTAATCACTTCCAATCAAACTCAAGAAATTATTTGGTTTAAAATCCATAAAGCATAGTTATTTTGCAAAATCTTTTACCTCAATTTTTTTAAAATTTTAACAGAAAAATTTGAGTATATAAAATCACATACAAATATTAGTCCATTGTGAAATCAATTATTCTAACATTTTAGCAAAACAAATAAGATTTCATTCACCTTTAATATTTTCTAAAGGAAAAAAAATAGTATCATCATATTAAGACTAAAAGATCCAAACTAAGCATCCCAAATAGACATTCACACATCAAAAAATCCAAAACATTCCAAAATAAAACATTCCAAAATAAACATCCAAACAAAATAACAAACATCTGAACAAATATCCAAATAAAACCACAAGTTTTTAGTATAAAAGTACTTCACCAAAAAGTTGAGGAAAACTCCCCCAAACTTGAAATATCATTGTCCTCAGTGGTCATCATTACTAGGAGGAGGCTGCTGTGGTGGTGGATAGTATAATCCAAACTAGCCAAAGAAAGAGGTGATCTAATTACCGAGGCTTGTCATTTGAGTGGAAACAATGTGAACTTCATTTTCCACTCCTCAGAACTGCTGCTCCATTTTGTCAAACCTTGGCTCCTAAGCATTATTCTTGAGATTCATTTCTTGCTCTAAAGCATCAAATCTATTAGATAAAGATTCAAAATAGTTGGGGGAACGAAATGTCCAGACTCAGACTGATGAGGGGGAGAATAATGTTGTTTCTCAGTGTCCTCAAAATCCTCTACATCTCTCATTAAATCATCCTCATCAAGCTCAACATTTCCATTAGAAGGTCCAAAAACTATATATCTACATCCTCCTTTCTCCGTTAATTTCATTACAAGCACACATGCTATGTCAATAGTGGTTTTACCAAGAATGGGGGCAAGATTATCAAATCGGATACATAAATAATTAGCCATTTTAATTATCATACCACTAGTGACAATTTTTCCAGACTATTTTCTGACTTCCTCACACCTTTTGGAAAACCAAAATCAAGAATTACATATTTTCTTCTCCAATGAAAAATAGAAAAATTACAATTCCTTCAAATTTACCATTCCTTGACTCTCTCCTTGATCAAAGAAAGTATTGGCCGAGACAACATGCAAATATCTACAAAAAAGATTGGCAAAATTTAAGACTTTTGAAATTTTACTGTTGAACCTATTCAGACCATCTAATCTAGTCTAAATTTCTTATACATTAAATCTATAGGCCTTCCCATAGGTCCCTTGCAATTTCACCAAACCAACAACATCTCTAAATTTGGCAATATCCCAATCATAATCAGTATTGGCTAATTTAAAGCTCACCTTGCCATTGTGCCTATACTGCTTATCTGGTGGTATGAATTTGAAAGGGCTTAAAAATTCAAAAGTATGCTTTGCATATGTGGAAAAGTGCACTGTGGCTAATATCAACCATTTCATAATAGTAAGTAGTGTCATCAATTCATTGTGATAGCCTAATTTTTCTATTACATCTCCATCAATAAATCTATAGGGCACTATTTTTCTGGAATTAAATTTATGGTACATTTTTCTTTGAGTTTTATCCTGGAATTGAATCTATGGGTACAAATTTTGAGGTTGAGGAGGTGGTGATGATTCTCATAATCTTTACGATGGTGTAGATTGAGTTGATGATGAAGTATCCTCTTACTGCCCTCTTGAGTTTTCTCCTCTTCTAAATCCAAATTTTCTTGCCCAAGTCTTCTTTCTAGGAATTTTTCTTGATTAATTGGATGAGAAATTAAGAATTTTGGATAAATCTTAGAGGTTTAGGCTTAGAATGGGCATGGGTTAAGAGAAAAAGTCATGAGTTTTGAATTTGCGTGGCTAAGGTTTAGAAAAAGTGAGTAGAGAGAAAATGAGAGATTTATATAGTGTCAGTTTTAACCCAAAAATTTTCACTATAAAATTAAAATTCAGTTTGTTACATTCATAATACAACTTGAATGAGTTAAAATGGACATTGGACGGAGGAGAAAGGGCTCTGAGAAAATTGTTGCACAATCTTGGTCTAGTTACTACAGTACTGAGGCTGTTGCGGCCCTTGCGGCACCACAAGAAGGCTAAAATGTGCCGTGTTGCACCCCTTTTTGGTTCCACGATGCCATGGTCTGGATTTTTATGATTTTACCCCCTTTAAACCTCTATAAATGGACCCCTTCTCCTTATTTCTTCATACACCATTCAACTTGGCAAAACCTACTTGCAAGTTGTCAAATTTTCTCTTCTTTCTCTCTTTTTCTTTAAATAAAAAGGTTTTCTTTTCCTTAGAAAGAATAGCTTAAAGCTAGATTCCTTAGCTAGTTTGGGTGCTCAGTCCCTTTTGGTTTAGTTTTCCTTAAACTAAACCAAACCAAATTGCTTCATTAGTAAAACCTGAACTCCCAATTTTATTTTATTTTGCTTCCTTATCAAAATAAAATCTCAACCAAGGTAGAATGAAGGTTCGATCACACTCTCAAGCTCCCACCAAGCAAGTGGTCAAGAAAGAAGGTAAGAACTCTCAAAACTCAACTTAAGTTCATTGTTTTGCCCTAATTTTGAAGATTATTCTTTCATTTTAAAAATTAAAATCTTAATTCATCATTTTGCCCTAATTTTGAACATTATCATTTGATCTTCAAAATTAATCTAATAAATTAAAATCAGCTTTTCTTCAAAACCAATTAAACTTTTTCAAATAATTTTTCAAATTAGGGTTTCATCCAATTGTCTCCCAAAATCATTTTTCAAATTAGGATTTCATTCGGTTATCTCCCAAAATTATTTTTCAAATTAGGGTTTCATCTAGTTATCTCATAAAATCATTTTTCAAATGAAGGTTTCATTCAATTATCTCCCAATTGTTTTTTCAAATTAGAGTTTCATCTAGTTATCTCCAAAAAAATTTTTTAGGGTTTTCAAAACTATTTCTAAATTAAGTTCCATCTAGTTGGTCCTAAGGTCCTTATCTAAATTAGGTTCCATCAACTTGTTCTTAAGGTCATTTTCTAAATTAGGTTCCATCTAGTTAGACCTAAAGTTATTTTTTTCTAAATTAGGTTCTATCCAGTTGGTCCTAAGGTTATTTTTCTAAACTAGGTTTCATCCAGTTGGTCTTAGAATTAAGTTAATAAACCTAAAATCAATGTAGACATAGGCTCACCTAGCTTAGGTTAAAACTCTATTTTAAGCCCTAAACCAACAATCTTGTGGTGGTTAGAACTACATGGGCTTTGATTCTAATTCAAATGGATATGCATGCTTACTTGGAATTTTGCTCCAAGAATCAAGTTCACTTTCTAAAATAACCCTTCCCCTAAATATTAAGCCTTTTGTTATTAATTAAAATTGTCTTTTGAGGAAACCTAAGTCACCTAAAGTTTCTCATAGCTGGGACACGCCCAAAGAGGCAATTAAGACAAGTAGTTTTTAACCTCAAGTCAGCAACAATAGCGGGGGAATGTGTGCCTATCCTAGAATCCATAATGCTAGAGTTGGGATCCCCTTATTTTTTTTTATTTTTTAGATGTAATCCTTAATTTATTTTCTTCTTTCTTTCTATTATCTTGTTATATTGTCATTTTACATTATATTTGTCATGTCATTAAATTCATTTTTTAAGTTCTTATTTAGTCCAAGGCGAAACTATTTTTTACTTAAAAGCTAAATCTAGCCCCCAAATCAATTTATCCTTAGGATATGGGTTCGGGGCTAGTGATTTTATCCTTATGATATTGTTGGATTCAATTTAAGGGTTTTTCTTAAATTTTCCCTTTTTCAAAATAAATTTGAGTGGCAACTCGTTTTCAAAATCATTTTGTTATCAATCTAAGCATAGTCAACAAAGGCAAAGTGACCTAAGCATTTTTTTTTTTTGTGAAACTTAGCCCAATTTTCTAACACTTCGATTTTGCATCCCTTGCGGGTCGGGCCAAAAAGGTGTTCCCAGGTTGGGGCCTCACAGCTTTTAACACCCTTATACCCTGTATACATATAATACATATACCCCATATATATAGAAAACATATGTAGAATACAAGAATGTCATAATAATTAACAGTAGAAAATCCCTCTATTTTTAATAATAAGTTATCCTTTAAAACATAAGTTTAATAGGTAAAAAAATATATGCATAAATAATTAATTGACAAAATACAAATTTTTAATAGAAAATATTTGAAAAAATTCGCCAGAGTTTTATCTGAAATTTTGATATTTCCCAAAATAAAAAAGTTTACAACCTGCATAAAACCCACTTCTAAAAAAAAATCCACATTTATCTAAACACCAACCATCCTCCAAATATCTCAAGCAATTCACCCAAAACTCATTATTTTATAAATACACAAACTTAATAAATATGGTTATTATTTACAAATCATTTCAAAGTGTACTTACACAAACTTTACATAATGTATACAATACATACAAAAATCCAAAATGCACTATAATAGAAATTATACATATATGCAAATGGTACAGTTGGTCTTGCAAAACCCTAAGTTACCATGTATCATCCACAATCTGGATTCCTCTGACCGGCAACTCACTTACCTATGTAATTTACACAACCACGCTAAGCCTATAGCTTAGTGGCATATAATTTCTAAAACAAAATTCATTATATAAAATTTCATTCTCATACTGGAACTTACAATATTCACACAAAATCTTTACTTCTTTATAGTTTACATGCACACAACATATTCGCATACACACATTGGGCATAATTAATCCTATAAAATTATCAAGTCTAATTATCACAATATTAATTTCATGGCCCAGCTATGCTCGAGTCCATTTTCAATTTCAAACTCATGACCCAGCTCTGCTCAAGTCTATCAATAAATACATAATTAATCTCAACATACTGGACAAGTAATTATATAGGTTATAAACACACATATTAACATATTACCTTGTCATATTCTCATATCATTATCACATCTCACACTATCAACATATTTTCTTTTTCTTTTTTAGTTTCCACATTCTCATTTCTTGTCACATTACTCATTTCTCATCTTTTCCATTTACTTTTAGCAATTTTCACTTTAGGTATATAACCATTATATAGCCATTTTACAATGGCTTACCTTTACATTTTCACACATTAATCACATTCTTTATTGGTATAATACTCATATCTTACTATAAACAAAATGAAAGTGACATAACACATTCACAAGTCACAATGTGTTATGTCAACAACAATACTACTAAAATAATATTTATTAAATTATGTACTAACCTTATTTGCTTCCCAAATTCCTTCCAAACTCTTTCCAAGTCAAAATCCTAAACTCTACCACTTTGATCTAGATACACGTAAATCCAATAACAAGCAATATTATTCATTAAAAATCACTTCCATTTCCAATGTATATCAAACAATCATTATTTGTACAATTTTCATTAAATTCCCAATAAAACTCTAATTTCACCCTTTTCTACTTTGTTTAAACTTTATCCAACCTAACTCATTTCTAACATTTAACCATAAAATCATTACATATGCATCAATATAACATTAAAATAACTCATTTTAACAATTATTAAATCCTTCTTCAAAAACTCTATTTTTACATAATACGCACATAAACCCTAACTTCATCCAACCATACTTATATCAAATTTCCAACCATAAAATCATAACATTTACACTAAAATAACATTAAATCATTACATTACAATAATTATAGCCATCCACATAAAAACCCCAATTTGCATATAATCTTTCCATAACCCTAAATTCATCAACTATGCCCATTTTATCAAACTACACATCAATTCATCATATACTCACTATTTTAACTTCATTACTATCTATTTTAGCAATTTAACACCACTTTCTCTCTCTAGCAATCTCAAACATAACCTTAAAATTAAACAAAAATAAGCTTTAGAAGAACTACTTACTTGATTTTCTTGATTTTCCTTCAAAATCCACTTCAAATCTTTGAATTTTTTTTATTTAAATTTGAAGTATTTGGAATAACACACACACACTCTCTCTCTAGATGAAGATTTTGGCCATGACACCTAGAGAAGGAAAGAAGATGACTTTATTTTGTTTCTTTCTTCATTTTCTATCCATATATATTAATATAATTATTTATTTAATTATTTTTCTCTTAATTCCCATCCACATATTATTCTTCTTCCTTTGACTTTCTTTTTCTTATTTATTTATTTATTTATTCCCATCTTCCATCCACAAATATATATGTATATGTCTTTTATATCTTAGGTATATGTTTATGTCATTTATATTGTAAGTATATGTGATGTATATTTTTACTTATATATATGTAACATGTATTTTATGTATACATCAAATATAAACCAAGTATATATTATGTGTATATCTTGTATAAATTAAGTGTATAATATATATTCAACATTTATAATAGGTATATGTTAGGTATATACTATGTATACACTATGTATACATTAGGTATATATTACACATATACCTCTCCCAACACTTTAACTATCCTTCAAATTAATTATTTAACAATATTTAAAATTCTCGTGTATTACACATCTTGGCGACTCCACTAGGAAAAAAATTATTTTTTCAAAAGAAAAATCATTTTAAGTGGACTAATGGGCTTTTCTTTTTTAAAGTAAAACTAGCTTGGCCTTTCATTAAATTTAAACTTTTTCATGCATCACTTTTGCATTTACCCTTATATTGTTTAGGACTAAATCTAGGAATAACAAGGAGTATTTACTAGACAACCTTCCATAGGTATGTTAGGGGATAGCAAAAGTTATCCCACCCATGATAAATCCTTGAATCGTTTTCAAGGTGTAACGAGTATGCACATACTATTAGACCTATGCCAGATTCCTTATATGCCATGTGGTTAGGTATATCGCTGCTCTAGTGAGACAAGACCCTTTTCACCAAGCCACCTATAACCTTTTCATGTAATAAGCCTATAACCCTACCTTAGGTTGTATGTACCATAATAATTAAGCCCCCTTGTATATAATCCATGAAACCTTTTCCTTATGCATCCATGTACACTACATTTAAACCCAAAAAGACTTGTGAAAACATAAAACTTAGGGTATCCTACCTAAATCTTGCACTGAGTCTTGTACAAAATTCCCTTTAAAGAAAACACCAATGCACTTATGAATCCCTTATCCACCTACATCTTGCAAGCCTCTTTTACAAGACAACCCCATTCTCTTCAAGTTGCATATGGTCCAAACACTCACTGCCTCTATCTTTTTCTTATAACAACCATTGATGATGACCCTATCATTACTTCAGCCAGTCTTATAAGGACATCCCTTAACACTTTTCTCCAATTTAGATACCCGTCTAGATAATTAGTTTCAATCCATTTTAGGGAAAGTCCAGTCCATGATAGACCATTCTATTTTTGTATGACCCATACTTTCTTACACTGAGTCTTTTTCTTTCCTCCTCTTTCTAAAAACCCTTGTATTTTCCTCTTCTTAGGTATAGATGGCCCAATATATTGAACCCAACCCTAAAATTGAAGTTCTTCTCCAAGAACAAGAAGAAAGTTTTCAGATGAGTCTTAATAATATCCTTGAAAAGGAGGAAAATTTCTAAATAGTTCTTGCCGCTCAACAAGCATACCTTAACAGTCTCACTAGGAAGCAACAGGAGGATTTCCAAGTTGTTTTTATCATCCAACATGAAAGTATCATTAACCTTTTTAAGAAAATGAGGAACATATTGGAGCCCTTACTACCCTGACCACCCAACCGATCAACATCAAAAGTATCCCAACTACTTATCCACTAGTTAGCCTAAACCAGAAAGAACATGTGAAGGATAGCCAGTAGTACCAATGAATGCCACCAAGGCTAGAGATAAGAGGAAGAGAGAATTTGGAGATTTAAGGGTACCACTTAGCAAGATGTTGGATAAAGTTGTGGAAGTTTAGTTGATCATAACTCTAGAACCAGTCCCTCTTCTGCATCCTCTACTAAGGGGATATAAGGAGAATGAATACTACACCTACCACCAGAGAAATTGGCATGTGACAATGTGTGCCTTAGTTTAAAGCTTAAGATCCAAGACCTGATAGATGTTAGAGATATTATCCATTTTCCTATTTATCCAAAGAAGCCAGTCATCCCTTCCCCACCTCACAAACTGGTCTTATGAAAAAAAAATGGCGAGATAAAGAGTAAGATTCATTAAAAGTCAAGTCCAGTTGAATCAAATTCCACAAAGTCAGAGTCAGAGTCAGATTCCTAGTCAAGTCCCAAAACAAATCTAGAGATAGAGTTTCAGACAGAATCTTAGTCCCAATCATAGTATTTTTCAAAGTCCAAGTCCTTTGAGTTAGTCTAAATTTCCCTGCAATTTTTCTATTGATTATCAATTTGTATAAAAAATTTCAATAAAGGTTTCACCTTTTTTGGTTACTCTCCTTCTCCTCTGTTGACTCAAATAATAAAATATAATAAATGAAATAAAAGAAGAAAAAGAATTGATAAACCTTGGAACTAATGAAAGCCCAAAAGCCACATATATTGCATCTTCTTACCATGATAAGCAGGGTTTGGAACAATTTCTAAAAGAATTCTTTAACTTTTTTGCCTGAGAAGCAAAGGACATGACATAGATTGATCCAACTATAGCAGTCAACAAGATTCTAACTTACAAACATGTGAAGTCAGTTAAGTAGAAGCTCAAAAGATTAAAAACATAATTGTACTTGGCAATCAAAGAAAACATAGAGAAATTACTGGCTAATAGATTTTTGAAGCTATAATATATCTGATGTAGTTGGCAAATATAGTCCTGGTTCAGAAGAAAATAGGAAAGTTAGGATGTGTGTAGACTATAAAGACTTTAACAAAGTATGTCCCAAGGATGATTTTCCATTACCCCATATTGACATCATGGTAGACTGCCTTTTAGGCTTAGAGGTACTTTCTTTAACTGATTTCTATGCTATTTATAATCAGATAAAAGTGGCTCCATAGGACAAGGCCAAGACTAGATTTATTACAAAATGGGGCACTTACTGCTACAAGGTTATGCCTTTTGGGTTAAAGAATGCCAAGGTAATTTATTAGAGATTGACCATCACAATTTTCCATGATATGATGCATAGAGAAATTGAGTATAAGTAGATGACATGGTCCTAAAGTCAAAACCTATAGAGGATCAATTGAAAAGTCTAAAGTTGATCTCCTTTAGACTTTGCCAATACAATCTCAAAATTAACCCTGATACGTGCATTTTTGGTGTGGCTTCTGGAATATTCAACAAAGGTATTGAAATATACATCAAGGGCTATCTTGGACATGCCTCCCCTAAGAACAGAGAAGGAAATCAGGGGATTCCTGGGATGCCTTGTAACACCCCTTTATAATCCTATTAAGAACTATCAAGAGATGTCACACAATGCCTATACACCTTTTTAGAAATTTTTAATAAACACTAAAGTTAATGTCAATAAAAATTTCAGCAGAGTCTCCACTAAAATTTCACTCTACCAACATCTTCTCCAATTAAAACACAGCTTGCAAAAGAAAAACACTCCCTATATTTCTTACATACAATCTCAACTCCAATCTCACCAATTCACCAACAATCATCCATAATTTAGTTCAATACCTTTTACTTCTATCAACATGTTTGCATGTTAAACATTCTCTATAACTAATATAATTTATTATAAAGTTTAATCCAAACCATAATTAAAAGTATAAAAAACTCTAGGTTAATCATAATTATACAACTATCATTGAGACTATAGTATTTCTATGCTAAGTGAACAAAATAGATACATAATATAAAATCCTTCATAAACACCTTCTAATTTGCAGTTGATCTTGAAGTTTTAAATCTCACTCCACTGAATATATCCTATCTGTCTAATCTGCATGTCAAAAATAAATCTAACATGCTAAGCTAATGCTTAGTGGTGCTTGCATATTGTAATTTGTCAAAAATTATAACATAAAGAAAATAATTGGGGTAATGTATGTAAATAAAATTGCAACTTTAATATAATAATAGGATATAAATTTTATCACAAAAATTCAATTAAAGTAGTGAAAGTAACTTACATAATCCATAAAAATCATAAGAAAACAAAAGAATAGCAAATTATAAATATACAAGCACAAACCTCTTTACAATGTAGCACTTTCTCTCTCTTACTCAATTTTCCTTCAATTATTTGGTGATGATTTTAATGTTTTTCACCTAATCTAATGATTTCAACTAATAATTTTGGGTTGTATGTGAAATTTCTTTGATTTTTACCTATGTTGATGGAAAAAGAAAGAAGAAATGAAATTTTTGGTTTTGGTGATATGGTAAGTTGATTTTGGATGGGAATAAGAATATTATAGAGGAGACTCTGCCAAAATTTTTAGTTGATTTGTTTACTAGGAATTGAATATTGGATTTTTGTAGGATTGTTTAGTGTTTTGAGTAACATCTTCTAATAGTTCTCTGAGAGGATTGTTAGGGGGTGTTCCAATCCCCATGGATGGTTTGAAAGGAATTGGCAAAAGCTTTCTTAAATGGGCTCTCTTTTTGGTGTTTTGGTCCACTTTTGGGAGTTTTTGTGCCTTGTTCATCACAAATAGGTCCATTTTTATCCCACAAAACCTAGTTTAAAAAATTTTATGAGTTTAATCAAGAAAATCAACCTAAAATAGAAAAGCAACTTGGTCTCATCATCGGGTTATGGGTTTTACAAATCATTTGGTTAAAATCAGGTGCTAACGTTATCTTATAAAAAAATATTTTTCATGAATGACAATATTATAAGTGTGCATGAACAAGTTAAATATGCCATCAATCAAAACAATTAAGTAAATGATTAATTAATTAACTACATTCAAAATTGGTCTCAAAGGAGATCCTAACTCTTTCCCTTATGGTTCCTAGGTTGGGTTCACATTCCCCAAAATCTAATAAATAAAGCATATACAAAAGAAAGGAAGAAGAAAGGAAGGACTAATTAGGTTTTTCTAATTTGATTCATTATTTAGGCTTAAATCCCAAAATATGTCTACGTAACCGTTTGAATGGGAATCAGAACCTCATAGTTCAATCCACTGATTGTGATGTGTTTATTTATTTAAATTATCATGTTTTGATGATAGGTTTATTTAATTACTGATTTTGAAAAACAGTAGAGTTAAAGGTGCCTATACCTTAATTTTTCTTCTTGACTTTAAAGGCGAATCGTGGAGAACTTTATTAGACTGAAGTTCCACCTTGAGGTAGCTTTAATTTGAATGAGATGAATTTGATGGGCTTGGGCCCAATTCCACTCCAAAATGTAAAGGAAGTTAAAATTAAGTTTAAGAGTTGGTTGATTTAAATTAATTAGCCAAGTTGGAAATTAAATCAAATTAATAGCCCCACACACCAAGATTAATTAAGCACCCGAGTTAGCTAGGAAGAGAGCCCTATGCAGTCCAAAACCAAGGAGGAAGGACTTTTTCCTTTAAAAAAAGCAAATGAGGGATAAAGTGAGAAAGTATCAAATAGGTGTTACTTGCTTTCTGGATAAGTTGAGCTTATAGGGCCTAGGCTATTTATAACCAAGCTTAAGAGTACAAAGATTGTAATTTTCAAATGTGGGATTGATGAAATAATGAGCCTGCCATAGGCTGGCTTCAAACAGCTGGACAATTTTGCTAGTTTCAGACCCGTTTGATGTCTACTTCAAGTGATTTGTGTTACGTTAGATTCATAACACAATGAGATACGTGTTGATGATCTTTTGAGGGTCCATAAAAATATGTATTTTTCTCCTAAACCTGCACAAGTCAGATTGTATACAAATGCTTGTTGATCGTAGCCCATAAAAATCTATATTTTGCTTTTAAGCCTACATAAGTTAGATTGTATGCAAATGCATGTCTGTGAAAAATTTTGTGTTCGCATCCATACAACTTATTTGGCTACCTCAAATGTTGTTATATATTCAGGTTCCATTATTGAATTGGTAATCATCTCTTGTTTGGAACTCTTCTAACTGACTACACCACCATATAATGTAAACATATAGCCATAGTGGGATTTGGAATAATCCTTATTAAATTGGGAATTGACATCTATACACCTATTTACCATTAATTCTCTATATCTCCATAAATTAAGAAAACATCCTTAGTCCTTCTCAACTACTTAAGGATATTCTTAACAACCACCTAATAGCCCTTACTAGGATCAGACTGATATCTTCTTATGACACTCAAAGTATATGATACATTGAGCCCAATACATAATATAGCATATCTAATTGATCGAATAACCAAATCATATGGAGGTGACTATGCTTACTAAGGTCCATTATGAGTGTTAGTTGTATCCGTTATCACTTAGGTAGTTTAAGTAAGCTAATGATGCTTTCAACAAGATTGTGGAACCTTTTAATCCCAAGCCTAGAAGAAAAATCATGCTACCTGGACAGGAGTCACCTTCCCCTATCTCCTGAAGGAGGGTTCAAAATCAACATTGATGGAGCCTCTAAGCTGCAATATAAAATGGAAGGTGTTGGGAGCATTGTTCATCCAACCAAAGCTTTAAACTATCAGGGTTCATAAGAATTATTAGTATCATTTTCTCTATAACCAAAACTCTTAATAGTTTATAATTAGCTTGATCATTGGCTTTCAAAAAAATAATTTTGGAAATGGACTATATGAGTGTCGCTTATATTATGATTGTTCCAACAATAATTATCCTAATAATAATTTAATTTCATCTATCATATTATTTAACTAGCTTCCTTAAAATGTTAACTTGTCGCTATTTGTTGAGAAGCCAATTACCACACTAATTGGCTCATGAATCACACCATCACTTTACCTTGAAGCTAACACATCCATCCTTCTCCTTCTACTTACGCAAATTCATTAATATTGACTTGAAAGGTGTTTCAGATTGCTTAGAGTTTGAGTGTGTTTTGTTCTGAACTTTTTTTTACCTATATGTGGTACTATAGACCCTTAATTTTTTACCCAGTTCGGTCCAATATATTTTAATTATTCCAAAATAATTTTGTGTTGTCCAATATATTTTAATTAGTCCAAAATAATTTTTTTTTATCTTAATTAAAGAATATTTGCTTTAGTATTTAATTTTTATAATTAATAAAAAATAAAAAAATAATAATAAACAAATAAATAAAAATAAAAATCGGAGATGAAAAATAGACGACGAAAAATTTCGTCGCCGAATTTTCTGCAGGCCAATTTTCGCCCCGCAGCCAGCTGTGGCAGCTTTTTTGCCAGCGCAATTTTTCAGCAGCAGTTTTTTTCGCCAGCCCAGTTTTTCTGCAGTAGTTTTTTTCGCCAGCGAAATTTTTTCAACACAAATTTTTTCGAAAATAAATACAATTAGGGTTCAGTTTCTTTTCATAATTAATGTTAGATTCTGTGAATAACTAAAATTAATCATAAAAATTTTCTATAAATAAGGACTAAAACAACACAGAAAAGAGGAGGAGAAATCTGGGATCGAAATTCAGGAGAAAAAAGGGACAGTCAAGTGAATTGAAAAAGTTTGAATCAATCGGACTTTTTGAGAGAAGCAAACAAGCAAATTCAATCCATCAAAGGCAACCATCTTGCCTTTGTTCTTGCTCATCCAAGAAACAATTTTTGGTGAAACCAACAAACGAAGGTATGAATTTCAAATTCTTTTTCCTTTACAGTAGCTTGAATCATTAAAATCTTTCTTTTGATTTTAAAAACCCTAGAACCTTAATTTACATTTTCTAAAGCTTAAAAACCTTAATTCGTTTCTTTGTTTTCCAAAAATCTTAAAATTGTTGTTTTTGTTTCTTCAAAATCTTAAAACTCTAATCTACCTTCCAATTTTCCAAAACCCTAAATTGAATTGTTTTCTTTCTACAAACCTTTAAAAATATATCTTTTCTGTTTCTATAAACTTTAAATCGTTTTGTTTATTTTCATAAAACTATAAATTATTTTTCCAAATTCTAAAATCAAATACATTCTCCGAAACACTAAAAACCCTAATTCAACTTTAAAACCAAAATAGTAAAACCCAAACTAGCTAAAACTAAACCCTAGTTTCTTAAACCCTAATTCCCTTAAAACCATTAAACCCTAATTTTTTTCTAAACCCGAATCCTTTAAACCTTAAAATCTTATAAACCTAAATATTAAAATTCAATATGGTAAATACAAAATAATGATCCAGTAACCGTAAATCATAAATCTAAATGTTTTAAAGTATTCAAACCCTAGTTTCATGATTTCACTTCTCAAACACTAAATTTGGTTAATCAAAGAACTTTATCAACCTCTTAAATTATAAAACTTTAATCCGTTTTAATTCCTTTAAAACTCATAGTAGCATAAACCCATAAATTCTAAAACCCTAAACACATTAAATAAAGAATCTTAAATAGAAACAGTAGCCCTAATTTGAATCCTTATTTGCTTTATTTAATTTTATATTTGATTATGTAGTCTATTATATGCTTTAATTTATTTTCAATGCTTTATTGATTTATTTAAGTTCAATGCTTAATTTATTTAGTTTATCATGGATGAATGTTTCTTTTTATATTTTGATTGATAGCTTTGATGAATTATTTATTTATGATGAATGATTTATTTACTTTTATCGATTTGTTTAGATTTTCAAATGTTGTAAGAGGTATGTTTCCACTTGGTGGGTACCTCATTAGTTAAATATCATGTAATTTAAATTGCTTTTCTATTTTAGAACCAATGTAAAGGACATGATTCTACCTTTCGGTGGGTGTCCTATTTAGGCATGGATTATGTAAGGGCATGTTTCCATCTTTGGATGGGTGTCCATTTATTTGTTTTGCTTGAACATTGTTTTGATTTTCAATATATCGATGCTTTATTTTAATTATTGTGTATAATATGGATAATATTATTATATTTAAGAATTTTATAATATTAAGACCTGTAAAGGAGGTCGGTTCCAATGAACCGGGCATTGTGGGGGTGCTGGGCCATTTCTCACCTTCTCCACACGTACCCAACTTTCCGAACCCATTAGGGGGTTGGAGATTCCTTAGGAATCGAGTCATCCACCCCTTTCTTTTTTCCTGGCCCGTCCAGGTGGCGACTCCATTTTCTTCGAACTTAGGTTCGTGTTCTCTAAGGCCCTAAGCTTAAACAGTGCTGAAGTCGCAAGAACTATTCCACCGGGAGTGGGGGCGAAAATCTCCGCTCACAGTGGCGACTCCATTGGGGATCAGAGAAGTTGATTCCGTTGGTCTTTATATTATTCTATTCTTTCTTATAATGGTATTATCCATTGCATCATATTAGATTGCATCGTGTGCGTGAGTTTGGATGCCCGTGTTACCCGTGTTGTGTTATGTAAGGGATACCATACTTTCACTCAAGGTATGGAGATCGAGCATGGCATAACCACTCATAGCCTCATACTATTTTGTATATACTTGCTATGGGATCCTAAGCCTTTTTACCCAAAGACTAAAGCTCATGTAATTGGCCTAATTACTTTCCTTAGGTTTTACCCCAAATGCATTTTGTTTGATTATGGTTAATTTATCTTGGCTTAAATCATGGCTTATTTGGTTTGTTCTTTTTCTAATATGACCTAAGTATATTGTAAGCTCAAAATAAATTTTTCTTTAAAGTCCAAAAGACCAAAGCTATTTTCAAAACTTTTCAAGATGGTCTTTGGACATAAAACTTTTCTAAAAACAAATCAAAAATTCTTTTGCTCATGGCCCAAATACTAAGCCCAAAATATGTTTTTTCTAAACTCTTTTTACAATGGGCTTAGAAACAAAATTATTTTCACCCAACCTTTTCTTACAAAGAGCTTGCAAAATTATTTAGGTCAATTATGAGATACCAAAAATCAATTGTGAGCCTAGTTTATACTAAGAATAATTAATCATGGGCTTGTTTTTGGCATGAATATTAGTTACTTTTTCAAGTGAGAAATCTATTTATAATAAACCTCTTAATTTAGTTTTAATCCAATATAGCATAAAAGTTGCTTTAGTTGGTTAAATGGATTAAAACCTAATTAATGGGAATTATTATAAACTGATTTCCATTTTTGAAAATATAACTATTGGTTGAAACGTCCGAGGAAAATCCTCATCTCCATGTGAAACAGTATATCACTGCTATGCAGTCTTCCCGAGCTACTAAGGCTCAAACTGTAAGATACTTTATGCTCTCATTGGACCCTATTGTCCAAAATTGGTTCAATACCTTAGATGAAGGAATACAAAAGAGTTGGGATTTGCTATACAAGGCCTTCATCCAACAATATGGATACAATGTTGAAATTAAAGTTACCTTAATGGAAGTTGAGTCCATTAGGTAAAGGCCAAATGAGAATTTTGTGGACTATGTGAAGAGATGGAGAAACAAGGCCACTTTGCTCAAGAAAAGGCCCAACGAATCTGATCAAATAAGGATGATCATCAGAGGCATCCTGCCCAATCTCCATGAAAGGATGTCTCACACCCTTATAAGGGATTTCAAAGATCTTCTTCAAGCTGGTCTACAAATTGAAGAGTGGGAAAGGGAGAAGAATCGCTTTTCAGCAAGAAGGAATGAGAAAGGAAATTATTAGCCTGGCAATCAAAGTACACAAAAGGAAGCTGATGTTAATGTCACAAGTCAAGGACGGATGAGGCAGTTTTCAGAATTAGGGAAGCCACTATCTTGGGTTTTTAGTAAGATGCGAAAGAAAGGGTTGTTACAACCGTTAGCTCCTCGACCTTTGCCTAGTCCATTACTCCCAAAATTTGATACTAAGGCTTTTTGTCAATTTCATCATACTCAAGAACATGAGATTGATAGATGTACCCGATTGAAGCATGAGATCCAAGATCTAATCGATAGTGGTAAGCTACCGGAGCTGGACAAGCCCAATAGCAAGAACAATCCTTTGCCTAAGTTTGGAAGAGTACCTTCACCGGCAACTTTCATGGTGGAAAAGGATTGGAAGAAGATTTTGTTTTATCCTCTTTTCAAGATGGAAATATTGAAGATATGAAAAGAAAAGAATGTAACACCCTTATACCCTATATACGTACAATACATATTTCTAGCATATGTAAAATACGCATATACGGTACAAAAATGTTACAGACCGATTTACTAATTTTTTTTTACATTTCAAATTTAAAATTTCAAATTCTAAATATATAAAAATTAAATAGAATATAAATATTATTTACTTGTTATAAAAATAAATAATATATATAAAAAATCTCTGGAAAAAATTCGCCAGAGTTTTGTCTGAATTTTGGATATCCCAAAATTTAGCAATTACTCAACCTGCAAAAAAGAAAACACTCTCAAATAATTTCCAACCACCATCTCAACCATACTTCTCAATTTCACCAAGTTTCTCAAACCTTTATGCATATAGATATATATAATTTAAAACAAACTTACTCTCCCATTTCAAATACATTGACCCAAACATTCTTTATAATATACAATACGTAAAATTCAAAACATAATATATTATACATAAAACTCAAAATGTACAATAACATAAAAACATATACATGCTGCTGGCAGTGTTCTAATCTCGATAGCAACTCTACAAGCTCAACTACAAGTCTAGACCCTACCTGGTCTAAAAGAACTCTCTGGCTCAACTGGGTCTACTCTATCACCTGCGCGATGGAAACAATCGCTCTAAGCCGAAGCCTAGTGGTACAAACTTTGATAATAACAATATAACTCAATGCAATACCAAATGCATAATGCATATAAATGTCACATCAATCCACTTTCTTATATATTTTTTTAAATATTTCATAAGCACAACTCATAACATTACATTACTCAATTGTATCATAATTCATAATTCACATTAAAACAAAGACAAGCATGGGCCCAAAAAGGATCTAATATGCTATTCAAATTTCAGAGTTACTGCTTTGGTACATAATGACACCATGTGTCTAGCCCCATAGGCAATATATATATCCATGGATAATGTAACAGCTCCATTCTCATGGACCTCAACCCGGCTAGACCCTTGGGCCCCAGTATCTTGGTCCTCAACCTGACTAGACTGTTACAGTTTTTGAGGCTTACGACCTAGTCTTTTCACCCTCAAAAACATCATATTTATCAGCTGGCCTGGCTTACGACCTAGTCTTTTCACCATTCCAGCGTATAGCCCATAGGCAATCATAGGCATGCCGCCAAACCCAGAACTCTAAAAATTGAATAACATACTAGGCACACAATTTATTCATATTTCTCATTATTAATCTCTTTCTCATTTTTACATATTCAATCTAGGCACATTGCCTTATTTTCACATCTTTCCCATTTTTCTCACTTTTCTCATTTTTATCAATATCAATTCATTTCATTATTACACATATCTCATTTTTGCATTCACAACACATTACCCAATTACTTTGGGTATTTTCACATAATATGTATATTTCACATTTTACACAAATTAGCCATTATCAATGGCTTTTCACAATACATTTAACACATATATGACATTACAAATGTCATAGCATATTATTCATACACAATCAATGAACCAAGTAGCTTAACACATTTTTCAACCAAAATGTGTTAAGTACAAATGTTATGCAAATATAGACATTATATTCAAAGTTTGTACATACCTCCACTAGCAACCCAAAGCAAGCTAAAAACAATCTTCAATCCAATCTTTCTAACTTGCCCTTCACCACTTGGATGAAGTAAATCAATCTTCCTCGATGCCTAAACCAAATGTGATAGCAAATAATCATTTAGTATCACATTTAATGGCATTTCCAACATTAAATCATAATTACACATCACTCCTATAAATTTCCAAAAATTTAGCCTTTCCTTACTTCAAAATTGAAATTCCATTCTACTACAATTAAATTAGTGTTTTAAGTTTTTTTTATATTATTAAAAACATATTTTAATACATTTAAATCATTTACATTATAAAAATACACTCTTATACACAAAAACTCAAAAATGGTCTAACCTTCCCCCATTGAAGGTTTTCCATTCCAACATAATCCATTACTCATTCCAAGCTTATATTCATCACTTTTAACACTAAACAACATGCTTAAACAAATAAAATCACACAATTCAACCACTTTGGAAAATCACTTTTCCAAAACGTTAAATCTCCACTTCCATTCTCAAACTCCAACCCAACACCACCAAATCCAATATTTGACTTTAAAATACTTGTTTATGAATCAAAACAACTCATTTGGAAACAATTTGCACAATTAAAGTTCATGTTTTCAAAACCCCAAAAATTCATAACCCTAAATTCTCTCTCTTCCATTCTTTAACCAAACTCCATCATCACTTCAATCTAACCTTAGAATCATTGTTAACTACCCAAAATAACATCATACACACCAATTCCAACAATTATAACATCCTACATAAAAATCCAAATTCTCACATAATTTAAATTTCCAAGGAATTCAAAGAAAATAGTTGGAAACTTACTAATTTTGGTGGAAATCACCAAAAATCCACTTGAAACTTGTTAATTCCTTCAATTTATGGAGTATGGAAGAAGAAAAATCCTTGGTCTTCAAACTTCCATGGAAGCCACGTTCTTGAGAAGAAGAAGAAGAAGACTTTTAATATTCTTTCCTTTTCATCTTTTTTTTTAGCCACACATATATATATTAAAATAATTTAATATTTAATTATTTAATTATTTTTTAAGAAATTAAAAGTCCTAATTTCCCTCTTCCATTCAAAATTAATTTATTTTTGAATTATTTTATTAATTTTGAATTTATAAGATTTAATTACCAAAATACCCTTTTCTTTTAAAAAGTGTTGACTTTTATATATGTTATATATATTTTGCATATATATCACATATATATTCCACTTTTTCATTTAAAATCCCTTCATTTTTCATTTAAAACCATTAATTTAATTTATCTTTTAAATTATAATTTATTTTATCCAATTTTCCAAAAATTATAAATTTTCAAAAAATTTTGGATGTTACAATTCTCTCCCCCTAAAACAAATTTCATCCTCGAAATTACCTGTCCTCAAGTCTGAAACAAGTGGGGAAACTGACTCTGCATCGCCTGCTCACTTTCCCATGTCGCCTCCTCAGTGGCATGATTCCTCCAAAGGACTTTTCACAAGTGGCACCCTCTTATTCCTCAATTCTTTAACCTCTCGTGCCAAAATCGCCACTGGTTCTTCCTCGTAAGTCAAATATGGACTCACCTCAATGGACTCCACTGAATATATATGAGATGGGTCAGACTTGTATCTCCGAAGCATCGAGACATGAAAAACATTATGTATTCTATCCAACTCAGGCGGCAAAGCTAGTCTATAAGCCACTGGACTAACTCTCTCCAACACCTCATATGGTCCTATGAAATGAGGACTCAACTTCCCTTTGCGGCCAAATCTCAAAATCTTCTTCCATGGAGACACCTTCAGAAACACTTTATCTCCCACACTGAACTGTATGTCTCTTCTCTTTAAATCTAAATAAGATTTCTGTTGGTCTAAAGCTGCTTTCAAACGACCCCGAATCACCTTCACTTTCTCCTCTGTTTCCTTAATCAAATTGGGACCAACCAATTTACCTTCTCCAACTTCATCCCAACACAAAGGTGTCTTGCATCTCCTGCCATATAAAGCCTCATAAGGAGTCATCCCAATACTCGACCGATGACTATTGTTATAAGCAAATTCAATTAATGGCAAAAATCTATCCCAATTCCCGACAAAATCAATGATACAGCTCCTCAATATATCCTCCAAAATCTGTATCACTCTCTCTGACTGTCCATCTGTCTAAGGATGGAAAGCAGTACTAAAATGTAATTGAGAACCTAGAGCATTATGCAAACTCTTCCAAAACCTCAAAGTAAACCGGGGATCTCGATCCGACACCAAAGAAACTGGGACTCCATGCAACCTGACTATCTCATTGATATACAACTCAACCAATCTCTCAAGAGAATAATCCATCTGAACTAGAAGAAAATGAGCTATCTTCATCATTCGATCAACTATCACCCAGATTGCATCATTCTTCTTCTGAGTTAAAGGCAGTCTAGTCATAAAATTCATTGTCACTCGCTCCCATTTCCACTCTGGCACTGATAAAGGTTGGAGCAATCCTGAAGGAACTTGGTGCTTAGCCTTCACTTTCTGGCAAGTGAGACATCTGGATACAAACTCTGCTATATCCCTCTTTATACCTGACCACCAATAATATCGCTTCAAGTCTTGATACATCTTGGTACTCCTAGGGTGCATAGCAAAAAGTGACTGATGTGCTTCCTCTAATATCATTCTTTTCAATTCTGCATCATCAGGAATACACAATCTATCTCTATACCATAGACTGCCATCACCCCTCACATAAAAGTCTCGACTTTCCCCTTTCTGACAAACCAACACAATTTTTTGAATTCTCTCATCTGTTAATTGAGCCTCCCTAATATGATCCAATAAGACTGGCCTCAACTGCAACTGAGCAATCAAAGCACCATCATCAGAAGACTCAAATCTAGCATGCAATGCTCTCAACTCAACAAGCAACGAGAGCGAATAAGCAGTCAAACCTGCAAAAGATTTTTGACTCAAGGCATCAGCAACAACATTTGCCTTACTAGGATGATAATCAATCAAATAGTCTTAGTCTTTAATCAACTCTAACCACCATCTCTGCCGAAGATTCAGCTCTCTCTGAACACCCAGGTATTTCAAACACTTGTGATCTGTATAAATGAAACACTTTTCCCCATACAAATAATGCTGCCAAATCTTCAAGGCAAAGACTATTGCTACTAATTCCAAATCATGCGTTGGATAATTCAGCTCATGCTGTAACACCCCGATACCCTATATAAGTACTATACATATACTTAGTATACATACAGTAAGTATATAAAGTATAAGGATGTCACTTTTCGTTATCTTTTTAAAAACCTGTAACAGAGTTCAAACCATAATACGTTAATTTAAATCACATTTATAAAATCATTATCTTTATCAAAACTCCATTTATACATATAAATATTCTCTCACCAGAAATACATCATAATTAAAAGTTATACATGTATGCATTACCCTCTAGTTGGTCTCGACAAACTCTTACTCTTCTCGTGGCATAACGAAAGACTTCATATCCTCCACCAAGCTACCTGCGCGATTACACATCCGCGCTAAGCCATAGGCTTAGTAGTACAAAAATAACATATAAACATACATTATAAAAATACTAACATACAATGATATATCAATTCCATGTGCCATTAGTATCTTATCATGTTTTCCTTCTAAATTGCACCTTTCATATATTTTAACTAATTTCATGTATTATATACATATCATTTTTACCAACCACAATTCATCACTAATAATCACCATCAACATAGTGATACCCACATTACATATCATATCATTATCACTAATCATCAATCCAACATTAATACTCACAATCAATATTTCCAATATACATATTACATAACATTTCATGTCATTATTTTATTCACAATTCATCAATCATGAATCACAATTCCAACCAAATCCACCATAGATTTCATTACTCGTTTATTACAACATTTATATATATCATATTGACAACAACGACAGACTCGGGCCCAAACGACACTAATATGCCATTCAATTTTCAGAGTAATGCTTTGGTTCATTCATCACATTTATCATTATCATAGACCCAACTAGGCTTCAAGGATTAGGTTCAACCAAGCTTCAAGGGGAGCAAAGCATGCTAAGCATCAACCCAACTTGGCTTCAAGAACCAATCCAACCTAGCTTCAAGGGTTGTAACATCTCAATTAGGCTTCAAGGACTTAGCCAACCTAACTTCAAGAGATTGTTACTCATTTTAGGCATGCCACCAACAACAAACTCTGAAAATGGAATAGCACATTAGTTACACAATTCATTTATTACTTTCATTCTCAATCCTCATCATCAATTAGGCAAACATGCCTTATGTCTTTCAATTGAATCATCATAGCCAATCACAATGGCTTCACATCACATCTGAATCATCATTATACATATACAACATCAATTACATTAGCTAAACAAACTGATCATTAGCTTTACATCTCTTTATGTCTCAATTCCCATTATACACTTCATTATTCAAGCATACATAATCAATTTCATTGCACATGTATCTTAAATTCATCATCATATAAACAACATATCCCTTTATAACATTTCAATCATTATTATCAACCATGATGATCTCACATTTCATCATTTCTCAAAACACATTGACAACATTCATTATTAAGACATTTATTATAATAAATTGCATTGCACATACCTTTTTGGATGATCCTCATCTCTTCCACACTATACAAGTCATAATATTAGTCACATTGTTCATATAACATACTACCATTCACAATGCATATAACCTAACATTGTTCATATGCTTCATCAATCTCATCAAATGTGTGCTATAATCTCAACATCATATGAATGTATGTTCCACATATATTTATTTAGATCATTCTTTGTTTTCAAAGTGTTTAGAGTGTTTATGTTTAGGTTTAGGAACAACAAAACCTTTGAAGAATCAAAACAAAGTGAGAAAAGTCAAGAACCATCACAGTAGCAAACACCTTCATGGGACACGGCCAAGCTTGTGGCCGTGTCTCTCAAAACCAATTGGCAGTAGCAAACACATGCATAAGACACGGCCGTGTCCCTCCAAAATCAATCCAACACGGCTCAATTTTCCTTGACTTGGCCGTGTCTCTCATGAATTGGCCGTGTCTCTCCTTGCTTTTGGCCGTGTCACTCAAGAACAAAACCCTATTTGTGGCCAAAACACTTCTAATTGCATTTAAACACATGATACACATCATAAACTCATTCAAATGGATGTAATCAAAGTCATTAACACTTATTTTGCATGTTTAACACAATAATCACAATTAACCATACATTTAACCATTCATCACATCAAAACCCTAAAACCAAATTCACTCTTGATCTTCCACTATCAACCTCCACATAACTTACCATATTCAAGACCAAACCAATCACCAATTCAATCTTTTAACTTACAATCAATTCTAACACTTTTAAACACAACTCAAACACACCAAATCATCACATCAACAAATCACAATTCACCTTAGACACAACTTCAAGATTAACAAAAGAAAACAAGAGAGTACTAACCTTAGATGAAGAAATTTCACAAATCTCCAACTTCATCCTTTGATTCATCCTTCAATTTGATGTTAGAAATCAAAACACCTCATTTGCTCTTCCTTTCCCTTTGGTAGCTGGCCACACCAACAAAGAAGAGAGAAAAAAGAATACAAATTCAACTTCTCTTCTTCTTTAAATATCCACCAAACAATTTAACAAGACAATTACCTAATTGCCCTCATCCATTCAACTTAACTTTTGTCACTTATATGCCCTTTATAGTAATTTCACTTAACACAAGTTAAAATATCCTCTTACCTTGACTCCCCATTTGACCAACTTATATGTTATATATATTACAATATACACAACATATACATTTTCTTAACACACTCATTTCCTTTACAAATACATATATACATTTAATTCAAATCAAAACAACAATTGTATCCAACTTCTAGGGCACACATTGGGATATTACACATGCGGTTTCAATTGTCGAGAGGCATAAGCAATGACTCTACCCTCCTGCATCAAAACATAACCTAAATCTTTGTGTGAAGCATCACTATATATCACATATGGTTTACCTTCCACAGGCAGGGTAAGGATAGGAGCTTGAGTCAACATCTCCCTCAGCTGCTCAAAACTCACCTGACACCGATCTATCCATACAAATTTAACTCCTTTCTGAAGTAATCTTGTGAGTGGTGTAGCTATTATAGAAAAACCCTTCACAAATCGACAATAATAGCCTGCCAATCCTAGAAAACTTCTAACCTCTGTCACAGTCTTCGGTGGACTCCAATTCAAGATAGCCTAAATTTTACTCGAATCAACTGTAATACCCTCTGCTGAAACCACATGACCAAGAAAAGCTACCTGATCAAGCCAGAACTCACACTTAGACAGTTTAGCATACAACTGCTTCTCTCTCAGAGTCTACAATACGATTCGCAAATGCCTATCATGATCCTCCTCGTTACGTGAATACACCAAGATATTATCAATGAAAACCACCACAAACTGATCTAAATATAGTCTGAATACCCTGTTCATCAAATCCATAAAAGCTGCTGGTGCATTCGTCAATCCACAGGGCATCACCAGAAACTCATAATGCCCATACCTCGTACGAAAAGCTATCTTGGGTACATCCACATCTCTGACTCTCAACTGATGGTACCCTAATCTCAAATCAATCTTAGAGAATACTTCTACTCCCTTCAATTGATCAAAGAGATCATCTATCCGAGGCAAAGGATACTTGTTCTTGATGGTCACCTTATTCAACTGCCTATAATCAGTACACAATCTCATGGTGCCATCCTTGTTCTTCACAAACAATACAGGCGCTCCCCACAGGGACACACTAGGGTGGATAAACCCTTTATCCAATAACTCCTACAACTTCACCTTCAACTCTCTCAACTCAGCAGGTGCCATCCGATAAGGGTTAATAGAGATAGGAGTGGTACCAGGCAACAAATCGATACCAAACTCCAATTCTCTCTCAGAAGGTACCCTTGGCAACTCATTAGGGAAAACATTTGGAAACTCGACAACTGTGGGTATACTTTCAAGCAGGGATCCCACTACTCTAGTATCTACAACATGAGCAAGATAAGCCTCACATCCCTTCCAAATCATCCTCCCAGCTGAAACAAACATAGATGAAAGATACCTCTGCTCACTAGATACTATAACATCCCTACCATTCCGTGTTCTCAAAGTAACACATTTCTTCTGATAGTCTACTATAGCCCCATGCTTGGATAACCAATCCATGCCCAAAATTAGATCATATTCCCTGAAAGGCATCTCAATCAGGTCACAGAGAAACTCCTCATCCTGAACAACAACTAGACTATCTCGGTGCACCCTGCTCACCACAACACTATGCCCTAAAGGATTTGTCACCAAGACATCAAATCCTAGGGAATCAAAATGCAATTCAGTCACAGGCAAGATGGATGCACTTATGTATGAATGCGTAGATCCAGGATCTAATAGAGAAAGGACTGAAATACCAAATAAAGAAAATGTACCCGCAATGACGGCTGAAGCATTCGGCTGCCTCTGCATCACATAAACCTGCTGAGATGGCCTAGCGTCATCTGGCCTACTGCCTCCTGATGTAAGGCCTCCTCTTTGACTAAACCCAGGGCGACCACCTCTACTAAAATCTCTGCCACCACGACCCCCTCTGACACTGGGTCGAGAAGATGCAGTATCTGCCTGCCTAACCTCTGGTGGCTCGGGACAATCTTTGATAAAATAGTCTGATGACCTACATATAAAACACACTCCCAAAGCACCTCTCCACCAGCAAACACCTCTGTATACTCTATCACAATGAATGCAAGTAGGTGGAGTAGGTCTCTGAGCCACTGGGGTCGGAGCACTAGCCACTGAAATTGCAGGTCTCTGTCTTTGTCTATGCTGCTGTACTGACCTGCCAAACTGCCCCTGACTCCTACTAAACCTCTAAAAATGTCCCCCTCGGCCTCTCTTCACTGATGAAGACCCTGCCTCACTCTGGGGTCTCCTAACTCTGGTCTCCTCAACTCTGGCAGCTGCTGTAAGACTCTGTGCCCTCTCAACACTCCTGGCAACTGCAACTAACTGGGAGAAATCCTGATACCAAGAGCCTGCAATGATGCACATGATAGAGGGTCTCAGTCCCTCCTCAAACCTCCTACACCTGTCAAACTCATCAGAAATGATCCCACCAGCATAGTGACTCAACCGAATAAACTCAATCTCATGCTCGATCACTGTCCTGGTATCCTGTCTCAGACTCAGGAATTCCATCTTCTTTGCATCTTTATACTCTCTCGGAGTATACTTTTGCTCAAATTCCTGCAGGAAATCATCATAGGTCAGGACTGGTGGATCATCCAGAGAATGTGGAACTGTCTTCCACCAATCATATGCATCTCTCTGCAGAAGAGATCTGGCATAATCAAACTTCTCTTCTGAACTAGCCTGTAATTGAATAAATACCCTTTGAACCTGGTCTAGCCACTGCTATGCTACAGCAAGATCTGTAGTACCAACAAAGTCCTCAGCCTCATACTTTCTCAATTTATCATACTGCCTCACCGGCTACTGAGGCTGCGGCTGCGGCTATGGCGGCTGCAGAACTGGAGCATGCCTCAACAACTCTACCATATGCCATACACAGCCAGGCGGAACCTCATCAGTTGCTGGTCTCATAGGCACAGAAACAGATACCTCACCAGTAGATACAACTCTAGCTCCATCTCTACCCTCATCTGGAGTCACACTCTCTGCACTTACCCTCAGAAGTCTGATGCGATAGAGATGCCATAACTACCTATATCTGTAAACAAAGCAGAAAATACTATATCAGAGATTAGAAACTGCCAGTGCCAATACATGTATTACAATTAAAAATTACTTTTCAAATCCCCCATTTTCTCTCTCTATCATCCCACATAAGTCAATAAAATAAAACCTAGGCTCTGATACCAAAACAAATGTAACACCCTTATACCCTATATATGTACAATACATATTTTTAGCATATGTAAAATACGCATATACGGTACAAAAATGTCACAGACCGATTAACTAATTTTTTTACATTTCCAATTTAAAATTTCAAATTCTAAATATATAAAAATTAAATAGAATATAAATATTATTTACTTGTTATAAGAACCCAAAATAAATAATATATATAAAAAATCTCTGGAAAAAATTTGCCAGAGTTTTGTCTGAATTTTGGATATCCCAAAATTTAGCAATTACTCAACCTGAAAAAAGAAAACACTTCCAAATAATTTCCAACCACCATCTCAACCATACTTCTCAATTTCACCAAGTTTCTCAAACCTTTATACATATAGATATATATAATTTAAAACAAACTTACTCTCCCATTTCAAATATATTGACCCAAACATTCTTTATAATATGCAATACGTAAAATTCAAAACATAATATATTATGTATAAAACTCAAAATGTATAATAACATAAAATATATACATGTTGCTAGCTGTGTTTCTGATCTTGATAGCAACTCTACAAGCTCAACTACAAGTCTAGACCCGACCCGGTCTAGAAGAACTCTCTGGCTCAACTAGGTCTACCCTGTCACCTGCGCAATGGAAACAATCGCGCTAAGTCGAAGCCTAGTGGTACAAACTTTGATAATAACAATATAACTCAATGCAATACCAAATGCATAATGCATATAGATGTCACATCAATCCTGTAATATCCCTAAGTGTGCCTAGAAGTTGTGATAATATTGTTATTAGTGAATTGAATGTGTGATTGATAAGTGGTCATTGTGTATGATTTATTTGGAGGATAATAGAAGTTGAGAAAATAATGTATATGTGTGTAGTTGGAAGGAATGCATTGTGTAGAGAGAAGTGTATATGTAGTGTATATGGTGATATATATAACATATAAGTTGGTCAAAGGGCTTGGTCAAGGGAAGAAGATATTTTATTTGTGATTTGTGAAATTACCTATATGGGTATATATGTGACAAAAGTTTAGTTAAATGGATGAGGGCATTATAGTAATTTTCTTTTGGATGAGTATTTAATGCATGTGGACTTTGTGTTTTCTTCATCATTTCTTCTTCTTCTCCTTGTGTTGGCCGGCTCCTTCATTGGCAAAGAAAAACAAAAGAACAAAGAAAGGTTTTGATGATTTTAAGCTCCAAAGTTGAGAGAGATTTCAAGTAGTTAAGTTGGATTTCAAGGAATTTTATCATCTTGGTAAGTTTTCTCTTGTTTACCTTGATTCTTTTTGAAGTTGTGTTTGGATTGAGTTATGTTTAGTAATAGTATGATTAAGTATGTTTGTAATTTGTTGAGAAGAGTTGAAATAGATTTGAAAAGGAGAAGTAAATTGGTGTTGGTGATGGAAGAATAAGAGTTGTGTTTAGTGAATATTTTTCTGTTTTACAATTAGTAAAGGCTGTGACTTGTATGATTTTTAATTAATTATAGAAAAATGTTCTTGAAGTGAATTTTTGATATGTTGTGACTATATGAGTCTAGAATGACTGAAAAATATGTTGATTCGATTTTGGAATGGTTATGAGTTTAGAAAGATTATTTTTATTAGACCTGTTCCAGCAGGTACCTTAACTGAGACAGCTATATTTCGGGATTTTTAATAAAATGTAGAAAAATCATATCCAATTGAATTTTGGATATGTTGTTGCTTAGTGAGTCTAGTATTTGATAAAAATAATTTGGAACCACGTTGATTGAATTTGATTTATGGAATTCACAAAGTTCAGAACTGCTGCCAGGATGCAGGGCAATTGGGGCAGTCTGGTTAGGTGAACTATTTGACCAAGATTTTGTGTTCAGTTTGATCTGAAATTTTAAAGGAATGATTTTAAGATACAAAACTAAATTCTGTAAAAATTTTAGAATTTTTAGTCAAGTAGATTATTTTATACAATTTTTCAAATAAGGATAAAATGGAGTCTAAAACCAGAATGTACTATTCATATGGTCATTTTGCTAATATTCCTTTTGGATTAGGTTGTGAAGAGGTTGAATTGCCCTAATTTGTGAAGTGAAGAACTATTGAGTGGAGAAGAGTTTAGAGTGGTGTGAAATGTTATTAAGGTAAGTACCAATGTTGCATGATTGCATTGTTAATGCATATCACTAATGTATTTTGATGTGTTTATATCATTAATGATATGTATATATATAATTGTGTTATGGGAAAATGAAAGATGTGAATGATTTGATGAATATTAATGTATGAGAATACAATTGATTGAGTATAATTAAATAATATTAGGTAAATTATTACATTGTTAATCTAATGTGACTTGTATAGTGTGAAAGAGAAGAGGATCATTCAACAAGGTATGAGCTATGCAAATTTATTATGATAAACATTTTTATGAAGAATTACTTTAATGTACTTTGTAATGTTATAGCAATGATGCTATATGTATAATGTGAATCATGTGATTGAATAATGATATGTTCATTTGGTTAATGTAATTGATGTTGAGTATTATAATGATGATGCACATGATACTATATGAACAATACTATGATTTGTGTATTATAAATCTTGTGAATTGTATTGTGATATATGAATAAGGTACTTTGTAATGTTATAGCACTGATGTTATATGTATCATATGGATTGAGATATGATATGTTGTGAAGCCATTGTGATTGGCTATGATGATCTAATTGAAAGAAATAAGGCATGTTTGCCTAGATGATAATGAACATTGAGATTGAAATTGATAATGAAACAATAAGTGAAATATGTGTTTAATGTGTTATTCAGTTTTCAGAGTTCTGGGTTTGGAGGCATGCCTATAAAATGAAAAAAGTGACAGTCTTGCCGGGTTGAGGATCTCTTCAAATTGAGTTGAATTGAGGTCCAAGAGACTGGGTCTGTTACACTATGAAAATTGTGAATATGAAATATATGATTGGTAACAGTCTTGCCGGGTTGAGGATCTTCTCATGATGAGTTGATGGTCCAAGAGACTGGGTCTGTTACACTATCCATGGATAGAAATATTGATATATGATGCCTACGGGCTTGATGATTATGATTATAGACCAAAGCAGTAACTCTGAACTCTGAATAACATAGTGGTGTCTGTTGGGCCCGAGTCTGTCTTTGTTGTCAATGTGATATACAAATGTTGAAAGAAATGGATAATGAAATCTTTGGTATATTTCATTGGACATGTGATTGATGATATGTAATATGTGCGTTGAAATATTGATTATGAGCACTAGTGATGAATCATCAATGTTGAATTGTGAATAAAGAAATGTTATGATTGGTATGATGTATAATGTGTGTATTAGCATTGATTGTGAATTCAATTGATGAATTGTGGTTGATGACAATGATTGTCTTAATTGGAAAATGTGACTTGTGATTGGTATGATGTATAATGTGTGTATTGAGATGTTGATTGTGAATATTAGTGATGGGTTGGACTTGGTAGAAATGCTATGTTTATATGTGTATAAGATGTGAGATTAGTTGAAAGATATGAAAGGTGCAAATGAATAGGGATAAACTTAATAAGAACTAAAAATATATGGAATTGAGATATCTTTATATGTTAGTATTTCCATGATATATGTTTGTATTTTATATTTGTACTACTAAGCTTTCGAGCTTAGCGCGGATGTATTATCGCGCAGGTAGCTTGGTGGAAGACATGAAGTCTTTTGGTATGCCACGAGAAGAGTAAGATTTTGTCGAGACCAACTAGAGGGTAATGCATACATGTATCCACTTTAAGTATGTTATATTATATGTATAAATGAAGTTTTGATAAAGACAATAATTTGTAAGTGTTCTTTAAATTGACCTATTATGGTTTGAATTTTGTTACAGGTATTGAAAGGTAAAAAGAAAAGTGGCATCCTTATACTTTAAATACTTACTGTATGTATACTAGGTATATGTATAGTATTTATATGGAGTATTGGGGTGTTACAAATCCACTTTCTCATATTTTTTTAAAATATTTCATAAGCACAACTCATAACATTATATTACTCAATTGTATCATAATTCATAATTCATATTAAAACAAAGACAAGCATGGGCCCAAAAAGGATCTAATATGCTATTCAAATTTCAGAGTTACTGCTTTGGTCCATAATGACACCATGTGTCTAGCTCCGTAGGCAATATATATATATCCATGGATAATGTAACAGCCCCAGTCTCTTGGACCTCAACTCGGCTAGACCCTTAGGCCCCAGTATCTTGGTCCTCAACCCGGCTAAACTGTTACAGTTTTTGAGGCTTACGACCCAGTCTTTTCACCCCAAAAACATCATATTTATCAGCTGGCCTAGCTTACGACCCAGTCTTTTCACCATTCCAGCGTATAGCCTGTAGGCAATCATAGGCATGCCGCCAAACCCAAAACTCTAAGAATTGAATAACATACGAGGCACACAATTTATTCATATTTCTCATTATTAATCTCTTTCTCATTTTTAAATATTCAATCTAGGCACATTGCCTTATTTTCACATCTTTCTCATTTTTCTCACTTTTCTCATTTTTAACAATATCAATTCATTTCATTATTACACATATCTCATTTTTGCATTCACAACACATTGCCCAATTACTTTGGGTATTTTCACATAATATGCATATTTCACATGTGACACAAATTAGCCTTTATCAATGGCTTTTCACAATGCATTTAACACATATATGACATTACTAATGTCATAGCATATTATTCATACACAATCAATGAACCAAGTAGCTTAACACATTTTTCAACCAAAATGTGTTAAGTCCAAATGTTATGCAAATATAGACATTATATTCAAAGTTTGTACATACCTCCACTAGCAACCCAAAGCAAACTAAAAACAACCTTTAATCCAATCTTTCTAACTTGCCCTTCACCACTTGGATGAAGCAAATCAATCTCCCTCAATGCCTAAACCAAATGTGATAGCAAATAATCATTTAGTATCACATTTAATGGCATTTCCAGTATTAAATCATAATTACACATCACTCCTACAAATTTCCAAAAATTTAGTCTTTCCTTACTTCAACATTGGAATTCCACTCTACTACAATTAAATTAGTTTTTAATTTTTTTTATATTATTAAAAATATATTTTAATACATTTAAATCATTTACATTATAAATACAAAATCTCAAAAATGGCCTAACCTTCCCCCATTGAAGGGTTTTCATTCCAACACAATCCACTACTCATTCCAAGCTTATATTCATCACTTTTAACACTAAACAACATGCTTAAACAAATAAAATCACACAATTCAACCACTTTGGAAAATCACTTTTCCAAAACCTTAAATCTCCACTTCCATTCTCAAACTCCAACCCAGCACCACCAAATCCAATATTTGACTTTAAAATACTTGTTTATGAATCAAAACAACTCATTTGGAAACAATTTTCACAATTAAAGTTCATGTTTTTCAAAACCCCAAAAATCCATAACCCTTAATTCTCTCTCTTCACCATTCTTTAACCAAACTCCATCATCACTTCAATCTAACTTTAGAATCATTGTTAACTACCCAAAATAACATCATACACACCAATTCCAACAATTATAACATCCTATATAAAAATCCAAATTCTCACATAATCTAAATTTCCAAGGAATTCAAAGAAAAGAGATGGAAACTTACTAATTTTCGTGGAAATCACCAAAAATCCACTTGAAACTTGTTAATTCCTTCAATTTATGGAGTATGGAAGAAGCAAAATCCTTGGTCTTCAAACTTCCATGGAAGCCACGTTCTTTAGAAGAAGAAGAAGAAGAAGAAGAAGACTTTTAATATTCTTTCCTTTTCATCTTTTTTTTAACCACATATTTATATATTAAAATAATTTAATTTTTAATTATTTAATTATTTTTTTAATAAATTAAAAGTCCTAATTTCCCTCTTCCATTCAAAATTAATTTATTTTTGAATTATTTTTTTTAATTTTGAATTTATAAGATTTAATTACCAAAATACCCTTTTCTTTTAAAAAGTGTTAACTTTTATATATGTTATATATATTTTGCATATATATCATATATATATTCCACTTTTTCATTTAAAATCCCTTCAATTTTCATTTAATAGCATTAATTTAATTTATCCTTTTAAATTATAATTTATTTTATCCAATTTTCCAAAAATTAGAAATTTTTAAAAAATTTTGGATGTTACAAAGAAGCTTAAACTCAACGAACTTTCCTTAGCTTGGATGTTGCTTTTCGATTTTATTTTCTTTAATATTTAATTTGAACAATTATGTTTTTCAAGTTTGTTTGAATAAATTACTTTCATCAAAATTTTAGTGCTCAACCGATGAGGAATTTAGCTTGATGTTTATAAATTAATGTGTCTAGGCATCATGACTTGAATGACTTTACTAGATGAGGGAATTGCTCTATAGCATTGAGTTGTGTATGCTTACTTAGAGAGGGCTCCTGCATAATTATCTTTGTCTAGGTCCTAGTCAGTCTTAGAACATGCTTTGACAAACTTTCGAGGCGAAATTGAACTCTACTTAATTAAGGGAGAGATGATCTAGGCATTGTTTGGTTAGCCAACAACTTGTATCCACCCTATTAAATATAAATCCCTAGTTGTCCCTTTGAGCCTTCATAAAATTTTAGCTTTCTTTTCATTGGCATATAACCCCAACAACCTATCCTGAGCTGTTATGATACTTTTGACAAGTCTTATGATCACTAAGGTGAAGAGGCAAGAAGATCAAATAAAAAAAAGAAATGAATAGTCAAGACCATGAAGACAGTTGAAGTTCTCAAGACCATGAGGGTAGTTGATGCTTTCAAGACCATAAGGGTAGTTGAAGTTTTCCTAATATTTCCAATATATTAAGAAAACATCAGAGTAACAAATGATTTATCCCTGTTAATGGGGATTTATGTCACCCCACTCATCCATTATTGGAAACCCAAGTTGGTACAAACAAGACAACTCTGATTGAGCTAGAAATAAAAAAAAAGAAAAGAAAGTAAAAAAAAAGGAAAAAAAAGGAAAAAAGAAAAAAGGGAAAGAATAAAAAAAGAAGGAAAAAAGAGAATAAAACCCAAAAAGGCAGTTCAGAAAGCCAACTGAGTTGTCTTTTACCTAAAGCAGTAAAAGGCTTCCATAAGGACGGTTTGAGTTGAATTGGTCCAACCCAACCAAACATTCAATCAAAATTGGAGAAAAAGGAGAAAGATCATTCAGTTCTTGAAAGTTCTGGACTTAACAGTCCTACAAGGAAGAAGGACAAAATGATAAAATGCTCAAAGAAAGGAAAGAGTAAGGAAAATAAAGAGAAAGAAAAGGGAAGAGTAAGAAAAATAAAGAAAAGGGAGAAGAATAAAAGAAATGAATTTGGGAACCAAACTTTTTGCAAGGGCAAAGACTGTCCTAATCAAGAACCAGATTAATGCCAAGAAGATAGAAGGAATTTGGAGTCTAGAAAGATTGCTCCCAACTGTCTAAAGTTCCAACAAGAAATTTGTAGTGTGAAGGTTTGTCTATTGTGTCACACCAGCTCCAATCTCAAAATGGCCATCGCTTAAACCTGTGTCCCTTATAGACCCCATTTCAAGCCTATCAAAGACCTGTTGACCTCTCTTGGTAGGTAGAGTCTATTAGTGGAGATGGTTTGGATAAGCATGCATATGAGATAGACAATATTTAAACTCAAATAAGACCTTTGGCCAAGTAATGTGTATGTGCCTATCTGAAGTGCAACAATTCTTGCTTAAATAGAAATGATTCCCAAGTTTAGTATGGTAACTAGGGTTTTCATGTTATAGATATGTTGATTTGGAAAATCAAGTCCTGAGGTACATTGACTTTGATTTGGCAAAGCCAACATTTGATTTCAAAATCAAAATTCAAAAAAAAAAAATTTTGTCATACAAAGCCTTCAAGTTAAGGGAAGTATGTTGAACCTCCAAAGGACACATTGAGTAAAGGAAATGATTATTGGCAAGGTCATGAAGAAACTATCAACTGACATGCTGAGACAATTTGAAATAGATGAATCCCTGACTTTGCTGCTTGGGGTCTTCATTATTCATGTTTTTAATATCTCAAAGATAAAAGTCATAAATGGAAAGCATTCTTTTATTCCAATGCAAGAACTAAATGGGCATCTGAAAGAAATTAGTGAGAGAACTTCTGCTGATCGCCTCGGTCTGTGAGTCGATGGAACCATTATAAGTATTATTCATTCATATCATGCATACATGAGCATATCATATTGCACTTTCTTGTCTTGTATTTTTTATTCTTTGTCAAAGTGAAAAGCGAATACCCTGCGAGGTAAAGAATCAAAAGAAGATATTGAATCAAGGGGGCATGGAAAGCCCATTACTTGAGAAGGCTCCAGTAATTTTGCAAAGAGAAGAAATGTACTTGTGCGAAAAACTAGACAACAAAGACATCAATCAAAGGCCGCATAGAAATATCATGGGTTTGAGCCTACACAGGGGGCAAAGTTTCTCCTTTTCAATTTTTAGAGTTTATATATATAAAATATTTTGGAACTCAATTGCAAATATTTCGCCACGCAGGGGACAAGAAGAGGATATAAGGTCCAATTAAAATAGCTGAATTTTTGCAAAGGAAGAAAAAAAAGAATGGAGCATTAGAACTATCAAAAGAATGATGATGCAAATGACAAAAGATCAGTCTAGCTAGAAGAGCCGAAGCCAATATAAGACCTAATATCTAATGGATGAAGATCCAGTTTAAAGGATGAAGATCCACTTTCAAGGGTGAAGACCTGATTTCCAAGGATGAAGATCCATTTTCAAAGGTGAAGACCTGATTCCAAGGATGAAGATCCAATTTTAAAGGGTGAAGACCCGAATTTTAAAGGATGAAGATCCACTTTCAAGGGTGAAGACCCAAAGTCTAAAGGATGAAGATCCACTTTCAAGGGTGAAGACTCGATTTCCAAGGATGAAGATCCATTTTCAAGGGTGAAGACCCAATCTCCAAGGATGAAATTCCATTTGCAAGGGTGAAGACCAGATCTCAAAGGATGAAGATCCATTTTCAAGGGAGAAGACCCAATCTCAAAGGATGAAGATCCATTTTCAAGGGTGAAGACCCGATCTCAAAGGATGAAGATCCATTTTCAATGATGAAGACCCGATCTCAAAGGCTGAAGATCCATTTTGAGGGTGAAAAACCACAATGCATAGAATAACCGGAGTAGTCAGACTTCTCAAATGATAAAAGATCAGTCAAACTCAGTCTCGGGTCCAAGCACCAAAATTAAATTCAATATCGGGTCCAAAATCCAAATTATCCTTAGGTCCAGAACCTAGAGTCCATTTTAAGTCCAGAACTTAGCTCGGATCCAGAACCCAAATTATTATTAGGTCCAAAACCTAGAATCTCTTCTAAGTCCAGAACTTAGCACGGGTCCAGAACCCAAACTTTTCTTAGGTCCAGAACCTAGAATCTTTTCTAAGTCCAGAACTTAGCTCGGGTCCAGAACCCAAATTCTCTTTAGGTCCAGAACCTAAAATTACCCTTAGGTCCAGAACCTAAAATTATCCTTGAGTCCAGAACTCGAACCGGGTTTAGAACCCAAAACCTCAACCATTTCAAAAATTAAGTCTTATTGTTTTTCACTCTCTTTCACTAAAGTCTCAGATCATTCAAGCAGGGGGCAAACTGTAAACTCTTAATTTTTGACCCAGTCCGGTCTAATATATTTTAATTAGTCCAAAATAATTTTGTGTTGTCCAATATATTTTAATTAGTCCAAAATAATTTTTGTTATCTTAATTAAATAATATTTGCTTTAGTATTTAATTTTTATAATTAATAAAAAATAAATAATAATAATAATAAACAAAAAAATAAAAAAAATAAAAATCGGCGACAAAAAATTTTGTCGTCGAAAAGGGTTGCGGCGAAATGGCCTTAGGCCTTTTCGCCCGCAGGAATTTCCTGCAGGCCAATTTTCGCCCTGCAGCCCGCAACCAGCTGCGGCAGCTTTTTTGCCAGCGTAATTTTTCCGTAGCAGTTTTTTTCGCCAGCACTTTTTTTCCCCAGTAGTTTTTTTTTGCCAGTGAAATTTTTCCGACACAAATTTTTTCGAAACCAAATACAATTAGGATTCAGTTTCCTATTCATAATTAATGTTAGATTCCATGAATAACTATAATTAATCATAAAAATCTTCTATAAATAAGGACTAAAACAACACAAAAAAAGAGGAGGGAAAATCTGGGATCAAAATTCAGGAGAAAAAAGGGATAGTTAAGTGAATTGAAAAGCTTTGAATCAATCAGACTTTTTGAGAGAAGCAAACAAGAAAATTCAATCCATCAAAGGCAACCATCTTGCCTTTGTTCTTGTTCATCCAAGAAACAATTATTGGTGGAACCAATAAACGAAGTTATGAATATCAAATTCTTTTTCCTTTATAGTAGCTTGAATCATTAAACTCTTTCTTTTGATTTTAAAAACCCTATAACCTTAATTTACCTTTTCTAAAGCTTAAAAACCTTAATTCATTTCTTTGTTTTCCAAAAATCTTAAAATTGTTGTTTTTGTTTCTTCAAAATCTTAAAACCCTAATCTGCCTTCCAATTTTCCAAAACCCTAAATTGAATTGTTTTCTTTCTACAAACCTTTAAAAATATATATTTTCTGTTTCTATAAACTTTAAATCGTTTTGTTTATTTTCATAAAACTTTATAAAACTATAAATTATTTTTCCAAATTTTAAAATCAAATACATTCTCCGAAACACTAAAAATCCTAATTCAACTTCAAAACCAAAATTGTAAACCCCAAACTAGCTAAACCTAAACCCTAGTTTCTTAAACCCTAATTCCCTTAAAACCATTAAACCCTAATTTTTTCTAAACCCTAATCCTTTAAATCTTAAAATCTTATCAACCTAAATATTAAAATTAAATATGCTAAATACAAAATAATGATCCAGTAACCATAAATCATAAATCTAAATGTTTTAAAGTATTCAAACCCTAGTTTCATGATTTCACTTCTTAAACACTAATTTGGTTAATCAAAGAACTTTATCAACCTCTTAAATTATAAAACTTTAATCCATTTTAATTCCTTTATTACTCACAGTAGCTTAAACCCATAAAATCTAAAACCCTAAACACATTAAATAAAGAATCTTAAATAGAAAAAGTAGCCCTAATTTGAATCCTTATTTGCTTTATTTAATTTTATATTTGATTATGTAGTCTATTATATGCTTTAATTAATTTTCAATGCTTTGTTGATTTATTTAAGTTCAATGCTTAATTTTTTTAGTTTATCATGGATGAATGTTTATTTTATATTTTGATTGATATCTTTGATGAATGGTTTATTTACTTTTGTCGATTTGTTTAGTTTTGCAAATGTTGTAAGAGGTATGTTTCCACTTGGTGGGTACCTCATTAGTTAAATATCATGTAATTTAAATTGCTTTTCTATTTTAGAACCAATGTAAAGGACATGTTTCTACCTTTCGGCGGGTGTCCTATTTAGGCATGATTATGTAAGGGCATGTTTTCATCTTTGGATGGGTGTCCATTTATTTGTTTTGCTTGGACATTATTTTGATTTTCAATATATCGATGCTTTATTTTAATTATTGTGTGTAATATGGATAATATTGTTATATTTAAGAATTTTATAATATTAAGACCTGTAAAGGAGGCCGGTTCCAATGAACCGAGCGTTGTGGGGGTGCTGGGCTATTTCTCACCTTCCCCATACATACCCAACTTTCCGAACCCATTAGGGGGTTGGGGATTCCTTAGGAATCGAGTCATCCACCCCTTTCTTTTTTCCCAGCCCGTCCAGGTGGTGACTCCATTTTCTCCGAACTTAGGTTCGTGTTCTCTAAGGCCCCGAAACTAAACAGTGCTGAAGTCGCAAGAACCATTCCACCGGGAGTGGGGGCGAAAATCCCCGCTCACAGGTACACAAAGAACTCTAAGTATAAATTATATTATCTACTAAAACTATCACAAGGAACATTGTTCATTGTGATAGTGAATTTCAACTTAAACCATATTAATTTTTTAAATTCCCATCTTACCCTATTCTTTTTATCTTTTCTATGTTTCTCTTTTGTGTTTTTGTAGCTATTATATGGCAAAGTCAATTCTTGGCCTTGGGTTCACTAAACTATTATCCTGATTTTAGCTATATATTTTTTTAATCTTCTTTTTCTTTTATACTTAATTATTTAAATGTAAAATTAATTTCAATTAAATATTAGACTTTAGGTATTGTATTTATATTTTTTTTACTCTTAATTAATTTTATTTTCTCTTTTAATTCATCAGCATTGTATTTTGCTCTTAGTTGATTTTATTTTCCTATTTAACTCTTAAGTTATATTATTATTATTATTATTATTATTATTATTATTATTATTAGAAATTATTATTTCAATAAAAGTGGCCTCTCAAATATTTTAACTTTTAGTGGATTTTATGAGTTAATATACAATGACTTTTAAAATTTTTTATTATTTTATTTTAACATTTTTTGTAATTGTAGAACATTGATTTTGGCCCCAGGCTAGTTCGATCATAATTGAAGAATGTCTAAGTCATGATCGGTCCATTCTCAATAAACTTAAACCTATTCTAAGCTTTTGGTTAGATTGGTCCCATTTTATAAGGCCTAAAATAAGTCCAGTTTGATTTTTAAAGTCCTAAAATGGTCTAAAAGCAGGTTTGGTTCGATATGGATCATGCCATACCAAATTGGGCATGCCCAATTTGATATGGACCTGAATTAGGCATTGCCCAATTTGATATGGACCATGTCCATATCGAATTAGGGCAATCCTAATTCAATATGGAGCTTGTCCATATCAAATTAGGCATTGCCAATTCAATATGGGCCTTGGTCCTTGTCGGATTAAAATTATTTTAATCTGATATGGTCACAGTTTGCCTCGAATTTAAATGGTTTTAATCGGATATGTTTTGGAGGGACCGTGCTTAAATATGAAGCTAATATTTGTTTACAAGATTTAACTTAATGTTTTCTTATAAATACATTATTAAAAATAAGCAGCCAGGAGATAACAAGGATTAAGCAATAAGCAACAATTAATCATAAAACTCTAGCAGCCAGAGTTTAGCAAAAGACAGAGAGTTAGCAATCATTAACAAACACAGCAGATTACCAAACCATAAACACTACACCACAAAGGCAGTAGCACACTGTCTTTGTTTTGCTCAACCAGAACTTCAATTTATTGCAAGTAAAAGCTTGGATCAATGTATTATTTTGGTGGAGCCAACAAATAAAGGTACGTTCACTATATTTAACTCATTTAAATTTGACACATGATGCTCTGGTGATAACTTTGAATATTGGTTATATTTCTTCCTTGTCAAAATAAGTTCCAGTAGTTTTACGTTCATTGATTTTAATTCATATTCATTTATTAAATCATGATTAGTAGTTGTAGGTTTTTAAAATTCATAGCAGTTTACTTATTCAATTTTGTTTTATCGAGTAGAAATTCATAAAAGTCTATCATGTGAAATTATTTTATCAAAATCAATCTTATAGTTGCCCAAAGTTTTTTTACAAAAACCCTAATTTTATTTTCAAAGCCCTAAAACCTTAAATTTGTTTTTACAAAATCCTAAAACCCTAATTCTATTTTATGAAGCCCTAAAACCCTAATCTTATTTTTTTTAAAATTCTAAACCCTAATTGTGTTTTTTTAAAACCTTAAAAGATTAATCATATTTTTCTTAAACCCTAATTCATATCAATAAAATCCTAATTTGTACATATATTGTTTAAAATGACATTTAAATTTAAAATTGATTATTAATGCATGTTTATTTATCATCTGTCTTAGTGGATTATTTATTTGATTTGTGTTTATTTTTATGATGAATGGTTGAATGTTTTTTATTGTTTTATTTTGGTTTCAAGAATTGTAAGAGGTATGTTTCCACTTTGTAGATACCTCATTAGTTAAGTTTCATATAATTTATATTATTTTGAGTTTTGAATTAATATAAAGGACACATTTCCACCAATTGGTGGTTGTCCTATTTTATTTTACTTTTTTTTTACATTGGACATTGTAAGGGCATGTTTCCATCTCGCATGGGTGCCCATTTATTGTTTTTTTTAACTTGTTTGAATTTAATATAATGATTATTTATTTCAATATTTGCATGTAGTATGGATGATTTTGTAATATTTAAGAATTTAATAATGTTTAGACCTAAAAAAGAAGGTCAGTTCCAATAAACCGGGCATTATAGGGGTGTTGGGTCATTCTCACATTCCCTATACGTACCCAACTTTCCAAACCCATTAGGGGGTTTGAGATTCCTTAGGAATCGAGTCATCCACCCCTTTATTTTTCCTGGCCCATCCGAGTGGCAACTCCATTTTCTCTGGATTTAGGCTTGTGTTCTCTAAGGCCCTATGCCTAATATTGTCGAAGTACCAAGAACCATTTCACATGGGAGTGGGGGCAAAAATCCCCGCTCATAGTGGTAATTCCACTAATATAAGAGCAGTTGATTTCGTTAGTCTTTATATTATTTTATTCTTTCTTATTATAATATTATCCATTGCATCATTTAGATTGCATTGTGTGTGTGAGTTAGGATACCCGTTAACCTGTATTCTGTTATGTAAGGGATAACATACTTTAACTCAAGGTATGGAGATCGAGCATGGCATATTCACTCATAGCCTCGAACCATTTGGTATATACTTGCTATGGGAATCTAAGCTTTTCAGCCTAAAGACTAAAGCCCATGTAGTTAGCCTAGTTACTTTCCTTAGGTTTTTTCCCTAATCTTGTTGTTTAACTATAATTGATACATCTTGGTTTGAGCCATGGCTTATTTAGTTTGTTCTTTTCCTAATATGACCTAATTATGGTGTAAGCCCAAAGTAATTTTAAAAGCCCAAAATAATTTTACTCTTTAAAAACAAAAATGATTTTTTTCTTTTAAGCCAAAAGACCAAAAATATTTTCAAAACATTTTTCAAAGATGGTCTTTGGATGTGAAACCTTTTTACATGAGTAAAAATCCTTTTCTACTTCATAGCCCAAATAAAAAAGCCTAAAATTCAGTTTTTACTATGGGCTTTGAAACAAAACTATTTTTGTACTTCATTCAAATTAAAACATTTTTCAATGGGCTTTTAAACATTTATTAAAACCTTTTCTTAAGGAGGCTTATAACTAGTTAGGTTAATTATGGAATACTCAAAAATCAATTGTGGGCCTAGTTTATACTAAGCTTTGTTAATCATGGGATTGTTTGAAGCATGAACCATTAGTTGCTTTTTCAAATGGGAAATCTATTTATGATAAAACCTTTTAATTCAGTTTTAATCCAATATAGCACAAAAGCTATCTTTTTGTTGGCCCAATGGATTAAGGCTTAATTAATGGGAGTGTAGACCCTTAATTTTTGACCCAGTCTGGTCCGATATTTTTATAGTCTAAAATAAATTTTATGGTTTTTTAATTAAATAATATTTATTTTAGTATTTATTATTTATAATATTTAATAAAAATAAAAATGGTAATATGAGTAAAGTTAAATAAATAAAAAAATAAAAATAAAAATCGGCGACGGAAAAATCGGCGACGAAAGGTTGAATCGACCAGGCCAATTCGCCCGCGGTAAATTCCTGAGGGAAATTCCTGCAGTTAATTGGCGCCCGCCCGTAGCAGTTCCCAGCCAGTGCTCACAATTTCCAGCCCGCATAAGTTTTTTTCGCCAGCACAATTTTTCAACGCAGTTTTTTCTGAAACCAAATTCTATTTGGTTTTGGTTTCTTTTCCTAATTAGTTTTAGTTTCCTTAGAAAATTAGAAGTAGGTTTATTATTTTTCCTATAAATACCATATTAAAACACAAAATTAAGGGGGGAAAATTTTGGACTTTTTATCGGGAGAAATTTTGGACTTGGCCTTGGACTTTTGGATTTCTTCGGCCAACCTCAAGCTTGAAAGAACAAGAAGCATTCATCAATCCATCAAAGGCAGCAACATTGCCTTCGTTATTGTTCATCCAAAAATTAGTTTTTTTGGTGAAACCAACTACACAGGTTTGAATCTCTATTTTATTTGTTTATATTTACAGTAACTTCATCAAATTGGATTAATTATTTCATCATACAATTTGATCAATTATTCTACAAATCATCCAAACTTTATTTGAAACCCTAAAAACTATTTTTCAAAATCCTAATTCCTTAATACCCGTAAAACATATTTTTAAAATCTGAAACCCTAATTACACTTTTCTAAAACCATAAAATAATAAATTGTTTTCTTAAAACTTTAACCTAATCTCTAATTCAAACATCCAGTAACCTTATTTTTCAAATAACAAAATCTTTAACCGTAATTAATTCTTCTTTCCAAAATCACAGAGTAAGCATTATTCTTTTAAAAAGTAACATTAGCTTCTTCCAATTTCGAAACCCTATTTTCTAAATCTTAAACCCTAAAATCTTAATTTTCAACACCAAAACCTACAACCCTAAAAACCAATTTCCAAAATTTTCTAGGGCGCTGCTCCCTTTATGAGTCTGTGTATTTAACTTTCCTTTTTCCAAAGCCCTAAATCATAATCTGCAAAATCAAGGTTTCAAACCATAAAATCCTAATTCATGAAGTTTGCTTAAAACCCTAACTAAACCTACCTTTTTTAAGTCACAGTAACATTATTTTTCATAAAACTTTCTGTGAGAGGAGATTTTTGCCCCCACTCCAGGTGGAATGGTTCTTGCTACTTCAGCACTGTTTAGGCTCGGGGCCTTAGAGAACACGGACCTAGGTTCGGAGAAAATGGAGTCGACACCCGGACGGGCCGGGAAAAAAGAAAGGGGTGGATGACTCGATTCCTAAGGAATCCCCAACCCCCTAATGGGTTCGAAAAGTTGGGTACGTGTGGGGAAGGTGAGAAATGGCCCAGCACCCCCATAAAAATTCATTGGAACCGACCTCTTTTACAGGTCTTAATATTATAAAATCCTTAAATATAACATCATTATCCATATTACACACAATAATTAAAATAAAGCATCGTTATATTAAAAATCAAAACAATGTCCAAGCAAACAAATAAATGGACACCCATCCGAGGATGGAAACATGCCCTTACATCCCATGCCTAAATAGGACACCCACTGAAAGGTAGAAACATGTCCTTTACATTGGTTCTAAAATAGAAAAGCAAATTAAATTACATGATATTTAATTAATGAGGAACTCACTAAGTGGAAACGTACCTCTTACAACATTTTGAAATCTAAATAAATTGATAAAAATAAATAACCAATCATCATAAATGAACCATTCATCAAAGGTATTTAAACATCAATAGAAAAGTAAACATCTATCCATGATAAATTAAATAAACCAAGCATTGAACTTAAATAAATTAAAGCATATAAAATAAATCAAAGCATAATCAAATATAGAATTGAATAAGGCAAATAAAAATTCAAATTAGGGCTATTGTTTCTATTTAAGATTCTTTATTTAATGTGTTTAGGGTTTTGGAATTTATGGAATTAGGCTACTGTGATTTTAAGGGAATTAAAATGGATTAAAGTTTTATGATTTAAGAAGTTGGTAGAACTCTTTGATTAACCAACTTAAGGTTTGTGATGTAAAATCATGAAATTAGGATTTGAACACTTTAAAATACTTAGATTTATGGTTTACGGTTATTCATTGAAATATGTTTTAAGCTTACTGTGTAAATTTATAATATTTATATTTTTATGGTTTTTAAAGTTTTAAAGGATTAGGGTTTAGAAAAAATTTGGGTTTAAGGTTTTAAAGGGTTTAAGATTCACTGTTTTGAGTTTTGGAATTGAATTAGGGTTTTAGGATTTTTGAATTAGGGTTTCGGGTAATGAGTTGGTTTTTAGAATTTAGAAAAACAATTGATAATTTTATGAAGTTTTATAAAAATAAACCAAACGATTTAAAGTTTATAAAAGCAAAAAAGATGTTTTTAGGGATTTTGGAAAGAAACAGAACTCAATTTAGGGTTTTGAATATTTGGAAAACAAATTTTGGTTTTGGGGTTTTGAAGAAACAAAACTAATAACTTTAAACTTTTTAGAAAACAAAGCAACGAATTAAGGTTTTCAAACTTCAGAAAAGATGAATTAGGGTTCTTAGGTTTTTGAATTAAAAGAAATAATGGGATGATTTAGCTACTGTGAAGAATAAAATTTAAACAATTGATGCATACCTTCGTTTGTTGGTTCCACCAAAAATTTCTTCTTGGATGAACAAAATCATAGACAAGCTTTTTTGCCTTTGAATTGCTTGAATTGTTTTTCTGCTCTCTTAAAAAATCAGATTGATTCACCTCCTTCCTACTTAGTTTCGGATCCAATTTTTGTTTAAGTTTCTGTCCGATTTCTTCCCTTATTTCTTCCTTGATTTCTTGATTGATTTTTTTTTTGCTTTTGATCTTATTTATAGAAGTTTTATATGACTAATTCTAGTTATTCACGATATCTATTATTCATTAAGAAAAGGTAACCGAAACCTAATAGCGTTAGGTTTCGAAAAATTTGCGTCGAAAAAATTTCGCTGGCGAAAAAAAACTGTTGCGGAAAAAATGCGCTGGCGAAAAAGCAGCTGCAGCGCGCGAGCTGGCCTGCAGGCGGGCGAAGGCCATTTCGCCCATAGGAAATTCCTGCGAGCGAAATGGCCCACGGCCATTTCCCGTGCGCTGGTTTTTTCGTCGCCGATTTTTTATTTTTATTTTTATTTTTTGATTTTTATTTGTTTATTTTTATTTTTTTATTAATAAAAATTATATACTAAAGCAAAAATTATTTAATTAAGATAACAAAAATTATTTTGGACCAATTAAAATATTTTAGAGAACAAAAAAATTATTTTGGACTAAATAAAATATATTGGACCGAACTGGGTCAAAAATTAAGGGTCTACAGTTTGCCCCCCTGCTTGAATGAACTGAAACTTTAGTGGAAGAGAGTGAAAAGCAATAAGACTTAATTTTTGAGATGGTGGAGGTTTTGGGTTCTGGACCCGGTTCGCGTTCTGGACTCAAGGATAATTCTAGGTTCTGGACCTAAGGAAAATTTGGGTTCTGCACCCGAGCTAAGTTATGGACTTAGAAATAAATTCTAGGTTCTAGACCTAAGAAAAATTTGGGTTCTGGACCTGAGCTAAGTTCTTAGACTTAGAAATAAATTATAGGCTCTGGACCTAAGGATAATTTGGGTTCTGGACCCGAGAAAAATTTGGGTTCTGGACCTGATCTAAGTTATTGGACTTAGAAATAAATTCTAGGTTCTAGACCTAAGGAAAATTTGGGTTCTGACCCGATAAAAATTTGGGTTCTAGACTCGATCTAAGTTTTGGACTTAGAAAAGATTCTAGGTTCTAGACCTAAAGAAAATTTGGGTTCTGGACTCGAGCTAAGTTCTGGACTTAAAAAAGATTCTATGTTCTGGACCTAAGGAAAATTTGGGTTCTGGACCCGAGCTAAGTTCTGGACTTAAAAAAGATTCTAAGTTCTGGACCTAAGAAAAATTTGAGGTTCTGGACTCGAGCTAATAATTTTTTATTTCAAAAAGTTCGGCTAATTTTTATGCATATGTCTTCTTTTTGCCCCATGCGTATAAAAATATTTATATACCCGCAATTATTTGAATGATTAAAGTGAATAATTGAATTTACTATTTATTTACTGTGTAGTCATTGTTCATGCACTATTTACTATTCATAAATAGTAAATTTACTATTAAAAAATAATAGCAAATAGTATTTACTATTGGAAATAGTAATTTTACTATTTATCAATAGTAATACTATTCATGAATAATAAATTTACTATTCATGAACAGTTTTGAATTTTGTTTTTTGCTTGCCGTTTCTCTATATAAAGGAGTTGATTCTTCATTTCATTTCACAGCAAGATTTCTTAAGTTATATAATTCTCTCAAATTTCTTTCAATTTTAGCACATATTTTTCAAAAACAATGCATGCTTCGAGGTCAGGGACTCATTTTAATACCGAGTTAGTAGAGTTTATTCGGCATCATGAAGATGGAAATATAGATATACTAGCCGGGATGCCGCTTCACCGCAGTTCCAACGAAAAGAGCGCGGTAATTATTTTTTCTTTTTCTTTTCTCCTGATTTTTCGTCTCTGTGTTATTTTTATTATTATTATTGTTATTTTTTTATTTTTTTATTGTGTTTGCCTTTATTTTTTATTTTGTTTATTTTTTATTTATTTTTTATATTATTATTCTTTTTTAGGAAAAATAAATTAATTTAAGTAGATAGAATAATATGTACTTACCTGGTATTAACTTACCTGGGTCTGTGTTAGCATGATCGTTGCGTTGTTTAGGCTGGAGGATGTATTTACAAAGCCCGATAATGGTACGATGTAGTGCCTTCTCGGGTAAGGCGGATTATCCGAGATTGCGACTTTGAGCAGTTCATCTTACAATTACCATCCGAGGAATATCAGATAGACCGAAGCGTAGTCCAGGTGCTTGCAGAGCGATGGTTGGACACAATGCACACTTTTCACTTGCCCATTGGAGAGATGACAATTGGTCCGGTCAATTTTACTGCTATAACCGGCCTTCGATATGATGGTGTTCCGGTTCCTCTGACCAACAATATTTTAACATTTGAAGAAATTCAGGAATTAATTGGTATCAAACCATCATATAAAGGGCCTTTTAAGATAAATTCGTAGTTATTGGATAAACTATGAAGGACGGGTTGGCAGAGACACGACCGAACAGTATGCTCGAGGATTTTTGTTATAACTGCTCGGGTCGACCATCTTAGGCAGCACTGAATCCTCCATCCACTTGTCAGTGTTGAGTGCCCTTTCTTATTTCAGAATGGTACCATCTTCTGGCTGGGGTGAAGCTGGTCTCGCGTGTCTTTACCATGGTCTTGATAAACTTTGCCGAAACAAGAAGTCTTTTGTCATTTTGATGGTGGTTGTCGAGGTATTCTTCTTTTGCCAATGTCATTTTCGCTCTTTTCTTGCATGAATGTGATCTTTATTGTTATTATAGGTATGGGCATATGAGCATAACCTCATGAGGGTACCCGGTATTTCTCGAGATAGGGTCGAGTATCCGAGATTAAATTTCTGGTTGTCTGATCTGTGGATGCTTCCGGCTCTCACCATGTGCATACTCACCGATTTGTGTTGAGCCGCTTAACCTAGGATCATGTAAAATAACATTAGTATGCTTTAAATTTTATGTGAAAGTTTTACTTACCTTATGTTATTCTGCAGGTGAATTTGGCCTGGTGGAACCCAGAAGAGCAAGCAAACTGGTCTCCTTTGATGAGGGCTGTACTATCTTTCCAATATTCTCACCGAGTCATCGCTAGCACAGTGTCTAGTGGCTGGTTTCTCGGGGAAAGAGTTTATGAGTGGTTTCTCAGTCCAAAGTAGCGGAGGGTCCTGATGCATATCTCGGAATACACTTTAAATATTATGTTAGTGCCGAAGGATGCATGCTGGCTGGCTCGGTACGGTTATGGTGTTGAGTCATTTCTCCATCCGCCGGGTGCATCCTATGCCCGTTTGACTCAAAGAAGGCTCTTAAACTTTGATGTAGCTCCTATTGGTATGTGGGAGATTTCAAAAAAAAATGATGGTAGAGATGAAGAGGAACATCACGGAGATGCAGGAGAGTCTATTCTACATCTCGTGGCCAGTACTTCTCAGGTAAAACTTTTACCACATTTCCCTTACAACTGCTTTTTTTCTTTCTTTTATTCTTTAATGATTGTTGCAGGCTGTTGGTTCATTTGATCATGAGGCTGGACCTTCTTTTACTGCCCCTTCGTTTGCTCATTCTAGCCTGCCAGATATGCCATCTCATTCTTATTTCATGGTAATTTATTCTTTATGTATGCATTATTATGTATGCTCTTACCTTTTTCCTTTTTGGCTCACAGCGAATGCTCGAAGAACAAAATAGGAAACTTCAAGAAGAGTTGGCTGCAAGTCGTCAGCAGGCTTCTCATTTTGAAAATTTATATCATCAATCCGAACAACACTTTCGAGACTTTCGATTTCGGGTGATCCCGGGATGAGTAATTTTCTAGGTTTTGGTGCTTCCGCTTTGGGCGAACTCAGGACAAGTGATTTGCCCCCTCCTCCAACAGGCGACGATTTTTTCAAGGCTTTATTTGATGACCTACCACCACCCTCTTAGTGATATGTAAATATTGTAGCAATTGTAAAATATTGTACAATAATGAAAAAAATACAATTTTCCTCTTTACTGTAACTTTTTTTTTCGTTACTGCATCACAATTATTAAACTCTTTTTTTTATCACAATACATCATAATTCCATAATTCACATCCACATCATTTTGCTAAACCAAATTCAACGTGGTAAAGGAAATTGTCACCAATTCCTTTCCCTATGCCATATGGTCTTAATCTTTCCAATCACCTTTTCCTCTTCCGTTTTGGAAAAGGTTATTCTTTCTATATAAATCACCTTTTATGCCATACTTCATACATAAACCAAAAAAACTTTTCCCTATCAACGTGAAGACTCCTTTTAACAATTTTGATTTTCCTTCATTCTTTAGCCATGATCGAACATCATTTAAAGAAGGTAAAAATTCTATTTAAGAATATGGATGCCATTCATTGGAAGCAAATTTCATGGTCAAAACTTGATGTTTTAAAATGTTTTCAAAATGTTAAATTGGACCACTCCTTACATACCGTGGCTTCCTTTTGGAATACGGATTCTAGGGCATTTAAAATTAATGGCTTTGAAATATGTTCCTTGATTGAAGAATTTGAGGCCATCCTTGGATATCCAAATAATCAACAAATGGCATTACCCACATTGATTTCCAAGACTCAACAGATGATGCAGATGTTATTTCAAATTCCAAAACCTGAAGTTCTTCGGTTGATGAGAGGTGAAAAAATTTTACTTGCTACTTTGATTGACTTTTGTCTCTCTCATTTGGCCCCTACTAAGGCATGGGAATGCATGCTTTGTTTTTTCTTGCTTGGCCAATTCTTGCTTGTTTATTCTGACGGCAATATTGATCCACAGGTATTGGATATTATGGACCAAATGGAAGGAGGCTTGTCGCCGGTACCTGTGATCTTAGCCGAGACCTTAGTTGGATTAGATCGATTTAAATCAGGATTGTCAAAGAGACTGACTGGGAGCCCATTGCTGCTTCGGGTAATTACCTAAACTGCCCTTTCAGGTTTTTAATTTAGGTTTTCTCTTTTCTTTTTTTTCTTTATTGCTCTAATTTTTGCTTAGTTCGCCTGTATGGGTTTTCGAAACTAGAGTGCTGTCCTAATTTTTGCCTAAGCTGCCCTCGCAGGTTTTCAACTTAGTGGACTTTTTTTTATTTATCTCTTTCTTCACAGATTTGGCTTTAGGAGCGTCTTTGTTTGCTTGATACTCCATCCATGGACTTTGCCAGGTACCTGCCACGTCATCATTTTGCTAAGAAGCTACTCCATCCTGCTTCTTCATATGCTGACTGGGTTGACTGGATCCACTCACGTTCTGAAGTCAATATCCGTTGGTTGGTACCTTGGTGGAATATTTCTCATATCACCATGTGGACATACTTGATGTATGTTCCCCTTGCCACTCTTCGTCAAGGTACATGCTATGATCCTCGCCAACTTGGCCGTCAGTACGGAGCTGAGCCTCGCGATTCTGACTTTACCCCTGATTTAGACATGCCTTGCTTGACTGAAGCCTACTTGGATTGGCTAAGAGAAAGCTGGCCTGCACTTTACATTTATCAACTTCCATAGATTTTACATTTGTCAATTCAGAAAGTGTATCGTTAGGATGAAAAAGAATTAAAGTAATAAAAGATGCTTCTTTTCCATTTATAATTTGTCATCACCTTTTGCTATTATGTTTATTTATTTCCTCCATACCTGATCAAATACTTATAACAGTGCACATAGAACAATTTTAACATTAATTTTGTTTTATTAAATTATGGAACAACCAAACATAAAGCCAGCATACACAAGATTACTCCTGTTGCCAACTAGCCCTTTCGGGTTTTCTAATTGACGATTTTCTCTCTTTTAGACCTAATTGTTGCCTAGCCCACCCTTTTGGGTTATCGAAACTAGCAGACTGCTATAACTTTTGCCTAGGCCACCCTTTTTGGGTTTACCTAGCGAGCTCTCTCTTTTTTTTTTATTTCATACATAAAACTTCTTCAACCTGTCAATGTTTACTGGTTCACTAAATTCATTCCCGTCCATGTCTGATAACTTCACCGTACCTTTGTTCATGACTTGTTTCACAACATATGGCCATTCCCAGCTAGGCTTGAACTTCCCTCTTGGATCAGATACATTAGGCTTACATTGCTTCAACACCAAATCCCCAACTCTGAATTTTCTGATTTTGACCCTTTTATTGTAGGCCCGAGCTATCTTCTTTTGATACAGTTGGTGATGATACAATGCTTTTAACCTTTTCTCTTCTAGTAAAGCTAACTGTGTGTATCTGCTCGCTACCCATTCCATTTCAGGCAGTTCAACTTCCAAGACTACTCTTATTGACTTGATTTCTATTTCAATTGGCAACACTGCTTCTATCCCGTAAACCAAAGAGAACGGTATCATTCTAGTAGGTGTTCGCACACTTGTCCTATATCCCCATAAAGCAAAGGGAAGCATCTCTGACCAATCCCTGTAAGTCTTGGTCATCTTAGACAGAATTTGCTTAATTGTTTTGTTTGTTACTTCTACTGCACCATTAGCCTTTGGTCCATAAGGAGAGGATCGATGATGGTGGATTTGGTACTTTGAGAACAAATCCTTAACTGCTCCTTCAAACTGTACCCCATTGTCTGATATCATACTGTGCGGGACCCTGTATCTGCAGATGAGGTTCTTTTCAATAAATCTAGCCATTTAGCTTGCACCCAGTTTGTTGAAGGATTTGACTTCGACCCATTTTGAAAAATAATATACTGCTACCACAATGAAACGGTGACCATTTGAAGCTGTCAGATGTATCTCTCCTATAATGTCGATACCCCGGGTGGCAAATGGCCAGGGTGGAGACATAGAATGCAATTCTTTAGGAGACATGTGATTAAAATTACCATACATCTGACATTGTTGGCACTTCTTTACAAACTCAATACAATCTTTCTCCATGGTCAACCAGTAATAACCTTGTCGAATAATCTTCTTAACTAGAGCCAAACCACTCATGTGCGGACCGCAACTTCCCACATGTATTTCTGACATGATGCGCTCCACTTCAAGCTTTCTTAAACATCTCAAATGCACCCCCATCAGGCCATCTTCGATATAACTCCCCATGGAAGGTGATGCATTGCAATGACCACCGCCTTATGGCTCTTCTTTCTTTCTTTGTTGCCCCCGGCGGGTATTCTCTTTCTTTCAAAAATTGCCTTATAGTATCATACCATGCATCATTATCCATATCAATTTCCATGATTGTTTCATATTCATAGCAAGGAGTTAATGAACTGGTCAAGATCAGAGGCTTAAGGAATAAGCTGACAGGGTTTTCCCATATCGAAGCCAATGTGGCTAGGGCATCAGCCATCTGATTTTCTTCTCTTGATAGGTGTATAAACCTACACTCCTTAAAGTTCTTCTTCATCATGGTTAGGCAATGGTGGTATGGTTTTAATTTTTCCTCTTTCAACTCCCACTCTCCATTTACTTGGGATACTACTAGCAATGAATCACCAAAAACTTCCACCTTATCCACCTTCATAATCATTAGGGTTTCCAAACCAAAAATACAAGCTTCGTATTCCACCATATTATTGGTTGCCCTAAATTTCAACTTTTTGGCTAAAGGGATAAGTTCCCCTTCGGGTGATTCTAGTACAACTCCCAAACCTGCTCCTTTCCTATTTACTGCTTTATAAAAATATGTTTTCCACCATTGTACTTCAATTGCTTCTAAATGGTCATCCGAAAATTTCAAGATTGCTTCTTCACTATCTGGTAATGGTTGTTGGGCTAGGAATTCTACCACCGTTCTACCTTTGATCAATTTTCTGGTTACATACTCAATCTCAAATTCTTCTAATATTATCAACCATCGACCATATTTTCCAATCAAAGATGGTGTCTCCCTTAAGTACTTCATTGGATCCAACCTGGAAATTGCTTGCACATTATACAATTGAAAGTAATGCCACAACTTCTTAGAAGACCAAACCACAGCTATACAGGTCTTTTCAATGATACTATACTTAATTTCATAAGGTAGGAGCTTTCTACTCAAATAGTAAACTACATGCTCAATCCCTGACTCATCTGCTTGGGCTAGAATGGCTTCTATCGACTCTTCTTCTATTGCTAAGTATAGTAATAGAGGTTTGCCTTGTTTAGGTGGTTTTAAAACAAGTGGATTCAACAAACACTCTTTTATTCGCTCAAAGGCCTTTTGACATTCTTCATTCCATATGATCGGCTGATTCTTTTTAAGCAATTTGAAGATAGGCTCACAGATTGTTGTGAGCTTTGCTATAAATCTGCTAATGTACTGTAATTTACCAATGAATCCTCAAACTTCTCTCTCTGTCTTAGGGGCTAGCATATCCCTGATTGCTTTAACTTTGTCAGGATCAATCTCAATGCCATTTGGACAAATCATATGTCCTAATAACTTGCCTGAAGTAACACCGAACACACACTTCTTCGAAGCCCTATCGAAGAATAACTCTAAGTTTTAGAAGTGTTGTTCTCTTGTATCCGATTTAACCATCATATCATCAACATATATTTCAACTTCTTTATGCATCATGTCATGAAATAGTGTGGTGGCCATCCTTTGGTAGGTTGCTCCAATATTCTTTAAGCCGAACAACATCACCCTATAACAAAATATACCCCATGTAGTAATGAAAGCAGTTTTGGTTTTATCCTCTTGGGCCATTAACACTTGGTTGTATCCGGAAAATCCATCTATAAACGAGCGTAGCACGCTAGAGGCTGCACTATCAATGAGAACATCTATATGAGGTAAAGGAAAATCATCCTTAGTGGAAGCCTTGTTTAAATCTCTATAGTCCACGCAGACCCTTATCCTCTCATCTTTCTTTGGCACAGTTACTATGTTGGCTAGCCAATCTGGGTATTCTATCACTTCAAGGAACTTCACTTGTATTTTCTTAGTGACCTCTTCTTTAACCAATTCAGCCCACTCAGGTCTTAATCACCTAAGCTTTTGTTTGATAGGTTTCATGTGAGTGTGAGTTGGAATATAATGCTCAGCTATGTCTCGATCTATTCTAGGCATATCCTCATAAGACCAAGCAAACACTTCTTTATATTTTTTGAATATTCGGTTGTTCCCAAATTTAATGATTGTGTGTTAATAGAATTAATATTAAAGATGCTTATATAACTGCTATTTGAATGTATGCAACCATCAGGAGAAGCATCACACAAGTAAGCAAAATCAGACTTTATTGCATTCATTTTGGAAAAGAAAACATCATCATCCTCATACAAAGTAGACAAATTAAAATCAAAATCAAAATCATTGTTCTCAAAATCATAAGGCAGGATGTCTTCAAACTTTTCTTCAACCAGGGCAGCAATCTTCCAGAGTCTTCTTAGCTTTCAGGATAGCTTCATTCTTCTCTTTTGGATTGGATTCTTTGTTGACTGATAGGGTGAGCTCTTTCTTCACTTGGTCCACTAGCTCTGCCACATCTGCAAAAATTTCAAAACCTAGGATCAACTTACTCATAAGCATGATCGGCTCGGGTTTTCCTTGGAGTGGTCCCATATCTGGAGCTTTGACAAAGATCTCTTCAAGTAGTGGGAAGCTCATCTTCTCACTCTTGTTTGGCTGGACATCGTTGTCTTCATCATATCCCAACCCTTTCTCGGAAGTTTGAGTTCTAAAGTCTGGCAGCTTTGTCAAACTGGCCTTACCCTTTCCAAGACCAGTTCCGGGAAGGTAGTTCATGTTCTTCATCATATTCAAGACTTTGGAGTCCACTACTTCATCATCAGAAATTGCAGCTACTTGAAAACTATTGAGAGGCCTCTCAATCATTAGAGCGTTAACAATCTCATTATCTTCAACTTCGATGACCACTGTCTCATCTCCGTTGGGGAACTTGATATTTTGATGAAGGGTGGAAGGAACTCCCCCAAGAGGATGAAACCATGGTCGCCCCAAGAGCAAGGCGAAGATAACCGGTATGTCTAAAACAACAAACTCAACAATAGATTCAATTGGACCAACCTTGACAGCAGCTTTGAAAGTCCCTTCGGCATGCCTCTTAGTGTTGTCATAAGCACGAATTGTTATCTCGGTCGGGTTTAGATCTTTTGTTGACATAGCTAGCTTTGGCAATATCTTAAGTGGACAAACATTTATGGCGGACCCATCATCGACCATTACATAAGGAATCCTCTTCCCCTTGACTTCTACTTTGATAAAGAGAGGGCGGATGTGGTCTCTCCCCTCCTCCGGTAAGTTCTCATTCGAAAAAGAAACTACTTCCAAATTAACTTCGCTCTTCTCTTGAACCTCTTCACATTTCATTACCCCTCTAATTTTATGAAGTTGATCAGCTCCTCCGGTGTCATGGAGGTAGAAATTGGCATGCTAGCCAAGGCTTTGGCCATAGTTTCTCGATGCTTTTTAGAAGTAGCTAATAAGTCCCAAATGCTAACACTTGCTTGGGTTCTTTTCAATTGCTTGAGCACAACATCATCTTCTTCTTCTTTATTTTCTACTTCAACTTCCTTACCCTTATTAGTTTCTACCTCCTTAGGTAGTGGCCTTGCATAAGGCTTACCGGATCTAGTGTTCATTACTTCATCTTCTTCGGGCTCGGACCAAGTCCACTCCTCCTTCTTGGATACAGGATCATCATCACTATCGCTTGAATCCCAAAATCCACTGACAACCCAAATTGTTACCTCTTTAGCCACCATAGCTTGTTTAATTTCACCAAATACCTCTTCTTATTTGGTTACTTCTCTACCCACATCTTGAAAAGAAGACAGTACAAAGTCCTCATGCAAACCTCCTCCAATCATGAAGGTTGCCGGCGGTGGTACTCTATTGAACTTTGGTAATGGGTTATCTTTGGTGTTTGGCTTATTGGGCTCGGGCAGCTTCCCATTATCGATTAGATTTTGGATCTCATGTCTCAACTTCACACATCTATCCGTGTCATGCCCTTGCATTTGGTGAAATTGACAAAATGCTTTAGTGTCAAAATTAGGTGGGAGAGGGTTAGGCAAAGGACGAGGATTTAAGGGTTGTAGCAATCCCTTTCTTTGAAGCTTATTGAGAACCCAAGACATCGGTTTCCCAATTGTAGACCCTTAATTTTTTACCTGGTTCGATCCAATATATTTTAATTAGTCCAAAATAATTTTTGTGTTGTCCAATATATTTTAGTTAGTCCAAAATAATTTTTATGGTATCTTAATTAATTTTAATATTTATTTTAGTAAAAATGGTAAAATGAATAAAAATTCAAAAATAATAAAAATAAAAATAACAAAAAAAAAGGCAGGCTGTGAGAAATGGCCTGGGGCCATTTCGCCCTCAAGAAAATCCTGCGGGCGAAATGGCCTTCGCCTACAACTGCGGCAGATTTTTTCTCCAGCTCAATTTTTCCGCAGCAGTTTTTTTTTTTGCCAGCGAAATTTTTCAATGCAAATTTTCCGAAGCCTAATACAATTAGGTTTCGGTTTCCTTTTCTTATTAAATATTGTTAACTAGGAAAAAACCAAAAAAAAAAACCTCTATAAATAACAACACAAAAAAGAGGAAAAGAGATCAGACATTAGGGACAAAAAACTTTGAACAAAGTGGAAACCGAATTAGTAAAGGAAAACTGGGAACCAAGCTGATTTTTTGAGAGAGCCAAAAATCAATTCAAAGAATTCATCAAAGGTATCAACTGCCTTTGATTTGGTTGATCCAAGAAGCAATTTTGGTCCAACCCCTGAAAGAAGGTTTGAATTCTACATTCTTTTTATTTTTTTTTTGTTTACAGTAGCTTAATTCATCAAAGAACAAAAAATCCCAGAACCTTTAATTTAGTTTTTCTAAAGTTAAAAATATTATTTCATTGCTTTATTTTCCAAAAAATTTACAATTGCTACTTTTGTTTCTTTAAAATCTTAAAACCCTAATTTAACATGTTTCTTTTCAAAACCTTAAATTAAAATTCTGTTTCTTTCAAAAAGCCTTAAAAAAAAATCTTTTCCATTTATAAAAAATTTAATTCGTTTTGTTTACTTTCATAAAACTTCATAAAATTATCAAATTGATTTCCAAATTCTAAAAACCAATTCATCACCCGAAACCCTAATTTTAAATTCTAAAACCCTAATTCAAGTCTAAAACTTAAAATAGTGAACACTAATCCTTTTAAACCTTAAACCCTAATTTTTATAAACCCTAATCCTTAAAAACCTTAAAAATCATATAAACACAAATACTTTAATGTTACACAGTAGCTTAAAAACACAATGCAATAACCGAAAATCATAAATCAAAGTGTTTTAAAGTGTTGAAAACCCTAGTTTCATGATTATACCATAAAAACCTTAATTTGTTTAATCAAAATGTCTTAACAACCTTTTAAAACATAAAATCCTTAATTTAATTTAATTCTTTAAAAGTCACAATAGCTTAAACTTATGAAAATCCAAAATCCTGAACACATGAAATAAAGGATCCTAAATGGAAACAGTAGCTATAATTTGGATTTTTATTTGCCTTATTCAATTCCATATTTGATTATACTTTTATTTATTTCTTATGCTTTGATTTATTTAAGTTCAATGCTTGGTTCATTTAATTTATCATGGATGGATGATTACTTTCTATTGACATTTAATATCTTTGAGGAATGATTTATTTATGATGAATGATTATTTGATTTTATCAATTTATTTAGATTTTTAAATGTTGTAAGAGGTATGTTTTCACTTGGTGGGTACCTCATTGGTTAAATATCATGTAATTTAATTTGCTTTTCTATTTTCGAACCTATGTAAAGGACATGTTTCTACCTTTCGGTGGGTGTCCTATTTAGGCATGTGATGTAAGGGCATGTTTCCATCTTTGGATGGGTGTCCATTTATTTGTTTTGTTTTGTTTGAACATTACTTTGATTTTAATATAATGGTGCTTTCTTTTTATTGTGTGTAATATGGATAATGTTGTTATATTTAAGAATCTTATAATATTAAGACCTGTAAAGGAGGCTGGTTCCAATGAACCGGGCGTTGTGGCGGTGCTGAGCCATTTCTCACCTTCCCCACACGTACCCAACTTTCCGAACCCATTAGGGGGTTGGGGATTCCTTAGGAATTGAGTCATCCACCCCTTTCATTTTCCCGGCCCGTCCAGGTGGCGACTCCATTTTCTCCAGACCTAGGTCCGTGTTCTCTAAGGCCCCGAGCCTAAACAGTGCCGAAGTCGCAAGAACCATTCCACCGGGAGTGGGGGCGAAAATCCCCGCTCACAGTGGCGACTCCACTGGGGACAAGAGAAGTTGATTTCGTTGGTCTTTATATTATTCTATTCTTTCTTATAATGATATTATCCATTGCATCATCTTAAATTGCATCGTGTGCATGAGTTAGGACGCCCGTGTTATGTTATGTAAGGGATACCATACTTTCACTCAAGGTATGGAGATCGAGCATGGTATAACCACTCATAGCCTCGTACCATTTGGTATATACTTGCTATGGGAACCTAAGCCTTTTTACCCAAAGTCTAAAGCTCATGTAATTGGCCTAGTTACTGTCCTTCGGTTTTACCCCAAATGCATGTTGTTTGACTATAGTTAGTTTATCTTAGACTAAATCATGTCTTATTTGGTTTATTCTTTTTCTAATATGACCTAAGCATATTGTAAGCTCAAAATAAACTTTTCTTTAAAGTCCAAACGACCAAAGCTATTTTCAAAATTTTTCAAGATGGTCTTTGGACATAAGACTTTTCTAAAAACAAATCAAAAATTCTTTGGCCCATGGCCCAAATACTAAGCCCAAAATCCATTTTTCTAAAATCTTTTACAATGGGCTTAGAAACAAAACTATTGTCACCCAACCTTTTCTTACAAAGAGCTTGCAAATATATTTAGGTCAATTATGAAATACCAAAAATCAATTGTGGGCCTAGTTTACACTAAGAATAAATTAACCATGGGCTTGTTTTTGGAATGAGTCATTAGTTACCTTTTTCAAGTGAGAAATCTATTTATAATAAACCTCTTAATTTCATTTTAATCCAATATAGCATAAAGCTACTATAGTTGAATGGATTAAAACCTAATTAATGGGAATCACTATGAATGGACTTCTATTTTCGAAAATATAACTATTGGTTGAAATGTCTGAAGGAATTATTCGAAAAAAATATACCCCATGTTGGTATTTTGTTAACCATATACCTAGGAAAAGAGATTCGCCATTCGTGTGTGGGTGTTATAAGGTTGGAAGGAACGTCCTATTTGTCTTTGTTTGTCTATTATTTGTGCATGCATGCATACATGCATACATTTGCATCTCATATCATTGATCCTCTCTGGCTCACAGCCCTGGATTACGAAAGTTCAAAAGCCTACAACGATCCGACCTACGCCGGAGATGAAGTATCAAGGACTCAATTACTTGCTCACCAAAAACAATAGAGCCTGAACAAATTCAAAGGATGGTGGATGAGACCCTCAACGCCAAGATGGAAGAAATAAAAGAGGCCCTAGCTAAGACCATGAAGAACCAATTGACTGCAATCTTAGAGAATCATGCCGAGGCATCTGCTAGCACTAAGAAACCAAAGGACAAAGGGAAGACCAAAGTTAGTGAAGTGGTTTTTGATGATGAAAAGGTGATCATTGATGATGATGATGATTGGGCTCAATATTACCAAGATGTTCAAGAGAAGAGGAAAGAACCGAAGGTTGTTGAGAAAGCAACTATCGAAAAGACCGAGACATTCGATGTTGAAAAGATGATTGCTGATTTAGAAAAGAAATTTGAGAAGAAGCTGAAAACCGAAGAGATGTCTGAGATCGACAAACTATTTGAACAAGATGATGAGGTCCCTTATAAATTCAAGATGCCTTCCTTTGCTAAGTAAAATGGCACCGGAAATCCTCATCTTCATGTGAAGCAGTACATCACTGCCATGCAGTTTGCCCGAGCTACTAAGGCTCAAACCCTAAGGTACTTTATGCTCTCATTAGACCCTATTGTCCAAAATTGGTTCAATACCTTAGATGATGGAACACAAAAGAGTTGGGATCTACTTTACAAAGCCTTCATCCAACAATATGGATATAATGTTGAGTTGGAAGTTACCTTAATGGAAGTGGAGTCCATTAGGCAAAGGCCGAATGAGAATTTTGTAGATTATGTCAAGAGATGGAGAAACAAGGCCGCTTTACTCAAGAAGAGGCCCGATGAATCCAATCAAATAAGGATGATTGTGAGAGGGGTGTTGCCTAATCTTCATGAGAGGATGTCTCATACACTCATCCGTGATTTCAAAGACCTTCTCCATGCTGGTTTGCAAATTGAAGAACGGGAAAGGGAGAAGAGCCATTTTATAACAAAAAGGAACGACAAAGGGAGCTGTCAATCTGGTAGCCAAAGCATGCAAAAGGCCGTCAATGTTAATGCTACTAACCAAGGAACGAGGAGACAATTTTCAGAATTGGGAAAACTGATGTCTTGGGTTCTCAATAAGATTCAAAGAAAGGGACTGCTACAACCCTTAAATCCTCGTCCTTTGCCTAACCCTCTACCACCTAACTTTGACACCAAAGCATTTTGTCAATTTCACCAAATGCAAGGGCATGACACGGATAGATGTGTAAGGTTGAGACATGAGATTCAAAATCTAATTGATAATGGGAAGCTACCCGAGCCCAACAAACCAAACACCAAGATAACCCATTGCCAAAATTCAATAGGGTACCACCACCGGCAACCTTCATGATTGGAGGAGGTTTGCATGAGGATTTTGTTATGTGTTCTTTTCAAGATGTGGATGGAGAAGCAACCAAAGAAGAAGAGGTATTTGGTGAAATTAAACAAGCTATGATGAGTGGAGAAGTAACGATTTGTGTTGTCAATGGGTTTTGGAATTCAAGTGATAGTGATGATGATATTGTACCCAAGAAGGAGGAGTGGACTTGGTCCGAGCCCGAAGAAGATGAGGTGATGAACACTAGATCCGGTAAGCCTTATGCAAGGCCACCACCTAAGGAGGTAGAAATGAATAAGGGAAAGGAAGTTAAAGTAGAAGAAGATGATGTTGTGCTCAAGCAATTGAAAAGAACCCAAGCAAGTGTTAGCATTTGGGACTTATTAGCTACTTCTAAAAAGCACCGAGAAACTATGGCCAAAGCCTTGGCTAGCATGCCAATCTCTACCTCCACGACACCGGAGGAGCTTATCAACTTCATAAAAATTGGAGGGGTAATGAAATGTGAAGAGGTTCAAGAGAAGAGCGAAGTTAATATGGGAGCAGTTTCTTTTTCGGATGCGGACTTACCAGAGGAGGGGAGAGACCACATCCACCCTCTCTTCATCAAAATAGAAGTCAAGGGGAAGAGGAATCCATGTGTAATGGTCGATGATGGGTCCGCAATAAATGTTTGTCCACTTAAGATATTGCCAAAGCTAGCCATGTCAACAAGAGATCTAAACCCAACCGAGGTGACAATTCGTGCTTATGACAACATTAAGAGGCATGCCGAAGGGACTTTCAAAGCAGCTGTCAAGGTTGGTCCAATTGAATCTATTATTGAGTTTGTTGTTTTAGACATACTGGTTACCTTCGCCTTACTCTTTGGGCGACAATGGTTCCATCCTCTTGGTGGAGTTCCTTCATCAAAAGATCAAGTTTCCCAACGGAAATGAGACAGTGGTCATTGAAGTTGAAGATAATGAGATTGTTAACGCTCTAAAGGTTGAGAGGCCTCCCAATGGTTTTCAAGTGGCCACAATTTCTGATGATGAAGTAGTAGATTCCAAAGTCTTGAATATGATGAAGAACATGAACTACCTTCCCGGAGCTGGTCTTGGAAAGGGTAAGGCCGGTTTGACAAAGTTGCCAAATTTTAGAACTCAAACTTCTAAGAAAGGGTTGTGTGAGAGGGGATTTTCGCCCCCACTCCCGGTGGAATGGTTCTTGCGACTTCGGCACTATTTAGGCTTGGGGCCTTAGAGAACACGGACCTAAGTCTGGAGAAAATGGAGCCGCTACCCGGACGGGCAGGGAAAAAGAAAGGGGTGGATGACTCGATTCTTAAGGAATCCCTAACCCCTTAATGGGTTCGAAAAGTTGGGTACGTGTGGGCAAGGTGAGAAATGGCCCAGCAACCCCACAACGCCCGGTTCATTAGAACCGGCCTCCTTTACAGGTCTTAATATTATAAAATTCTTAAATATAATAATATTATCCATACTACACACAATAAAAAGAAAGCATCATTATATTAAAATCAAAGCAATGTCCAAACAAAACAAAACAAATAAATGGACACCCATCCAAGGATGGAAACATGTCCTTACATCACATGCCTAGATAGGACACCCACCAAAAGGTAGAAACATGCCCTTTACATAAGTTCTAAAATAGAAAAGCAAATTAAATTACATGATGTTTAAATAATGAGGTACCCACCAAGTGGAAACATACATCTTACAACTTTTGGAAATCTAAATTGATTGATAAAAGTAAATAATCATTCATCATAAATAAATTATTCATCAAAAGTATTTAAATAAAATAAACATCCATCCATGATAAATTAACTAAATCAAGTATTGAAATTAAATAGATTAAAGCATAAGAGATAAATCAAGGTATAAGTAAATATGGAATTGAATAAAGCAAATAAAAGTTCAATTATAGCTACTGTGACTTTTTATGGAATTAAAATAGATTAGGGTTTTATGTTTTAAAACATTGGTAAGACTCTTTGATTAAACAAATTAAGGTTTGAATGATGAAATCATGAAACTAGGGTTTTAAATACCTCAAAATACTTTAATTTGTGATTTTTGGTTATTGAATTTTAAGCTACTGTGCATTTTTTGGGTTTTCATGTTTTTATGTTTTTTAATGTTTTAAAAGGATTAGGGTTCATAAAAATTAGGGTTTAAGGTTTTAAAAGGATTAGAGTTTACTATTTTAGGTTTAAAAGTTGAATTTTGGATTTTAGGGTTTTGAAATTTGGGTCTCGGGTAATGAAGAATTTTTAGGGTTTTAAAAATCCATTTGATATTTTATGAAATTTTATGAATTTAAACAAAAGGATTGAAGTTTTTATAAGTATAAAAGATGTTTTTTAAGGCTTTTTGAATGAAATAGAACTTACTTTAAAATCTTAAAAGAAACAGAATTTGGTTTTGGTTTTGTTGAAAAATATGTTCAATTAGTGTTTTAAGGTCTTTAAGAAGAAAAAATAACAATTTTAAGTCTTTTTAGAAAATAAGGTCATGTTTTAGTGTTTTAACTTTGGATAACTAAATTAAAGTTCTAAGATTTTAACTTTTGAAAAACACCAAAAAAAAAACCCTAGTTTAGCTACTGTGTAAAAAATTAGAATTTAGAATTTCATACCTTCTTTTGTAAGTTGCTCCAAAAACAATTCTTCTTGGATGAACTAGCTCCAAAGACAAGCCTTTTTTTGCCTTTGGAATCCCTTTTTTCGTGATGCTGCTGTCCAAAAAAGATTTAAATTGAATTTCTTCTTTTCCTTCTTTGATTTGGTTTCAAATTTTCCAAACTCCCTTTGGATTTCCTCTCTCTCGGCCACCCCTTAATTTCAATGCCTTTGGTCCTTATTTATAGTGGTTTAAGGTTATTTATTTCTAATTAATTAAGGTAAGTAATATTAATAAAAAAAAATTAAAACCTAATTGGATTAGGTTTTTAAAAAAATTGCGTTGAAAAATTTTGCAATGGCGAAAACTGCGGCAGCCGGGCCCGTGGCTGGGCGTGTGGGCGTTCCAGCCTGTAGGAAATTCCTGCGGGCGGCTATTTCGCCCACAGGAAATTCCTACGGGTGAAATAAAAAAGTTATTTCGCCCGCAGGAATTTCCTGCAGGCGAAATAACTCGCCCGCAGCCCACAGGCCTGCGGGTGAGCTGCTGGGCCGACGGGCCCACGCGACCACTTTTCGATGCCGATTTTTTTTTCGACTTCAATTTTATTTTTATTTTCATTTTTTAATTTTTATTTGTTTATTTTCATTTTTTATCAATAAAAATTAAATACTAAGGTAAAAATTATTTAATTAAAATTATTTTGGACCAATTAGACAACAAAAATCATTTTGGGCTAAATAAAACATATTAGATCGGATTGGGTCAAAAATTAAGGGTCTACAGTTTGCCCCCTGCTTGAATGATCTGAAACCTTAGTGAAAGAGAGTGAAAAGCAATAAGACTTAATGTTTGAGGTTTTGGGTTCTAGACCCGAGAGATTTGGACACTCGATCCTAAACTAGACTTGAATACTCGATCCTATCTGGATTTGGGTACTCGATCCTAAACTTGATTCGGATACTCGATCCTAACTGGATTTGGATACTCGATCCTAAATTGGATTTGGATACTCAACCCTAAATTGGATTGGGATACTCTATCCTAACTTGATTTGGATACTCGATCCTAACTTGGATTCGGATACTCGATCCTAAACTTGATTGGGATACTCGATCCTAACTGCTTTTGGATACTCGATCTTAAATCAGATTGGGATACTCAATCCTAACTTGATTTGGATACTCGATCCTAAATTGGATTCGAATACTCGATCCTAAACTTGATTGGGATACTCGATCCTAACTGGATTTGGATACTCGATCTTAAATCGGATTTGGATACTCGATCCTCAACTGGATTGGGATACTCGATCCTAACTGGATTTGGATACTCGATCCTAAATTGGATTGGGATACTCGATCCTAACTGGATTCGGACACTCGATCCTAAATCGAATTTGGATACTTGATCCAAAATTGGATTGGGATACTCGATCCTAACTTGATTTGGATACTCGATCCTAAACTTGATTGGGATACTCGATCCTAAATTGGATTGGGATACTCGATCCTAACTTGATTTGGATGCTCGATCCTAAGCTTGATTGGGATACTCAATCCTAACTAGATTTAGATACTCGATCCTAAATCAGATTTGGATACTCGATCCTAAATTGGATTGGGATACTCGATCCTAACTTGATTTGGATGCTCGATCCTAAACTTGATTGGGATACTCGATCCTAACCTGGGTACTTTGACTTGAGATTTGACTTGATTTTGATTTAATTTGGGTACTTGGACCCGAGATTAGATTTGATTTGGGTACTTGGACCCGAGAATGAATTTGACTAACCTTTTATCAGTTGAGAAGTCGGACTGCTCCGGCTGTTCTATGCATTGTGATTCTTCACCCTTAAAATGGATCTTTTTCCTTGGAGATTGGGTCTTCACCCTTACAAATGGATCTTCATCCTTGAGATCGGGTCTTCACCCTTGCAAATGGATCTTCATCCTTTGAGATTGGGTCTTTACCCTTGAAACATGGATCTTCATTCTTTGAGATCGGGTCTTCACCCTTGCAAATGGATCTTCATCCTTTGAGATTGGGTCTTTACCCTTGAAAAATGGGTCTTTATCCGTTGGAGGTCGGGTCTTTACCCTGGCTTTAGCTCTTTTAGCTGGATTGGTCTTTTGATTTTTGCATATTCATTCTTTTGAGAGTTCTAATGTTCTATTCTTTTGTTCTTCCTTTTTGAAAAAATTCAGCTATTTTTAATTGGACCTTATATTCTCTCCTTGCCCCCCAAAGATTTTATCCATGCAAGCTTTGATTGATGTTTTTACCATCTAGTTCTTCGCACAAGCACGTATTTCTTCTCTTCGTAAAATGACTGGAGCTTTCTCAAGCAATGGGCTTTCCATGCCCCCTTGATTCAATATCTTCTTTTGATTCTTCACTTCACAGAGTGTTTGCTGTTCACTTTGATAAAGAATAGACAAGAAAATGTGATGTGTTATACTCATGTATGCATGATATGATACTTACAGTGGTTTTATTGACTCACAGACCGAAGTGATCAGCAGAAGTGTTCTCATTGGTTCCTTTTTGATGCTCATTCAAGTCTTGCATTGGAATGATTGAAAGCTTTGCATTTGTGGCTTTTATCTTCAAGATGTTGAAAACATGAGTGGTGGAGACCCTAAGCAGCAGAGTCAGGGATTCATCTATTTCGAACTATGTCTCAGCATGTCAGTTGGTAGTTTCTTCATAACTTTGCCAATAATAATTTCCTTTGCCCAATGTGTCCTTTGGAGGTTCAACATACTTCCCTTAACTTGAAGGCTTTGTATGACAAAACACTCTTTTTTTTTTTGAAATTAGATTTTGAAAACAAATGTTGGCTTTGCCAAATTAATGTCAATGTACCTCAGGACTTGATTGTCCAAATTAATATATTTATAACATGACAACCGTAGTTACCGTACTAAACTTGGGAATCATTTCTATTTAAGCAAGAATTGTTGCACTTCAGATAGGCACATACACATTGCTTGGCCAAAGGTCTCATTTGAGTTTAAATATTGTATATCTCATATGCATGCTTATTCAAACTATCTCCACTAATAGATTCTACCTACCAAGAGAGATCAACAGGTCTTTGATAAGTTTGAAATGGGGTCTATAAGGGACATGGGTTAAAGTGAAGGCCATTTGTAAGTTGGGGCTGATGTGATACAATGGATAAGCCTTCACACTATAAATTTCTTGTTTGAATTTTAAGCGGCTTGGGGGCAATCTTGCTAGACTCCAAATTCCTTCTATATCTTCTTGGCATTAATCTGGATCTTGATAGGGATAGTCTTTGCCCTTGCAAAAAGTTTGGTACCCAAATTTGTTTCCTTTTCTTCTTCTCCCTTTTCTTTATTACTCTTCCCTTTCCTTTCTCTTTATTTTCCTTACTCTTCCCTTTCTTTGAGCATTTTATCATTTTGTCCTTCTTTCTTGTTGGACTATCAAGTACAAAACTTTCAAGAACTGGATGGTCTCCCTCCTTTTCTCCAATTTTGATTGAATCTTTGGTTAGGTTGGACCAATTCAAGTCAAACCGTCCTTATGGAAGCCTTTTGCTGCTTTAGGTAAAAGGGAACTCAGTTGTCTTTCTGAATTTCTTTTGTTCTTCTTTTTTCTTTTTTCCTTTTTTTTTGTTTTGTTTGGTTCTAGCTCAATCAGAGTTGTCTTGTTTGTACCAACTTGGGCTTCCAATAATGGATGAGTGGAGTAACATAAATCTTCTTTAATAGGGATAAATCATTTGTTACTCTAATGTTGATGTTGTCTTGATATATTGGAGATATTAAGGGAACTTCAACTACCCTTAAGGTTTTGAGAACATCAACTATCCTTATGGTCTTGAAAACATCAACTACCCTTATGGTCTTGAGAACTTCAACTATCTTCATAGTCTTGACTATTCATTTCTTTCTTTGATCTTCTTGCCTTTTCACCTTTGTGATCATAAGACTTGCAAAAAGTATCACAATAGCTCAGGGTAGGTTATTGAGGTTTGTATGCCAATGAAAAGAAAGCTAGAATTTTATGAAGGCTCAAAGGGACAACTAGGGATTGATATTTAATAGGGTGGATACTAGTTGTTAGCTAACCAAACAATGCCTAGATCATTTCTCTCTTAAATAAGCAGAGTTCAATTTTGCCTCGAAAGTTTGTCAAAGCATGTTCTAAGACTGACTTGGACCTAGACAAAGGTAATTATGCAGGAGCCCTCTCTAAGTAAGCATGCACAACTCAATGCTATAGAGCAACTCCCTCACCTAGTAAAGTCATTCGAGTCATGATGCATAAATATATTAATTCATGAATTATCAAGCTAGATTCCTCATTGGTTGAGCACCAAAATGAACAAAGACCAATAAAAATTTATGATAAAAATAATTTATTCAAACAAATTTAAATTTGAAAAAGTTCCAAAATACTAAAGAAAGTAAGATTGAAAAGCAACATTCAAGCTAAGGAAAGTTCATTGATTTAGGCTTCTTTTCCTTTCACATCTTCAATATCCCCATCTTGAAAGGATGATAAAACAAAATCTTCTTCCAATCCTTTTCCCACCATGAAGGTTGCCGGTGGAGGTACTCTATTGAACCTTGGTAATGGATTTTCTTTGGTGTTGGGCTTATCCGGCTCTGGTAGTTTGCCACTATCTATTAGGTCTTGAATCTCAAGCCTTAGACGAGCACATTTATCTGTTTCATGCCCTGGCATTTGATGAAATTGACAGAAGGCCTCAGCATTGAAGTTTGGTGGCAGTGGATTATGTAGAGGTCGAGGAGCTAACGGTTGTAACAACCCTTTCTTTTGCAGCTTGCTAAAAATCCTAGAATCCATATCCCAAAAGGAAGCCACGACATGTAAGAAGGAGTGATCCAATTTAACATTTTGAAAACATTTTAAAACATCAAGTTTTGACCATGAAATTTGCTTCCAATGAATGGCATCCATATTCTTAAATAGAATTTTTATTCTCTTTAAATGATGCTTGATCATGGTGAATAAATGAAGGAAAAATTAAAATTGTTAAAGGGGGGTCATCACGTTGAAAGAGAAAGAATTTTGGTTTATGTATTAAAATATGGCATGAAGGGTGATTTATATAGAAGAAACAAACATTTTCCAAAAGTGAAAAGGAAAAGGTAATGGGAAAAGGTAAGACCATATGGCATAAGGAAAGGAATTGGTCACAATTTTCTTTTCCACTTTGGATTTGGTTTAGCAAACGATTATGTGTTGTGATATAAAAAAATAAAATAAAAAAAGTGGTGCTGTAACGAAAAAAAAAAAAGATTTACAGTAAAGAGGCAAATTGTATATTTTTCATTATTGTACAATATTTTACAATTGCTACAATATTTACATATTACTAAGAGGGTGGTGGTGGGTCATCAAATAAAGCCCTGAAAAAGTCATTGCCTGTTGGAGGAGGGGGCAAATTACTCATCCCGGGATCACCCAAAGCAGAAGCACTAAAATCCCTATTGCCTTGGAGTTTCGATCTGTCATGGTCTTCATCAGAAGCAGACGAAAGGATCTCATGTTCATCAGTCTGGGGACCTCTTGATGAAGAAGCACCGGGATCCCTCATCCCCCGAAATCGAAAGTTTCAAAAATTTTGTTCGGATTGATGATACAAACTTTCAAAATGAGAAACCTGCTGACAACTTGTAGCCAACTCTTCTTGAAGTTTCTTATTTTGTTCTTCTAGCATCCGCTGTGAGCCAAGGAGGAAAAGGTAAGAGCATACATAATCATGCATGCATGTAGTATAAATTACCATGAAATGAGGAATGTACCAGGTAATTCAAGTCAATGCCCTGCGGATGAGATGGCATATCTGGCTGGCTAAAATGAGCAAACGAAGGGGCAATAAAAGAAGGTCCAACCTCATGATCAAATGAGCCAATAGCCTGCAACAATCATCAAAGAATCAAAGAAAGAAAAGCAGTTGCAAGGGAAAAGTGGTAAAAGTTTTACCTGAGAAGTACTAGCTCCGAGATGTGGAATGGACTCTCCTGCATCTCCGTGATGTTCCTCTTCATTTTTACCCTCATTTTCATCGAAAATCTCCCGCACACCAATAGGAGATACTTCAAAGTTCAAGAGTCTTATTTGAATAAAACGGGTATAAAATGGGCCCGGTAAATGGAGAAATAACTTGGCATCATAACCATACCGGGCCGACCACCATGCATCCTCTGGCATTAACATAATATTTAAAGTATATTCTGGGATTTGCATCAAAAACCTCCGCTGCTCGGGACTGAGAAACTATTCATAAACTCTTTCCCCGAGAAACCAGCCACTAGACATTGGGCCAGCAATAATTCGGCGAGAATGTTGGAAAGACAGTGTAGCCCTCATCAAAGGAGTCCAATTTGCTCGCTTTTCTGGGCTTCACCAGGCCAAATTCACCTGCAAAATAACATAAGGTAAGTAAAATATTCATATAAAATTTAAAGCATACTAATGTTATTTTACCTGGTCCCAGGTTAAGCGGTTCAACACATAGCGATGAGTATGCACATGATGAGAACCGGGAATGTTCACACGATCGGACAACCAGTAATTTAATCTCGGATACCCGATTCTCTCTTGAGAAATACCAGGTACCCTCACGAGGTTATGTTCATATGCCCATACCTACAACAATGATAGTAAAGATCAAATTCATGCAAGAAAAGAGTGGAAATAACATTGGTGAAGGAAAAGAATACCTCGACAACCGCCATCAAGCAGACAAAAGACTTCTTATTTCGGCAAAGCTTATCTAGACCATGGTAAAGACACGCGAGACCAGCTTTGCCCCTGCCCGAAGATGGTACCATTCTGAGATAAGAAACGACATTCAACACTGACAAGTGGATGGAGAATTCAGTGCTGCCTAAGATGGTCGACCCGAGCAGATATAACAAAAATCCTAGAGCATACTGTTCGGCCATGTCTCTTCCAACTCGTCCTTCATAGTTCATCCAATAACTACGAATTGCTCAATTTTTATCTTTAAAGGCCCTTTATATGATGGTTCCATACCAATTAATTCCTAAATTTCTTCAAATGTTAAAATATCATTGGTCAGAGGGACCGATTCACCATCATATCGAAGGCCGATTATGGTGTCATCTCTCCAATGGGCAAGTGAAAAGTGTGGGTTGTATCTAACCATCGCTCTGCAAGCGCCTGAACTACGCTCCGGTCTATCTGATATTCCTCGGATGGCAATTGTAAGATGAACTGCTCATAGATGCAATCTCGGATAATCTGCCTTACCCGAGAAGGCACTACATCGTACCATTGTCGGGCTTTGTAAATACACCCTCCAGCCCGAACAACACAATGATCATGCTAACACAGACCCAGGTAAGTTAATACTAGGTAAGTACATATTATTCTATCCACCTAAATTAATTTATTTTTCACAATAGCAAATAATAACAAAAATAAAAAATAAAAAAATAAAAAAAGAAAAAAAATATAATAAAAAAATCAAGAAATAAAAAGAGGAAAAAGTAATTACCTCACTCTTTTGGTTGGAACTACGATGGAGCGGCATCCCGGCTAGTATATCTAAATTTCCATCCTCATGATGCCAAATAAACTCCAATAACTCGGCATTAGAATGAGTCCCCGATCTCGAAGCATGAATTGTTTTTGAAAAATATATGCTAAAATTGAAAAGAAATTTGAGAGAATTATGAAATTGAAATTGAAATTGTGAAATGAAATGAAGAATTAGCTCCTTTATATAGAGAAACGACAAGCAAAACAACAAAATTCAAAATATTCATAAATAGTAAATTTTTACTATTCATGAATAGTAAATTTTACTATTTATGAATTGTATTACTACATATTAATAGTAAATATTACTATTTATAAATAGTATTACTATTGATGAATAGTAAATTTTACTATTTATGAACATTATTATGAATAGTAAAAGTACTATTTTCAATAGTAAATACTATTTGATACTATTTGAGAATAGTAAATTTACTATTTATAAATAGTAAATGGTGCATGAACAGTGACTGCAGAGTAAATGAACAGTAAATTCAATTATTCACTTTAATCATTCAAATAATTGCGAGTATATAAATATTTTTACATCCAGGGGCAATAAGAAGACATATGCATAAAAATTAGCCAAACTTTTTGAAATAAAAAATTATTAGCTCGGGTCCAGAACACAAATTTTTCTTAGGTCCAGAACCAAGAATTATCTTTGAGTCCAGAACTCGAACCGAGTCTAGAACTCAAATTTTTTTTAGGTCTAGAACCTAGAATTATCCTAGAGTCCAGAACTCAAACAGGGTCCAGAACCCAAATTACCATTAGGTCCAGGACCTAGAATTTTCCTTAGGTCCAGAACCTAGAATCTCTTCTAAGTCCAGAACTTAGCTCAGGTCCAAAACCCAAATTTTTCTTAGGTCCAGAATCTAGAATCTCTTCTAAGTCCAAAACTTAGTTCGGGTCCAGAACCCAAATTTTCTTTAGGTCCAGAACCTAGAATTATTTTTAAGTCCAGAACTTAGCTCGGGTCCAGAACCCAAATTTTTCTTAGGTCCAGAACCTATAATCTCTTCAAAGTCCAAAACTTAGCTCGGGTCTAGAACCCAATTTTACCATTAGGTCTAGAACTTAGAATTATTTCTAAGTCCAAAACTTAGTTCGGGTCTAGAATCCAAATTTTCCTTAGATCCTTGAGTCCAGAACTCGAACCGGGTACAGAACCCAAAACCTTTACCATCTCAAAAATTAAGTCTTGTTGCTTTTCACTCTCTTTCATTGAAGTTTCAGATCATTCAAGCAGGGGGCAAACTGTAGACCCTTAATTTTTGACCCGGTCCGGTCCAATATATTTTAATTAGTCCAAAATAATTTTTATGTTGTCCAATATATTTTAGTTAGTCCAAAATAATTTTTATGGTATCTTAATTAATTTTAATATTTATTTTAGTAAAAAATGGTAAAATGAATAAAAATTCAAAAATAATAAAAAAAAATAACAAAAAACAAAAGTCGGGCTACGAGAAATGGCCTGGGGCCATTTCACCCGTACGAAAATCCTGCGGGCGAAATGGCCTTCACCCTCCTGCAGGCACACCTCGCCTGCAGTTGTCACAGTCAGCTGTGGCAGATTTTTTCGCCAGCGCAATTTTTCAGTAGTAGTTTTTTTTTCACCAGCAAAATTTTTCGATGCAAATTTTCTGAAACCTAATACAATTAGGTTTCAGTTTTCTTTTCTTATTAAATATTGTATGCCGTGAGTAACTAGGAAAAAACCATAAAAAAAACCTCTATAAATAACAACACAAAAAAGAGGAAAAGAGATCAGAAATTAGGGACAAAAAATTTCGAACAAAGTGGAAATCGAATTGGTAAAGGAAAACTGGGAACCAAGCTGATTTTTTGAGAGAGCCAAAAATCAATTCAAAGAATTCATCAAAGGTATCCGCTGCCTTTGATTTGGTTGATCCAAGAAGCAATTTTGGTGCAACCCCACGAAAGAAGGTTTGAATTCTACATTCTTTTTATTTATTTTTTTTACAGTAGCTTAATTCATCAAAGAACAAAAAATCCCATAACCTTTAATTTAGTTTTTCTAAAGATAAAAATACTATTTCATTGCTTTATTTTCCAAAAAATTTACAATTCCTACTTTTGTTTCTTCAAAATCTTAAAACCCTAATTTAACATGTTTCTTTTCAAAACCTTAAATTAAAATTTTGTTTCTTTCAAAAAGCCTTAAAAAAAAACTTTTCCATTTATAAAAACTTTAATTCGTTTGGTTTACTTTCATAAAACTTCATAAAATTATCAAATTAATTTCCAAATTCTAAAAACCAATTCATCACCCGAAACCCTAATTTTAAATCCTAAAACCCTAATTCAACTCTAAAACCTAAAATAGTGAACACTAACCCTTTTAAACCCTAAACCCTAATTTTTTATAAACCCTAATCCTTAAAAACCTTAAAAATCATATAAACACAAATACTTTAACGTTACACAGTAGCTTAAAAACACAATGCACTAACCGAAAATCATAAATCAAAGTGTTTTAAAGTGTTCAAAACCCTAGTTTCATGATTTCACCATTCAAACCTTAATTTGTTTAATCAAAATGTCTTACCAACCTTTTAAAACATAAAATCCTTAATTTATTTTAATTCTTTAAAAGTCACAGTAGCTTAAAGTTATGAAAATCCAAAATCCTGAACACATGAAATAAAGGATCCTAAATGGAAACAGTAGCTATAATTTGGATTTTTATTTGCCTTATTCAATTCCATATTTGATTATGCTTTGATTTATTTCTTATGCTTTGATTTATTTAAGTTCAATGCTTGGTTCATTTAATTTATCATGGATGAATGTTTACTTTCTATTGACATTTAATATCTTTGATGAATGATTTATTTATGATGAATGATTATTTGCTTTTATCAATTTATTTAGATTTTTAAATGTTGTAAGAGGTATGTTTCCACTTGGTGGGTACCTCATTGGTTAAATATCATGTAATTTAATTTGCTTTTCTATTTTAGAATCTATGTAAAGGACACGTTTCTACCTTTCGGTGGGTGTCCTATTTAGGCATGTGATGTAAGGGCATGTTTCCATCTTCGGATGGGTGTCCATTTATTTGTTTTGTTTTGTTTGGACATTACTTTGATTTTAATATAATGGTGCTTTCTTTTTATTGTGTGTAATATAGATAATGTTGTTATATTTAAGAATCTTATAATATTAAGACCTGTAAAGGAGGCTGGTTCTAATGAACCGAGCGTTGTGGGGGTGCTGAGCCATTTCTCACCTTCCCCACACGTACCCAACTTTCCAAACCCATTAGGGGGTTGGGGATTCCTTAGGAATAGAGTCATCCACCCCTTTATTTTTCCCGGCCTGTCCGGGTGGTGACTCCATTTTCTCCGGACCTAGGTCCGTGTTCTCTAAGGCCCTGAGCCTAAACAGTGCCGAAGTTGCAAGAACCATTCCACCTGGTGTGGGGGCTAAAATCCCTACTCACACCAATTCTAAAAATTGTCTCCTCGTTCCTTGGTTAGTAGCATTAACACCGACGGACTTTTGCATGCTTTGGCTACCAGATTGATAGCTCCCTTTCTCGTTCTTTTTTGTTGCAAAATGGCTCTTCTCTCTCTCCTATTCTTCAATTTGCAAACCAGTTTGAAGAAGGTCTTTGAAATCACGGATCAGTGTATGAGACATCATCTCACGTAGACTAGGCAACACCCCTCTCACAATCATCCTTATTTGATCGGATTCATCAGGCCTCTTCTTAAGTAAAGCAGCCTTGTTTCTCCATCTCTCCACATAATCCACAAAATTCTCATTCGACCTTTGCCTAATGGACTCCACTTCCATTAAGGTAACTTCCAACTCGACATTATACCCATATTGCTGGATGAAGGCCTTATATAGCAAATTCTAATTCTTTTATGTTCCATCATCTAAGGTATTGAATCAATTTTAGACAACAAGGTCCAATGAGAGCATGAAGTACCTTAGAGTTTGAGCCTTAGTAGCTCGGGCAGACTGCATAGCAGTGATATACTGCTTCACATGGAGATGAGGATTTTCAGTACCATTGTAACTAGCAAAGGATGGCATCTTGAACTTATAAGGGACCTCCTCATCTTGTTCAAATAGTTTATTGATCTCGGATATCTCTTCGGTTTTTAGCTTATTCTCAAATTTCTTTTCTAAATCAGGAATCATCTTTTCAACATTAGATGTCTCGGTCTTTTCAATAGTTTCCTTCTCAACAACCTTCGGTTCTTTCTTCTTCTCTTGAGCATCTTGGTAGTATTGAGCTCAATCATCATCATCATTAATGATCACTTTTTCATCATCAAAAACTACTTCACTAACTTTGGTCTTCCCTTTGTCCTTTGGCTTCTTGGTGCTAGCAGATGCCTCGGCATGATTTTTTAAGATTGCGGTCAATTGGTTCTTCATGGTCTCAACTAGGGCCTCTTTTATTTCTTCCATCTTGGCGTTGAGGGCCTCATCCACCATCCTTTGAATTATTTTATGCTCTATTATTTTTGGTGAGCAAGTGAATGAGTCATTGCTAGATACTTCATCTCTGGCGTAGGTTGGATTATTGTAAGCTTTTGAACTGTAGTAATCCAGGGCTGTGAGCCAGAAAGGATCAATGATATGAGATGCAAATGTATGCATGCATGCATAAACAATCGACAAACAAGGATAATTAGGACGTTCCTTCCAACCTTATAACATCCACACACGAATGTCGAGTCTCTTTTCCTAGGTATATGGTTAACAAAATACCAACATGGGGTATCTCGTTTTTTAATATTTCCCTCGGATGTTTCAACCAATAGTTAGATTTTCAAAAATGGAAATCAAATTATGATAATTCCAATTAATTAGGTTTTAATCCATTTAACCAACTAATGTAGCTTTTATGCTATATTTGATTAAAACTAAATTAAGAGGTTTATTATTGATAGATTTCTCACTTGAAAAAGTAACTAATGATTCATGCCAAAAACAAGTCCATGGTTAATTTATTCTCAGTATAAACTAGGCTCACAATTGATTTTTGGTATTTCATAATTGACCTAAATATTTTGCAAGCTCTTTGTAAGAAAAGGTTGGGTGAAAATATTTTTATTTCTAAGCCCATTGTAAAAAGATTTTAGAAAAAACATATTTTGGGCTTATTATTTGGGCCATGAGCAAAAGAATTTTTTATTTGTTTTTAGAAAAGTTTTATGTCCAAAGACCATCTTGAAAAGTTTTGAAAATAGCTTTGGTTTTTTGGACTTTAAAGAAAAATTTATTTTGAGCTTACAATATACTTATGTCATATTAGAAAAAGAACAAACCAAATAAGCCATGATTTAAGCCAAGATAAATTAACCATAGTCAAACAACATGCATTCGGGATAAAAACCTAAGGAAAGTAACTAGGCCAATTACATGAGCTTTAGTCTTTGGGTAAAAAGGTTTAGGTTCCCATAGCAAGTATATACCAAATGGTACGAGGCTATGAGTGGTTATACCATGCTCGATCTCCATACCTTGAGTGAAAGTATGGTATCCCTTACATAACACAACACGGGTAACACGGGCATCCTAACTCACGCACATGATGCAATCTAATATGATGCAATAAATAATATCATTATAAGAAAGAATAGAATAATATAAAGACCAATGGAATCAGCTTCTCTTATCCCCAATGGAGTCGCCACTGTGATCGGGGATTTTTGCCCCCACTCCAGGTGGAATGGTTCTTGCGACTTCGGCACTGTTTAGGCTCGAGGCCTTAGAGAACACGGACCTAAGTCCGGAGAAAATGGAGTCGCCACCCGGATGGGCTGGAAAAAAAAAGGGGTGGATGACTCAATTTCTAAGGAATCCCCAACCCCCTAATGGGGTCAAAAAGTTGGGTACGTGTGGGGAAGGTGAGAAATGGCCCAGCAGCCCCACAATGCCCGGTTCATTGGAACTGGCCTCCTTTACAGGTCTTAATATTATAAAATCCTTAAATATAACAACATTATCCATATTACACACAATAATTAAAATAAAGCATCGTTATATTAAAAATCAAAACAATGTCCAAGCAAACAAATAAATGGACACCCATCCGAGGATGGAAACATGCCCTTACATCCCATGCCTAAATAGGACACCCACCGAAAGGTAGAAACATGTCCTTTACATTGGTTCTAAAATAGAAAAGAAAATTAAATTACATGATATTTAACTAATGAGGTACCCACCAAGTGGAAACATGCCTCTTACAACATTTGAAAATCTAAATAAATTGATAAAACTAAATAACCATTCTTCAAAGGTATTTAAACATCAATAGAAAAGTAAACATCTATCCATGATAAATTAAATAAACCAAGCATTGAACTTAAATAAATTAAAGCATATAAAATAAATCAAAGCATAATCAAATATAGAATTAAATAAGGCAAATAATAATTCAAATTAGGGCTACTGTTTCTATTTAAGATTCTTTATTTAATGTGTTTAAGGTTTTGGAATTTATGGAATTAGGCTGCTGTGATTTTAAGGGAATTAAAATGGATTAAAGTTTTATGATTTAAGAAGTTGGTAGAACTCTTTGATTAACCAAATTAAGGTTTGTGATGTAAAATCATGAAATTAGGATTTGAACACTTTAAAATACTTAGATTTATGGTTTACGGTTATTCATTGAAATATATTTTAAGCTTACTGTGTAAAATTATAATATTTGTGTTTTTATGGTTTTTAAAGTTTTAAAGGATTAGGGTTTAAAAAAATTAGGGTTTAAGGTTTTAAAGGGTTAAGATTCACTGTTTTGAGTTTTAGAATTGAATTAGGGTTTTAGTATTTTTGAATTAGGGTTTTGGGTAATGAGTTGGTTTTTAGAATTTAGAAAAACAATTGATAATTTTATGAAGTTTTATGAAAATAAACCAAATGATTTAAAGTTTATAAAAGAAAAAAAGATGTTTTTAGGGATTTTCGAAAGAAAAAGAACTCAATTTAGGGTTTTGAATATTTGGAAAACAAATTTTGGTTTTGGGGTTTTGAAGAAACAAAACTAATAACTTTAAACTTTTTGGAAAATAAAGCAACGAATTAAGGTTTTCAAACTTCAGAAAAGATGAATTAGGGTTCTTAGGTTTTTGAATTAAAATAAATAATGGGATGATTTAGCTACTGCGAAGAATAAAATTTAAACAATTGATGCATACCTTCGTTTGTTGGTTCCACCAAAAATTTCTTCTTGGATGAACAAAATCAAAGACAAGCTTTTTGCCTTTGAATTGCTTGAATTGTTTTTCTGCTCTCTCAAAAAATCAGATTGATTCACCTCCTTCCTACTTAGTTTCGGATCTAATTTTTGTTCAAGCTTCTGTCCGATTTCTTCCCTTATTTCTTCCTTGATTTCTTGATTGATTTTTTTTTGCTTTTGATCTTATTTATAAAAGTTTTATATGACTAATTGTAGTTATTCACGACATCTATTATTCATTAAGAAAATGAAACCGAAACCTAATTGCGTTATGTTTCAGAAAATTTGCGTCGAAAAAATTTCACAGGCAAAAAAAAACTGCTGCTGAAAAAATGCACTAGCGAAAAAGCTACCTCAGCTGACTGCGGCAGTGGGCACATGAGCTTGCCTAAGGGTCGGCGAAGGCCATTTCGCCCGCAGGAAACTCCTACAGGCGAAATGGCCCACGGCCATGCCCCTCGCATTGGTTTTCGGCGACGATTTTTCCGTTGCCGATTTTTCCGTTGCCGATTTTTCCGTCGCCAATTTTTTATTTTTATTTTTATTTTTTTATTTTGATTTGTTTATTTTTATTAATAAAAATTAGATACTAAAGTAAAAAATATTTAATTAAGATAACAAAAATTATTTTGGACCAATTAAAATATTTTGGACAACACAAAAATTATTTTGGACTAAATAAAATATATTGGACCGAATTGGGTCAAAAATTAAGGGTCTACACTTCCAAAACCTTAAATCTTTTAAACATCCAGTAACTATGATATTGCTTTAAAATATTTCTCAAAACCCTAAATTGAGACATAAACTCTAAACTTATATATTTATTGCTTTATTTAATTTTAGATTTGATTATGTAGTTTATTATATGCTTTGATGGTTGATTTATTTAATTTCAATGCTTGATTTATTTAATTTATCATGGATGGATATTTTCTTTATTGTTATGATTATTATGTATTTATTTTGGTATTAAAATTATAAGAGGTATGTTTCCACTTTGTGGGTACCTCATTAATTAATTTCTATGTAATTTAAATTGCTTTTATATTTTGGGCCAATGTAAAGGACATGTTTCCACCTTTCGGTGGGTGTCCTATTTAGTTAAGACATGGATGGTGTAAGGACATGTTTCCATCTTCGGATTGGTGTATATTTATTTGCTTTGTTTGGATATTGCTTTGATTTTTAATATAACGATGCTTTATTTTAATTGTTACATGTAATATGGATAATATTCTTATACTTAAGAATTTTATAATATTAAGACCTGCAAAGGAGGCTGGTTCCAATGAACCGGGCATTGTGGGGGGTGCTGGGCCATTTCTCGCCTTCCCCACACGTACCCAACTTTTCAAACCCATTAGGGGGTTGGGGATTCTTTAGGAATCGAGTTATCCACCTTTTTTTTTCCCGGCCCGTCCGGGTAGCGACTTCATTTTCTCCGGGCTTAGGCCCGTGTTCTCTAAGGCCCCGAGCCTAAATAATACCAAAGTCACAAGAACCATTCCATCGGGAAAAGAGACTTGCCAGTCGTGTGTGGAAGATACAATTATTAGTTAAACCATATGAGTGAATTATTCAAAAATAAGATATCCCATGTTGATATTTTGTTAACCATATACCTAGGAAAAGAGACTGGCCATTCGTGTGTGGAAGATATAGGGTTGGAAGGAATGTCCTGTATGTCTTTGTTTATATGTTATTTGTGCATCAATGCATACATGCATTGCATCACATGTCATTGATCCTTTCTAGCTCACAACCCTAGAGTATAGCAGTTCAAGAGCCTATGACAATTTAACCTATACCAGTGATGTGGAATCCAGCAATGATTCAGTCAGCTTCTCACCAAAATTAGTGGAACTAGAACATATTCAAAAGATGGTGGATGATGCCCTCAATGCCAAAATGGAAGAACTAAAGGGGGTCATGGCTGAGACCATGAAAAGCCAAATGGTTGCAATGTTTGAGAATACTGTTGAAGCATCTATTAGTACCAAGAAGTAGAAAGACAAAGGAAAGGCTAAAGTTGGTGAAGTAGCCTTCGATGATGACAAAGTTGTTGTCGATGATGATGATGATGACGATTGGGCTCAGTATTTTCAAGATCCTCAAGATAAGAAGAAAGAGCCAAAGGTTATGGAGAAATTAACTATTGAGAAGACTGAGACATTCGATGTGGAAAAGATGATTGCTAATTTGGAGAAGAAATTTGAAAAGAAGCTAAAAACTGAAGAGATGTCAGAGGTGGACAAGCTTTTCGAATAAGATGGGAAGTCCCTTACAAGTTCAAGATGCCTTCCTTTACCAAGTTCGATGCAGCTAGAAATCCTGATCTCCATATGAAGTAATACATTATTTCTATGCAGTCTGCTCGAGCTACCAAGACTCAAACCCTAAGGTATTTTATGCTCTCATTGGATCCTATTATACAAAATTGGTTCAAAAGCTATGAGGACAGTACTCAAAAGGGCCGGGATTCACTGTATAAGGCCTTCAACCAACAATATGGGTATAATGCCGAGTTGGAAGTCACTTTGATGAAAGTTGAGTCAATCAGGCAAAATCAAAATGAAAGCTTTGTTGACTATATGAAAAGGTGGAGAAACAAAGCATCATTGCTCAAGAAGAGATCGGATGAATCAGACTAGATTACGATGATTGTGAGAGGGTGCTACCTTCTCTTCATGAGAGGATGCCTCACACTCTTATCAGGGATTTCAAAGATCTTCTCTAAGATGGCTTGCAAATTGAAGAGTGGGAGAGGGAGAAGAATCATTTTTCTTCAAGAAGAAATGAAAATATGAATGGCCAAGCAGGAAGAAAGCAATTCTCAAAGTTAAGAAAACCATTGTCTTGAGTTTTCAATAAGCTACAAAAGAGAGGGATGTTACAGCCATTGACCCCTAGCCCATTGCCAAATTCTCTACCACCTAATTTTGATGCCAAGGCATTTTTCCAATTCCATCAGATGCAAGGGTACGAGATGGACAAATATTTGAGATTGAGGCATAAGATCCAGAATTTGATTAATAGTGGGAAGTTACCTAAACTTGACAAGCCTAGCATGAAGGATAACGCATTTCCACGGTTTAATAGGGTGCCACCACCAGCAACTTTCATTATTGGAGGAGGTTTAAATGAGAAATTTCTTTTGTCTTCTTTCTAAGGCGTGGATGGCAAGGCAACTAAAGAAGAGGTGGTGATTAGCATGATGGAGCAAGTTGTGGTTGAAGAGGAAGTAGCCATCTGTGTTGTAAGTGAGCTTTGGGACTCAACGGATAGTGATGATGATTTTGAACCAAAGAAGGAGGAGTGGACCTGGTTCAAACCTGAAGAAGATGAAGCAATGAACACTCGCTTTGGTAAACCTTATGCAAGGCCACCACCAAAGGAAGTGGAAGCTGATAAAGGGAAAGAAGTTGAAATGGGGAATAACAAAGAAGAAGATGATGCAATTCTTAAACAGTTAAAGAGAACTTAAGCAAGTATCAGCATATGGGACTGCTAGCTGCATCCAAGAAGCACCAAGAAACTATGGCCAAAGTTATGGCTAGCAAGCTGAAGGAACCTTCAAAGCTATTGTAAAGGTTGGCCCCATTGAATCCATGGTAGAGTTTGTGGTCTTTGATATCCTTATCACCTTTGCACTATTGTTAGGATGACCCTGGTTTCATCCTCTTGGTGGAGTTCCTTTCACAATCCATCAAAAGATTAAGTTCCCAAATGGGGATGAGACAATGGTCATCAAGGCTGAGGATAATGAAGTAGTGAATGCTTTAATGATTGAAAGGCATCTCAATGGATTCCAAGTGGCTATTATTATTGATAACAAGGTGGTGGACCCTCAAGTTCAGGCTATAATGAAAAAAATAAACTATCTACCAAGTGTAGGCCTGGGAAAAGGAAAGACAAGTGTGACCGAACTTTCAGATTTTAAGACTCAGACTTCCAAGAAAGAGTTGGCATACAACGAAGGTGTTCAGCCAAAGAAGAATGAGAATATGAGTTTCCCACCACTTGAAGAGGTTTTTGTCAAAGCTCCAGATATGGGACCACTCTAAGGAAATCCGGAGCCAATCATGATCATGGGAAGGATGATTCTAGGCTTTGAGATCTTTGCTGATGTTGCTGAATTAGTGGAACATATGGAGAAAAGTTTCACTTGCCAACCGACAAGGAGCCTAGCCCAGAAGTAAAGAAGGAAGCTGTCTTGAAGATCCAGAAGACCCCAAAAGAAATTACTACTCTCATTAAAGAACAATTTGAGAATCTTTTAATTTTTTGATTATAAGAACAATGAGTTTAATTCTGATTTTAATTTTTCTGCTTTGTATAAGGATGATGGTATTTTCTTTTCTAAGATGAATGTAATAAAGTCTGATTTTGCTTACTTGTATGATGTTTTTCCTGATGGTTGCATACATTCAAGTAGTGATTACATGTGCATTTTTAATATTAACTCTATTGACACACATTCTTTAAATTTGGGAACAATCGACAATCCTAAAAACATTAGCATAGAATCTGACCTTACTTCTGAAGAGAGAGAGAGAGACTAGAAAAAATATTTTAAAAAAATATGAAGAAGTATTTGCTTGGTCTTATGAGGATATGCCTAGAATTAATCGAGATATAGTCAAGCACATGTTTCCCACTTATACCCACATGAAACCTATCAAACAAAAGCTTAGATGGTTAAGGCCAAAATGGGTAGAATTGGTCAAAGAAGAAGTCATTAAGTAGATACAGGTGAAGTTTCTTGAGGTGATAGATTATCCTAATTGGTTAGCTAACATAGTCCCTGTGCCAAAGGAAGTGAAAGAATTAGGGTTTGTGTGGACTACAGGGACCTGAATAAAAGCTTCCCCTAAAGATTATTTTCCTTTACTCAACATAGATGTCCATATTGATAGTGCAGCCTCTAGCATGCTCCACTCATTCATAGATGGATTTTTTGGATACAACCAAGTGCTAATGGCCTAAGAGGATAAAGCTAAAACTGCCTTCATTACTACATGGGGTGTATTTTGCTACAGGGTAAAGCCATTTGGATTAAAGAATTCTGGAGCAATCTATCAGAGGATGGCCACTGCTTGTTCCATGACATGATGCATAAGGAAGTCGAGGTCTATGTTGATGATATGATGGTGAAGTTAGACACAAGAGAGCAGCATTTTCAAAATTTAGAGATCTTCTTTGAAAGAGCAGTAAAATAAAAGTTAAGGTTGAACCCAAAGAAGTTCAGGTTTGGGGTTACTTCAAGCAAGATTTTAGGATACGTGATTGGTCCAAATGGCATTGAGATTGACCCTGATAAGATTAACGTAATCAGATATATGCCAGCTCCTAAGATGAAGAATGAAGTTTGAGGGTTTATTGGCAGGTTACAATACATTAGCATGTTCATAGCAAAGCTAACCATGATTTGTGAACCAATCTTCAAATTGCTTAGAAAGAACCAGCCAGTCAAGTGGAACAAAGAGTGTCAAAGGGCCTTTGAGCGTATCCACTTGTTTTGAAACCACCTAAACCTAGTAGACCTTTTTTGCTATACTTAGCAGTAGAAGAAGAGTTTATAGGAGCAATGCTAGCACAAGCGAACGAATCAGGAGTTGAATATGCAACTTACTGTTTAAGTAGAAAACTCTTACCTTATGAGATTAAGTATAGTATAATCGAAAAGACCTATATAGCTGTGGTTTGGTTGTCTAAGAAGTTTTTGCATTACTTTCAATCTTAAAATGTGCAAGCAATTTTTAGGATGGATCCAGTGAAGTATTTAAGGAAAATACCCTCGTTGATCGAGAAATATGGTAGATGGTTAATAATTTTAGAATAATTTAAAATTGAGTATATAACCAGGAAAATCATTAAAGGAAGAGCAATAGCAAAATTCCTGGCTCAATAACCATTGCATGATGATGAAGAAGTGATTTTGGAATTTTCTGATGAACATTTACAGGCCATAGAAGTACAAGGGTGGAAGATGTATTTTGATGGAGCAGTGAACAAAAAGGGAGCAGGTTTGGGAGTGATATTGGAATCGCCTGAAGGAGATCTCATCCCTATAGCTAAGAAGTTGAAATTTAGGGCAACTAACAACATGGTGGAGTATGAAGCTTGTATTTTTTTCATGGAAACCCTAATGATCATGAAGGTGGATAAAGTGCAGGTCTTTGGTGATTCTTTGTTGGCAGTATCCCAAGTAAATGGAGAGTGGGAGTTGAAAGAAGAAAAGTTAAAACCGTACCATAATTATTTGACCATGATGAAGAAGAATTTCAAGGAGTGTAGTTTTATACACCTACCAAGAGAAGAAAACCAGATGGCCAATGCCCTAGCCACCCTAGCTTCGGTATGGGAACATCCTGTTAAGTTATTTCTTAAGTTTTTGGTTTTGACCAGTTCATCGACTCCTTGTTATAAGTATAAGACAATTATGGAAATTGATACATATCATGATTCGTGGTATGACACAATAAGGCAGTTCTTGGAAAGTAAGGAATACACTCAGGATGCAACAAAAGAAGAGAGAAGGGCCATAAGACTATAGTCTTTGCAATACATTACCTTTTAGGGAGAGTTTTATCAAAGATGGCCCAATGGAGTTCACTTAAGATGCTTGAGGAAGTGTGAAGTTGAGCAAATCATGTTGGAAATACATGTGGGAAGTTGTGGACCCCACATGAATGGGTTAGCACTAGTTAAGAAGATAATTCGACAAGGTTACTATTGGCTGACTATGGAAAAAGATTATTTTGATTTTGTGAAAAAGTGTCAGTGGTGCCAAATGTATGGGAACTTGAATCACTTGCCTCTCAAAGAATTGCATTCTATGTCTTCTCCCCAACCTTTCGCAACTTGGAGAATTGACATTATTGAAGAGATAAATTTGACGGCTTTCAACGGTCATCGATTCATTATAATAGTAGTGGATTATTTTTCAAAATGGGTTGAGGCCGAGTCTTTCAACAAGTTGGGGGCAAGGAAAATGGCCAGATTTATTGAAAAGAATCTCATCTGCAGATATGGGGTCCCATACAGTGTGATATCAAACAATGATGTATAGTTTTAAGGAGCCGATAAGGATTTATTCTCAAAGTACCAGATCCGTCATCACTGATCCTCCCCTTATAGGCCAAAGGCTAATGGTGCAGTGGAAGCAATGAATAAGACAATTAAGCAGATTTTGTCTAAGATGACTAAGATGTATAGGGACTAGTCAGAAATGCTTCCTTTTGCCTTATAGGAAAACAGAATGTGTGTATGAACCCCGACTGGAATGATGCCATTTGCCTTGGTTTATGGGATGGAAGTAGTGTTGCTATTGAATTTAAGATCAAATAATTGAGGGTGGTCCTGGAAGCTGAATTACCTGAAACAAAATGGGTAGTGAGTAGATAAACGCCACTGGCCTTATTAGAAGAAAGAAGTTTGAAGGCACTGTATCATCACCAGCTGTATCAAAGGAAGTTAGCTCGGGCCCACACCAGAAGAGTTAAGATCAGAAGTCTTAAAGTCTGTAATTTAGTGTTGAAGTAGTTTAAGCTGAATATCTTTGATCCAAGAGGAAAGTTTAGACCTAGTTGGGAAGGGCCATATGTTGTAAAATAAGTCATGAGTAAGGGAGCAGTCAAGTTGTTAGATATGGATGGGAATGAATTTAGTGAGCCGATAAATGTTGACAGCTTAAAGAAGTCTTATGTTTGAAGTAAAAAAAAAGAGAGAAGCTTGCTAGGTTGAAAAACTAAAAGGGTAGCCTAGGTAAAAGTTAGAGCAGTCTGCTAGTTTCAAAAACCTGAAAGGGCGGGCCAGGTAACAATTAGGCTAAATGAGATAAAATTGTCAATTAGAAAATCCAAAAGGGCTAGTTAAAGACAGGAGTAATATTGTGTATGCTGGCTTTATGTTTTTGGTTGTTCCCTAATTTAATAAAATAGAGTTCATGTTAAAATTATTCTATATGCACTATTTTTGAATAATCTAACCATTAGGGTAAAATAAATACCACAATAGCAAAAGGTGATGATAAATTATAAAAGGAAAGAAAATATCTTTTATTATCATGATTGTTCATCCTAACATTATTTTTTCTAAAAAATTGACAAGTGTAAAATCTATGGCACACGATAATTGTAGCATACAGACCAACTTTACTTGAGTCGATCCAAGAAAGCTTTAGTTAGACAGGGCATATCCAAGTCAGGAATGAACTCAGAACCTCGAGGCTCGGCTCTATAATGGTGGTGAAGACGATGAGGATCATAACATGTACCTCAATGGAGAGCAGCAAGAGGAACATACATCAGATATGTCCAAATGGTGACATAAGTAATCTTCCACTAAGGTATCAACCAACGGATGTTAATCACAACTCGCGAGTGAATCCAGTCGATCCAGTTAGCATATGAGGAAGCAGGATGAAGCAGTCTCCTAACAGAATGATGTCATGGTAGATATTTGGTAAAGTCCATAGACAACATGTCAAGCAAGAAGAGGTGCTCTTGTAGCCAGATCTATGAAAAAAAGCATTAAAAAAGGAAGCTTGTTAGGTTGAATACCCGCAAGGGTGGCCTAAGCAAAAATTAGAACGATTCATTAATTTGGAAAATCAGTAAGGGTGGACTAAGGAAAAATTAGAACCAATAATAATAATAAAAAAAGTTTGCTAGGTTGAAAACCCGCAAGGGCGGCCTAGGCAAAAATTAGGATAGCTTGCTAGTCATGAAAACCCGCAAGGGTGGACTAGGCAAAAATTAGAACAATAAAAATAAAAACCTAAATTGAAAATCTGAAAGGGTGATTTAGCTAATTACTTAAAGAAGCAGAGGACTTCTAGCCAATCTTCTTGAAGATTCTGTCTTAAATTGATCTAATCCAGCTAGGGTCTCGGCCAAGATCATGGGTACTGGTGAAAATCCTCCTTCCATTTGATCCACAATATCCAGCACTCATGGATCGATGTTGACATCAAGGCAAACGAGATCTATGAAAAAGAAAAGCATAAAAAAAGGAAGCCCGTTAGGTTTAATACCATTAGGTTGATCACAACCAAGATTTTATATTGTAGCCAGATCTGTGAAAAAGAAAAGCATAAAAAAAGGAAGCCCATTAAGCTGAATACCTACAAGGGCGACCTAAGCAAAAATTAGGATAGTTTGTTAATTTCAAAAATTTGTAAACTAAGCAAAAATTAGAACCAATAATAAAAAAAAAGTTAGCTAGGTTGAAAACCCATAAGGGCAGCCTAGGCAAATATTAGGATAGCTCGCTAGTTTTGAAAACCTGCAAGGGTGGACTAGGCAAAAATTAGAGTAATAAAAATAAAAATAAAAATTGAAAATTCAAAAGGGTGATTTAGGTAATTACCTAAAGCAGCAGAGGACTTCCAGCCAATCTTCTTGAAGATTCTGTCTTAAATTGATCTAATCCAACTAGGGTCTCTGCCAAGATCACGGGTACTGGTGAAAATCCTCCTTCCATTTGGTCCATAATATCCAGCACTCATGGATCGATGTCGACATCAAGAGAAACAAACAGGAATTGACCAAGTAAGCACAAACAGAATATGCATCCCCATGCTTTTGTAGGAGCCAAATGAGAAGTGCAAAAATCAATTAAAGGATCGAGAAGGATTTTCTCACCTCTAGTTAATTACAGAACTTTAGATTTCGAGAGTTGAAGCAGCATCTGCATCTTTTGTTGAGTTTTGGAAGTTAGTATGGGTAATGCCATTGATTTATTGCTTGGATATCCAAGAATTACCTCAAATTCTTTGATCATAGGACATATTTCAAAGTTGTTTATCTTAAAAGTCCTAGTTTTTATATCCCAAAAGGAAGCCATAACATGTAGAAATGGTTGGTTCAACTTAACATTTTGAAAACACTTCAAGACATTGAGTTGAGACCAGGATGCTTATTCCCAATATATTGTCTTGATGTTTTTAAATAAATTCTTTATCTTTTTTCAAATTGGCATCGATCATTGTGGGGGCGTAATAACTACAATTAATTTGAATTGATAAAGACGGAAGCTGAATTAAGGATTTGAGATTGTGAGGGATGCAATTAACTTGTATTTATTGGAGCGTTACTGCTTTGAATGTCGAAGAGAAGAACGTGGGTTATTGATTTATATAGCCACTAGCCAAAGTCTAAGCTGTGTAATGCAATAAAAATCCATGTCGAATTAGGTTTATATTTTAATCCATGTCGAAATAGGTCTGGGATGCGTTATGAAGTTGGAAATTTTTTAAGCCTAATCTGTGCGGATATTGGCTTTGAAATTTTTTAAGCCTAAACCTATTTTAAGCCTGATAGGTCTGGTGTATCTGATAGAAATTATAACCCATGTTGAATTCATTTTAAATGAATTCAACATGGTCATTGAATCTGTATATATATATATATATATATATATGTAAAAGGAAGAAGTCAAAGTTGAAAAGTCAACATATCATACTATGACATGTTATTTATGGACAGTAAGTTTAATACAAAGTTTTGATACAAACTAATCACTATGAGGGAAGTTGTGGTCTGTAACTAAATAAATCTTTAAGAAATTCATTGCCTGTCGGAGGCGAAGGCACATCGTCTGCCCAATTTCCTCCCAAAGAAGAAGCACCCGAGTTTTGTTTGTCTTGAAAAATCAGCCCTATCATAGTCAATGCCTGATGACAGATCTATGCTATCGCAGTGTTACCGCAAGTGCACGGGTCGCTCAAGTAATAAAATAGTGAGTAAGATATCGTTCCACTGGAGACAAGGTCAAATATTAGTGCAAATTTTTAACTATTATTTAGTGAATCAATAGTTTGTGTGATGATTAAAATAAAAGATAAATTACTCAATAAACTAAAGTGAAGAAAAATTGAATATTATGCAACAAAAGTTGGTGATGAAAATACTATCTAGTTATTGAATCCCACTATCCATGAAAAGTATTTATGAATATCAATTAAATTAAATCAAATAATAGAGCTGAATTGACATTCCCCTAAATTAGATTAAAACCTCTCTCAAGTGAATTAATCCCTAATCACTAAGTAGAATGCTAGGAATCTCTTCTCAAGCATAATTAAATAGATCTTGTAAGTTTATCAATAGCACTCTAATAAACCCTCAATCTTAATGAGCATTCTATTCATATCAAGCTTTCTCACGTCAATAATATGAAAATTGCAACCAATCAATAAGCATGCTATTATCAATTAGAAATAAGAAATTAAGAATCAAAAGGATAAAACAACTCAATCAAATGATTTAATTTAAAAAGAACTATTTAATCCATACAATAAAGTTAGGGTTCATCAATATCGAGATAAATAAGATGTTTAACTCATGTTTATAACTAGAAAACCAAAATAGAGGAAATAAGTAAAAGAATTCAAACAATCCATGATGAATGATTTGTGTTTCTTCACTTCAATCCTCGGATCTTGGATTAAATCTTGCAGGAATTGGGTCTTCACCTCCACTCTTGGCCTTTTAAAAACTCTCTTTTTCTTGGTAGGTCGGCTTTGAAAAATAAACTCTGTATTATGTATACCTAATTCGCTCTTTAGCTCAGATTTTATAGCCCAGATATTTTTGCCTGGCATGCCCTTGGACATGCCCATGTCTGTGGTCGTGTCAACGGTGCTATTTCAAACTTTAATGACATGGGCAGTGACATGCCCATGTCCTTGGGCGTGTTATTGCTACTGCAATGTTGAGTTAGGGACATGGTCAGGGACACGCCTGTGTCATTAGGTGTGTCACAGCTTTTGTAAATTAGGAGTAATGGAATGTCAGTGACACACCCCATGTCTCTGGCCATGTCGAATCTTCTGTAAAGTAGTTGAATGACATGGCCACGGACACGCTCATGTCACTGGGTGTGTCACTTGAAGAATCTTCCCAAAATAGCTTCTTCCCTTGTCTTTCATCCATGATTCCGGCCTAGATAACCATAAGGTCTCAACATGTCAAAAGTTCCTAAAATCAATCCTAATAAACACTTGAACAAACAAATTAAACTCAATTTGGCAATAAATATATTAAGAAATAGGGACAAAAATATCATCAATTATACACTTATCAAATTCCCCCATACTTGAGTTTTTGCTTGTCCTTAAGCAAACCAAATCACTATAATAGGTAGAAATGAAAGACCCCTCTATATCCAAAGAAAACAAAAGTTTTTACAATACATGAATTAGAAAACCCAACATTCTCAACCAAAAACTAAATCTCAAACATGGTAGCTAAATTAAGAAGTTTCAAAACAAAAATCTAACAGATCTAAAATTTAAAAGTTCAAAGTTAAAAGATTGAGCATAAAATTCCAAGAACTCAAAAGCCATGAACAAAGTAAGGAAGTAAGTTTTCTCTTAAGTTCTTTGACCCCTTCATAAAATGCATTGCATGAAACATTAATTTTTTTTTTCAAAAGGAGCCCGACTTATTTGAACTGATTCTAACTTTTTGATGCAAAGGTAAACATTTGTGATGTCGACCCCTGGTTACTCAGTTAGAATCACCATTCAAATGGCTACTAGCACTACTCATGATTCCAACTCATTTCTTTCGATTCAAGAGTTAAAATCAACAGAACAAGATAAATTTTCAAAGCTCCTAAAAAATTATTTTAATTTATTTAATTAATTTTTTTATAAAGTTGTCAAGAACTTAAGATAATAAAGATGTCATACTAAGTTCGACTCAAGTATCTAAAGAATTGGGCTATACTAAAAAATGTAACTAAGGTTTTAAACTTCAGATGTGCAACTCTCATCAATCAACTACCTAATTCAAACTATCACATTTTGTCTTTAGTAATCAATTAAGAAAATCGAGTCAACCTCAACAAGAGATTGTTGTTCGTTAAATCAATCATTATTTTAATGAAAAGAGGAACCATTTCACTTCATATTATAATAGGAATCTTCTTTACTTGAATCCAAAAATAAAATCAAAGAAATTAGTTAAGACAAATGCAACCAATGGCTAAAATGAAAACAAAAGCTCAATCTATAAAATATGCCTCTCCCCCACACTTAAGACGCACATTGTCTCCAATGTGTGTAAAATAATAAAAAGAAAAAAAGAGAGAGAACTGCCCTGACATGTTATGAATTGACATATATAAATAGGGTTCCAAAAGCATTGGGATGTTGAAAAAGCTACAGGACAAAAAAATGGATACATAGAATGGTGAAGGTTGAAAGACATATATAAAAATAATAATAATAAAAAACAAATATAAAAATATTAAAAATAAAACATACAGTCATTCATAAGAAAATACAAATGAATATAAAATAAAATAAAATAAAATAAACAAAATGAGCTATTCGGTCATGGGCTCTGCACTAGAATCATTATTAGCGCTGGTTTCATCACCGCTGCCACTAGCATCATCACTATCATCGTCATCCGAAATATGAACATGGGGCACTGAAGGTTGGTATGATGGTGGCGGTGGCTGCAAAAGGCTAAATCCCTGATGCTTCAATAACTCGAGCATAGATTGCTCAAGCCATTGCCTCCTTAGTATCTCATGATCCAGTTGCGCTTGGAAGGATGAGTAGTGCTACTCTATGGAACGCTAAATCTGATCCTGCTGAGTCAATAACTTATTATGGTTCAACTTAATGTTTCTAATTTTTCCTTCTATCCTACATATCTGGCGCTCAAACTCTGTTGGTTTTTGGTCATCATCCCACTCAGTATTCACAGAATGACGCTAGTCTCTGAAAGTAGGGGCTAGAGTAAAAGATGGGCCAGTTGAGGAAGAAGGTTCGGCAGTGGTGGATGGGCCAGGAATGTCTATCGGTGGAGGTATGTCGGAAGTGGGAGCAAGAGGAACTGGCTCAAAATCCATGGGTGGAATTGGCTCAAAATCCGTGGGTGGCGCCTGCAGTTCTACCACCTTTTCCCGGTTAAACCGTTTCAAAGTATCCATGCCCAATAGTTTGGGAAGCCTATCCAAAGTTATCGGGAGGCATCCATCCAACACCCCCAAGCTGTGAGCGAGTCTCGTAACATACATGCCATCGTAAAAGTTACCTGGTGCCCCTTTCTTAGACTACTCATAGAAAAAATGCATGATAGCATGAGCTACATTGCACCGGATCTTATGGACCATGCACTTCAAGAAGAACAGCTCCCTCAGGCCAACAACTCCTGTACTACTAGGCCGAGCCACAATGGTGTGAACCAATAGATTATGCACTGCTCGACAGGGAAAGGACTCAAAATTTGATGCCTTGGATACCTTCGTCTGATACTTGGCGGTATTTGGTGCAAACATGCTCCAAACCCTGGGAGGAATGACATCATACGCCGCAAAGTCCACCTCGGAGTTAAGATACTCTACGGTCTGCACCTCCTCCGCAGTAAATAAACCAAAATGTATGCCAAGTTTGTTGATGCTCATGTGAAATCACTGACCGCCTAACCAGAATTTCATCATCGGCTTGATGATAGAGATCTTGTTTTTATCAAATTGAAAAGTGTAGAAGAACTCCAGGATTAACTCTCTGTAGGAAGGCTCACTGATGGAGAAGAGTTGTTCCCATCCCGGCTGGTTTATCAATTCCCGAACCTCAATTATTATGTTGGCTTACTCCATGGCACCCCAATCTAAAACCCTAGGTGGCGACTAGTCCTTGTTCCCTAACAGTTCAAACCGTCTTCGCTCCTCTGTAGTTGAGAATCGAAGGCATTTGTGGCTGGCCATGAATTTTGAGATGGGATTGGTAGCAGGTCAGCTTGAGCTACCTTCACCTCTAGCCCGTTTAGTTGGTAATTTAGATGGTATTTGTTTGTGATGACCAATGATCTGCAGAAAAAACAAGAATAGCCTCAAAATAAAGTACACCAAACAAGCCAAGAAGAGCAACACAATTGCCCAACCAATGAAACCAACAATAGTAATGCATTATCAAACAATAAAAGCAATGACACTAAACCAACGAGAGAGCAATGAACCAATTCTCAATAAGGGCAACCTTTTTTTTTTTAAATCCATGCAATAGTCAATCACCATAACAATCATTACCCCAATTCAATATCATCTCCCCAATTCAATATCGCCATAGCCCAATGCAACAAAACATAAGATGTCAATTCATTAAGAATAAACAATCAAAAATAAAGTGTCAATTAATGTAACTCAATTCTAACCATAGAATCTTCAAAAACACAATGACCAAATCACAAAATATCCACAAAACTCAAATAAAACGCGAAATCCCATAGTTAAAAATTTTCAAAATCCCTAGAAACTAGCTATAGCAAATAAACAAACCCACAATAAAATAGAATAGAGTCTCTAGAATCCAATTAAATAAAATAAATCCAACAATCAACAGATCTCAAAGAATCTCCAAACAAATTGCAAAAAATTGTAAATAAAATAAATAAATTTTCAAAAGTTAAGGGTGTGTACCTTAATAGCTTGAAGAAAATGCGATAAAAGCGATTGAAAATGGATGAAATCCTCTCCAAATAATGAAATGGGAGTCAAAATATCCTCTAGGATGAATGGGTATGTGATTTCGAGTGTGAGAGTGTGAAAAAATTGAGATAAATTCCCAAAAAAGAGGGGAAAAGGAGAGAGAAAATTATGTTCGATTCAAAATCGGCACGACTTAAAAACTCATGGACACGCCCATTGATACGGTCGTGTCTGTGGGCATGTTATAACTACTATTTCTAAACAAAATGACATGCTCACTAACACGGGCGTACCAGCGGGCATGTTGTAGCTACTATGACTCATTTAAATCAACATGGCCAATGACACGGGCGTGTTATAGCTATTGTGAATCTCAAATTTAACTAAATTGACACTACCAATGACACGGGCATGTCACTAGGCATGTTGTAGCTACTGTGGTGCCATCTAAATGACACGTCCAGTGACATGGGCATGTCACTGGTCATGTCCTAGCTACTGTCTCTTAAAATTAATGACATGCCCACTCACAAGGGCGTCTCCCCAAATAGGCTCAAGTTACCCCTCAAAAGAAAATTTCCTCTACAAATTCAAATGAATTCAAGGCAAACACACCACCAACCAATGATAGAAGAATAAAAATAAATAAAACAACAGAGCAAACCAAAAACTTGAAAATTAAAGAAATAAATATCAAAACAAATAAAATAGTGGGTTACCTCCCACACAGCACTTCTTTGACATCGTATTAGTTGGATGTTTGGGATTGGTTCGCCTTTAATCTTGGAGGTATAAAACATCCTTCAACTAACTCAAGTCCCCCCTAAATACAGTTTAAGCCTTTGGCCATTAACCTTAAAAGTCCCTTTCTCTAGGTGAGTAATTTCAATTGTACTGTAAATGGACCAGACCATCTTGATTTTAACTTACCTGGAAAAAGTCAAAGCCTGGAATTGTACAATAATACCCAATCGCCAACTTGAAACTCTTTCTATTCCTTAATGTGAGCATCATGCCATCTCTTATTCCTCTCCTTTTACATCATTGCATTGTCATAAGCTTGTAATATCCATTCATCCAACTCATTGATCTACAATTTACTCCTGTCACCTGCACTAGCTAGATCAAGGTTAATCTGTTTTATAGCCCAATAAGCATTATGTTCAATCTCCATAAGTAAGTGACAACCTCAATGGTATAGTATCTAATGGATTTTTGAATGCAATCCTAAAGGCCCATATAACATTGTCTAATTTCTCAGACCAATCCTTTCGGGATCGCTCTACAATTTTTTCAAGGATTTTATTTCTCTATTCATGTTTTTAACTTGGCCACTAGTTTGGGGATGGTAAGGAGTAGAGAACCTATGTGTAACACCTAGCCTTTTAAAAATGTTCTCAAGCTGAGTGTTACAAAAGTGAGTACCCCTATCACTTATGATCACTTTTGGTGTACCAAATCTTGAAAAAAACTTTTTCAAAAACCTCATCACTACCCTGGCATCATTTGTTGCTAAAGCTTGGGCTTCGGGCCTTTTGGAAATTTAGTCTATAACTACAAGAATATATTTGTTATCAAAAGAACTAGGAAATAGTTTCATAAAATCGATCCCCCATACATCAAAGACTTCACACACTAGAATTCCATTTTGGGGCATCTCATCACGAGAGGAGATGTTTCCAGTTCTCTGACAATGATCACAACATTTCACAAAATTATAGCTATCCCTAAATAGTGTGGGCCAATAAAATCCTGATTCTAGCACTTTTTGGCTCCCATATGACCACCAGCTGGTCCAACATGACAATGACGAAGAATATTCAATGTTTCAAGCCATACCACACAACGCCTGATCATGTGGTCCTTACATAACCTAAACAAGAAAGGATCCTCCAGAAGTAATATTTCAAGTCAGAAAAGAATTTCTTCTTCTCTTGATACATCATATCTTTAGGGAGTTCCCTAGCAGCCAAGTAATTAGCAAAATCTGAAAACCAAGGTACATCAAAAGTTGAAACACCTACCATGGCATAAAGCTGCTCATCAGGGAAATAATCATCAATGTTTCCTTCTTCGAACTTCTCCAACGTTGGGTTCTCTAAGCACAAAAGGTGATCTACTGCCAGATTTTCAGCTCCCTTTTTGTCTTGAATCTTCAAATCAAACTCCTGCAATAACAAAACCCAATGAATTAGCCTAGGCTTTGCATTTGTTTTGGCAAATAAATACCTCAAAGTTGAGTGATTCATATACACAATCACTTCAGACAAGATCAAATATGATCTAAACCTGTCAAAAGCAAAAACCACAGCTAGAAGTTCTTTCTCTGTAGTTGTGTAATTGGCCTGGGCTACGTTCAACGTCTTGCTTGCATAATAACTGGGATGAACATACTTCTCTTTGCATTGACCCAAAACTGCCCCCACTGCAATATCACTTGCATCACACATTAGTTCGAATGGTAGATTCTAATCAGGAGCTACTATGATTGGGGCATAGGTCAATTTCTCCTTAAGAGTTGTGAAAGCTCTTAAACATTCTTCGTCAAACACAAAATCAACATCCTTCTCAAGGAGTCTTGTTAGAGGACAAGCTATCTTAGAAAAGTCACGTATAAACCTCCGATAGAAGCCTACATGTCCCAAAAAGCTTCTGATACCCTTGACTAATGTGGGGGTGGCAGTTTTTTAATGGTTTCCACCTTAGCTCGGTCCACCTCAATACCCTTGCTTGAAATCTTGTGTCCCAACATGATTCCTTCTTGAACCATGAAATGACATTTTTTCCAATTAAGTACCACGTTTGTTTTCTCACATCTTATCAAGACCCTCTCAAGGTTTTCCAAACAACCTTTGAATGAGCTGCCATAAATTGAGAAATCATCCATGAACACTGTTTTGTTAGTTTTTGTCATAGATTTGTAGTTTGTTTATTATGATAATTATTGTTTTATTTAGGTATTTTGTTAGTTTTTATCGGTTTGTTTAGTGTTTTCATTAATTTTGATAGTTTTAGTTTATTTTAGTGTTTGTGTTGTTTTTTATCTAGTTTTTAGTATAGTGTTTATGTTTTGTTGGTTATTGTTTATTTACTTTTTGTTTAAAGTTTGTTTGATGTTTTGTTTTAGGTTAAAAAGCCAAGGAACCAAGACTAAACAGTAGCTGACACAGGCAGAGGACACGGCCAAGTCACTGGCCGTGTCTCATATCCAGCTAAAGATGGAAATCAAGCACAGAGAGAGACACATTCAAGGGACACAGCCAGGTCTTGTGGCCGTGTCCCTCCAAAGAAGACCCACACGGCCAAGTCATCTTGACTTGGCCGTGTCTCACCAATTCCAAAGGCAAAAGAGAGTTAAACTTCACAGAGGCAAACACTTGCAAGGGACACGCCCAAGTCATGTGGCCGTGTCCCTCCAACTAGGTGCAACACGGCCAAGTCAAGCTCCACTTGGCCGTGTCTCTCAATCAAAGAAGAAGAAAGAAGAGTCAAACAGAAGTGGACTCATGCAAGGGACACGGCCAAGTCTTGTGGCCGTGTCCCTCCAAAAATATACTCACACGGCCAAGTCACTTCTGACTTGGCCGTGTCCCTCATCAACCAAACGCGCACCGAATTTTAAAGCCGACGTTTCATATAAAAGGAAAAGAGGAGCGAGGGTTTGAGAAGAGTTGTTGACGATTTGGAGCAGATTTTGAGCCGTCAGAGATTAGAGCTAGGGTTTTAACATTTATTTTCTTAATTTTGATTTCACTTTGGATCAAAACTAGCTAGATTAGATTGTTTATGCCAGTGATTCATTCTTCTTGCAAGATTGAACAAGAGATTCTTCAAAAGCTTCAAGGAGTTTGTAACTTGGTTTTGTTCTTGAACTTATTCTCTTTATTTTCATTGAATGGATATTATCATGTCTATTTTGATTTCTTTGAACATTAATAAGATGAATATGTTTGATTGCATTATGAACTAATTTGATCTAGTCTAGGGTTTGTATGGATCTGCTATGATTGTATGAATTGGTTATTCTCTTAGCTAACAATTTCTTTAGCCTTGATTGAATGGAATATTGTTAATATATAATTGATTGATCACCAATTATGTGTTTTAAGGTATTAGATGATGGATCGAGAGATGAAGTTTAATACTTGAACAATTCAATTAAGGACTTAGGTGAATTAGAGATATAACCTATTAAAAAGATTATTTCACTTATAACAAGATTAGTTGAAAGAGGTTTGAATGCGAGAGCTTATTTCCTTGACTCGATTAGTGGAGTTGTTTGAGATTTAATCTTTGAAATTGAATTAGTTAAGAGGAATAACCGTTCATACATATAAGTAGTAGAGAAGAGCAAACCCTAGACCATTCTATTAAGTGAATCAAAACACAGCTCAATTTACTTTTATTGTTTTTAAACTTTAATCAATCTTCTTCATTATTTAGCAATTTATAAATCTCTTTATTACTTGTTAAACATAATCTGATAAGCAATTAACCACTTTAGCTTCCTTGAGAGAACGACCTTGGGGCGATCACCTTTGCTACAGCTACCTCGTATACTTGCGAGTGACGCTTTGTGGTAGAGTTAATTTGAGAGCAACAAACACCTCCATAATATCCTCAATGAGCTCATCGAAGATTGTCACCAAGCACCGTTGAAAAGTTGCAGGTGCGTTGCATAATCCAAATGGCATCCTTTGATATGCGAATGTCCCATATGGGCAGGTGAATGTTGTTTTCTCTTGATCTTCTGGGGTAATAGGAATTTGGAAGTAGCCTGAAAAGCCATCCAAAAAGCAATAATATTCATGCCCGGACAATCTCTCCAACATCTGATCAATGAAGGGCAAAGGAAAATGGTCCTTCCTAGTTTCATCATTCAACTTCCGGTAGTCAATGCAAACCCTCCAACCTATAACTGTTCTTGATAGAATTAGCTTATTATTCTCATTAGGAACCACTATTGTCCCTCCCTTCTTTGATACTACTTGAACCAGTCTCACCCAAGAGCTATCAGAAATTAGATATATAATTCCAACATTAAGTAGCTTGATCACTTCAGTTTTAACTGCTTCTTTCATCTTAGGATTTAGTCTCTATTGTGGTTGCACCATTGGCTCGAACTCATCCTCCATCAGTATTTTGTGAGTGCAATAGGAAAAAATAATACCCTTGATGTCTACTATCTTCCTAGCTATAACCTTCTTATGTTTTTGTAATAGCTCAATGAGTTTTAACTTCTGCTCAGAAGATAGGTGGGAACTAAAAATAATTGGCAATTTATTCTCCTCTCCCAAAAATCCATACTCAAGATGATCCGAAAGGTTCTTGAATTCTAAATTAGGTGGATCAATCACAGATGGTCGTTACTTCTATTCTTTCGGCATTTCAATGGTTTCATATGCCCAACTCTGAAATGACTTGCTTGCTTCAAGATAAGCAAGCTGCTCCAGTACTTCCTAACCCTCAACATTATCCTATAATAAACACAACTCAAGGGAATCCTTGGAAACAATGTTAGTAACATAATTTAATGTTTCATGCTCAATGATATCATTGCATGAATCCACCTCATTGAGTGCAAGTGGGTGCTTCATAGCATAATGTATATTAAAAACAACTTTCTCATTTCCCACTTCATAGCACAAGTTTCCTTTTGTTAGAAAAGATATCTTTCAAAAATTTAGCATATTTGGGCATCTGCGATAAAGGTTCAGGAAATGGAATATTAATGTGCAATTGTTTAAAGAGTTCAAGGAACTTACCAAACTGAGCATCCATCTTGTCCTTGTTTAACATTGCTAGATATGGCACTCGAGGTCAGTATTTCTTCACTACTGGACTGAGTTCTTGAGGTTGATTTTCTTTTTCATTTCCCACTGCAACCTTTCCTCTCGAAGTGACAGTAGAGTTATCTTCTTTTGCTCTCTGTGCATCAACCTCTTTTGCTTGTGACTCAGCTTCTTTTTCAATCACACAACCCTTAATTTCCTTTCCACTCCTTAGAGTAATTGCCTTCAGCTGCTCCTTTGGTTTTGCCTCAGTATTGCTAGGTAAACTCCCTGTGGTCGTTCACTGAGTAACTTGGCAATTTACCCCACCTAATTTTCCAAATTGTGAATGGAGGCTTGTTGATTTCTAAGGGTAGTTTCTGTTGATTGAAATATGGTTTATGAAGCTGCTATAAACTTCTCCATCATTTTCTCCAAGTTGTTCTTTCTTGGAGGGGTAGTTTGTTGATGTTAAGGCTGCTAAAATCCAAGAGGAGGCCTTGGATTATTCTGATTATTCCAGGAGAAATTGGGATTATTTCTCCATCCTGGATAATATGTGTTGTTGTAGGGGTTGTTCTGCTATTGCCTAGGCATGTTTCCAACATAATCCACCTGCTCTTGTCTAGCAAACATATTTCCACTTTAGCAACCTTGACTTTGATGTCCACCCCCACACCATTCACAAGACATCACTTGCATTGATCTCTCTGAAGATGAAGCCAAAGAATCAATCTTTTTATTCATTGCTTCCAACTGTGCTGTCAAAGCAACTACGGGATCCAATTGATGTGAACTAGTAACCCTTAATTTTCCTTGTTCCCTTGGGGTTTGCCACTGATAATTGGTAAGGGCCATATCTTCAATCAAATCCCTTGCTTGTTCAGGTGTTTTATTATTTATGGTACCTCCGCTAGCTACATTGATGGACTGTTTACTTGCATAATTCAATCCATTGTAAAAAGTTTTAATCTGTAGCCGCAGTGAAAGTCCATGGTGGGGACACCTTCTCAATAAATCTTGGAATCTTTCCCAAGCATCATAAAGAGTTTCACCATCTAGCTAGAGAAAAGATGAAATACCATTCCTCAACTTGAAAGTGTTTGGGGAAAATGATTTTAGCCATTTCTTCAGTCGATCTCTAAGCATGAATGGGAAAAACCTTAGTCTAATTGCATCTTTGGTGACATTTTGTATCTTGAATGTGTCACATATTTCCAAAAAAAAAGTCTCAATATGTGCATTAGGATCTTCATCTGGGACCCCATCAAATTGACAAGTCTGCTGCACCATTTAAATTACATTTGTCTTTATCTCGAATTGATTTGCAGTAACTACCGGTCTCTATATGCTTGAATTGGCCCCATTAAGAGTAGGCTTAGCAAATTCCAGCATTGTCCTTGGCTCATTTCCTGCCATCATTTCCAGGTCTTTCTTCTGAGCTGAAATCTTTAAAGTTTGGTTCTGTTTCTGCTAGAACTGCTTCCTCTTCTTCCTTTTGCTTTCTCCTCAACGTTCTCTCTAGCTCTTAATCTAATTCAAGTAGTTGGGAAGAGCTAGCTCGGGTCATAAACGGGAAGAAGTACCTAGAATGGTAATCAACAAGCAAGAACTAATGTTAAAACAAATAAAATAAAAACTAAATCAACAGTATTGATTATATTACTAATATTGAAAATTGTTGTCCCCGGTGACGATGCTAAAAACTTGACGAAGGATCTATGCTATCGCAGTGTTATCGCAAGTGCACGGGTCACTCAAGTAATAAAATCGTGAGTAAGATATCGTTCCACTGGAGACAAGGTCAAATATTAATGCAAATTTTTAACTGTTATTTAGTGAATCAATAGTTTGTGTGATGATTAAAATAAAAGACAAATTACTTAATAAACTAAAGTGAAGAAAAATTAAATATTGTGCAACAAAAGTTGGTGATGAAAATACTATTCAGTTATTAAATCCCCCTAGCCATGAAAAGTATTTATGAATATTAATTCAATAAAATTAAATAATAGAGCTGAATTGGCATTCCCCTAAATTAGATTAAAACCTCTCTCAATTGAATTAATCCCTAATCACTAAGTAGAATGCTAGGAATCTCTTCTCAAGCATAATTAAATAGATCTTGCAATAAGAACAAGGAACTTTAAACCAAAGGGTCTTGCAAGTCTATCTCTAGCACTCTAATCAACCCTCAATCCTAATGAGTATTTTGTTCATATCAAGCTTTCTCAAGTCAATAATATGAAAATTGCAACCAATCAATAAGCATGCTATTATCAATTGGAAATAAGAAATTAAGAATCAAAAGGATAAAACAACTCAGTCAAATGATTTAATTTAATAAGAACTATTCAATCCATACAATAAAGCTAGGGTTCATCAATATCTAGATAGATAAGATGTTTAACTCATGTTCATAACCAGAAAACCAGAATAGAAGAAATAAGTAAAAGAATTCAAACAATCCATGATGAATGATTTGTGTTTCTTCACTTCTGTCCTCGGATCTTAGATTAAATCTCGCAGGAATTGGGTCTTCACCTCCACTCTTGGCTGCCAAAAACTCTCTTTTTCTTGGTAGGTCGACTCTAAAAAATAAACTCTATATTATGTATGCCTAATTCGCTCTTTAGCTTAGATTTTATAGCCCAGATATTTTTGCCTAACAAGCCCTTGGACATGCCCGTATCTATGGGCGTGTCAACAGTGCTGTTTGAAACTTTAATGACATGGGCAGTGACACGCCCATGGCCTTAGGCGTGTTGTTGCTACTATAATGTTGAGTTAGGAACATGGTCAGGGACACGCCCGTGTCATTGGGCGTGTCATAGCTTCTGTAAATCAGGAGTAATGGCACGTTCAGTGACACGCCCATGTCTCTAGGCATGTCGAAGCATCTATAAAGTAGTTGAATGACACGGCCACGGACACACCCATGTCACTGGGCTTGTCACTTGAAGAATCTTCCCAAAATAGCTTCTTCCCTTATCTTTCATTCGTGATTCTGTCCTAAATAACCATAAGGTCTCAACATGTCAAAAGTTCCCAAAATCAACCTAATAAACACTTCACAAAAAAAAAACTCAATTTGATAATAAATATATTAAGAAATAGGGACAAAAATATCATCAATTATACACTTATCAATGCCTGAAATGGAAGGTGGAACATCATGGTCATCAGTATAGGACCTCATTGATGAAGATGGACTGGGATCCCTATAGCCTTGGAATTTAATGTCTCAAAAATTTCATTCAAGATGATCACTGTACCAACAGCTGGCGACCAATTGTTCCTATAGTTTATAGTTATGCTCTTCAAGCATTCGTTGTGAGCCAAAAAAAAATTAGGTTTATACATCTTCATTCATACATTTTCATGCATACATTTAGCATATATAAAAAAGAAACATGGATTACAAACTAGATAGCTCAAGTCGAAGCCCTGAGGCCCAGAAGACGGCTCAGTATAGGAAAATGGCTGAAGTGGGGCTGCACTAGTTGAACTGATTCCATCATGGCCATAACCATCTGAGTGTTCAACCACCTCAAAGATCCATAAAAGTTGGCCAAATGCAAACCCATAATTAACAAAGAAGCATGTCTGATCAAGCTGAGCAGAGACAACCATAACATCATAACGAGCAGAAGAATCCCCTGTACCATCATCCTCCTCATCCTCTTCCTCTTCTTCTTCTTCTTCTTCTTCTTCTTCTTCTTCTTCTTCTTCTTCTTCTTCTTCTTCTTCTGCTTCTTCTCCTTTTGCTTCTTCCTTTTCTTCTTCTTCTTCTTCCTCTTCTTCTTCTTCTTCTCCTCCTCCTTCTTCTTCTTCTTCTTCTTCTTCTTCTTCTTCTTCTTCTTCTTCTTCTTCTTCTCCTTCTTCTTCCTCTTCTTCTTCTTCTCCTTCTTCTTCTTCTTCTTATTCTTCTTCTTCTTCTTCTTCTTCTTCTTCTTATTCTTCTTCTTCTTTTTCTTCTTCTTCTTCTTCTTCTTCTTCTTCTTCTTCTCCTTCTGCTTCTTCCTCTTCTTCTTCTCCTTCTTCTTCCTCTTCCTCTTCTTCTTCTTCTTCTTCTTCCTCTTCTTCTTCTTCTTCTTCATCCTCATTATCTCAACCACCTCATCATCCTACTCATCCTCATCCTCATCACCTTCTTCCCATATGTCTTCATCATCTTCCCTCCTCCTTCTTCTTCCTCATCCCCTTCTTCCTCTAAATTTTCAACACCACCAGGGGAGACTTCAAAGTGCAAAAGCTAGTCCCGTACGAATTCATTATATGATAAGTCTGGTTGAAGCAAAAACAAATCAACATTGAATTAGATCCGGGCATGCCTCCAATAGTTCTCAAGCATAGATGTGCAAGTCAGCACAGATGCTCGAACATTGGCTAGCATTCGCCTGTGATCAGGGCCAAGCAACCAGTTGCATACCCTTTCACCAAAAAACCACCTGCTAGAAACTAGCCCAACCATGATCCGATGGGAGTTCTACAGGGGCAATGCATCATTCATATTGGTGGTCCAATTTGCCTTCTCACATGCTCTTTACCAAACAATGTTCACCTATCAGGCAATAACACAGGTAAGTCATTTTTTCTTATTTAAATTCAATGGTACTACTAATTCTGTTTTTCACCTAATCCCAGGTCAACTGCCTCAACTATAATGCTGGGAATCGCATGATGACTACCAGGCACTTCTTTATGACCCAACAACCAAAGGATCAGCCTCGGGTACCCATCTTTTAGGAATACCATGTTCCCTCCCAAGGTTATGTTCATATGCCCACACCTGTCATGATAAAAAAAAAGGGGGTTAAGTTTGACCATAAACCATCATTTAAATAAACAAAAGGAAAAACTTATACCTTGGCAACGACCATAAAACCTATAAATGATATCCTATTCCTGCTAATCTTATCAAAACCATGATAGAGACAGGCAAGGCTAGCCTCTCCCTAAGCATAAAAAGGTATGAGATCAAAATCGGCTAGAGCATGCAAAATCAATAAGTGAATTGTCGCCTCAGTGCTGTAAACTAAGCACTAGTCGAGTCTACCTTATCCAATACTCTCGGATATATTCATATTTTATTTTGAATGCTCCCTTATACCTAGGCCTTAGACCAATTAAATTGCAAATCTCATTCTCGTTCAATATGTTGTTGGTCAATGGAACAGGAATCCCGTCACATTTTAAGCCTGTTATCGTAGTAAAATTGGCCGGGCCAATAGTCATCTCCCCATCAGGTGCTTGGAAGGTGTGGGTGGTATCCATCCACCAATTAGCAAGTGCCTGAATTATGCTTTTATCAATCTGGTATCCCTTGTTTGGCAGCTGCAGTACAAATTCTTCAAAGCCATACTCCCGGATCATCCTTTGGACTGTAGGCGGTACTCGCTCATACCATTAGCTGGCCTTATAGACATTTTCACCATCGTGGATCACACAGCTATCATATTGCCACAATAAAAATAAGTTCAGCTAGGTAAGTATATCACTCCTACTAATTATTCTAAAAAGTTCTAAAAATAAATAATAATAATAATAATAATAATACAAATAAAATAATAATAATAATAATGTCACATAAAATTATTGTTGTTGTCTCACTGCATTTACTTTCTTTTTATTTTTTATTTTTGGTATTTTTGTATCATGACTAATATTTTGTTTTTAATTTATTAATCTATCTACAACAAATATTATTTATTTTTTCTACAACAGTCAAACAAAAATTTTTTTTTTTTATGTTAGTATTGTTTTAGTCCCAAAAATTAACTTTTATCTACATGATAATTTTCTACTTTTATGATACTTTGTCTATTTTTTTCTATGTTTATGTATTCAAAAAATTAATTCGTTATGCATAATTTTTTTTGCATTAATTTGCTTCTTTTTACTACTATAAAAAATAAAATTGCAGTAAACATGTACATAAAAATTATACAGAAAGGAAAACAAAATAATATATACCTGTGTTTTCTCCTGTGAACTTCGGTGGAGGTGGATCCCTACTAGAATGGGAATTTGATCCAACATGCTATTTCTAAGGTACGCACACAATTCAGGATCAATACATGGTCCAGTCCTAGATGCATATTGATTTACTGCCATTTCTTTTCCTTTTGAAATATTGAAAATTTGGAACACAAAACATGAGCAGCCTGTAAAGTTTTCTGGGAGCTTGAAAATTTTGAAGTTATGGATGAAATGAACAAATGCTTTTCAATTTAATTGGTAGATAAATGGAGTATAAAGGATAAGTGTCACATTTAAAAAAACATATTCAGTACTTAAGTCAAATTCAATAATTCATGTTTCCTTTCAAAGTTTTATGTCCATTGTCTCTTTTCAATTATTAATGTCTCTTTTCACTAATGTTTTCTTTCAATAATTTATATATTTAGAGACAGCACACAAGCACACAATAATAGCTATTTATTGTGGGTCTATATTTTTTGTGTATCTAAAAAATATTTTTTATACTTACAAAATATTTTTCCACACAGGGGGAAAAAGAATATAGGTACCCATGTATACTAAAAATAGACAAAATTTTTAGCAAAATGTTTTACTAACTACAAGTAATTTTTGATAGGTGCCTCTGGTCCAAGTAACAAAATCAAATAATTTGGGTCCTAAACCCAAATCATTTTTTTGTCCAAAACTCATTTTCGGATCCAAAGCCCAAAATAACTCGGGTCCAGAACCCAAATTATTTTCGAGTCCAAAACTTATTTTTGGGTCCAGAATCTAAAACAACTCGAGTCCAGAACCCAAATCATTTTCGAGTCCAAAACTCATTTTCATGTCTAGAACCCAAAATAACTCGGGTCCAAAACCCAAATTATTTTTTAGTCCATAATTCATTTTTGGGTCCAAAACCTAAAACAACTCAGGTCCAGAACCCAAATCATTTTTTAGTCTAGAACTCAATCAAGGTTTAGAACCCAAATCATTTTTTTAAGTCTAGAACTCAATCCAGGTCCAGAACTCAAACCAGTCTTGGGTCCAAAATCTAAACCAGTCTCGGGTCTAGAATCCAAATTAGTTTTTAGTCCCGAACTCAATCTTGGTCCAAAACCAAACCAGTCTCGGGTCCAGAACCCAAATCATTTTCCAGTCTAGAACTCAATCCACATACAGAAACCAATTTAATCCCAGGTCCAAGTACCCAAATCAATCATATCTCAGGTCCTGAACCCAAAACAACCTCGGGTCTAGAACCCAACCTTATTCAAAATCAATTCAAAGTCATGTTGCTTTTCACTCTCTAAATAAATTCAAGATCATTCAAGCAGGGAGTAAACTATAGACCCTTGATTTTGGCCCTAGGCTAATTTGATCCTAATTAAAGAAGGTCTAAGTCATGATCGGTCCATTTTCAATAAGCTTAAACCTATTCTGTAACACCCCTATACCCCGTATACGTACACAGCATGCTAATACGATCGTAATATACGTATACTGAATATAGAAATGTCACGGTTACAAAACACACATGACATGACTCTTATATACTATGAACAAATTCAAAACTTTTAAATGAGTTTATAAAACGAAATAGATAGAAAGTTTATTTAAAACGCAGCGGAAAATATAACAAATGTTTCCCAATACATTTGCATCAAAATCAAAAGTTACAAATATAAAATATATACATGAGTGGCAGCTCTTCTCTGATCTTTAAGTCCAAAAATCAACTCTTCAACGCCTAGACTCACTAGGTCTAGAGGAACTCTCGGGTTCAATCCTGTCACCTGCGCGATGAACCACAATCGCGCTGAGCCAACAGCTCAGTAGAACAAACTATAATGATATTATGCTATGTCATACATTCAAACAATATAGATCATACTCAATACACTTTATTTTATGGATGTTACATTTCATTATTTCAATAATTGTATCATCATCCATTACTCACACATTTAACATAGACACACATGGGCCCAACAAGCATTTAATATGATATTCAAAGTTCAGAGTTACTGCTTTGGTTTATAATCACAATGATTAAGCCCGTAGGCGATATATATATCATATCTCTATCCATGGATAGTGTAACAGACCCAGTCTCTTGGACCATCAACCCATTAACATGAGGAGATCCTCAACCCGGCTAGACTGTTACTAGTAACAGACCCAGTCTCTTGGACCATCAACCCGACTAATCGAGGAGATCCTCAACCCGGCTAGACTGTTACTTTTCATAAATTTCATTTTCACATTTCATTTAGTGTAACAGACCCAGTCTCTTGGATCATCAATTCAATTCAATTGAAGAGATCCTCAACCCGGCTAGACTGTTACCTTTATATAGGCATGCCACCAAAACCAGTACTCTGAAATTTGAATAAACATATTAGGCACACAACCATTTCATATATCTCTTTATAAATCTTTTTCTCAATTCATTTCTCATTCCACAATCAACTAGGCAAACATGCCTCATTTGAATCAATATAGCCAATCACAATGGCTTTACACATCATCTTATCATCACATCTTTCATTTTCATGACACATACATATACCATATCACATTTCATGAGGTTCATATTGTATAAAACATAACATTATTCAAACATATCAACAATACAATAAAATTACTTAGTACATTCACACTCAAATGTATAAGTTCCAAAATCACATGAATGTATGTTATAATGCAAGGTTTGTACTTACCTCAAAAGAAATCCACACAATTCTAAACACTTCCTCTTAACAAGTCCTTCACCAAATAATTAAGGCAATTCACCTTCTTTACAACCTAATTCAAAACAATGAGGAAACTCACATAAGATCATAAGGCTAAGAATCAATTAGGGCAAACTCTAAACTGGACACGCTCACCCACACGGGCGTGTCCCTGACCGTGCCCTAACTCCACAACACAGAAGCATTTACACGTTCAGGACCACGGGCGTGTCACTGGGCGTGTAATACCTACTGTCTCTCAGAAGTATCGACACGTCCAACATCATGAACATGTTCCTGGCCGTGTCAATTCCCCAAAATCACAGTAGCTATGACACGCTCACTAACACGGGCATGTTAATGGCCGTGTCACACCTACTGCCATCCAACACAATTGACACGCCTAAAGACCTGGACGTGCTCCTGGGCGTGTCAGGCCAAAAACCCAGATTCCGGCCAAAACAACAATCCAACCAACAAACAACAATTTTCCACCATCTTCCACTTCAACAAAACTCAACTAGACACACCCAAAACCATAACAACCTTGCAAAAACACCAACACAACTCAAAATACACATCCAACACCAAATCACAACATCATCAAAAACTCTAAACACAACCACAACTCAATCTTAACCAACAAACTTATTCTTCCTTTCAATCTTACTCTTTTCTTCAATCCAACCCAAGAATCAAAGATCAAGTAAACCCAACATTCTTAAACACAACACACTCAAACATATCCATACCAACAACCATAAATCACCAAACCCACAACACAAACTCAAAGAAAACAAGGGAATCAAGAGGAAACTTACCAAGAATGAAGAAAACTCTTAGATTCCTCCTTGATCTCTTGAAAACTTCTTCAATCTTGAGCTTGGAAGGTCAAATCTCTCCCTCTCTCTTGTTCTCTTGCTGCTGCCGTCCAAAGCAAAGAAAGGAGAAGAAAAGGAAAATGAGAGACACGAGAAGAGAGGAAGAAGGAAGAAAAGGAAAAGAAAGAAAAGTCAAACATTAACCCTCTCTCTCCTCAAAACATTCTCCTCCACACAAATAAAAAATAAAATAATCTCAAACATCACCATCCACCCATCTTAATCCACTAACTCAATTTCAAAATAATTACCTTTATACCCTTCAAACAAATATTTGTATATGTTAAGTATATCACAATATATACAACATATACACACTACTATAACCTCAACTCTCTTTCCAATAAAATAAATACACTTAATCCAATAATAACAATAATTACTCCAATACTTCTAGGGTACATTTTGGGATATTACAATTCTCCCCCTCTAAAAGAAATTTCGTCCTCGAAATTACCTGAAATCAAGTCTGAAACAACTGAGGATATTGTTCTATCATCGTTTGCTCATTCTCCCAAGTTGATTCTTCTCTACCATGACTCTTCCAAAGAACCTTCACAATTGGCACTTTCTTATGTCTCAACTCTTTCATCCCATATGCTAAAATAGCAACCGGTTCTTCTTCAAAAGTCAGATCCGGACTCACCTCAATAGATTCCACTGATAACACATGAGATGGGTCTGACCTGTACCTCCTCAACATAGAAACATGGAAGACATTATGGATTCTGTCTAACTCTGGTGGCAAAGCAAGCCGATAAGCAACCGGTCCCAATCTTTCCAATACTTCATATGGTCCAATGAAACGAGGACTCAGCTTCCCTCTTCGACCAAATCTCAAAATCTTTTTCCAAGGAGACACTTTCAAAAATACTTTATCTCCCACATTATACTCAATGTCTCTCCTCTTCAAATCCGAATAAGATTTCTGCCGATCTGAAGCTGTTTTCAACTTATCTCGAATTATTTTCACTTTATCTTCTGTCTCTTTAACCAAATCAGGACCAATTAACTTACCTTCACCAGTCTCATTCCAACATAAAGGTGTTCTACACCTTCTTCCATACAATGCCTCAAATGGTGCCATACCAATACTGGATTGATGACTGTTGTTGTAAGCAAATTCCACAAGTGGCAACAATCTGTCCCAACTTTCTGAGAAATCAATGACACAGCTTCTCAACATATCCTCAATAATCTGTATCACTCTCTCTGACTGCCCATCTGTCTGCGGATGGAAAGCAGTGCTAAAGTGTAATCGAGAACCCAAAGCACCATGCAAACTCTTCCAAAACCTCGATGTGAACCTCGGATCTCGATCAGACACTAAAGAAATTGGGACTCCATGCAATTTCACAATCTCACCAATATACAGCTCAGCCAATCTCTCAAGAGAATAATCCATCCGAACCGGAAGAAAATGAGCTGTCTTAGTCAACCTATCAACAATCACCCAAATGGCATCATGTTTTCTCTGTGTCAATGGTAAACCAGACACAAAGTCCATAGTCACTCTTTCCCATTTCCACTCAGGCACTGATAAAGGTTGAAGCAACCCTGTTGGGACCTGATGCTCTGCTTTAACCCTCTGACATGTGAGACATTTGGATACAAACTCTGCAATGTCTCTCTTCATACCAGACCACCAGTAATGCTGTCTCAAATCATGATACATCTTCGTACTGCCTGGATGCATAGCAAAAACTGATTGATGTGCTTCTTCTAAAATAATCCTTCTCAAACTAATATCATCTGGCACACACAGTCTACTCTTAAACCATAAGCTCCCATCACCTTTCACAAGAAAATCTCGGCTCTCCCCTTTTTGGCAATCTGAAACAATCTTCTGAATTTTCTCATCAATCAATTGAGCCTCTTTAATCTGATCTAACAACACTGGTCTCAGCTGAAATTGTGCCAACAATGCACCATCATCACAAGATATAAAGCTAGCATGCAACGCTCTCAACTCAACAAGCAACGAGAGTGAATAAGCAGTCAAACCTGCTAAAGACTTCCGACTCAAGGCATCAGCAACAACATTTGCTTTACCTGGATGATAATCAATCAAACAATCGTAGTCTTTAATCAATTCCAACCACCGTCTCTGTCGAAGATTAAGCTCTTTCTGAACCCCCAAATATTTCAAACTTTTGTGATCATTGTAAATAAAACATTTCTCTCCATACAAGTAATGTCGCCAAATCTTCAATGCAAACACAATGGCTGCTAACTCCAAGTCATGGGTTGGATAGTTTAGCTCATGTGGCTTCAACTGTCGAGAAGCATAAGCTATCACTTTACCCTCTTGCATCAAAACACAACCCAAACCACTATGTGAAGCATCACTGTAGATCACATATGGTTTATCTTCCACAGGTAAAGTGAGAACAGGTGCTTGAGTTAACATCTCTTTCAACTGCTCAAAACTAGCTTGACACGGATCAGTCCACACAAATCTAACTCCTTTTCGAAGTAATCTGGTAAGTGGAGTAGCTATCAAAGAAAATCCTTTCACAAAGCGTCGATAATAGCCTGCCAAACCCAGAAAACTTCTAACTTCAGTCACAGACTTTGGTGGACTCCAATTCATAATAGCTTCAACTTTACTCGGATCAACTCTAATGCCATCTGCTGAAACTATATGACCGAGGAAAGTTACTTGATCTAGCCAGAACTCACATTTTGATAGCTTAGCATACAATTGCTTCTCTCTCAAGATTTGCAATACAATCCACAGATGCTTGTCATGCTCTTCTTCATTACTAGAATACACCAAAATATCATCAATGAAGACTACTACAAACTGATCCAGATGGGGCCTAAACACCCTATTCATCAAATCCATGAAAGCTGCAGGTGCATTCGTCAACCCAAAAGGCATCACTAGAAACTCATAATGCCCATACCTGGTTCGAAAAGCTGTCTTGGGCACATCCTCAGCTCTGACCCGCAACTGATGGTACCCTGATCTCAAATCAATCTTGGAAAATACTGCTGCTCCCTTCAATTGATCAAAGAGATCATCAATTCTAGGCAAAGGATATTTATTCTTGATAGTCACTTTATTCAATTGCCTATAATCGATACACAATCTCATAGTACCATCCTTCTTCTTTACAAACAAAACAGGAGCTCCCCATGGCGAAACACTAGGGCGAATGAATCCTTTATCCAGCAACTCCTGCAACTGCACCTTCAACTCTCTCAATTCAACAGGTGCCATTCTATAAGGAGTAATAGAGATAGGAGTGGTACCTGGCAACAAATCAATACCAAACTCCACCTCTCTCTCAGGAGGCAATCCTGGCAACTCCTCTGGAAATACATCTGGAAACTCAGCTACTGTGGGAATGCTATCAAACTGAGAACCCTCTACCCTGGTATCCAAAACATGAGCGAGATAGGCATCACACCCTTTTCTAATCAGCTTCCTAGCTGAAACAGCTGAAATCAACAAGGATGCAAATTGTCTCTGCTCGCTAGATACCATCACAATTCTATCATCACTAGTTCTCAAAGTAACACACTTCTTCTTACAATCTACCACAGCTTCATGTCTAGACAACCAGTCCATGCCCAAAATCAAATCATACTCTTTAAATGGCATCTCAATCAAATCACCAGGAAATTCCTCTCCTTGCACAACAACTGCACTATCTCTGTGCACCTTACTAACAACCACACTATGCCCTAAAGGATTTGTCACCAAGACATCAAATCCTAGGGACTCAGAATGCAAATCAGTCACAGGCAAAATGGATGCACTTATGTATGAATGAGTAGATCCTGGATCAATTAAAGCAAGTACTGAAATGCCAAATAAAGAAAATGTACCAGCAATAACAGCTGAAGCATCTGGCTGCCTCTGCATCACATAAACTCTTTGGGAAGGTCCAGCCTCATCTGGTCTACTGTCCATAGATGAAGAGCCTCCTCTCTGACTGAACCCAGATCGACCCCCTCTATTAAAACTTCTGCCTCCTCTACCTCCTCTGCTAATACTAGGTCGTGAAACTGCAGTATCCACCGACCTCTGCTCCTGTACCTCAGGACATTCTCTAATGAAATGATCAGGGGATCCGCATCTGAAGCACACAGCTGGTCCCCTACTCATCCAACAAACGCCTCTATGTGACCCCCCCCCCCCACACTGAGCACATATAGGTGGAGTGAACCTCTGAACTGTTGGAGTCGGAGCACTCGTCACTGAAATCGTAAGTCTCGATCTCTGTCTTTGAAACTGCACTGACCTACCAACTGGCCTCTGACTCCTGCTGGTCCTAGGAACAAAGCTGCCTCTACCTCTCTTCACAGATGAAGACCCTGTCTCAAACTGGGGCCTTCTCACTCTAGTCTCCTCCTCAGAAGCAGATGCTGCAATGCCCTGGGCTCTCTCTACACTCCTAGCTGCAGCAACAAGCTGGGAGAAATCCTGGTATCTGGAACCAGCCACAAGACACAAAATAGAGGGTCTCAATCCCTCCTCAAACCTTCTGCATCTGTCAATCTCATCAGATATAATACCTCCAGCATAATGACTCAATCTGATGAACTCGACCTCATACTCTGTTACTGTCCTGTGGTCTTGTTTCAAACTCAAAAACTCCATCTTTTTAACATCTTTATACTCCCTAGGAGTATACTTCAACTCAAACTCTCTAAGAAAGTCAGCATAAGACAAGGTAGGTGGATCATCCATAGCGTGAGGCACTGTTTTCCACCAGTCATATGCATCCTTCTGCAACAATGACCTAGCATAGTCAAATTTTTCCTCTGGAGTGGCTTGCAACTGAATAAAGATCCTCTGTACTTTATCTAGCCACTGCTCAGCCACTGCTGGATCTATAGTACCCAGAAAATCTTCTGCCCCAAACTTCCTCAACTTATCATACTGTCTCACTGGTACTTGAGGCTGGGGTGGTGGTGGCGGTGGTTGCACTGGTGTTTGTCTCATCACTTCCATCATATGCCTGAACCAAGCTGGTGGAACCTCATCACCAACTGGTTTCCCTGACCCAGAAGCAGGTGCCTCACCGGCTCTATCAATTCTAACCTCATCTCTACTCTCTTCCGGAGCTACACTCTCCGCACTTCCCTCAACAAACTGATGTGAATGAGGATCCATTACAACCTATATCTGCAAACATAGCAGAATACACCTTATTAAAGATCAGAGACTGCCAATACTAAATATATATTTTATTCAAAACCAACTTTTAAAATCAAAATATCATTTTTCTTACAGTTTACCTAGGTTGAGAATCTCAAGCCTAGGCTCTGATACCAAAACAATTGTAACACCCCTATACCCCGTATACGTACACAGCATGCTAATACGATCGTAATATACGTATACTGAATATAGAAATGTCACGGTTACAAAACACACATGACATGACTCTTATATACTATGAACAAATTCAAAACTTTTAAATGAGTTTATAAAACGAAATAGATAGAAAGTTTATTTAAAACGCAGCGGAAAATATAACAAATGTTTCCCAATACATTTGCATCAAAATCAAAAGTTACAAATATAAAATATATACATGAGTGGCAGCTCTTCTCTGATCTTTAAGTCCAAAAATCAACTCTTCAACGCCTAGACTCACTAGGTCTAGAGGAACTCTCGGGTTCAATCCTGTCACCTGCGCGATGAACCACAATCGCGCTGAGCCAACAGCTCAGTAGAACAAACTATAATGATATTATGCTATGTCATACATTCAAACAATATAGATCATACTCAATACACTTTATTTTATGGATGTTACATTTCATTATTTCAATAATTGTATCATCATCCATTACTCACACATTTAACATAGACACACATGGGCCCAACAAGCATTTAATATGATATTCAAAGTTCAGAGTTACTGCTTTGGTTTATAATCACAATGATTAAGCCCGTAGGCGATATATATATCATATCTCTATCCATGGATAGTGTAACAGACCCAGTCTCTTGGACCATCAACCCATTAACATGAGGAGATCCTCAACCCGGCTAGACTGTTACTAGTAACAGACCCAGTCTCTTGGACCATCAACCCGACTAATCGAGGAGATCCTCAACCCGGCTAGACTGTTACTTTTCATAAATTTCATTTTCACATTTCATTTAGTGTAACAGACCCAGTCTCTTGGATCATCAATTCAATTCAATTGAAGAGATCCTCAACCCGGCTAGACTGTTACCTTTATATAGGCATGCCACCAAAACCAGTACTCTGAAATTTGAATAAACATATTAGGCACACAACCATTTCATATATCTCTTTATAAATCTTTTTCTCAATTCATTTCTCATTCCACAATCAACTAGGCAAACATGCCTCATTTGAATCAATATAGCCAATCACAATGGCTTTACACATCATCTTATCATCACATCTTTCATTTTCATGACACATACATATACCATATCACATTTCATGAGGTTCATATTGTATAAAACATAACATTATTCAAACATATCAACAATACAATAAAATTACTTAGTACATTCACACTCAAATGTATAAGTTCCAAAATCACATGAATGTATGTTATAATGCAAGGTTTGTACTTACCTCAAAAGAAATCCACACAATTCTAAACACTTCCTCTTAACAAGTCCTTCACCAAATAATTAAGGCAATTCACCTTCTTTACAACCTAATTCAAAACAATGAGGAAACTCACATAAGATCATAAGGCTAAGAATCAATTAGGGCAAACTCTAAACTGGACACGCTCACCCACACGGGCGTGTCCCTGACCGTGCCCTAACTCCACAACACAGAAGCATTTACACGTTCAGGACCACGGGCGTGTCACTGGGCGTGTAATACCTACTGTCTCTCAGAAGTATCGACACGTCCAACATCATGAACATGTTCCTGGCCGTGTCAATTTCCCAAAATCACAGTAGCTATGACACGCTCACTAACACGGGCGTGTTAATGGCCGTGTCACACCTACTGCCATCCAACACAATTGACACGCCTAAAGACCTGGACGTGCTCCTGGGCGTGTCAGGCCAAAAACCCAGATTCCGGCCAAAACAACAATCCAACCAACAAACAACAATTTTCCACCATCTTCCACTTCAACAAAACTCAACTAGACACACCCAAAACCATAACAACCTTGCAAAAACACCAACACAACTCAAAATACACATCCAACACCAAATCACAACATCATCAAAAACTCTAAACACAACCACAACTCAATCTTAACCAACAAACTTATTCTTCCTTTCAATCTTACTCTTTTCTTCAATCCAACCCAAGAATCAAAGATCAAGTAAACCCAACATTCTTAAACACAACACACTCAAACATATCCATACCAACAACCATAAATCACCAAACCCACAACACAAACTCAAAGAAAACAAGGGAATCAAGAGGAAACTTACCAAGAATGAAGAAAACTCTTAGATTCCTCCTTGATCTCTTGAAAACTTCTTCAATCTTGAGCTTGGAAGGTCAAATCTCTCCCTCTCTCTTGTTCTCTTGCTGCTGCCGTCCAAAGCAAAGAAAGGAGAAGAAAAGGAAAATGAGAGACACGAGAAGAGAGGAAGAAGGAAGAAAAGGAAAAGAAAGAAAAGTCAAACATTAACCCTCTCTCTCCTCAAAACATTCTCCTCCACACAAATAAAAAATAAAATAATCTCAAACATCACCATCCACCCATCTTAATCCACTAACTCAATTTCAAAATAATTACCTTTATACCCTTCAAACAAATATTTGTATATGTTAAGTATATCACAATATATACAACATATACACACTACTATAACCTCAACTCTCTTTCCAATAAAATAAATACACTTAATCCAATAATAACAATAATTACTCCAATACTTCTAGGGTACATTTTGGGATATTACAATTCTCCCCCTCTAAAAGAAATTTCGTCCTCGAAATTACCTGAAATCAAGTCTGAAACAACTGAGGATATTGTTCTATCATCGTTTGCTCATTCTCCCAAGTTGATTCTTCTCTACCATGACTCTTCCAAAGAACCTTCACAATTGGCACTTTCTTATGTCTCAACTCTTTCATCCCATATGCTAAAATAGCAACCGGTTCTTCTTCAAAAGTCAGATCCGGACTCACCTCAATAGATTCCACTGATAACACATGAGATGGGTCTGACCTGTACCTCCTCAACATAGAAACATGGAAGACATTATGGATTCTGTCTAACTCTGGTGGCAAAGCAAGCCGATAAGCAACCGGTCCCAATCTTTCCAATACTTCATATGGTCCAATGAAACGAGGACTCAGCTTCCCTCTTCGACCAAATCTCAAAATCTTTTTCCAAGGAGACACTTTCAAAAATACTTTATCTCCCACATTATACTCAATGTCTCTCCTCTTCAAATCCGAATAAGATTTCTGCCGATCTGAAGCTGTTTTCAACCTATCTCGAATTATTTTCACTTTATCTTCTGTCTCTTTAACCAAATCAGGACCAATTAACTTACCTTCACCAGTCTCATTCCAACATAAAGGTGTTCTACACCTTCTTCCATACAATGCCTCAAATGGTGCCATACCAATACTGGATTGATGACTGTTGTTGTAAGCAAATTCCACAAGTGGCAACAATCTGTCCCAACTTCCTGAGAAATCAATGACACAGCTTCTCAACATATCCTCAATAATCTGTATCACTCTCTCTGACTGCCCATCTGTCTGCGGATGGAAAGCAGTGCTAAAGTGTAATCGAGAACCCAAAGCACCATGCAAACTCTTCCAAAACCTCGATGTGAACCTCGGATCTCGATCAGACACTAAAGAAATTGGGACTCCATGCAATTTCACAATATATACAACATATACACACTACTCTAACCTCAACTCTCTTTCCAATAAAATAAATACACTTAATCCAATAATAACAATAATTACTCCAATACTTCTAGGGTACATTTTGGGATATTACATATTCTAAGCTTTTGGTCAGATTAGTCCAATTTTATAAGGCCTAAAATAAGTCTAGTTTGATTTTTAAAGCCCTAAAATGATCTGAAAGCAGGTTTGGTTCAATATGGAACATGTCATATCAAATTGGGTCAATCTATATCGAATTAGGGAAACCTTAATTTGATATGGAGCTTGTCCATATCGAATTAGGCATTGCCAATTCCCAATTCGATGTGGACCTTGGTCCATGTCGAATTAAAATTTTTTTAATCTGATACGGTCACGGTTTGCCCAAATTTAAATGGTTTTAATTCGATATGCTTCAGAGGAACTGCACTTAAATAGGAAACTAATATTCATTTACAAGATTTAACCTAATGTTTTCTTATTAATACAGGATTAAAAACAAGCAGCCGGGAGACAACAAGGATCAAAAAATAAGCAACAATTAATCATAAAACCCTAGCAGTCAGAGTTTAGCAAAAGACAAAGAGTTAGCAATCATTAAAAAACACAGTAGATTACCAAACCATAAACACTACACCACAAAGGTAGTAGTACACTGTCTTTGTTTTGCTCAGCCAAAACTTCAATTTGTTATAAGTAAAAGCTTGGATCAATGTATTATTTTGGTGGAGCCAACAAATGGAGGTACGTTCACTATATTTAACTCATTTAAATTTGACACGTGATGCTCTAGTGATAACTTTGAATACTGGTTATATTTCTTCCTTGTCCAAATAAGTTTCAACAGTTTTATGTTCATTGATTTCAATTCATGTTCATTTATTAAAGCATGATCAATAGATGCAAGTTTTTAAAATTCACAGCAATTTACTTATTCAATTATTTTTTTATCCAGTAGCAATTCATAAAAGTCTATCTTATGCAATTATTTTATCAAAATCAATGTTACAGTTGCCTTAAGTTTTTGTACTGAAACCCCAGTTTTATTTTCAAAACCCTAAAACTTTAAATCTATTTTTACAAAATCCTAAAACCTTAATTCTATTTTATGATAAATTCCTAATCTTGTTTTTCTAAAATTTTAAACCCTAATTATGTTTTTTAAAACCTTAAAACATTAATCATATTTTTCTTAAACCCTAATTCATATCAATAAAACCCTAATTTGTACATCTATTATTTAATATGATATTTAAATATAAAATTGATTATTAATGCATGTTTTTTTATCATCTGTCTTGTAGATGATTTATTTGATTTGTGATTAATGGTTTATTTTTATGATGAATGGTTGAATATTTTTATTGGTTTATTTTGGTTTCAAGAATTATAATAGATATGTTTCCACTTTGTGGGTACCTGATTAGTTAAGTTTCATGTAATTTAAATTATTTTAAGTTTTAGATTAATGTAAAGGACATGTTTCCACTAATTAGTGGGTGTCCTATTTTACTTGTTTTTTTGGATATTGGACATTGTAAGGGCATGTTTTCGTCTCTTATGGGTGTCTATTTATTATTTTGTTTGAACTTATTTGAATTTCAATATAATGATTATTTATTTCAATATTTTACATGTAGTATGGATTGTAATATTTGAGAATTTAATAATGTTTAGACTTTAAAAAGAGGTTGGTTCCAATGAACTAGGCATTATGGGGGTACTGGGATATTCTCACCTTCCTCATACGTACCTGTGCAGATCATTTGTGTACTTGTTTTTAGTATGATTTTTATGTGTTTTTAGTTAATGTTTCATTTGATTTTTGTTTAAAGTTTGTTTTAGGTTAAAGTGCAAAAACTCCTATGAGCAGGGATTTTCGCCTCCACTCCTGGTGAAATGGTTCTTGCGACTTTGGCACTATTTAGGCTCGGGGCCTTAGAGAACACGGACCTAAGTCCGGAGAAAATGGAGTCGCCACCCGGACGGGCTGAGAAAAAGAAAGGGGTAGATGACTCGATTCCTAAGGAATCCCCAACCCCCTAATGGGTTCAGAAAGTTGGGTACGTGTGGGGAAGGTGAGAAATGGCCCAGCACCCCCACAACGCCCGATTCATTGGAACCGACCTCCTTTACTGGTCTTAATATTATAAAATTATTAAATATAACAATATTATCCATACTACACACAATAAAAAAAAAGCATCATTATATTAAAATCAAAGCAATGTCCAAACAAAACAAAACAAATAAATGGACACCCATCCGAAAATGGAAACATGTCCTTACATCACATGCCTAGATAGGACACCCACCGAAAGGAAGAAACATGCCCTTTACATAAGTTCTAAGATAGAAAAGCAAATTAAATTACATGATATTTAACTAATGAGGTACCCACCAAGTGGTAACATACCTCTTACAACATTTGGAAATCTAAATAAATCGATAAAAGTAAATATTCATAATAAATAAATCATTCATCAAAGATATTAAAAAGATATTAAATATCAATAGAAAGTAAACATCCATCCATGATAAATTAAATGAACCAAGCATTGAACTTAAATAAATTAAAGCATATAAAATAAATCAAAGCATAATCAAATATAGAATTAAATATGGCAAATAAAAAAATCTAAGTTATAGCTATTGTTTCCATTTAGAATCCTTTATTTCATGTGTTTAGGGGTTTTGGATTTTCATGGGTTTAAGCTACTGTGAATTTTTAAAGAATTAAAATAGATTGAGGTTTTATGTTTTAAAAGGTTGGTAAGACTCTTTTATTAAACAAATGAAGGTTTGAATGGTGAAATCATGAAACTAGGGTTTTAGACACTTTAAAATACTTTTGATTCATGGTTTTAAATGGTGATTTCAAGCTTACTGTGTAAATTAAAAATATTTATGTTTTTATGGTTTTTTAATGTTTTAAAGGATTAAGGTTTAGAAAAAGTTAGGGTTTAAGGTTTTAAAGGAGTTAGAGTTTACTATTTTAGGCTTAGAAGTTGATTTTTGGGTTTAGTGTTTTAGAATTTAGGGTTTCGGTGATGCATGATTTTTAGGATTTGGAAAAAAGCAATTGAAGATTTTATGGAATTTTATGAAAATAAACCAATGATTTAAAGTTCATAAAGCAAAAAAAAAAGATATTTTTAAAGTTTTTGGGAAAGTAACAGAACACAATTTTGAGTTTTGGAAATTTGGAAAACAAATTTTGGTTTTGGAGTTTTGAAGAAATAAATCTAATAACTTTAAACTTTTAGAAAATAAAGCCATGATTTAAGATTTTCAAACCTTACAAAAGGTGAATTGAGGTTATAAAGTTTTTAATCTAAAAGAAACCAAAGGATGATTAAGCTACTGTGAAAACAAAAAATAAAAGGAATTAAGAATTCATACATTATTTTGTTAGTTACACCAAAATTGCTTCTTGGATGAACAAAGTCAAAGACATGAATTTTTGCCTTTGAATTGCTTAAATCGTTTTTCTGCTCCCTCAAAAAACCAGCTTGATTCAAGCTGATTTCCTTCACGGATTTGGATCCACTTTTTTAGGCTACTGTCCAATTTTTTTTTTATTTTCGGCCTCCCTTTATTTGATTGCCTTTGGTCCTTATTTATAGGTTTCATATGGTTTATTCCAAATTAATCACGGCAAGAAATATTGATAAGAAAAGGAAACTGAAACCTAATTGAATTAGGTTTTGAAAAATTTGTGTCGAAAAAATTGCGCTGCCGAAAAAAATTGCCACAGGAAAAATGCGCTGGCAAAAAAATTTGCCGCAGTGGGCAAGGAGCGGGCGTCGCCTGTAGGAAATTCCTACGGGTGACCATTTCGCTTGCAGAAAAATCCTGAGAGCGAAGATGGCAAAGCCATTTCTCCCACAGAAAAAAATTTGCAAGCGAAATGCCTACAGGCCCGCGTGACGATTTTTTCGTCAATGATTTTTTCGATGCCGATTTTTATTTTTATTTTTATTTTTTAACTTTTATTTGTTTATTTTTATTTTTTATTAATAACAATTAGATACTAAAGAAAAAATTATTTAACAAAATTTATTTTAGACCAATTAGACAATAAAAATCATTTTGGACTAAATAAAACATATTGGACTGGACTGGGTCAAAAATTAAGGGTCTACAGTTTGCCCCCTTCTTGAAAAATCTGAAACTTTAGTGAAAGAGAGTGAAAAGCAATAAGGCTTAATTTTTGAGATGGTTGAGGTTTTAGGTTCTGGACCCAGTTTGAGTTCTGGACTCAAGGATAAATTCTAGGTTCTAGACCTAAGAAAAATTTGGGTTCTGGACCTGGTTCGAGTTTTGGACTCAAGGATAATTCTAGGTTCATGACTTAAGAAAAATTTGGATTCTGGACCCGGTTCGAGTTCTAGACTCAAGGACGATTCTAGGTTCTGGACCTAAGAAAAATTTGGGTTCTGGACCCGATTTGAGTTCTGGACTCAAGGATACTTCTAGGTTCTGGACCTAAAGAAAAATTTAGGTCCTGGACCCGGTTCAAGTTCTAGACTCAAGAATAATTTTAAGTTCTGGACCTAAGGAAAATTTGGGTTCTGGACCCGAGCTAAGTTCTGGACTTAGAAATAATTCTAGGTTCTAGACCTACTGGTAAATTTGGGTTCTGGACTTAGAAGAGATTCTAGGTTCTGGACCTAAGGGAAAAATTTGGGTTCTGGACCCGGTTCGAGTTATGGACTCAAGGATAATTCTAGGTTCTGGACCTAAGGGAAAATTTGGGTTCTGGACCCGATTCGAATTGATTTTGATCTAATTTGGGTACTTGGACCCAAGATTGATTTGATTTGGGTACTTGGACCCGAGATTGGGTACTTGGACCCGAGAATGAATTTGACTAACCTTTTAGTTGAGAAGTCTGACTGCTCCGGCTGTTCTATGCATGGTGGTTCTTAACCCTCAGAATGAATCTTCATCCTTTGGAGGTCGGGTCTTTACCCTGGCTTCAACTCTCTTAGCTGAACTGATCTTTTGTCTTTTGCATCTTCATTCTTTTGAGAGTTCTAATGTTCCATTCTTTTGTTCTTCCTTTTTGCAAAAATTCAGCTATCTTTAATTAGACCTCGTATCCCCTACTTGCCCCCCCCCCAAGGATTTTTTCTTTCATGCCAGCTTTGATTGATGTTTTTATTGTCTAGTTCTTTGCATAAGAATGCATTTCTTCTTTTGCAAAATGACTGGGGCTTCCACAAGCAAATAGGCTTTCCATGCCCCCTTGATTTGATATCTTCTTTTTGATTCTTTACTTTGCAGGGTATTGATTTGAATTACCTGGTATGTTCCCAATTTCATGGTAATTTATGCTATATGTATGCATGATTATGTATGCTCTTACCTTTTTTCCTTTTTGGCTCACAGCAGATGCTCGAAGAACAGAAAAGGAAACTTCAAGAAGAGTTGGCTGCAAGTCGTCAGCAGGCTTCTCATTTTGAAAGTTTATATCATCAATCCGAACAACATTTTCAAGACTTCCGATTTCAGAGGATGAGGGATCCCGGCGCTTCTATATCAAGAGGTCCCCAGCCTGATGACTTCTGATGAGGATCATAATGGATCAGAATCTCAAGGTAATAGGGATTTTGGTGCTCCCGCTTCGGTGATCTTGGGATGAGTAATTTGCCCCTTCCTCCAACAGGTGACAATTCTTTTCAAGGCATTATTTGATGACTTACAACCACCCTCTCAGTGATATGTAAAATATTGTACAATAATAAAAGAATACAATTTTCCTCTTTACTGTAACTCTCCTCTTTTTTCATTATTTTTCATTATTTTTTCGTTACTGCAAAAAAAAAATTTTCATTATTTTTCATTATTTTTTCGTTACTGCACAATTTTTTTTTTACAGTACGTCATAATTTCATAATTAATATCCACCTTATTTGCTAAACCAAATCCAATGTGGTAAAGGAAATTGTCACCAATTCCTTTCCTTATGCCATATGGTCTTATCCTTCCCCATCACTTTTCCTTATCACCTTTGGAAAAGGTTTATTTTCTTCTATATAAATCACCTTGCATGCCCGTTTTAATACAAAAACCAAAATTCTTTTCCCTTTCAACTTGAAGACCCTTTTAACAATTTTTGTTCTCCTTTATTCATCAACCATGACCGAGAATAAAAATTCTATTTAAGAATATGGATGCCATCCATTGGAAGCAAATTTCATGGTCAAAGCTTGATGTTTTAAAATATTTCCAAAATGTCAAATTGGACCACTCCTTCTTACATGCCGTGGCTTCCTTTTAGGATTTGGATTCTATGGTATTTAGAATTAATGGCTTTGAAATATGTCCCTTGATTGAAGAATTTGAGGCCGTCCTTGGATATCCAAATAATCATCAAATGGCGCTACCCACATTGTTTTCCAAGACTCAACAGAAGATGCAGATGTTATTTCAAATTCCAAAATCTGAAGTTCTTTGGTTGATGAGAGGTGAAAAAATTCTACTTGCTCCTTTGATTGACTTTTGTTTCTCTCATTTGGCTCCTACTAAGGCATGGGGATGCATGCTTTGTCTTTGCTTGCTCGGCCAATTCTTGCTTGTTTCTTCCAACGGCGATATTGATCCATGGGTATTGGATGTCATGGACCAAATGGAAGGAGGCTTGTCGCCAGTACCTGTGATCTTAGCTGAGACCTTAGTTGGATTAGACCGATTTAAATCAAGACTGTCAAAGAGACTGACTGGGAGTCCTTTGCTGCTTCAGGTAATTACTTCTTTTTTTTTGTTTTTTTTTTGCTCTGATTTTTGCCTAGTCCGCCCATGCGGGTTTTCAGAACTAGCGAGCTGTCCTAATTTTTGCCTAAGCTGCCCTTGCGGGTTTTCAACTTAGCAAACCTCTTTCTTTTTTTAATTATATTTTTTTATTGCTCTAATTTTTGCCTAGTCCGCCCATATGGGTTTTTGAAACTAGCGAGCTATCCTAATTTTTTTTTCTTTCTTCACAGATTTGGTTTCAGGAGCATCTTTGTTTGCTTGATACTCCCTCTATGGATTTTGCCAGATACCTGCCACGTCATCATTCTGCTAGGAAGCTACTCCATCTTACTTCTTCATATGCTGATTGGGTCGACTAGATCCACTCATGCTCTGAAGTCAATATCCGTTGGTTGGTACCTTGGTGGAAGATTTCTCATATCACCTTGCAGACATACTTGATGTACGTTCCCCTTGCTGCTCTTCGTCAAGGTACATGCTATGATCCTCACCGACTTGGGCGTCAGTATGGAGCTGAGCCTCGTGATTCTGACTTTGCTCCAGACTTAGACATGCCTTGCTTGACTGAAGCCTACTTGGATTGGTTGAGGCAAAGCTGGCCTGCACGTTACACTTATCGACTGCCATAGATTTTACATTTGTCAATTCAAAAAGTGTATTGTTAGGATGAAAAATAATTAAAGTAATAAAAGATGCTTCTTTTCCATTTGTAATTTGTCATCACCTTTTGCTATTGTGTTTATTTATTTCATTCATATCTAGTCAAATACTTATAACAGTGCATATAGAACAATTTTAACATTAATTCTATTTTATTAAATTGGGGAACAACCAAACATAAAGCCAGCATACACAAGATCACTCCTGTTGCCAATTAGCCCTTTCGAGTTTTCTAATTGACGATTTTCTCTCATTTAGCCCTAATTGTTGCCTAGCCCGCCCTTTTGGGTTTTCGGAACTAGCGGACTGCTCTAACTTTTGCCTAGGCTGCCCTTTTTGGGTTTTCAACCTAGCGAGCTCCTTTTTTCCCTTTTTTTCTATCATACGTAAAACCTCTTCAACATGTCAATGTTTACTGGCTCACTAAATTCATTCTCATCCATGTCTGATAACTTCACCGCACCTTTGCTCATGACTTGTTTCACGATATATGGCCCTTCCCAGCTAGGTCTGAACTTCCCTCTTGGATCAGACACATTAGGCTTACATTGCTTCAACACCAAATCCCCAACTCTGAATTTTCTTATTTTAACCCTTCTATTGTAGGCCCGAGCTATCTTCTTTTGATACAGTTGATGATGATATAGTGCCTTTAACCTTCTCTCTTCTAGTAGAGCTAACTGAGTGTATCTGCTTGCCACCCATTCCGTTTAAGGAAATTCAGCTTCCAAGACCACTCTGAATGACTTGATCTCAATTTCAATTGGCAATACTTCTTCCATCCCATAAACCAAAGAGAACGGTGTCATTCCAGTAGGTGTTCACACACTTGTCCTATATCACTATAAAGCAAAGGGAAGCATCTCTGACCAATCCCTGTAAGTCTTGGTCATCTTGGACAAAATTTGCTTAATTGTCTTATTTGTTGCTTCTACTACACCATTAGCCTTTGGTCTATAAGGAGAGGATCGATGATGATGGATTTGGTACTTTGAAAATAAACCTTTAACTGCTCCTTGAAACTGTACCCCATTATCTGATATCACACTGTGCGGGACCCCATATCTGCAGATGAGGTTCTTTTCGATAAACCTAGCCATTTGACTTGCACCCAGTTTATTAAAGGATCCGGCTTCGACCCCATTTTGAAAAATAATCTACTGCTACTACAATGAATCGGTGACCATTTGAAGCTGCAGGATGTATCTCTCCTATAATGTCGATACCCCAGGTGGCAAATGGCCAGGGTGAAGACATTGAATGCAGTTCTTCAGGAGGCATGTGATTCAAGTTACTATACATCTGACATTATTGGCACTTCTGGACAAACTCAATACAGTCTCTCTCCATGGTCAACCAATAGTAACTGTGTCGAATAACCTTCTTAACTAGGGCCAAACCACTCATGTGCAGACTGCAACTTCCCGCATGTATTTCTGACATGATGCGCTCCACTTTAGGTTTTCTTAAACATCTTAAATGCACCCCCATCAGGCCATCTTCGATATAACTCCCCATGGAAGGTGATGTATTGCAATGACCACCGTCTTATGGCTCTTCTCTCTCTTTTTGTTGCCCCCGGCGGGTATTCTCTTTCCTCCAAAAATCGTCTTATAGTATCATACCACGCATCATGGTCTGTATCAATTTCCATGATTGTCTCATATTCATAGCAAGGAGTTGATGAACTAGTCAAGATTAGAGGCTTAAGGAATAGGCTGGCAGGATTTTCCCATACCGAAGCCAATGTGGCCAGGGCATCAGCCATCTGATTTTCTTCTCTTGACAGGTGCATAAACCTACACTCCTTAAAATTCTTCTTCATCATGGTCAAGTAATGGTGGTATGGTTTCAATTTTTCTTCTTTCAACTCCCATTTTCCATTTATTTGGGATACAACTAGCAATGAATCACCATAAACTTCCACCTTATCCACCTTCATAATCATTAGGGTTTCCAAACCAAAAATACAAGCTTCATACTCCACCATATTATTGGTTGCCTGAAATTTTAAATTTTTGGCTAAAGGGATGAGTTCCCCTTCGGGCAATTCTAGTATAACTCCCAAACCTGCTCCTTTCCTGTTTATCGCTCCATCAAAATACATTTTCCACCCTTGTACTTCAATTGCTTCTAAATGTTCATCTGGAAATTCCAAGATTACCTCTTCACTTTCTGGTAATGGTTGTTGAGCCAGGAATTCTGCCACCGCTCTGCCTTTGATTGTTTTCCTAGTTACATACTCAATCTCAAATTCCTCTAATATTATCAACCATCGACCATATTTCCCAATTAAAGAGGGTGTCTCCCTTAAGTACTTTATTGGATCCAACCTGGAAATTGCTTGCACACTATACGATTGAAAGTAATGCCACAGCTTCTTAGAAGACCAACCCATGGCTATACAGGTCTTTTCGATGATACTATACTTAATTTCATAAGGTAGGAGCTTTCTACTCAAATAGTAAACGGCATGCTCAATTCCCGACTCATCTGCTTGGGCTAGCATGGCTCCTATCGACTCTTCTTCTAGTGCTAAGTATAGTAATAGAGGTTTGCCGGGTTTAGGTGGTTTCAAAATAGGTGGATTCAACAAATACTCTTTTATTCGATCAAAGGCCTTTTGACATTCTTCATTCCATACAATCGGCTGATTCTTTCTAAGCAATTTGAAGATAGGCTCACAGATTGTTGTGAGCTTTGCTATAAATCTGCTAATGTACTGTAGTTTAACAATGAATCCCCGAACTTCTCTCTCCATCTTTGGGGCTGGCATATCCCTAATTGCTTTGACTTTATCAGGATCTATCTCAATACCATTCAGACCAATTACATGTCCCAATAATTTGCCTGAAGTAACACCGAATACACACTTTTTCGGGTTTAATCTTAGCTTATATTTTAAAGCTCTATCGAAGAATAATTCTAAGTTTTGGAAGTGTTGCTCCCTTGTATCCTACTTCACCATCATATCATCAACATGTACTTCAACTTCTTTGTATATCATGTCATGAAATATTGTGGTGGCCATCCTTTGGTAGGTTGCTCCAGCATTCTTTAAGCCGAAAGGCATCACCCTATAACAAAATATACCCCATGTAGTAATGAAAGCAGTTTTGGCTTTATCCTCTTGGGCCATTAACACTTTATTATATCCAAAAAAATCCATCTACAAATGAGTGTAGCACTCTAGAGGCTGCACTATCAATGAGAACATCTATATGAGGTAAAGGAAAATCATCCTTAGGAGAAGCCTTGTTTAAATCTCTATAGTCCACGCAGACCCTTATCCTCCCATCTTTCTTTGGCACAGTTACTATGTTGGCTAGCCAATCTGGGTATTCTATCACTTCAAGGAACTTCACTTGTATATTCAGCCCACTCAGGTCTTAGTCACCTAAGCTTTTGTTTGACAGTCTTAATGTGAGTGTAAGTAGGAATGTGATGCTCAGCTATGTCTTGATCTATCCCCAGCATATCTTTATAAGACCAAGCAAACACTTCTTCATATTTTTTGAATATTTTTCCAAATCTCTCTCTCTCTCATCAGGAGTAAGGTCGTATGTTATGCTAATGTTTTTAGGATTTTCAGTTGTTCCCAAATTTAATGATTGCGTGTTAACAGAATTAATATTAAAGATGCTCATGTAACTGCTATTTAAATGTATACAACCATCAGGAGAAACATCACACAAGTAAGCAAAATCAGACTTTATTGCATTCATTTTGGAAAAGAAAACATCATCATCCTCATACAAAGCAGACAAATTAAAATCAAAATCAAAATCATTCTTCTCAGACTCATAAAGCAGGATGTCTTCAAACTTTTCTTCAACTAGGGTGGCAATCTCTTCCAGAGTCTTCTCGGCTTTAAGTCAGCTTCATTCTTTCTCTTTTGAATTGGATTCTTTATTGGTTGACAAGGTGAGCTCTTTCTTCACTTGCTCTACTAGCTCAGCAACATCTGTAAAAATTTCAAAACCTGTGATTAACTTACCCATGAACATGATTAGCTCAGGCCTTCCTTGGAGTGGTCCCATATCTGGAGCTTTGACAAAGATCTCTTCAAGTGTTGGGAAGCTCATCTTCTCACTCTTCTTTGGCTAGACATCATTGTCTTCATCATATCCCAACCCTTTCTTGGAAGTTTGAGTTCTAAAAAATGGTAACTTTGTTAAACCGGCCTTACCCTTTCCAAGACCATCTCTGGGAAGGTAGTTCATGTTCTTCATCATATTCAAGACTTTGGAGTCCACTACTTCATCATTAGAAATTGCAGCCACTTGAAAACCATTAAGAGGCCTCTCATCCATTAGAGCGTTAACAGTCTCATTATCTTCAGCTTCAATGACCATTGTCTCATTTCTATTGGGGAATTTGATCTTTTGATGAAGGGTGGAAGGAACTCCACCAAGAGGGTGAAACCATGGTCACCCCAAGAGCAAGGCAAAGGTAACTGGTATGTCTAAAACAACAAATTCAATAATAGATTCAATTGGCCCAACCTTTACGGCCGCTTTAAAAGTCCCTTTAGCATGCCTCTTAGTGTTGTCATAAGCACGAATTATCACCTCAGTTGGGTTTAGATCTCTTGTTGACATGGCTAGCTTTGGCAATATCTTAAGTGGACAAACATTTATGGTGAACCCATCATCCACCATTACACAAGGAGTCCTCTTCCCCTTAACTTCTATTTTGATAAAGAGAGGTGGATGTGGTCTCTCCCCTCCTCCGGTAAGTCCGCATCTGAAAAAGAAACTGCACCCATATTAACTTCACTCTTTTCTTGGACCTCTTCACTTTTCATTACTTCCCCAATTTTTATGAAGTTGATCAACTCTTCCGGTGTTGTGGAGGTAGAAATTGGCATGCTAGCTAAGGCTTTGGCCATAGTTTCTCAGTGCTTTTTAGAAGTAGCTAACAAGTCCCAAATGCTAACACTTTCTTGGGTTCTTTTCAATTGCTTGAGCGTAGCATCATCTTCTTCTACTTCAACTTCCTTCCCCTTATTAATTTCTACCTCCTTAGGTGGTGGCCTTGCATATGGCTTACTGGATCTAGTATTCATCACCTCATCTTCTTCGGGCTAGGACCAAGTCCACTCCTCCTTCTTGGGTATAATATCATCATCACTATCACTTGAATCCAAAACTTGTTGACAACACAAATTGCTACTTCTCCACCCATCATAGCTTGTTCAATGCCTCTTCTCCTTTGGTTGCTTCTCCACCCACATCTTGAAAAGAAGACATGACAAAGGCCTCATGCAAACCTCCTCCAATCATGAAGGTTGCCGGTGGTGGTACCCTATTGAATTTTGGTAATGGGTTGTCTTTGGTGTTTGGCTTGTTGGGCTCGGGTAGCTTCCCATTATCAATTAGATTTTGAATCTCATGTCTCAACCTCACACATCTATCCATGTCGTGTCCTTGCATTTGGTGAAATTGATAAAATGCTTTGGTGTCAAAATTAGGTGGGAGAGGGTTAGGCAAAGGACGAGGATTTAAGGGTTGTAGCAATCCTTTTCTTTGAAGCTTGTTAAGACATCGGTTTTCCCAATTCCGAAAATTGTCTCCTTGTTCCTTGGTTAGTAGCATTAACACCGACATCCTTTTGCATGCTTTGGCTACTAGGTTGGTACTCCCTTTCTCATTCCTTTTTATTGCAAAGCAGCTCTTCTCCCTTTCCCATTCTTCAATTTGCAAACCAGCTTAGAGAAGGTCTTTGAAATCATGGATGAGTGTATGAGACATCCTCTCACGAAGATTAGGCAACACCCCTCTCACAATCATCCTTATTTGATCGGATTCATCAGGCCTCTTCTTGAGTAAAGCGGCCTTGTTTCTCCATCTCTTGACATAATCTATAAAATTCTCATTCGGCCTTTGCCTAATGGACTCCACTTCCATTAAGGTGACTTCTAACTCAACATTATATCCATATTGTTGGATGAAGGCTTTGTAAAGTAAATCCTAACTCTTTTGTGTTCCATCATCTAGGGTATTGAACCAGTTTTGGACAACAGGGTCCAATGAGAGCATAAAATACCTTAGGGTTTGAGCCTTAGTAGCTCGAGCAGACTGCATGGCAGTGATGTACTGCTTCACATGGAGATGAGGATTTCCAGTGCCATTGCACTTTGTAAAAGATGGCATCTTGAACTTTTATGGGACTTCTTCATCTTGTTCAAATAGTTTATCAATCTCGGACATCTCTTTGGTTTTCAACTTCTTCTCAAATTTCTTTTCTAAATCAGCAATCATCTTTTCAACATCGGACGTCTCGGTCTTTTTAATGTTGCTTTCTCAACAACCTTCGATTCTTTCTTTTTCTCTTGAACATCTTGGTAGTATTGAGCCCAATCATCATCATCATCAATGATCACCTTTTCATCATCAAAAACCACTTCACTAACTTTGGTCTTCCCTTTATCCTTTGGTTTCTTAGTGCTAGCAGACACCTCGACATGGTTCTCTAAGATTGCAGTCAACTGGTTCTTCATGGTCTCAGTTAGTGCCTCTTTGATTTCTTCCATCTTGGCGTTGAGCGCTTCATCCACCGTTCTTTGAATTTTTTCAGGCTCCATTGTTTTAGGTGAGCAAGTGATTGAGTCGTTGCTAGATACTTCATCTCTGGCGTAGGTCGGATTGTTGTAAGCTTTAGAACTATGATAATCCAGGGCTGTGGGCCAGAGAGGATCAATGATATGAAATGCAAATGTATGCATGTATGCATAAACAATCAACAAATAAGGATAAATAGGACGTTCCTTCCAACCTTATAACATCCACACACGAATGGTGAGTCCCTTTTCCTAGGTATATGGTTAACAAAATACCAACATGGGGTATCTTGCTTTCGAATAATTCCCTCGGACGTTTCAACCAATAGTTATATTTTCGAAAATGAAAATCAATCCATGATAATTCCTATTAATTAGGTTTTAATCCATTCAACCAACTATAGTAGCTTTTATGCTATACTGGATTAAAATGAAATTAAGAGGTTTATTATAGATAGATTTCTCACTTGAAAAAAAGGTAACTAATGGTTCATGCCAAAACAAGCTCATGGTTAATTTATTATTAGTGCAAACTAGGCCCACAATTGATTTTTGGTATTACATAATTGACCTAAATATTTTTGTAAGCTCTTTGTAAGAAAAGATTGGGTGAAAATAGTTTTATTTCTAAGCCAATTGTAAAAGATTTTAGAAAAAACATATTTTGGGCTTAGTATTTGGGCCATGAGCAAAAGAATTTTTTATTTATTTTTTGAAAAATTTTAAAAATAGCTTTGGTCTTTTGGACTTTAAAGAAAAGTTTATTTTGAGCTCACAATGTATTTAGGTCATATTAGAAAAAGGACAAACCAAATAAGCCATGATTTAGACTAAGATAAACTAACCATAGTCAAACAACATGCATTTGGGGTAAAACCTAAGGAAAGTAACTAGGCCAATTACATGAGCTTTAGTCTTTGGGTTAAAAGGCTTAGGTTCCCATAGCAAGTATATACCAAATGGTATGAGGCTATGAGTGGTTATGCCATGCTCGATCTCCATACCTTGAGTGAAAGTATGGTATCCCTTACATAATATAACACGGGTAACACGGGCGTCCTAACTCACGCAAATAAAAAAAATCTAAGTTATAACTATTGTTTCCATTTAGAATCCTTTATTTCATGTGTTTAGGGGTTTTGGATTTTCATGGGTTTAAGCTACTGTGACTTTTTAAAGAATTAAAATAGATTGAAGTTTTATGTTTTAAAAGGTTGCTTGTGAATACTCAAATTTTGAGGCTTAGAAAGCTGATTTCTCCAGACCGCAAAATGCCAACTCAGACTGGGTGACTTTGGAAAAGTTCACCGGAGATATATCGATATGGTACTTGAAATGTCCGGAACGACACATGGATCATAGAAATGGTCTCGAAATATTTTTTGAAGGTCCGTAGCTCCCTAAAAATCAGTTTGAGCAAAAATCGTGCGAGCTGATGTGTTTTTTTTAGAGGTCGAACCGCCGCATGCAGCGGTCCAACCGCCGTGACCAACGGTTCAACCGCGGTTCAACCGCTACCTAGGTTTCAACCGCTGAGTTCCCCTTTTGGAAGTCCAACAGCCATGCACAGCGGTTCAACTGCCGCACACAGCGGTTCGACCGCCGTGTAGGGTTTCAACCGCCGCCCTTTTTTCCTCTTTTGGCAAGTCAACCGTCGCCCACGACGGTTCAACCCCCAGGACCAGCAGTTCAACAGCCATTCAGGTCCGAATTTGGTTTGATTTTCACTATAAATAGCCCCCAGAACAGTCAGAAAAGGATCCCGCTTCGTGTTGATGAACTCCCTATCTTTCTATACTCTTAGGCGCTTCTCTTCTACTCTTCTTTGCATAAATCTAACCTTAAGCTGCAGGAATCAATTAAAATCAGATCAAGAAAGCAGGAATCAAGAATCATAATCCAAGGTCCAAGAAAACAAGATCTGGAGCTTCGAAGTGGGAAAATCCTAAGCAAGGTAATATCCTAATTCATCCTTTGTCAATTCAAGCATGTCATAAGCATTGCACCTTCTTCTTAATTTCTTTTTGGTCAAAGACCTAATCCTTTTAGGTCTAAGGCCTAATTAACTAATCAATCGATCTTTCGGCATTAAGCCATGAACCAATCAACCCTTTTGGCCAAAGGCCTAAAATTTGCATCCTTTTGGTACAAGAAACCTAAATTTCACAATTTTGCACTAAGTGCTAATTAAATCTCACAATGTACAAAGCATACACACACACATGCATGAAGCATAATTCTTATCTCCTTTGAATAGGCACTATCGAACTACATGGGCTTTGATCTCCCATTCAAACGGGGGTATGTAGGCATATTTTGAGATTCACCTCAAATAGCAAGTCCACAATACACTAACAATTTGTTTGTCCTTTTCCTTGTTTTTTTAGGTTTGTTTCTTTTTTGCAAGTTAATCAAATGCATGACATAGTCCCCGAATCCTCCTTGGGTTCGTAGATTAGAAACCTTTACATTGGATGCATTATTGGAGTCAAACAAGGGTTTTCTTAGTTTTACCCTTTGAACAAAAAAAAAACTGAGTGGCGACTCCCAACAACAAGTGAATGTTCATCCAAATCCTTTTTGGGTGAAATTAGAGGTTCACAATCTAGCGACTCCACTGGGGAATTCCTAGTAGACTACAATTGCTTATTTGACTAACTTGCCCTTCTTTATGGTGCTTTTATTTGTTTTGTAGGGTACCTTAGCAATGTTTATCCTTTCTTTAAGGATATTGGAATTGAAGATTGACAAAAGGAATCTTTTTCCTTTGATGGATCCCTTGTTTGATTAATTGTGCATTTGTTTTGTCATTTAGAGAATCTTTTTCTCTTGCATTATATGGGGGAATCCTTTTCTCCCATTGCATAAAAATTATTTTCAAATGAATTTCTTCTCTTTCTGTTCAAATTTTTTAGTCTGGATAGCAAGTAGCGCTGACCGGCAGGTCTCCTTGATTATGCCGGCGGACAGCCAAAGCGTCCTCCCTGTTACCGCAAACCATTCCAATCCTTTTGGAATGGCCCACGAGTATATCATACACTTTGACCCACGCAAAACTCCTTGTTTCACATGTGGTAGGTATATCTTACTCGAGGTTCAAGGGTCCCTATTATAAGCCCATTCTCTACTTTCATTCAACAATAGAACCCTCCCTTAGGTTGTATGTACCCAATGATAGTGCCACATTCCATTAAAATGAATTATGATGTGATGAGGTGCATTCATGCAACATAACAACATTGTTTTAGGGAAAACCTTTTTATATATACAAGTGGACCAAGAGTCTTTCTACCCTACACACTACCCTAATCCTTTACCCTTAACCTTTGCAGGTACCCACCATCCGTGTGCCTTTACCTACACAAGCTATACCAACTCCAACTGTGCAATCACCCATAAGTTCTACTACCCCAACTTCACCAACTACTCCAATTGCTGAAATGGCTACTATTGAACAGATTAAGGCCTTGCTAGATGGACAGGTTAAGGAGATTGAAACTAGGATGCAAGAAAGAATTGATGAAGCTTTGACTGCCCAAAGGGTAGCCATCTTGGCCAAATTGGGAGGGGCACAAAAGACGGCCACTACTCCTGGAAATCTAGGGAAAGAACCTACTGTGGGGCAAACTAGTACCCCCACGACTGCTCAGAGTAATACCCATGTCATCAATTTGGAGGATCCACCCTCTAAGAATGCTACTAAAACTGATGAACTGAAAAAGAACTTGAATTGCTTGAAAGGTCAATCACTGCCATGAAAACTCATAAAGAGGTGGTAGACATGGATTCCTTATCCTTGTTTCCCCAAGCTAGATTGCCTCCAAAATTCAAGATGCCGGGGATGGACAGATTTGATGGGACTACTTGCCCTAAAACCCACCTGAAGATGTATGTGGGGGCCTTAAGCCCTTGGGGTTTAAATGATGAGCTCTTTGCTCAACTATTCCAACAATCCTTGACTGGTGCTGCCCTTAAATGGTTTGTAAGCCTGGATTGTGCCAAGATCAAGACCTAGGAAGACATCTGCAATGCATTTGACACTCAATACCACTACAATATTGAGGTGGATGTCACTAGAAGGGAGCTTGAGACTACCAAGCAGAACAACAATGAACCCTTCTCCTCATTCCTTACGAGGTGGAGGGCAAAGGCCGCCCAAATGATCAATCGCCCTTCAGAATAGGAGCAAATTGATATCATAATAAAGAATTTAAGGCCTACATATCAAGCTCAACTGCAAACCCAATACCTGCCTACTTTCAAATCGCTCATTGCGACTGCAACCAAGGTAGAAGATTTGATACAATTGGGTAAGATAGTAGATGAGGGAGCTACTTTGAAGTACAAGAAACAAGGCCAAGCTGCTTCCTCAAGCAAGGTCAATGAAGTGGCCAATATTGCCCCTACGAATCCTTTACGTGTGGGCAATCTTGGGCAGAGAAATTAGCCAAGAAGGTAATATACCGACCTTGGGATGCCCCTTCATCTAGTGTTTAAAAAGGCCATGGGAGGAAAGTACTTGAAGCCTTTGGACCCAAGGCCTCCTCCAAACCCATTACCCTCCAATTATAGGGTCAATGAGTACTGTGAATACCACCAAGGAAATGGGCATAGAACAGATGCTTGCTGGACTCTAAAAAACCGCGTCCAGGATCTGGTGGATAGTGGTGACATCATTCCTCTCAAGAGTCAACCAAACATTAATACTAACCCTTTGCCCAATCATTCCATCCACGCCATCACTGTGGAAGAAGAGCTGTTTGATCCTTTCAAACTTCTCTTGGAGATGAATGAAGTATGTGTGCTGGATCTGAATGACCTCGCTGAAGAGGTCGATGCTTTGACAAGAAGCGGAAGGCAATATCAGCCACTCAACTTGGGGAAAGCCCCTAAAACTCCAAGTCACCCCTATAAGAAGATGCCAGAACCAAAGGAAGACCCTGTTCTCACTCAGCATAAACAAACTCAAGCTAAAGTGTCAATTTGGGAGCTCCTTGCTTCCTCATTCCCACACCGTCAGGCTCTCAGCAAAGCTTTGAGTCAACTCGATACATCAGTAGACACAAGCCCAGAAGCTTTGGTGGCCACTTTGACCCAATCAATGAAGGCATTGAGTATTCAGTTTTCTTATGTAGACCTACCAGAAGATGGCAGGAAACACAATGATGCTTTATACATCACCTTACAAACTAGGGGAAAGACTGTGCCCATGGTTCTCATTGATAATGGGTCAGCCTTAAATGTATGTCCTTTGAAAGTAGCAAGCTATCTAGGATTGGAGGCTACAGATCTTACACCTTCTGATCAAATTGTTAAAGCATATGATAACACTCGAAGAGAAATTTTGGGTGTCGCTACTCTGAAAGTTGCTATTGGACCGGTAAAAATGGGAGTGCCGTTCCAAATCATTGATGTACCCACGAGCTTTAATCTCCTCCTTGGAAGGCCGTGGATTCATCAGAATAATGTTGTCCCTTCTTCATTACATCAAAAACTTAAGTTCCCTTTTGAAGGAAAAATCATCACTATCAAAGGAGACACATGTGAAATCAACAAGAAAACCACGGATCAGTCCCTCTTTGAGGTTGTTCCTGGTGAAACTGCTATGGCATTGACTGGGTTCCATTATGACACTGTTCAATGCATTGAAGGAGAAAGGCCCAAAGGGCCATTCATTCTATATGACTTTGGGGAGGTCCAAGTCAATTGCCTGGTAGGAATGATGCTAAGGGTAGGTCTGCTACCCGGAATGGAAATGATAAGGTCTAGGAGGAAATCATCCAAAGTGCGGCCATGGGAAGAACCTGAGAATAAGGGAACTTTTTGCTTGGGGTACAAACCCACAGACGAGGAGATAGAAGAGTTTGAGCATGGGAAGAAGAAAAAGAAGACTTGGTGGGCAAAAAGCCTCAAAATGCGCCCTTACTTTAGAACTCTGAACGGTCACTTCTGCAAGCCTGGAAAAGCAGTTCCTTACTGTGATTTCCAGGAGCCATTCTATTCTCCCAAGACTGGAAAGAAGCTACAGGGTTTTGAGATGTTCGCTGATGTTTTGGCCATAAAGGAAGAAGAGCCAGAACCTATAACTGACCCACAAGTGGAAGATTTCATGCGGCCTAGTCTCTTTGATGAGGTTTCTTTGATAATCAATTTCGACGACAAAAGGGACTTCATGAAGCTGATCAAGACAACAGATGGATCGCTGACGAACTGGTACGCCAAGGAGGGACAAGTTGCTATAGTCAAACCTAGTCCTATGTCACACCCTGAACCTGAGTCTTGTACTGAGTCAAATCCTAAGTCAAACACCGAGTCAGAGTCTAGTTATGAGTCTTCTATAGCTTCAGATTTAGAGAACCCTAATGTCAAATTTAATGTAACCTTGGAGAATGACTCCGCCATTATCAATAAAACTGTTCAAATTCTTGGTTACCCTGTGTCTTTTGCTTTCCAAGTATTATCTAGCAAGAATGAAATAAGTGAAATAAATGAAAAGATAATAATTGGCAAAGAAAATGAATATACATACATTGCATATGATTGTGTGAATAAAGAACAGGTTGTTGAGTGCATCAGAAAGTATGCCGACTGCTTCATGTGGAAGACAAGTGATGTCACGGGAATAGACCCAGCCATAGCAGTTCATAAGATTCTGCTATACCCAGATGCAAAGCCGGTTAAGCAGAAGTTGAGAAGAATGAAGCCAGAATGGTCTTTGAAAATTAAAGAAGAGGTTGCCAAGCAACTGGATAATAAGTTCATAGAACCAATTGTCTACCCTTCCTGGTTAGCAAACATTGTGCCGGTCCCGAAGAAATATGGAAAGGTCAGGATGTGTGTTGACTACAGAGATTTGAATAAGGCTTGTCCCAAGGACGATTTCCGCTTCCACACATCGATTTGCTAATAGACAGGATGGCTGGGCATATGATGGTTTCCATTACTGACCTTGCGGTTGGGTACAATCAGATCATGGTGCACCCACCAGACAAAGAGAAGACATCTTTCATTATAGAATGGGGCACTTTCTGCTACAGGGTTATGCCTTTTGGATTGATAAATGCAGGGGCTACCTACCAAAGGATGGCGACAACAGTCTTTCATGACATGATTCACAAAGAAGTAGAAGTGTATGTTGACGATATGATTGTCAAGTCAAAATCTCCAGAAGAGCACGTTGAAGCACTTGAGAAGTTTTTCCTTAGACTTCGCAAGTACAATTTGAAGCTTAATCCTGCAAAGTGCCTCTTTGATGCAACATCAGGCTTATTTTTGGGATATTTGGTCAGCAAGAAAGGAATAGAAATTGATCCAGCAAAGTCAAAGGCTATTGTGGAAATTCCTCCACCAAGAACAGAAAAGGAGATTCGAGTTTTGCTAGGTAGATTACAGTATATCAGTCGATTCATATCGCAGTTGGCAGAGACTTGCGGTCCCATCTTTAAGCTACTAAGGAAAGGTACTTCACAAGAATGGAATGAAGACTCCCATAAGGCCTTTGACAAGATCAAAGAATACTTGTTAAGTCTGCCAATTCTGCAATGTCCCAGAATGGGAAAACCTCTGCTCTTGTATTTGTCTATAACAGATGAAGCCATGGGTGCAATGCTAGCTCAAGAGGCCGAAGGTACAAAGGTGGAAAATGCAATTTACTACCTCAGTAAAAGGATGTTGGACTATGAGTTAAAGTATAACAAGATTGAGAAGTTGTGTTTAGCGTTGTATTGTGCTTGCACGAAGTTACAACACTACTTGTCTTCTCACACTACTTATGTCATCGCAGAACAGAGTCCCTTGAAATTCCATATGGAGAGGCCTATTTTGGACAGCAAAATGGCAAAGTGGGTGTCAACATTGGTAGCCTTTGACTTAAAATTCATTCAAAGGAAAGCTGTGAAAGATGGGGCAATAGCTGACCAGTTAGCAGAATTACCCGTAAAAGACGAGGTGCAAGAAATGAATTTCCCCGATGAAGACCTCTTGAATGTGGAAAGGAGTGTTTGGGAGATGTACTTTGATGGGGCATCCAATTATCATGGAAATGGAATTGGGGTTGTGTTCAAAACTCCTTGTGGAGAATACATTCCATTTGCAGTTAAACTTGACTTTAGCTGCACAAACAATGAAGCAGAATATGAAGCTTGCATCAAAGGGCTTGAAACCGCCCTGGAATTGGGGATTAAGAACCTAAAGGTCTATGGTGATTCTATTTTAATAGTATCACAAGCTTTAAGGAAATGGAAGATAAGAGAAGAGCATTTGGTTCCTTACCTACAATGCCTTGATCATTTGGCACAACAATTCGATGATCTGTCCTTCGAATATCTCCCAAGAGCAAAGAATCAGTTTGCTTATGCCCTGGTTACTTTAGCTTCCATGATCAATATCAAGGAGGGGAAAGCCATTCATCCATTGAATGTTCAGCTTCAGAAACAACCCGCCCATAAAATGCACTTGGCCGATGGTAAGCCATGGTTTTGGGATATCAAGATTTATTTCAAGGATGGAAGTTATCCGAAGGGATCATCAAAGGTTGATCAGAGGGCAATAAGGCAGCTAGCCATGGGTTACATTCTTAATGGAGATATCCTCTACAAAAGAAGTTGGAATGGAATGCACCTAAGGTGTGTGAATGAAGCAGAGGCTAAGCGGATAATGAAAAAGGTACATGGTGGCGAATCAGGACCGCATATGTATGGGATTGTCTTGGCTCGAAAAATAGCCAATCTAGGATATTATTGGTCCACCATGAATACAGACTGTGTGGCATTTGTGCAAGAATGCCATCAGTGTCAGATATTTGCTAAGTTGCAGAAGCAACCTCCCGTTGCCCTGAATCTAATCACTTCTCCATGGCCCTTCGCTACATGGGGAATAGATATAATTGGCAAAATACATCCAAAAGCCTCGAATGGACATCAGTTTATCTTGGTAGCAGTGGATTACTTCACAAAGTGGGTTGAAGCAGCTTCCTATGCAGAATTAGACGCCAAAAAGGCAGCACAATTTGTCTGAACCAACATCATTTGTCGGTACGGAAAGCCATTTGAGATTATCACTGATAATGGAACTCATTTCCAAACAGAATTTGCTAAACTCTTGAAGGTTAAGAAGGTCTAGCATCATAAGTCCTCTCCTTATAGACCTCAAACAAATGGAGCTGTAGAAGCAGCAAATAAGTCTATAAAGGTGATCATACAAAAAATGATCAAGGAACATAGGGTTGGCATGAGAAGTTACCACTAGCCTTGTGGGGATATAGAACATCAATTAGAACTCCTACTGGGGCAACCCCGTATTCACTGGTGTACGAAATGGAAGCAGTACTCCCCATTGAACTGGAAGTTCAATTGGCGAGAATAATTCAAGAAAATCATATAAATGAAGCTGAATGGATCAGCAATTATCATCATCAGTTGTTGGGTTTGGATGAAAAAAGACTTCAAGCTCTACATCAAATTCAAGGGTACCAAAGGCGAATGGCTGGGCATTTCAACAAAAAGGTCAAAAATCAGAAGTTGGAAGAAGGCTGTTTGGTCCTAAAAGAAATCAGAGCACCTGTTTTAGATCCTCGTGGGAAGTTTCGTCCTCATTGGGCGGGACCCTACATTTTGAAGAAAATACTTTCCGGCGGAGCCGTCATCTTAACTGATTTGGATGGGTTAGAATTCACAAACCCATGTAACATGGATTAGTTAAAGAGATATTATGTATAAAGAAGCACTCAAAAAGGAACTACATTATACCTGATTCTCGCAAACTAATTTGAGATATGTAGGCAGTTCTCCTTGAGCACGGTCTAAATTTTAATAAAAATCATTGATTCATTTTTCTTTTGCCAACATAAAAAAAATGAGAGGGAAAAGAAAAGAAAGAAAAATCCTGCTAAGTCAAAAACCCACAAAGGGCGGCTTAAGCAATAGTAGGGCCCGCTAAGTCGAAAACCTGCAAAGGGCGGCTTAGGCAAGAATGGGTAAGAGCTCGCTAAGTTGAAAATCCGAAAGGACGGCTTAAGCAAAAATCAGAGCAAGTAAATAAAGTAGATAATGCTTGGAAAGCAAATAAAAGAGTCATTCCAAAAAGAGCCATTCATTCTGAAAAGAGTCATTCATTCCAAAAAGAGTCATTCATTCCATGAAATATCAAACCAATCAAAAGAGTCAAACCATAAGTCCAAAATGTCAAATGAACCAAAAAGGTAAAAGCAATCCAAAAAAGCAGACAATAGAGTCAACCTTAGGGTCTAAATCCTACGCCTCCTATGTGGGGCAGAGTCTTCGATATCTTCCTTAGCTTCGGAACTCTCTGCAGCATCTATCTTCTCCTCATTAAGAGGAACCACCTCCTCTCCCTCTAGCTCCTACATTAATGCATGCCTCCTTGGCTTTTTAATTGGCCAAACTTCGGCTATAAACCAAGTCCTATACTTTGGAGTAGGCTGGACAAGGGAAGGCTCTGCAAAAGGCCTGATCATCTGATGGTTCCTAACCCAAGTTTGAAGAACAGCTCGAGTAACTCCGGGAGTAACTCTGGGAGTAATAGGGGCAGCAATAGTAAACCCAACAGGAAGAGGAACCCTCTGATCAATCCCCATCTGCCTAAGGATGCGAGAAGCACTATACCATGTACTATGAGTGAAACCAAGAAGGTGGCATGGTTATGCATTGCATTTGCCTCCATGAAGCGAGAAATTCCATACCAAGAGATGTACCACAGCAATCCTTCTGGTCCAAGCTCATACAACCAGATAATCCACCTGGTCATAGAAGGAAAAGAAACCTGGATTCTTCTAGTACGATACTGAGAAGGGTTATAAGTCAAGGCATGGGGAGTGGTAACCACTCGGAGACGGTCTCTCAGCCAAACCTAAAAAAAATAGATCCTTTCTATTTACAAAGGAAAAAAATGAGAAGAAACAAAAGGTATAACAAAATTACTTGAAGAATGATCGGAGTAACAGTCCAATCTTCAAATCCAAGTGCAGTTCTGTCAAGACTCTGAATAGTCTCAACTAGAATCATACCACCAATGCAGTTAAGTTCTTCCATCTGCCTAATCATGAGGCAAAGCTTTAAATCTCCAAAGCCAGGGTCACGGTTGAAAAGAAACCCAGCTAACAGGCAGAAAAAAAAGCTCGCATCCTATGCTTCAGTTGAATCTCATCTTCAAAATTAGCAGTCAGGAATGCATCAATCAAAGGAAGCAGCATCGCCTTATTCCCATCCACAATCATACCTTGAGCTTGAGGCCTTGTAAAGTTGAAAAGCCTCTGAAAAGATCACCCACCGGATGCCCAGCATCAAAGATGTGAGCTGGAATAGTGCTCATGGGACTCTCAGCGATAGATATCCTAATCGTAGTGTCCTAAAAAAAAGAGAGATTTTCTAATTCATTATTGGGAATAATTTGGGGGCAACTTCAGAAAAATTTAAGTTCCTTCCCCGGTGGGGTTTGAATTCCTAGAGGATTATTTCTAAATTCTTTACTAGAAATAATTACTGATAGCAAAGCTTAGTGAAGCCTAGTATTACTTCTGGTTCATTACTATAGCTAATTCAAGTACATGTAAAGGAAAGATTCCTAGAATTTATTTCTAAGTTCTTTGCTGGAAATAAATAAAATTCCTAAGCATGCATACTAGATGAGTAAAGGGGAATGTACTTACCTCATAGGAGCCGGTCCAGGAGCTGTGCTTCTCCTCCTCGAGTAAAAGATTGCAGGGAGGGAGGGGATGTCGAAGTCCTCTAGGCCAGAGAAATCCATCGTCGAGAGAAAGTTTGGAGGAAAGGAAAGAAGGAGACGGAATGAAAGTAAATGAAAATGAAATAGAAATGAGCCTATTTATAAGGAAAAAGTGAAAACGCGAATCTTTTGCACCTTGCTCAAAATTCTCGTTTCTGACGACCACTGAGCCCCATAAATCTTTTTTATGGACCCCAGTGGGGGGCAATTGTGAATACTCAAATTTTGAGGCTTGGAAAGCTGATTTCTCCGTACCGCAAAATGCCGACTCATACTGGGTGACTTTGGAAAAGTTCACTGGAGATATATTGATATGGTACTTGAAATGTCCGAAACGACACGTGGATCATAGAAATGGTCTCGAAATATTTTTTGGAGGTCCGTAGCTCTCGAAAATTAAGTTTGAGCGAAAATCGTACGAGGTGATGTGTTTTTCTTGGAGGCCGAACCGCCGCATGCAGCGGTCCAACCGCCGTGACAAACAGTTCAACCGCCGCACGCCGCGGTTCAACCTCCGCCTAGGTTTCAACCGCCGAGTTCCCCTTTTGGAAGTCCAACCGCCGCACACAGCGGTTCGACCGCCGTGTAGGGTTTCAACCGCCGCCCTTTTTTCCTCTTCTGGCATGTCAACCGTCGTCCACGGCAGTTCAACCGCTGGGACCAGCGGTTCAACAGCCATTCAGGTCCAAATTTGGTCTGATTTTCAATATAAATAGCCCCCAGAACAGTCAGAAAAGGATCCCGCTTCATGTTGATGAACTCCCTATTTTTCTATGCGCTTAGGCGCTTCTCTTCTACTCTTCTTTGCATAAATCTAACCTTGAGCTGCAAGAATCAACTAAAATCAGATCAAGAAAGCAGGAATCAAGAATCATAATCCAAGGTCCAAGAAAACAAGATATGGAGCTTCAAAGTGGGAAAATCCTAAGCAAGGTAATATCCTAATTCATCCTTTGTCAATTCAAGCATGTCATAAGCATTACACCTTCTTCTTAATTTATTTTTGGTCAAAGACCTAATCCTTTTAGGTCTAAGGCCTAATTAACTAATCAATCAATCTTTCGGCATTAAGCCATGAATCAATCAACCCTTTTGGCCAAAGGCCTAAAATTTGCATCCTTTTGGTACAAGGAACCTAAATTTCACAATTTTGCACTAAGTGCTAATTAAATCTCACAATGCACAAAGCATACACACACACATGCATGAAGCATAATTCTTATGGCCTTTGAATAGGCACTATCGAACTACATGGGCTTTGATCTCCCATTCAAACGGGGTATGTAGGCATATTTTGAGATTCACCTCAAATAGCAAGTCCACAATACACTAACAATTTGTTTGTCCTTTTCCTTGTTTTTTTAGGATTGTTTCTTTTTTGCAAGTTAATCAAATGCATGACATAGTCCCCGAATCCTCTTTGGGTTCATATATTAGAAACCTTTACATTGGATGCATTATTGGAGTTAAACAAGGGTTTTCTTAGTTTTACCCTTTGAACAAAAAAAAACTGAGTGGCGACTCCCAACAACAAGTGAATGTTCATCCAAATCCTTTTTGGGTGGAATTAGAGGTTCACATTGGTAAGACTCTTTGATTAAACAAATTAAGGTTTGAATGGTGAAATCATGAAACTAGGGTTTTAGACACTTTAAAATACTTTTGATTCATGGTTTTAAATGGTGATTTCAAGCTTACTGTGTAAATTTAAAATATTTATGGTTTTATGGTTTTTTAATGTTTTAAAGGATTAAGGTTTAGAAAATGTTAGGGTTTAAGGTTTTAAAGGAGTTAGAGTTTACTATTTTAGGTTTAGAAGTTGAATTTTGGGTTTAGTGTTTTAGAATTTAGGGTTTCGATTTGGAAAAAAGCAATTGAATATTTTATGAAATTTTATGAAAAAAACCAAAGATTTAAAGTTTATAAAGCAAAAAAAAGAAGAAGATATTTTTAAAGCTTTTGGGAAAGTAACAGAACACAATTTTGAGTTTTGAAAATTTGGAAAACAAATTTTGGTTTAGGAGTTTTGAAGAAATAAATATAAAAGGTGAATTGATGTTATAAAGTTTTTAATCTAAAAGAAACCAAAGGATGATTAAGCTACTGTGAAACAAAAAATAAAAGTAATTAAGAATTCAAACCTTATTTTGTTAGTTACACCAAAAGTGCTTCTTGGATGAACAAAGTCACAGACAAGTGTTTTTACCTTTGAATTGCTTAAATCATTTTTCTGCTCCCTCAAAAAACCAGCTTGATTCAAGCTGATTTCCTTCGCGGATTTGGATCCACTTTTTCAAGCTACTGTCCAATTTTTTTTTATTTTCGGCCTCCCTTTATTTGATTTCCTTTGGTTCTTATTTATAGAGGTTTCATATGGTTTGTTCCTAATTAATCACGGCAAGTAATATTGATAAGAAAAGGAAACCGAACCCTAATTGAATTAGGTTTCGAAAAATTTGTGTCGAAAAAATTGCACTGCCGAAAAAAATTGCAGCAGGAAAAAATGCGCTGGTAAAAAAATCTGCCGCAGTCAACTGCGGCAGTGGGCGAGGAGCTGGCGTCACCCGCAGGAAATTCCTGCTGGCAACCATTTTGCCCGCAAAAAAAAATCAGGCGAAATGGTCACGGGCTCGCGTGATAATTTTTTTGTCGCCGATTTTTTCGACGCCGATTTTTATTTTTATTTTTATTTTTTGAATTTAGGATTTGGTTATTTTTATTTTTTATTAATAAAAATTAGATACTAAAGCAAAAATTATTTAACAAAAATTATTTTGGACCAATTAGACAATAAAAATCATTTTGGACTAAATAAAACATATTGGACCGGACTGGGTTAAAAATTAAGGGTCTACAACTTCCTTGGATGATCAAAATAGTGAAGGAAGAACATGAATCAAGCAATATATGGCCAAGCGAAATCAAGCTTGGCCGTGTCTCCTCAAAGAGTTTTATGGCATAGCTTGACATGGCCATGAGACACGGCCAAGCCACTGACCGTGTCTCACTTAAAGACCAAAACCAAAGAAACCAAAGAAAGAAAAGAAAAGAAGGAAAGAAATGGAAGCAAGTGACACCCTCATCTCCAAAGAACAAAGAAGAGCAAGGAGCAAGGCAGAAGTGGACACACCCAAGGGACATGGCCAAGCCACTGGCCGTGTCCCACCTTAAGATCAAAGAAAAAGTGACACGGCCACAAGCTTGGCCGTGTCACACTAAAAGAAAATGGTGCAAAGTGAAAGAAGTAAGGCAGCAAAGGACACGGCCTGCTACCTTGGTCGTGTCCCATGAAAATTGAGGGACACGGCCATGAAAATGAGAGACACAGCCAAGCCATGAGTGGCTTGGCCGTGTCACCATGGGTGTGTCATGGCAATTAGCAGAATTAACGAATCAACTTAAGATACTAAATGCAAGAGGAAGACTACCAATGCCATGCCAAGAGATATATGCAGCATGTGACGATGCAGGACATAGTGCAAATACGTGTTCATTCGATTTTAGACGACACCAAGAATGGCAAGAGGAAGAATATGCCTATGAAAGTTTTCAGCAAATGGGTGGAAATGACCCATATTCCAGTCCTTATAATTCAAGCTGGGGAAGCCACCCAAATATTTCTTGGGAAAATCAGCAGCACATTCCACCTCAAAATGTTTTTCAACCTCACCAAAGAGGTCCTTACTTTCAAGGACAATTTTCAAACCAAGATTACCTTAAGACACCCACATTTGAAGATAGTTTGAATTCCATCATTCAAACTAGCACACAAAATAAAGAGCAATTTAAGGAACCCACTTTGGAAGATAGTTTGAATGCCTTCATTCAAATTAGCGCAAAAAATAAAGATCAATTTGAGAAATCCACAGTGGAAGATGATTTGAATGCTTACCTTCAAATTAGCACATAAAATCAGGAAGGGAGCAATGAGAGGTTTGATTCTTTGGAAGAATCATTGAAGAGGGTGGAAACTCAAGTTGGGGAACTGGCACATCAACTAGAAGCACACCAAAAGGAGGAATTTCCTAGCCAATTGGAGCAAGTCAAGGTAATCACAAATTTGAGGAGTTAACAAGTGATATATAACAAATTTTATGACTCCTTTGATGCAGGTACTAATCAAGAAGAAAATGGCGACGATATACAATCCAACATAGAGGAGTTAATTCAATCAAAGGAGGAGGAGAATTTGCAAGCATTGACTTCGATAAAATTGCATGAACCTCCAAATCCTTATATGCCACTAATTCCATTCCCAAGTAGGCTGAAGGAGGAGAAACGAGGCATGCAAATTCTTGAAATCTATGACATGCACTCCAAAGGAGATAGTGAAAATGAGCTTGAGATGGGTATGACCTTAGAAGAAGAGCATGAAAAGCCCAATTTAGAAATTGAGGAGTGCAAGTCAATTTTAGATGCTGAGTTTGCTGAGAAGGGGCTTGACGTTGTTAAAGTGGATGAAGGAGTGATTCAACCAAACTTGGTTAAATTTCAATAGACCCCAAAAATCATCTCTTCTACTCTTGGTGGTGAAGAAGAGCAAAAAATGGATAAAACCATGGTGCACAACGAAAATGGGTTTGTACTCCTTCTCACTTAAAACCAAATGCCATGAGATAAAACCATGCCATTGGTCGTGTCTCACTTAAAGACCAAAACCAAAGAAACCAAAGAAAGAAAAGAAAAGAAGGAAAGAAATGGCAGCAAGTGACACGGCCAGCAAGCTTGGCTGTGTCACCCTCATCTCCAAAAAACCAAGAAGAGCATGTAATATCCCAAACTATACTCTAAAAGTTTTGGAAATGTTAGTGGTTGGAATTGAATTAAATGATTTTAAAGTGTGTATAAATGATTAAGAGGAAAGAGAAGTGTGTATATGTTGTATATATAGAGATATATACAACATATACAAGTCAACTTTTATTTAATGGTCAAAGGAGATATTTTGGTTATTTTTTAAAATGGAATTAAATTAGTGGAAGATGATATTTTGGTTAGTTAATATATTATATTATTATAATATTTAATTGCTTGGTGGATATTAAAAGAGAATTGTGTGGTTTAAGAGGTGAGAGTTGTTTGACTTTCCTATCATCTTCTTCTTTCTTCTTGTGCTTAGCCGGCCACCACCATTAACAAGAAGGAAAGGGATTTTTGTTGCTTCCTAACTCAAGATTTAAAGGTGTTTCAAGAGATCAAGTTGGAGTTTGAAGGGTTTTCATCACTTTTGGAAAGTTTCCAGCTTGATTCTTTGGTTTTCTTTTGAGTTTTGAATTGAGTTTGGTGAATAGTTATTGTTAATATGTGTATGGTTAATTTTGATGTGTTTGAGATTGTGTTGTCTATCTGATTTTGATTTTGGGGTTGGTTGGGAGGAAAGATTAAGTTTGGTGAAGGAAAGTAAGAGTTGTGGATTGTGTATGGGTTGAGTTGTGATTGTGGTTGTGATTGTGTTTGATGCTTGTTTTGAGTTGTTTTGATGTTTATGCAAGTTTAGTATGATTTATTGATGGATTTGATTAAATTTGTTTGGAGTGGAAAAGGGTTAAGTATGGTGTTTGTTGGATGTTGTGTTGTTGGTGTCGGAATCAGGATTTTTGGCCTGACATGCCCATGAGCACGGCCAAGTCTTTAGGCGTGTCAATGGTTCTATTTTCTGGATGGGTGACATGACCAGTGACATGCCCATGTCACTGAGCGTGTCACAGCTTCTGTGTTGTAGTAGCATTGACATGGCCAGTGACACGCCCATGTCACTGAGCGTGTCAAAGCTACTGTGTTGGGGGAGAATTGACATGTGCAGTGACACGCCCATGTCACTGAGCGTGTCAAAGCTTCTGTGTTGTGAGTTTAGGGCATGATCAAGGACACGCTCGTGTTGTTGAGCGTGTCATGTGTAGAGTTTGCCCTAGTTGGTTCTTATCCTTATTGTCTTATGTGTATCTCTAAGTGAGTGTGTATAATCACTTTTGGATTACGTTTTGAAGAGATTGAGTTGCCCTAATCCAAGTGTTGAAGGATCTTGGAAGAGGAGTTTGGAATTGGTGTGAGTTGCTCTTAGAGGTAAGTACAAACCTTATATGATTACATACATTTACATGACTTTGGGACTTAACACATTTGGTTGTAAATGTGTTAAGTAATCTATTACATTATTGATACAATTGATTAATGCTATGATTTGCATAATGTAAAAGATAAAATGATCACTCAAAATGTATGTACAATGCAATTGGTTATGTATACCCTAATGATGAGATGTGAAGCCATTATTGTTGGCTATAATGATGCAAATGAAATAATTGGGACATGGTTGCCTAGATGATTATGAGAAAATGAGAATTTAATTGATAATGAAACAATAAAAGAATTGTGCACCTAATATGTTATTCAATTTTCAGAGTTATGTTATTGGTGGTATGCCTAAAAGTAACAATCCCTTGAAGCTGGGGTAGGCTTGGTCCTTGAAGCCAAGTTGGGTTGATGCTTAGCTCCCCTTGAAGCTTGGTTGGGCCTAGTCCTTGAAGCCTAGTTGGGATATTACATATGAGATGTTTCTCATTGTGATAATGATTCACCTACGGGCTTGATAAATGTGATTATTGGACGAAAACATTAACTCTGGAATTTGAATGGCGTATTAGTTTCTTTTGGGCCCATGCTTGTCTTTGCTTAAATGTGAATCATGAATGATGAAACAATTGAATAATATAATGAAATGAAATGTTAAGAAATATGATATTCTTGTGTATTGTTTCTAATTCTTAAAAGTATGACATTAGCATTACATTGAAGCATATTGTTATTGTGGTTTGCACCACTAAGCCTATGGCTTAGCGCTATTATGGTTCATCACGCAGGTGACAAGGTTGATCCTATTGAACCAGAGAGTTCAGCTAGACTGAGTTGAGTCTAGGCTTGTGATCCCTTGTGAAGTATTGATTTTTGGGACTTCAAGATCAGAGACAAACTGCCAAGCATGTATAAACTTTGTATTTTTGTAAATATTGTTTTTGTTGTATATATATGTATATTTCGCTGCTTATTAAATAAATATTTTGGATAAACTTTGGGTGTAATAAAAATATATGCTTATTTATTTTAACAAGGAATGTTTTATCTATTACTATTTAAAATAAGGATTTGATGTTAAAGTTTAAAGATTAGTTTGCTTCAAATAGACTGTGACATTCTTGTATCCGGTATACGTATATTACATATGTGGGTGTAAGTGATGTGTGTACATTGGGTATAGGGGTGTTACAACTGTTTTGGTATCAGAGCCTAGGTTTGAGGTTCTCAACCTAGGTGAATTGTAAGAAAAAGAAAATTTTGATTTTAAAATATGGTTTTTGAATATGATACATGCTTTGGCACTGGCAGTTTCTGATCTTTGATGAGGTATATTATGTTGTGTTTGCAGATATAGATAGTGATGGCATCTCAGTCACATCAGTCCATAGAGGGTAGTGCTTCGAGTGTGGCTCCTGAGGAGGGTTGAGATGGAGCTAGGGTTGAGAGAGCTGGAGAGGCACCTGCTCCTGTGCCAGAGAGACCAGCTGCTGATGAGATTCCACCGGTTTGGTTATGACATATGGTAGAATTGTTGAGGCAGGCTCCTGTGCAGCAGCCGCCGCCACAACCACAGCCGCATGTGCCGGTGAGACAGTATGATAAATTGAGGAAGTTCGGAGCTGAAGATTTCTTTGGTACTACAGATCCTGCAGTAGTTGAGCAGTGGTTGGATAGAGTTCAGAGGGTATTCATTCAGCTGCAGGCTACTTCTAAAGAGAAATTTGATTATGCTAGATCCCTTCTGCAGAAAGATGCTTATGATTGGTGGAAGACAGTTCCACATGCCATGGATGATCCACCGACCCTGACTTATGGTGATTTTCTGCGGGAGTTTGAGCAGAAGTATACTCCAAGGGAGTATAAGGATGCTAAGAATATGGAGCTTTTGATCTGAGACAAGATAACCGAACAGTGACAGAGTATGAGATTGAGTATATACGGTTGAGTCATTATGCAGATGGAATTATTTTAGATGAGATTGACCGGTGCAGGAGATTTGAGGAGGGATTGAGGCCCTCTATTATGTGTATTGTTACTGGTTCTTGGTACCAAGATTTTCTCAGTTGGTTGTAGCTGCCAGAAGTATTGAGAGAGCACAAGGTATTGCAGCAGCTGCTACTGAGGATGAGACTAGAGTTAGGAGACCCCACTTTGAGGCAGGGTCTTCATCTATGAAGAGAGGCAGAGGAAGTTTTGTTCTGAGAGTCAGTAGGAGCCAGAGGCAGCTGGTAGGTCAGTACTGTATCAGAGGCAGAGACCGAGACCTACAGTTTTTGTAGCTAGTGCTCCGACTCCAGTGGTTCATAGATCTATTCCACTTACATGAGTTCATTGTGGTAGGGCACATGGGAGTGCTTGCTGGATGACGGGTGGACCAGAAGTATGTTTTAGATGTGGGTCACCAGACCATTTCATCAAAGATTGCCCTGAGCTATCGGAGCACAAACAGACTGATACTATAGCTTCTCGACCCAGTGTTAGAGGAGGTCGAGAGGGGCAAGGTTTCAGTAGAGGTGGTTGACCAGAGATTAGTCAGAGAGAAGGCTCTACATCCAGAGGCAGTAGGCCAGATGAGGTTGGGCCATCTCAGCGAGTGTATGTGATGTAGAGGCAGCTGGATGTTTCAGCCGTAATTGCAGGTACATTTTCTTTATTTGGCATTTCAGTTCTTGCTCTAATTGATCCAGGATCTATGCATTCATATATAAGTGCATCTATTTTGCCTGTGTCTGAATTGCATTCTGAGTCCCTAGGATTTGATTTCTCAGTGACAAATCCTTTAGGGCATAGTGTGGTAGTTAGCAAGGTGTACTGAGATAGTTCAATTGTGGTGCAGGATGAGGAGCTCTTGGGTGATTTGATTGAAATTCCTTTTAAGGAATATAATCTGATTCTAGGCATGGATTGGTTGTCTAAGCATGGGGCTATGGTAGATTGTCAAAATAAGTGTGTTACCTTGAGAACCGGTGATGGTAGAAGTGTGATGTTATCTAGTGAGCAGAGACATCTTGCATCCTTGTTTATTTCAGCTGTTGCAACTAGGAAGTTGATTCGAAAAGGGTGTGATGCTTATCTTTCTCATGTTATAGATACCAGAGTAGTGGGTTCTCAATTTGATAGTATACCCACAGTTGAGGAATTCCCAGATATTTTTCCTGAGGAGTTGTCAGGGTTACCCCCTGAGAGAGAGGTTGAGTTTGGTATCGATTTGTTGCCTGGTACCACTCCCATCTCTATTACTCCCTATCGAATGGCACCTACTGAGTTGAGAGAGTTAAAGGTGCAATTGTAGGAGTTGTTGGATAAAGGGTTTGTTCACCCTAGTGTGTCTCTGTGGGGAGCACCTATATTTATTTGTGAAGAAGAAGGATGGTACTTTGAGATTGTGCATTGATTATAGGCAGTTGATAAGGTGGCTATCAAGAATAAGTATCCTTTGCCTAGGATAGATGATCTCTTTGATCAAATGAAGGGAGCAGCAATGTTTTGCAAGATTGATCTGAGATCAGGGTACTATCAGTTGAGAGTCAGAGCTGAAGATGTATCTAAGACAGCTTTCCGTACAAGGTATGGGCATTATGAGTTTTTGGTGATGCCTTTTGGATTAATGAATGCACCAATAGCTTTCATGGATTTGATGAATAGGGTGTTTAGACCCTATTTAGATCAATTTGTGGTGGTCTTTATCGATGATATTTTGGTGTATTTGCATAATGAGGAGCATGATGAGCACTTACGAATTGTATTGCAGACCTTGAGAGAGAAGCAGTTGTATGCTAAGCTGGCTAAGTGTGAATTTTGGCTTGATGAAGTGACTTTTTTCGGTCATGTGGTTTCAGCAGATGGTATAAGAGTTGATATGAGTAAAGTTGAGGCCATTTTGAATTGGAGTCCACCAAAGTCAGTGACTGAACTTAGAAGTTTTCTGGGTTTGGCAGGCTATTATCGACGTTTTGTGAAAGGTTTTTCTTTGATAGCTACTCCACTCACCAGATTACTTCGGAAGGGATTTAGATTTGTGTGGACAGATCAGTGTCAAGTAAGCTTTGAGCAGTTGAAGGAGATGTTGACTCAAGCTCTTGTTCTTACCTTGCCTGTGGAAGATAAACTCTATGTGATTTACAGTGATGCTTCACATAGTGGTTTAGGTTGTGTTTTGATGCAAGAAGGGAGAGTCATAGCTTATGCTTCTCGGCAGTTGAAGACGCATGAGTTGAATTATCCGACGCATGATTTGGAATTGGCAGCCATAGTTTTTGCTTTGAAGATTTGGCGACAGTATCTTTATGGGGAGAAGTGTTTCATTTATACGGATTACAAGAGTTTGAAATACTTGGGTGTTCAGAGAGAGCTGAATCTTCGGTAGAGACAGTGGTTGGAGTTGATTAAAGACTATGACCATTTGATTGATTATCATCTTGGCAAGGCAAATGTTGTAGCAGATGCCTTGAGTCAAAAGTCTTTAGCAGGTTTGACTGCTTATTCGCTCTCGTTGCTTGTTGAGTTAAGAGCGCTGCATGCTAGTTTTGAACCTTGTAATGATGGTGCTTTGTTAGCTCATTTGCAATTGAGACCGGTGTTGTTGGATCATATTAAAGAGGCTCAGTTGGCTGATGAGAAAATTTAGAAAGTTGTGTCGGATTGCCAAAATGGGGAGAGCCAAGGTTTTCTTGTGAGAGATGATGACAGCCTTTGGTACAAAGATAGATTGTGTGTGTAACACCCCGATACCCTATATAAGTACTATGCGTATACCTAGTATACATACAGTAAATATATAAAGTATAAGGATGTCACTTTTCGTTACCTTTTAAAAACCTGTAACAGAGTTCAAACCATAATACATTAATTTAAATAACATTTACAAAATCATTATCTTTATTAAAACTTCATTTATACATATAAATACTCTCTCGTCAGAAATACATCATAATTAAAATTTATACATGTATGCATTACCCTCTAGTTGGTCTCGACAAACTTTACTCTTCTTGTGGCATAACAAAAGACTTCATATCTTCCATCTATATACCTGCGCGAATAAACACCCGCGCTAAGCCCGAGAGCTTAGTAGTCCAAATATAAAATATAAACATATAGTATAGAAGTATTGATATATAATGATACATCGATTCAATATATAATTAGTTCTTATCATATCTTCTTTTCTTTTTAATTTTATCTTTAATATATCCTAGCTAATTTCATATATGATGTATATATATACATAATATTATCACCAACCCCAATGCATCACCAATACTCAAAACCAATATATTAATACCCCTACATTATATATATACCACACCAACCATTATTGCAATACACACTTTACATATCATACCAATTATTATTGCAATACACACATTACATATCATACACTCATTATTGCAATACACAATTTACATATCATATAAATCATACATCATATTTCCAATAAAGACAACCTTTATCATCAACCACAATTCATTTACATATTACACTTAATAACATTATATTATTCACAATTCACCAAGCATAATTCATTATTAATACTCACAATCAATATTTCAATACTTGCATTTCACATTGACAATAAAGACAGACTCGGGCCCAAAACACTAATATGTTATTCAAAGTTCAGAGTTACTGCTTTGGTTCATAGTCACAATCATCACGCCCGTAGGCAATGTATATACATGTATCTCTATCCATGGATAGTGTAACAGACCCAGTCTCTTGGACCATCAACTCAACACATATGAGGAGATCCTCAACCCGGCAAGACTGTTACAAATCATATATCTCATATTCACAATTCTCATAGTGTAACAGACCCAGTCTCTTGGACCATCAACTCAACACATATGAGGAGATCCTCAACCCGGCAAGACTGTTACCTTTCATCATTTCTTAGGCATGCCACCCAAATCCAGAACTCTGAAACTGAATAACATATTAAACAAACAATTCATTTATTATTTCATTATCAATCTCATCATCAATTAGGCCAACATGCCTTATCTCTTTCAATTGAATTATCATAGCCAATCACAATGGCTTCATATCATATCATATCTCAATCCATATGAAACATATAGCATCATTGATATCACATTTCAAAGTATATTATTCATATAATACATTGCCATACACAAGATTCACAATGCATATAACATAACATTTTCTCACTTCTCAAAACACATTAACATCATTCATTACTAGAGCATTTATCATAACAAATTGCACATACCTTAAGAATGATCCTCATTTCTTCCTACCTTTCCCATTTCATATTTCATCCTTTATATATATTCTTCATTTACATTCACAATATAATAGCTTATTTAACACTTTCATCCCAATGTGTTAATGTTCAAAGACATATAAGGATATACAATCAAATAGGGTTTATGCTTACCTTGTTAATGATCTTCACATCCTTCACATCATTCAATCATCACCTTAGTCCAATTATGTTAACAATATAATAGATCACTTAACACATTTGCAAACAAATGTGTTAAGCCTCAAATTATGTAATTAAATACAATCATATGTATTGGTACTTACCTCAAGAACTAGTCCCATCAATCTATACATTTCTTTTCTTTCCAAGAATTCTCCACATTTAGGTTAATGCAACCCAATCTCTTCAAAACCTTTGAGGGACACGGGCAGCACCACTTGAGGGGCACGGTTAGGGCAATTCAACCTCTTCACAATCTAATCCAAAAGGAATATTAGCAAAATGACCATATGAATAGTACATTCTGGTTTAAGACTCCATTTTATCCTTATTTTGAAAAATTGTATAAAATAATCTACTTGACTAAAAATTCTAAAATTTTTACAGAATTTAGTTTTGTATCTTAAAATCATTCCTTTAAAATTTCAGATCAAACTGAACACAAAATCTTGGTCAAATAGTTCACCTAACCAGACTGCCCCAATTGCCCTGCATCCTGGCAGCAGTTCTAAACTTTGTGAATTCCATAAATCAAATTCAATCAACGTGGTTCCAAATTATTTTTCTCAAATACTAGACTCACTAAGAAACAACATATCCAAAATTCAATTGGATATGATTTTTCTACATTTTATTAAAAATCCCGAAATATAGCTGTCTCAGTTAAGGTACCTGCTGGAATAGGTCTAATAAAAATAATCTTTCTAAACTCATAACCATTCCAAAATCGAATCAACATATTTTTCAGTCATTCTAGACTCATAGAGGCACAGCATATCAAAAATTCACTTCAAGAACATTTTCTATAATTAATTAAAAATCATACAAGTCACAGCCTTTACTAATTGTAAAACAGAAAAAAAATTCACTAAACACAACTCTTACTCTTCCATCACCAACACCAACCTAGCTTCTTATCTTTAATTCCATTTCAACACTTTTACACACACCATACACAAACACACTCCATCAAACTCAAACAAAATTCCAAATAGAACAAGAGAAATCAAGAGAAAACTTACCTTAAATGAAGAAATTCCACAAATCTCTAACCAAAACCCTTGATTCCTTCTTCAATTTGATTATAGAACTTCAAACACCTCCCTAGCTCTTTCTCTTCTTCAATGGCCGGCCTCTTCAAGAAAGAAAGAAGAAAATACCAACAAGTCAACCACTTTTCTTCTTTTAATCTCCACCATGCAACTTAACCAAAGAAAATTACCTCCATGCCCTTCATCCATTTAATTAATCTTTTGTCTCATATATACCCATATATATAATTTCACATGCCACAAATAAATATCATCTTGTATTGACCATGTAATATCCTCATATATGCCCTAGAAGTCTTGGTTATGATGTTTTTATTGTTGTTGTTGTTATATTGGATTGTATATATATGATAATTGCAAGAGAAAAGAAATTGGGAAAGAAAATAGGGTTTAGAGAGAATGGTATATGTTGTGTATATGATGATATATATAACATATAAATGGGTCAAAGGAAGAGTCAAAGGAAAAGAGATATTTTTGTGTTGAGTGTGTAATTACTTAAATGGGCTTATATGAGACAAAAGGTGAGTTATATGGTTAAGGGTATTGAGGTAATTTACCTTTAGAAATCTCTTGGTGGAGATTAAAAGATGGAAAAGTGTTTGACTTGTGGCTATTTTGTTTTCTTTTCATTTTGGGTGCCGGTGATTGAAGGAGAGAAAGAGGAAGAGAAGTGTTCTTGATGCTAGAGTTCAATTGAAGAGGCAATCAAAGAGTTTGGTTAGAGATTTGTGAAATTTCTTCATCTAAGGTAAGAAATCTCTTGTTTTTCCTTTGTAAATTTTGAAGTTATGTTTAAAGTGAAGTGTGATTTGTTGATGTAATGATTTGGTGTATTTGATATGTGTTTGCAAGTGTTAGAATTGATTTAAAGAAAAAAAAATTGGAATTGGTGTTGGTTTGGTTGTGATTATGGAAAAATAAGTGAAGATTGATAGTGGAAAATCAAGAGTAAAGTTTGAGTTAGGATTTTGAGATGGTTTGTGTTCAAATGTGTTGTTTAAGTGCTTATTGTGATGAATATGTGTTATGACATGAGTTATATCCATTTGAGTGAGTTTGTGTTGGGAATTTTATGTTAAAATGCATTTGGAAGAGGGTTGGTTACATTTAGGGTTTATGCATGAGAGACACGTAATTTGGGGCGGTCGCTATTATTGAAGTGCGGTCGCGACTTAGGTCGGGCTTCTGGCCGCGAAACCTACTGTAATAATGTTTTATCTTTTGATTGTGAGGTGCGGTCGCGACTTAGGTCGGGCTTCTGGCCGCGAAACCTACTGTAATAAGGTTTTATCTTGTAATTGTATGGGGCGGTCGTATTCAGGTGAGGCGCGACCGCTAGAAAGGTTCTGTTCACCTTATTGGAAGCAATCTAATCCTACAACAAGATTTTCATATACATGTTAAAATAGATCATCCATTTGAGTTGTCAAGGATCAAAATAGATATCATTTGTCTAACATCATTGTTGAATCATGAAATGTGAGATGATATGGAATTGATAATGCATATGATATTACATGAATAAGGTTATGTATTGTGTATTGTGAGGCTTGTGAATGGTGATGTGTATTATGAATAATGTACTTTGAAATGTGATACTAATAATGCTATATACACAATATGAATTGAGATATGAAATGCTATAAAGCCATTGTGATTGGCTATGATGATATAATTGAATGATGTATGGCATGTTTGCCTAATTGATGAGAAAGATTGATAAAGAGTTTGAAATAAGTGTATGTTTAATATGATATTCAGTTCAGAGTTCTGGTTTTTTGGAGGCATGCCTATTTAATGAAAGTTAACAGTCTTGCCGGGTTGAGGATCTCTTCAAATTGAGTTGAATTGAGGTCCAAGAGACTGGGTCTGTTACACTATGATAATTGATATTATGAAATATTAGATTTGTAACAGTCTTGCCGGGTTGAGGATCTCCTCGAGTTAGATGAGTTGATGATCCAAGAGACTGGGTCTGTTACACTATCTATGGATAGAGATATATATGTATATGTTGCCTACGGGCGTGATAATGGTGTTTATGAACTGAAGCAGTAACTCTGAATTCTGAATATCGTATTAAATACTTGATGGGCCCATAGGTGTCTAGGTTTTATGTATAACATAAATGTTGTTCTAATGTAATGAAATGTTAATATTACTTATATGATGAAACGGACTATTCACGGAATATTGTTTATTGAGTATGATCTTTACTAATTGTGTGTGTATCATTGATGTTGATTTATTAATACAAATGTGAAACATTGCATTGCACTAAAGCATAACATTAGCATGAATTGTCTTACTAAGCCCTTGGCTTAGCGCGATAGTGTTTAATCGCGCAGGTAATAGAGTTGAACCCGAGAGCTCTTCTAGACCGAGTGAGAGTAGACATTGAAGAGTTGATTTTGGGAACTTAAAGATCAGAGGAGATTTGCCAATCATGTATAACTCTTTTATATTTTGTAAAGATTTTGTTTATATTGTAAATATATATATGTAATGATAAATAAGTACTCAAATGTTTTCATATGTGTAAATATTTTATAACTTCCGCTGTGTACTACTTAAATGTATTAATATATCTATAATGTATATTGAGAAAGATGATGGTATTATATAAAAATGTTTTGAATATTGATGAAAAGCCGTAGCACTCCTATATTCGGTGCACATATGCTACATTGTGGTGTTGTAGTGTGTGTGTACTGAATGTGGGGGTGTTACAATTGTTTTGGTATCAGAGCCAGGTTTGAGATTCTCAACCTAGGTAAAATGTAAGAAAAAGACTATTTTGACTTTAAAAGTGGTTTTGAATAACATATATATTTGGGATTGGTAACCTCTGATCTTTAATAAGAAGTATTCTACTGTGTTTGCAGTGTTAGGTTGTGATGGATTCTCACTCACGTCAGTCGATTGAGGGTAGTGCCGAGAGTATTGCTCCTGCTGAGGGAGCTAGAGTTGATAGTGTTGAGGAGGCACCTGCTTCGGTGTCGGGTAGACCAGCTGGAGAGGAGGTTCCGCCAGCCTGGTTTAGACATATGATGGAAGTTATGAGGCAAGCACCAGTGCAACCAGTGCCACCACCCCCTCAGCCTGTGGTACCAGTAAGGCACTATGATAAACTAAGGAAGTATGGAGCGGAGGATTTCCTTGGTAATACTGATCCAGCTGTAGCAGAACAGTGGCTTGACAAAGTACAGAGGATTTTTATTCAGTTGCAAGCCACATCGGAGGAAAAGTTTGATTATGTAAGATCTTTGCTACAGAAGGATGCATACGACTGGTGGAGGACAGTGCCCCATTCTATGGATGATCCACCGACCTTGTCATATGCGGATTTTCTGAGAGAGTTTGAATTGAAGTATACTCCTAGGGAGTACAAAGACATGAAGAAGATGGAGTTCTTAAGCTTGAAGCAAGATAGCAAGACGGTAACTGAGTATGAGGTTGAGTTTATCCGATTGAGCCAGTATGCTGGGGGCATTATAGCTGATGAGATAGATAGATGCAGGAGATTTGAGGAGGGATTGAGGCCCTCTATCATGTGTCTAGTGGCTGGATCTAGATATCACGATTTCTCCCAGCTAGTGGCAGCAGCTCGGAGTGTGGAGCGAGCTCAAGTTATTGCAGCTGCTTCAGAGGAAGAGGTTAGGGTTAGGAGGCCCCAGTTTGAGGCAGGGTCTTCTTCTGTTAAGAGAGGTAAAGGAAGCTTTGTTCCTAGAGTTAGTAGGAGTCAGAGGTCAACTGGTAGGTCAGTGCAGTTCCAGAGGCAGAGATTTAGACATGCAGCTTCAGCGGCGAGTGCTCCAACCCCAGTGACTCAGAGATCCGCTCTACCTGTGTGTGCTCAGTGTGGTGGATCACATAGGGGTGCTTGTTGGAGGTACAGTGGGTCAGCTGTGTGCTTCAGATGTGGATCTCCTGAGCATTTTACTAGAGATTGTCCAGAGAGACAGGAGCGGATGTCAGTTGATACTGCAGCTTCTCGACCTAGTGTGAGGGGAGGTCGAGCAGGCAGAGGTAGCAGCCGGGGAGGCAGATCTGGGTTCAGTGTTAGAGGAGGTGCTACATCCAGGGAGAGTAGACCAGAGGAGGTTGGATCTTCCCAGAGGATGTATGTTATGCAGAGGCAGCCAGATGCTTCGGCAGTCATAGCTGGTACTTTTTCTTTATTTGATACTTCAGTACTTGCTTTGATTGATCCGGGTTCCACACATTCTTATATTAGTGCATCTATTTTGCCTGTGTCTGATATGCATGCTGAGTCCCTAGGATTTGATGTGTTGGTGACAAATCCGTTAGGGCATAGTGTGATTGTGAGTAAGGTGCACCGAGACAGTGCAGTGAGGGTGCAAGGTGAGGAGTTCCTTGGAGATTTGATTGAGATGCCATTTAAGGAATATGATGTGATCCTAGGTATGGATTGGCTATCTAGACATGGAGCTGTGGTAGACTGTAAAAGGAAAATTGTTTCTTTGAGAACTGCTGATGGTAGAGAGGTGATAGTATCTAATGAGCAGGAACAGCTAGCCTCCTTATTTGTTTCAGCTGTTGCAGCCAGGAGGTTGATTAGAAAGGGGTGTGAAGCTTATCTTGCTCATGTGATAGATACTAGAGTGAAGGGTTCTCCCATTGATAGTATTGCCACAGTTGCAGAGTTCCCAGATGTATTCCAGAGGAGTTGCCAGGATTGCCTCCTGAGAGAGAGGTGGAGTTTGGTATTGAATTGTTGCCTGGTACCACTCCTATCTCTATTACTCCTTATAGAATGGCACCAGCAGAATTGAGGGAATTGAAAGTACAATTACAGGAGTTGTTGGATAAAGGATTTATTCGCCCCAGTGTTTCTCCTTGGGGAGCTCCTGTGCTATTTGTGAAGAAGAAAGATGGTACTATGAGATTGTGCATCGATTATAGGCAATTGAACAAGGTGACTATTAAAAATAAATATCCTTTGCCTAGAATCGATGATCTCTTTGATCAATTGAAGGGTGCAGCTGTGTTTTCTAAAATTGATTTGAGATCTGGATACCATCAATTGAGAGTTAAAGCTGAAGACATTTCCAAGACCGCCTTTCGGACCAGGTATGGACATTATGAGTTTCTAGTTATGCCTTTTGGCTTGACGAATGCACCTGCAGCTTTTATGGATTTGATGAATAGGGTGTTCAGGCCCTATCTGGATCAGTTTGTAGTGGTCTTCATCGATGACATTCTGGTGTATTCGCGGAATGAAGAGGAACATGACAAGCATTTGCGGATTGTGTTGCAGATTTTGAGAGAGAAGCAGTTATTTGCTAAATTGTCGAAGTGTGAGTTCTGGTTGGATCAAGTCGCTTTTCTCGGACATATTGTCTCAGCTGAAGGCATTAGAGTTGATCCGAGTAAAGTTGAAGCCATTTTAAATTGGAGTCCACCCAAGTCTGTGACAGAGGTTAGAAGTTTTCTGGGTTTGGCAGGCTATTACCGGCGGTTTGTGAAAGGGTTTTCTTTGATAGCTACTCCACTCACCAGATTGCTTCGTAAGGGAGTGAGATTTGTGTGGACAGAGCAGTGTCAGGCTAGCTTTGAGCAGTTGAGAGATATGTTGACTCAAGCGCCTGTTCTTACTTTACCTGTTGAAAGCAAACCATATGTGATCTACAGTGATGCTTCACATAGTGGTTTGGGGTGTGTTCTGATGCAAGAAGGTAAGGTTATAGCTTATGCATCTTGACAGTTGAAACCACATGAGCTTAACTATCCGACCCATGATTTGGAGCTAGCAGCCATTGTGTTTGCATTGAAGATTTGGCGACACTATCTGTTTGGGGAGAAATGTTTTATCTACACTGATCACAAAAGTTTGAAATATTTGGGTGTTCAAAAAGAGCTCAATCTTCGGCAGAGGAGATGGTTGGAATTGAATAAAGACTATGACTGTTTGATTGATTATCATCCAGGTAAAGCAAATGTTGTTGCTGATGCCTTGAGTCGGAAGTCTTTAGCTGGTTTAACTGTTTACTCGCTCTCGTTGCTTGTTGAGTTGAGAGCTTTGCATGCCAGTTTTGTACCTTGTGATGATGGTGCATTGTTGGCACAGTTGCTTTTGAAACCAGTTTTGTTAGATCAGATAAAAGAGGCTCAGTTGATTGATATGAAGATTCAGAAGATTATTTCAGATTGCAAGAATGGGAAGACTAGAGATTTTATTGTGAAAGGTGATGGGAGTCTCTGGTTTAAGAACCGATTGTGTGTACCCGATGATGCTGTTTTGAAAAGAGTCATTTTAGAAGAAGCACATCAGTCAGTGTTTGCTATGCATCCGGGTAATACAAAGATGTATCATGATTTGAGACAACATTACTGGTGGATTGGTTTGAAGAGAGATATTGCAGATTTTGTGTCGAAATGTCTCACCTGTCAGAAGGTTAAAGCAGAGCATCAAGTTCCAACTGGATTACTACAACCATTATCAGTACCAGAATGGAAGTGGGATAGAGTGACGATGGATTTTGTGTCTGGGTTGCCATTGACACAAAAGAGGCATGATGCCATATGGGTAATTGTGGATAGATTGACTAAGACAGCTCATTTCCTTCCGGTTCGGATGGATTATTCTTTGGAAAGGTTAGCTGAGCTGTATATCCATGAGATTGTGAAGTTGCATGGGGTTCCAACTTCTTTAGTGTCTGATCGAGATCCCAGGTTTACTTCAAGATTTTGGAAGAGTTTGCATAGTGCTTTGGGTTCTCAATTACACTTCAGCACTGCTTTTCATCCACAGACGGATGGACAGTCAGAGAGGGTGATACAGATTATTGAAGATATGTTGAGAAGTTGTGTCATTGATTTCTCTAGAAGTTGGGATATATTTTTACCTCTTGTGGAGTTTGCTTACAACAGTCACCAATCTAGCATTGGTATGGCACCATTCGAAGCATTGTATGGCAGACGGTGTAGGACACCTCTTTGTTGGAATGAGCTTGGAGATAATAAGTTGATTGGTCCTGATTTGATTCAAGAAACTGAAGAGAAAGTAAAAGTGATACGAGGAAGGTTGAAAACAGCTTCAGACCGACAGAAGTCTTATGCAGATCTGAAAAGGAGAGACATAGAGTTTGATGTTGGGGATAAGGTATTTCTGAAAGTTTCTCCTTGGAAGAAGATTTTGAGGTTCGGTCGGAAAGGGAAATTGAGTCCTCGTTTCATTGGACCGTATGAAGTTTTGGAAAGAGTTGGGCCAGTTGCGTATCGACTTGCTTTGCCACCTGAGTTGGATCATATTCATAATGTATTTCATGTTTCTATGTTGAGGAGGTACAGATCGGATCATCTCATGTATTGCAAATTGAATCAATCGAAGTGAGCCCAGATTTGACTTTTCAAGAGGAACCATTTGCTATTTTGGCACATGATGTGAAAGAGCTGAGAAACAAGAGAGTGCCATTGGTGAAGGTTCTATGGAAGAATCATGCAAAAGAAGAAGCAACTTGGGAAAGTGAACAATCCATGCGAGAGCAATATCCTCAGTTGTTTCAGAGTTGATATCAGGTAATTTCGAGGACGAAATTTTCTTTTTAGAGGGGGAGAATTGTAATATCCTCATATATGCCCTAGAAGTCTTGGTTATGATGTTTTTATTGTTGTTGTTGTTATATTGGATTGTATATATATGATAATTGCAAGAGAAAAGAAATTGGGAAAGAAAATAGGGTTTAGAGAGAATGGTATATGTTGTGTATATGATGATATATATAACATATAAATGGGTCAAAGGAAGAGTCAAAGGAAAAGAGATATTTTTGTGTTGAGTGTGTAATTACTTAAATGGGCTTATATGAGACAAAAGGTGAGTTATATGGTTAAGGGTATTGAGGTAATTTACCTTTAGAAATCTCTTGGTGGAGATTAAAAGATGGAAAAGTGTTTGACTTGTGGCTATTTTGTTTTCTTTTCATTTTGGGTGCCGGTGATCGAAGGAGAGAAAGAGGAAGAGAAGTGTTCTTGATGCTAGAGTTCAATTGAAGAGGCAATCAAAGAGTTTGGTTAGAGATTTGTGAAATTTCATCATCTAAGGTAAGAAATCTCTTGTTTTTCCTTTGTAAATTTTGAAGTTATGTTTAAAGTGAAGTGTGATTTGTTGATGTAATGATTTGGTGTATTTGATATGTGTTTGCAAGTGTTAGAATTGATTTAAAGAAAAAAAAATTGGAATTGGTGTTGGTTTGGTTGTGATTATGGAAAAATAAGTGAAGATTGATAGTGGAAAATCAAGAGTAAAGTTTGAGTTAGGATTTTGAGATGGTTTGTGTTCAAATGTGTTGTTTAAGTGCTTATTGTGATGAATATGTGTTATGACATGAGTTATATCCATTTGAGTGAGTTTGTGTTGGGAATTATATGTTAAAATGCATTTGGAAGAGGGTTGGTTACATTTAGGGTTTATGCATGAGAGACACGTAATTTGGGGCGGTCGCTATTATTGAAGTGCGGTCGCGACTTAGGTCGGGCTTCTGGCCGCGAAACCTACTGTAATAATGTTTTATCTTTTGATTGTGAGGTGCGGTCGCGACTTAGGTCGGGCTTCTGGCCGCGAAACCTACTGTAATAAGGTTTTATCTTGTAATTGTATGGGGCGGTCGTATTCAGGTGAGGCGCGACCGCTAGAAAGGTTCTGTTCACCTTATTGGAAGCAATCTAATCCTACAACAAGATTTTCATATACATGTTAAAATAGATCATCCATTTGAGTTGTCAAGGATCAAAATAGATATCATTTGTCTAACATCATTGTTGAATCATGAAATGTGAGATGATATGGAATTGATAATGCATATGATATTACATGAATAAGGTTATGTATTGTGTATTGTGAGGCTTGTGAATGGTGATGTGTATTATGAATAATGTACTTTGAAATGTGATACTAATAATGCTATATACACAATATGAATTGAGATATGAAATGCTATAAAGCCATTGTGATTGGCTATGATGATATAATTGAATGATGTATGGCATGTTTGCCTAATTGATGAGAAAGATTGATAAAGAGTTTGAAATAAGTGTATGTTTAATATGATATTCAGTTCAGAGTTCTGGTTTTTTGGAGGCATGCCTATTTAATGAAAGTTAACAGTCATGCCGGGTTGAGGATCTCTTCAAATTGAGTTGAATTGAGGTCCAAGAGACTGGGTCTGTTACACTATGATAATTGATATTATGAAATATTAGATTTGTAACAGTCTTGCCGGGTTGAGGATCTCCTCGAGTTAGAGGAGTTGATGATCCAAGAGACTGGGTCTGTTACACTATCCATGGATAGAGATATATATGTATATGTTGCCTACGGGCGTGATAATGGTGTTTATGAACTGAAGCAGTAACTCTGAATTCTGAATATCGTATTAAATACTTGATGGGCCCATAGGTGTCTAGGTTTTATGTATAACATAAATGTTGTTCTAATGTAATGAAATGTTAATATTACTTATATGATGAAACGGACTATTCACGGAATATTGTTTATTGAGTATGATCTTTACTAATTGTGTGTGTATCATTGATGTTGATTTATTAATACAAATGTGAAACATTGCATTGCACTAAAGCATAACATTAGCATGAATTGTCTTACTAAGCCCTTGGCTTAGCGCGATAGTGTTTAATCGCGCAGGTAATAGAGTTGAACCCGAGAGCTCTTCTAGACCGAGTGAGAGTAGACATTGAAGAGTTGATTTTGGGAACTTAAAGATCAGAGGAGATTTGCCAATCATGTATAACTCTTTTATATTTTGTAAAGATTTTGTTTATATTGTAAATATATATATGTAATGATAAATAAGTACTCAAATGTTTTCATATGTGTAAATATTTTATAACTTCCGCTGTGTACTACTTAAATGTATTAATATATCTATAATGTATATTGAGAAAGATGATGGTATTATATAAAAATGTTTTGAATATTGATGAAAAGCCGTAGCACTCCTATATTCGGTGCACATATGCTACATTGTGGTGTTGTAGTGTGTGTGTACTGAATGTGGGGGTGTTACAGACCAACCCTTTTGACCAATGTATATGTTAGTTATACAACCATATAAACAACATATACACTTCTCTCTACACCCTCTTTTCTTCTCAAAACACAAATACCTATACATTCTTTTCCCAACTTCTTTTCTCTTGTAATTTAACACATATATTCAATCTAATATATAACAATAACATAATCAAAACTTTTAAGGTATACATGAGGATATTACAATTATCTCCCCCTTAAATAATTTCGTCCTCGAAATTATCTAGCATAATTGTAATCCATTCATAATACTATACCATCTTAACTTCCATATGAAGTTAATTATACGCTTAAGTCATTATATCATCAAATTATATAGCTTCAACTCTCCTCTTTAGAATCAACCACCTTCTTTAAATTCCATAACTCATCATTCTATATGTTTATACATCTTGTTATTTCCTTAATCAAACATTCAAAAGAACTCATTACATTTCTTGTTAATGTCTTTATATAAGAATCAGATCATTCTATAGTACACTTATACTCCATCTAATCTTTATATTTAATATATTTTGTTATTTCACTTCTGTATAATTACTCTCTTAACTTTAACATTAAAAATCATTGACTTATATCTGAACATTAATTATCCCTTCATTACAATCACTGTCTAAATAGACATTTATCACCCTCAATAGATAACAAAATCCTGATTTTTCATAAATGGAGTTATTTCTTTAGCATGCTTTTCACTTAACTTACATATTAATACATTATCTTTCAACTTATTTTATAAATAACCAATCTTTTTCTCTTCTTATCATGATTAACAACTACTATACTCCACTCATTCATGTCCAATCATACTTTAAAATTTACATCATATACATTATCATGTAAATACCTATTTTCTTAATACAACTATACACATTAAATTTTATTAATAATCCATAATCTTAGCCAAATCCAGATCAATTAATCTATCTGTCACAATATACCCACGTTCCAATTTTGTTCAATTTCAACCAACGATTAAGTAACCTAACTTATCATGAAATTTCACAATTTTCATATAAGTATAAATATAACTTAATTCCATAAGAGCAAACTTATATTCAATTTCTGCTCTCTTTCAATCTATTTTCAGTCAAATCATCATGATAACAAATCACTTCTAATATCTTTTAATATACACATAGTTTATTCTTTATTATCTTAGTATAATTTCCACCAATTCTCATAAAATGTTATATCATACTTAATATCTATAATTCATTCACTCAAACTTTGAGTTCATTCCCTTAAACCTCAAGGTACATACCATAAACATATTCAGTATAACTTTCATTCATATAATATAATTTCTCCCTTTTACTAACTCTTCACATTTCCTATCATTGGTATATTTATTTTGATTACCTTTTTGTCATATTATCCATAACTCAACACATTTCAAAATTTTTTTTTTCTTTTTTTTTCTTTTTTTTTTCACAGTTATAACCAAATTCTTAACATAAAAAAAATAATAAGGTACAACTTTAACCATCATAATTTTTAACTATACTACTCAAACAAAATTGTCAACCTCACCAAATCCGTATTACAATCATTATATCTAAGATCTAAATCCATGGATAACAAATTAACCGATCCAAAATACTGAACAAAACACATGACTTTAAGAGATTAATATTCAAACCTAGAACTTTCAATTCAATACTGTTCTTTTATAATTCTATTCTCAATCTTAACATTTTTAGTATAACAGAAGTTAACACATTCCAACTTCATTTCAACCAATTTGTATTCGCTTATATGATCCTTATCAACTTAACTCATGCTTTAACAATATTACTATATACATATTCAATCATATACAGTTCTTATACAATTTCTATTCATCACTTCATTTCTAATCCATCTACAATCTCTTATAATATAATTACATAGAACTTTTCATATGTGAATACTTTGAAACTCTAAATATAATATAATCATCAAGTTCAATACTCATTATAACAATTTCCACTGTCCAATATTACTCAAGTTCTTTCCATTCTCACTTCCATCACATAATCCATCTAGCTTTACACAGTTCAAGACCTAATCTCTCTTAGGTCCACTAATACATATAACATTGTTTTTCCATATCACTAATTCTATAATTATACCACATATATCTTCATAAGCCATCCTCATAATGTGATTCACAAATGTGTTTATATATCATAATTTCATTCATATTGGAAAACTCAATTCACATATCATATACATGTATACACTTAATTATATGCTCTTATAGTATTTTCCTTTTTCATACATTCAATACAAATTTAGTGTTTATCATTTTCTTTTAAACACTATCCTTCTCATTCTTCCAATATGATATAAAGTATTTATTCACACTACAAACATATATATATTCCGACTATAGTAACACTTCATATTCATCTCAGTCACATTCCCAACGTGACATCTCTTTCACTTTCGTCTTTAAAAATATTTAATACACTCCCATATTCATTCTTACCCTGTTCAGTAAAATGACTTAAAATAACTCATTTCTATTTACTTATCCACTTCCTTTATTATTTCAAAACAAATTCTCATACTATCAATCACATTACTCAATTCATAATACTTCCATATGCAATACTAGTCATTTCACTTAGCTCATGCATTGCATATACAGTTAACTATCAATATCCCAATAATCTTTATCAAATTCCACTAAAACTTTAACTTCTCAATTTACTACTTCGTTTAAGCTTCAATTTGCCAAACTCATCTTTTCTATCATCACTTTAAAAACATCTTACAAATATATATCACAAAGCAATATTAAAACATATAATTTCCATAATCATAAAGCTCACTTCAAAAATCTCAAATATCACATATTATCACCATTACCATGAGCTTTCACAATATCCAAGCATCTCACATTTCTAACATTGAATTTACCATGTTCGCATTAAAATAACAATATCAACTTATTTTCTTACTTAACCAATATCATCTCTTTTTCCTTTAAACAAAACCTTAATTTTATATACATATATCCCAACTTTAAATAATCACACTTTGTCTATACTAACTCATTCACTATTCCACCATTCTTTCCTCATTTTAGTAACATATCTTTCAATAATAACAATCCAGCAATATTTTCTCTGTCTAACAACCTCAACATAAACATTATTATAAAGAGGTTTAAAGTATAAAGGAAAGAATACATATTTTAATCTTGATTTTGATTGCTACTTATTTTCAACTTTATTCTCCTTTTTATTTCTTTATGTTTCAATTCACATTATGCCCTACATAATATTGCTCATAAATATCAACATTACATGTCATGTTGCACACAACATGACATTTTTCATATGCATCATTAATATACAAATATCACATTACATTTCACAATGCGTTTCTCATAATCAATTAGGCACTATGCCTCAATTATAATTCATTTCCAACATCATTGTCAACAATCATAATTTCTTATCACATCAAAATAGTATACACATATATCATCAACTATATTGAACATCTCATATAACACAAATATTCTACAATTTATATTATGCCACATCCGAGACCAACCTAGATGTCAATGCATATGCACGTATTACAAATTTCATTTCAAAACTTTTCCTTTTTATTTCTATTTAAACTATTCAAAAATTTTTTTTTTATTTTAATCTCACTTAGGCCGAGAATCTCGAACCTAAGCTCTGATACCAAAACAATTGTAACACCCCGATACCCTATATAAGTACTATGCGTATACCTAGTATACATACAGTAAATATATAAAGTATAAGGATGTCACTTTTCGTTACCTTTTAAAAACCTGTAACAGAGTTCAAACCATAATACATTAATTTAAATAACATTTACAAAATCATTATCTTTATTAAAACTTCATTTATACATATAAATACTCTCTCGTCAGAAATACATCATAATTAAAATTTATACATGTATGCATTACCCTCTAGTTGGTCTCGACAAACTTTACTCTTCTTGTGGCATAACAAAAGACTTCATATCTTCCATCTATATACCTGCGCGAATAAACACCCGTGCTAAGCCCGAGAGCTTAGTAGTCCAAATATAAAATATAAACATATAGTATAGAAGTATTGATATATAATGATACATCGATTCAATATATAATTAGTTCTTATCATATCTTCTTTTCTTTTTAATTTTATCTTTAATATATCCTAGCTAATTTCATATATGATGTATATATATACATAATATTATCACCAACCCCAATGCATCACCAATACTCAAAACCAATATATTAATACCCCTACATTATATATATACCACACCAACCATTATTGCAATACACACTTTACATATCATACCAATTATTATTGCAATACACACATTACATATCATACACTCATTATTGCAATACACAATTTACATATCATATAAATCATAAATCATATTTCCAATAAAGACAACCTTTATCATCAACCACAATTCATTTACATATTACACTTAATAACATTATATTATTCACAATTCACCAAGCATAATTCATTATTAATACTCACAATCAATATTTCAATACTTGCATTTCACATTGACAATAAAGACAGACTCGGGCCCAAAACACTAATATGTTATTCAAAGTTCAGAGTTACTGCTTTGGTTCATAGTCACAATCATCACGCCCGTAGGCAATGTATATACATGTATCTCTATCCATGGATAGTGTAACAGACCCAGTCTCTTGGACCATCAACTCAACACATATGAGGAGATCCTCAACCCGGCAAGACTGTTACAAATCATATATCTCATATTCACAATTCTCATAGTGTAACAGACCCAGTCTCTTGGACCATCAACTCAACACATATGAGGAGATCCTCAACCCGGCAAGACTGTTACCTTTCATCATTTCTTAGGCATGCCACCCAAATCCAGAACTCTGAAACTGAATAACATATTAAACAAACAATTCATTTATTATTTCATTATCAATCTCATCATCAATTAGGCCAACATGCCTTATCTCTTTCAATTGAATTATCATAGCCAATCACAATGGCTTCATATCATATCATATCTCAATCCATATGATACATATAGCATCATTGATATCACATTTCAAAGTATATTATTCATATAATACATTGCCATACACAAGATTCACAATGCATATAACATAACATTTTCTCACTTCTCAAAACACATTAACATCATTCATTACTAGAGCATTTATCATAACAAATTGCACATACCTTAAGAATGATCCTCATTTCTTCCTACCTTTCCCATTTCATATTTCATCCTTTATATATATTCTTCATTTACATTCACAATATAATAGCTTATTTAACACTTTCATCCCAATGTGTTAATGTTCAAAGACATATAAGGATATACAATCAAATAGGGTTTATGCTTACCTTGTTAATGATCTTCACATCCTTCACATCATTCAATCATCACCTTAGTCCAATTATGTTAACAATATAATAGATCACTTAACACATTTGCAAACAAATGTGTTAAGCCTCAAATTATGTAATTAAATACAATCATATGTATTGGTACTTACCTCAAGAACTAGTCACATCAATCTATACATTTCTTTTCTTTCCAAGAATTCTCCACATTTAGGTTAATGCAACCCAATCTCTTCAAAACCTTTGAGGGACATGGGCAGCACCACTTGAGGGACACGGTTAGGGCAATTCAACCTCTTCACAATCTAATCCAAAAGGAATATTAGCAAAATGACCATATGAATAGTACATTCTGGTTTAAGACTCCATTTTATCCTTATTTTGAAAAATTGTATAAAATAATCTACTTGACTAAAAATTCTAAAATTTTTAATGAATTTAGTATTGTATCTTAAAATCATTCCTTTAAAATTTCAGATCAAACTGAACACAAAATCTTGGTCAAATAGTTCACCTAACCAGACTACCCCAATTGCCCTGCATCCTGGCAGCAGTTCTGAACTTTGTGAATTCCATAAATCAAATTCAATCAACGTGGTTCCAAATTATTTTTCTCAAATACTAGATCACTAAGAAACAACATATCCAAAATTCAATTGGATATGATTTTTCTACATTTTATTAAAAATCCCGAAATATAGCTATCTCAGTTAAGGTACCTGCTGGAACAGGTCTAATAAAAATAATCTTTCTAAACTCATAACCATTCCAAAATCGAATCAACATATTTTTCAGTCATTCTAGACTCATAGAGGCACAACATATCAAAAATTCACTTCAAGAACATTTTCTATAATTAATTAAAAATCATACAAGTCACAGCCTTTACTAATTGTAAAACAGAAAAAAAATTCACTAAACACAACTCTTACTCTTCCATCACCAACACCAACCTAGCTTCTTATCTTTAATTCCATTTCAACACTTTTACACACACCATACACAAACACACTCCATCAAACTCAAACAAAATTCCAAATAGAACAAGAGAAATCAAGAGAAAACTTACCTTAAATGAAGAAATTCCACAAATCTCTAACCAAAACCCTTGATTCCTTCTTCAATTTGATTATAGAACTTCAAACACCTCCCTAGCTCTTTCTCTTCTTCAATGGCCGGCCTCTTCAAGAAAGAAAGAAGAAAATACCAACAAGTCAACCACTTTTCTTCTTTTAATCTCCACCATGCAACTTAACCAAAGAAAATTACCTCCATGCCCTTCATCCATTTAATTAATCTTTTGTCTCATATATACCCATATATATAATTTCACATGCCACAAATAAATATCATCTTGTATTGACCAACCCTTTTGACCAATGTATATGTTAGTTATACAACCATATAAACAACATATACACTTCTCTCTACACCCTCTTTTCTTCTCAAAACACAAATACCTATACATTCTTTTCCCAACTTCTTTTCTCTTGTAATTTAACACATATATTCAATCCAATATATAACAATAACATAATCAAAACTTTTAAGGTATACATGAGGATATTACAGTGTGTTCCTGAAGATGCAAGATTGAGAAAGATAATTTTGGAGGAAGCACATCTGTCAATTTTTGCTATGCACCCTAAGAGTACCAAGATGTATCATAATTTGAAACAACACTATTGGTGGTAAGGTATGAAGAGGGACATAGTGGAGTTTGTATCTAAATGTCTCACTTATCAGAGAGTGAAAGTTGAACACCAGGTTCCAGCAGGGTTGCTTCAACCTTTAATAGTACCAGAATGGAAATGGGAGCATGTAACGATGGATTTTGTGACTGGTTTGCCATTGACTTAGAGGAAGCATGATGCCATCTAGGTGATTGTTGATCGGTTGATGAAGATAGCTCATTTTCTTCCAGTTGGAATGAACTATTCTTTGGAGAAGTTGGCTGAGCTGTATATCAGTAAGATAGTGAAGTTGCAAGGAATCCCAATTTCTTTGGTATCTGATCGAGATCCCGGTTCACTTCAAGGTTTTGGAAGAGTTTGCATGGTGCTTTGGGTTCTTGATTGCATTTTAGTACTGCTTTCCATCCTCAGACAGATGGGCAGTCAGAGAGAGTGATACAGATTTTAGAGGATATGTTGAGAAGTTGTGTCATTGATTTCTCTGGAAGTTTGGACAGATTTTTGCCATTGATGGAATTTGCTTACAATAATAGTCATTAGTTCAGTATTGGAATGGCACCTTATGAGATATTGTATGGTAGAAGATGCAGGATGCCTCTATTTTGGAATGAAGTTGGAGAAGGTAAATTGGTTGGTCCCGATTTGATTAAAGAAACATAAGAGAAAGTAAAGATAATTCGGGATCGGTTGAAAGCAGCTTCAGTCCGATAGAAATCTTATTCAAATTTGAAGAGGAGAGATATAGAGTTTTGTGTTGGAGATAAAGTATTTTTGAAAGTGTCTCCTTGGAAGAGAATTTTGAGATTTGGCTGCATAGGGAAGTTGAGTCCTCATTTTATTGGACCTTATGAGGTATTGGAGAGAGTTGGACCAGTTGCTTATCAACTTGCTTTGTCGCCTGAATTGGATAGAATTCACAATGTCTTCCATGTTTCTATGCTATGAAAGTACATATCAGACCTATCTCACATTTTGTCAGTTGAATCTATTGAGGTGAGTCTAGATCTAACTTATGGAGAAGAACCAGTTGCTATTTTGGCACATGAATTGAAAGAGTTGAGAAATAAGAAAGTGCCACTTGTGAAGGTTCTTTGGAAGAATCATGCTAAGGAAGAGACAACTTGGGAGAGTGAGCAAATGATGCAAGATCAGAATCCTCAATTGTTTCAGACTTGAGTTCAGGTAATTTCAAGGATGAGATTTATTTATAGAGGGGGAGAATTGTAATATCCCAAACTATACCCTAAAATTTTTGGAAATGTTAGTGGTTGGAATTGAATTAAATGATTTTAAAGTGTGTATAAATGATTAAGAGGAAAGAGAAGTGTGTATATGTTGTATATATAGAGATATATATACATCATATACAAGTCAACTTTTATTTAATGGTCAAAGGAGATATTTTGGTTATTTTTTTAAAATGGAATTAAATTAGTGGAAGATGATATTTTGTTTAGTTAATATATTATATTATTATAATATTTAATTGCTTGGTGGATATTAAAAGATAATTGTGTGGTTTAAGAGGTGAGAGTTGTTTGACTTTCCTATCATCTTCTTCTTTCTTCTTGTGCTTAGCTGGCCACCACCATTAACAAGAAGGAAAGGGATTTTTGTTGCTTCCTAACTCAAGATTTGAAGGTGTTTCAAGAGATCAAGTTGGAGTTTGAAGGGTTTTCATCACTTTTGGTAAGTTTCCAACTTGATTCTTTAGTTTTCTTTTGAGTTTGTGAATTGAGTTTGGTGAATGGTTGTTCTTGATATGTGTATGGTTAATTTTGATGTGTTTGAGATTGTGTTGTCTATTTGATTTTGATTTTGGGGTTGGTTTGGAGGAAAGGTTAAATTTGGTGAAGGAAAGCAAGAGTTTTGGATTGTGTATGGGTTGAGTTGTGATTGTGTTTGATGCTTGTTTTGAGTTATTTTGATGTTTATGCAAGTTTAGTATGATTTATTGATGGTTTTGGTTAAGTTTGTTTAGAGTGGAAAAGGATTAAGTATGATGTTTGCTGGATGTGGTGTTGTTGGTGTAGGAATCAGGATTTTTGGCTTGACACGCCCATGAGCACGGCCAAGTCTTTGGGCGTGTCAATGGTTTTGTTTTCTGGATGGGTGACATGACCAGTGACACGCCCATGTCACTGAGCGTGTCACAGCTTCTATGTTGTAGTAGCATTGACACAGCCAGTGACACACCCATGTCACTGAGCATGTCAAAGCTTCTGTGTTGTGAGTTTAGGGCACGATCAGGGACACGCTCGTGTTGTTGAGCGTGTTGTGTAGAGTTTGTCCTAGTTGGTTCTTATCCTTATTATCTTATGTGTATCATTAAGTGAGTGTGTATAATCACTTTTGGATTAGGTTTTAAAGAGATTGAGTTGCCTTAATCCAAGTGTTGAAGGATCTTGGAAGAGGAGTTTAGAATTGGTGTGAGTTGCTCTTAGAGGTAAGTACAAACCTTACATGATTGCATACATTTACCTGACTTTGGGACTTAACACATTTGGTTGTAAATTTGTTAAGTAATCTATTACATTGTTGATACAATTGATTAATGCTATGATTTTCATAATGTAAAAGATAAAATGATCACTCAAAATGTATGCACAATGCAATTAGTTATGTATACCCTAATGATGAGATGTGAAGCCATTATTGTTGGCTATAATGATGCAAATGAAATAATTGGGGCATGGTTGGCTAGATGATTATGAGAAAATGAGAATGGAATTGATAATGAAATAATAAAAGAATTGTGTGCCTAATATGTTATTCAATTTTTAGAATTTTGTTATTGGTGGCATGCCTAAAAGTAACAATCCCTTGAAGTTGGGTTGGACTTGGTCCTTAAAGCCAAGTTGAGTTGATGCTTAGCTCCCCTTGAAGCTTGGTTGGGCCTAGTCCTTGAAGCCTAGTTGGGATGTTACATATGAGATGTTTTCTCATTGTGATAATGATTTGCCTACGGGCTTGATAAATGTGATTATTGGACCAAAACATTAACTCTAGAATTTGAATGGCATATTAGTTTCTTTTGGGCCCATGCTTGTCTTTGCTTAAATGTGAATCATGAATGATGAAATAATTGAATAATATAATGAAATGAAATGTTAAAAAATATGATATTCTTGTGTATTGTTTCTAATTCTTAAAATTATGACATTGGCATTACATTGAAGCATATTGTTATTGTGGTTTGTACCACTAAGCATATGGCTTAGCGCAATTGTGGTTTATCGCGCAGGAGACAGGGTTGATCTGGTTGAACCAGAGAGTTCAGCTAGACCGAGTCGAGTCTAGGCTTGTGATCCCTTGTGAAGTGTTGATTTTTGGGACTTCAAGATCAGAGACAAACTGCCAAGCATGTATAAACTTTATATTTTTTTTAAATATTGTTTTTGTTGTATATATATGTATATTCTGCTACTTATTAAATAAATATTTTGGATAAACTTTGGGTGTAATGAAAATATATGTTTATGTATTTTAACAAGGAATGTTTTATCTATTACTATTTAAAATAAGGATTTGATGTTAAAGTTTAAATATTGGTTTGCTTCAAATAGACTGTGGCATTCTTGTATCCGGTACACGTATATTACATATGTGGGTGTAAGTGATGTCCGTATATTGGGTATAGGGGTGTTACAGAGCAAGGAGCAAGGCAGAAGTGGGCACACCTAAGGGACATGGCCAAGCCACTGGCCGTGTCCGACCTTAAGATCAAAGCAAAAGTGACATGGCCACAAGCTTGGCCGTGTCGGTTTAAAAGAAAATGAAGCAAAGTGAAAGAAACAAGGAAGGCAGCAAAGAACACGGCCAGCTAGCTTGGACATGTCCCATGAAAATTGAGGGACACAGCCACTAGCTTTGCCATGTCACCTCACAAAAAGAAAGAAAGAATGAGAGGCAGTGATGGACTCGGCCAGCTAGCTTGGCCGTGTCCCAAAGAAAAATGAAAGACACGGCCAAGCCACTCATGGCTTGGCTGTGTCACCTATGGAAACATTGACTTCTTTTGCATGAGGTGTGGACAAAGTGAGGGACAAACATCTAGCTTTTGCCAAAAGAAATATTAAAGAAAAGAAAAGCTTGCTTAATTGATGGAAAGAAAATTTTAATAGAGAGAATGTGGGAGACAAATGATGGTGGTGTGAGTTGGAAGGATGGGTTTGAACTTTGAATGGAATTAAAAAGAGAAGGAAAGGGAAGAAAGACGGAGACGTTTTTGGGCAAGGAGAGAGTGACACTGTCCTTTACTCTTCATCTTTATCCTCCATTTCCATCCACTCCATCTTCTCCATCTTCCATTGACAAGCTTCAATTTGGTTCTTTGGGATAAATTGGGTTAAACAAGCTCTTGAAGGTTGAAGAAAGCTTCATTGAAGGATTGGTGACTTGAGAAAGCTCCATTCCAAGATTTGGTGACTTGAGAAAGCTCCATTCCATATTGCAAAAGGGAATCAACAATTGAAGAGGGCTTGAGTTCTTCATCATACATCAAGGTGGAGCTAGGAGGAAGACTAGTAATCCTACTCTTGGCATCTTCACAAGGGTTTTTTCTATTCTCTCTTTTAATTCATTTCTATATTATTGTTGTTGTATTAAGAGAATTGATATTTCAATGTACAATAGTGATTTGATGAATATTGAGATGAATGTTTGTTTTAAATTGATGATGTTGAGCTAAATACCCATGCCTAGGGTTTATAGTATATTTGATTGAATGCCTTGATTTGATATTTCCATTGATGTAACTTGTTTATGGTTTATTATATTGGCTTGAATGTTAGGTTGATAGATTAGCTACCTATTAATCTTTGAATATTTCATGACGGACCGAGAGGTGAAATCCGATATCGAAACTATATAATCAACCACCCTATGAATGAATTAGAAATATAAGTTCTAGGGTTTTATTAATTTGGTAATGTAAAGTAATTGGTTATTGTTAATTCATGAATGTGAAAACTAATGAATTAGTAATTGACTAATTAACCTTAAGGAACAAATTAATTTACAAGGCTATATTAATGGATAATTTGAGAATTGAGCTTTGATTTAATGGAACTATAGCCCTAGGCACCTTTCCGAGAATTGAATTGATCTTGTACAACCATCACATTCATTAACTCTTACGCACGTTACTTATAGGTTTAAATTATTCTTGCACCATTCCAAACAACAAACTCTTGCTTTTAAATTACTTGTCAATCAAGCTATTACGAACTACACCTTCCTTATGAGATGACCTTGGGGCGATCATCTTTGCTATAATTACCTCGTATACTTGTGAGTGACGCTTTGTAATAGTACTTAATTCGAGCGTAAGAAGTTTTTGGCACAGTTGCCGGGGAGGGTTGTTTAAGTAGTGATTGTTTGATTTTTTTTATTTAATTGTTTATTTGTTTTCTTTGAATTACTAAGTGTTTTTTTTGTAAAATAATAATAAGTTGATTTTTTTTGTTTTACTTAATTGTTTGTTTATTTTGTTTGATTTTCTTTTAATTTAATTGTTTGTTTGTTTTCTTTAAATTGCTAAGTGCATTTTGTAAAGATGCAGTTTTTAAGGCACGGGGGAGTTTATGATAGGAATAATAATTCCGACGTGGCATAGCAATTAGCAGAATTAACGAATCAACTTAAGATGCTAAATGCAAGAGGAAGAGTACCAATGCCACGTCAATAGATACGTGCAGCATGTGGCGATGCACATGCAGGACATAGTGCAAATATGTGTTCATTTGGTTTTAGACGACACCAAGAATTGCAAAAGGAAGAATATGCCTATGAAAGTTTTCAGCAAATGGGTGAAATAGACCCATTTTCCAGTCCTTATAATTCAAGCTAGGGAAGCCACCCAAATTTTTCTTGCGAAAATCAACAGTACATTCCGCCTCAAAATGTTTTTCAACCTTACCAAAGAGGTCCTTACTTTCAAGGACAATTTTCAAACCAAGATTACCTTAAGACACCCACATTTGAAGATAGTTTGAATGCCTTCATTCAAACTAGCACACAAAATAAAGAGCAACTTAAGGAACCCACATTCAAATTAGCGCACAAAATCAAGATCAATTCAAGAAATCCACAGTGGAAGATGATTTGAATGCTTACCTTCAAATTAGCATACAAAATCAGGAAGGGAGCAATGAGAGGTTTGATTCTTTGGAAGAATCATTGAAGAGGAATTGGCACATCAACTCCAAGCACATCAATAGGAGGAATTTCCTAGCCAATTGGAGCAAGTCAAGGTAATCACAAATTTGAGGAGTGAACAGGTGATATATAACAAATTTTGTGATTCCTTTGATGCAGGTACTAATTAAGAAGAAAATGGCGAGGAGATACAATCCAACATAGAGGAGTTAATTCAATCAAAGGAGGAGGAGAATTTGCAAGCATTAACTTCGACAAAATTGCATGAACCTCCAAATTCTTATATGCCACCAATTCCATTCCCAAGTAGGCTGAAGGAGGAGAAACGAGGTATGCAAATTCCTGAAATCTGTGACATGCACTCCAAAGGAGATAGTGAAAATAAGCTTGAGATAGGTATGACCTTAGAAGAAGAGCATGAAATGCCCAATTTAGAAATTGAGGAGTGCAAGTCAATTTTAGAAATTGAGTTTGCTGAGAGGGGACTTGACATTGTTAAAGTGGATGAAGGAGTGATTCAACCAAACTTGGTTGAATTTCAATAGACCCCAAAAATCAACTCTTGTACTCTTGGTGGTGAAGAAGAGCAAAAAACGATAAAACCATGGTGCACAACGAAAATGGGTTTTACAAAGTTCCTATAGCACTGGAAGATTACCCCATGATGACCTTCATTTGTTCCTTTGGGACCATTACTTTTCAAATAACGTTATTTAGGCATCGAACTACATCGGGTATCTTTTGGAGTTTTATGTTATCCATCCCTGCAAGCATGAGTGACAATTGCATCAAGGATGGAAGGAGCCCTACATATCGCATATGGGAATGATGGAAATCAGGTTTCATCTAAACTCTCTTTAGTTTATTGTAACACCCCTATACTCTATATAAGTACTATACTTATACCTTATAATCATACAGTACGTATATAAAGTATAAGGATGTCACTTTTCATTACAGTTTAAAAACAATAATACATTCTATTTAAAGAACATTTACAAAATCATTATACTTTTGATGATATTACATATATATAAATTACCTTGTCTTTTCCAAAATTTACTTATGTATATTTACATTTTTATCAAAATACAACATAATAAAATTGTACATGTATGCACCACCTTCTATTTGGTCTCGAAATACTCTTACCCTTCTCGTGGCATAACGTTTTGACTCCCGGATCAATCATCTACTCACTTGCAAGATTTACACAACCGCGCTAAGCTCGAAAGCTTAGTAGTACAAATAAATATTATAAACATACATTACAGAAAATCATACTCATATATTAACTTCATGTATCATCATTTTCTTATCATGTTTTCCATTTTCAATGCACTTTTCATATATTTACACTAATCTCATAATTTATGTACATATACACATATATCATTAAAACAAACCACAATTCAATGGCTTATTAGAACATTCATGAAATAACACTCACAATGTCCACATCCATATACATATTCCACATCATATTGTATTTTCACAATCTCATTTTCAATATCAAGACTTAGCTCTGCTTAAGTCTTTCAACAATTCATTTCTCATCATTCAGCATAGTTTCTCAAGCCACATTCCTTTTTAGTAATTTGCTTATGTATTGTGAAAATCTCATTCCATGATCATCATCATATATCTCATAACATTATATCTTATTCCATAATTCACATTAAAGCAAAGACACGCATGGGCCCAAAAGAAACTAATATGCCATTCAACTTCCAGAGTTACTGTTTTGGTCTAATAATCACATTTATCAAGCCCGTAGGTGAATCATTATCACAATGAGAAACATCTCTTATGTAACATCCCAACTAGGCTTCAAGGACTAGGCCCAACCAAGCTTCAAGGGGAGTTAAGCATGCTAAACTTCAACCCAACTTGGCTTCAAGGAACAAGCCCAACCCAGCTTCAAGGTATTGTTACTTTTAGACATGCCACCAATAACAAAACTCTGAAAAATGAATAACATATTAGGCACACAATTCTTTTATTAATTTTTTTTCAATTCCATTCTCATTTTCTCATAATCATCTAGGCAACCATACCTCAATTATTTCATTTGCATCATTATAGCCAACAATGATGGCTTCACATCTCATCATTAGGGTATACATAACCAATTGCATTGTACATACATTTTGAATGATCATTATATCTTTCACATTATGCACATCATAGCATCATTCTCAAGCATCAACAATATAATAAATAACTTAAAACATTTTCCAACCAAATGTGTTAAGTCCCAAAGTCATGCAAATATGTACAATCATGTAATGTTTGTACTTACCTCTAAGAGTAACTCACACCAATTCCAAACTCCTCTTCCAAGAATCCTTTAACATTTGGATTAGGGCAACTCAAATCTCTTCAAAACCTAATTCAAAGGTGATTATAGACATTCACTTAGTGATACACATAAGAAAATAAGAATAAAACTAACTAGAGCAAACTCTACACATGACACGCTCACTAACAAGGGCGTGTCCCTGATTGTGCCCTAAACCAACAACACAGAAGCTTTGACACGCTCAATAACATGGGCGTGCCACTAGACATGTCATTCATTCTGCCTCACAATAACATTGACATGCCCAACAACATGGGCGTGTTCATGGCCATGTCAATTACTTTATCTCTCAGTAGCTGTGACACGTTCAATGACATGGCCGTGTTAATGGTCGTGCCACCATCGTTAAACTCCCCACCGTTGACACGCCCAACGACATGGCCGTGTCACTGGCTGTGTTAGGTAAAAATTACGCATTTTGAACTCTCATCCATATAAACACAATCACTCCAAAATCCATACTACAACACCCTTAATCAACATCTTAGGTTTTTTTTTAATAAAGGTGGACGGCACCACCGCAAACTTTATTAATTAAAAAATTATGGAAAACCCATACAAATAGTTCATACACTACCCTTACAGCAAATGGGCAGAAAAAACATTGAAGAAAAATAAACCTATTGATATCTAATATATGGAAGGCCTACACAGTCAGTTAAAACAATCCCTTTAATGTAATTAGGAAGAGAACTAAAAGACTCAAAAACTCTAGAAACACTATTAATTCGACTATAGTAAGCAAGATAATGCGAAGCTTGATTGCCTTCACGGAAAATGTGCAGAAATGAAACCTCATTTGAAATATCCAGAAGCCTAGACCTTTATTGTTGAGAGAAGAAAGAAACAACATTAATCGCATCCAACTCAACTTGGACACGTTGATAACCCAAAGCAAGGCACCAACGCAAGCCAACTGTTACTGCTTGAATTTCTGCTTCCAAAGAACTGCACGCCTGTAAAAGAAAAGCATTAGCAGCAATAAAATGGCCATTATCATCCCTTAAAATCGAGCCACCCGAAGATTTTGACATGGTGAAGGAAGCATCAATATTTAATTTATATTAACCCGCCGGTGGTTTGGACCAACGAATAAGCTTTACTGCAACCTTCCTAACTCCAAAATTGCTTGGCAGGTGTTCCGAGAAAGGCTCTAATGGAGATGCAAATTTGTCCTGTGAATGAGCAACTCCCCAATTAAGCAAAAACTTTGATATTTGCAATTCAATAAATTGAGAAGAGACCTTTTCATTTCCCCAAACCGACTTGCAGTAGCCACACCAGATTAAAAAAATTATGATTTGAGGAACTAATTTGCAAAGAACCCCTCTAGTGGATCTTCTCTTAGTTAACAACCACCACAACAAAAGCTCTTGCCTCAATGTCGAAGGGTGATGACTAACAAAGGGAAGCAAGTGAGCAGAATAATAGCGCCATATGTTAAGAATAATCGGACAAGAGAAGAAAATATGATCCAGAGAGCCCGATGCATGTAAATAGAAAGAGCAAATAGAAACAAGTTGAACACCCATAGCCTGCAGTCTGTGTGGGAGAGGGAGACCATCATTCAAAAGTTTCCAAGTGAAAACCGACAATTTAACCGGAATAGCCGCATCCCATATAGACTGACGAGAGAGCATGGAACTTCATTTTGTCCTAACCAATTCATGAGTTGAAGATAGACTGAAAGCTCCCGAAGCATTCCCTTTCCATACAACAGATTCGCCATCTTTGAACAAAACATCAGAATGAATATCATAAGTACGACAAATACGCTTCCATGTACAAGTATCCGACTAAACAAATGTCATCAACCCTTTCCTATGATACTTCTTAAACATATAAGCAGCCCAAAGAGAGTTACCAGAGAGATACAACCATAGTAACTTTATAGAAAAAGTATCTTGAATAGCAGGAAGAGAATGTATACCTAAACCCCCTTCCGAGGTAGGAAACTGCATCTCTGAATACCGAATCCAATGATGCTTAGGCAAAGAAAGATCTTGACTCCATAAAAATTGAGCACAACGACGTTCAATGGCCGTAATCACAGATTTAGGTAATATCATAGCACCCATGACATGTATAGGAATAGCACTTAAAACATGTTTAATAAGAACCAATCTACCACCAGGAGTCAAAAGTTTCTTCATCCAACCAAACAAATTAGCATCAATTTTTTTTCATGAGATCTTTATAGTAAACAGCTCTATTGACACCTTGATAAATCGGTGCTCCAAGGTAAGTGAAAGGCAGAGAACAACATTTGATGGAAAGAAGATCTTTTAACTTTTTAATTGAAGTCAGCGTAGCTTTTTTGGAGCAATAGAAGGCACTCTTCTCAAAATTGATAAGCTGACCCGAAGCAGCTTGATAAGCAAGCAAAAATTTTCTGAAATGCTTAATGGACTTGACATCACCATTAATGAAGACAAGCAAATCATCTGCAAAAGCCAAATGAGAAAAAACAGGACAATTCCTGTTGAGTTTATAAGCAGCAATAGAATTCTGATGAATAAGAGAATTAAGACCACGAGAAAAAACTTCAGAAGCAAGGATGAACAAAAATGGCGATAGAGGATCTCCCTGCTTAACACCCCTCTTAGGTTTAAAAAAGCCATAGCTTACTCCATTAATCAAAATAGAAAGGTGAGTTGCAGATAAATTAGCCATGATTAACTGAATAATTCTGGAGGAGAAACCAAACCTCTAAAGAACATACTGCAAGAACTCCCAGGAGACCATGTCAAAAGCTTTCGCCATATCTAATTTGATGGCCAAATTATGCCCTCTCGTCTTTTTGTCGATATCATGAATCACTTCATTGGCAAGCATGATTTGAGCATGAAATTGATCTTCCTTTTAAAAAGCCAACCTATTCTGGAGAAATGAGTTTATCCATAAGAGGAGCCATACGATTAGCCAAAATGTGAGTACAAACCTTGCTAATGAAAGTGGCTAAACATATAGGCCGAAATTGTGTAAAATTAACAGGCCGGTCAACCTTGGGAATGAGAATAATCTGAGCAGAGCTAAAAGCTCGAGGAATAGGGAGCCTAAGGAAGAACTCTTTGATGGCACTACAGACATCCCAGCTGACAATGTCCCAACAACTGCAAAAAAAGAACCCATCAAAACCATCAGGGCCTGGAGTGCTAATAGGATTTAATTGCCAAACTGCAACCTTAATTTCAGAATCATCAGGAACAAGCTCCAGTAAAATATTATCCTTAGCCGAAACAACTGAAGGAATATAATCTAAAAGCTGAGCCGAACAATCAACATGAGAATCAAAGTCTTTATCAAATAAAGATTGAAAATAAGAAACAGCTTCTGAACCCATAACATCTTGATCCGTTATCACAGAATCATCACTAGTTTTGATAGAAACAATACGCTGGATCTTCCATCAACATCTTAGGTTATATTCATAAATCACCTATCAATTCAACACTTATATAACTTCAACATATCATAATAATAATCATTATATACATCATCCATGTATCAATTACTCAATTCCCCAACTCATTTATGCTAAACCCTTACTAAACAATTTCAACAACTCATCATCATCCTCACAAATAACCATATTATCATCATCTAGATACCAATTCAACATATATATATACTTCAATCTTTCATTGTCATCGTCTTCACACACTAACCATATCAAATATAAACTCAATCTATAGAAATCAACACAAGGAAAAGAACAATTACTTGAATTCTTTGCCAATTCTTCAATATCCACCTTCAATTCTCTTAAAGCCCTTATGAATTTGATGTGTATGTGAACAAAATCCTCTTCTCTCTCTCTCTCTCTCTCTGTCTCCCACGTTCAAGAAGAAGAAGAAGAAGAAAGAAAGAAAGAAAAAAAGAGAAAGCTCTCTTGTCGAACTCTCATCCTTATCTTATATATATATATATATATAATTAAATACCCCTAAAAATTCTCCACCACAAATATTGATCCATCCTTTGACTTTCTTTTCTTCCTTTTCTCTTGTCATCATTATCATTATTATTATTAATTAATTAATTAATTAATTACAATTTACTTTTCCTACACTAATATATACATCATGTATATGTGATGTATATGTTGATATATGTATATGTCTTATATATTGTATTTATATTTCCCATATTTTTCAAATACAATATATACATATCATCCTTCATATACATCTATCTCTTATAATATTTTCTTTACATACTTCACCAACATATTCTCTCACAACTACTATTCCAAAGTGCATCAAAAATCGGGGTATTACAATTCTCTCCCCCTTAAATAATTTCATCCTCAAAATTTTTCAGTACGGCAACAATCCATTCTTAACAAAATACCATCTTAATTTTCATATGAAGTTAATCATACTCTTAAGTTATTATTTCATCAAATCACATAACCTCTACTCTCCCCCTTAGAGTCAATCATCTTCTTCCAATTTCATAACTTATCATTATATATATCTATATATATTATTACTTTCTCAACAAAGCAATCAAGATAAATCATTACATTCCCAATTAATGTATCTTTATACAAGAATCAGCTCATCTTATAATATACATATACCTCACCCATCTATTACGTTCAAGATATTTTATCACTTCATCTCTTTTTAAATACTCTCTTAGCTTTAAATTTAGAGGTTATTGAATTATATCTTAATATTGACTGTCCCGTCACTACAATCATTTTCAAAATAGACACTTATCAACCTTAATTGATAATAATATTCTTATTTTTTTCACACACTTAATTCCTTCTTTAACATATTTTTCACTTAACATTAATATTAATACAATGCCTTCAAACTTACTTTACAGATATTCAACCTTTTTCCTTTTATCATCATTTACAACTGATATATCTTAACTCATTCATGTCTATACACATATCAGAATATTACATCATCTACATTATCACATATATCTTATACTCTTACTACAACTATACAGATTAAATCTCAATAATGATTTGCAATCTTAGCGAAATCTAGATCAATTGATCTATCTATCGCAATATACCAACGTCTCGATCTTATTCGATTCAAACCAACAATTAACTTTTTTAAATTTATCATTAAATTTCAATATATGATGTAACTCTATTAGGTCAAACTTATATTCAAATTCTAATCTCTTTGGATCCGTCTTTTCAACTTTCTGAAATTATGATTATTTATAATAAATCACTTCAGTTTGTTTTTCAATGTTCATATATATTGTTTTCTATTATCTTAGTACAATTTTCATATAATTCTCATGATTATCTCATACCATATTTATTACCCATAGTTCATTCACTTAAACATTATTTCCATCAACTTATTCACCTTATACCATTATGAACATATTCAATTTAACTCTCAATCACATTTTGTAATTTCTCCCATTTATCATCTCCTCACAATTTCATATCATTACTATATTTACATAATCACCTTTCTATCACATTATCCATAACTCAATATATTTTCACAATTCTCTTCTCTTTCCATACTTTCTATAATTATAATCACATTTCTACCATAAAATTATAAGGTACAACTATACCAACCATAACTCTGGATCATGTTTCTTGAAGCATAATTATCAATCTTACCAAAACTATCCTACGGCCATGTCATCTCAAGCCCATGTCTGTGGATAACAAAACTAATCGGCCAAAATACTAAACAAAACATATGGCCACAGTATATTAATGGTCATGTCTGTGGCTTATAAATCAATACTGCCCCTCTATTATTCTTCTTCAAACATTTCCAATTACAATGCTAAGTTTGTATCGCAAAGATTACATATTCATTCTCTAAACTTTTGCTACACCAATAGTTAACACATTTCAACTCCATTTCAAAACAGTTTACTCTTGATCCCTTGATCATTATGAACCTAACTCATGTTTCAACAATATTATCATTAACATCTCTTACGTATACACATTCGATCATATGTAAATTTTACACAATTTCCATTTCTTACTCCATTTCTAATCCATCTCTTATAAAAATTTTCATGCATTATACTTCCCTTTTTCCTTATAATCTCTTATTATGCACATATACATAGAACATTTCTACACGCATATACTTTGGGCCCAAAACATTATATAATTATCAAGTTCAGTTATTACAATAACAATTTCACTTTCCAGTATTACTTGAGTCCATTCTCACTCTCAATTTCATCACATAGCCTAGCTCTGCACAGGTCAAGACCTAATCTCCCTTAGGTCCACTAATACATGCAATATCATTCTCAATACCACTAGACAAGTAATTGTATAAGATAACAAACACACAATAACATTTTTTTCTACCACATGCACATTCATAAGTCACATTCATAATGTGACTTACTTTTCACATTTTCTTACATATTACAATTGCGTTCATATTGAAAAACTCATCTCACATATCATATGCATGTATACACATAATCATAAAATTATATTTAATTCCTCGTTTACATACAATTTATACAAATTTAACATTTATTACTTTCCATTGAACATTATCATTCTCATTCTTTTTACATGACTTAGGTTATTCATCAACTCAACATATATATACACTCTAACTATGATAACACTTTCATAAATCTTAGTCACGTTTCTAATGTGACATCTCTCTCACATTTTTTTTAAATGCATTTAGTACACCCTTCACATCCATTTTCATCATTTCCAGTCTAATTACTTAAAGTAACTCATTTTCACTTGCTTAGTCATTTTCCCTATATTTCAAAATAAATTTTCATATTATCAATCACATCACCCAATTCATAGTACTTTCATATGCAATAATATTCATTCAAAATAGCTCATGTGCTTAATATACATTAAACTATTGATATCTAAATAATCCTCATCAAAATTTCATTAAAACTCTAAACTCTCAACTTACTACTTTACCTAAACTTCAATTTACTAATCTCGTTTTCTTAATATTAACTTTAAAAACATTATATATATATATACCATAATGTAACATCAAACATATCATTTTCACAATTATTAAAGCTCATTTCAAAAATCCAAATTTCACATATTACCACCATTAACATGAGCTTTATCAACACTTAAGCATATCACATTTCTAACATTAAAATCACAATGTTTGCATTAAAACAACAATGCAAACAGCACCACTATATCTCTTTACTTTAACCAACATCATTCCCTTTTTAAAAACCTTAACTTTACATAACCAAACCTTAAATTTTCACACTTTGTCTAAACCAAATAACTTACTCCATATTCCACCATACTCTCTTCATTTTAATATCATATCTATCCATTTTAACAATCGAACAATATTTCCTCTCTCTAGCAATCCAAACATAATCCTTTTTTTAACTCATTTCCAACATTATTCTCATATTCATTTCTTTATAACTTATTTCACAAGCACACTTCAATAATCAATAATTTTGAAATTTGTTTTACTTAAGGAAACTCCAATTCTTTAATTTATCAATTAAACTTATACAAATTTTTCCATATCATTACTTTCTCTAGCTTTACTATCATGTAAAGCCACATTCACACACTATCATCCATCTCATGTAATTTAAATACATCACAAATCACATACTGCCACATCCGAGACCAACCTAGGTGTTAATGCATATGCATGTATCACAAATTTCACTTTTCAAAAATTTTCCTCTTTTCTTTTTAAATCTACTTAGGCTGAGAATCTCTGTTTTATTAATTTTTGTCCTCAAATTGCTATTTATTTATTATGATAATTATTATTTTCTTCATGCATTTTGGTAGTTTTAATCTGTTTATTTAGTGATTTCAGCATTTTTTAGAACTCAAGGAAGTTTGGAAGCTTGTGTACTCCTCTGCCTTAATTTATCCCAGTGTTTAGATAATTTTTGTACTAGTTTTTAGTATGATGTTTATGTGTTTTTAGTTAATGTTTCATTTGATTTTTGTTTAAAGTTTGTTTTAAGTGTTTGTTTTAGGTTAAAGTACAAAAAACTCCCTTGGAAGATCAAAATAAAGAAAGAAGAGCATGAATAAAGCAAGACATGGCCAAGCCAAATCAAGCTTGGCCGTGTCACCTCAAAGGAAATGAAGGCAGAGCTTAACACGGCCAAGCCACTGGCCGTGTCTCACCTAAAGACCAAAACTAAAGAAACCAAAGAAAGAAAAGAAAAGAAGGAAAGAAATGGCAGCAAGTGACACAGCCAACAGGCTTGGCCGTGTCAAGTGACACAGCCAACAAGCTTGGCCGTGTCACTCTCATCTCCAAAGAACAAAGAAGAGCAAGGAGCAAAACAAAAGAGGACACACTCAAGTAACACTGCCAAGCCACTGGCTGTGTCCCATCTCATGCCAAAGAACAAAAGACAAGCAAACTAGAGAAGCAGAAGTTAACACACCCACATGACACGGCCAAGCTTGTGGCCGTGTCACACCCAGCACCCAAATACATGGCTTGTGCAAATTTTTAGCTAAGAAATTTGTATAAATAGATAAGATTAGGGCAAGAGGAGGGGGGATATATACTTTTTTAGCCGTTCTTTATTTTCTATGGAGAATTTTTCTCTGAAACAAGTAAACTATCGAAGATTGGTTTCACTTTCATTCAAACACTCTAGATCAAATTAGTTCTAGCCATTACGTTATTCTTTTAGCAAAAATCTAAGCAAGAGATTCTTCAAAAGCCAAAGGAAAGCTGTAATTGGGTTTTGTTCTTTAACTCTATTTCTTAAGTTTTATTGAAATTTTATTTATGAATTCTCTAAAGTCTAAATTAATTTCTTTGAACTTTAATGAGATGAATTTGTTTGATAGCATTACTACGAACTAATTTTGATCTAGTCTAGGGTTTGTATGAATCTACTATGATTGTATGAACTGGTTATTTTTCTAAATTGATTTATTTCTTTTATCCTTAATTGAATGGATTAATGTTAATATATAATTGATTGGCCACCAATTATGTGTTTTAGGTATTGAGATGAAGAACTGAGAAATGAAATCCAATACTAGAATAATTTAATTAGGGACTTAGGTGAATTAGAAATATAAACCTAAGGAAAAGATCATTTTGATTGTAGTAAGATTAATGAAAAAGGTTTGAATGCGAGAGCTTATTTCCTTAATTTGATTAATTAAGTTGCTTGAAATCTGATCTTTGAAATTAAATCAGTTGAGAGGAATTGCCGTTCATACATATAAACTAGTAGAGAAGTGCAAACCCTAGGCTTTTCTATTAAGTGAATCAATATATTTGTTCAGTTTTCTTTCATTGTTATAAATTCAATTCCTTTCAGTTTTCGTTAGTTGTTCAACAATTTAATTTTATAAATCAAAGACTATTAATTGATAATTTGTTTATTACAATTTGATAAATAATTAGCTTATCTAGCTTCCTTGTGAGACGACCTTGAGGTGTTCACCGAAATAATACAGCAGCCTCGTATACTTGCAAGTGTAGCTTTAGTAGTGTTTATTAGAGCGCAACAAGTTTTTGGCGCCGTTGCCGGCGATTCTAATTGGCGTAATTGTTTATTAGTCATATATATATTTTAAATTATTGTTCATTGTTTATATTTTATTTTATTTTTCTTTTGCTTTAAATAATTCCTACTTTCTGAAAAAAAATTTTATGCAAGGTAGGATGTAACACCCCGATACCCCATATAAATACTGTACATATACCAGGTACACATACAATATGTATATAGAGTATAAGAATGTCACTTTTCATCACCATTATAACTCTTTACTTTAATTTTTTAAAACCATAATACATTTAAATCATATGAAAGTATTTACAAAATGGTTATTCTTATCATGGTAATACATAAATATAAGTTACATTGTTTCTTCCAAAGATTCATTTATACAAATGAATACATTCTTATGAAAATACAGTATAATTACATGCATGCACCACCATCTAGTTGGTCTCGAACTATACTTGTTCTCGTTGTGACATAGTAGCTTATCTCCAGCTTCATCACCTATATACCTGCGCGATTAAGATAACCGCGCTAAGCTCGAAAGCTTAGTAGTACAAGTAACCATTAAAATATACAATATAAAGGAAACATACCTCATATGTTTAGTCTCATGTTTTAACATTTTCTTACTCTGTTTTCCCCTTTTTCCATGCATTCTTCATATAATCCTATTAACCTTATAGAGGATATACATATACACATATAACATAACCATCAAACATAATTCAATAAATTGATAGAACCTTCATATTATGATACTTACCAATTTCACCTCATACATATCATATATATCATTTTATACTTTATAATCGCATATTGCATATAACTTCACAAACCATATCTCCTTTCAATAATTCATGTATGTTATATAATCATATTACTAACCACAATTCATCATTCACAACTCACATTTCCAACAAAGGCAACATAGATCTCATTACTTAGTTATTTCAACTTGTATATACATCACATTTCCAACAAAGGCAACATAGATCTCATTACTCATTTATTTCAACTTGTATATACATCACATTAACAACAAAGACAGACTCGGGCCCAAAAGACACTAATATGTCATTCAAAGTTCAGAGTTAATGCTTTGGTTTTGTTATCACATTTATCAATATCATATACCCAACTAGGCTTCAAGGATTAAATTCAACCAAGCTTCAAGGGGAGCAAAGCATGCTAAGCTTCTACCCAACTTGGCTTCAAGAACTAACCCAACCTAGCTTCAAGGGTGGTAACATCTCAATTAGGCTTCAAGGATTCAATCCAACCTAACTTCAAGAGATTGTTACACTTATTAGGCATGCCACCAACAACAAAACTCTGAAAATGAATAACACATTAGCCACACAATTCATTTATTATTTCATTATCAATTTCATTCTCATTCTCATCATCATTTACATCATCATAGCCAACCACAATGGCATCATTTAGGCAAAACATGCCTCATTTATCTCATTCTCAATATCATAGCCAACCACAATGGCTTTATACATCATCACCTCTCAATTTACATTTCATATTCCATCACAATATCACATTTCATAGTTCACCACAATATCACATTATCACATTTCATAGTTCATCACAATATCACATTATCACATTTCATAGTTCACCACAATATCACATTATCACATTTCATAGTTCATCACAATATCACATTATCACATTTCATAGTTCATCACAATATCACATTATCACATTTCATAGTTCATCACAATATCACATTATCACATTTCATAGTTCATCTTTGATATTTATATACATAATCATTCATTACTCAAGTATGCACAATCAATTGCATTACCATATAAATTGGAATACACATCATACAAATCATATCCTCACATCTTTCACATTTCATAACATATATATATTGAATGCCTTCACATCTTATATGTATTAATGTATTATCGTATCTCTTATCTTTTCATTGCATATACAATATTAATATTTATTTTAACAATATACTTATATGCAATCCAATAGGGTTTTGTACTTACCTCTTAAGAACTCACTCCCATATAACTTCTCTTCCATAGATCTTTCAATACTTGGATTAGGGGCAATTCCATCTCTTAAAACCTAATCCAAAAGTAATCATACACACTCACTTAGAAATACACATGAGATAATACAAATAAGAATCAATTAGGGCAAACTCAACACATGACACGCTCATCAACACGGGCGTGTCCCTGATCGTGCCCTAACTCCACAACACAGAAACATTGACACGCTCATAACCACGGGCGTGTCACTGGGCGTGTAATACATTCTGTATCTCAAAAACATCAACACGTCCAATCAACAAGAGCGTGCTCATGGCCGTGTCAATTCTCCAAACTCACAGTAGCTATGACACGCTCAATAACACGGGCGTGTTACTGGTCGTGTCAATTCTACTGCCACACAGAACTTATGACACGCTCAATAACATGGGCGTGTCACTGCTCGTGCTACCAACTCCAGAAAACAGAACTAACGACACGCCTAACAAACTGGCCGTGTCTCTGGGCGTATACAACTAAAAACCCAGATTCCGGTCAACACACAACAACATCCAACAATACCCATCTTTTTATCATTACTCACTTCAAACAATCTTCATCAAACACACCCAAAAACCATAACAAACTTACCAAAATATCAACAACACTCAAAACACACACCAATCATCATTATAAACATCATTCATATACCAATTTATCAAATCCCCAAATTTCATTAAACTCAACCCTTATTCAACAATTCATCATCATCTTCACAAATAATCATATTATCATCATCCAATTACCAAATCAACACATATATATACTTAAATCTTTCAATATCATCATCATCACACATCAACCATACCAAACCCAACTCAAACAATGAAAATCAATTTAAAGAAATAAATACTTACTTGAATCCTTTATCAAATCTTCATCTCTATCATCAAATCTCTTGAATTCCTTAAGAAATTTGGTAAGAAAATCACATCTTTCTCTCTTTCTCTCTCTCTCTCTCTCTCTCTCTCTCTCGGCCAAGAAGAACGAAGAAGACGAAGAAGGAGTAGAAGGAAGAAGAAGTTTCTACTTCTTTCCTTTTATCCTTATCCATATATATATATATATAATAATAATAATAATAATAATAATAATAACAATAACAATAACAATAGTAATAATAATAATAATACTTTAAATCTCCACCACATATTCTTTCTTTGATTTCTTCTTCTCTTTTCTTTTTGTCTTTATTATTATTATTATTATTTAGTTATACAAATATATATACAACTCACTTATCCTTCACCATTATATATATCCCATATATATGTGATGTATATGTATATGTCTTACATATATTATCCTTATATTTCACATATACACATATACATTAATTCCAAATACAACAACAATAACTCCAAAACTCTTAGGGTCTATTCCGGGATATTACAATTCTCTCCCCCTAAAAAAAAATTTCATCCTCGAAATTACTCAGTACAATAACATTCCATTCTTACCAATACACCTTTTAAAATTTTCATCAAATCACATAGTTTGCACTCTCCCCCCTTAGAGTCAATTATATTATTCAATTCCACAACTTGTCACGATAAAAATCTTTATACCTTATTACATTCTCATCCAATATTCAAAATAACTCATTATACTCTCAAATACCTTATCTATATGCAAAAATTCAATCATCCTTTAACATACTTATGTTACATTCCATTATTACATTCAAAATATTTTATCACTTCATCTCTTTATAACTATTCTCTTAACTTTAACTTTCAAGATCATAAACTTATATCTTAATATTAATTATCCCATCATTACAATCATCCTTACAAACAAACATTTATCAAACCTTCATTGATAATAATATTCTTATTTCTCATACACTTCATTCCTTCTCTAGTATTTTCTCACTTAATATCAATATTAATACAATGCTTTTGAACTTACTTTACAGGAAATCAACTTCTTCCCTTTTCTCATCATTAAAATTGATATAATTCAATTAATTCATGTCCGTTCATCTATCAAAATTTTACATTGTATACATCATTATTTATCTCTTATGCCTTTAGCACAACCATACATATTAAATCTCAATAATAATTCACAATTATAGCAAAAATCCAGATCAATTGATTTATTCTCCACAATATCTTAACATCATAATCTTGTTTGATTCAAATCAATAGTTCACTTATCTAAATTTATCATGAATAACCATCCACTTTAATTTATCTTTCAATATCTCAATACAATTCCACCAAATTTCATAATTATCTCATACCATGCTTATCATTCATAGTTTACTCACTCAAATTTTAAACCCATCCACTTATTCACCGTATACCATAAACATAATCAATATAGCTCTCAAACACATTCTGTAATCTTCTTTCATTATCATCTTCTCACTTATCATATCATTACTATATTAACAATAATTACCTTTTTCTCACATTACTCATAACTTAAAGTATTTCCACAATTCTCTTTCTGTCTTTTCTTTTCCAGAATTATAACCAAATTGCTAACACAAAAACCATAAAATACACTTCATCAATCATAACCGTTAATCATGTTTCTAGAAACATAATTATCAATCTTACCAAAGTAGTATTACAGTTATACTTTCTTAGTCTCAATTCTGTGGATAACAAAGTTAATCGGCCAAATACCATAAATACACTATATGGCCATAGGAGATTAATGATCACATCTGAAACTTATAAATCAATACTGTTCCTCTATTATTTTTTTTCCAACTTTCCAATTATACTACTAAGTTGCATCACAAATATTATATCTCCATTCTCCAAACTTTACTACATCCAAAATTAACATATGTCAACTCTATCTCAACACAATTTACTCTTAATTATTTGATCACCATTTGCATGTCTCATATACAACAATATTATCCTTAACCTCTCCTTCACACATCATTCAATCTTATACAGATCTTACATAAATTTCATTCTTTATACTTTCTTTTTCCCTTATAATTTCTTATTAAATTTATATACACAGAACATTTCCTCACACAAATACTTTGGCTCATAACATTTATGATAGCCAAATTCAGTTATTATCATAACAATATTACTGTCCACCATTTCCCAAATTAATCCCTATTTCCATAACCATTTCACTATCCAACATTTCTTAAGTTTATTCTTATTTTCATTTCATCACATACTCTTTACGTCAATCAAGGCCTAATCTCTCTTAGGTCCACTACTACATGCAATGTTATTTCCAATATACATCAAATATGCAATTATATAACACATCCATAGATCACATTCACAATGTGATTTACTTTCCACATTTCTTACATTTTACAATTACATTCATATCAAAAACTCATTCCACATTTTCTATACATGTATACACATAATCATACAATGATATTTAATTCCTCTTTTACATATTTTCAACACAATTTAACATTTTACTATTCCGTGAACAACATCATTTTTATCCCTTTTTGACATGACTTAAGTTGTTTATCAACCCAATACATATACATTATCACCATGATATTACTTCACAAAATCTTAGTCACGCTACTAAGGTGACATCTCTCTCACATATATTTTTAAATGCATTAGTATACCATCTATACATCCATTTGTTTATTCTTCAACACATAGATATATATATATATATATATATATTACTCACATATCTATACACATGTACATTACATCCACTCATATATACATTGGGCTCAATAATCTCAATTTCTTAAATCCACATTGATCCATCCCATTTCTTACTGTCAATATTATCCCATGACCTAGCTTTGCTCAGGTTTGTCAATGCAAGCATAATCATTCTCATACTATCAATCACATTATTCAATTTAATATTACTCTCATATACAGTAATATTCATTCCACAAGCTCATGGGTTTAACTTACATTAAGATTATCAATACTCAAATAGTCTTTACCCAAATTCCATTAACACTATAATTTCACAACTTACTACTTTACTTAAACTTCCATTCACTCATCTTATGTTCTTAATATCAACTTAAAAAAAACATCTTATATATACACATTACAAAACAACCTCAAAGTATATTCTTTTCACAAATATTAAAGCTCATTTCCAAAAATCTAATTATCACATCTTTCCACCATTAATATGAGCTTTAACAACACTCAAGCGTATCACATTTCTAACATTAAAATCACAATGTTTGCATTTAAAACAGCAATGCAACAACACCATTATATTTCCTTATTTAACCAACATCATCTCTTTTTCTTTTAAAAAAAAAACTTTAACTTTACATATTCAAATCATAAATGGTCAAACTTTGTCTATACCCATCAACTCATTCAATATACCACCATACTCTCTTCATTTAAATAACATAACTTTCAATATTCACAATTCGACATTATTTCCTCTGTCTAGCAAACTCAACATAAACTTTCTTATAAAGAGGTTTAAAGTAGAAGAAAGAGTACATACTCTTATCTTAATTTGATTTTCAACTCATTTCCAACTTTATTTTCCTTTCCATTTCTTTATTTTTCAATTCATATTATGTCATACATAATATTACTCATAAACATCAATATAACATTCCATGTTGCACATGACATAACATTTTTCATATGTCTCATCAACATGCATATTTCACATTACATTTCGTAATTCGTTTCTCATAAATAATTAGCCACTATGCCTCAATTATAATTCATTTCCAACATCATTGCCAACAATCATGGTTTCTTCTCACATCAACATAGTATACACATATATCATCAACTATATTAAACATCTCATGTAACACAAATATTTTACAAATCATATTATGCCACATCCGAGACCAACCTAGGTGTTAATGCATGTGCATGTATCAAAATTTTCATTCTTTTCATTTTCATTTATCATCATTTTTTTTTAAAACTTTTCTTTGTAAATTTACTTAGGCCGAGAATCTCGAAACCTAAGCTCTGATACCAAAATAATTGTAACACCCCGATACCCCATATAAATACTGTACATATACCAGGTACACATACAATATGTATATAGAGTATAAGAATGTCACTTTTCATCACCATTATAACTCTTTACTTTAATTTTTTAAAACCATAATACATTTAAATCATATGAAAGTATTTACAAAATGGTTATTCTTATCATGGTAATACATAAATATAAGTTACATTGTTTCTTCCAAAGATTCATTTATACAAATGAATACATTCTTATGAAAATACAGTATAATTACATGCATGCACCACCATCTAGTTGGTCTCGAACTATACTTGTTCTCGTTGTGACATAGTAGCTTATCTCCAGCTTCATCACCTATATACCTGCGCGATTAAGATAACCGCGCTAAGCTCGAAAGCTTAGTAGTACAAGTAACCATTAAAATATACAATATAAAGGAAACATACCTCATATGTTTAGTCTCATGTTTTAACATTTTCTTACTCTGTTTTCCCCTTTTTCCATGCATTCTTCATATAATCCTATTAACCTTATAGAGGATATACATATACACATATAACATAACCATCAAACATAATTCAATAAATTGATAGAACCTTCATATTATGATACTTACCAATTTCACCTCATACATATCATATATATCATTTTATACTTTATAATCGCATATTGCATATAACTTCACAAACCATATCTCCTTTCAATAATTCATGTATGTTATATAATCATATTACTAACCACAATTCATCATTCACAACTCACATTTCCAACAAAGGCAACATAGATCTCATTACTCAGTTATTTCAACTTGTATATACATCACATTTCCAACAAAGGCAACATAGATCTCATTACTCATTTATTTCAACTTGTATATACATCACATTAACAACAAAGACAGACTCGGGCCCAAAAGACACTAATATGTCATTCAAAGTTCAGAGTTAATGCTTTGGTTTTGTTATCACATTTATCAATATCATATACCTAACTAGGCTTCAAGGATTAAGTTCAACCAAGCTTCAAGGGGAGCAAAGCATGCTAAGCTTCTACCCAACTTGGCTTCAAGAACTAACCCAACCTAGCTTCAAGGGTGGTAACATCTCAATTAGGCTTCAAGGATTCAATCCAACCTAACTTCAAGAGATTGTTACACTTATTAGGCATGCCACCAACAACAAAACTCTGAAAATGAATAACACATTAGCCACACAATTCATTTATTATTTCATTATCAATTTCATTCTCATTCTCATCATCATTTACATCATCATAGCCAACCACAATGGCATCATTTAGGCAAAACATGCCTCATTTATCTCATTCTCAATATCATAGCCAACCACAATGGCTTTATACATCATCACCTCTCAATTTACATTTCATATTCCATCACAATATCACATTTCATAGTTCACCACAATATCACATTATCACATTTCATAGTTCATCACAATATCACATTATTCCATTTCATAGTTCACCACAATATCACATTATCACATTTCATAGTTCATCACAATATCACATTATCACATTTCATAGTTCATCACAATATCACATTATCACATTTCATAGTTCATCACAATATCACATTATCACATTTCATAGTTCATCTTTGATATTTATATACATAATCATTCATTACTCAAGTATGCACAATCAATTGCATTACCATATAAATTGGAATACACATCATACAAATCATATCCTCACATCTTTCACATTTCATAACATATATATATTGAATGCCTTCACATCTTATATGTATTAATGTATTATCATATCTCTTATCTTTTCATTGCATATACAATATTAATATTTATTTTAACAATATACTTATATGCAATCCAATAGGGTTTTGTACTTACCTCTTAAGAACTCACTCCCATATAACTTCTCTTCCATAGATCTTTCAATACTTGGATTAGGGGCAATTCCATCTCTTAAAACCTAATCCAAAAGTAATCATACACACTCACTTAGAAATACACATGAGATAATACAAATAAGAATCAATTAGGGCAAACTCAACACATGACACGCTCATCAACACGGGCGTGTCCCTGATCGTGCCCTAACTCCACAACACAGAAACATTGACACGCTCATAACCACGGGCGTGTCACTGGGCGTGTAATACATTCTGTATCTCAAAAACATCAACACGTCCAATCAACAAGAGCGTGCTCATGGCCGTGTCAATTCTCCAAACTCACAGTAGCTATGACAAGCTCAATAACACGGGCGTGTTACTGGTCGTGTCAATTCTATTGCCACACAGAACTTATGACACGCTCAATAACATGGGCGTGTCACTGCTCGTGCTACCAACTCCAGAAAACAGAACTAACGACACGCCTAACAAACTGGCCGTGTCTTTGGGCGTATCCGACTAAAAACCCAGATTCCGGTCAACACACAACAACATCCAACAATACCCATCTTTTTATCATTACTCACTTCAAACAATCTTCATCAAACACACCCAAAAATCATAACAAACTTACCAAAATATCAACAACACTCAAAACACACACCAATCATCATTATAAACATCATTCATATACCAATTTATCAAATCCCCAAATTTCATTAAACTCAACGCTTATTCAACAATTCATCATCATCTTCACAAATAATCATATTATCATCATCCAATTACCAAATCAACACATATATATACTTAAATCTTTCAATATCATCATCATCACACATCAACCATACCAAACCCAACTCAAACAATGAAAATCAATTTAAAGAAATAAATACTTACTTGAATCCTTTATCAAATCTTCATCTCTATCATCAAATCTCTTGAATTCCTTAAGAAATTTGGTAAGAAAATCACATCTTTCTCTCTTTCTCTCTCTCTCTCTCTCTCTCTCTCTCGGCCAAGAAGAACGAAGAAGACGAAGAAGGAGTAGAAGGAAGAAGAAGTTTCTACTTCTTTCCTTTTATCCTTATCCATATATATATAATAATAATAATAATAATAACAATAACAATAACAATAGTAATAATAATAATAATACTTTAAATCTCCACCACATATTCTTTCTTTGATTTCTTCTTCTCTTTTCTTTTTGTCTTTATTATTATTATTATTATTTAGTTATACAAATATATATACAACTCACTTATCCTTCACCATTATATATATCCCATATATATGTGATGTATATGTATATGTCTTACATATATTATCCTTATATTTCACATATACACATATACATTAATTCCAAATACAACAACAATAACTCCAAAACTCTTAGGGTCTATTCCGGGATATTACATAGGAGATCACTCGAAGGAGAGCTTTGCCCATTTATTTCAGAAATTCAAAGAGTGAAAAGGAGCAGAGAAGAGTTTGAATTGTATACTGGGTTTGATACAGAGGAGGAAATTTCTGATTTTGAGTCTGATACTGCGCAATCTACCAATATGGGAGACGATAGGCAAAGAACTATGAGGGATTTTGCCAGGCCTGTCATTGGGACTGCCTCCTCATGTATAAGATTGACAGATGCATCAAGAAATTACAAGTTGAAGAATGTCCATTACAACATGCTGCCATCTTTCTATGGAGTTTCGAATGAGGATCCTCTGAATTTTATTAGGGATTTCTACTCCACCCTCAACACATTTCCATTGGGAGGACTAACAGAAGACCAGTTGAGGATGAGGTGTTTTTCATACACATTAAAGGATATGGCAAAAGGCTGGGATTTTTGCCACCACTCCTAGTGGAATGGTTCTTGCGACTTCAGCACTGTTTAGGCTCGGGGCCTTAGAGAACACGGACCTAATTCAGGAGAAAATGGAGTCACCACCCGGACGGGCCAGGAAAAAGAAAAGGGTGGATGACTCGATTCCTAAGGAATCCTCAACCCCTTAATGGGTTCGGAAAGTTGGGTACGTGTGGGGAAAGTGAGAAATGGCCCAGCACCCCCACAATGCCCGGTTCATTGGAACCGGCCTCCTTTATAGGTCTTAATATTATAAAATTCTTAAATATAACAATATTATCCATACTACACACAATAAAAAGAAAGCATCATTATATTAAAATCAAAGCAATGTCCAAACAAAACAAAATAAATAAATGAACACCCATCCTAAGATGGAAACATGTCCTTACATAACATGCCTAGATAGGACACCCACCGAAAGGTAGAAACATGTCCTTTACATAAGTTCTAAGATAAAAAAGTAAATTAAATTACATGATATTTAACTAATGAGGTACCCACCAAGTGGAAACATACCTCTTACAACATTTGGAAATCTAAATAAATTGATAAAAGTAAATAACGATTCATAATAAATAAATCATTCATCAAAGATATTAAATATCAATAGAAAGTAAACATCCATCCATGATAAATTAAATGAACCAAGCATTGAACTTAAATAAATTAAAGCATATAAAATAAATCAAAGCATAATCAAATATAGAATTAAATAAAGCAAACAAAAGTCTAAATTATGTCTACTGTGAGTTTTTTAAGGAATTAAAATAGATTAAGGTTTTATGTTTTAAAAGGTTAATAAAGTTCTTTGATTAACTAAATTAATATTTGAATGGTGAAATCATGAAACTAGGGTTTGAACACTTTTAAATACTTTTGATTTGTGGGTTACGGTTATTCATTGTGTTTTTAAGCTACTGTGTAAAATTAAAGTATTTATGTTTTTATGGTTTTTAAAATTTTAAAGGATTAGGGTTCATTATTTTAGGTTTTGGAGTTGAATTAGGTTTTTAGGCTTTTGATTTTAGGGTTTCGGGTGATTTGTTGATTTTAAGATTTGGAAAAAGCAATTCAAGATTTTATGGATTTAAACAAGCGATTTAAAGTTTTTATAAATAGAAAAGATGTTTTATAAGGCTTTTTGAAAGAAACAATACCAAGTTAAAAGTTTTGAAAGAAACAGTATTAAATTTTGGCTTTGTTGAAAAATATGTTAAATTAGAGTTTTAAGATTTTGAATAAGTAAAAATAATAATTTTAAGCCTTTTTGGAAAATAAAGAAACGGATTAGTGTTTTTAAACTTTGAACAAAGGGAAATAAGGTTTTAGGGTTTTTGAATTAAAAGACATCATTTATTAGTTTATGCTACTATGTAAAATATAAAGAAATTAGAATTTCATACCTTATTTTGTAAGTTGCACCAAAATTTCTTCTTGGATGAACAAGCTCCAAAGACAAGCCTTTTTTCCTTCTTTCTTTCCTTAAATCATGTTTCTGCTACTTTAAAAATCAATTGAATTCAAGCTTTTCCTTAACGGATTTGGATTTTTCTCCTACTGTCCAATTTTTGTCCCCTCTTATTTGATTGCCTTTGGTCCTTATTTATAGAGGTTTCATATAGTTTATTCCTAATTAATCACGGCAAGTAATATTGATAAGAAAAGGAAATCGAAACCTAATTTAATTAGGTTTCAAAAAATTTACATCGGAAAAATTACGCTGCCGAAAAAATTGTCGTAGGAAAAAATGCGCTGGCAAAAAAAAATATGTCGCAGCTAGCTGCGGCAGTAGGAGAGGAGCGGGCGACCATTTCACCCATAGGATTTTCCTGCGGGCAAAATGGCATGTGCCATTTCGCTCACAGGAAAATCCTACGAGTGCCCGCAGGCAACTTCTGCTAGCGAAATGCCCACGGGCCAACGCAACGATTTTTTCGTTACCGATTTTTCCGACACCAATTTTTATTTTTATTTTTTGACTTTTATTTGTTTATTTTTATTTTTTATTAATAAAAATTAGATACTAGAGCAAAAATTATTTAACAAAAATTATTTTGGACCAATTAGACAACAAAAATCATTTTGGACTAAATAAAGCATATTGGACCAGACTGGGTAAAAAATTATGGGTCTACAGCTTGCCCCCTGCTTGAATGATCTGAAACTTTAGTGAAAGAGAGTGAAAAGCAACAAGACTTAATTTTTGAGATGGTGGAGGTTTTGGGTTCTGGACCCGGTTCGAGTTCTGGACTCAAGGATAATTTTAGGTTCTAAACCTAAGAAAAATTTGGGTTCTGAACCCGAGCTAAGTTCTGGACTTAGAAACAATTCTAGGTTCTGGACCTAAGGAAAATTTGGGTTCTGGACCTAGTTCGAGTTCTGGACTCAAGAATAATTTTAGGTTCTGGACCTAAGAAAAATTTGGGTTCTTGACCCGGTTCGAATTCTGGACTCAAGGATAATTCTAGGTTCTGGACCTAAGGGTATTTTGGGGTCTGGACCCAAAAGATTTGGATACTCGATCCTAAAATAGACTCGGATACTCGATCCAAAGTAGATTCAGATACTCAATCCTAACTGGATTTGGATACTCGATCCTATCTAGATTTGGATACTCGATCCTAAACTGGATTCGGATACTCGATCCTAACTGGATTTGGATACTGTATCCTAAACTGGATTTGGATACTCGACCCTAAATTGGGTTCGAATACTCAATCCTAACTGGATTTGGATAATCCATCCTAAATGGATTTGGATACTCGATCCTAAATTGGATTGGGATACTCGATCCTAACTGGATTTGGATACTCGATCCTAAATTGGATTGGGATACTCGATCCTAACTTGATTTGGATACTCGATCCTAAACTTGCTTTGGATTTGATTTGGGTACTTGGACCCGAGATTGGGTACTCGAACACTAGATTAAGTTTGACTAACCTTTTAGTTGAGAAGTCTGACTGCTCCGGCTGTTCTATGTATGGTGGTTCCTCACCCTCATAATGGATCTTCATCCTTGGAAATCAGGGTCTTCACACTTGTAAATGGATCTTCATCCTTGGAGATCGGGTCTTCACACTTGAAAATGGATCTGTATCCATTGGAAATCGGGTCTTCACCCTTGAAAATAGATCTTCATCCTTTGAACTTTGGGCCTTCACCCTTTAAAATTGGATCTTTATCCCTTGCTTTAGCTTTTTTAGCTGGACTGATCTTTTGTCTTTTGCATCTTCATTCTTTTGACAGTTCTAATGTTTCATTCTTTTGTTCTTCCTTTTTACAAAAATTTAGCTATTTTTAATTGGACCTTATACCCTCTCATTGCCCCCCTGCATGGCGAAATATTTGCAAGTGAGTTTGAAAATATTTGGTATATAAACTCAAAAAATTGAAAAGGATAAACATTGCCCCCTGTGCAGGCTTAAACCAAAGATTTTTTCCATGCAAGCTTTAATTGATATTTTTGCCATCTAGTTCTTCGCACAAGCACGTATTTCTTCTCTTTGCAAAATTACTGGAGCTTTCTCAAGCAATGGGCTTTCCATGCCCCCCTGATTTGACATCTTCTTTTGATTCTTTACTTCACAGAGTGTTTGCTATTCACTAAGACAAGAAAGTGCAATGTAATATGCCCATGTATGCATGATATGCATGAATAATACTTACAGTCATTTCATTGATTCACAGACCGAGGTGATTAGCAAAAGTGTTCTCATTGGTTCCTTTTTGACACTTGTTCAAGTCTTGCATTGGAATGATTGAAAGCTTTGCATTTATGGCTTTTATCTTCAAGATGTTGAAACATGAGTGGTGGAGACCCTAAACAGCAGAGTCACGGATGCATCCATTTCCATCTATATTTCAGTATGTCTGTTGGTAGTTCCTTCATGACCTTGCCAATAATCATTTCCTTTGCCCAATGTGTCCTTTGGAGGTTCAACATACTCCCCTTAATTTGAAGGCTTTGTATGACAAAAACAGTTTTTGTTTGATTTTTTGAATTTTAATTTTGAAATCAAATGTTGGCTTTGCCAAATTAATGTCAATGTACCTCAGGACTTGATTTTCCAAATTAACACATCTATAACATGACAACCCTAGTTACCATACTAAACTCGGGAATCATTTCTATTTAAGCAAGAATTGTTGCACTTCAGATAGGCACATACACATTACTTGGCCAAAGGTCTCATTTAAGTTTAAATATTGTCTATCTCATATGCATGCTTATCCAAACTATCTCCACTAATAGACTCTACCTACCAAGAGAGATCAACAGGTCTTTTATAGGCTTGAAATGGGGTCTATAAGGGACACGGGTTAAAGTGAAGGCCATTTTGAGATTGGAGCTAGCGTGACACAATGGACAAACCCTCACACTACAAATTTCTTGCTTGAATTTTAGGCAGCTTGGAGGCAATTTTGCTAGACTCTAAATTCCTTCTATCTTCTTGGCATTAATCTGGATTTTGATCAAGACAGTCTTTGCCCTTGCATAAAGTTTGGTTTCCACATTCGTTGCTTTTCTTCTTTTCCCTTTTCTTTTTTTTTCTTTTTTTCTTACTCTTCCCTTTTTTCTCTTTCCTTACTCTTCCCTTTCTTTTATCATTTTGTCCTTCTTTCTTGTAGGACTATCAAGTATAGAACTTTTAAGAACCGAATGATCTTTCTCCTTTTTCTTTGGTTTTGATCGAATCTTTGGTTGGGTTGGACCAATTCAAGTCAAACCATCCTTATAAACCTAATGGAAGCCTTTTATTGTCTTAGGTAAAAGAGAACTCAGTTGGCTGTTTGAACCATTTTGGGTTTTATCTTTCTTCCTTTTTCCTTTTTTTGTTTTCTTTTTTCCTTTTTTGTTTTCTTTCTTTCCTTTTTTTTCTTTTTTTTTCTTTTTTTTTCTTTTTCGGTTCTAGCTCAAATAGAGTTTTCTTGTTTGTACTGACTTTGGCTTCCAATAATGGATGAGTGGAGTAACATAAATCTCCTTTAATAGGGATGAATCATTTATTACTCTAATGTTGTCTTGATATATTGGAGAAAACTTCAACTACCCTTATGATCTTAAAAACATCAACTACCCTTATGGTATTGATAACGTCAACCACTCTTATGGTCTTGAGAACTTCAACTATCCTCATAATCTTGACAAATCAATGCTTTCTTTGATCTTCTTGCCTCTTTATCTTAGTGATCATAAGACTTGTCAAAAGTATCACAACAGCTCCGGGTAGGTTATTGGGGTTTGTAAGCCAATGAAAAGAAAGCTAAAATTTTATAAAGGCTTAAAGGGACAACTAGGGATTGATATTTAATAGGGTGGATACTAGTTGTTGGCTAAACAAACAATGCCTAGATCCTCTCTCCCTTAAATAAGCAGAGTTCCAATTTCACCTCAAAAGTTTGTCAAAGCGTGTTCTAAGAATGACTAGGACCTAGACAAAGGTAATCATGCAGGAGCCCTCTCTAAGTAAGCATACACAACTCAATGCTATAGAGCAATTCCCTCACCTAGTAAAGTCATTTGAGTCATGATGCCTAGACACATTAATTCATGAATCATCAAGGTAGATTCCTCATTGGTTAAGCACCAAAATGAACAAAGACCAATAAAAATTTTGATGAAAGTAATTTATTCAAGCAACTTTAAATTTGAAAAACACGATAGTTCCAATTAAAGAAAGTAAAATTGAAAAAGCAATATTCAAGCTAAGGAAAGTTCATTGAGTTAGGCTTCTTTTCCTTTCACATCTTCAATATCCCCATCTTGAAAAGAGGATAAAACAAAATCTTCTTCCAATCCTTTTCCCACCATGAAGGTTGCCGGTGGAGGTACTCTATTGAACCTTGGAAATGGATTATCTTTGGTGTTGGGCTTATCCGGCTCGGGCAACTTGCCACTATCAATCAAATCTTGGATCTCATGCCTTAGACGAGCACATTTATCTGTTTCATGCCCTCGCATTTGATGAAATTGATAGAAGGCCTCGGCATTGAAGTTTGGTGGCAATGGATTATGTAACGGTCGAGGAGCTAACGGTTGTAACAACCCTTTCTTTTACAGCTTGCTAAAAACCCAAGATAGAGGTTTTCCCAATTCTGAGAATTGTCTTTTATTTCCTTGACCGGTTACATTAACATCAACCTCTTTTTGCGTGCTTTGATTTCTGGACTGGTAATTCCCTTTCTCATTCCTTCTTGCCGAAAAATGATTCTTCTCTCTTTCCCATTCTTCAATTTGCAAACTAGCTTGGAGAAGGTCTTTGAAATCACGGATGAGTGTATGAGACATCCTCTCACAAAGATTAGGCAACACCCCTCTCACAATCATCCTTATTTGATCAGATTCATCAGGCCTCTTCTTGAGCAAAGAAGCCTTGTTTCTCCATCTCTTCACATAGTCCACAAAATTCTCATTTGGCCTTTGCCTTATGGACTCCACTTCCATTAAAGTAACTTCCAACTCAACATTATATCCATATTGTTGGATGAAGGCTTTGTAAAGTAGATCCCAACTCTTTTGTGTTCCATCATCCAAAGTATTGAACCAGTTTTGGATAATAGGGTCCAATGAGAGCATACAGTACATAAGGGTTTGAGCCTTAGTAGCTCGGGCAGACTACATGGCAGTGATGTACTGCTTCACATGGAGATGAGGGTTTTCGGTTCCATTGTACCTAGAGAAGGAAGGCATCTTGAACTTATAAGGGACCTCCTCATCTTGTTCAAATAGTTTATCTATCTCGAACATCTCTTCGGTTTTCAGTTTCTTCTCAAATTTCTTTTCTAAATCCGCAATCATCTTTTCAACATCGGATGTCTCGGTCTTTTCAATAGTTGCTTTCACCAACCTTTGGTTCTTTCTTCTTCTCTTGAACATCTTGGTAGTATTGAGCCCAATCATCATCATCATCAATGATCACCTTTTCATCATCAAAAACTACTTCACTAACTTTGGTCTTCCCTCTGTCCTTTGGTTTCTTAGTGTTAGCAGATGCCTCGACATGGTTCTCTAAGATTGCAGTCAACTGGTTCTTCATGGTCTCAGCTAGGGCCTCTTTGATTTCTTCCATCTTGGCATTGAGGGCCTCATCCACCATCCTTTGAATGTGTTCAGGCTCCATTATTTTAGGTGAGCAAGTGATTGATTCGTTGCTAGATACCTCATCTTTAGCTTAGGTCGGATTATTGTAGGCTTTTAAACTATCGTAATTCAGGACTGTGAGCCAGAGAGGATCAATGATATGAGATGCAAATGTATGCATGTATGCATGTATGCACAAACAATCTACAAAGAAAGAAAAATAGGATGTTCCTTCCAACCTTATATCATCCACACACGAATGGAGAGTCTCTTTTCCTAGGTATATGGTTAACAAAATACCAACATGGGGCATCTTGTTTTCAAATATTCCCTCAGACGTTTCAACCAATAGTTATATTTTCAAAAATGGAAATCCATTCATAGTAATTCCCATTAATTAAGTTTTAATCCATTCAACCAACTATAGTAGTTTTTATGCTACATTGGATTAAAACTAAATTAAAAGGTTTATTATAGATAGATTTCTCACTTGAAAAAGGTAACTAATGATTCATGCCAAAAACAAGCCCATGGTTAATTTATTCTTAGTGTAAACTAGGCCCACAATTGATTTTTGGTATTTCTTAATTGACCTAAATATTTTTCAAGCTCTTTGTAAGAAAAGGTTGGATAAAAACAATTTTGTTTCTAAGCCCTTTATAAAAAGATTTTAGAAAAATAGATTTCGGGCATAGTATTTGGGCCATGAGCCAAAGAATTTTTGATATGTTTTTAGAAAAATTTTATGTCCATTTTGAAAAATTTTGAAAATAGCTTTGGTCTTTTGGATTTTGAAGAAAAATTTATTTTGAGCTTGCAATATACTTAGGTCATATTAGAAAAAAGAACAAACCAAATAAGCCATGATTTAGACTAAGATAAACTAACCATAATCAAACAACATGCATTTGGGGTAAAATCTAAGGAAAGTAACTAGGCCAATTATATGAGCTTTAGTCTTTGGGTAAAAAGGCATAGGTTCCTATAGCAAGTATATACCAAATGGTACGAGGCTATGAGTGGCTATACCATGCTCGATCTCCATACCTTGTGTAATACCCCGATTTTGGTGTACATTGGAATAGTAGTTGTGAGAAGATATGTTGGTAAAATATATAAGAAAAATATTATAAGAGATAGATGTATATGAAGGATGATATGTATATATGGTATTTGAAAAATATGGGAAATATAAATACAATATATAAGAGATATACATATAGCAACATATACATCACATATACATGATGTATATATTGGTGTAGGAAAAGTAATTTGTAGTAGTAGTAGTAGTAGTAGTAGTAGTAGTAGTAGTAGTAGTAGTAGTAATAATAATAATAATAATAATAATAATAATAATTACAAGAGAAAAAGAAGAAAAGGAAGTCAAAGGGAATGACAAGTGTGTGGTGGAGAATTTTTAAGGGATTTAATTATATTAATATATATATATATAAGATAAGATTGAAAAAGGAAGAAAATATCTTCTTTCTTTCTTTCTTTCTTTCTTCTTCTTCTTCTTCTTGAATGAGAGAGAGAGAGAGAGAGAGAGAGAGAGATGTGATTTTGTTGGCATACACATCAAATTCTTAAGGGCTTTAAGAGAATTGAAGGTGGATATTGAAGATTTGGCAAAGAATTCAAGTAAGTGTTCATTTCTTTGTATTGATTCCTATTGATTGAGTTTATATTTGATATGGTTAGTGTGTGAAGATGATGATAATGAAAGATTGAAGTATATATATATATGTTGAATTGGTATTTAGATGATGATAATATGGTTATTTGTGAGGATGATGATGGATTGTTGAAATTGTTTAGTAAGGGTTTAATGTAATGAGTTGAGGAATTGAATAATTGATATATGGATGATGTATATAATGATTATTATTATGATATGTTGAAGTTATATAAGTGTTAAATTAATAGGTGATTTATGTGTATATAAACCAAGATGTTGATTAACGGTGTTGTAGTATGGATTTTGGAGTGATTGTGTTTTTCATGGATGAGAGTTCGGAATGTATAATTTTTGCCTGACACGGCCAGTGACATGGCCATGTTGTTGGGCGTGTCAACGGTATTGAGTTTGACATTTGTGACACGACCATTAACACGGCCATGTTACTGAGCGTGTCATAGCTACTGTGAGATAAAGTAATTGACACGGCCATGAACAAGCTCTTGTTGTTGGGCGTGTCAATGTTTCTGTGAGGCAGAATGAGTGACACGTCCAAGGACATGCCCGTGTTACTGAGCGTGTCAAAGTTTCTGTATTGTTGGTTTAGGGCACGATCAGGGACACCCCGTGTTGGTGAGCGTGTCATGTGTAGAGTTTTTCCTAATTAGTTATTATTCTTATTTTCTTATGTGTATTACTAAGTGAGTGTGTATAATCACATTTGGATTAGGTTTTGAAGATTTGAGTTGCCCTAATCCAAGTGTTGAAGGATTCATGGAAGAGGAATTTGGAATTGGTGTGAGTTGCTCTTAGAGGTAAGTACAAATCCTATATGATATATATATTTGCATGACTATGGGACTTAACACATTTGATTGAAAAATGTGTTAAGTTAACTATTATATTGTTTATGTGTGAAAAATGTGCTATGATTTGTATTATGTGTACTATGTGGAATGTATGTTGAAGATTCTAAAAATATGAATAATGTAATTTGCTATGTATATCTCAATGATAAAATATGAAACTAATGTTAATGGATATAAAGGTGAAATATGAAATATGAAAGATATAATAAGCATACAAAATGTATGTACAATGCAAATGGTTATGTATACCCTAGTGATGAGATGTGAATGAGATGTGAAGCCTGTGTTGTTGGCTATAATGATGCAAATGAAATAATTGGGCATGGTTGCCTAGTTTGATTATGAGAAATGAAATAAGAAATGAGTTGTGAAAGAGATTGATAATGAGATAAATGAATTAATTGTGTGCCTAGTATGTTATTCAATTTTCAGAGTTCTGGGTTTGGCAGCATGCCTATGAATCACTGGGCATGTGAAAAGACCGGGTCGTAAGCCGAGCCCAGCTGAAAAATGTGAAATATGATGTTTTTGAGGTGAAAAGACCGGGTCGTAAGCCTCAAAAACTGTAACAGTCTAGCCAGGTTGAGGATCAAAAGACTGGGGCCCAAGGGTCTAGCCGGGTTGAGGTCCAAGAGACTGGGTCTATTACACTATCTATGGATAGATATATATCACCTACGGGCTTGATGAATGTGATTATGGACCAAAGCAGTGACTCTGAACTTTGAATAGCATATTAGATTCTTTTTGGGCCCATGCATGTCTTTGCTTTAATGTGATTATTACAATACATATGTAATTTACTGAAAATGAATGTGGCTTGATAAACTGCTGAATAATGAGATTATGAAAATACAATATGATGTGTAATATGTATAAGGATATAGAAATTGTGAGTATTATTTCATGAATGTTTGGATAAGTCATTGTATTGTGGGTTGTTGTAATGATATATGTGTTTATGTATATAAATTATGAGATTAGTGGAAAAATGTAAAGAATGCTTTGAAAAGAGAAAAACATGATAAGAAAATTATTATACATGATGTTAATGTAGGAAGTATGATTTTTCTGTAATGAATGTTATATTATTTATTTGTACCACTAAGCTTTCGAGCTTAGCGCGGTTGTGTAAATCACGCAGGTGAGTAGGTGGTTGATCTGGAAGTCAAATCGTTATGCCACGAGAAGGGTAAGAGTATTTCGAGACCAACTAGAAGGTGGTGCATACATGTACAATTTAATTATGTTGTATTTTGATAAAAATGTATTCGTATGTATAAATGAATTTTGGTAAAGACAATATAATTATATATATGTAATATCATCAAAAGTATAATGGTTTTGTAAATGTTCTTACAATAAAATGTATTATTGTTTGAAACTAAAGTAAAGGTTTTTAATCTGAAATGAAAAGTGACATTCTTATACTTTATATACGTACTGCATGTATACAGGGTATATGTATAGTACTTATATAGAGTATGGGGGCGTTACAATTATTTTGGTATCAGAGCTTAGGTTTGAGATTCTCGGCCTAAGTAGATTTAAAAAGAAAAGAGGAAAATTTTTGAAAAGTGAAATTTGTGATACATGTATATGCATTAACACCTAGGTTGGTCTCGGATGTGGCTATGTGATTTGTAGTATATCTGAATTATATGAGATGGATGATAGTGTGTGAATGAGGTTTTGCAAAAAAAAAAAAAACAAATGATATGGGGAAATTTGTATAAGTTTAGTTGATAAACTAAAGAATGGGAGTTTACTTAAGTAAAGCAAAATTTGAAATTTTTGGTTAATAAAGTGTGCTTGTGAAATAGATTATAAAGAAATGAATAGGAGAATAATGTTGGAAATGAGTTAAAAAAATAATATTAAGATTTAATTAAGTACTCTTTTCGCTAAAATTTGGATCTCTTTATTATTTGGATTGCTAGAAAGAGAAAATATTGTTCGATTGTTAAAAAGGATAGATATAATATTAAATTGAAAAAAATATGGTGGACTATTAAGTGAGTTGATCGGTATAGACAAAGTGTGACAATTTAAGGTTTGGGTATGTAAAGTTAAGGGTTTTAAAACAAGGGATGATGTTGGTTAACGTAAGGAGATATAATGGTGTTGTTTGTATTGTTGTTTTAATGCAAACATTGTGATTTTAATGGTAGAAATGTGATATGCTTAAGTGTTGTAAAAGCTCATGTTAATGGTGGTAATATGTGAAATTTGGATTTCTGAAATGAGCTTTAATAATTGTGAAAATGATATGTCTTGATGTTACATGATGGTATATATATATATAATGTTTTTAAAGTTAATATTAAGAAAACGAGATTAGTAAATTGAAGTTTAAGTAAAGTAGTAAGTTGAGAGTTTAGAGTTTTAATGGAATTTTGATGAGGATTATTTAGATATTGATAGTTTAATATATATTAAGCATATGAGCTGAATGAATATTATTGCATAAGAAAGTACTATGAATTGGGAAATGTGATTGATAATAAGAAATTTTATTTTGAAATAAAGGGAAAATGACTAAACAAGTGAAAATGAGTTACCTTAAGTAATTGGGCTGGAAATGATGAAAATGGATATGAAGGGTATACTAAATGCATTTAAAATAAATGTGATAGAGATGTCACATTAGAAATGTGACTAAGATTTATGTGAAGTGTTATTATGGTTAGAGTGTATGTATCTGTTGAATTGATGAATAACTTAAGTCATGTTAAAGGAATGAGAATGATAATGTTCAATGAAAAGTAATAAATGTTAAAATTGTGTAGATTATATACAAAAGAGGAATTAAATATAATTATATGATTATGTGTATACATGTATAGAATACGTGAGATGAGTTTTTTTCGATATGAATGTAATTGTAATATGTAAGAAATGTGGAAAGTAAGTCACATTATGAATGTGACCTATGAATGTGTATGTGGTATAACTATTTGTCTAGTGGTATTGAGAATAGTATTGCATATATTAGCGGACCTAAGAGAGATCAAGTCTTAACTTGTGCAGAACTAGGCTATATGATGAAATTGAGAGTGAGAATGGACTCGAATAATACTGGACCGTTAAATTTTTATTGTAATCACTGAACTTGATGATCATATAATGTTTTAAGCCCCCAAAGTATCTACATGTGGAAAGGTTCTATGTATATGTATATAATAAGAGATTGTAAGGAAAAAGGGGAAGTATAATGTATGAAAAAAAAATTTATAAGAAATAGATTAGAAATGGAGTAATAAATGGAAGTTGTGTAAAATTTGCATATGATTGAATGTTGTGCATAAGAAATATTAAAGATAATATTTTTGAACATGAGTTAGGCTAATGATGATCAAATGATCAAGAGCAAATTGTTTTTGACACGAAGTTGTAGTGTGTTAACTCTTGGTATAGCAAAAGTTTAGAGAATAAATATGTAATAACTGCAATACAAACTTAACATTGTAATTGGAAATGTTTGAAAAAGAATAATAGAAGGGCAGTATTGATTAATAAGCCTTAGGCGTGACCATTAAAATACTGTGACATATGTCTAGTTTAGTATTTTGGCTGGTTAGTTTTGTTATCCACAAATTTGAGCCTGAGATGACATGACCGTAGTATAGTTTTGGTGAGATTGATAATTATGTTTCTAGAAACATGGTCAAGAGTTATGATTGGTAAAGTTGTACCTTATCATTTTATGTTAGAAATTTGTTTATAATTATAGAAAGTATGGAAGAAAAGAGAATTGTGAAACTGTTTTGAGTTATGGATAATGTGATAGAAAGGTAATTATTCTAAAAATAGTTATGGTATGAAATGTGAGGAGATGTTAAATGGGAGAAATTACAAAATGTGATTGAAAGTTATACTGAATATGTTTATGGTATAAAGTGAATAAGTGGATGGACTTAAGGTTCAAGTGAGTGAACTATGGGCAATAAATATGGTATGAGATAATCATGAGAATTTTGTGGAAATTGTACAAAGATAATAGAAAATAAACTATGTGTATATTGAAAGATAAATTGAAGTGATTTGTTATTAATAATCATAATTTCAAAAAGCTGAAAAATGGATCCGAAGAGATTAGAATTTGAATATAAATTTGACCTAATGTGTAATATCCCAATGTATGCCCTAGAAGTTTTAATACAATTGTTGTTTGATTTGAATTAAATGTATATATGTTTTTGAAAAGGAAATGATTGTGTTAATGGAATGTATATGTTGTATATATGTTAATATATATAACATATATGTTGGTCAAATGGAGAGTCAAGGGAAGAAGATATTTTAATTTGGGATGAGTGAAATTACTAAAGAGGGCAAGAGTTTTAAAGGAAGTGAGAACAAAAAGAAAAGGGCATTTAAGTAATTTTGCTTTGTTAGAATTGCTTGGTGGAGATTTAAAGAAGAAGAGAAGTTGACTTGTCTTCATTTTCTTTTCTTCTTCTTCTCTTTCTCTTGTGGTGGCCGGCCCTCCAAAGCAAAAGAACAAGAGTGATTTTTGTTGATTTCTAAAATCAAATTGAAGGGAGAATCAAAGGATTAAGTTGGAGATTTGTGAAATTGCCTCAATTTTAAGTAAGTACTCTCTTGTTTTCTTTTGTTATGTTTGAAGTGAGTTGTGATTTGTTAATATTATGATTAGGTGTGTTTGAGATGTGTTTATAAGTGTTGAAATTGATTGTAAGTTACAAAGTTAAATTGGTGTTGGTTTTGGTTTGAAGATGGTAAGTTAAGTGGATGTTGATATTGAAAGAATAAGAATGATGTGAGTTTTAGGGTTTTGAAGTGGTAAGTGATTAAATGTATTGTTGATGTATTGTTAATGTGAATATTGTGATGTATATGTAAAATAAGTGTTAATGACATTGATTATACCCTTTTGAATAAGGTTATGTTGTGTTTAATGTGTTTTTAATTCAATCAAAAGAGATTTGGCCATGTTTAGGGTTTTTATTCTTGAGAGACATGGCCAAACTAAGGAAAAGACACGGCCAAACTAAAGAATTTTTGGGAGACACGGCCAAGTCTAAGGAAATTTGGCCGTGTTGGATGATATTTGGAGAGACACGGCCACTGTCTTGGCCGTGTCCCTTGCCCGTGTCTGCCTCGGCTTGAATTGTGTTGAGAGACACGGCCACAAGCTTGGCCGTGTCCCTTGAGTGTGTTGGCTACTGTGATTGTCCTTTGTTCTTCTTGCTTTGTTGAGATTGAACATACATTTGATGATGCATATGATACTATATGAACAATGTTATGTTTTATGCATTGTGCATCTTGTGAATGGTAATGTGTTATATGAATAATGTACTTTGAAATGTTATATCAATGATGTTATATGTGTAAGATGAATTGAGATATGATATGATATGAGGCCATTGTGATTGGCTATGATAACTCAAATATGATGTGAAGCCATTGTGATTGGCTATGATGATTCAATTGAAAGACATAAGGCATGTTTGCCTAATTGATGATGAGAATTGAGAATTAAATAATAAATGAATTGTGTGTCTAATTTGTTATTCATTTTCAGAGTTTTGTTGTTGGTGGCATGCCTAATGGTAACAATCTCTTGAAGTTAGGTTGGATTTGATCCTTGAAGCCTAATTGAGATGTTACAACCCTTGAAGCTAGGTTGGGTTGGTTCTTAAAGCCAAGTTGGGTTGATACTTAGCATGCTTTGTTCCCCTTGAAGCTTGGTTGAACCTAATCCTTGAAGCCTAGTTGGGTTTATGATAATGATAAATGTGATAACAAAACCAAAGCATTAACTCTGAAAATTGAATGGCATATTAGTGTGTTTTGGGCCCATGCTTGTCTTTGTATTTAATGTGATTCTTGAATGGTAAAACTAATGGAACTATGAAGATGTAATATGAATGTTGTTATGACATTGAACAAAGTATGAAGTGGAAAGGTGATATTCTTTTAAATGATGTATGAGATTAATTGTGACATTAAATCATATTAAAGCATCATGTTAGTAAACTTTGTACTACTAAGTCGTTGGCTTAGCGCGATAGTGTTTGATCGCGTAGGTGACAGAGTTGAACCTGAGAGCTCCTCGAGACCAAGTGAGACTAGACATTGAGGATTTTCTTTTGGGACTTAAAGATCAGAGAAGAGCTGCCAATCATGTATATATATATATTCTATGTTTTATAATCTTTGATTTATAAATATTTGTAATAACTTCCGCTGTGAATTAATAAATGTTTTTATATAGATATGGTGTCTTTTGGATTTCTTTTAAAATGTTTGAGATTGGTTTCACTTATTTACAAAGATATTTGTTGTGTATTATTTTAAAACTGTGGCATTTCCTATATTCAGTATACGTATATTACGATCGTTTAAGCATGCTTGGTACGTATACGAGATATAGGGGTGTTACAACTGTTTTGGTATCAGAGCCTAGGTTTGAGATTCTCAACCTAGGTCAAGTGTAAGAAAAAGAATGTTTTGATTTTAAAAAGTGGATTTTTGAATAACATACATGTTGGTATTGGCAGTCTCTGATCTTTAATGAGAAGTATTCTGCTGTGGTTGCAGATATAGGTTGTGATGGATCCTCATTTGCGTCAGTCAGTTGAGGGTAGTGCGGAGAGTGTTGCTCCTGATGATGGAGCTAGAGTGGATAGTGCTGGAGAGGCACCTGCTTCTGTGTCGGGGGGACCAGCTGGTGAGGATGTTCCACCAGTTTGGCTTAGGCATGTGGTAGAGATTATGAGGCAAGCACCAGTGCAACCACCGCCACCCCCACAGCCTTTGGTATCAGTGAGACAGTATAAATTAAGGAAGTACGGAGCAGAAGATTTCTTGGGTACTATTAATCCAGCTGTAGCTGAGCAGTGGCTAGATAAAGTACAGAGAATATTTGTTCAGTTACAAGCCACTTCAGAAGAAAAATTTGATTATGCAAGATCCTTGTTGCATAAGGATGCATATAACTGGTGGAAGACAGTGCCTCATGCTATGGATGATCCACCTACCTTGTCCTATGCTGATTTTCTAAGAGAGTTTGAATTGAAGTATACGCCGAGGGAGTATAAGGATGTGAAGAAAATGGAGTTTCTAAGCTTGAAGCAAGATCACCGGACTGTGACGGAATATGAGTTAGAGTTTATCCGGTTGAGCCAGTATGCTGGGGGTATTATATCTGATGAGATAGATAGATGCAGGAGATTTGAGGAGGGATTGAGGCCCTCTATCTTGTGTCTTGTTGCTGGATCTAGATATCATGATTTTTCCCAGCTTGTGGCAGCAGCTCGGAGTGTGGAAAGAGCTCAGGTTATTGCAGCTGCTTCAGAGGAAGAGATCAGGGTTAGAAGGCCCCAGTTTGAGGCAGGGTCTTCATCTACGAAAAGAGGTAAAGGAAGTTTTGTTCCTCGGGTTAGTCGGAGTCAGAGGCCAGCTGGTAGGTCAGTACAGTTTCAGAGGCAGAGATCTAGACCTACAGTTTCAGTGGCGAGTGCTTCGACCCCAGTGATGCAGAGATCCACCTTACCCATATGCATTCATTGTGGTAGGCCACATGGTGGTACTTGTTGGAAGACTGGTGTAGCAGGGGTATGTTTCAGATGTGGATCACCTGATCATTTTGTTAGAGATTGTCCTGAGAGGCAGGAACAGATGTCAGTAGATTCTGCAGCTTCTCGATCTAATGTGAGGGGAGGTCGAGGAGGCAGAGGTTTCAGCAGAGGAGGCAGATCTGGGTTCAGTTCTAGAGGAGGTTCTACATCCAGGGATAGTAGACCAGAGGAGGCTGGATCTTCTCAGAGGATTTATGTGATGCAGAGACAACCAGATGCTTCTGTAGTCATTGCTGGTACTTTCTCTTTATTTGATACTTCAGTACTTGCTTTGATTGATCCCGGATCCACGCATTCATATATTAGTGCATCTGTTCTGCCTGTGTCTGAATTGCATGCTGAATCCCTAGGATTTGATGTATTGGTGACAAATCCTTTAGGGCATAGTGTGATTGTTAGCAAAGTGCACCAAGATAGTGCAGTGGTGGTTCAAGGTGAGGAGTTCCTTGGAGATTTGATTGAGATGCCTTTTAAGGAATATGATGTGATCCTTGGCATGGACTGGCTATCTAGACATGGAGCTATGGTAGACTGTAAAAAGAAAGTTGTTACTTTGAGAACCAGCGATGGTAGAGAGGTGTTAGTATCTAGTGAGCAGGGATAGCTAGCATCCTTGTTTGTTTCAGCTGTTGCAGCTAGAAGATTGATTAGAAAAGGGTGTGATGCTTACCTTGCTCATATTGTGGATACGAGAGTAAGGGGTTCTCAAATTGATAGTATACCTACAGTTGCAGAATTTCTAGATGTGTTTCCAAAGGAGTTGCCAGGGTTGCCTCCTGAGAGAGAGGTGGAGTTTGGTATTGAATTATTGCCTGGTACCACTCCTATCTCTATTACTCCTTATAGAATGGCACCTGCTGAATTGAGAGAATTGAAGGTGCAATTGCAGGAGTTGTTGGATAAAGGGTTTGTTCGCCCTAGTGTTTCACCGTGGGGAGCTCCTGTTTTGTTTGTGAAGAAGAAAGACGGTACTATGAGATTGTGTATCGATTATAGGCAATTGAACAAGGTGACTATTAAAAATAAATATCCTTTGCCTAGAATTGATGATCTCTTTGATCAATTGAAGGGTGCAGCAGTGTTTTTCAAAATTGATTTGAGATCAGGGTACCATCAGTTGAGGGTCAGAGCTGAAGATGTTCCTAAGACAGCCTTTCGTACAAGGTATGGGCATTATGAGTTTCTAGTTATGCCTTTTGGTTTTGACGAATGCACCTGCAGCTTTTATGGATTTGATGAATAAGGTGTTTAGGCCCTATCTGGATCAGTTTGTAGTGGTCTTTATTGATGACATTTTGGTGTATTCGCGTAATGAGGAGGAGCATGACATGCATCTGCGGATTGTGTTGCAAATTTTAAGAGAGAAGCAATTGTTTGCTAAACTGTCGAAGTGTGAGTTTTGGCTTGATCAAGTAACTTTTCTCGGTCATATAGTTTCAGCAGAAGGCATTAGAGTTGATCCGAGTAAAGTTGAAGCTATTTTGAATTGGAGTCCACCAAAATCTGTGACTGAAGTTAGAAGTTTTCTGGGTTTGGCAGGCTATTACCGACGGTTTGTGAAAGGATTTTCTTTGATAGCTACTCCACTTACCAGATTGCTTCGAAAGGGAGTTAGATTTGTGTGGACAGATCAGTGTCAGGCTAGCTTTGATCAGTTGAGAGAAATGTTGACTCAAGCGCCTGTTCTTACCTTACCTGTGGAAAATAAACCATATGTGATCTACAGTGATGCTTCACATCATGGTTTGGGTTGTGTTCTGATGCAAGAAGATAAAGTTATAGCTTATGCTTCTCGACAGTTGAAACCGCATGAGCTCAATTATCCGACCCATGATTTAGAGTTAGCAGCCATTGTGTTTGCATTGAAGATTTGGCGACACTATTTGTATGGGGAGAAGTGTTTTATCTATACTGATCATAAGAGTTTAAAATATTTGGGTGTCCAAAGAGAGCTCAATCTTCGACAGAGGATGGTTAGAGTTGATTAAAGACTACGACTGTTTGATCGATTATCATCCTGGTAGAGCAAATGTTGTTACTGATGCCTTGAGTCGGAAGTCTTTAGCAGGTTTGACTGTTTATTCGCTCTCGTTGCTTGTTGAGTTGAGAGCGTTGCATGCTAGATTTGTATCTTGTGATGATGGTGCATTGTTGGCACAGTTGCAATTGAAACCAGTGTTGTTGGATCAGATTAAAGAAGCTCAAGTGGCTGATGAGAAGACTCAAAAGATTATTTCAGATTGCCAGAATGGAAAGAGTCAAGATTTTATTGTGAGAAATGATGGGAGTCTTTGGTTTAAGAACATATTGTGTGTACCTGATGATGCTAATTTGAGAAAGATCATTTTAGAAGAAGCACATCAGTCAGTGTTTGCTATGCATCCGGGCAATACAAAGATGTATCATGATTTGAAGCAGTATTACTGGTGGTCTGGTATGAAGAGAGACATAGCGGAGTTTGTATCCAAATGTCTCACATGTCAGAGGGTAAAACCTGAGCATCAAGTTCCAACAGGGTTACTTCAACCTTTGTCAGTGCCTGAATGGAAATGGGAAAGAGTGACAATGGATTTTTTGTCTGGTTTACCATTGACACAAAGGAAGCATGATACTATTTGGGTAATTGTTGATAGGTTGACTAAGACAGCTCATTTTCTTTCGGTTCGGATGGATTACTCTTTGGAGAGGTTAGCTGAGCTGTATATCCATGAGATTGTGAAGTTGCATGGTGTCCCAATTTCTATAGTGTCTGATCGAGATTCCCGTTTTACTTCCAGGTTTTGGAAGAGTTTACATGGTGCATTGGGTTCTCGATTGCATTTTAGTACTGCTTTTCATCTGCAGACAGATGGGCAGTCTGAGAGGGTGATACAGATTATCGAGGACATGTTGAGAAGCTGTGTCATTGATTTCTCTGGAAGTTGGGATGGATTCTTACCACTTGTGGAATTTGCTTACAACAACAGTCATCAATCCAGCATTGGTATGGCACCATTCGAGGCATTGTATAGTAGACGGTGTAGGACACCTCTATGTTGGAATGAACTTGGTGAAGGTAAGTTAATTGGTCCTGATTTGGTTAAAGAAATTGAAGAGAAAGTGAAAATGATTCGAGATAAGTTGAAAGCAGCTTCAGATCGACAGAAATCATATTCAGATTTGAAGAGGAGAGACATTGAGTATAATGTGGGAGATAAGGTATTTTTGAAAGTGTCTCCTTGGAAGAAGATCTTGAGGTTTGGTCGGAAAGGGAAATTAAGTCCTCGTTTCATTGGACCGTATGAAGTTTTGGAAAAAGTTGGGCCAGTTGTTTATCGGCTTGCTTTGCCACCTGAGTTGGACAGGATCCATAATGTATTCCATGTGTCTATGTTGAGGAGATACAGGTCGGATCCATCTCATGTTTTGCCAATGGAATCTATCGAAGTAAGTTTAGATCTGACATTTGAAGAAGAACCAGTTGCTATTTTGGCACGTGAAGTGAAAGAATTGAGAAATAAGAAAGTGCCACTTGTGAAGATTTTGTGGAAGAATCATGCAAAGGAAGAGGCGACTTGGGAGAGTGAGCAATCAATGCGAGATCAATATCCTCAACTATTTTAGACTTGATATCAAGTAATTTCGAGGGCGAAATTTCTTTTTAGAGGGGGAGAATTGTAATATCCCAATGTATGCCCTAGAAGTTTTAATACAATTGTTGTTTGATTTGAATTAAATGTATATATGTTTTTGAAAAGGAAATGATTGTGTTAATGGAATGTATATGTTGTATATATGTTAATATATATAACATATATGTTGGTCAAATGGAGAGTCAAGGGAAGAAGATATTTTAATTTGGGATGAGTGAAATTACTAAAGAGGGCAAGAGTTTTAAAGGAAGTGAGAACAAAAAGAAAAGGGCATTTAAGTAATTTTGCTTTGTTAGAATTGCTTGGTGGAGATTTAAAGAAGAAGAGAAGTTGACTTGTCTTCATTTTCTTTTCTTCTTCTTCTCTTTCTCTTGTGGTGGCCGGCCCTCCAAAGCAAAAGAACAAGAGTGATTTTTGTTGATTTCTAAAATCAAATTGAAGGGAGAATCAAAGGATTAAGTTGGAGATTTGTGAAATTGCCTCAATTTTAAGTAAGTACTCTCTTGTTTTCTTTTGTTATGTTTGAAGTGAGTTGTGATTTGTTAATATTATGATTAGGTGTGTTTGAGATGTGTTTATAAGTGTTCAAAATTGATTGTAAGTTACAAAGTTAAATTGGTGTTGGTTTTGGTTTGAAGATGGTAAGTTAAGTGGATGTTGATATTGAAAGAATAAGAATGATGTGAGTTTTAGGGTTTTGAAGTGGTAAGTGATTAAATGTATTGTTGATGTATTGTTAATGTGAATATTGTGATGTATATGTAAAATAAGTGTTAATGACATTGATTATACCCTTTTGAATAAGGTTATGTTGTGTTTAATGTGTTTTTAATTCAATCAAAAGAGATTTGGCCATGTTTAGGGTTTTTATTCTTGAGAGACACAGCCAAACTAAGGAAGAGACACGGCCAAACTAAAGAATTTTTGGGAGACACGGCCAAGTCTAAGGAAATTTGGCCGTGTTGGATGATATTTGGAGAGACACGGCCACTGTCTTGGCCATGTCCCTTGCCCGTGTCTGCCTCGGCTTGAATTGTGTTGAGAGACACGGCCATAAGCTTGGCCGTGTCCCTTAAGTGTGTTGGCTACTGTGATTGTCCTTTGTTCTTCTTGCTTTGTTGAGATTGAACATACATTTGATGATGCATATGATACTATATGAACAATGTTATGTTTTATGCATTGTGCATCTTGTGAATGGTAATGTGTTATATGAATAATGTACTTTGAAATGTTATATCAATGATGTTATATGTGTAAGATGAATTGAGTTATGATATGATATGAGGCCATTGTGATTGGCTATGATAACTCAAATATGATGTGAAGCCATTGTGCTTGGCTATGATGATTCAATTGAAAGACATAAGGCATGATTGCCTAATTGATGATGAGAATTGAGAATGAAATAATAAATGAATTGTGTGTCTAATTTGTTATTCATTTTCAGAGTTTTGTTGTTGGTGGCATGCCTAATGGTAACAATCTCTTGAAGTTAGGTTGGATTTGATCCTTGAAGCCTAATTGAGATGTTACAACCCTTGAAGCTTGGTTGGGTTGGTTCTTGAAGCCAAGTTGGGTTGATACTTAGCATGCTTTGTTCCCCTTGAAGCTTGGTTGAACCTAATCCTTGAAGCCTAGTTGGGTTTATGATAATGATAAATGTGATAACAAAACCAAAGCATTAACTCTGAAAATTGAATGGCATATTAGTGTGTTTTGGGCCCATGCTTGTCTTTGTATTTAATGTGATTCTTGAGTGGTAAAACTAATGGAACTATGAAGATGTAATATGAATGTTGTTATGACATTGAACAAAGTATGAAGTGGAAATGTGATGTTCTTTTAAATGATGTATGAGATTAATTGTGACATTAAATCATATTAAAGCATCATGTTAGTATACTTTGTACTACTAAGCCGTTGGCTTAGCGTGATAGTGTTTGATCGCGCAGGTGACAGAGTTGAACCTGAGAGCTCCTCGAGACCAAGTGAGACTAGACATTGAGGATTTTCTTTTGGGACTTAAAGATCAGAGAAGAGCTGCCAATCATGTATATATATATTATATGTTTTATAATCTTTGATTTATAAATATTTGTAATAACTTCCGCTGTGAATTAATAAATGTTTTTATATAGATATGGTGTCTTTTGGATTTCTTTTAGAATGTTTGAGATTGGTTTCACTTATTTACAAAGATATTTGTTGTGTATTATTTTAAAACTGTGGCATTTCCTATATTCAGTATACGTATATTACGATCGTTTAAGCATGCTTGGTACGTATACGGGATATAGGGGTGTTACATAATGGAATTAGGTCATATATAGTGTGAAATCTAATGATAAGTTTAAATAAGTTAATTGTTGATTTGAATCGAACAAGATTGAAACTTGGGTATATTGTGACAGACAGATCAATTGATTCAGATTTCGCTAAGATTGTGAATTATTGTTGAGATTTAATATGTATAGTTGTATTAAGAGTATAAGATATAAGTGATAATGTATATGATGTAATATTTTGATATATGAATGGACATGAATGAATTGAGCTATATCAGTTGTAAATGATGATAAAAGGGAAAAGGTTGATTACCTGTAAAGTAAGTTTAAAGGCATTGTATTAATATTTATGTTAAGAGAGAAGCATGTTAAAGAAGGAATTAAATGTATGAAAAATAAGAATATTGTTATAAATTAAGATTTGATAAATGTCTATTCTGAAAGTGATTGTAGTGACGGGATAAACAATATTAAAATATAAATCAATGATTTCTAAGGTTAAAGTTAAGAGAGTATTTCTAAAGAGATGAAGTGATAAAATATCCTGAATGTAATAGATGGACGAAGTATATGTATATTATAAGATGATCTGATTCTTGTATAAAGATAAATTAATTAGGAATGTAATGAGTTATCTTGAATGCTTGGTTAGGAAAGTAATAAGATATATAAATATATATAATCATGAGTTATGAAATTTAGAGATGATTGACTCTAAGGGGGAGAGTAGAAGTTATGTGATTTGATGACATAATAACTTAATAATATAATTAACTTCATATGAAAGTTAAGATGGTATTTTGTTAAGAATGGATTGTTACTGTACTGGATAATTTCGAGGACAAAATTATTTAAGGGGGAGAGAATTGTTATACCCCAATTTTGGTGAACATTGGAATAGTAGTTGTGAGAAGATATGTTGGTAAAATATGTAAGGAAAATATTATAAGAGATAGATGTATATGAAGGATGATATGTATATATGGTATTTGAAAAATATGGGAAATATAAATACAATATATAAGAGATATACATATAGTAACATATACATCACATATACATGATGTATATATTGGTGTAGGAAAAGTAATTTGTAATAATAATAATAATAATTATTATTATTATTATTATTATTATTATTACAAGAGAAAAAGAAGAAAAGGAAGTCAAAGGGAATGACAAGTGTGTGGAGGAGAATTTTTAAGGTATTTAATTATATTAATATATATATATATAAGATAAGATTGAAAAAGGAAGAAAATATCTTCTTTCTTTCTTTCTTTCTTCTTCTTCTTCTTCTTGAACGAGAGAGAGAGAGAGAGAGAGAGAGAGAGAGAGAGAGAGAGAGATGTGATTTTGTTGGCATACACATCAAATTCTTAAGGGCTTTAAGAGAATTGAAGGTGGATATTGAAGATTTGGCAAAGAATTCAAGTAAGTGTTCATTTCTTTGTATTGATTCCTATTGATTGAGTTTATATTTGATATGGTTAGTGTGTGAAGATGATGATAATGAAAGATTGAAGTGTATATATATATATATATGTTGAATTGGTATTTAGATGATGATAATATGGTTATTTGTGAGGATGATGATGGATTGTTGAAATTGTTTAGTAAGGGTTTAATGTAATGAGTTGAGGAATTGAATAATTGATATATGGATGATGTATATAATGATTATTATTATGATATGTTGAAGTTATATAAGTGTTAAATTAATAGGTGATTTATGTGTATATAAACCAAGATGTTGATTAACGGTGTTGTAGTATGGATTTTGGAGTGATTGTGTTTTTCATGGATGAGAGTTCGGAATGTATAATTTTTGCCTGAAACGGCCAGTGACATGGCCATGTTGTTGGGCGTGTCAACGGTATTGAGTTTGACATTTGTGACACGACCATTAACACGGCCATGTTACTGAGCGTGTCATAGCTACTGTGAGATAAAGTAATTGACACGGCCATGAACAAGCTCTTGTTGTTGGGCGTGTCAATGTTTCTGTGAGGCAGAATGAGTGACACGTCCAAGGACATGCCCGTGTTACTGAGCGTGTCAAAGTTTCTGTATTGTTGGTTTAGGGCACGATCAGGGACACCCCGTGTTGGTGAGCGTGTCATGTGTAGAGTTTTCCCTAATTAGTTATTATTCTTATTTTCTTATGTGTATTACTAAGTGAGTGTGTATAATCACATTTGGATTAGGTTTTGAAGATTTGAGTTGCCCTAATCCAAGTGTTGAAGGATTCATGGAAGATGAATTTGGAATTGGTGTGAGTTGCTCTTAGAGGTAAGTACAAATCCTATATGATATATATATTTGCATGACTATGGGACTTAACACATTTGATTGAAAAATGTGTTAAGTTATCTATTATATTGTTTATGTGTGAAAAATGTGCTATGATTTGTATTATGTGTACTATGTGGAATGTATGTTGAAGATTCTAAAAATATGAATAATGTAATTTGCTATGTATATCTCAATGATAAAATATGAAACTAATGTTAATGGATATAAAGGTGAAATATGAAATATGAAAGATATAATAAGCATACAAAATGTATGTACAATGCAAATGGTTATGTATACCCTAGTGATGAGATGTGAATGAGATGTGAAGCCTGTGTTGTTGGCTATAATGATGCAAATGAAATAATTGGGCATGGTTGCCTAGTTTGATTATGAGAAATGAAATGAGAAATGAGTTGTGAAAGAGATTGATAATGAGATAAATGAATTAATTGTGTGCCTAGTATGTTATTCAATTTTCAGAGTTCTGGGTTTGGCGGCATGCCTATGAATCACTGGGCAGGTGAAAAGACCGGGTCGTAAGCCGAGCCCAGCTAAAAAATGTTAAATATGATGTTTTTGAGGTGAAAAGACCGGGTCGTAAGCCTCAAAAACTGTAACAGTCTAGCCGGGTTGAGGACCAAGAGACTGGGGCCCAAGGGTCTAGCCGGGTTGAGGTCCAAGAGACTGGGTCTGTTACACTATCTATGGATAGATATATATCACCTACGGGCTTGATGAATGTGATTATGGACCAAAGCAGTGACTCTGAACTTTGAATAGCATATTAGATTCTTTTTGGGCCCATGCATGTCTTTGATTTAATGTGATTATTACAATACATATGTAATTTACTGAAAATGAATGTGGCTTGATAAACTGCTGAATAATGAGATTATGAAAATATAATATGATGTGTAATATGTATAAGGATATAGAAATTGTGAGTATTATTTCATGAATTTTTGGATAAGTCATTGTATTGTGGGTTGTTATAATGATATATGTGTTTATGTATATAAATTATGAGATTAGTGAAAAAATGTAAAGAATGCTTTGAAAAGAGAAAAACATGATAAGAAAATTATTATACATGATGTTAATGTAGGAAGTATGATTTTTCTGTAATGAATGTTATATTATTTATTTGTACCACTAAGCTTTCGAGCTTAGCGCGGTTGTGTAAATCGCGCAGGTGAGTAGGTGGTTGATCTGGAAGTCAAATCGTTATGCCACGAGAAGGGTAAGAGTATTTCGAGACCAACTAGAAGGTGGTGCATACATGTACAATTTAATTATGTTGTATTTTGATAAAAATGTATTCGTATGTCTAAATGAATTTTGGTAAAGACAATATAATTATATATATGTAATATCATCAAAAGTATAATGGTTTTGTAAATGTTCTTACAATAAAATGTATTATTATTTGAAACTAAAGTAAAGGTTTTTAATCTGAAATGAAAAGTGGCATTCTTATACTTTATATACGTACTGCATGTATACAGGGTATATGTATAGTACTTATATAGAGTATGGGGGTGTTACACCTTGAGTGAAAGTATGGTATCCCTTATGTAAAACAACACGGGTCACACGGGCGTCCTAACTCACGCACACAATGCAATCTAATATGATGCAATGGATAATATCATTATAAGAAAGAATAGAATAATATAAAGACCAACAAAATCAACTTCTCTTATCCCCAGTGGAGTCGCCACTGTGAGCGGGGATTTTTGCCCCCACTCCCAGTGGAATGGTTCTTGCGACTTTGGCACTATTTAGGCTCGGGGCCTTAGAGAACACGGACCTAAGTCCAGAGAAAATGGAGTTGCCACTCGGACGGGATGGGAAAAAGAAAGGGGTGGATGACTCGATTCCTAAGGAATCCCCAACCCCCTAATGGGTTCAAAAAGTTGGGTACGTGTGGGGAGGTGAGAAATGGCCCAGCACCCCCACAATGCCCGGTTCATTAGAACCGGCCTCTTTTACAGGTCTTAATATTATAAAATTCTTAAATATATCAATATTATCCATACTACACACAATAAAAAGAAAGCATAATTATATTAAAATCAAAGCAATGTCGAAACAAAACAAAACAAATAAATGGACACTCATCCTAAGATGGAAACATGTCCTTACATCACATGCCTAGATAGGACACCCACCGAAAGGTAGAAACATGCCCTTTACATAAGTTCTAAGATAGAAAATCAAATTAAATTACATGATATTTAACTAATGAGGTACCCACCAAGTGGAAACATACCTCTTACAACATTTGAAAGTCTAAATAAATTGATAAAAGTAAATAACCATTCATAATAAATAAATCAGTCATCAAAGATATCAAATATCAATAGAAAGTAAACATCCATCCATGATAAATTAAATGAACCAAGCATTGAACTTAAATTAATTAAAGCATATAAAATAAATCAAAGCATAATCAAATATAGAATTAAATAAAGCAAACAAAAGTCTAAATTATGTCTACTGTAAGTTTTTTAAGGAATTAAAATATATTAAGGTTTTATATTTTAAAAGGTTAATAAAGTTCTTTGATTAACTAAATTAATATTTGAATGGTGAAATCATGAAACTAGGGTTTGAATACTTTGAAATACTTTTGATTTGTGGGTTACGATTATTCATTGTGTTTTTAAGCTACTGTGTAAAATTAAAGTATTTAAGTTTTATGGTTTTTAAAATTTTAAAGGATTAGGGTTTATTATTTTAGGTTTTGGAGTTGAATTAGGTTTTTAGGCTTTTGATTTTAGGGTTTCGGGTGATTTGTTGATTTTAGGATTTGGAAAAAGCAATTGAAGATTTTATGGATTTAAACAAGCGATTTAAAGTTTTTATAAATAGAAAAGATGTTTTATAAGGCTTTTTGAAAGAAACAATACCAAGTTAAAAGTTTTGAAAGAAACAGTATTAAATTTTGGTTTTGTTGAAAAATATGTTAAATTAGAGTTTTAATATTTTGAAGAAGTAAAAATAATAATTTTAAGCCTTTTTGGAAAATAAAGCAACGGATAGTGTTTTTAAAATTTGAACAAAGGTAATTAAGGTTTTAGGGTTTTTGAATTAAAAAACATCATTTATTAGTTTATGCTACTGTGTAAAGTATAAAGAAATTAGAATTTCATATCTTATTTTGTAAGTTACACCAAAATTGCTTCTTGGATGAACAAGCTCCAAAGACAAGCCTTTTTGCCTTTTTTTCTTTCCTTAAATCGTGTTTCTGCTACTTTAAAAATCAATTGAATTCAAGTTTTTCCTTCACGGATTTGGATTTTTCTCCTACTGTCCAATTTCTGTCCCCACTTATTTGAATTCTTTTGGTCCTTATTTATAGAAGTTTCATATGGTTTATTCCTAATTAATCACTGCAAGTAATATTGATAAGAAAAGGAAACCGAAACCTAATTGAATTAGGTTTCAAAAAATTTGCGTCGAAAAAATTGCACTGCCGAAAAAATTGCCGCAGGAAAAAATGCGCTGGCGAAAAAAATCTGCCGCAGCCAGGCGAGGAGCGGGCGTCGCCCGCAGGCAACTTCTGCGGGCGAAATGCCCACGGGCCCGCGCAATGATTTTTTCGTCACCGATTTTTCCGAAGCCGATTTTTATTTTTATTTTTATTTTTTGACTTTTATTTGTTTATTTTTATTTTTTATTAATAAAAATTAGATACTAAAGCTAAAATTATTTAACAAAAATTATGTTGGACCAATTAGACAACAAAAATTATTTTGACTAAATAAAATATATTGGACCGGACTGGATCAAAAATTAAGGGTCTACAGTGGATTAGCCCAGTAAATGTAGTGCCTAAGAAATCAAGAATCACTGTGGTAAAAAATGAAATGAATGAATTGATTCCTACTAGGACTACCACTGGGTGGAGAATGTGTATAGACTATAGGAAGTTAAATAATGCCACAAAGAAAGATCATTTCCCTCTTCCTTTTATTGATCAAATGCTGGATAAATTTCTGGACACTCTCACTATTGCTTTTTGGATGGACTTTCAAGTTATTATCAGGTGGCGATAGCATCAAAGGATCAATCCAAGACCACTTTTACTTGCCTTGCCCTTTTTTGGACTTTTGCATTTCGGCGTATGCCTTTTGGCTTGTGCAATGCGCCTGCAACTTTTCAGAGATGCATGATCTCTTTTTTCACGAACATGATAGATGACTTTATTGAGGTATTTATGGACGATTTTTTTGTTTTTGGTGACTCTTTTGATAATTGCCTCAGTAAACTTGTTCTTGTGCTTGAAAGATGTATTGAATGTAATCTCACTTTGAGTTGGGAAAAAAGTCATTTCATGGTTACTCACGGTATTGTATTAGGCCATATTGTGTCTAGTAAAGGGATTGAGGTGGATAAAGCTAAGGTAGAGTTGATTGCTAAGTTACCCCCACCTACCTCTGTTAAGGGAATAAGAAGCTTTCTAGGGCATGCAGGTTTTTACCGGAGGTTTATTAAAGATTTTTCTAAAATAAGCCAACCATTGTGTCATTTGCTTGGAAAAGATGTTCCATTTGTATTTACTGCACAATGCATGAAAGATTTCAATTCTCTTAAGGAAAAATTAACCAGTGCACCGGTAATTGTAGCTCATGTTTGGTCCTTACCTTTTGAAATTATGTGTGATGCATCCAACCATGCAGTAGGAGCGGTCCTTGGGCAAAGGGTTGAGAAATTTTTGAGAGTGATTTATTATGCTAGCTTGACCCTAAGTAGCACACAAGTTAATTACACAACAACTGAAAAAGAAATGTTAGCTGTTGTTTTTGCCTTAGATAAGTTTAGAGCATATTTGATTGGGTCTAAAATTATTGTGCATTCAGATTACGCAGCTTTAAAATATCTTTTGACCAAACAACATGCTAAACCTTATTTAATTAGATGGGTGATATTATTGCAAGAATTTGATTTTTAAATCAAAGATACTAAGGGAAGTGAGAATGTTGTAGCTGTTCATTTATCTAGGTTACCTTTCTTTGATGAAAATCTTGCATCTGATAGCGTTCATAGAAATCTAGAAGCATTTCCTAATGAGCAGTTGTTTGCGGTAATGAATTCACCATGGTTTGTAGATATTGCTAACTATCTTGCTTGTGATCTTTTGCATTCTAACATGTCATTTCAGGAAAAGAAAAGGTTTTTGCACATGAGTAAATTCTATTTCTGGGATGAACCTTACCTATTCCGAATATGCGAAGATGAGATAGTTCGCAGGTGTGTACCTGAGGAAGAACAACTTAGTGTTCTTCAATTTTGTCATGACCTTCACTGCGGTGGTCATTTTGGAGGGAGAAAGACTGCCGAAAAAGTGCTTCAAAGTGGATTTTATTGGCCTACTCTATTCAAAGATGCTTAAGAATATTGTAAGCATTGTGACCGCTGTCAAAGAGTAGGTAATATTGGAAGGAGGAATGAAATGCCCCTTTAATCTTATATTGTAGTTGAACTGTTTGATGTTTGGGGAATAGACTTCATGGGTCCTTTTCCCAAATCTTTTAGTTATGAATACATATTGGTTGCTGTTGATTATGTTTCAAAATGGGTGGAGGCAATCCCTACCCGAACTAATGATGTTAATGTGGTTGTTAAATTTGTGAAGGAATACATTCTTAGCAGATTTGGCATGCCAAGAGTGATAGTCAGTGATGGGGGAAGTCATTTCTGCAACAAACTTTTTGAGAAGTTAATGCACAAGTCGGGGGTGAAACACAAAGTGGTGACCCCATACCATCCATAGACTTCAAGACAAGTTGAGACATCCAACAAGCAAATTAAAGGAATTTTGGAAAAAATAGTCAACTCATCAAGGAAGGATTGGGCAAGTAGATTGAATGACGCATTGTGGGCATATCGAACTACTTTCAAGACTCCCTTGAGTGTGAGTCCATACCGATTGGTTTTCGATAAGGCTTGTCATTTACTAGTGGAGTTAGAGCACAAGGCGTACTGGGCAATTAAGACTCTGAATTTAGATTTGGACAAGGCAAAGAGAGAATTTTTTTGCAAATTTCGGAGTTAGATGAACTAAGGAACGAGGCATATGAGAGTTCGAGGATTTATAAGGACCGTAATAAAGCACTTCATGATCAAATTTTAGTACGAAAGACATTCAGCCCAAGAATGAAGGTCTTGCTTTTCAATTCTCGTCCCCGACTATATCCAGGAAAACTCAAATCTCAATGGAGCTATCATTTCGAGATAACTCAGGTATATCCTTCCGGTGCTATAGAATTGCTTAACTCTCAAATGAATGAAACTTTTAAAGTAAATGGAAAGAGAGTTAAACCATATAATGAGGGGTTCCAAGAAGTAAGGATTGTCAATAGTACTTTGATCTACGATCCTTAATTCTTGTAGTAACGTCCAGCTAAGATGACATTAAAGAAGCGTACGATGGGAGGCACCCTATTGTTATCATTTTTATCATTTAGTTTAGTATCTTTAGTTTATTTATTTATTTTCCCTTCTATTTGTCTTTAAGGCTTGATGGCTTGGAGATTGGAAGTGTTTTTATTCTTGCAGAGAACAGGCTAGGAGCATTGAGTTTGCATTAAGGAGGGCCATCCAATTCTAACTTTCCTTGATCGCATGTTTATGCTGAAGTCGCTGCTCCACTATGCGTGACACAAAAGAGGTTCTTTCTATCTTTTCTTTTGTTTACATTGAGGACAATGTAACTCATAAGTGTGGGGTAATTTTTAATCTTTTCTTTAATTTTTGTTTTGTTTTCTTTGTGAGTTATATTGTGCGTTTTTCATGGGATAATTGTTGGAAACTTATTGACTTTTCTGTAATTATAGCATTACATTTGAGTCTTTAGTATCAGCATAGAGATTAGCATTTGAATTCATTCAGGATCAATTTTTACGTTCAGCAATTCATGACATATAAATCTCTGAGAACCCACCCTTTGTGAGTTTTGAGCCTCATAGATTGAATATTATTGTTAATCGAATTTCTTTTCTTAAGTGTGAACCTTCATGATTTTGTATCTATAGAGCTTGTTTTTGCATTCTAATTGAACTCACATTATGATTTCATCTCAAGTTTTAAAATGATGAAGGCAAATTAGGATTACCCCCTTTAGCTTAAAAAGACCTCCCTTAATTATGAATTCCTTAGTGAGCCAAGTTGAGCCTTTGACCTTTTCTTGATTGATCAACACAATTCACAACTCAACATTTTTTTTTCTATTTTTATCATACCTTCATTAAGGAATGGAGTTTCTTATGATATGACAATAGGAGTGGTTTTATTGATAAGTATGGGGTAAACATAATAAAAAAGGTAAACATAAAAATAAATAAATAAAATAAAATAGTATTGTTTTAGTAAGATTTGGGGCTGAAATGCATACTTTGCAGATTTTATTTGACTAAGAGTCGATTATTCTTTTCTTCTACATTTGAGCTAGATATTCAATGCATTTTTATATTTTGTATATATATATATAAATAAATAAATAAAAGAAAAGAAAAGATATATATATATATATACAAAATTCATATATTTTCTAACATTAGTCATCAAAGAGGAATTTCGACTCATTTACTTTTCTTTAGGTATGCAAATATTTGAGACTATCAAGGGTTGGTGAATATGCCATTTGAGGGAGTTATGAGTTTCTACACAAGATTATTGTCTAATTTAGATGCTCCATTTCTTAATGTTCCAACTTAAATGTCTTTTCTCACACCTTCACCTTAGCCCCATTACATCCAAATGAAAAGACCTTCGGATTATTTCTTGAGAAAAATTAGTGAGAGAGATTGGATAATTAAGCAAGTTTATGGCAATATGCAAGCATGATTGGTTTGAGTGAATTAACCTTTGAAATTGAGAGAAACACTTAGATGAGAGATGGGATTTGTTATGTCTGAATTAATGAATGAGTTAAGAAAATCTTGATTGAAGTAAATTGCATTTATTTATTACTGAGTATTAAAGGATTTCATCTTATATACTTGAATTATAGTTAAGGTTAATTGAGTTTTTAATTTATGCCATGTAAATCTGCTTGAGGACAAGCAAAGTTTTAAGTTTGGGGTAGTTATTTTATTAGTTTTTGTCCTCAAATTGCTATTTATTTATTATGATAATTATTGTTTTCTTCATGAATTTTGGTAGTTTTAATATGTTTATTTAGTGATTTCAGCATTTTTTAGAACTCAAGGAAGTTTGGAAGCTTGTGTACTCCTCTGCCTTAATTTATCCCAATGTTTAGATCATTTTTGTACTAGTTTTTAGTATGATGTTTATGTGTTTTTAGTTAATGTTTCATTTGATTTTTGTTTAAAGTTTGTTTTAAGTGTTTGTTTTAGGTTAAAGTGCAAAAAACTCCCTTGGAAGATCAAAACAAAGAAAGAAGAGCATGAATCAAGTAAGACATGGCCAAACCAAATCAAGCTTGGCCGTGTCACCTCAAAGGAAATGAAGGCAGAGCTTGACACGGCCAAGCCACTGGCCGTGTCTCACTTAAAGACCAAAACCAAAGAAACTAAAGAAAGAAAAGAAAAGAAGGAAAGAAATGGCAGCAAGTGACACGACCAACAGGCTTGCCCGTGTCAAGTGACATGGCCGGAATTGAATTTATAATGATTTGATAAATAATTAGCTTATCTAGCTTCCTTGTGAGACGACCTTGAGGTGTTCACCGAAATACTATAGCAGCCTCGTATACTTGCGAGTGTAGCTTTAGTAGTGTTTATTAGAGCGCAACAATCTCAAACCTAAGCTCTGATACCAAAATAATTGTAACACCCCTATACTCTATATAAGTACTATACTTATACCTTGTATACATACCGTACGTATATAAAGTATAAGGACGTCACTTTTCATTACAGTTTAAAAAACTTTACCTTAGTTCCAAACAATAATACATTCTATTTAAAGAACATTTACAAAATCATTATACTTTTGATGATATTACATATATATAAATTACCTTGTCTTTTCCAAAATTTACTTATGTATATTTAAATTTATATCAAAATACAACATAATAAAATTGTACATGTATGCACCACCTTCTAGTTGGTCTCGAAATACTCTTACCCTTCTCGTGGCATAACGTTTTGACTCCTGGATCAACATCTACTCACCTGCATGATTTACACAACCGTGCTAAGCTCGAAAGCTTAGTAATACAAATAAATATTATAAACATACATTACAGAAAATCATACTCATATATTAACTTCATGTGTCATCATTTTCTTATCATGTTTTCCATTTTCAATGCACTTTTCATATATTTCCACTAATCTCATAATTTATATACATATACACATATATCATTAAAACAAACCACAATTCAATGGCTTATTAGAACATTCATGAAATAATACTCACAATGTCCACATCCATATACATATTGTGAGCGGGGATTTTTGCTCCCACTCCCGATGGAATGGTTCTTGCGACTTCGGCACTGTTTAGGCTCGGGGCCTTAAAGAACACGGACCTAAGTTCAGAGAAAATAGAGTCGCCACCCGGACGGACTGGGAAAAAGAAAGGGTTGGATGACTCGATTCCTAAGGAATTCCCAACCCCCTAATGGGTTCGAAAAGTTGGGTACGTGTCCAAGTAAAGTTGAAGCTATTTTGAATTGGAGTCCACCAAAGTCAGTGACTGAAGTTAGAAGTTTTCTAGGTTTAGCAGGCTATTATCGACGCTTTGTGAAAGGTTTTTCTTTGATAGCTACTTCACTCACCAGATTACTTCGAAAGGGAGTTAGATTTGTGTGGACAGATCAATGTCAAGCTAGTTTTGAGCGGTTAAAAGACATGTTGACTCAAGCGCCTGTTCTTACTTTGCCTGTGGAAGATAAACCTTATGTGATTTATAGTGATGCTTCACATAATGGTTTAGGATGTGTTTTGATGCAAGAGGGTAAAGTTGTAGCTTATGCTTCCCGACAGTTGAAGCCGCATGAGCTTAATTATCCGACTCATGATTTGGAGTTGGCGGCTATAGTGTTTGCTTTGAAGATTTGGCGACACTATTTGTATGGGGAAAAGTGTTTTATCTATACGGATCATAAAAGTTTGAAATATTTGGGAGTTCAAAAAGAGCTTAATCTTCGGCAGAGACGTTGGTTGGAGTTGATTAAAGACTACGATTGTTTGATTGATTATCATCCGGGTAAGGCGAATGCTGTTGTTAATGCTTTAAGTCGGAAGTCTTTGGCAAGTTTAACTGTGTATTCACTCTCATTGCTTGTTGAATTGAGAGCATTGCATGCTAGTTTTGAATCATGCGATGATGGTGCACTGTTGGCTCAATTGCAGTTGAGGCTAGTGTTGTTGGATCAGATTAAAGAGGCTCAATTGGCTGATGAGAAAATTCAGAAGATTGTTTCAGATTATCAACATGGAGAGAGTAGAGATTTTTATGTGAGAAATGATGGTAGCCTTTGGTTTAAAGATAGGTTGTGTATTCCTGATGATACTTGTTTGAGAAAGTTTATTTTGGAGGAAGCACACCACTCAATTTTTGCTATGCATCCGGGAAGTACAAAGATGTACCAAAATTTGAAACAGCATTATTGGTGGTCTGGTATGAAGAGAGACATAACGGAATTTGTATCCAAGTGTCTCACTTGTCAGAGGGTGAAAGCTGAGCATTAAGTTCCAACAGGGTTGCTTCAACCTCTAAAAGTGCCTGAATGGAAATGGGAGAGAGTGACAATGGATTTTGTATCTGGGTTGCCATTGACTCAGAGGAAGTATGATGCTATCTGGGTGATTGTTGATCGGTTGACAAAGACAGCTCATTTCCTTCCGGTTAGAATGAATTATTCTCTTGAGAGATTGGCTGAGCTGTATATCAATGAAATAGTGAAGTTACATGGAGTCCCGATTTCTTTAGTGTCTGATCGAGACCCCCGGTTCACTTCAAGGTTTTGGAAGAGTTTACATGATGCATTGGGTTCTCGATTACACTTTAGCACTGCTTTTCATCCTCAGACAGATGGGCAGTCAGAGAGAGTAATATAGATCATTGAGGATATGTTGAGAAGCTGTGTCATTGATTTCTCCGAAAGTTGGGACAGATTTTAGCCACTTGTGGAATTTGCTTACAACAACAGTCACCAATCAAGTATTGGAATGGCACCATTTAAGGCATTGTATGGTAGAAGATGTAGAACGCCTTTATGTTGGAATGAACTTGGAGAAGGCAAACTAATTGGTCCTGATTTGGTTAAAGAGACTGAAGAGAAAGTGAAAATAATTCGAGATCGGTTAAAAGCAGCTTCAGACCGACAGAAATCTTATTCAGATTTGAAGAGGAGAGACATAGAGTTTAATATTGGAGATAAAGTATTCTTGAAAGTGTCTCCTTGGAAAAAGATTTTAAGATTTGGTCGTAAAGGAAAACTGAGTCCTCGTTTTATTGGGCCTTACGAGGTATTGGAAAGAGTTGGACCAGTTGCGTATCGACTTGCTTTGCCGCTTGAGTTGGATAGAATCCATAATGTTTTCCATGTATCTATGTTACGGAGATACAGATAAGACCCATCTCATGTTTTATCAGTTGAATCTATTGAGGTGAGTCCGGATTTATCATTTGAAGAAGAACCAATTGCTATTCTGGCACATGAAGTAAAAGAGTTGAGAAATAAGAAAGTGCCATTGGTGAAAGTTCTTTGGAAGAATCATGGTAGAGAAGAGGCAACTTGGGAAAGTGAGCAAGCAATGCGAGATCAATATCCTCAACTGTTTCGAACTTGAGATCAGGTAATTTCGAGGACGAAATTTCTTTTTAGAGGGAGAGAATTGTAATATCCCTAAGTGTGCCCTAGAAGTTTTGATTTAATTGTTGTTTTAATTGGATTTTATGTATATGTTTCTTTGGTAAGAGAAAAGATTTATGAAGAGAGTGTATATGTTGTGCATATGAAAATATATACAACATATACCAAAGTCAAAGTCAAAGAAAGTTAGTGGAAGGAGATATTTTTGTGTTTTTGATTTAATAATTTATTAGAAGGATATTTAAATGAGTGGAAGAGATTAAATGGATTATTTTAATAGTTAATACTTGGAGGAGAGGGTTTTGAGGAGATGATTTGACTTTGCCTTCTATCTTTTCTTCTTCCTTTCTTTCTTTCTTTTGTCGTGGTTCTCTTTTCTTTCTTTCCTTTTCTTTCTTTTGGCCGGCTAGCAAGGAATCAAGAGAGCAATAGAGAGATTTGATCTTCTAACTCAAGATTGAAGGGAGTTTTCAAGAGTTCAAGTTGGAAAGTTAAGAGTTTCTTCATCCTTGGTAAGTTTTCCACATGATTCTTTGATTTCTTTGAGTTTATGAGTTGAGTTTGTGGATGGTATGTGAATATGTTTGATTAAGATGTGTTTAAGAGTGTTTGGGTAAACTGATTTTTGGATTTTTGGGGTTGGATTGAAGGAAATAGTAAGTTGTTAAAAGTGAATGTATTGTGGTTGTGTTTTGGGCTGTGGTGATGTTTTTTATTTGTGTTGGAGGTATGTTTTTAGTTGTTTTGGTGTTTTTGCAAGTTTATTTTGGTTCTTTGGTATGTTGAGCTAAGTTGGTTTGAAATTGATTTTGGTGAAAGGAAGTGATTTGTTGGTTGTGTTGTTGATGTTGCCGGAATCTGGGTTTTTGGCCTGACACGCCCATGAGCACGGCCATGTCTTTGGGCATGTCGATGATTCTGTGTTTTTGGATGGGTGACACGAGCAGTGACACGCCCATGTCACTGAGCGTGTCATAGCTACTGTGTTGGTGAGGAATTGACACGGCCATGAACACGCCCATGTTGTTGGACGTGCCAATGTTTCTGTGAAGCAGAATGTATTACACATTCAGTGACACGCCCGTGGTTCTAAGCGTGTCAAAGCTTCTGTGTTGTGGGTTTAGGGCACGGTCAGGGACACGCACGTGTTGGTGAGCGTGTCATGTTTAGGGTTTGCCCTAGTTGGTTCTTAGTCTCGTTATCTCTTGTGTATCTCTAAGTGAGTATGTATTATCACCTTTGATTTAGGTATTGAAGAAGTTGAATTGTCCTAACCTAGGTGGTGAAGAATTCTTGTAAGAGAAAGGTTGTAGATTGGTGTGAGTTGTTCCTAAGGTAAGTACAAACTACATTTTTGCATACACTCATATGAATTGATATTTAACATATTTGATTCTACATATGTTAAGCAATTGATTACAGGGTTAAAACATTTGATGATATGATGAAATATGAAAGGTACGTTAATGCAATTGGTTGTGTACTTGAATGATGAATTGTTCTAATGTGATTTGAAATATAAGGAGATATATGCACCATGGTTGTTGGCTATGATGATGATGTATAATGTAATTGATTATGTATATTATCTTTATGAGATATGAAGCCTTGGTTGTTGGCTATAATGATGCAAATGAGATGATTGAGGCATGGTTGCCTATGTTGATTATGAGATATGAAGCCATGGTTGTTGGCTATAATGATGAGAAAGAAATGTATAAAGATATAAATGAAAAGATTATGTGTCTAATGTGTTATTCAACCTTCAGAGTTCTGGGTTTGGCGGCATGCCTATAATGTACTGGATAGGTGAAAAGACCGGGTCGTAAGCCGATTCCAGTTGATAAATGTGAAATGTGAATTATAGTAACAGTCTTGCCGGGTTGAGGATCTCCTTGGTTTATCCGGGTTGAGGTCCAAGAGACTGGGTTTGTTACAGGTAACACTCTTGCCGGGTTGAGGATCTCCTCGAGTTAGCGGGTAGAGGTCCAAGAGACTGGGTCTGTTACCCTATCCATGGATAGAGAGATATATATATTGCCTACGGGCTTAATGATTATGTTTATGGACCAAAGCAGTAACTCTGAACTTTGAATAACATATTAGTGTCTTGTGGGCCCATACTTGTCTTTGTGTCAATGTAAATCATAAAATGATGAAATGTAGTCTTATGAACAATACAAAGATATCACTTGTGAATATTGTTTTAATTGTTGAAATGTATAACATTGGCATGGCATTGAAGCATGATATTATTACAGTTTGTACCACTAAGCCGTAGGCTTAGCGCGATTGTGGTTCATCGCGCAGGTGACAGGGAAGAACCGAAGAGTTCCTCTAGGCCGAGTAGAGTCTAGAGTTTGAGGTGTTGATAGTGGAGCTCAAAGATCAAAGACATATTGCCAAACATGTATATATTTTGTATTTTATAAAACTTGAGTTTTGATGTATAAGTATTTGTAAATATTTGTTATATTTTCCGCTACGTTTTTAATAAACACTCTATCTTTTGCGTTATATAATTTCTTTAAATGTTTTAAATTTGTTTATAAATGAGTCGTTCGGTTGTAAATCATGGCATTCCTATATTCAGTATACGTATATTACGATCGTAAAAGCATGCTGTGTACGTATACGGGGTATAAGGGTGTTACAATTATTTTGGTATTAGAGCCTAGGTTTGAGATTCTCAACCTAGGTCAGTTGTACGAAAAAGTAAAATTTTGAGTTTGAAATATGGTTTTTAAATAAGATACATGTTTTGGTATGGCAGTCTTTGATCTTAATAAGGTATATTCTGCTATGTTTGCAGATATAGGTAGTGATGGCATCTCATTCACGACAGTCTGTAGAGGGTAGTGCTGAAAGTGTAGCTCCTGAAGAGGGTAGAGAGGGAGCTAGAGTTGAGAGAGTTAGCATGGCCCCTGCTTCTGTGTCAGGGAGATCAGCTGCTGATGATGTACCGCCGGGTTGGTTGAGGCACATGGTAGATTTGTTGAGGGGAGCTCCAGTACAGCAGCCACCACCACCACCACAGCCTCAAGTACCAGTGAGGCATTATGACAAATTGAGAAAGTGTGGGGCTGAAGATTTCTTGGGCACTACCGATCCTGCAGTGGCTGAGCAATGGTTGGATAAGGTGCAGAGAATATTTATTCAGTTGCAAGCCACTTCGGATGAGAAGTTTGATTATGCCAGATCCCTTCTGCAGAAAGACGCCTATGACTGGTGGAAGACAGTTCCCCATGCCATGGATGATCCACTTACACTATCTTATGGTGATTTTCTGAGGGAATTCGAGCTGAAATATACTCCAAGGGAGTATAAAGATATTAAGAAGATGGAATTACTAAATTTGAGGCAAGACAACCGGGCTGTGACAGAATATGAGGTTGAGTACATCCGGTTGAGTCATTATGCCGGTGGGATTATCTCGGATGAGATTGACCGGTGCCGAAGATTTGAGGAGGGTTTGAGGCCCTCTATTATGTGTCTCGTGGCTGGTTCTTGGTACCAAGATTTCTCTCAGCTTGTTGCAGCAGCTAGAAGTGTTGAGAGAGCGCAGAATATTGCAGCAGCTGCTTCTGAGGAGGAGACTAGAGTAAGGAGACCCCATTTTAAGGCAGGGTCTTCATCTGTGAAGAGAGGTACAGGAAGTTTTATTCCGAGGATCAGTCAGAGTCAGAGACAGTCGGGTAGGTCAGTGCAGTATCAGAGGCAGAGGCCGAGACCTACAGCTTCTGTAGCCAGTGCTCCGCCTCCATTTATTCAGAGGTCTACTCCACCTACATGTGAGCTTTGTGGTAGGAACCATGGAGGTGTTTGTTGGAAGGTTGGTGGATCGGCTGGGTGTTATAGATGTGGGTCACCAGCTCATTTTATTAAAGATTGTCCTGAGATGCAAGAGCATAGACAGGCTGAGTCTGCAGCTTCTCGACCGAGTGTTAGTAGAGATAGTCGAGGGGGCAGAGGTTTTAGTAGAGGTGGTCGACCTGGATACAGTCAGAGAGGAGGATCATCATCCGGAGGCAGTAGGCCAGATCTTCTCAAAGAGTTTATGTAATGCAGAGGTAGTCGGATGCTTCAGCAACTATAGCGGGTACATTCTCTTTATTTGGCATTTCAGTACTTGCTTTAATTGATCCGGGATCTACTCATTCATACATAAGTGCATCCATATTATCTATGTCTGAATTGCATTCAGAGTCCTTAGGATTTGATGTCTTGGTGACAAATCCTTTAGGACATAGTGTTGTTGTGAGTAAGGTTCATCGTGATAGTGCAGTGGTAGTGCAAGGAGAGGAGTTTCTTGGGGATTTAATTGAATTGCCTTTTAAGGAGTATAATTTGATTTTAGGCATGGATTGGTTGTCTAAGCATGGAGCTATGGTAGATTGTCAAAAGAAGTGTGTTACTTTGAGAACCGGTGATGGTAGAAGTGTAATGGTGTTTAGTGAGCAGAGACAACTTGCATCCTTGTTTGTTTCAGCTGTAACAGTTAGAGATGCTTATCTTGCTCATGTTGTGGATACCAGAGTAGTGGGTTCCCAACTTGATAGTATACCCACGGTTGCAGATTTTCCAGACGTGTTTCCTGAGGAGTTGCCAGGGTTACCCCCTGAAAGAGAGGTTGAGTTTGGTATCGAATTATTGCCTGGTACCACTCCCATCTCTATTACTCCTTATCGAATGGCACCTGCCGAATTAAAAGAGTTGAAGGGTGCAGTTGTAGGAGTTGTTGGATAAAGGGTTTATCCACCCTAGTGTTTCACCGTGGGGAGCTCCTGTTTTGTTTGTGAAAAAGAAGGATGGTACTATGAGATTGTGCATCGATTATAGGCAATTAAACAAAGTGACTATTAAGAATAAATATCCTTTGCCTAGGATTGATGATCTCTTTGATCAATTGAAGGGAGCAGCAGTGTTTTCCAAGATTGATTTGAGATCAGGGTATCATCAGTTGAGGGTTAGAGATGAAGATGTTCCTAAGTCAGCTTTTCGCACAAGGTATGGGCATTATGAGTTCTTGGTGATGCCTTTTGGGTTGATGAATGCACCTGCAGCTTTCATGGATTTGATGAATAGGGTGTTTAGGCCCTATTTGGATCAGTTTGTGGTAGTTTTCATTGACGATATTTTGGTGTATTCGCATAATGAAGAGGAACATGACAAGCATTTGCGGATTGTATTGCAGATCTTGAGAGAAAAGCAATTGTATGCCAAGCTGTCGAAGTGTGAGTTTTGACTTGACCGAGTGACTTTTCTGGGTCATATAGTTTCAGCAGATGGTATTAGAGTTTATCCAAGTAAAGTTGAAGCTATTTTGAATTGGAGTCCACGAAAGTCAGTGACTGAAGTTAGAAGTTTTCTGGGTTTAGCAGGCTATTATCGACGCTTTGTGAAAGGTTTTTCTTTGATAGCTACTTCACTCACCAGATTACTTCGAAAGAGAGTTAGATTTGTGTGGACAGATCAATGTCAAGCTAGTTTTGAGCGGTTAAAAGAGATGTTGACTCAAGCGCCTGTTCTTACTTTGCCTGTGGAAGATAAACCTTATGTGATTTATAGTGATGCTTCACATAATGGTTTAGGATGTGTTTTGATGCAAGAGGATAAAGTTGTAGCTTATGCTTCCCGGCAGTTGAAGCCGCATGAGCTTAATTATCCGACTCATGATTTAGAGTTGGCGGCTATAGTGTTTGCTTTAAAGATTTGGCGACACTATTTGTATGAGGAAAAGTGTTTTATCTATACGGATCATAAGAGTTTGAAATATTTGGGAGTTCAAAAAGAGCTTAATCTTCGGCAGAGACGTTGGTTGGAGTTGATTAAAGACTATGACTGTTTGATTGATTATCATCCGGGTAAGGCGAATGTTGTTGCTGATGCTGTAAGTTGGAAGTCTTTGGCAAGTTTAACTGTGTATTCACTCTCGTTGCTTGTTGAATTGAGAGCATTGCATGCTAGTTTTGAATCATGCGATGATGGTGCACTGTTGGCTCAATTGCAGTTGAGGCCAGTGTTGTTGGATTAGATTAAAGAGGCTCAATTGGCTGATGAGAAAATTCAGAAGATTGTTACAGATTATCAACATGGAGAGAGTAGAGATTTTTATGTGAGAAATGATGGTAGCCTTTGGTTTAAAGATAGGTTGTGTATTCCTGATGATACTTGTTTGAGAAAGTTTATTTTGGAGGAAGCACACCACTCAGTTTTTGCTATGCATCCGGGAAGTACAAAGATGTACCACGATTTGAAACAACATTATTGGTGGTCTGGTATGAAGAGAGACATAACGGAATTTGTATCCAAGTGTCTCACTTGTCAGAGGGTGAAAGCTGAGCATCAAGTTCCAATAAGGTTGCTTCAACCTCTAAAAGTGCCTGAATGGAAATGGGAGAGAGTGACAATGGATTTTGTATCTGGGTTGCCATTGACTTAGAGGAAGTATGATGCTATCTGGGTGATTATTGATCGGTTGACAAAGACAGCTCATTTCCTTCCGGTTAGAATGAATTATTCTCTTGAGAGATTGGCTGAGCTGTATATCAATGAAATAGTGAAGTTGCATGGAGTCCCGATTTCTTTAGTGTCTAATCGAGATCCCCAGTTCACTTCAAGGTTTTGGAAGAGTTTGCATGATGCATTGGGTTCTCAATTACACTTTAGCACTGCTTTTCATCCTCAGACAGATGGGCAGTCAGAGAGAGTAATACAAATCATTGAGGATATGTTGAGAAGCTGTCATTGATTTCTCCGAAAGTTGGGACAGATTTTTGCCACTTGTGGAATTTGCTCACAACAACAGTCACCAATCAAGTATTGAAATGGCACCATTTGAGGCATTGTATGGTAGAAGATGTAGAACGCCTTTATGCTAGAATGAACTTGGAGAAGGCAAACTAATTGGTCCTGATTTATTTAAAGAGACTGAAGAGAAAGTGAAAATAATTCGAGATCGGTTAAAAGCAGCTTCAGACCGACAGAAATCTTATTTAGATTTGAAGAGGAGAGACATAGAGTTTAATATTGGAGATAAAGTATTCTTGAAAGTGTCTCCTTGGAAAAAGATTTTAAGATTTGGTCGTAAAGGAAAACTGAGTCCTCGTTTTATTGGGCCTTACGAGGTATTGGAATGAGTTGGACCAGTTGCGTATCGACTTGCTTTGCCGCTTGAGTTGGATAGAATCCATAATGTTTTCCATGTATCTATGTTACGGAGATACAGATCAGACCCATCTCATGTTTTATCAGTTAAATCTACTGAGGTGAGTCCGAATTTATCATTTGAAGAAGAACCAATTGCTATTCTGGCACATGAAGTAAAAGAGTTGAGAAATAAGAAAGTGCCATTGGTGAAAGTTCTTTGGAAGAATCATGGTAGAGAAGAGGCAACTTGGGAAAGTGAGCAAGCAATGCGAGATCAATATCCTCAACTGTTTCGAACTTGAGATCAGGTAATTTCGAGGACGAAATTTCTTTTTAGAGGGAGAGAATTGTAATATCCCTAAGTGTGCCCTAGATGTTTTGATTTAATTATTGTTTTAATTGGATTTTATATATATGTTTCTTTGGTAAGAGAAAAGATTTATGAAGAGAGTGTATATGTTGTGCACATGAAAATATATACAACATATACCCAAGTCAAAGTCAAAGAAAGTTAGTGGAAGGAGATATTTTTGTGTTTTTGATTTAATAATTAATTAGAAGGATATTTAAATGAGTGGAAGAGATTAAATGGATTATTTTAATAGTTAATACTTGGAGGAGAGGGTTTTGAGGAGATGATTTAACTTTGCCTTCTATCTTTTCTTCTTCCTTTCTTTCTTTCTTTTGCCGTGGTTCTCTTTTCTTTCTTTCTTTCCTTTTCTTTCTTTTGGCTGGCTAGCAAGGAATCAAGAGAGCAATAGAGAGATTTGATCTTCTAACTCAAGATTGAAGGGAGTTTTCAAGTGTTCAAGTTCGAAAGTTAAGAGTTTCTTCATCCTTGGTAAGTTTTCCACTTGATTCTTTGATTTCTTTGAGTTTATGAGTTGAGTTTGTGGATGGTATGTGAATATGTTTGATTAAGATGTGTTTAAGAGTGTTTGGGTAAACTGATTTTTGGATTTTTGGGTTTGGATTGAAGGAAATAGTAAGTTGTTAAAAGTGAATGTATTGTGGTTGTGTTTTGGGCTGTGGTGATGTTTTTGATTTGTGTTGGAGGTATGTTTTTAGTTGTTTTTGTGTTTTTGCAAGTTTATTTTTGTTCTTGTTTATGTTGAGCTAAGTTGGTTTGAAGTGGATTTTGGTGAAAGGAAGTGATTTGTTGATTGTGTTGTTGATGTTGCTGGAATGTTTTTGGCCTGACATGCCCATGAGCACGGCCATGTCTTTGGGCGTGTCGATGATTCTGTGTTTTTTGGATGGGTGACACGAGCAGTGACGCGCCCATGTCACTGAGTGTGTCATAGCTACTGTGTTGGTGAGGAATTGACACGGCCATGAACATGCCCATGTTGTTGGACGTGCCAATGTTTCTGTGAAGCAGAATGTATTACACGTTCAGTGACACGACCGTGGTTCTGAGCGTGTCAAAGGTTCTGTGTTGTGGGTTTAGGGCACGGTCAGGGACATGCCCGTGTTGGTGAGCGTGTCATGTTTAGGGTTTGCCCTAGTTGGTTCTTAGTCTCGTTATCTCTTGTGTATCTCTAAGTGAGTATGTATTATCACCTTTGATTTAGGTATTGAAGAGGTTGAATTGTCCTAACCTAGGTGGTGAAGAATTCTTGTAAGAGAAAGGTTGTAGATTGGTGTGAGTTGTTCCTAAGGTAAGTACAAACTACATTGTTGCATACTCTCATATGAATTGATATTTAACATATTTGATTCTACATATGTTAAGCAATTGATTACAGGGTTAAAACATTTGATGATATGATGAAATATGAAAGGTATGTTAATGCAATTGGTTGTGTACTTGAATGATGAATTGATCTAATGTGATTTGAAATATAAGGAGATATATGCGCCATGGTTGTTGGCTATGATGATGATGTATAATGTAATTGATTATGTATATTATCTTTATGAGATATGAAGCCTTGGTTGTTGGCTATAATGATGCAAATGAGATGATTGAGGCATGGTTGCCTATGTTGATTATGAGATATGAAGCTATAATGATGAGAAAGAAATGTATAAAGATATAAATGAAAAGATTATGTGTCTAATGTGTTATTCAACCTTCAGAGTTCTGGGTTTGGCGGCATGCCTATAATGTACTGGATAGGTGAAAAGACCGGGTCATAAGCCGATTCCAGTTGATAAATGTGAAATGTGAATTATAGTAACAGTCTTGCCGGGTTGAGGATCTCCTTAGTTTATCCGGGTTGAGGTCCAAGAGACTGGGTCTGTTACAGGTAACAGTCTTGCCGGGTTGAGGATCTCCTCGAGTTAGAGGGTAGAGGTCCAAGAGACTGGGTCTGTTACCCTATCCATGGATAGAGATATGTATATATTACCTACGGGCTTAATGATTATGTTTATGGACCAAAGCAGTAACTCTGAACTTTTAATAACATATTAGTGTCTTGTGGGCCCATACTTGTCTTTGTGTCAATGTAAATCATAAAATGATGAAATGTAGTCTTATGAACAATACAAAGATATCACTTGTGAATATTGTTTTAATTGTTGAAATGTATAACATTGGCATGGCATTGAAGCATGATATTATTACAGTTTGTACCACTAAGCCGTAGGCTTAGCGCGATTGTGGTTCATCGCGCAGGTGACAGGGAAGAACCGGAGAGTTCCTCTAGGCTGAGTAGAGTCTAGAGTTTGAGGTGTTGATAGTGGAGCTCAAAGATCAAAGACATATTGCCAAACATGTATATATTTTGTATTTTATAAAACTTGAGTTTTGATGTATAAGTATTTGTAAATATTTGTTATATTTTTCGCTGCGTTTTTAATAAACACTCTATCTTTTGTGTTATATAATTTCTTTAAATGTTTTAAATTTGTTTATAAATGAATCGTTTGGTTGTAAATCGTGGCATTCCTATATACAGTATACATATATTACGATCGTAAAAGCATGCTGTGTACGTATACGGGGTATAAGGGTGTTACAATTATGCGCCTTTTTAACTATAACGACCCTACCCCCGACCAAGTCGGCTGCCCGGCCCGCTCTGCCTTACGGCCCGGCCTTTTCACCAGCTGGGCTCAGAGTCGCAGGAGGCAGTAGCGATCGCACAGTACTGGACAGCCCTCGCGGCCCACCCAGCAGGAATTTGTTTATTTGGCTCCCTAAGGAGTCGCCTCCCCAGATCGAACCCCTGACCTCCCACTTAAGAGAGCCAGCATGCGCAATCCAGTACCAATTCTTCCACTGTCCAGTACTGTGCGATCGCTACTGCCTCCTGCGGACTCCGAGCCCAGCTGGTGAAAAGGCAGGGCCGTAAGCCAGAGCGGGCCGGGCAGCCGACCTGGTCGGGGGTAGGGTAGTTACATTTATGTTTATAAGGTTTTTAAAGTTTAAAGGATTAGGGTTTAGAAAACTTTAGGGTTTAAGGTTTTATGGGAGTTAGGGTTTATTGTTTTGGGTTTTGGATTTGAATTAGGGTTTCAGAGAATGCATTAGGTTTTTAGGATTTGAAAATCAATTGATAATTTTATGAAACTTTATGAAAATAAATAAAACAATTTAAAATTTATATAAACAGAAAAGATGTTTTTAGGGTTTGTGGAAAGAAACAGACTCAAATTTAGGATTTTGAAAATTTGGAAAATAAATTAGGGTTTTGAGATTTTGAAGAAATAAAAATAATAATTTTAAGCTTTTTGGAAAACAAAGCAACGAATTAAGGTTTTTAAACTTTAGCAAAGGGGAATTAAGATTCTCAGGTTTTTGAATTAAAAGAAACAATTAGATGATTTAAGCTACTGTGAAGAAATTAGACAATTGATGCATACCTCCAATTGTTGGTTCCACCAAAAATTTCTTTTTAGATGAACAAAAATAAAGACAAGCTTTGCTGCCTTTGATGGATTGAATTGTTGTCTGCTCTCTCAAAAAAATTAGATTGATTCAAAGCCTTTCCTACTCAGTTTCGGTCTCAATTTTTCTCCAAATTTCCATCCCAATTTCTTGATGAACTTTTTGTGTTGTTATTGTCCTTATTTATAGAAGAATTTTATGGTTAATTCTATTCATAGAATTTTATGGTTAATTCATAGAATTTTATGGTTAATTCTATTCATTCACGGAATATAACATTGATTAAGAAAAGGAAACCGAAACCTAATTGTATTAGGTTTCGAAAAAATTTGAGTCAGAAAAATTTTGCTGGCGAAAAAAACTGCTGCGGAAAAATTGCGCTGGCAAAAAAAACTGCTGCGAAAAAAATGCGCTGGCAAAAAACTGCAGCAACTGGCTGCGGGCTGTGGGCTCGAATTGGCCTACGGGCCATTTTGCCGCAGCCCCTTTCGGCTACGAAATTTTTCGTCGTCGATTATTTATTTATTTATTTTTATTTTTTATTAATAAAAATTAGATAATAAAGCAAAAATTATTTAATTAAGATAATAAAAATTATTTTGGACTAATTAAAATATATTGGTGAACACAAAAATTATTTTGGACTAATTAAAATATATTGGACCGAACTGGGTAAAAAATTAAGAGTCTACAGTTTGCCCCCTGCTTGAATGATCTGAGACTTTAGTGAAAGAGAGTGAAGAGTAATAAAACTTAATTTTTGAGATGGTTGAGGTTTTGGGTTCTGGACCCGGTTCGAGTTTTGGACTCAAGGTTCTGGACTTAAATGTAATTTTAGGTTTTGGACCTAAGGATAATTTTTGGTTCTGGACCTAAAGAAAATTTGGGTTCGGGACCCGAGCTAAGCTCTAGACTTAGAAAAGATTCTAGGTTCTGGACCTAAGAAAAATTTGGGTTCTGGACCCGAGCTAAGTTCTGGACTTAGAAAAGATTCTAGGTTCTGGACCTAAGGAAAATTTGGGTTCTGGACCTGAGCTAATAATATTTTTTTATTTCAAAATGTTTGGCTAATTTTTATGCGCATGTCTTCTTTTTTTTGTCCCTTGCGTGTAAAAATATTTATACACATGCAAGCATTTGAATGATTAAATTAAATAATTGAATTTACCGTTTATTTACTGTGTAGTCACTATTCATGCACTATTTACTGTTTATAAATAGTAAATTTACTATTTATAAATAGTAATAAATAGTATTTAGTATTGAAAATAGTAATTTACTATTTATCAATAGTAATTTACTATTCATGAATAGTAAAATTTACAATTTATGAATATTAAAATTTACTATTCATGAACGGTAAAACTTACTTTTGAATTTTTTTTGCATTGCCGTTTCTCTATATAAACCCACGAGTTCCTTCGTTTTATTCACAGAAAAACTTCTCAATTTCAATAATTCTCTCAACTCTTTCAAATTTAACACATAGTTCCCAAAAAAATGCATGCTTCAAGGTCAGGGACTCATTCTAATGCCGAGTTATTAGAGTTTATTTGACATCATGAAAATAAAAATATAGATATACTAGCCGGGATGCCGCTTCACCGAAGTTCAAACCAAAAGAGCGCGGTAATTATTATTTTTTCTCTCTTGATTTTTCGTCTTCTTTTTTATTTTATTTTATATGTTTTTTAATTTTAATTATTATTATTATTCTGTTATTATTCTTCTTTATTATTTTTGATTTTTTATTTATGATTATTTTTTATTTTTGTTTGATGATTTTTATTTTTTTTATTTTTTATTTTATTTTTTAATTTTTATTATTATTATTGTGTTTGCCTTTATTATTATTTTGTTTGTTTATTTTGTATTCTGATATTATTATCTTTTTAGAAATTTAGGAAAAATATATTAATTTAAGCAGATAGGATAATATGTACTTACCTGGCTCTATGTTAGCATGATCGTTGCATTGTTCGGGCTGGAGGGTGTATTTACAAAGTCCGACAATGGTATGATGTAGTGCCTTCTTGGGTAAGGCGGATTATCCGAGATTGCGGCTTTGAGCAGTTCATCTTACAATTGCCATCCGAGGAATATCAGATAGACCGGAGCATAGTCTAGGCGCTTACAGAGCGATGGTTGGACACAACCCACACTTTTCACTTACCCATTGGAGAGATGACAATGGGTCCGGTCGATTTTACTGCTATAATCGGCCTTCGATATGATAGTGTTCTGGTTCCTCTGACCAACAATATTTTAACATTTGAAGAAATTTAGGAATTAATTGGTATGGAACCATCATATAAAGGGCCTTTTAAGATAAAAATCAAGCCAATTCGTAGTTATTGGATGAACTACGAAGGACGGGTTGGCAGAGACACGGCCGAACAGTATGCTCGAGGATTTTTGTTATATCTGCTTGGGTCGACCATCTTAGGCAGCACTAAATCCTTCATCCACTTGTCAGTGTTGAGTGCCCTTTCTTATTTCAGAATGGTACCATCTTCTGGCTGGGGTGAAGCTGGTCTCGCGTGTCTTTACCATGGTCTTGATAAACTTTGCCAAAACAAGAAGTCTTTTGTCGGCTTGATGGCGGTTGTCAAGGTATTCTTCTTCTACCAATGTCAATTCCACTCTTTTCTTGCATGAATTTGATCTTTATTGTTATTATAGGCATGGGCATATGAACACAACCTCGTCAGGATACCCGGTATTTCCCGAGATAGAGTCGGCTATCCGAGATTAAATTTCTGGTTGTCAGATCGTGTGGACATCCCCGGCTCTCGCCATGTGCATACTCATCGCTTTGTGTTGAGCCACTTAACTTGGGATCAGGTAAAATAGCATTAGTATGCTTTAAATTTTATGTGAAAATTTTACTTACCTTATGTTATTTTGCAGGTGAATTTGTCCTGGTGGAACCCAGAAGAGCGGACAAACTGGTCTCATTTCATGAGGGCTGCGCTATCTTTCCAACATTCTCGCCTAGTCATCGCTGGCCCAGTATCTAGTGGTTGGTTTCCCGGAGAGAGAGTTTATGAATGGTTTCTCGGTCCAAAGCAGCGAAGGGTCCCGATGCATATCCCGGAATATACTTTAAATATTATATCGATGCCGGAGGATGCATGGTGGTCAGCTCGGTATGGTTATAGTGTTGAGTCATTTCTCCAACAGGCAATGAATTTTTTAGGGCTTTATTTGATGACCTACCACCACCCTCTTAGTGATGTATAAATATTGTATCAATTGTATAAATATTGTACAATAATGAAAAAAATACAATTTCCATCTTTACTGTAACTTTTTTCACTTTTTTTCACTTTTTTTTTTTACTTTTCATGGTTACTGGCTCAAAATTATTAAACTTTCTTTTTCATCTTTTGATATTTATACAGTCACCACCGAAAAAAAAAAACCAAATGCAACATGGTAAAGTAAATTCGTCGCCAATTCCTTTCCTTACACAACATGGTTTTGTCCTTTTCCATCACCTTTTCCTTATCAATTCTCTTCTATATAAATAACCTTTTATGCCATATTTCATACAGAAACTGAAAAATATTTTCCAATTCAACGTAAAACTCCCTTTAACAATTTTTCTTTTCCTTCATTCATCAACCATGACCGAGCATCATTTAAAGAAGATAAAAATTCTATTTAAGAATATGGATGCCATTCATTGGAAGTAAATTTTGTGGTAAAAACTTGATGTTTTAAAATGTTTTCAAAATGTTAAATTGGACCACTCCTTCTTACATGTCGTGGCTTCCTTTTGGAATACGGATTCTAGGGTATTTAAAATTAATGGCTTTGAAATATGTCCCCTGATTGAAGAATTTGAGGCCATCCTTGGATATCCAAATAATCAACAAATGGCGTTACCCATATTGATTTCCAAGACTCAACAGAAGCAGACGTTATTCCAAATTCCAAAACCCGAAGTTCTTCGGTTGATGAAAAAATTCTACTTGCTCCCTTGATTGATTTTTGTCTCTCTCACTTGGCTCCTACTAAGGCATGGGGATGCATGCTTTGTCTTTGCTTACTCGGCCAATTCTTGCTTGCTTTCTTTCGACGGTGATATTGATCCATGAGTATTGGATATTATGGACCAAATGGAAGGAGGTTTGTCGCCAATACCTGTGATCTTAGCCGAGACTTTAGTTGGATTAGACCGACTTAAATCAGGATTGTCAAAGAGACTGACTGGGAGTCCGTTGCTGCTTCAGGTAATTACCTAAACTGCCCTTTCGGATTTTCAATTTAGGTTTTCTTTTTTCTTCTTTTTATTGCTCTAATTTTTGCCTAGTCCGCTCATGTGGGTTTTCGGAACTAGCGAGCTGTCTTAATTTTTGCCTAAGCTGCCCTCGCGGGTTTTCAACTTAGCGAACCTTTTTCTTTTTTGGTTATATATTTTTTTATTGCTCTAATTTTTGCCTAGTCTGCCCATGTGTGTTTTCAGAACTAGCTAGCTATCCTAATTTTTGCCTAAGATGCCCTTGCGGGTTTTCAACTTAGCTGACTCTTTTTCTTTTTTTTTTTTTAAATTTATTTCTTCCCTCGCAGATTTGGCTTCAGGAGCGTCTTTGCTTGCTTGATACTCCATCCATGGATTTTGCCAGATATCTACCACGACACCATTCTGCTAGGAAACTACTCCATCCTGCTTCTTCATATGCTGACTGGGTTGACTGGATCCAATTACGCTCTAAAGTCAATATCCGTTGGTTAGTACCTTGGTGGAAGATTTCTTGTATCACCATGCGGACATACTTGATGTATGTTCCCCTTGCTGCTCTTCGTCAAGGTACATGCTATGATCCTCGCCGACTTGGCTGTTAGTAGCGATTCTGACTTTACTCCCGATTTAGACATGCCCCTCTTGACTGAAGCCTACTTGGATCGGCTGAGACAAAGCTGGCCTGCACGTTACATTTATCGACTGCCATAGATTTTATATTTATCAATTGAAAAAGTGTATTGTTAGGATGAAAAATAATTAAAATAATAAAAGATGCTTCTTTTCCATTTATAATTCGTCATCACCTTTTGCTATTGTGTTTATTTATTTCATCCATATCTGGTCAAATACTTATAACAGTGCACATAGAACAATTTTAACATTAATTCTGTTTTATTAAATTGGGGAACAACCAAACATAAAGCCAGCATACACAAGATTACTCCTGTTGCCAACTAGCCCTTTCGGGTTTTCTAATTGACGATTTTCTCTCATTTAGTCCTAATTGTTGCCTAGCCCGCCCTTTCAGGTTTTCAGGACTAGCGGACTGCTCTAACTTTTGTCTAGGCCGCCCTTTTTGGGTTTTCAACCTAGCGAGCTATTTTTTTCCTTTTTTTTATATCATACATAAAACCTCTTCAACCTGTCAATGTTTACTGGCTCACTAAACTCGTTCTCATCCATGTCTGACAACTTCACCGCACCTTTGTTCATGACTTGCTTCATGACATATGGCCCTTCCTAGCTAGGTCTGAACTTCCCTCTTGGATCAGATACATTAGGCTTGCATTGCTTCAACACCAAATCCCCGACTCTGAATTTTTTGATTTTAACCCTTCTATTGTAGGCCCGAGCTACCTTCTTTTGATACAGTTGGTGATGATATAGCGCCTTTAACCTTCTCTCTTCTAGTAAAGCTAACTGTGTGTATCTGCTTGCTACCCATTCCGTTTTAGGCAGTTCAGCTTCCAAGACTACTCTTGATGATTTGATCTCAATTTCAATTGGCAACACTGCTTCCATCCCATAAACCAAAGAGAATGGTGTCATTCCATTAGGTGTTCGCACACTTGTCCTATATCCCCATAAAGCAAAGGGAAGCATCTCTGACCAATCCCTGTAAGTCTTGGTCATCTTGGACAGAATTTGCTTAATTATCAACTTAATATTTAATAATCATTAGCTTTGTGAAATTATTACTGAGTTGTTGTTGAGTATTGACGGAGGCCTAGATGGGGCAGTTAGGTTGATGTTGACCATTTTGAGATATTTTGAAGTATTATTCATTATTTTGTTTCAAGGGAATGCCATAGTTATAGGGGAGACTCTGCCAAAATTTCGGTAGAATTTTTAGAGTCATCCATTCATCCATATTCTAATAGTTCCTGTTTGTTATTTGAAAATAATTTCTAGGTATTTTTCCATGTTTAATTAGATGCTTGGAGGAAAGTGGTTGGGTTTCGTCTATCTGTGAGTTATATGGATTAATATATACTCCGCTCCCCTAATTTACATTGATACCTACATTAGCATAAATGTATCGACTGTTTGTGCAATACATATACATTTATTATTATAAGCATAATGGGTATTGGTGTATGAGTTAATTGTGCTTGCGGCATATTATCTATGTTTTCTGGATAGGGTTAGGATGATATGGGACCACATATGATATGAGATATGAGTTATGATATGATAATGCTATATGATGATGAGATTAGGACTACCGTGACGGCAGGAGCTTTCTCATGCTCAGTTCTACTTGTTAGTTGGGTAGCGATGCTTGGCTAATGCCTTGTCGACGGACCCTATGTATTGGATTCTAAGAGAAATATGTAGACAAAAAGAGTCAAATAGGAGGATTGGCTCTCCAATTTGGATTTAGTGTGGCCTCATTGACTTACTCCTATCCTTGTATGATTATATGATTTGTTTATCTAGTTGTCACTTGTATGAGCAATATTTTGCATGGGAATGATGCATTATATTAATCACCATATAGCTCATTAAGTTGAACACTCATTCTTGTTTACCATTTTTTCCAGGTTGCAGGTTGAACATAAGAGACTGCTTATTCGAGTAATCCTACTTTTTATTCCTCGACAAGAATTATTTATGTCATTTATTTTAATTTATAACTATTTCATGCTTGTTTGTATTCTAGAAACTCCGCATTGTGTGTCTATTATTACCTTTATTTCTTAGTTGTTCATTGTTATGTTTCTGTTGAGCAAATTTTTGATAAGATTTGAGGTGGTTGCTTGGTTATGGCAGTAATGTACAAGTTTTTTTTTTAATAGGTGCGCCTATATCCTTGGTCATAATTTGTTTAATAGGTGGGCCCATAGCCCTAGTTCTATGATAGTGATGACTGTCATAGCATGATTTCCTCAGGTTTTCAGTTGTCAAAATGACTATGAATTTCGAAAGCTACATGTTTTCTCATTCTCTAGTGCCTGTCATTGTCCCCTCCGGTTCGGATCATGACATTTTTAATGGGCCATATAAATTTAATTTTTTTTTTGATGAATTATTTTAATTAGATTTAAGAATTAGCATATATTAACAAGGATAAATCATCCAAATTCATAAATTAAAGTTAAGAAGCAAACATAAATTTAAATTTAAATTTCAACTAGGGAGCATTAAAAATAGAAAAAGGCAAAGATCTATTAGGAGAATTATTTGAAAGATCAAGATTTTGAAGATAGAGAGAGAATGATCAAGGAAAAATAAAAATTTTAAATTTTATTTATTTTAATCAAATAACAAAATTTTATGAATCAAATAAAAATTACAATCAATTTTTAAAATTATATTTAATTTTGATAAATTGATATTATAAATATATTTTTAATTAACATATAAACTTAATTATAATAACACTAATTCCTCAATTTATTGCGGCAATCAGTTAGCTTGTCATATACTAAAAAGCCACCAGCAACACTATTCTTTGTGACAGTGAAATTCCCAATAAACGATGCTTATTTTCTTTCTTTCCTATTTTACTCCTACTCGCATTTCACTCTCCATTCTTTTCTTTTCTTCTTCCCTTCCTGCCATGTAATTATTTCAATAATAATGCATTTTTTTTCTTTCCCTTTTGATCTCTCTTGACACACTCCAGTTTCCAGAAGAGAAAGTTAAATAGAATTGTTAATGCATATAAATTAACAAATAAAATAATTAATAAATTTACAAAATTAATAAATTAATATTATATATGTAGATTGGAGGGCACCTATGATAGGGTCCACCCAATTAATTATAAATTAATTAATTAAAATTAATTAAAATAAAAAAGAAGCAGTTACAACTATAGACAGTTACCAAATGGTGACTGTCTGGATAAAAGAAAAAACATAGAGAATAAAAATTCTCTGGTTTTTTGAACTTAAGAAAAAGAGAACAAATTCTCTTCTCTCTAAATTGAATAACATCTCTTTCTTTATTCTTAGTGAATCTTTACAGAAAACTTGAGAATCCACAAGAATACTTATACTGTGATTTTAATAATTGTAATTCATTGTTTTATATGATGTGATTGCAATTTGAGTATGCATATATATAATCTTGCGAAATTCAATCCATAAAATCTTTATGATTTCTTATTTAAATTATCCATCAATAGTATCAGAGCATTTGGTTTTGTAATGCATGCTTAAATTTGTATTTTCCCATATTTTATGAGAATTAACCATGATTTATACTCAATTTCACAAGGCTTATTTTGTGAATAAATATTCTTCTGTGTATGAGTTAAAATTTAGTAAATTTTCTTGCATTAGAAAATAGAGATTACAAGCTTTCCAACGATATATTATATGCGTAATTTGGACTTAAAATGGGTAAATTATAGGTGTTTGAATTTGGGGTAAAAATTCTAAAAATCTGAAATTTTTGTGGTTTTTGTAATGGGACGTTAACGAAGGTAGAAACTACATGTAGTTTTGATGTAGAAATTACCTCTTGTAAACGACATGTAGTTTTGTTAACTACAAGTCATTTTTTGGTTTGTTCACTTTCAATAATATTAATTAAAAACAGAGGGAGAATATATGCATGTGGCTACTATTCAAACCTGTGACCCAGCAGCCCATGCCAAAGCCCTTTTGTCCACCAAATCAAATTATTTTTTATGCTACTTAGTACCCATATTTAATATATTTGTAGACCCTTAATTTTGTCCTAAGCTAGTTCGATCCCAATTGATAAAGGCCAAGTCAAGTTCGGTCTGACTTTAGAAGCATTAAACCTAATTTAAAGCTTTTAATAAGGTCAGTCCAATTTTAAAAGGCCCAAAAATAATCCGGTTCAATTTTTAAAGCCCTAAAATGGTTTGATTTGAAGTTAAATAGATTTGAATTGATTTAATTCGATCCAATTCGATATGGGCCATGTTCATATGAAATTGGGGCTGTCCAATTCGATATGGACATGTTCATATCGAATTGGACACCCAATTTGATATGAACATCACTCATATTGAATTGGAAGCTTGTCCAATTTGATATGAGCACATCCATATTAAATTGGACAAGCTCCAATTTGATATGATTTAATACTCATATCGAATTTTCCCACTGTCCACTTCGATATGGGTTTTGGTTGATGTCGAACTTAAATTATTTTAGTTAGATATGACTTCGGTTTTAAGACCTACTCTGAGCCAAATGCAAATTGAGTTTGGTTAATCCTAATCAAACTTAGATAAGTTAGGGTTAATGACCAGGGATTTGACCTAATTATTTTTTATAAATATAGGTTTAAGAGAAAGTGACAAGGGGAGATGAATTATCAAGAAAAAAGCAGTAACAATTATCAAAAACACATAGTGTAACATCCTAAAATTTTTGAAAATTTCTAATTTTTAGAAAATTTGATAAAATAAATTATAATTTAAAATGATAAAGTAAATTAATGGTTTTAAATGAAAAATAAAGAGATTTTAAATGAAAAAGTGGAATATATATATGTGATATATATGCAAAATATACATAACATATATAAAAGTCAACACTTTTTAAAAGAAAAGGGTATTTTGGTAATTAAATCTTATAAATTCAAAATTAATAAAATAATTCAAAAACAAATTATTTTTTAATGGAAGAGGAAAATTAGGACTTTTAATTTATTAAAAAAATAATTAAATAATTAAATATTAAATTATATTAATATATATATGTGGTTAAAAAAAAAGATGAAAGAAAAAGAAATATAAAAGTCTTCATCTTCTTCTTCTTCTTCTTCAAGGATGTTTCCATGGGAGCTTGAAGACCAAGGATTTTGCTTCTTCTATACTCCATAAATTGAAGGAATTAACAAGTTTCAAGTGGATTTTTGGTGATTTCCACCAAAATTAGTAAGTTTCCATCTCTTTTCTTTGAATTCCTTGAAAATTTGGATTATGTGAGAATTTGGATTTTTATGTAGTATGTTATAATTGTTGGAATTGGTGTGTATGATGTTATTTTGGGTAGTTAACAATGATTCTAAGGTTAGATTGAAGAGATGATGGAGTTTGATTAAAGAATGATGAAGAGAGAGAATTTAGGGTTATGGATTTGAAAACATGAACTTGAACTGTGCAAATTGATTCCAAATGAGTTGTTTTGATTTATAAATAAGTATTTTAAAGTCAAATATTGGATTTGGTGGTGTTGGGTTGGAGTTTGAGAATGGAAGTGGAGATTTAGGGTTTTGGAAAAGTGATTTTCCAAAGTGGTTGAATTGTGTGATTTTATTTGTTTAAGCATGTTGTTTAGTGTTAAAAGTGATGAATATAAGCTTGGAATAAGTAATGGATTGTGTTGGAATGAAAAACCTTCAATGGGGGAAGATTATGCCATTTTGAGATTTTGTGTATAAGAGTGTATTTTTATAATGTAAATAATTTAAATATATTTAAATATATTTTTAATAATATAAATAAACTTAAAACACTAATTTAATTGTAGTATAATGGAATTCTAATGTTGAAGTAAGGAAAGGCTAAATTTTTGAAAATTTGTAGGAGTGATGTGTAATTATGGTTTAATGTTGGAAATGCCATTAAATATGATACTAAATGATTATTTGTTATCACATTTGGTTTAGGCTTTGAGGGAGGTTGATTTGCTTCATCCAAGTGGTGAAGGGCAAGTTAGAAAGATTGGATTGAAGGTTGTTTTTAGCTTGCTTTGGGTTGCTAGTGGAGGTATGTACAAACTTTGAATATAATGTCTATATTTGCATAATATTTGGACTTAACACATTTTGGTTGAAAAATGTGTTAAGCTACTTGGTTCATCGATTGTGTAGGAATAATATGCTATGACATTTGTAATGCTATATATGTGTTAAATGCATTGTGAAAAGCCATTGATAATGGCTAATTTGTGTAACATCTGAAATATGCATACTATGTGAAAATACCTAAAGTAATTGGGTAATGTGTTGTGAATGAAAAAATGAGATATGTGTACTAATAAAATGAATTGTTATTGATAAAAATGAGAAAAGTGAGAAAGATGTGAAAAATGATAAAAGTGAGAAAAAAAAAAGTGAAAATAAGGCAATGTGCCTAGATTGAACATGTGAAAATGAGAAAGAGATTAATATTGAGAAATATGAATAAATTGTGTGCCTAGTATGTTATTCAATTTTCAGAGTTCTGGGTTTGGCGGCATGCCTATGATTGCTATGGGCTAAACGCTGGAATGGTGAAAAGACTGGGTCGTAAGCTAGGCCAGCTGATAAATATGATGTTTTTGTTAGTGTATGTGCCCTAGGCCATTTATTTGGATCTTTATGTTATACATTCATTATTAATAAATGAGGTTTTATTATCATTATTGTTTGTTTGCATGTTACACAATTTTGATATTTGTCCCTGGTTTATTATTGTTATAGAGATAAAAAAAAATAATTCTTAACCAGTATGAACATTGATTTGATAATCATTAGATGGTTATGTGTATAGTGATACAAATCAATTTCATAGATACTTGTTAGAGAACAATGTATTGGATAGACCCATCATGAGATTACTACATGGGTTAGTGTCATAAGTAAATCTCATGATAGTTATGTATTAATTCTTTGACTTGAGATTGTCATAGTTTCCAATATAAGGACTATTATATTTTGACATGATCAAACATTATCCGTAACTGGATAGTAATAAAGGTTATGTTCATATATGATAGAAATTATGTAGAGGATAATGAACAATCAAGATAGAATTTGTCCCTCTCTTTGAGAGAGATATCTTTTGGGCCCCTCGATAAGTGAGACTGTGAAATGCATGGCCGTGCTCAAATGAATTGATAGTGTGATCAATTTCATTTGTTTTTATCAGTCTACTTGGAGATCGAGTAATCATAAGTTTGGACAATATAAGTATGACGTTGACCATGACTTATGTTCAAGCTAGATATCGTGTGACAAAGGGATTAATGCATATACTATTATTAGGCAAATTGGACATTCCTTATATTAATTGGGTAGTTGTAACGCCTTGCTAGAGGCCAATTATGACTTGTTGATTTAATAGAGATTAAATTGACTGCCAATTAATATGGGCCTATCGGGTCACACACAAGAATGCGTTTTGGGCTGGATATAATATTAATAATATTAATATTAGATATTAATATTTATTATTATTATTATTTTCGTTTATATATATATATATATTATTAGATAATATATTCAGAATCCTAATTAGATTTGGATTCTGAATTTGACTTACCTTATCCAATTATATATATTATTAGATAATGTATTCAGAATCCTAATTAGACTTGGATTCTGAATTTGACTTTCCGTATCCAATTCTGAATTGGATTCTGGAGTGATTATATTCACTCCAGACGTTAAGTCTTCTCAGAGGTAACAATAAAACAAAGAGGAACGAAAAGGGTAACCCTAATACGTTTTTAGAGAAAACGTTTTTCCAGCCTTCGCCGTTGCAGAGAGCTAGCACTCCAAACGGTAGCATTCGTGTGGATACGCGATAGAGGGTGTTTCGCGATCGAGGCATCTCTTCCAAACTGTGATTTCGAATCATCAACAGGTTAGTTCTTTGAAAACTTTTGTCGAATTAAACGAACAGCATGGATCCTGGTGGGAAATCAGAGATCAAATATTTTTCCGCTGCGTGTTTTTGTTTGCAGTGATCTCTATGATTTCCTAACAGTGGTATCAGAGCCACTTGTTGTTTTCGTTTAAGTCGAAAATGCCATGTTGATATGATTATGGTGATATATATTGTTTACGTATGGCATGTTAACTATAAAACTCTAATTCGTTTTTCATATGATGAGAAAGGATTGGTTTTTGGTTTCGTTTCTGTAAAACCCTAATTCGTTTTTCATATGATGAGAAAGGATTGGTGTTTTTAATTTCGTTTTCATGAGATGATCACGTATATATGATTGGTTGATTAAAATGATTTTCATATGATGAAAACGATTAAGTTTATATGTGATATAAACATTTGGTAATGATTCTGTAATGGGTTGTACATATTCGAAATAAAACAGTAAGAAGGTTAATGAGATTAACGGTTCTGTTTTAGGGTTTCGCCAAAGAAAAATGTTAATGAGATTAACGTTTCTGTTTGGCTTTGAGGGGCGCTGCCCCTTCGGAACCCCGCCCGCTGACCGGCCAGCGGGAGCCCCGCCCGCTAACCGGCTAGCGGGACCGCCGTATGTTCGCGCCCTATAGTTCGTTACCGCGACATTAAGAATGTCAATATATTTGTTTCTATTTAACATGTTGGTGATGAATATGTTATGTTTGTTTGATGTCTTGGCATGGTGCATAGCATGGCCTTATGACCTATGTGATTGGTTTATTCATATCTTTATTTTGGGTAAATACGGCCTGCGTGTCGTTTATTTTGTTGTAATTTATTTTACTAGTAGTTAGATTTTCTTTTATTGTAATATATGAAGATTCAAGCTACAATGTTTGTGATGGAGATTCATACCAAGGAGAAGATGGTTCCATGGTGATGGAAGCACAAGCTCAAGTTTTGAAGATATGTAATATTGCAAGTGTTGTAATAGATAGGTTTTTCACCTAGGGTTGCCTTTATGATCTTCATTTGGTCTCTTGAAGATCATATTTAGTTTGGCCATGCTATGTCACGTTTACATATTTTGTCATTTGGTATATGATGCTTATGTGATAAATTATATATATGCATATAGGATGCTAAAATATAATGATATGTAATGCAAGACATGATAATAATTTAGTTGAACCCTCATTAATAATTTAAGTCTAAATGCCATCCACGTTTTGAACACCTATCAAAACTAAGATTGTATTAAAGTAGGTATTGCCAAAGCAATATGCTTTAAACATTCCTAGCTAAGTAGGATGAGTAATAGTGCTACTCATATGTTTTAAAATTGGTTAGACTTAATTAGGCTATCAAAATGGTTTTGGGCCTAAGGCATTAGATGGAATTCAACATGCTATGACATATGATGTCAATATTCCATAATTACTAAGAGTTACATGAGATGTAATTGGTAAAGATGTTACCTACCTAAATAACTTGATTTTAAGCGTCACGCCAAAGCTGAGTTTAGAATTAAGTGAAATACGGATCTTAGCCTACTAAAATATTTCTTTAGAGGGTTATATTTTTTAGTAGGAGTTTAAATAATTTTAACCTCATTATTAATTAAAATTTGACTTTGCATATTTATCAACAGATGGCTGCTAATAACAATTCCACCTTATCACTGCGATCTATCCTTGAGAAGGAAAAACTGAAAGAATGTGGGACTAATTTTGTTGACTGGTTTAGGAACCTGAGAATTGTTCTCAAACAAGAGAAAAAGTCCTACGTGCTTGATAAAGCTATCCCTGACCCACCTCCTGCCGATGCTTCTAATGCTGCTAAGAGTAAGCATAAGAAGCATGTGGATGATTCCAATGACATAGGATGTCTTATGTTGGCTACTATGTGTCCAGGACTTCAGAAGGATCTGGAACACTTAGAGGCTTATGAGATGAGTGTGCATCTCAAACAAGCTTTCCAACAACAGGCTAGGCAAGATAGGTTTAACACCGCTGTTGCATTATTTGACTGCAAAATGTCTGAAGGTGAATCTGTTAGTGCTCATGTTTTGAAGATGAAAGGCTATCTAGATCACCTTGCTAGACTTGGATATCCCCTGAGTTTAGAACTCTCCACGGATTTGATCCTACATTCATTGCCTAGCAGTTTCTCACAGTTTGTCATGAACTATAACATGAATGACATGGAGAAATCCATTCCTGAGCTACATGGTATGCTCAAAACTGCTGAGGGGAATATCAAAAAGCCTACCCAAATATTGAATGTCAATATTAAACAAATGAAAAAGAAAGCCAAAGATACTAAAGGCAAGGGTAAGGCAAAAGGTGCTAAAGGGTCCAAGGGACAAGCTAAACCAAAACCTGTACCTAAGGCTAAAGTTCCTAAGGAAGGGACTTGTTTCCATTGCAACAAGCCTGGGCATTGGAAGAGAAATTGTCAACTCTATTTGGATGAGTTAAAGAAGTTGAAGGGTAGTGCGACTACATCTTCAGGTATTTATGTTATAGAAATTAATTTATCTATTCCTTCTTCCTGGGTATTAGATACCGGATGTGGATCTCATATTTGTACAAATATGCAGGGACTCAAAAGGAGTAGGATGCTGAAGAAGGGCGAAGTGGACCTACGTGTTGGCAATAGAGCAAGAGTTGCTGCTATAGCTGTAGGAACTTATGAGCTTGTTATGCCCAATGGGTTTTTGTTAATTTTGAACAATTGCTTTTATGTTCCTACTATGAGTAGGAATCTTATTTCAGTATCTGTTTTGGATGATGAAGGTTATTCATTTTTGATTAAGAATAAGAAATGTTCTATTTTTGATAAAAATGATTTGCTTTATGGTATTGCAAATTCTTATAATGGCCTTTATATCCTTAATCTTGATGATTCTAATGGTAATTATATCTATAACATAACTTCTAAGAGAACTAAGCCAAATGAGTTAAACCCTACTTATTTATGGCATTGTCGCCTTAGCCATATAAATGAGAAAAGCATTTCTAAGCTCCATCAAGATGGATTATTAGATTCATTTGATTTTGAATCATTTGAAACATGTGAGTCTTGTTTGCTTGGTAAGATGACAAAGGATCCTTTTACTGGTCATAGTGAAAGGGCTAATGATTTATTGGGCTTGATACATACAGATGTATGTGGTCCTTTTAGCATTAGTGCCAGAGGAGGATTTCGATACTTCATTACTTTTACTGATGATTTCAGTAGGTATGGCTATGTCTACCTAATGAAACATAAGCATGAGTCTTTTGAAATGTTTAGAACTTTTCAAAATGAAGTACAAAATCAACTTGGTAAAACAATTAAACTACTTCGATCAGATCGAGGTGGTGAATATTTGAGCCAAGAGTTTGATGATCATCTAAGGGATTGTGGAATTGTTTCACAACTGACTCCTCCAGGAACTCCACAGTGGAATGGAGTTTCTGAAAGGAGAAATTGAACTCTATTAGATATGGTTCGATCAATGATGAGTCAAGCGGATCTTCCTTTATCTTTTTGGGGTTATGCCTTAGAGACAACTGCATTCATTCTGAACCGTGTACCATCTAAGGCGGTTGAAAAGACACCATATGAGATATGGACAGGTAAGACACCTAGTTTGTCTTTTCTTAAGATTTGGGGTTGTGAAGCTTATGTGAAAAGACCAGTTTCAGATAAGTTAGCTCCAAAGTCTATCAAATGTAATTTTGTGGGGTATCCTAAGGAAACTAAAGGATACTATTTCTATACTCCTTCAGAGAACAAAGTGTTTGTTGCTCGAAATGGGATCTTTCAGGAAAGGGAATTTCTTTCTAAGAGAACTAGTGGGAGTATAGTAGAACTTGAGGAAACTCAAGTACCACAAGAAATCATTGAGCCGTCTATAGAGCCTATTTCAGAACCACAAATAGTTATGGAGTCTGAAGATGTAACACAAATCCCTCGCAGGTCTGATAGGACACGTCGTCATCCAGAGAGATATGGATTTCTTGTGATTGATGATAGTGAAGTAATGCTCATAGATCAAGATGAGCCTACTACCTATCAAGAAGCTGTGTCAGGTCCAGATTCAGACAAATGGCTTGGAGCCATGAAATCTGAGATGCAATCTATGTTTGACAACCAAGTTTGGTCTTTAATTGATCCTCCAGAGGGTATTAAGACTATTGGTTGCAAATGGGTTTTCAAGAAGAAAACTGACATGGATGGGAATGTGCAGACCTATAAAGCAAGGCTTGTTGCAAAAGGTTTCAAGCAAACTCATGGTATAGACTATGATGAAACCTTTTCACCAGTTGCTATGCTTAAGTCTGTTAGAATTCTCATTGCCATTGCAGCATACTATGATTATGAGATATGGCAAATGGATGTCAAAACCGCTTTCCTTAATGGAAACTTGCTTGAGGATGTGTATATGACACAACCTGAGGGTTTTGTAAATCCTGAGAATTCTACAAAGGTTTGCAAGCTTCAAAAATCCATTTATGGATTGAAGCAAGCATCTCGAAGCTGGAATCTTCGTTTTGATGAAACAGTTAAGAACTTTGGTTTCATCAAGAATGAAGATGAACCTTGTGTCTACAAGATGGTTAGTGGGAGTGCAGTAGTGTTTTTAGTCTTATATGTGGATGACATATTACTCATTGGGAATGATATCCCTACCTTGCAAAAGGTTAAGACTTGGTTAGGGAATTCTTTCTCAATGAAAGACTTAGGTGAGGCTGCCTATTTCCTTGGTATAAAGATCTATAGAGATAGATCTAGAAGGATAATTGGCCTGAGTCAAAGTACATACATAGATAAAGTGTTGAAGAGGTTCAACATGCAAGATTCCAAAAAGGGATTCTTGCCTATGTCTCATGGCATTCATCTCAGCAAGAGTCAATGTCCTATGACATCTGATGAGCGAGATCGAATGAATAAGATTCCTTATGCTTCTGCTATAGGATCTATTATGTATGCCATGCTATGTACTAGACCAGATGTCTCATATCCATTAAGCGCAACTAGTAGATTTCAAGCTGATCCTGGTGAAGGTCACTGGACAGCTGTCAAGAATATTCTTAAGTACCTTCGAAGGACTAAAGATGTATTCTTGGTTTATGGAGGTTTGGAAGATGAGCTAGTTGTAAATGGTTACACAGATGCTAGTTTCCAAACTGACATAGATGATTTTAGATCGCAGTCAGGTTTTACATTCACATTGAATGGTGGAGCTGTTAGTTGGAAGAGCTCAAAACAAAGCACTGTGGCTGATTCTACAACAGAGGCTGAGTATATAGCAGCATCAGATGCAGCTAAGGAAGCAGTCTGGTTGAAGAAATTCATCACTGAGCTAGGAGTGGTGCCTAGCATTGCAAATCCTGTGGACATTTATTGTGACAACAATGGTGCCATAGCACAGGCAAAAGAGCCTAGATCTCATCAAAGGTCTAAGCATATACTCAGGCGTTTTCACCTCATTCGAGACATTATCGATAGAGGAGATATCAAGATATGCAAAGTTGACACAAATGATAACATAGCAGATCCATTAACAAAGCCTCTCTCACGGGTCAAGCATGATCAGCACACTAGATCTATGGGTCTTAGAAATTTGTAGGCCTAGTGCAAGTGGGAGATTGTTAGTGTATGTGCCCTAGGCCATTTATTTGGATCTTTATGTTATACATTCATTATTAATAAATGAGGTTTTATTATCATTATTGTTTGTTTGCATGTTACACAATTTTGATATTTGTCCCTGGTTTATTATTGTTATAGAGATAAAAAAAAATAATTCTTAACCAGTATGAACATTGATTTGATAATCATTAGATGGTTATGTGTATAGTGATACAAATCAATTTCATAGATACTTGTTAGAGAACAATGTATTGGATAGACCCATCATGAGATTACTACATGGGTTAGTGTCATAAGTAAATCTCATGATAGTTATGTATTAATTCTTTGACTTGAGATTGTCATAGTTTCCAATATAAGGACTATTATATTTTGACATGATCAAACATTATCCGTAACTGGATAGTAATAAAGGTTATGTTCATATATGATAGAAATTATGTAGAGGATAATGAACAATCAAGATAGAATTTGTCCCTCTCTTTGAGAGAGATATCTTTTGGGCCCCTCGATAAGTGAGACTGTGAAATGCATGGCCGTGCTCAAATGAATTGATAGTGTGATCAATTTCATTTGTTTTTATCAGTCTACTTGGAGATCGAGTAATCATAAGTTTGGACAATATAAGTATGACGTTGACCATGACTTATGTTCAAGCTAGATATCGTGTGACAAAGGGATTAATGCATATACTATTATTAGGCAAATTGGACATTCCTTATATTAATTGGGTAGTTGTAACGCCTTGCTAGAGGCCAATTATGACTTGTTGATTTAATAGAGATTAAATTGACTGCCAATTAATATGGGCCTATCGGGTCACACACAAGAATGCGTTTTGGGCTGGATATAATATTAATAATATTAATATTAGATATTAATATTTATTATTATTATTATTTTCGTTTTTATATATATATATATTATTAGATAATATATTCAGAATCCTAATTAGATTTGGATTCTGAATTTGACTTACCTTATCCAATTATATATATTATTAGATAATGTATTCAGAATCCTAATTAGACTTGGATTCTGAATTTGACTTTCCGTATCCAATTCTGAATTGGATTCTGGAGTGATTATATTCACTCCAGACGTTAAGTCTTCTCAGAGGTAACAATAAAACAAAGAGGAACGAAAAGGGTAACCCTAATACGTTTTTAGAGAAAACGTTTTTCCAGCCTTCGCCGTTGCAGAGAGCTAGCACTCCAAACGGTAGCATTCGTGTGGATACGCGATAGAGGGTGTTTCGCGATCGAGGCATCTCTTCCAAACTGTGATTTCGAATCATCAACAGGTTAGTTCTTTGAAAACTTTTGTCGAATTAAACGAACAGTATGGATCCTGGTGGGAAATCAGAGATCAAATATTTTTCCGCTGCGTGTTTTTGTTTGCAGTGATCTCTATGATTTCCTAACAGTTTTTGGGGTGAAAAGACTGGATTGTAAGCCTCAAAAACTGTAGCAGTCTAGCCCGGTTGAGGACCAAGATACTGGGGCCTAAGGGTCTAGCCGGGTTGAGGTCCAAGAGACTGGGGCTGTTACATTATCCATGGATATATTGCCTACGGGGCTAGACACATGGTGTCATTATGGACCAAAGCAGTAACTCTGAAATTTGAATAGCATTTTAGATCTTTTTGGGCCCATGCTTGTCTGTGTTTTAATGTGAATTATGAATTATGATATAATTGAGCAATATAATGTTATGAGTTATGATTATGAAATATTTGAAAAATATAAGAAAGTGGAATGATGTGACATCTATATGCATTGTGCATTGGCATTGCATTGAGTTTTATTGTTATTATCAAAGTTTGTATCACTAGGCTTCGGCTTAGCGCGATTGTTTCCATCGTACAGGTGACAGGGTAAACTCAGCTGAGAGAGTTCTTTTAGACCAGGTCGGGTCTAGACTTGTAGTTGAGCTTATTGAGTTACTATCGAGATCAGAAACACTGTCAGCAGCATATATATATTTTTATGTTATTGTACATTTTTTGAGTTTTATGCATAACATATTATGTTTTGGATTTTACGTATTGTATATTATAAAGAATGTTTGGGTCAATGTATTTGAAATGGGAGAGTAAGTGTATTTTAAATTATATATATCTATATATATAAATGTTTGAGAAACTTGGTGAAATTGAGAAGTATGGTTGAGATGGTGGTTGGAAATTATTATTTGGGAGTGTTTTCTTTTTGCAAGTTGAGTAATTGCTAAATTTTGGGATATTCAAATTACAAACAAAACTCTGGCAAATTTTTTCTAGAGATTTTTATATATATTATTTATTTTGGGTTCTTATAACAAGTAAAGAATATTTATATTCTATTTAATTTTTATATATTTAGAATTTGAAATTTTAAATTGGAAATGTAAAAATAAAATTTAGTAAACTGGTCTGTGATATTTTTGTACCGTATATGCGTATTTTACATATGCTAAAAATATGTATTGTACGTATATAGGGTATAAAGGTGTTACACATAGAATCAACATAACAAAGAAAAAAGGCAGCAACTTGAGCAGCTTGATCCTTGGATCACCAAGGCACCAACTAAATTTCCACTAATCCAGGCAGTAAGTAAAACACAAGTTTGGTTCAACAAATTCAGCTTGGTGGAGCCAATAATGTAGGTATAATTCTTATTAACTAATCCAATTGAATTCATTGACAAACTTCAACACTCAACTTACTATGTTAATAAGTTATAAATAAGATTTTGTAATGTTTTACAATAAGCTGTAGACTTATAATTTAATCATCTGAAAACCCTAATTCCATTCGATACTTTATTACATCACAGTATCTTAAATTGCATGTCTAAAATCTTAGTTTTAGGCTAAAATCCTAGTTTTATAATAAAACCCTAATCTTAAGAATCAAACCTTATTCTACAATAAAATGCTAATTTCACAAACAAAACTTATCTAGCAAATTATTTAAGATCTATTTGTAAATTGTAATTTTTATGATTAACTTTAACTTCATTAGTTTAGCCCTAACTTAGAATTATTTGTACAATGGTTGGATATTTGTTTGATTAATTGCTTTACCATGGATGATTGTTAAGTATTATTTTTAAAAGACTTGTAAAAGGCATATTTTCACTTTGTGGGTGCCTTAATTATTTAATTTGTTGCTTTTTATCTTATTTGCATTTAGGGATTAATATAAGGGACAAGTTTCTACCAATTGGTGGGTGTCCTATTTTATTTACATGTATATGGACGTTGGATATTGTAAGGGCATATTTCATTTTCGGATGGGTGCCCATTTTTTTATTGATTTTTTTAATTAATAATATGATATTTTCTTCTTTTAATTACATATAATATGGATGACGTCATGATATTTAAGAATTTAATAATATTTAGACTTGAAAAGGAGGTCGGTTCCAATTAACCAGGTGTTATAGGGGTGCTGGGTCATTCTCACCTTTCCCATATGTACCTAACTTTTTGAGCCTAATAGGAGGTTTAGGGTTCCTTAAGAATCGAGTCATCCACCCATTTCTTTTCTTTCCCGGCCTTTTCGAGTGGTGACTTCATTTCTTTGAGTTTAGGCTCATATTCTCTAAGTCCCCGAGCCTAACAGTACCGAAGTCACAAGAAATATTTTACCGGGAGTGGGGGCCAAAATCCCCACTCACAATATCATAAAACAAAATCATTATTTCATAAAGTAATTAATCTAGTCAACTATATTATATATATATAAATATATATTTTATTCAAATAAATAATTTTTTTATTTATGTATATGTCACATGATATACGAATATATATATATATATAAATATTAATTTTATTTATTTGTTAAATAAATATATGTTTGTCACATACATTTATATATATTTATTTATTTGTGAATAAAAAATATATATAATAATAACTAAATTTTTTTCCTGTAGTTCTTACAGAAAATCATGCCTATAATTATAAGAACTCCTATACTCATTAGAACTCAAGTCCAACGGGAAAAAATTAATGAAATGAAAAAAGACCTAGAAGTTACCAAATTTAACTCGAGTGGACAATTAAATGAGTTGGATCTTCTAGTGGAATATTTTATTTAGATAATGTAACAAATGTAGTTTTATTAAAATATAATTAAATAAATAATTTAGAAGACTAAATATTAGGTTGGAAGGAGAAAATACCTAATGTATATGTTGGCTATATATTAAATATACCTAAAGTATAAAATTCACTAAAAGACAAAAGTTGGTAAAAAGTAAAAATAGTAAAAAGTCAAAGTAAAAAGTTAAGAGAAAAAAAATAATTTAAAATTAAAATATTTTTTGGTGGAAGAGAATAAATATTAATTATCAACTATTATTAATTAATTAATTAATTATTAATATATATATATATATTTATATATGACTAGAATTGGAAGAAGGAAATAAAAAATATCACAATTTTAATCTTCTTCTTCTTCTTTCTACCAAAGTGGCTAATTTTCATGGGAGCTCAAGGACGATATTGGCTCTTCTAAATACTCAAGTTTTCATCAAAATTTCAAGGATTAAGGGTGGTTTTAAATGATTCTTAAGTGATTGGTAAGCTTTCTTTCGAATTTAAGAAGTTTTCTTGAAAATCTTGATTATGTGAAATTCGAAATTTCTAAAGATATTTCAATAATTGTTTAAACGGTATTGGATAAAGTTATTTTAGCATAGAAGTAATAGTTTTAATGTTGGTTTGTTAAAATGATTGAGTTTGATGGTGATTTGAAAGAGACAGTGAGCAAATTAGGGTTTTGGTGGATTTTAGAGGTGGAATGAATATAATTGATGTTTAATTGTTTAAAATAGCTTCGGATAAGATGCTAATGAGATATTTTAGCTTAAAATTTGGTTTAGGATTGGATAAAGAATACATCCCCAATTAAAGTATTGAAGGGCTTTTGGAAAAGTCAAGGTTGGAGGTGGAAATAAGCTTAGATTTTGGCACATTTAAGGTTAGTATATACTTTGATAGCATATGCATTAATTGCATTTGGATTTGCCTAGCACAATGTGATTTTTGAAAATGTGCTAAGCTACTTTATTGTTGTAAATCATGGTATAAGTGCATTGTTGTATGTGCATCATGGGCGAACTCAAATTCTTCCTTGGACTACAAATTAAGCAATGTCAGGATGGAATCTTCAACAACCAATCCAAGTACACAAAGGAACTCCTAAAGAATTTCAGAATGGATGGTTGCAAAATTAGCAAGACTCTAATGGGCACATCCTTGAAACTTGACAAAGATGAAAGTGGTAAGATAGTAGATGAGACGAAATATTGAGGTATTATCGGATCACTACTTTACTTAACCTCCTCTAGACCCGATATAATATACAGTATATGTTTATGTGCTAGATTTCAATTATGCCCTAGGGAATCACACTCGAATGCCACTAAAAGAGTTTTGAAATACTTGAATGGTACAATGCATTTTGGACTTTGGTATCCTAGAAATACATCATTTGACATTTTAGGCTTTTTGAATGCGGACTATGTCGATAGTCTTTTGGATCGAAAAAGCAAGATCGGGGCATGTCATTTTCATGGTGAATGCCTAGTTTATTGGATTAGCAAGAAATAAATGTCGATTGCTCTATCTGCCATGGAAGTTGAATATGTTGTTGCATATTTTTGTTGTGCACAAGTTCTTCAGATGAATCAATAATTGCTTGATTATGGAAAAACTTTTGATCACATTCCCATTAAATGTGATAACACTAGTGCAATTAATCTATCTAAAAATTCAATTCAATATTCTAGGTAAAAAATATATAAATATTAGGCATCATTTCTTACGAGACAATGTTCAAAACCAAAATGTTATCTTAGATTTCATTGATACACAAAACTAACTTGATAATATCTTTACAAAACCCTTAAATGAAAAAAGGTTAAACTTCATAAAGCAACACTTAGGGATGATGGATGCAAACACTTTAATGTAGGAATTGGAATTACTTGAAAAATTCATCTTGCATGACCTAAATTTTCTCATTTGTATCTATTTTTTTATCTTAAATTGTAGCTTCCAATTAATACACATAATTCCCCCAAAAAATCTTAATTTTTGGCTTTTTCTCGATCGGACCACATTATAGACTGACCGTACTTCTTTGAAAATCCTTGATTTCAAATTTTTCATAAAAGTATGACCATACCCTCTATGGTACAACTGGAATGTTTAAATTTTTTGACCGTTGTGCCTAAAATTGAAATCTCATTTGGACCTACTATAGTTCGACTGTACTTTCTTTAATTTTTTGAATTTTTCCACCGTACTCACAGTAGTCCGATTGGACTTTTGCTTTGGATTCAAAATTTTCTAATTGTTGGAACTCATTCAAAACATGCAAATTACTCCTCCAACAGCTATAAACAGCTAGTTCTTAACCAAAACACTATAACCCCCCCCCCCCCCCCCCCCCCCCAACATTAATGTTTGCAACCTTTTATCAAATTCTAAACACTCAAACACTTAAAACACATAAATTCTTTTTAAATTTCTTCTTTCTTTCATCTATTTTCTTAATCAAACTCAATGTCTCCCAAAGAATACGAAATAAAAGCATCAAGAGCTAATAAAGAGAAGTAAATTGTTGCCTCATCTAAACAAGAAGAACCACTTAGAAGAAGCCATAAGATAAGATTCAAAGATGATGAAGAAAGACAAAGGTATGCTATCCTTAAAGACAAAGTTGTAGAACCAAACTGTCTCATCTCCACCCTCACTTTTGTAACCTTAGGGATTGAAATTCATGTTAAAGGTTGTCTTCAAACCTTAGGATGGGAGAAATTTGTGTTTTCTGACCATGATGACCTTGGCTGGGAGTCCCTGACAAAGGAGTTTCTCACAACCTTTGTTGTTAGCAAAAAGAGCACCAACCCCTTAGGCTATTATGGGATATCCTTTAGATTCTTTAATCGAGAATATGGTCTCACCTCAGAGGATTTTTCATCTATTTGGGATTTTTAATTAGAAGGAATTTCTAACATCTCAGACACTATCCTCACTCCTAAAGTTCAATTGGAATTTTGGCAAGAAATTTCCATTGATACCTCGCTTCACAAGCTATTCAATGCCAAGAACCTTAGGACCTTAACCTATTGGATGTTACATAGGATTATAACCTATACAATAAGTGCTAGGGGAGAAAGCAATTAAAAAGTAACACAAAATGATCTCCTCTTCCTTTATTGTCTCATTAGAGGTCAAGTCATCCAAAGCAAAAAATTTCTAATTGACACATTTCTACAACACAAATTGCCAAGTATGTTGGTGCACTTTCACCAACAAACAAAGCCACTCTCTCCAATCCTCTTGATCCCATAACAAAATCTATAAACGTAGGCTATCTCAAATATTTCAAGTGTATTAGGGATGATAATGGGACATATGTCTACCTTTTAGGAGCACTAGGTGCTAGAGCCCAACAAAAGAAAAGACCTAGGATTGTAGAGAAGGTGAGGAGACATTCCAAATGGAATTTCCTAGAACTCTAGCCACAAGACCTCAATCCTCTATCCTCCAACTTCTCCAAGATATCCATGGTCAAATGAGCTCCCAAGGATCATGGATTGATAACCTTACCAACCAAATCTTTCATCTTCATCTTGACATTCAACAAATTCAAGAAGCTTTAGGACTACCAAAATTCTTTGATGATGAACCAAGCTTATCTCCTTCAATCCATGGCTCCTTTCCTCATGAAGAAGAAGGTGAAGCTGTTGTGTCTCACCCAAAGGAAGAAGAAGAGGAAGGGGATCAAGAAGAAGAAGGAGATGAAAAGAAGGGGATGAAGGAAGTGATGATAATGACCAAAATGTTTAAAACTTAACTTATCATTTATAATTTCAATATACTTGTTTTTGGTTAATCATTTCAATTTTGTTCTTATGTTTGTGTTTTTTTCATTTTTAATGAATTGAATTTGTTTCTTTCTTGATTCATTTGTGTTTGCTTCATTTTTAATTTGAATGTTTCTTTTTTACCTTTGAAAGGGGGGAGAAATGAATAAATCAATTAACATTAAAACATTAAAAGACCAATTGAATAACATATTTTACATTAAGTACTTATTAAGGGGCAGCAAATCAACTTAATTTTACTTAAACACACTTTGAATTCAATTTAATTGCCAAAGTCAAAAAGGGGGAGATTATTAGCCAAACCCTTGGCATGATTACTCAATTTTTGATCTTAGGTAATCAAATTGAATAGAACTAACATTTGTATCAAGTTACATTTTGTAAGAAGTTAAAATTTTGGAGAAAACTTGAAAGCTGTGATTAGACCACACTAAGACAGACCGGTCCTTGGATATTAACATGAACAATATTTACACGGAAAGGTTCATGATGGAGAGTACTCCCAAAATCTCACTATACCAATATTAGTTCGCTCAAACCATGGACAAAACTGAATGCACTATTGGTTGTGATAAATGGAAATTCACACAGATAGTTTTACGGTCAAAAGTACTCCCATTTTCTCAGAGTATCATAAAAGTCTGACCAGACCATCATATATACCGACTGGACCTTTAAAGCAGAAATTGTCTAAAACATCCAGTGGAGTTCTCGACCAAAGGTACGCCCAAAAATTGATCGTACCACCAGAATTCCAACTGGACCATATGCAAGTCCGACCGAACTATTTAAATATTCTTCAAATCAGAAGCCATTATGTCTCCACTCAATTGGTGGAAGCCACGTGTACTAACCGTTAGAGGAGTGTCTGACAAAAACTTAAATATTTCTATCATACTTGAAGTATTTCAACCGGGCTTAGTGAAGTGCGATCGGACCAAGACTAGTCTGATCATGAAAAATGCTCTGGACAATAATTTAGTGGGAGACAAGAGTCAAACATGTTGGCTTCTATCCTAAATGGCTAGTTGAAGACTTGAAGGCTATAAAAATCTCAAGAAACTTCTTTTTTTTTAGTAAGATTGTATTTGTAATTTCCAAGTTTAACAACTTTCATTTCTTTACATCAAAATTGCATTTGCATTGATTGAGTGTTGGGTGTGAGCATTAAACACCATCAAAAGTTTGAGTATGAGCTTGGAAACACTTAGGTTGTGAGAGTGAGCCTGGAAAAACTCTTGTAAGAGTTGTGAGAATTGATCTCAAACTATTGTAATAGTTTGGTGTGAGCTAGTGAAAATACCAAGTTAGAGTTAAGCATGTAAAAACTCAAGACTAGTGGAACCTTAACAAATTGTTAAGGAAGTGGATGTAGGATTAAAGTAAATCCAAATTACTATAACTCTTTTTGTTCTTTCTTCTATACTCATCTCAATCTTCTTCTACATCTTCTTCATCTCTTGCTTTTGAATTTTAAATTTACCAGCACTCTTCATATCAACCAATTCACTTCCACCCCCACTATTGATTGCTAATTGGGACAATAGAGTTAAGTAGAAAATTGGAATGGGCAGTAAGGAATTAAGGTTTTGGAAAGGGTTATGATAAAGTATACTTTATACATTTGGTTTCATGATTTAAATCATATTATTTAGTGATTTTAATGATGAAAATGAGATCAAATTAACATTTGGAATTCATTAGAATGTTGAACGAAAATTAAAGAAGCTTAGGGTAAAAATTTTGGAATTTTGAAGGAAGTGATGGACATTATATTTTAATGCTTGGAATGTGTTAAAATATAATGTTTGTGATATATTTAATCTTTAAATACAATTTAGAAGTGATGAGAAATAAGTTCCAATGTTAGAGTGCATTAGGGCTAAGAAAAGGGAAAATTGAAGGGTTATGTTTTAATTGATATTTAAAAGCTTAAATACCTTAAAATGAGATTCTAATGTATGTTATACATTCACATTTGGAATAGGTGTTGAGTAGATAGGAATTCCATCAACTTAGTAGTGAAGGGCACAATGAAGAATTGGTAGGGAAGTGAGCATTTTTGCTTGGAAGTGTTTGTGTTAGGAGGTTAGTACATACTTTGATTGAAATATGTTTATATGCACTTGAATGGCATGTTGCATTATATGTGAAAGTGATAACTATGCTACTTTGATGTGTGAATACCATGAAAACAACATAGATATATGTTTATGTTATGAAATGTATGATGTGTAATTAAGTGAGCCACTTTAAGATGGCTAAAAGCATTTAATAATATGTTTGTGGACAAGATGTAATTATGCCAAATGTAGGCATAATTTGGCTATATTGAGAATGTGGCAAGTAAATTGATAAAAATGATGAAAATGTGTGGAAATAATGAGAAAAGATGAAAAAAATATAAAGAGAATAGAAATTGGCATAATTGCCAAGATATGAGAAAATGTGGAATTATTTGTGTGATGTGTAAAACCTTATGTAATAACTATTTTCAGAGTACTGTGTTTGGTGTTATATGGTATACCGGTTATTTGCCTCCGAGCCAGACGCTGGGCGTCAATATTGTTTGCCTTCGGACCAGACACTGGGTATCACTTTTATTTGCCTTTGAGCCAGATGTTGGGCATCAATATTATTTTCCTTTGGGCTAGACATTGGGTGTCAAATGTTGGTCTAAAGCAATATCTCCGAAACTTGAATATTATATATAGTTATTTGGGCTCAATGAGTGTGAATGTGTAATGTAATGAATTAAAATTGATAAATGTTTGTACCGGTACATAATAATGCAAGCCTGTGAGCGGAAATTTTTGCCCCCACTCCCGGTGGAATGGTTCTTGCTACTTCGACACTGTTTAGGCTCGGGGCCTTAGAGAACACGGACCTAAGTCCGGAGAAAATAGAGTCACCACCCGGACGGGCCGGGAAAAAGAAAGGGGTGGATGACTCGATTCCTATGAAATCCCCAACCCCTTAATGGGTTCGGAAAGTTGGGTACGTGTGAGGAAGGTGAGAAATGACCCGGCACCCCCACAACGCCCGGTTCATTGGAACCGGCCTCCTTTACAGGTCTTAATATTATAAAATTCTTAAAAATAACAATATTATCCATATTACATGCAATAATTGAAATAAAGTATCGTTATATTAAAATCAAAATAATGTCCAAGCAAGGCAAATAAATGGACACCCATCCGAGGATGGAAACATGTCCTTACATCGTTCATGTCTAAACTAAATAGGACACCCACCAAAAGGTAGAAACATGTCCTTTACATTGGTCCAAAATATAAAAGCAATTTAAATTGCATGATATTTAACTTATGAGGTACCCACAAAGTGGAAACATACCTCTTACACTTTTAGAAATCAAAATAAATCAATAGAAGTAAATAACCATTCATCATGAATAAATCATCCATCAAAGATATCAATCAAAATATAAAATAAACATCCATCCATGATAAATTAAATAAATCAAGCATTGAAATTAAATAAAAGCATATAATGAACTACATAAACAAATCTAAGAACAAAGCAAGTAAAGATACAAATTAGGGTTTATTGTTTCTATTTAAAGTTCTTTAATTAATATTTAGGGCTTTGAGATTTTAGTATTATTATTTTTATTTGTTTAACCTACTGTAAAGGTTTTGGAAAATTGGAATGCATTAGGGTTTCATAAATAAAATTAGGGTTTAGGGGTAACATTATGAAATTAGGGTTTTAGAATATTAAAACATTAGGTTTATAATTCTTGGTTACTGGGTTGTTGTTTTGGATTTACTGTATTGAGTTTGAATGTTTAGGTTTGTAAGGTTTTAAGGATTAGGGTTTAGAAAAACTAGGGTTTATGTATTAGTTTTGAGGGAATTAGGGTTTGAGAAAACTTAGGGTTTAGATTAACTGGTTTGGGGTTTACTGTTTTGATTTTGGAGTTGAAGAAAATAGTGTAGAGTTTTATAAAGTAATTGTGATTTTTAGAAACTGTAAGGTAAGTTAGAGTTTGGAGATTTAACAAAACATTTGGAAATTTTGAAAAGGAGTTAGAGGAAAATAGTTTAGGTAAGGTTAAAACGATTTAAGAGTTTTGGAAACAGAAAAGTATTTTTTTTTAGGATTTTTGGAAATAAAAGGAAAAATTTAGGGTTTTAAAGTTTAGAAGAAATAAATTAGGGTTCTTAAGTTTTAGAAGAAATAGAAAAGTATTTTTAGGGCTCTTAAGGTTTAGAAGAAACAAAAAGTATTTTTAGGGTTTTTAAGGTTTAGAAGAAACAGAAAAGTACTTTTAGGGTTTTTTGAAACAAAAGAAACGAATTAGGGTTTTTAAGATATTTGGAAACAGAAGAAATCATTTATGTTATTGAAACGAAGATCAATGTTACTATATATTTATAGATCAAGGTTTTGTGTGTATATTCTTATGAATCAAAGAAACAAAGCTACTGTGATCATGAGCAATGTATAATTAAGGATTAAACCTATACAGTTGGTTCCACCAAAAAGTTGCTTTCTAGATGAACAAAGACAAAGGCAAGATTACTGCATTTGATGGCTTGATTGCTTGCTTGCTTATTCCTCTCAAATCTGAAGTTCCACTATCCGATCCAAGTCCCAAGTTTTTCTCCTTAATGTTTTTTTTCCGTCCCTCATTTTTCTGTGTTTTTTAGTGTTATTTATAGAAAAATTTATAAGATTAATTCCAATTGTTTAAGAAAACTATAATTAATTAGGAAAAAAACAAAAACCAAATAGAATTTGGTTTCGGAAAAAATTGCATTGGAAAAATCTCGCTGGCAAAATTGCGAGTACTGGCCAAAACTGCGAGGAAATTGCGAGAGCTGGGCGCGCTAGCGGGCTGCCAGGCCATTTCGCTTTCGGCGATGAATTTTTTGTCGCCGATTTTTATTTTTATTTATTTATTTATTATTTTTATTTTTATTTTATTAAAACTTGTAAAAAATAAATAATAAAATAAATATTATTTAATTAAAATAACACAAAAATTATTTTAGACTATATAAAATATATTGGACCGGACTAGGTCAAAAATTAAGGGTCTACAAAGCCACTACATAAACTTAAAAAGAAATGCATTTTGCATCATTCTTACATTATTATTTATATCAAAGTATGTATCACTAGGCATTTTACTTAGCGCGATTTGTTTATCGCGCAGGTGACGTAGTTGATATAGAGAGCCCTGCGGGACCTGTGCAGGATTAGAGTTTCCTAAATACTTTTTGTTCTTTATTTTGTTGCCACGGACCGAGACCAATTGCAAGCATGTAATTATTTTATTTTAGGAACTTATTTTTTTAATTATGTACATTAAGTTAATAAATATGAAATTAGTGTAAATTATTAAAGTTTGGTTTAATTTTGGGGTTTATAGATATATATGTATATATGTGTGTTTGAATATTTTGGAGAAATGAAGGATTTTTTTGAAAGTATAAAATGGTTGAAAATGTTTGGGAGTGTGTTTTTTACAGGTTATGACAATTGTTATTTTTGGGAATATCTGTATTACAAATAAAACTCTGGCAAATTTTTTCATAAAATTTTCATTTAATTTTGTATTTTTAAAATCTAAATTATTAATAAATATTTTTATTTACTTATTAGAGTACAATTTAAGTTAAGAAAATATTTTTCTTGGACTTATGAAAATTTTTAATAAGATTGAACTATGACATTCTAGTACTGTATATGTGTATTTTTTTTATATACCGGGTGTATATATTATTTATATATAGGATATTAGGGTGTTATATTATGTCACTTTAAAATATTGGTTCTCATATGATAAGTGCATTATTTTATATGAAAATGGATGAAAAATATGAAATGTGAGATGTTAGGCCATTATATTATGGTTAATGTAATTGTTATGTACATATTGTGTGAAATGTACATTATTCCAAACGTGATGTGAAAATATGAGAAATTAATATAAAAATGCGAAAAATGAAATAAAATGAGGAAATAAGTCACAATGGGAATGTGGCTAAGTAATGAGAAAGAAAATGTGGAAAATAGCTAAAATGTGATAAATTGTAAAGTGATCATAAAAAGTGGTAATCACTTGGAAAATATGGAGCTGTAAAGAAATATTGTGTGTTTGTAACCTTATACAATTACTTATCCAGCAATGTTGAGATTGGTTATGCATATGTTGTTAAACCGGAGCAGAGCTAGGTCTATATGAGCAGGAATTTTCACTCCCACTCCCATGTGGAATGGCTCTTGCGACTTCGGCATTGTTAGGCTCAGGGCCTTAGAGAACACGGACTAAACCCGGAGAAAATGGAGTCGCTATCGGAATATGTGTAGACCTTTATTTTTTTACCAAGTCCAGTCTGATACTTTTAAACAGTCCAAAAATAATTTTTAAAATATTTATTATTTATTTTAATAATAATATAAAATTTATTATTTAATATATTAAAAATAAAAAAAAGAAAATCATAAATATTTATTTTAAATAATAAAAAAATATACATAAAAATATAAATAAAAATCGGACGGACAAATCGGTTAGCGACACGCGCCCCAGCCCTTAACAATTGTCTGCAGCAGCCCACAGCTCAAGCGGCAGAAGCCCAGCAGTCTCGCCCAGCTCGCCCAACGCAGAGCGTAGTAGGCGCAATCCTGCACATGTTGCCGATTTTTCCGAAACCTTATTAACTTCGGATTGTATTTTTATTTCCTGAAAAGCCTATTATTTCCTTAAGCGAGCAAGATTAGGTTTTTAATTTTCTTATAAATAATACTTTAAATCACAGACTTAAGGACTTTTGCCTTCAGCTAAGAATTAGGATTTTTGAGAGAATTAAACACAGGGGACTTCTTTTTCTTTCGACTGAGATGGTTGCAACAGCAACAATTAAAAGAAAAAGAGAGCAGTAGACTTTGGATTGAGGCAGAGAATGGAGCAACAAATTAATTCTAAATTATTATCAAACAGGGACGAAAGATATCAAACACAATCAAGGCAGTAGCAAACTCTCACTGTCTTGATTTCCTTCCAACCAAGAAGAACAAATTTGGTGCAAGCAAACACTTTGCATCAATGTTTAATTATTGGTGGAGTCAACATACGAAGGTACGTCTCTAAATTTAAATTCAGGATGCCCGTAGAGTCAACATTCTATTGGTATTTGTATTATTTTATTCTTTCTTATGATGATATTGTCCATTACATCATTTAGATTGCATCATGTGCATAAGTTAGGACGCTCGTGTTACCCGCATTGTGTTATGTGAGAGATACCATACTTTCACTCAAGGTATAGAGATCGAGCACGGCATAACCACTCATAGCCTTATATCTCTTGGTATATACTTGTTATGGGAACCTAAGCCTTTCAACCCAAAGACTAAGGCTCATGTAATTGGCCTAGTTACTTTCCTTAGGTTTTACCTCAAATGCTTGTTGTTTGACTATGGTTAATTTATCTTGATTTAAATAATGGCTTATTTGCTTTGTTCTTTTTTTAATATGACCTAATTACATTGTGAGCTCAAACAATTTTTTCCTCTAAATCCAAAAGACCAAAACTATTTTTAAAATTTTCAAAATGGTCTTTGGACATAAAACTTTTCAAAAAAAAGTCAAAAATTCTCTTTCTCATGACCCAAATACAAAGCCCAAAATTCATTTTTTTTCTAAAATCATTTTATGGGCTTTGAAACAAAACTATTTTTCACTTCATTATGACCTTTTGAATGAGCTTACAAATATTTAGCTCAATTATGGAAATACCAAAAATCAATTGTGAGCCTAGTTTATACTAAGAATTATTAATCATGGGATTTTTTTTTTGTCATGAATCATTAGTTACTTTTTTAAGTGAGAAATATATTTATAATAAACCTCTTAATTTAGGTTTAATCCAATATAGCATAAAAGCTGCTTTAGTTGATTGAATGGATTAAAGCCTAATTAACGGGAACTATTATGAATTGATTTTCATGTTCAAAAATATAACTATTGGTTAAAATCGTCTGAGGGAATGTTTCGAAAACAAAATATCCCATGATGATATTTTGTTAACCATATACCTAGGAAAAGAGACTTGACATTTGTGTGTGGAAGTTACAAGTTTAGAAGGGACGTCCTAATTATCTTTGTTTGTTTGTTGTTTATGCATACATGCATTGCATAACATATCATTGATCCTTTCTGGCTCACAGACCTGGAGTACAATAGTTCAAAAGCATAAGACAACCCAACCTACGTTAGTGACATAGAATCCAACGGTGACTTAATTAGCTTCTCACCGAAAGTAATGGATCCCGAATAAATTCAAAGGATGGTGGACGATGCCCTCAATGCCAAGATGAAAGAAGTGAAGGAGGTCCTGGCTGAGACTATGAAGAGCCAATTGGCTATGCTTTTGGGGAACACTGCTAAGGCATCTACTAGCACAAAGCAGCTCAAGGACAAGGGGAAGGCTAAGGTCAGTGAAGTAGCCTTTGAAGATGATAAAGTAGCCATTGATGATGATGATGGCTAGGCTCAATACTTTTAAGATCCTCAAGACAAGAAAGAGCCGAAGGTTATTGAAAGATCAGCTATGGAAAAGAGTGAAACTTCAGATGTTGAGAAACTGATAGCTAATTTGGAGAAGAAATTTAAGAAGAAGCTGAAAACTGAAGAGATGTCAAAAATAGACAAGTTGTTCGAACAAGATGAGGAGGTCCCTTATAAGTTCAAAATGCCTTCCTTCACTAGGTACAGTGGTACTGGAAACCCTCATCTTCATGTGAAGCAGTACATCACTGCTATGCAGTCTGCCCGAGCTACTAAGGCTCAAACTCCAAGGTATTTCATGCTCTCATTGGACCCTGTTGTCCAAAACTAGTTCAACACCTTAGAGGAAAGTATCCAAAAAGATTGGGATATGTTGTACAAAGCTTTCATTTAGCAGTATGGGTATAATGTCGAGCTGGAGGTTACCTTGATGGAGGTGGAGACCATTAGGTAAAGACCAAATGAGAACTTTGTTGATTATGTAAAAAGGTGGAGAAATAAAGCTACATTGCTCAAGAGGAGGCTTGATGAGTCAGACCAAATCAGGATGATTGTGAGAGGCATCCTGCCCAACCTTCGTGAGAGGTTGTCTTACACCCTTATAAGGAATTTCAAGGACCTCTTGCAAGCTGGTTTGCAAATCGAAGAGTGAAAAAGGGAGAAGAACCACTTTTCGGCAAGAAGGAATGAGAAAGGGAATTACCAGTCGAGTAATCAAAGCACCCAGAAAGGAAGTTGATGTTAATGTAACTAGTCAAGGAAGTAGAAGATAATTTTTAGAGTTGGGAAAACCTCTATCTTGGATTTTCAACAAGTTACAAAAGAAGGGACTATTACAACCCTTGACTCCTCATCCTTTACCTAATCCTCTTCCACCTAACTTTGATACTAAGGCATTTTGCCAATTCCATCAAATGCTTGGACATGAAACGGACAACTGTATGAAGTTGAGGCATGAGATCCAGAATTTAATTGATAGTGGAAAGTTGTCTGAGCCTGATAAGCCCAATACCAAGAGCAATTCTTTGCCTAAATTTGGAAGAGTATCTCCACCAACAACCTTCATGGTAGGAGGAGGAGTGGAGGAAGATTCTATCTTTCAAGACTGGAATGTCGAAGATGCAGAATGAAGAGAAATTTTATTCAACAAACTTCCCTTAGCTTGGAGTGTTACTCTATTTATTTTGCTTTCTTTAATATTTAATTAGAATAATTATGTTTTTCACATTATGTTTGTTTAAATAAATTATTTTCATCAAATTTTTCATGGTCTTTATTCATTATGGTGCTCAACCAATGACAAATCTAGCTTGATATTTGTAAATTAGCATATCTTTGCATTATAATTCGAATGACTTTACTAGGTAAGGGAATTATTCTACAACATTGAATTGTGAATGCTTACTTAGAGAGGGCTCCTACATAATTATAAGTGTCTATGTCCTAGTTAGTCTTAGAACATGCTTTAACGGACTTTCGAGGCAAAATTGAACTATACTTATTTTAGGGAGAGATGATCTAGGCATTATTTGATAAGCTAACAACTAGTATCCACCCAATTAGATATCAATCCCTAGTTATCCCTTTGAGCCTTCATAAATTTTAGCTTACTCTTTATTAGCTAGTAAACCCTATAACCTACCCTAGCTGTTGTGACTTATATGACAAATCTAATGATCACTAAGGTGAAGAGGTAAGAAGATAAAAAAAAAGGAATACATAGTCAAGATCATAAAGGTAGCTGAAGTTCACCTAATATTAGACCTGATATCTCCGATTCATTAAAATGATGATAAATGATTTATCCTTGTCTCACTTTAATCCACTCATCCATAAAAAGAAGTATAAAATGGTGCAAGTGAGACAATTCTTTTGGAGCTAGGACCCAACACCACGAAAAAAAAGGAAGAAAGAAAATAAAAAGGAAAAAAGAGAAAAGAGAAGAAAAAAGAAAAAAGAAAAGAGAAGAAGAAGAAGAAGAAGAAGAAGAAGAAGAAGAAGAAGAAGAAGAAGAAGAAGAAGAAGAACAACAACAACAACAACAACAACAACAACAACAACAACAACAACAACAACAACAACAAGAGAAGAAGAAAAGAAAAAGAGGAAAAGAAAATAAAAAAGGTAGTTCAGAAAAGCCAACCAAGTTTTTACTTTACCTAAAGCAGTAGAAGGCAAAGATAGTTTGACTTAAATTGGTCCAACCCAATCAAAAATTCAACCAAAATTAGAGAGATAGAATATAGGTCATCTAGTTCTTGAAAGTCCTACACTTGGCAGTCCTACAAGGAAGAAGGACAAAATGATAAAATGCTAAAAAAAAGAAAGAGAAAGGGAAAGGGAAAAGAAGAAAAGAAAAGGAATGTGAGTACCAAACTTTTTACAAAGACAAAGACTGTCCTAATCAAGATCCAGATTCATGTCAAGAAGAAAGGAGAATGCTCAAAGCTCTATCTTTTCATGCTTCCAACTGTCTAAATAAGAAATTTGTAGTGTGAGGGTTTGCCCATAGTGTCACAACGGCTTCAACTTATAAATGGCCTTTATTTAACCTATGTCCCTTATAGACCCCATTTCAAGCCTATTAAAGACCTGTTAATCTCTCTTAGTAGGTAGAGTCGATTAGTGGAGATAGTTTGAATAAGCATGCAAATGAAATAGACAATATTTAAACTCAATGAGACCTTTGGCTAAGTAATGTGTATGTGCCTATCTAAAGTGCAGCCATTCTTGCTCAAATAGAAATGATTCCCAAGTTTAATATGGTAACTAGAGTTGTCATGTTATAGATATGTTAATTTAGAAAATCGAGTCCTGAGGTAAATTGATATTAATTTGACAAAGCTAACATTTGATTTCAAAATCAAAATTCAAAAAAAAAAAGAATAAAAATTTTGCAAAGCCTTCAAGTTAAGGAAAGTATGTCAAACCATTGAACCTCGAAGGACACATTGGCCAAAGAAAATGATTATTGGCAAGGTTGTGAAGAAACTACCAATTGACATGCTGAATCATAGTTTGAAATGGATGTATCACTGACTCTGCTGCTTGGGGTCTCTGCCACTCATGTTTTCAACATCTTAAAGATAAAAGCCATAAATGCGAAGCCTTCTATCATTCCAATGCAAAACCTAAACAGGCATCTGGAAGGAATCAATGAAAACACTTCAGCAGATCACCTCAGTCTATGAGTCAATGAAATCACTATAAGTATTATCCATGCATATCATGCATACATAAGCATATAATATTATCTGTCAAAGTGTACAGTAAACACCCTATGAAGTAAAGAATCAAAAGAAGATTTTGAATCAGTGGGCATGGAAGGCCCATTGCTTGAGGAAGCTCCAATCATTTTGCAAAAGAAGAAATGCATGCTTGTGCAAAGAACTAGACAACACAAACATCAATCAGAATCTATATGGGAAAATCATTGGTTTGAGCCTACACAGGGGACAAAGTTTCTACTTTCAATTTTTTGAGTTTATGCGTGTATCATTATACCGTTGGGACGTGCTCACCTAGGCACGCGCTACATCGGCACCCGGGTGTAGTGTTAAATGAGCAAGGGGTTCCATCACATCGACGCCTGGGTGTGGTGGAGTATGAGCAAAGGTTCCCATGCCATGGACGGGTATGGGTAAAGAAGTTAGTCCCGCCATATCAGCGCCCGGATGTGGTGTCAGACAGGAAAGGGCTACCGCATTATGGACGAATGCGGCTAAAGAAGCAAGTCCAAGGGAGCCGATTAAGATTAGGTAGTTGGAATATTGGCACTCTGACTGGGAAGTCTATAGAGCTTGTGGATACTTTGAAAAGAAGGAAGGTTAGTATTGCTTGTTTGCAGGAAACCAGGTGGAAGGGAAATAAAGCAAAAGAGATTGGTAACTCAGGATATAAGCTGTGGTATTGTGGCTTGGATAACAATAGGAATGGTGTGGGCATTATTATTGAGCCTACGCTTAAAGACAAGGTGGTGGAAGTGAAGAGAAAAGGAGACAGGATTATCTCTTTGAGGCTTGTTTTGGGAGATGACACTATTAATGTTATTAGTGCTTATGCTCCCCAAGTAGGTTTGGACGGAGCATCCAAGGTTCAGTTCTGGGAAGATATGGATGATATCATGCAAGGTATTCCGGATAATCAGCAAATCTTCATTGGTGGGGACCTTAACGGGCATGTTGGTAAGGACAGTAATGGTTATGACAGGGTCCATGGGGGTTATGGTTTTGGCAACAGGAATGAGGAGGGAAAGAGCATTTTGGATTTTGCGGTGGCTTATGATCTAGTGCTGGCGAATACCTGCTTTGAAAAGAGGGGGTCACACTTGATTACCTTTAAGAGTGGACGAACCCAAAGTCAAATAGACTTCATACTTACTCGAAGACGGGACAAAAGTAAGTGTAAGGATTGCAAGGTCATTCCGGGTGAAGCATTGACGGCGCAACATCGTATTGTGGTTTTAGATGTTAAGAATAAAAGTAGCTGGAGGAATGATAAGAAAATATTGGAACCAAGGATAAGATGGTGGAAATTGAAAGACCTAGCTCAAGGTACCTTTAAGGAGGAGTTACTAAAGGAAGAAATTTGGAACCTTGAGGCTAGTGCAGAGGACTTGTGGACAAAAATGGAAGGTGACATTAAGAAAGCAGGTAGTAAATTGCTTGGGATCTCTAAAGGGGCAGGGCCTCGACCGCACGATGCATGGTGGTGGGATGAGGAGGTTCAAAAGGCTATTAAGGCTAAGAGGGAATGGTATAAAAAGTTACCGAATGCGGTTAATAGCGAGGCCTTTGAGGAATATAAGAGGGCTAAGAAAGAGGCAAAGAAGGCTGTTAGTGTAGCTCGTGGCAGAGCCTTAGAAGGGATTTATCAAAAGTTAGGTACTAAAGAGGGAGAAATGGGCATTTATAAGATTGCAAGGATGAGAGAAAGGAAAAGCGGAGATTTAAGCGTCAAATGTATAAAGGACGAAGATCAACGGGTGTTGACAGGAGATGTTGAGATTAAGGAGAGGTGGAAGGCTTATTTTGAGCAGTTATTCAACCCTGAACATGAACAAGATTTTCAAGGTCTTCATGCAACAAATGATTATATCAGCTGGTCTAGGAGGATCTTGCATAGTGAAGTAAGAGAAGCCTTGAAGTATATGAAAGTTGGTAAAGCTTGTGGCCCGGATGGTATTCCTATAGAGGTTTGGAAGAACCTTGGAGAGGTAGGAGTTGCCTGGTTAACTAAACTCTTTAATGCTATTGTGAAAGGACGTAAGATGCCAAATGCCTGGAGGAAGAGTATCATGGTACCCATATATAAAAATAAGGGAGACATTCAATGCTGTACAAATTATCGGGGTATCAAACTTATGAGCCATACTATGAAATTATGGGAAAGGATTATTGAACACAGATTGAGGAAGCTTACAATAGTTTCGGAGAATCAGTTTGGGTTTATGCCAGGGAGATCTACCATGGAGGCTATTTCTCTTCTAAGAAGACTAATGGAATTGTATCAAGAGAAGAAGAAAGATCTTCACATGGTATTTATTGACTTGGAGAAAGCCTATGATAGAGTACCAAGAGAAGTGTTATGGTGGGTTTTGAAGAGGAAAGGAGTCAACGGCAAATATATCAACATCATCAAGGACATGTATGAGAATGCATCCACTAGTGTGAAAACACCTGGTGGAGACACTGATGCTTTCCCTATTACTACCGGATTGCATCAAGGTTCGGCCATGAGTCCATATTTATTTACCCTGGTTATGGACGAGCTAACCAGAAGCATACAAGACGATGTTCCTTGGTGTATGTTGTTTGCTGATGACATTATTTTAATTGATGAGACTAGTGCTGGTGTAAACCGTAAGTTGGAAGTGTGGAGAAAAACCCTCGAGGACAAGGGTTTTAAGTTAAGTAGAAGTAAAACGGAATATATGCACTGTGAGTTCAGTCTAAGGAAGAAGCAGGAACATGAGGTTAAGTTGGATGGAGTTTTGGTTCCTAAAACCAAGCACTTCAAATATTTGGGTTCGGTGTTCCAGAATGATGGCCGTATAGATGAAGATGTGGCTCACAGATTACAGGTAGGGTGGTTGAAGTGGAAGGGTGCGACTGGGGTTCTATGTGATAAGAAAATACCTCTGAAAGTGAAAGGTAAATTCTATAGGACGGTTGTTAGACCTGCGATGCTCTATGGTAGTGAGTGTTGGGCACCAACGGGACAACAATTGCATAAGATGAGTGTGGCAGAAATGAGGATGCTAAGATGGATGTGTGGACATACCAGACTGGACAAAATTAAGAATGTTCATATTCGACAAAAAGTCCAAGTAGCGGACGTCGGAGATAAGGTGAGGGAAGGAAGACTTAAATGGTATGGGCATGTTTTAAGAAGACCTCCTAATGCTGCGGTTCGTAAGTGTGAGAATTTGTTGATTGAGGGGGCTAGAGGTCGTGGCAGACCTAGAACTGTGTGGAAGGTGGTGATAGCAAGAGACTTACGTGCCTTAGATCTTGATGCGGATTTGATTAATGACAGACTTGAATGGAGACGTAAAATCCGTGTCTTGGAAGGGGCCTAAGGCTGGAGTATCTTTTTTGGTGTCTTTTGAGCTTATTTTGTTGAGAATCCATACAGCCGACCCCAACTTGTTTGGGATTAAGGCTTAGTTGTTGTTGTTGTTGTTGTTGTTGTATGCGTGTACAAAATATTTTCAGACTCACTTTTAATATTTTGCCACGTAGGGGGCAAGGAGATGGAAGGTGATGATATAATAGCCAAACAAAATAGCTAAATGTTTTGCAAAATATTTTACTAACTACAATTAATTTTTATAGGTACATCAAGTCCAAGTACCCAAATCAAATTTAGTCTCAAGTTCAAGTACCCAGTCTCGGGTCCAAATACCCAAATCAAATTCAATCTCGGGTCTAAGTACTCAGTCTTAGATCCATGTACCCAAATAAAATTCAATATCAATTTCAAGTACACAGTCTCGGGTCTAAATACCCAAATCAAATTTAGTATCGGGTCTCAGTATCCAGTCTCAGATCCAAGTACCCAAATCAAATTCAGTCTCAGGTTCAAGTACCCACTCTAGGGTCGAAGTACCCAAATCAAATTCAGTATCGGGTCCAAGTACCAAAATCAAATCCAGTTTCGGATCCAAGTACCCAAATCAAATTCAATCTTGGGTCCAAGTATCCAGTCTCGGGTCCAAGTACCCAAATCAAATTCAGTCTCGGGTCCAAGTACCCAGTCTCAGGTCCAAGTAGCCAGTCTTGGGTCCAAGTACCTAAATCAAATTCAATCTCGGATCTAAGTACCCAGTCTCAGGTCTAAGTATCCAAATTAAATAAAAGTACTCAGTCTCGGGTCTAAGTACCCAAATCAAATTTAATCTCAGGTCCAAGTACCCAAATCAAATTCAATCTTGGGTCCAAGTACCCAGTCTCGGGTCCAAGTACCCAAATCAAATTCAATCTCGAGTCCAAGTACCCAGTCTCGGGTCCAAGTATCCAAATCTTTTTCGAGAATCTATCCTCATCCAAAATCTGCTCAAAGTCATGTTGCTTTTCACTCTCTTCTACTGAAAGTCTCAGATTGTTCAAGTAGGGGGCAAACTGTAGACCCTTATTTTTTTACCAAGTCCAGTATGATATTTTAAAATAGTCCAAAAATAATTTTTATAATATTTATTATTTATTTTAATAATAATATAATATTTATTATTTAATATATTAAAATTAAAACAAGAAAATCTTAAATATTTATTTTAAATAATAAAAATAAAAAAAAAATATACATAAAAAATAAAAATAAAAATTGGACGGACAAATCGGTTAGCGGCACGTGGTAAGGGCCTGCGGCGAATCATGCCCCAACCCACAACAATTGTCCACAGCAGCCCACAGCGCAAGCGACAATAGCCCAGTAGCCTCGCCCAGCTCGACCGACACAGTGCATAGCAGGCCCAATCATGCGCGCACTGCAGATTTTGTAGAAACCTTATTAACATCGGATTGTATTTTTATTTCCTGAACAACCTATTATTTCCTTAAGCTAGCAGGATTAGGTTTTTAATTTTCTTATAAATAATACTTTAAATCATAGACTTAAGGACTTTTGCTTTCAGGTGAGAATTAGGATTTTTGAGAGAATTAAACATAGAGGGGACTTCTTTTTCTTTCGGCTGAGATGATTGGGACGACAACAATTAAAAGAAAAAGAGAGCAGCAAACTTTGGATTGAGGTAGAGAAGGAAGCAACGAATTAGTTCTAAATTATTATCAAACAGGGACAGAAGATATCAAACACAATCAAAGTAGTAGCAAACTCTCATTGTCTTGATTTCCTTCCAACCAAGAAGAACAAATTTGGTGCAAGCAAATACTTTGCATCAACGTTTAATTATTGGTGGAGTCAATAAATGAAGGTACGTCTCTAAATTTAAATTTATTTAAATAAATCATATTAAGTTTTGGTGATTATTCATATCTTTCATGAAAAGCTAATACTATAGTTAATAATATTATTTTTATAAAAATCCCAAACTCCTATTTTCTAATCTTAAACCCTAAAATCTTAACTTAAGACCGCCGTATGAGCTCGTCGAATGGGTCAATATTTATTTTTGTATTATAAGTCTTTGTGTTTAACTTCCTTTATTTTAAATCCTAATTTAGTTATTAAAATTTTAAAAACCTTAATTTAAGATGTAAACCCTAAACTTATACATTTATTGCTTTATTTAGTTTTAGATTTGATTATGTAGTTTATTATATATTTTGATGATTGATTTATTTAATTTCAATGTTTAATTTGTTTATCATGGATGAATATTTTCTGGATTAGTAAATGTTTACTAAAATTGTAAGAGATATGTTTCCATAATTGGGTACCTCATTAATTAATTTTCATGTAATTTAAATTATTTTCATATTTTGGGATTAATGTAAAGGATATGTTTTCACCATTTTGGTGGGTGTCCTATTTAGTTTTAGACAATGGATGATGTAAGGACATATTTTCATCTTCGGATGGGTGTTTATTTATTTTATTTGAACATTGCTATGATTTTTAATAAAGTATTTGTTTATTCTTATGATTGCATGTAGTATGGATAATATCGTTATATTTAAGAATTTTATAATATTAAGACCTAAAAAGGAGGCCGGTTCTAATGAGCCAGGCGCTGTGGGGTGCTGGGTCATTTCTCACCTTCCCATGCGTATCCAACTTTTCGAACCCATTAAGGGGTTGGAGATTCCTTAGAAATCGAGTCATCCACCCCCTTCTATTTTTTCGGATCCATCCGGGTGGCTACTCCATTTTCTCCGGGTTTAGGCCCGTATTCTCTAAGGCCCCGAGCCTAACAGTGCCAAAGTTGAGAGTGGGTGCAAAAATCCCTGCTCACGGTGGCGACTCCACTGGGGATAAGAGAAGTTGATTCTGTTTATCTTTGTATTATTTTATTCTTTCTTATTATGATATTGTCCATTGCATCATTTAAATTGCATCGTATGGATGAGTTAGGATGCCCGTGTAATCCACATTGTGTTATGTGAGGGATACCATACTTTCACCCAAGGTATAGAGATCGAGCATGACATAACCACTCATAGCCTTATACTTCTCGGTATATACATGTTATGGAAATCTAAGCCTTTCAACCCAAAAACTAAAGCTCATGTAATTGGCCTAGTTACTTTTCTTAGGTTTTACCCAACTTTTCGAATTCATTAGGGGGTTGGAGATTCCTTAGGAATTGAGTCATTCACCCCTTTCTATTTTTCCAGACTCGTCCGGGTGGTGACTCCATTTTTTTTTGGGTTTAGGCTCGTGTTCTTTAAGGCCCCTAGCCTAACAGTAACGAAATCGCAAGAACCATTCCACATGAGAGTGGGGGCAAAAATTCATGTTCACAATATGGTCATCCTAATTTGATATGGTCATGGTCCATATCGAATTAGGCATGGTCCAATTCGATATGGACCATCCATATTGAATTGGATTAGCCTAATTAGATATGGCATGATCCATATCAAACAAATTTTTCTTTTAAACCATTTTAGGGCTTTAAAAATTAAGCTAGACTTATTTTAGGCCTTTTGAAATTGGACCAATCTAACCAAAAGCTTAAAATAGGTTTAAGCTTATTAAGAATGGACTGATCATAACTTAGGCCTTCATTAATTAGGACTGAACTAGCTTAGGGCCAAAATTAAGGTCTACTGTCCAGAGATTGAGAATGATGAAAGGTATGAGTAGGGCTAGGTCTTGAGATTTGACATGGAAATTATATAGGAGTTATTAGGCCCAATGTGTATGCGTGCATGTGTTATGTATGTATGGATTAGGAGGTAACAAAGATTTTGTATGAATATTGCATATTATATTACGAGAAAGAGTATTCAGATATAAATGTGTATTGTTATTAAAATATGTACTACTAAGTCGTATGCTTAGCACATTTATATGTATCGTGCAGGTGAGAGGACTGGAGAGCAGAGCGGTCCAAAGTAAGGTAGGGATTGAAGTTTCTATTTTGCTATAAGACCAACCATGTCGGGAATTGCATACATGTATAATTTCTAATATAATGCATTTTGGTTTTTGTATAGTACAAAGATCACATGTAAATTAAACTTATTTTGGGAAATGTTATATATATACTTAAGATGGTATTATTTTTATTTAATAATGAGACAATTTGATGTAAATTAATGAAATGATGATTTTAGAGTAATGTTGGAACTTTGGTGGAATTTATAAATAATATTATTTTGGGAGTGTTGTGAGCGGGGATTTTTGCCCCCACTCCCGGTAGAATGGTTCTTGCGACTTCGACACTGTTTAGGCTTAGGGCCTTAGAGAACATGGGCCTAAGCCCGGAGAAAATGTAGTCACCACTCAGATGGGCAGGGAAACAGAAAGGAGTGGATGACTCGATTCCTAAGGAATCTCCAACACCTTAATGGGTTCAAAAAGTTGGGTACGTGTGGGGAATGTGAGAAATAGCCCAACACCCCCCCCCCCACAACGGCAGGTTCATTGGAACCGTCCTCCTTTGCAAGCCTTAATACTATAAAATTCTTAAGTATAACAATATTATCCATATTACATGCAATAATTAAAATAAAGCATCGTTATATTAAAATAAAAGCAATGTCCAAATAAAACAAATAAATGGACACCCATCCGAGGATGGAAACATGTCCTTATATCGCCCATGTCTAAAACTAAATGGGACACCCACCAAAAGGTGAAAACGTGTCCTTTACATTAGTCTAAAAATTTTAAAATAATTTAAATTACATAATATTTAACTAATGAGGTACCCATAAAGTGGAAGCATACCTCTTACAATTTTAGAACTAAGGCAAATAAAAGAATATTCGATTATCTAATTATAAATAAAAGCAAACCATTCGTAAAATAAAATAAACCATTCATCATTAAGAAATCACAAAATCAAATAAATAAATAAAATTAGAATTCAATCCATTAAATAAATAAAGTTAAGGTTTAAGATTTAGGATTTAAGAAATTAGGGTTCTGGGATTTAAAGTTTTAGAGTTTTTGGTTTTATTTATGGCTTTAGGCTACTGGGGGTACTAGATGTTGTTTTTATGATTTCTAAATTTTAGTTTTGAAGAATTAAGGTTTTGGCATTTAGAATTAGTGTTTTAAAGAATTAGGTTTCGGAAAAAAGGATTTAGAGTTTTTGTCAAAACATGATTATTATAAAACTCTAAGACTATTTTAACATGGATTTTTAATGAATACTTATATGTAATATAACTACTGGACGTTTAAAATATTATTTAAATAATCTAGTACTATAGTGATTTAATGGAATAGGCTACTGTGATGATTATAAATAATAATTGATTAAGGTTTTAACTAAATAAGTTAGGGTTTAATTTAAATTAGAATTAGGTTTTCTAAGAAAACTATCACTATCATATTCAATTTTGAAAGAGGAGGCTACTGTGAAGATTTAAGAAAATTGATTTGATTAGGGTTTTTAAGAAAATAGATTATTATAGTTTTTAGAAAAGTGTAATTAGAGTTTGTGATTTCAAAAATATGTGTTACAGGCATCAAGGCATTAGGGTTTTGGAAAAACTCTTTCTAGGGTTTTTAAATAAAGTTTGGATAATAAGCAAAACCATTGATCAAGTAACAAAAATATGCATGCTTGAACAATTTATCAAATTGTATAATGAAGTTACTATGAATATAAGCAAAGAAATAAAGATTCAAACCTCCGTTGTTGGTTCCACCACAATCTTTGAATTCTAGTTGAATAATAATAAAGATAGTGTAGGCTGCCTTTGATGGATTGGTGTTGCTTCCTCACTACCTCTTACTTCTTCAAGGTTTTCTTTTGGCCGAAAGAATTCAAGAGTCCCAAGTCCGGTTAAAAATTTCAGTTCTAGAATCTGCTCCTTTTTTTCTGTGTTTTAATATGGTATTTATAGGAAAAATAAAAAACCTACTTCTAATTTTCTAAGGAAATAAAATCCATTTAGGAAAAGAAATAAAAATCAAATAGAATTGGATTTCGAAAAAAACTACGCTGGCAAAAATTGCACTGGCGAAAATTGTTGTGGGCTACGGGCTAGCCAGCTACGAGAATCTATGAGAATTGTGTGTGAGCTGCGGGCGCAAGCTAGCCAATTCACCGCAGGAAATTCCTAAGGTGAAATGGCCATTGGCTTGTGGCCAATTCACCATAGATTTTTTCCTGCGGCGAATGGGCCTAGGCCAATTCATCTTCGGCGACAAAAATTTTTTATCGCCGATTTTTATTTATTTATTTTATCTTTTTTATTTTTATTAAAAATAAATATTGTATGTAATGAATATTAAAATAAATATTATTTAATTAAAATAACACAAATTTATTTTGGACTGTTTTAAAAAATATTAGACTGGACTGGGTCAAAAATTAAGGGTCCAATTTTGCCTCCTGCTTGAGTGATCTGAGACTACGACAAAAGAGAGCGAAAAGCAATGTGATTTTTGACTGGGTTTGGAGCCATACTGGACTCCATACCTAAGGTTGGTTTGAGTTCTAGACTCAAAAATGATTTCGGTTCTGGACCCGAGGTGAATTTTGGATTTGGGTTCTAGACCCAAGCTAAGTTCTGGACTTAAGGGTAATTTGGGTTCTAGACCCGAGCTAAGTTCTGGACTTAAGGATAATTTGGATTCTGAACCCATGCTAAGTTCTAGACTTAAGGGAGGTTTGGGTTCTGAACCCGAGCTAAGTTTTGGACTTAAGGGTAATTTAGGTCTGGATCCAAGCTAGATTTTAGGTAATTTGGGTTCTAGACCCGAGCTAGATTTTGGGTGCTCGACATGAAACTAGATTTGGATGCTCGATTCTAAACTGGATTTGGATACTCGATCCTAAACTGGATTTGGATACTCAATCCTAAACTGAATTGGGATACTCGATCCTAAACTGGATTTGGATACTCAATCCTAAACTGGACTTGGATACTCAATCCAAAACTGGATTTGGATGCTCAATCCTAAACTAGATTTGGATGCTCGATCTAAACTAGATTTGGATACTCAATCCTAAACTGGATTTGGATGCTCCATCCTAAACTAGATTTGGATGCTCGATCTTAAACTAGATTTGGATACTTGATCCTAAACTGAATTTGGATACACGATCCTAAACTAGATTTGGATACTCAATCCTAAACTGGATTTAGATACTCGATCCTAAACTGGATTTGGATACACAATCCTAAACGAGATTTGGATTCTAGACCAAAATATTTGAAAGTGAGTTTGAAAATATTTTGTATACGCATAAACTCAAAAATTAAAATGGAGAAACTTTGCCCCCTATGTAGGCTCAAACCAATAATTTTTCTCATGCGGGCTCTAATTGATGTTTGTATTTTGTCTGGTTCCTTTCATAAACATGCATCTCTTCTTTCTTTTGCAAAATGACTAGAGCTTCCTCAAGCAATGGGTCTTCCATGCCCCTTGATTCAATATCTTCTTTTGATTCTTTACTTCACAGGATGTTTGTTGTTCACTTTGATAAAGAATAGACAATACAACACAAAAAAAGTGCAATGCGATAAGCTCATGTATGCATGATATGCATGAATAACACTTACAATGATTCTATCAACTCACAGACCGAGATGATCAACTGAAGTATTCTCATTGACTCCTTCCAAATGCCTATTCAGATCTTTCATTGGAATGACAGAAGGCTCTACATTTATGACTTTTATTTTCAAGATGTCGAGGATATGAGTGGTGAGACCCAAGCAACGGAGTTAGGGATACATCCATTTCAAACTATGTTTTGGCATTCAGTTGGTAGCTTCTTTATGACCTTGCCAATTGCCCAATGTGTCCTTCAAGGTTTGACTGTTCAAGAAACTTCTCTTAACTTGAAGGCTTTGTATGACAAAAATATTTTTATTTTTGAATTTTAAAAACAAATTTTGGCTTTTCCAAATCAATGTCAATGTACCTTAGGACTTGATTTTTCCAAATTAACATATCTAAAATATGACAACCCTAGTTACCATACTAAACTCGGGAATTATTTCTATTTAAGCAAGAATTATTGCACTTCAGATAGGCATATACACATTACTTGGCCAAAGGTCTAATTGAGTTTAAATATTGTCTATCTCATATGTATGTTTATTCAAACTATCTCCACTAATAGACTCTACCTACCAAGAGAGATCAACAGGTCTTTGATAAGCTTGAAATGGGATCTATAAGGGACATGGGTTAAATGAAGGCCATTTGTAAGTTGGAGCCGTTGTGATACTATGGGCAAACTTTCACACTACAAATTTCTTGTTTGAACTTTAGGCAGTTGGGAGCAATCTTGCTAGGTGTTGCGCTTAAATCAACACTATCACAAAGCAGCACTCGCAAGTATACAAGGCTATTGTAGTGACGGTGATCGCCCCAAGGTCGTTTCCCAAGGAAGGACTTGCAAGTAATAGTTCGATTAACATGAAATAATAAATTCGATTGTGTGATTGAATTGGTGAACCGTAATTATCCTTAGAAATGAAAATGAGTGATTTTATGCAAGAGAATTTCAATTATGGAAATGATGCCTAGGGTTGTAGGTCCATTTAATCAAATGTTCAATTATCCGATTATCCATTAATATAACCTTGAATCTTCATTTGTTTCTTAAGATTAATTAGCCAATTATCAATTCACTAATTCTCACATTTATGAATTAACAACAACCAATTATTTAACATTAGGAAATTAATAAACCCTAGAACTTATATTTCTAATTCATTCTTAGGGTAGTCAATTGCATAGTTCCGATATTAAACTTCTCGTCTCGGTTCGTCATTCAATATTAAGTAATCAATAGGTGGCCAATCTATCAATTTACCTTTAATTTCAATGCAATCAACATATAACAAGGTATATCAATGGAATCATCAAATCAAATCATTTACTCAAATATACTACAACCCCAAGCATGAGTAAATTAGCTCATCATATTTTTTAAACAAATACTCAATTCAATATAAACCAAATCAAAGTTATACATTGCAATATTAATGTTCTTAATACACAACAACAAATAAGAAATGGAATAAAAGAAAGAGTTAGAAAAACCCCTTTTTGAAGATGCTAAAAATCGGACTCTCGTCTCTTTCGTGGCTCCTTCTTGGTGCGTGATGATGAACTTCCAGCTCTCTTGAACAAATGGTTCTCTTCTTGAAGGAGTAGATGATAGCTTTCTCAAATTCTCAACTCTCCAATCAAGCCTCTTAAAACCCGAATTCTCAAGAACTAATAACTCACTTCAAAACCAACAATTGTTTTTGCTCTTGGTGTGTGAAAAGAAATGGTGATTGAAGATGAGGGAGTGGTCTTGCTCTCTCAAGCCAAAACCAAGGAAGAAGATGAAGATGAAGAACAAGTGCAAGTGTGTAGAGAATGTCCACTAAAAATATATTCAATCCATTTTATTTTTCCCTCCATTCTTTTTCATTTTGAATTTTTTAAGACACCATGATTGTTTGTCTCCCACTTTCTAATTTCTTATATGTTTCTTCCATAATTTCCTCCCACTTTTCACTCTTTTTTGTTCTTTTTGTCACCCACTAAAACACAACAGCTCACTCCTCGTGCAAGCCAGCTAAGGACCCAGGGTGACACGGCCAAGCCATATGGAGCTTGGCCGTGTCTAGTGACTTTCTTTCTTGGGGACACGGCCAAGCTTCTGGCCATGTCCCATTCTGTATGCTTTGTCCTTGTGAGACATGGCCAAGGACACGGCCGTGTCATGTGACACGGCCAGTGTCCTGGCCGTGTCCAGTGGTGGTGTCTGTCTCTGTTTATTTCTTTTCTTTCTTTGCTTTCTTTGCTCTTTTGTTCCTTTGGAGAGACACGGCCAGTGGCTTGGCCGTGTCTCATGGCCATGTTGGCTACTGGACTTGTTTCCTTAAGGGACACGGCCAAGCCATGTTAATCCTAGCCGTCTCTCATGCTTGTCCTGGTTCTTCTTCCTTTGATGAGGGACACAGCCAAGCCATGACAAGCTTGGCCATGTCACTTGATTTTCTCCACAAATTCCACCAATTTTGATCAAATGGCTCCATCGAATGTACTTCAACCTAAATCAACAACTTCAAACAAACTTAAGTGCAATTTAACATGAAAATTAACTTAAAATCAACATAAACATCATAGAAAATATATACAAAATTGATCTAAACAATTACCCCACACTTAATCCTTTGCTTGTCCCCAAGCAAAGTTAAAATCAAAACAAATAAAACAAGATAAAAATTATCCAGTTCAAGAGTTATAAGAATGCATTAAGACTCCCATCTTATTAAATCCGCAATCATAATCGAATCAAGAATAATCGGTACTCAAGTAACTTAATGGTCAATCAATGCATACCAAAATTGTCACTCCCTCACAAAACCTCTCAAGTGTTTAATTGGGTAGTGTTTAAGCTCTCAACATTCAATGAAAGATTAGGACTATAGGCTTGCTTATCAATCAATTCTCCACCACCTAATCACAATCAAGCATCAATCATAAGGTCTTTTATTTAGTTGTAACGGGGCTAAGGAAAAGGTATGACATTTGGGAGAGTGAGTTAGTTCATTTAGGTCAAGAGTACTTCAAGAGTGAAGTAAACAATGTAGCATTATCAACAATCCCATAATTCAACTCAATCACTTAGCACTAATCATTTATGTGCTTTTAAGGGACTCCATTTGTTTAATTTGCAAAGATGATTTCCAAACTCATTACAACCCTTCCGACAAGAACAACAACTATTATTTTGATTTTCATTATTCAATTTTTTTTTATTTTTTTAAGGTATCCAACTAATTTAAAGCCCATTGAATTCAACCCCACACTTTATTCAGCACAACACTCCATTAATGCTCTTGAAATGCTCTTGATCTAATGAACGGGTAAAGTTAAAATGTAATGGTTCAAGTCGATGGTGTTGTGAAAAAGAAAGAAGGAAAAAATGAAATAAGCTCAAAGTTGGCGAACTAAGATCGGATGTAAGGTTGGTCTTTTTAAGCCAAAATGGTTTGCCCTAAATTACCTTAATCATATTGATGCCTAATTGAAATCTTATGTAGTCTCAAAATGCATGTCAAAGCAAGTTCTAGTAATTCATCAATCAAAGGTGTTCACTCATAAAAAGAATGATAAGTTGATGGCTTAATTCCTCACTAGTTAAATGGCAATGCAAAGAATAACTATCAAAATTGACAATAAGTACTAACTCTAATCAATCCTCAAATTCATGCTTCAAAAATTTAAAAGTCATCTATCAGCATTCTTATAACAATTGAACTTATTAATATCCATCAAAATCAATTATAAAACAAGACACAAAACTTAACAAAACAAGAACACTTACGAAAATAACAAAACAAAAACACTTACGAAAATAGACAATTTATATTCATGAACAAAAGGCTTAGCACACACCCCACACTTTAAGTTTTACATTGTCCTCAATGGAAACAACAATATTTAAAGTAAAAAGTTAAGGTACAACCTGTTTTTCCATCGATCCTTTGTGACGCAAGTCCTACCTTTTCATCCACAAATAACCATTGTTCAAGAGCAAAATACAATATATAAAATAAACACAATAAAAAGAGTTAACATTAAAAACCATAACAAAAATATGAAATAACTACAAATAAGAAAATAACAAGTGTTTTCAAAAGGTTGGAGCTGATAGGATCTACGGTGACGGAGGATGGGACGATGATGCAGCTGATGGGTGGAGGCTCAGAATTTTAGCAAGGTTGCTGTTGATTAGGTCCATTTGTTCCATCACTGCAGCATGGTTACGGTCAACCTTGCTTTCCAATGCTTCAATCCTATTAAGGATCTCCTGATTGTTCGGGATTGGAGCATCTTCATCTAAATCTAGAGAATCCGAGTCGGAATCCTCCTCGACTCGTGCTCTCTTTTGACGGCCCTCCAGTACCTCAGGCTCAGCTGAACCCATAACATAAGCTCCTCCTTTTCTTGAAACCATGTGCATCTTCTCGAGAGTGGCAAGATCTAATGAATCACTCCCCGAGATCTTGGTCATCTGGCAATGGCTCGGGTCAAAATCATCAAGGAGTGCCATCGCTAAAATTGTGACTAATCCTCCGATGCAAATGGCACCCCTCTTTTTATTTGCCACACTGTCAAACACATCGGCTAACCAATAGCCGGTACAAACGGGTACAACATTGATAGCACAGTCTAAAAAATATAGTTCGCTTAGTTCTACAACCCCTGTGCTCTCTTTTCTTGCAAAGAATCCACATGACATAACCCGGTGTAAGTACCTTAGGGCGGGATTTTTCAATTTCGTAGCTTTGGCCGATTTGGCCACATAAGTACCCGAGCCCAAAGCTCCCTATGCGAATTGTTGTCTAAGACTCTTAGGCACACATTGTTCCCCTTGTTGGAGAAAACCAAATATATCGCTCAATTGCTCAATTTTAAGGACAAATGGTCTCCCTAGCAGTTTAAAATGCAACATAATACAAATCTTTTAGTCATTTCTTTCAATCTTAAGTGAGGTTAAAAATTCCAATGTAAGTTCCTCAAATTGCAAAGGTTTAAGGGAAACAAATCTATCCCACCCAAGATTATGAACAAATTCATAAAAGTTATTTCGAATATGAAGAGCATCGAGGGATTCTTCGTTAACATACCTCGTCGGAAAGAAACCCCGAGCGAGAAGAGTTGCTCTCCTTGGTGCTGACGATGATGAAGATGGAGCCGAAGGTGGAGGTCGCGTCCTTTTGTGGTGAGACACCATTTTTGTTCTTGTCATTTTGATGATTTGGTGAAAATGAAGTTTTCAAGGTTTTAATTGCTTTTTAATGAGAAAAGAAGGGAAGTGGATGAGTTTAAATCATTTTGGGTGAAGAAAAAATGAAAGATTTCAAATGATTTTGAAGGTTTAAGGAAGTGGCTATGGTGTTTTGAGAGAGAGAGATCGAGGGAGAGCGAGAGAGAGAGAGAGGAGAGAGAGATTTTAGGGATTTAAAATGAAAAACTGGGCAAAAGTCGCGTTTTTAAAAACTAAAATTTTAGGTGACACGGCCAAGCTTGGTGAAGTTTGGCCGTGTCTGATGGTTTTTTGAGGGACACGACCAGAGACACGGCCGTGTCCCTTGAACGTGTCTCTTACTGGATAAAAGAAGGTTGCAAGACACTTTGAGTGACACGGGGATAGGCTTGGCCGTGTCTGTGTGACACGGCCAAGGACACGGCCAGGACCTCTGGCCGTGTCTGCTTCTGTGACTTTGATGTTTGTTTGACACGGGCAAGGACACGGCTAGGACCTCTGGCCATGTCTGCCTCTGTGACTTTTATTGTTACTTGACACGGGCAAGGACACGGCCAGGACCTCTGGCCGTGTCTGCCTCTGCCAAATAGGTTTTGAATATTTTTTATTTTTATTTATTTATTTTTTTTAATTGGTTTATTTGTGTCACCAAATCACAAAAATGCAATCTTCTTTCTTGGTTTAACCCTGAAACACATTCAAGAAAAAAAAAACCGATCAAAGTACCTATTCTATTTTATTTAACTCAACATGAAATTAAAATTGCAAAATATAAAATTATAACAGTGAAAAGAAATGCAAACCGATGGGTTGCCTCCCATTTAGCGCTTCTTTAATGTCGTATAGCTGGACATTGTTGCATCATTCGTCAATGAATACCATGCTTTCCACCATTTTTGCAACTTCGATGTCTTCCAAGTAGGGCTTCACCCTTTGTCCATTGACCTTGAACGTCTCGTTGGTTTTTAAATTAAGCAACTCAACAACTCTATAGGGGAATTTTTGAGTAACTTGAAAGGGTCCACTCCAACGTGACTTTAATTTTCCGGGAAACAACCACATTCTTGAATTGAAGAGGAGGACTTTCATTCTCGATTCAAAAGTCCTTCGAAGAATCATCCTGTCATGAATAGCTTTGGTCTTTTCCTTGAAGATCCTCGAATTCTCATAGGCTTCATTCCGAAGCTCATCAAGCTCGGAAATTTGAAGCATTCTTTGCTCCCTTGCTTCACCTAAGTCTATATTCATGGTCTTTATTGCCCAATAAGCCTTGTGCTCCAATTCCACCGGGAGGTGGCATGCCTTGCCAAAGACCAACCTATAAGGACTCATTCCCAATGGGGTTTTATAAGCAGTCCTATAAGCCCACAATGCTTCCGAGAGTCGGATTGACCAGTCCTTCCGAGTTGTGCTCACTGTCTTTTCTAAAATCCCCTTGATCTGCTTGTTTTAAATCTCAGCTTGCCCGGATGTTTGGGGATGATATGGGGTTGCCACTTTGTGTCGGATGCCCATCTTGGTCATCAACTTTTCAAACCATTTGTTGCAAAAATGGCTTCCTCCATCACTCACTATCGCCTTGGGGGTTCCAAACCTGCTCAAAATATTCTCCTTCACAAATTTTAACACAATGTTAGCATCATTGGTCCTAGTGGGGATTGCCTCAACCCACTTGGACACATAATCCACTGCTAGAAGAATATATTCAAAACCAAAGGATTTAGGAAATGGCCCTATGAAATCAATTCCCCATACATCAAAAATATCGACCACAATAAAGATATTAAGGGGCATTTCATTCCGTTTGCTAATGTTTCCTACTCTTTGGCATTCATCACATCTTATACAAAAATGATAAGCATCTTTAAAAAGAGTAGGCCAATACAAACCACTTTGAAGAATTTTCTCGGCGGTCTTCTTTCCTCCAAAATGTCCCCCGCAATACAAATTGTGGCAAAATTGTAGCACTTGCTTTTGTTCCTCTTCCGGCACACATCTTCTTATCACTTCATCCCTGCAAATTCTAAACAAGTAAGGCTCATCCCAAAAATAATACTTACATGTATGCAGGAATCTCTTCTTTGCCTAGAAGCTCAAATCCTTTCTCACTACACCACAAGAAAGATAATTAGCAATATCAGCATACCATGGTGCTTGAGTTAAGGAAAACAAGTGTTCATTCGGGAATTTTCCAAAAGCATTTTCACAAGCAATTTCAGCATTATTTTCACAAGAGTTAAGTCTAGAAAGATGGTTTGCCACTACATTTTCGCTTCCTTTCCTATATTTGATTTCAACATCGAATTCTTGTAACATTAACACCCACCTAATGAGCCTAGGTTTAGCTTGTGGTTTGGTCAATAGGTATTTCAAAGTTGTATGATCAGAAAATACTATGACCTTAGAACCTATCAAGTAAGATCTAAATTTGTCTAGTGCAAATACCACAGCTAACATTTCTCTCTCAGTGGTCGTGTAATTTACTTGTGCATCGTTTAAAGATAAACTTGCATAATAAATTACACACATCAATTTATTCACTCTTTGGCCCAACACAGCTCCAATGGCAAAATTTGATGCATCGCACATAATTTCAAATGGCAAATCCCAATTTGGGGCAACAATTATAGGGGCAGAAGTTAGTTTTTCTTTCAAAATTTTAAAAGCTTCTAAGCACTTTTCATCAAAAACAAATGGGACATCTTTTCCTAACAAATGACACAAAGGACTTGAAATTTTTGAAAAATCTTTTATGAACCTCCTATAAAATCCTGCATGTCCCAAAAAACTTCTAATTCCCTTAACTGATGTGGGTGGAGGTAGGTTCACAATTAATTCAACTTTAGCTTTGTCTACCTCAATCCCTTCATGGGAAATAACATGCCCTAAAACAATTCCATGATCAACCATAAAGTGACTCTTTTCCCAACTCAATGTAAGATTACAGTCAATACACCTTTTAAGTACTAGAGTCAACTTTTCCAAACAATCATCAAAGGAATTACCTAAGAAAGAAAAGTCATCCATGAATACCTCAATGCACTTGTCTAACATATCAGAAAATATGGAAAGCATACACCTTTGAAATGTGCCCGGTGCATTGCAAAGTCCGAATGGCATCCTTCGAAATGCAAATGTCACAAAGGGACAAGTAAATGTAGTCTTTGGTTGATCTTCCGGTGCTATTGGGACTTGGTAGTAACCTGAAAGACCATCAAGAAAATAGTAAAAAGAATGTCCAGATAATCTATTAAGTATTTGATCAATAAATGGCAAAGGAAAGTGATCTTTCTTGGTGACTTTATTTAACTTCCTATAATCTATGCACATCCGCCACCCAGTTTGTGTTCGAGTTGGTACCAACTCTCCTTTATCATTCTGGACCACTGTCAACCTTGTTTTCTTAGGCACAACATGAACAGGACTAACCCATTCACTATCAGCAATAGGGTAAATTACCCCTTCGTCCAGTAATTTAAGGACCTCCTTCTTAACAACCTCGCTCATGTTAGGGTTTAGCCACCTTTGAGACTCTCTCACCGGTTGAGCCCCTTCCTCTAAGATAATCTTATGCATGCACATAGAGGGACTAATACCCTTAATGTCACTCAACCCCCAACCTATATCCTTCTTGAATTTTTTTTCAACATTGTTACAAGCTTATTTTCTTCCGCACTGGTAAGGGTAGCAGAAATTATCACTGGTTGAAAGTTATTTTCCCCAAGAAAAATATATTTTAAATGTTTATGGAGTTCTATAAGCTCAACCCCTTGTAGTTGAACTTGCTCTTCTTCAACTTCAATTTCCTCCTCAACACTCTCATCGTCCAAAATGGAATTGTCTTCTTTATCCTCCTCATTGGAAATCCCTGCTTCTTCTTGCAATTTTAGAGCCTTTTCTAGCTTGTGTTCGCCATTTTCCTGCAAGAAAACTTCTTGGACAACACTATCAATAAGATCAATGAAAGAGCAATCTTCATATAAAGCACTAGTGGGAATGGGGGAAGTGTTAAAAATTGAAAATTCTACAGTTTTTCCCAAAACGGTCATGGTTAATTTTCCATTTTTAACATCAATTAAAGTGTTAGTTGTGGCCATAAAAGGCCTTCCTAACAAAATTGCATGTTCGGCATCCAGTGGGATTTCTCCTCCCATGTCTAAGACAATGAAATTGACGGGTACAATCAAACCTCCTACCTTCACTAGAACATCTTCTATGATTCCCTTAGGATATCTAAGAGTTCTATCTGCTAATTGTAAAACCATTTTGGTCGGTTTGAGTTCCCCTAGCTCTAGATTCAAATAAATTGAGTATGGCATCAAATTAATACTAGCTCCAAGATCACACATGCCAATGGTCTCTTTCCCATTCCCCATAGAGATTTTAACTATAAAGCTCCCAGGATCTTTTAGTTTAAGAGGTAACTTATGTTGAAAAACAGCACTTGTTACTTCCGAAACTATCACCTTTTCATCCAACTCATACCTTATCTTTTTAGTGTTTAGCTCTTTTAAGAATTTGGCATAAGATGGCATATTCTTTATTACCTCTAGTAAGGGTAGGTTGATACTTACCTTCGAAAGCATGTTATAAATTTCAGAAAATTGCTTATCATGCTTTTCATTTTTTAACCTACTGGGAAATGGAATTGGTGGTTTGTACGGATTTAGAGATTTGTGCAGTTTTGGTGCAACGAACGCCTCCTCTTTGTCCTCCTTAAGCTCATTTGGTTCAGCTTCTTCTTCTTGCATTTCCTTGCCATTACCCTGCATTGTACCTGCACCAAAGGAATTGTCAATGTTATTATCACCAATTTTATTATCAAGTACCTTACCACTTCTCAAAACGGTGATAGCTTTGGCCTGCTCCGGTTGGCTTGGAAATTTTCCTTTTTGATTGGCTTGAAGTTGATTAGCCAATTGGCCCACTTGAGTTTCAACCTTCTTAAGCGATGCTTCTAAAGAGTCAAACCGCTTATTGTTCAATTCTTGATTTTGAGTGCTTACTTGAATGAAAGCATTCAAGTTGTCTTCAAATGAAGGTTTCTTGACTCTTGATTTGAGGGTTGCCCTTGAAATTGGGGACCTCTTTGATATGGTTGGAAAGGTTGTTGAGGTGGAGCATGTTGTTGATTTTTCCATGAAAAATTGGGGTGATTCCTCCAACCGGGGTTATAAGAATTTGAATATGGGTCATTCCTACCCCTTTGTTGGAACCCTTCAAAAGCAAAAGCTTGCTCTTGCTCCTCTTGAAATGAATCAAAATTTGAGGGGCACACATTTGCTTGATGGCCTACAAGACCGCATAATGCGCATGACTCTTGGCTTGGTCCCGACAAGTTCCCTTTTACATTCAACAATTTCACTTGCCTTGTCAGTTCTGCAATTTGCCTAGCCATTTCTGAGTTTTCACTTATCTCATGTGCTCCTCTTCTTCTTTCTCCAATACTCTTTTGTTGGGAATTTGCCCCCAACATTTCGAATAATGCAACTATTTCTGCAGCTGTTCTTTCACCCATTGCACCCCCTGCTGCATTATCCACTGTATTCTGAGATTGTTGAGTTAGCCCATCATAGAAGAATTGATTGAGCAACTGTTGTGGATAGTAATGGTGAGGGCACTAAAATAATAATGATTTGAAGCGATCCCACACCTCATGAAATGGTTCTCCGTCAAATTGGGTGAAAGTTACAATACTTCCCCTAAGCTCCTTGGTCTTTTGATGAGAATAGAACTTTCCCATAAATTTGTTGTAGACTTCAGTCCATGTGGTTAAATAATTCTCCGGTAGGGTCATTAACCACACTTTTGCTCTGTCCCTCAAACTATATGGGAAACATCTCAGTTTGAGTTCATCTTCCGTTAGTGTTTGCAAAGGGAACGTATGCAATGTTGAATAAAAATCTCGAATGAAGTTGAGAGGATCTTCATTCGGCAGTTCCTGGAAGGATGGCAGCATACTATAGTGAGTATTTCTGAGTTCGTAGTTTCTTACTGCGTTGCTCAACTGGATACAAGATCTGATCACTCCGATGATCGGTCGAGCAAACTCCTTCATGGGTGGCTCTTGTGCATCACCAATCTCTGTTTCTGTGTTCTCCTCAAATTGCTCTTCGATATTTTCTCTTTCTTGCTCAAAAGGATTTGGACTCTCAGATCTTGGAAGTCTATGGATGTTGTCTGTAAATAGAACAAGTTCGTTTCCTTAAGACCGTCGTCCGTGCATAAAGTACCTAAGCAATTCAAAAAGAACACTTTAAACAATTTAACAAATAAATTAAAACAATCAAACTATCACAAAAATTGCCTTCCCCGGCAGCGGCGCCAAAAACTTGTTACGCTTAAATCAACACTATCACAAAGCGGCACTCGCAAGTATACGAGGCTATTGTAGTGACGGTGATCACCCCAAGGTCATTTCCCAAGGAAGGACTTGCAAGTAATAGTTCGATTAACATGAAATAATAAATTTGATTGTGTGATTGAATTGGTGAACCGTAATTATCCTTAGAAATGAAAATGAGTGATTTTATGCAAGAGAATTTCAATTATGGAAATGATGCCTAGGGTTGTAGGTCCATTTAATCTAATGTTCAATTATCCGATTATCCATTAATATAACCTTGAATCTTCATTTGTTTCTTAAGATTAATTAGCCAATTATCAATTCACTAATTCTCACATTTATGAATTAACAACAACCAATTATTTAACATTAGCAAATTAATAAACCCTATAACTTATATTTCTAATTCATTCTTAGGGTAGTCAATTGCATAGTTCCGATATTAAACTTCTCCTCTTGGTTCGTCATTCAATATTAAGTAATCAATAGGTGGCCAATCTATCAATTTAAATTTAATTTCAATGCAATCAACATATAACAAGGTATATCAATGGAATCATCAAATCAAATCATTTACTCAAATATACTAAAACCCCAAGCATGAGTAAATTAGCTCATCATATTTTTTAAACAAATACTCAATTCAATATAAACCAAATCAAAGTTATACATTGCAATATTAATGTTCTTAATACACAACAACAAATAAGAAATGGAATAAAAGAAAGAGTTAGAAAAACCCCTTTTTGAAGATGCTAAAAATCGGACTCTCGTCTCTTTCGTGGCTCCTTCTTGGTGCGTGATGATGAACTTCCAGCTCTCTTGAACAAATGGTTCTCTTCTTGAAGGAGTAGATGATAGCTTTCTCAAATTCTCAACTCTCCAATCAAGCCTCTTAAAACCCTAATTCTCAAGAACTAATAACTCACTTCAAAACCAACAATTGTTTTTGCTCTTGGTGTGTGAAAAGAAATGGTGATTGAAGATGAGGGAGTGGTCTTGCTCTCTCAAGCCAGAACCAAGGAAGAAGATGAGGAAGATGAAGAATAAGTGCAAGTGTGTAGAGAATGTCCACTAAAAATATATTCAATCCATTTTATTTTTCCCTCCATTCTTTTTCATTTTGAATTTTTTAAGACACCATGATTGTTTGTCTCCCACTTTCTAATTTCTTATATGTTTCTTCCATAATTTCCTCCCACTTTTCACTCTTTTTTGTTCTTTTTGTCACCCACTAAAACACAACAGCTCACTCCTCGTGCAAGCCAGCTAAGGACCCAGGGTGACACAGCCAAGCCATATGGAGCTTGGCCGTGTCTAGTGACTTTCTTTCTTGGGGACGCGGCCAAGCTTCTGGCCGTGTCCCATTCTGTATGCTTTGTCCTTGTGAGACACGGCCAAGGACACTGCCGTGTCATGTGATACGGCCAGTATCCTGGCCGTGTCCAGTGGTGGTGTCTGTCTCTGTTTATTTCTTTTCTTTCTTTGCTTTCTTTGCTCTTTTGTTCCTTTGGAGAGACACGGCCAGTGGCTTGGCTGTGTCTCATGGCCGTGTTGGCTACTGGACTTGTTTCCTTGAGGGACACGGCCAAGCCATGTTAATCCTGGCCGTCTCTCATGCTTGTCCTGGTTCTTCTTCCTTTGATGAGGGACACGGCCAAGCCATGACAAGCTTGGCCGTGTAACTTGATTTTCTCCACAAATTCCACCAATTTTGATCAAATGGCTCCATCGAATGTACTTCAACCTAAATCAACAACTTCAAACAAACTTAAGTGCAATTTAACATGAAAATTAACTTAAAATCAACAAAAACATCATAGAAAATATATACAAAATTGATCTAAACACTAGGCTCCAAATTTCTTCTATCTTCTTAGCATTAATTTGGATCTTGATTAGGATAGTTTTTGCCCTTGCAAAAACTTTGGTACACAAATTCGTTCTTTTCTTCTTCTCCCTTTTCTTTCTTTTTATTTTTCTTACTCTTCCCTTTCTTTGAGCATTTTATCATTTTATCCATCTTCCTTGTAGGACTGTCAAGTATAGAACTTTCAAGAACTGAATGATCTTTCTCCTTTTTCTATGATTTTGATCAAATCTTTGGTTGGGTTGGACCAATTCAAGTCAAACTTTCCTTATAAACCAAATGGAAGCCTTTTGCTGCTTTAGGTAAAAGAGAATTCAGTTGGCTTTCTGAACTGCCTTTTTAGGTTTTATCTTTCTTTTTCTTTTCTTTTTTTTTTCCTTTTTTTTTCTTATCCTTTTTTTTCTTTTCTTTTTCTTTTCTTTTTTTCTTCTTCTTTTCTTTTCTTTTTCTTTTTATTTTTTTTGTTCTAGCTCTAAAAGAGTTGTCTTGTTTGAACCAACTTGGGTTTCTAATAATGGATGAGTGGAGTGACATAAATCTCCTTTAACAGGGATAAATCATTTGTTACTCTGATGTTATCTTGATAGATTGGAGATATTATGTGAACTTCAACTACCCTTATGGTATTGAGAACATCAATTATCCTTATGATCTTGACTATTCATTCCTTTCTTTGATCTTCTTGCCTCTTCACCTTAGTGATTATAAGACTTGTCAAAAGTATCACAACTGTCACATCTGCCCACCACATTTATGCATAGTAGTCATGTGCACAGTGAGAGAAGGGGAAAGGAGAAGATACTTCCTGACAATGGCCCCAGATAAGGCTATAGGATCAATGGGACCTAATTGAAAAAAAATGAAAAGTTTTGGGGAGGTGACTGTAATTTTCAAAAAGTTTTGGGGAGGTGACTGTAATTTCCAAAACGTTTTGGGGAGGTGACTGTAATTTTAAAAAGTTGTACTGGAGTATCTGTGAACCTCGGTTTCCACCCGAAAAGGATTCGGATGAACGTTCACGTGTTGTTAGGAGTCGCCACTCAGTTTTTTCTGTTCAAAGGGAAAAACTAAGAAAACTCTTGTTTGACTCCAATTAATGCATCCAATGTAAAGGTTTCTAATCTACGAACCCAAGGAGGATTCGGGGACTATGTCATGTATTTGATTAATTTGCCAAATAAGAATTGAATCTAAAAAGAAAACAAGAAGGAAGAAGAACAGATTGTTAGTAAATTGTGGACTTGCTATTTGGGGTGAATCCCAAATATGCCTACATACTCTCGTTTTTATGAGAGATCAAAGCCCATGTAGTTCGGAAAAGCCTATTTAAAGGCGATAAAGATTATGCTTCATGCATGTGTGTGTGTATGCTCCGTGCATTTGTCAGGCTTTTTGCCAAAATTATAAGATTCAGCACTTAGTGCAACATTGTGAAATTTAGGTACTTTGTACCAAAAGAATGCAATTTAGGCTCCATTGCCAAAAGATTAATTCATTCGTGGCTTAATGTCGAGATATTGGTTGATTAGTTAACTAGGCCTTAGACCTAAAAAGATTAGGCCTTTGACCAAAAAAAATTAAGAAGAAGGTGGAATGCTTAAGATATGCTCGAATTAACAAATAATGAATTAGGATATTACCTTGTTCACAATTTTCCCACTTCTAAGTTCCAGATCTTGTTTTCTTGGAATATGATCCTTGCTTCGTGTAACACAAGGTTAGAAGTTACAAATAAGAGTCAAATAAGAGTTCTTAAGCGTGTGAAAATAGAGAATTCGACAGCACGAGGCCCACCCGAGAAAAATCGAACCCTTTTTCTGAAAATTTAGCATCATTTTATAAATAAATTTCGGGCTGGACGGCGGTCGGACCGCCGTAGAAGTGACAGCCCGGAAAAATAGGGAAAAAAATAGACCTGCGGCGGTCGGACCACCGCGGTCGAACCGCCGGGTTCTGCGGTCCGAGGGCTAGTTTTGGCGGTCCGACCGCCGTGGTCAGCGGTCCGACCGCTGACCTCGGTTTCCGAGCCCCAAAAAAAGCTGGCAGGATTTTCGTTCAAACTGATTTTCTGGGAGCTATGGACCTCCAAAAATTATTCCGAGACCATATCCGTGATCCTTGCGTCATTCCGGACATTTCAAGTACCATGGAGGCATACCTTCGGTGAACTTTACCGTGGACCTCCGGTCCGGCTTGGTCTTCTACAATCTGAGAAAATTGACTTTCCGAGCCTCAAAATTTGAGTGTTCACAATTGCCCCCCACTGGGGTCCATAAAAATGATTTATGGGGCCCAGTGGTCATCTGAAGAGCGAATTTTGAGCGAGGGGTAAAAGACCTGCCTTTTGGCATTTCTGGATTGCTTGCAACACTTCTGATTTTTTTCTGATCGTATTCTGACTTTTGTGTACCTGCACTTTTGTTAAACATAAACAGTACATATGTATGCATGATGTCCTCTTTTATTTTCATAAAGGTATTCATTTGCTTCTTTATAACCATTGCATGCACAACTAGACCAAGAGTCTTCAAAAGGTGGAAAGGATCAATATGGGTAGATATGGGTTGTTTTCTGTCACCACTATTAGGGGGATATTGATGGATTGGGATTTTTATTTATTTCTAGTAAAGATCTTAGAAATAAATTCTAGGAATCTTTCCTTTACATGTACTTGAACTAGCTCTAGTAATGAACCAGAAGTAATACTAGGCTTCACTAAGCACTGCTATCAGTAATTATTTCTAGTAAAGAACTTAGAAATAATCCTCTAGGAAGTCACACACCACTGGGGAAAGAACTTGAATTTTTCTGAAGTTACCCCCAAATTATTACCGGAGTTACTCGAGCTGTTCTTCAAACTGGGTTAGGAATCATCAGGTGATCAGACCTTTTGCTGAGCCTTCCCTTGTCCAGCCTACTCTAGAGTACAGAGCTGAAGTTTGGCCAATTGAAAAGCCAAAGAGGCATGCATTGTTGTAGGAGCTGGAGGGAGAGGAGGTGATTCCTCTAAACGAGGAGAAGACAGATGCTGCAGAGAGTTCCGGAGCTAAGGAAGATACCGAAGACTCTGCCCCACGTAGGAGGCGTAGGATTTAGACCCTAGGGCTGACTCTATTGTCTACTCTTTTTTTTTTTTGACGTTTTGGGCTTATGGTTTGACTCTTTTGATTGGTTTGATATTTCATGGAATGGATGACTCTTTTTGGAATGAATGACTCTTTTCGGAATGAATGACTCTTTTTGGAATGACTCTTTTCGGAATGAATGACTCTTTTATTTGCTTTCCAAGCATTATCTACTTTATTTATTTGCTCTAATTTTTGCTTAAGCTGTCCTTTCGGATTTTCAACTTAACAAGCTCTTACCCATTCTTGCCTAAGCCGCCCTTTGCGGGTTTTCGACTTAGCGGGATTTTTTTTTTAATATTAGCAAAAGAAAAATGAATTGATGATTTTTATTATTATTTAGACCGTGCTCAAGGAGAGTTGCCTACATATCTCGAATTAGTTTGCGAGAATCAGGTCTACTGTAGTTCCTTACAATGCATGATTATACATAATATTTCTTTAGCTGATCCAGATTGCATGGGTTTGTGAACTCCAGACCATCCAAATCAGACAAGATGAGGGCTCCGCCGGAAAGTATTTTCTTTAAAATGTAGGGTCCCGCCCAATGAGGATGAAACTTCCCACGAGGATCTGTAATAGGTGTTCTAATCTCTTTCAGGACCAAACAACCTTCTTCCAACTTTTGATCTTTGACCTTTTTGTTGAAATGTCTGGCCATTTGCCTCTGATACCCTTGAATATGATGTAGAGCTTGAAGTCTTTTTTCATCCAAACCCAACAACTGATGATGATAATTGCTGATCCATTCAGCTTCATTTATCTGACTTTCTTGAATTATCCTCGCCGATTGAACTTCCAGTTCAATGGGGAGTACTGCTTCCATTCTGTACACCAAGGAATATGGGGTTGCCCCAGTAGGAGTTCTAATTGATGTTCTATATCCCCACAAAGCCAGCGGTAACTTCTCATGCCAACACCTATGTTCCTTGATCATTTTTTGTATGATCACCTTTATAGACTTGTTCGCTGCTTCTACAGCTCCATTTGTTTGAGGTCTATAAGGAGAGGACTTATGATGCTGGACATTCTTATCCTTCAAGAGCTTAGCAAATTCTGCTTGGAAATGAGTTCCATTATCAGTGATAATCTCAAATGGCATTCCGTACCGACAAAGGATGTTGGTTCGGACAAACTGTGCTGCCTTTTTGGCTTTAATTCTGCATAGGAAGCTGCTTCAACCCACTTTGTGAAGTAATCCACTGCTACCAAGATAAACTGATGTCCATTTGAGGCTTTTGGATGTATTTTGCCAATTATATCTATTCCCCAAGTAGTGAAGGGCCACGGAGAAGTAATCGGATTCAGGGCAATGGGAGGTTGCTTTTGCATCTTAGCAAATATCTGACACTGATGGCATTCTTGCACAAATGTCACGCAGTCTACATTCATGGTGGACCAATAATATCCTAGATTGGTAATTTTTCGAGCCAAGGCGATTCCATACATGTGTGGCCCTGATTCGCCACCATGTACCATTTCCATTATCTGCTTAGCCTCTGCTTCATTCACACACCTTAGGTGCACTCCATTCCAACTCCTCTTGTAGAGGATATCCCCATTAAGAATGTAACCTGTGGCTAGCTGCCTTATGGCCCTCTGATCAACCCTTGATGATCCCTCCGGATAACTTCCATCCTTGAGATAACTCTTGATATCCCAGAACCATGGTTTTCCATCGCCAAATGCATCACGTGGGCAGGTTGTTTCTGAAGCTGAACTTTCAATGGACGAATGGCTTTCCCCTCCTTGATATTGATCATGGAAGCTAAAGTAGCCAGGGCATCAGCGAACTGATTCTTTGCTCTTGGGAGATATTCGAAGGACAGATCATCGAATTGTTGTGCCAAATGATCAAGGCGTCGTAGGTAAGGAACCAAACGCTCTTCTCTTATCTTCCATTTCCTTAAAGCTTGTGATACTATTAAAATAGAATCACCATAGACCTTTAGGTTCTTAATCCCCAATCCCAGGGCGGCTTCGAGCCCATTGATGCAAGCTTCATATTCTGCTTCATTGTTCGTGCAGGTAAAGTCAAGCTTAACTGAAAGTGGAATGTATTCTCTCCACAAGGAGTTTTGAACACAATCCCAATTCCATTTCCATGATAATTGGATGCCCCATCAAAATACATCTCCCAAATATCCCTCTCCACATTCAAGAGGTCTTCGTCAGGAAAACCCATTTCTCGCATCTCGTCTTTTACGGGTAATTCTGCTAATTGGTCAGCTATTGCGCCACCTTTCACAGCTTTCCTTTGAATGAATTTTAAGTCAAAGGCTGCCAATGTTGACACCCACTTAGCCATTTTGCTGTCCAAAACAGGCCTCTCCATAAGGAATTTCAAGGGACTCTGTTCTGCGATGACATAAGTAGTGTAAGAAGACAAGTAGTGTTGTAACTTCGTACAAGTCCAATACAAAGCTAAACACAACTTCTCAATCTTGTTATACTTTAACTCATAGTCCAGCATTCTTTTGCTGAGGTAGTAAATTGCATTTTACACCTTTGTACTTTCGGCTTCTTGAGCTAGCATTGCACCCATGGCTTCATCTGTTACAGACAAATACAAGAGCAGAGGCTTTCTCATTCTGGGAGGTTGTAGAATTGGCAGAATTAACAAGTATTCTTTGATCTTGTCGAAGGCCTTTTGGCAGTCTTCATTCCATTCTTGTGAAGCACCTTTCCTTAGTAGCTTAAAGATTGGACCACAAGTCTATGCCAACTGTGATATGAATCGACTGATATACTGTAATCTACCTAGCAAGCCTCGAATTTCTTTTTCTGTTCTTGGCGGAGGCATTTTCAGAATAGCCTTTGACTTTGCTGGATCAACTTCTATTCCTCTCTTGCTGACCAAATACCCCAAAAATAAGCCTGACGTTGCTCCAAACAGGCACTTTGCAGGATTAAGTTTCAAATTGTACTTGCGAAGTCTAAGGAAGAACTTCTCAAGTGCTTCGACATGTTCTTCTGGAGATTTTGACTTAACAATCATATCATCAACATACACTTCTACTTCTTTGTGAATCATGTCATGAAAGACTGTTGTCGCCATCCTTTGGTAGGTAGCCCCTGCATTTATCAACCCAAAAGGCATAACCCTGTAGCAGAAAGTGCCCCATTCTGTAATGAAAGTTGTCTTCTCTTTGTCTGGTGGGTGCACTAGGATCTGATTGTACCCAACCGCGAGGTCAGTCATGGAAACCATCCTATGCCCAGCCATCCTGTCTATCAGCAAATCGATGTGTGGTAGTGGAAAATCGTCCTTGGGACAGGCCTTATTCAAATCTCTATAGTCAACACACATCCTGACCTTTCCATCTTTCTTCAGGACTGGCACGATGTTTGCTAACCAGGAAGGGTAGGCAATTGGTTCTATGAACTTATTGTCCAGTTGCTTGGCAATCTCCTCTTTAATTTTCAAAGACCATTCAGGCTTCATTCTCCTCAATTTCTGCTTAACCGGCTTCGCATCTGGGTATAGTGGAATCTTATGAACTGCTATGGCTGGGTCTATTCCCGTGACATCACTTGCCTTCCACATGAAGCAGTCAACATATCTTCTGATGCACTCAACAACCTGTTCCTTATTCACACAATCATATGCAATGTATGTATGTTCATTTTCTTTGCCAATCATTATTTTTTCATTTATTTCTTTTATTTCATCTATTTCATTTTTGCTAGATAATACTTGGAAAGCAAAAGATAGAGGGTAACCAAGAACTTGAACAGTTTCATTAATAATGGCGGAATCATCCCCCAGAGTTACATCATATCCGACATCAGGGTTTTCTATTCCTGAAGCTAAGAAAGACTCAGAACTAGACTCTGACTCAGTGTTTGACTCAGAATTTGACTCAGTACAAGACTCAGGTTCAGGGTGTGACACAGGACTAGATTTGACTACAGCAGCTTGTCCCTCCTCGGCATACCAGTTCATCAGTGGTCCATCTGTGGTCTTGATCAGCTTTGTGAAGTCCCTTTTGTCTTCAAAATTGGTTATCATAGCAACCTCATCAAAGAGACTAGGCCGCATGAAATCTTCCAATTGTGGGTCAGCTATAGGTTCTGGCTCTTCTTCCTTTATGGTCAAAACATCATAGAACATCTCAAAACCCGGTAGCTTATTTCCAGTCATAGGAGAATAGAATGGTTCCTGAAAACCACAGTAAGGAACTGTTTTTCCAGGTTTGCAGAAATGACCATTCAGAGTTCTAAAATAAGGGCGCATTTTAAGGCTTCTTGCCCCCCAATTCTTCTTTTTCTTCCTTCCATGCTCAAACTCTTCTATCTCCTCATCTGTGGGTTTGTACCCCAGGCCAAAAGTTCCCTTATTCTCAGGTTCTTCCCATGGCCGAACTACGGGTGTTTTCCTCCCAGACTTTATCATTTCCATTCCGGGCAGCAGACCTACCCTTAGCATCATTCCCACCAGGCAATTGATTTGGACCTCTCCAAAATCATATAAGATAAATGGCCCTTTGGGTTTTTCTCCTTCAATGCATTGGACTGTATCATAATGAAAACCAGTCAAGGTCATGGCGGTTTCGCCAGGAACAACCTCAAAGAGAGACTGATCCATGGTTCTCTTGTTGATTTCACAGGTGTCACCGTTGATAGTGATGATTTTTCCTTCAAAAGGGAACTTAAGTTTTTGATGTAATGAAGAAGGGACAGCATTATTCTGATGAATCCACGACCTTCCAAGGAGGAGATTAAAGCTCGTGGGTAAATCAATGACTTGGAAGGGCACTCTCATTTTCACCGGCCCAATAGCAATTTCCAGAGTGGCAACACCCAAAATTTCCCTTCGAGTGTTATCATATGCTCTAACAATCTGATCAGAAGGTGTAAGATCTACAGCCTCCAACCCCAGACAGCTTGCTACCTTCAAGGGACATACATTTAAGGCTGGCCCGTTATCAATGAGAACCATGGGTACGGTCTTTCCCCCAGTTTATATGGTGATGTATAGAGCATCATTGTGTTTACTGCCATCTTCTGGTAGGTCTGTATCAGAAAATCGGATACTCAATGCCTTGGTTGATTGAGTCAAAGTGGCCACCAAAGCTTCTGGGCTTGTGTCCACTGATGTATCAAGTTGACTTAAAGCTTCGCTGAGAGCCTGACGGTGTGGGAATGAGGAAGCAAGGAGCTCCCAAATTGACACCTTAGCTTGAGTTTGTTTAAGCTGAGTGAGGACAGGGTCTTCTTTTGGCTCTGGTGTCTTCTTATGGGGGGGATTTGAGGTTGTAGGGGCTTTTCCCAAGTCGAGTGGTTGATATTGCCTTCCGCTTCTTGTCAAAGCGTCGACCTCTTCAGCAAGGTCATTCAAATCCAACACACACACTTCATTCATTTCTAAGAGAAGTTTGAAAGGATCAAACAGCTCTTCTTCCACAGTGATGGCGTGGATGGAATGATTAGGCAAAGGGTTAGTATTAATGTTCGGTTGACTTTTGAGAGGAATGATGTCACCCCTATCCACCAAATCTTAGATGCGGTTTTTCAGAGTCCAGCAAGCATCTGTTCTATGCCCTTTTCCTTGATGATATTCACAGTACTCATTGGCCTTATAACTAGAGGGTAATGGGTTTGGAGGTGGCCTTGGGTCCAAAGGCTTCAAATACTTCCCTTCCACGGCCTTTTTAAACACTAGATGAAGAGGCACCCCAAGGTCGGTATATTGCCTTCTTGGCTGATTTCTCTGCCCAAGATTGCCCACACGTAAAGGATTCGCAGGGGCAATATTGGCCACTTCATTGACCTTGCTTGAGGAAGTAGCTTGGCCTTGTTTCTTATACTTCGAAGTAGCTCCCTCATCTACTATTTTTCCCAATTGTATCAAGTCTTCTACCTTAGTTGCAGTCGCAATGAGCGATTTGAAAGTAGGTAGGTATTGAGTTTGCAGTTGAGCTTGATATGTAGGCCTTAAATTCCTGATTATAATATCAATCTGCTCCTGTTCTGAAGGGCGATTGATCATTTGGGCGGCTTTTGCCCTCCACCTCGTAAGGAACGAGGAGAAGGGTTCATTGTTGTTTTGTTTGGTAGTCTCAAGTTCTCTTCTAGTGACATCCACCTCAATATTGTAGTGGTATTGAGTGTTAAACGCATTGCAGATGTCTTCCCAGGTCTTAATCTTAGCACGGTCCAAACTTACAAACCATTTTAAGGCAGCCCCAGTCAAGGATTGTTGAAAGAGTTGAGCAAAGAGCTCATCATTTAAACCCCAAGGGCTCAAGGCCCCCACATACATCTTCAAATGGGTTTTAGGGCAAGTGGTCCCATCAAATCTGTCCATCCCAGGCATCTTGAATTTTGGAGGCAATCTAGCTTGGGGAAACAAGGATAAGGAATCCATGTCTACCACCTCTTTATGAGTTTTCATGGCAGTTATTGACCTTTCAAGCAATTCAAGTTTCTTTTTCAGTTCATCAGTTTCATTCTTAGAGGGTGGATCCTCCAAATTGATGATAGGGGTATTGTTCTAAGCAGTCATGGGGGTACTAGTTTGCCCCACAATAGGTTCTTTCCCTAAATTTTCAGAAGTAGTGGCTGTCTTTGGTGCGCCTCCCAATTCAGCCAAGATGGCTACCCTTTGGGCAGCCAAAGCTTCATCAATTCTTTCTTGCATCCTAACTTCAATTTCCTTAACTTGTCCATCTAGCAAGGCCTTAATCTGTTCAATAGTAGCCATTTCAATAATTGGAGTAGTTGGTGAAGTTGGGGTAATAGGACTTGTGGGTGATTGCACAGTTGGAGTTGGTGTAGCTTGTGTAGGTGAAGGCACACGGATAGTGGGTACCTAAAAAGGTTAAGGGCAAGAGATCAGGATAGTGTGTAGGATAGGAAAAACTCTTGGTCCACTTATATACATCAAAAGTTTTCCCCAAAAGATTTTCCCCCAAAATAATGTTGTCATGTTGCATGAATACACCTCATCACATCATAATTCATTTTAATGGAATGAGGCACTATCATTGGGTACATACAACCTAAGGGAAGGTTCTATTGTTCATGAAAAATAGAGAATTGGCTCATAATAGGGACCCTTGAGTCTTGAGTAAGATATACCTAACCACATGTGAAACAAGGAGTTTCGCGTGGGTCCAACAGTACGATTACTCATGGGCCACTCCAAAAGGATTGGAATGGTTTGCGACAACAGGGAGGACGCTTTGGCTGTCCGCCGGCATAATCAAGGAGACCTGGCGGTCAGCGCTACTTGCTATCCAGACTTAGCATTTTGAACAGAAAGAGAAGAAATTCATTTGAAAACAATTTTTTATGCAATGGAGGAAAAGGATTCCCCCATATGATGCAAGAGAAAAAGATTCTCTGAATGACAAAAATAAATGCACAATTAATCAAACAAGGGGTCCATTAAAGGAAAAAGATTCCTTTTGTCAATTTTCAATCCAATATCCCCAAGGAGGGGATATATATTGCTAAGGGACCCTGCAAAATGAATAAAAGTACCCTAAAGAAGGGCAAATCAGTCAAATGAATAATAGTCTACTAGGATCCCATAAATTATTTTTATTATTATTTTATTATTATTTATTATTATTATTTTTATGGTCCCCAAAAAGATTCTTTTAGTCAATTTTCAATTCTAATGTCCTTAAAGAAAGGACAACCATAGCTAAGGTACCCTGCAAAATAAATAAAAATACCCTAAAGAAGGGCAAATTAATCAAATAAACAATAGTAGTCTACTAGGATCCCATAAATCATTTTCATGGTCCCTAGTGTCAAATTAACCAAATAAGCAATAGTAGTCCACTAGAACCCCATAAATCATTTTTATGTTCCCCAGTGGAGTCGCCAAGCTGTGAACCTCGGTTTCCACCCGAAAAGGATTCGGATGAACGTTCACGTGTTGTTAGGAGTCGCCACTCAGTTTTTTCTGTTCAAAGGGTAAAACTAAGAAAACCCTTGTTTGACTCCAATTAATGCATCCAATGTAAAGGTTTCTAATCTACGAACCCAAGGAGGATTCGGGGACTATGTCATGTATTTGATTAATTTGCCAAATAAGAATTGAATCTAAAAAGAAAACAAGAAGGAAGAAGAACAGATTGTTAGTAAATTGTGGACTTGCTATTTGGGGTGAATCCCAAATATGTCTACATACTCTCGTTTTTATGAGAGATCAAAGCTCATGTAGTTCGGAAAAGCCTATTTAAAGGCGATAAAGATTATGCTTCATGCATGTGTGTGTGTATGCTCCGTGTATTTGTCAGGCTTTTTGCCAAAATTATAAGATTCAGCACTTAGTGCAACATTGTGAAATTTAGGTACTTTGTACCAAAAGAATGCAATTTAGGCTCGATTGCCAAAAGATTAATTCATTCGTGGCTTAATGCCGAGATATTGGTTGATTAGTTAACTAGGCCTTAGACCTAAAAAGATTAGGCCTTTGACCAAAAGAAATTAAGAAGAAGGTGGAATGCTTAAGATATGCTCGAATTAACAAATAATGAATTAGGATATTACCTTGTTCACAATTTTCCCACTTCTAAGTTCCAGATCTTGTTTTCTTGGAATATGATCCTTGCTTCGTGTAACACAAGGTTAGAAGTTACAAATAAGAGTCAAATAAGAGTTCTTAAGCGTGTGAAAATAGAGAATTCGACAGCACGAGGCCCACCCGAGAAAAATCGAACCCTTTTTCTGAAAATTTAGCATCATTTTATAGACAAATTTTGGGCTGGACGGCGGTCGGACCGCCGTAGAATTGACAGCCCGGAAAAACAGGGAAAAAAATAGACCGGTGGCGGTCCGACCGCCTTGGTCAGCGGTCCGACCGCTGACCTCGGTTTCCGAGCCCCAAAAAAAGCTGGCAGGATTTTCGTTCAAACTGATTTTCCGGGAGCAATGGACCTCCAAAAATTATTCTGAGACCATATCCGTGATCCTTGCGTCATTCCAGACATTTCAAGTACCATGGAGGCATACCTTCGGTGAACTTTACCGTGGACCTCCGGTCTGGCTTGGTCTTCTACAGTCTGAGAAAATTGACTTTCCGAGCCTCAAAATTCGAGTGTTCACAGTATCTTAATAGTGCACATAACAGACTCCAAAAATGAAAAGTAGAGAAAAATCAGGTCGCAACGACGTGTAACGGTTTTTCCAGGAAACGCCCCGTTAGAGAGAAACAAAGACATGTAGACTAGGGACATTTTAGTCATTTTAATTAAAACTTATACATGAATCCAAAGTAGAAAATAACCACATGAGTGCATAGAGGACGTCGAGGGGTTGAATATGAAATGATCGAAGTAGAAACGGAGTCCGGGCAAAACCCGAGCAAAGAAAGGACTTAAAGGAAATTTTGTAAAAAAGTCGAGGGCTTATTGGTAATTTTTCAAAATAACTTGGAAACCTAAAATAGACCTTAAAAATATAAAGTAGAGGTCGAGAGGATCAGAACCATATGTGGTTTGCCTCGTGGAACTGTACGGTTTAAAAGTTATGATCGATTAATCGCTGGAGGGTATTTTGGTCTTTTCACACCCTATACTATAAAATTTCAGCACAAGGAGGTTGGGGGGCCAAAATATAATTAAAAGAAAGTCCAAGGGCTTGGGTTTTAAATAAATAAAAGAAAGAGACAAATGGACTAACGAAAATTAGCCATTTAGGGTTTATAAAAAGAAGAAAAGAAAAAGATGTGGACAAATGGCCCTAAGGCATTTATCCAACCCAAAAGTGAACATCATTTCCCCTATATATACATCATAGCAAGAAGAACAAAAAACTCTCTCTCTCACCTCCAAACTTTCGGCCACCATAGGAAGAACACCAAGGAATTCCAAATTTTGTCAAGTTTGATTCAAGTTCAAGGTGAGTTTTAAGGTTTTCAAGTATGTAGAATTCAATTCTAGTATTAATTTTAAGTATTTATATATCTATTGGAAGATTGGAAATTAGGGTTCTTATGGTGGATTTGGGAAAATTTTAAGTAGTGATGATATTGATAAATTAAATGGAAGAATCAAGGTTTCTAAGGTTTAATAAGGTTAGATTAGGGTTTAGTTTGAAAAGAAATGGAGGGTAGCTTATAGTTCTAAATTGCTAAGGTTTATGTTTAAGGTTGTGTTCTTAAATTTTTTGAAGGGGAAACAAAGATTAAGGAAGGAGAAGAAGGAAAAGCAAAGGGGAATTAAAAGAACAAGTTTTGGTACTTTACCATAAAAGAAATTTTATTTTTCTTACAAACTTTGGTTTATGGAATTTTTGATGTTGATGCTTAAATGTATTGATTGAGTTTAAATTAAATATTTGAGTTATGTTCTTGGTTTTTTATGGCAATTGAGTTGGTTAAATTTAATTTAAACCAAGTGTTTTGAGAAAAATTTTGGCAAGTTGATTTGATGAACTTTAATTAGTTGATTTAAGTTAAACATGCAAAAGTTGTCAAAGGGAAGTGTTTGAATCTTCACTTTATCATTAAAGAAGCCTTCATATTGATTTGACAAAGAAAAATAAAGTATCCCATGTATTTCATATGTTTGGACTGAAATGGTTCCAAAATGGCAGATTTCTGGACTCTTTTTGTGGCAGCTGTTTGAGGTAGCAAATGAATGAATTTTTCAACAAAATTTTACGTGTAATTAGTCAACATAAGAAATAAGTTTCCTGTAAAATTTTAGCCAAAAATAAGATCATTTACCTGGTCAAATGCATGACTGAAACGGACTAAAATTTTGACGAAAATCCAGATTTTACTATTCATTTGGTCATGCCATTTTGCGTTGCCGATTTTACGTGCCGCAACACTATTCATTTGGTCAATTTGTGACTTTTTGAGGAATGCTTTGAAATGTTTGATATGTTTGTTGTGGATGTTAAATATGTGAAAAAGGGTAATGGTTGGACTAAAGAATGTGGTGCGCGGCGTAAATGGTAAAGTGCAACGGAAATTAAAATAATTTCTTGAGTCATTCTAAAATGAAGTTTGAGACTTAAATTGAATCGTTTTAACCTTTATGCTCTACTGGGTAGTGGGGGTGCTAGATAAGGGTATGGTGCACTATACTAACCTATGCAGTACTGCTTAATTTTATGATTGAATTGTTATGATCTGAACTCAATGGTAAGGAACATTGGGGCCAATGGTGAGGGCCATTTGTTATAACCAGGATGGTGAGGGTCATTCCTGCGATTTGATATCGGTGGTGAGGGCCACCTATGTTACAGTGGTAAGGGCCACTGCCTTATTGCTATGGTTCCCTATACCAGTAGAGCCAAAGTCCGGTTATTATTTTTTTTAAACTACGTAATGCAAAATGAGTTTGAATTATGGTTATTACATTTGTTGAAAGCATATTTACACTGAATGTACAATAACTTCCATTGGTTTAATGTTAGTTGATTTTTTTATTTAATTATTTCCTTTTATTTCGAATGCTTTCATGTTTTACTTTTATTTCCATTGGTAAAGTATCCACTGAGAGACATTGCTCAGCGAGTTAAGTTTTTCTTGACTCATAGGTTCGGAGCAGTAACTAACCCTTGGGAAGCGACAACCAGACCCACAGCATCTCAGGGTAGATCTCTTAGTTTCCATTATGAGTTAGCTAGTTGTGGCATGTATATGTATATATAAGATTGAGAATTACTATGTTATACTATACATTAGTAGTATATAATAAGAATAAATCTCTACTTTATTTTGCACTAGAAGTGTGAATTCTTCTTGCAGATTGTAGTTGAGGTTATAAGGTGGATTCATTAGGAGTGTATTGAAACTGATTGTATTCACATTGGTTTGTGTAAAAAAAATGTTTTCAAAACTCAGAAAAATCAGTTTTGTCGACACTTGGGACCAAATTTCTAGGCGAACCTCTGGCAAAATTTCTGTAAAACCAGAACTAAAATCAAACTAAGTAAAATTGGTAGCAACCTTAGGTTAGTGTGGCGCCTCTACTCGGCTTATACACGTAGGCCGGGAAGGGGTGTTATAACAACAGCTCAGGGTAGGTTGTTGGGGTTATATGCCAATGAAAAGAAAGCTAAAATTTTATGAAGGCTCAAAGGGACAACTAGGGATTAATATTTAATTGGGTGGATACTAGTTGTTAGCTCGTCAAATAATGCCTAGATCATCTCTCTCTTAAAATAAGCAGAGTTCAATTTTGCCTCGAAAGTATGTCAAAGCATGTTCTAAGACTGACTAGGACCTAGACAAAGGTAATTATGCAGGAGCCCTCTCTAAGTAAGCATACACAACTCCATGTTATAGAACAATTTCCTCACCTAGTAAAGTCATTCAAGTCATGATGCATAAATATATTAATTCATGAATCATCAAGCTAGATTTCTCATTGGTTGATCACCAAAATGAACAAAGACCAACAAAAATTTTGATGAAAGTAATTTATTCAAACAATCTTAATTTTTTTTAAAAAAAATATAATTGTTCAATAAAACACCAAATAAAGAAAATAAAACAAAAAAACAAACAAGCCAAGGGAAGTTTGTTGAGTTAAGTTTCTTCTCCCTTCACATATTCATTATTCCCATCTTGAAAAATCTTCCTCCAATCCTCTTCCTACCATGAAAGTTGTTGGTGGTGGCACTCTGTTGAACCTAGGCAGAGGATTACTTTTGGTATTGGGCTTATCCGGCTCGAGTAGCTTACCACAGTCATTCAAATCTTGGATCTCATGCCTTAGACATGCACATGTATCCGTTTCATGCCCTTGCATTTGTTGAATTGACAGAAGGCCTCGGCATTGCAGTTTGGTGGCAGAGGATTTGTAGCGGTCGAGGTGCCAATGGTTGTAACAACCCCTTCTTCTGTATCTTGTTGAAAATCCAAGATAGAGGTTTCCCCAGTTCTGAGAATTGTCTTTTATTTCCTCGACCAGTCTCATTAACATCAACTTCTTTTTGCGTTCTTTGATTGTCCGACTGGTAGTTCCCTTTCTTATTCCTTCTTACTGAAAAGTGGTTCTTCTCCCTTTCCCATTCTTCAATTTGCAGACCAGCTTGGAGAAGATCTTTGAAATCACGGATGAGTATATGAGACATCCTTTCACGGAGACTAGGCAATACCCCTCTCACAATCATCCTTATTTGATCATATTCATTGGGCCTCTTCTTGAGCAAAGCATCCTTATTCCTCCATCTTTTCACACAGTCCACAAAATTCTCATTTGGCCTTTGTCTAATGGACTCAACTTCCATTAAGGTAACTTCCATCTCGACATTGTATCCATATTGTTGGATGAATGCCTTGTATGGCAGATCCCAACTCTTTTGTGTGCCATCATCTAAGGTATTGAACCAATTTTGGATAATAGGGCCCAATGAGAGCATGAAGTACCTTAGAGTTTGAGCCTTAGTAGCTCGGGCAGACTGCGTAGCAGTGATATACTGCTTCACATGGAGGTGAGAATTTTCGGTTTCATCAAACTTTGCAAAGGATGGCATCTTGAACTTGTACAAAACTTCATCATCTAGCTCAAATAATTTGTCAACTTCGGACATTTCTTCGGTTTTTAGCTTGTTCTCAAATTTCTTTTCCAAGTCCACAATCATCTTTTCAACATTTGAAGTTTCAGTTCTCTCCATAGCTGATCTTTCAACAACCTTTGCCTCTTTCTTCTTGTCTTGAGGATCTTGGAAGTATTAAGCCCAATCATCATCATCATCAATGATCACCTTATCATGATCAAAAACCACTTCACCAACTTTAGCCTTCCCCTTGTCCTTTGGCTTCTTGGTGCTAGCAAATGCTTCTACATTGTTTCCTCAAATTGTAGCCAATTGGTTCTTCATGGTCTCAGCCAGGGCCTCTTTTATTTCTTCCATCTTGGCATTGAGGGCATCATCCACCATTCTTTGAATTTGTTTGGACTTCATTACTTTTGGTGAACAAGTGATTGAGTCGTTGCTAGATTCTTCGTCTCTGGCGTAGGTCGAATTGTCGTAAGCTTTTGAACTATCTTAATCCAGGGCTGTGAGCCAGAAAGGATTAATGATATGAGATGCAAATGTATGAATGTATGCATGTATGCACAAACAAAAGACAAACATAAGTAGAACATCCCTTCCAACCTTATAACTTCCACACACGGATGGTGAGTCTCTTTTTCTAGGTATATAGTTAACAAAGTACCAACATGGGGTATCTTGTTTTTGAATATTTCCCTTGGATGTTTCAACCAATAGTTATATTTTCAAAAATGGAAATCAGTTCATGATAATTCCCATTAATTAGGTTTTAATCTATTCAACAAACTAAAGTAGCTTTTATGCTATATTGGATTAAAACTAAATTAAGAGGTTTATTATAAATAGATTTCTCACTTGAAAAAGTAACTAACGATTCATGCCAAAAACAAGTCCATGATTAATAACTCTTAGTATAAACTAGGCTCACAATTGATTTTTGGTATTTCGCAATTGACCTAAATAATTTGCAAGCTCTTTGTAAGGTTGGGTGAAAATAATTTTGTTTCTAAGCCCATTGTAAAAAGAATTTAGAAAAAATAGATTTTGGGCTTTGTATTTTGGTCATGAGAAAAGAATTTTTGATTTGTTTTTAGAAAAGTTTTATATCCAAAGACCATCTTGAAAAGTTTTAAAAATAGCTTTGGTCTTTTGGATTTTAAAGAAAAATTTATTTGAGCTTACAAATGCACTTAGGTCATATTAGAAAAAAAAAACCAAATAAGCCATAATTTAAGCCAAGATAAATTAACCATAGTCAAACAACAAGCATTTGAGATAAAACCTAAGGAAAGTAACTAGGCTAATTATAGGAGCTTTAGTCTTTGGGTTAAAAGGCTTAGGTTCCCATAACAAGTATATACCAAAAGGTACAAGGCTGTGAGTGGTTATGCCGTGCTTGATCTCCATACCTTGAGTGAAAGTATGGTATCCCTTACATAACACAACACGGGTAACACGGGCGTCCTAACTCACGCACACGATGCAATCTAAATGATGCAATGGATAATATCATGATAAGAAAGAATAGAATAATATAAAGACCAACGGAATTAATTTCTCTTATTCCCAGTGGAGTCGCCACTGTGAGCGAGGATTTTTGCCTCCACTCCCAGTGGAATGGTTCTTGCAACTTTGGTACTGTTTAGGCTCAGGGCCTTAGAGAACACGTGCCTAAGCCCGGAGAAAATGGAATCGCCATCCAGACAGGCTGGGAAAAAGAAAGGGGTAGATGACTCGATTCCTAAGGAATCCCCAACCCCCTAATGGGTTCAAAAAATTGGATACGTGTGGAAAATGTGAGAAATGGCCCAGCACCCCCACAATGCCCGGTTCATTGAAACCGGCCTCCTTTGCAGGTCTTAATATTATAAAACTCTTAAGTATAACAATATTATTCATATTACATGTAACAATTAAAATAAAGCATCATTTTATTAAAATCAAAGCAATGTCCAAATAAAAGAAATAAATGGACACCCATCCGAGGATGGAAACATGTCCTTATATCGCCCATGTCTAAAACTAAATGGGACACCCACCGAAAAGTGAAAACGTGTCCTTTACATTAGTCTAAAAACTTTAAAATAATTTAAATTACATAATATTTAACTAATAATGTACCCACAAAGTGGAAACATACCTCTTACAATTTTAGAACTAAGGCAAATAAAAGAATATTCGATTATCTAATTATAAATAAAAGCAAACCATTCATAAAATAAAATAAACCATTCATCATTAACAAATCACAAAATCAAATAAATAAATAAAATTAGAATTCAATCCATTAAATAAATAAAGTTAAAGTTTAAGATTTAGGATTTAAGAAATTAGGGTTCTGGGATTTAAAGTTTTAGAGTTTTTGGTTTTATTTATGGCTTTAGGCTACTGGGGGTACTAGATGTTGTTTTTATGATTTCTAAATTTTAGTTTTGAAGAATTAAGGTTTTGGCATTTAGAATTAGTGTTTTAAAGAATTAGGGTTCGGAAAAAACACTACAAAAATATTCGGCATTTGCTACGGATATCTGCGACGGACTTGTTTCCGTCGCAAATTTGCTACGGATCTGCGACATATTTGCGACGGAAGGACAAGTTAGAGGAATTTTGAGAAATTGGTCGCAAATCGGTTGCAAATCCGTAGTAAATCTGCGACGAAAATCATTCCGTCGCAAATAATCATCGCAAAAGTTGGCGCGATTACTTGGCGGGCACTAAAAAAAGCAATTTGCAACGGAGATCTGCTACCGTCTATTGCCGTCGCAAAATTCACTACAAAAATATTCGGCATTTGCGATGGATATCTGCGACGGACTTGTTTTCGTCGCAAATTTGCTACGGATCTGCGACGTATTTGCGACGGAAGGACAAGTTAGAGGAATTTTAAGAAATTGGTCGCAAATCGGTTGCAAATCCGTAGTAAATCTGCGACGAAAATCATTCCGTCGCAAATAAGAAAATTTGAAGAAGCGCTCTTTTAATCGCGCGCAAAGAAGAAGAAATTTTTTGAGGAAAAAAAAAAGAAAATGAACTTTAGAGAAGTGCTCTTTTAATAGCGCGTAAAGAAGGCGAAATTGCTAATCGTGCGCAAAGAAGAGGTTTATTCACTCTAAAGTGTTGTCCTTTTTTTAGCGTTTTTTCTCTCTGAAATTTCATCTCTAAAGTCCAAAATCTGTCATCTTTGATTTGTGAATTTGGTTGTCAAGTGTGAAAATTCCTAGGGCAAAGCAGGAGAGGGAGAGAGAGAAAGAGAGAGAAAGGGAGTGCAGAGAGGAGAAATCTAGGGAGAGTGAGGGACAGAGAAGAGAAAAAGATAGAGCCTCCAACCGCACTCCTATGGCTCGACTCTTCCAACCATTCTAACCCTAAATTAGGCGAATGGCTACTCTACTACATCCTCTCCTCTCTTTGCAATCCTATTTAATCCTTCGAAGTACAATATATTTCATCTCTTTCATGCATATATATATGTATATATGTAAATGATAGTTTGTTTTAGTATAATTATCTGTTTGTTTGTTTTTGTGTTGCTAATGTCGCGATCTCTCATAATTTAATTATCTCTCTGAATTAGACAAAGCTAAGGTTTTATCTCTGGATCTGCTTCCGTTATTTCAATTTTTTAAATTATATTTCTTGTGCTAATTGTATCTGGTTTTTTTTATTGAATTTGATTTTGCAGAGAAAGTGAAAAATGGATCCAAATTCTGTCAAATCAACCTTGTCTAATTTAGCATTTGGCAATGTAATGGAAGCAGCTGCTCGCGACTATCGGAAGGTTTGGCCTCTGAAATTTGGTAATCTACTACGTTGGATTTTTCTGTTAAAGAATTGAATTTGATGTTTCATGGGTTAGAATTTTTGCTTCGAGATCTCTTTCTTTTACATTTGAAGCCACTAATAGGACTAAATGTTAAAGAACTCAAATCATTTTGTAGCTCGGGATATGTTTCTTGCGTTTATTGACTAAATGCATAGATTTGTTAATTGCATGGATTACATCTTACAAGATTTTTAAAAATTAGAGTACTTAAATTTTTAATTTTGATTGAAGATAGGATAGAACATATTTTTCTGACTATGTGTAAGGGAAAATTATAATCTATTTGTAATTCAGAGCAGGGAGTCTTGTTTGTGTCTGAAAGGTTAAGGGTTCACAGTTTTGGAAACACCCTCTTTGCAGAAAATACAAGGGAAAAGTTGATGAATTCACTTACTGATTTTGCAAGAATTGCTTAGTTTAACTGCTTAATATATATATAGAGAGAGCGTAATACACATATAATATATGAACATACCTGCTAGAAATGAATTCATTATTGAAATACTGAATCAACTTTAAAGAATAGTTATGCTTAAAGGGCAGTATATTTTAAGAATTAAATGTAAAATGAGATGAACCAGAATTGTTGATGCAAAGAGTTAAGTGCATTTTGAATTAAAAATTACGTGCTTAATATATATTTTAAGATTGTCTTAGTGTGAGTATTTTGAATTAATTAAAAGAATTTGCTCAAAATTTTGTAAAAGTACCTGGTTTGCTTATAAGTGAAGTATGAGTGTATTATGTAAACATATTTATGGCAAGGAAATCACATAGATAAGTTGTATAAAAGTAGGATATAGAGAAGAAAGTTTGCGTCTAAGAGTTGTACGTAATCTGAGAACAAAGTACACCATATGTTAAACTAGTAAATTTTGTTGTAAATTTGTTGAAACAAAGAAAGATACAAATTAGGGTCCAGTTAAGACAATTGGTTCGAGTTCCCTTCTAGCAGGTGATATTTACAGATAATCATTGGAAACCTTCAGCAACAATTGTAGATATTGATCAATTTACAAGCAATTTACTGGTATTCTTTGGTTTTGGTTTCTGTATCATTATTTTTGATTTCTTTTATTTGAAACGAAATGATATTGATTGATAGTAATTGTAGTTGTTAAGTCTATAGCTGATTGGAATTTCTTTAATTGTTTCTTTAGATGTGTATTCCAATAATTGTTTATATAATTATCTGTTCTTTGTCAATAATATCATATTGACTTCCAGCCTTTGTTGGTTCTTTCAAGAAGTCTATTTTCCTCTTAGAATTTAAGTAATTATTAATTGTGTTACTGATATGAGAATAATTTTTTTATGTTATTCAGCTATTTTGGCCAAACAGTAGATGTAGCCCTGAGTGTTCACCAATACCTAGCCCCATAATGACAAGTCCTGATCCCAGCTCCAGGATACACAGTGGTGCTGTCACTCCTCTGCATCCGCGAGCTGGAGGTGCTACCACAGAATCACCCACAAGCCGAGGTGAAGATGGGAAGCGGCAAAGCCATCGGTTGCCCCTTCCACCAATAACAATCTTTAATACCTGCCCCTTGTCACTGGCATATTCAACTGCTACATCTCCTTCAGTTTCCCGAAGTCCTAATAGGGCAGAAAATCCAACAAGTCCTGGTTCATGTTGGAAGAAGGGTCGTCTGCTAGGGAGAGGCACATTTGGACATGTGTATCTGGGGTTTAACGGGTCAGTCCCAGTGGTGTATGCTAATTATTTTAACACAGTTGTGAGAGAGAAAGCCGAAGCATATAACTATCTTATAGCTAGTTTTGACATCTGATCATATAATTTTTTTTTGCTTCTTTACTTTTCTATTGATTTTAATGCTTTAGAGAAATAGGTCGCAATAATTATATTTATTGGGGAAAATGTGTAAAACCTCCCTGAGGTTTAGACTACTCAACACTTAGGTTCTTGTTTTAAAAATACGAAATTTATCTTTATAATATTTGGGTGTAAAGTTGATGATCAAACTGTTGTTAATATTTAAAGTACTAAACCTTAAGATTAAAGTATTGCACTTTTAGAAAACTATAAAGATTAAAGTGCATATATGATAGATGTGTTACATACACTGAACCTCTGGAGGTTCTGGTGACTTTTGTAGTGTATTGTTTTGTCCTAGTAATACTTCACATTTGAACTCTGGATTGAAGATATCATTAAACTCCACAAAAGCTAAGTTATAAACAAATTTGGCATGGCCATTTTGTTTTTCCTAAGAGTTTTTATGCATATTTTATTTTAATTTGTTGTTTGGGCTTTAGTGAAAGTGGAGATATGTGTGAGATGAAGGAGGTAACTCTATTTGCAGATGATCCAAAATCAAAGGAAAGTGCACAGCAGCTGGGACAAGTAAGTTCGCTTTAGTAGATTCAGTGGGACTTTATTGTTTGAAAGCTATGTTCTTTTGGAAGTTCAAAAACTAAGTTCTTTTGAAATATCTGTAGATTAGATTGGTAATCTCTCGTCATTCTTCTTTGAGGAAGATATCTTAATGGTTGATAATATTTGGCAGGAAATTGCGCTAGTCGCTTACGACACCCTAATATAGTGCAGTATTACGGGTTTGAAACGGTAGGTAGTTTTACCATTTGCTTCATTGTTTAGGACAAGATTTGTATAAAGTTGAATTGATTTAATTTAAGATGGTTGCTTTATGGAAAGTGAAAATAAATAAGTGTTCCTGATCAATATTCTACTTTGAACAATTACTTCTTTTACAGAATTGAATTATTGTGATTGTTGAGGAAAATTTTGAGACTGCTAAGAGGGTGCAGCACTTTATAACCGGATCTCCTTTTGCAATAAATTATGGGATTTAGTGTTTATTAAATTGTGTAACTATGCTATACTTGACCTAATATGTGGTTTAAAGTGATGCTGTTGTATATGCAGGATTGTTGTTAGATGAATTGATTAACGGTCTGTCATTTCGATTCCATTCACTCAAATCTTTATTCACCGAGCAGGTGGATGATAAACTATATATATACTTGGAATATGTTTTCGGTGGTTCCATCTATAAACTTCTTCAGGAGTATGGTCAGCTTGGTGAAATAGCCATTAGAAGTTACACTCAGCAAATCTTGTCTGGGCTTGCTTACTTGCATACTAGGAACACTATCCATAGGTGAGACTTTTTGTTGCTGTTTCATGGGCTTGACTAGACGATTTTATCAATTATTGGAGCTAGATTATTTATGCTTGTCCCTCATTTTTGTCTTATCCAGAGACATTAAAGGAGCAAACATACTTGTAGACCCCAGTGGCCATGTCAAACTGGCAGATTTTGGGATGGCAAAGCATGTAAGAATATTCTTCCAAATTCATTTGAAGTAAATTAGTTTTCAATCTAAAGAAAGAAATCCCCAATGGATGTTAGTTGGTTGGTTTAGGGAAACAAGAATGAGAAGATGCTTTTATGCATATTAACCTCAGGGCTTTGTGTTCTAACCTGTTTTAGCTAATTAATCTCCAGATTGCTGGGCAGTCTTGTCCACTATCATTCAAGGGAAGCCCTTTTTGGATGGCACCTGAGGTCAACATTGTTTTACTGCTTTCTTCAATTCCACCATTCTTTTTAATGATTTCAAGTAATTTTCTTTAAATTCATTAATTGTTTTCAGGTGATAAAGAATTCAAATGGTTGTAATCTTGCTGTTGATATATGGAGCCTTGGGTGTACGGTTTTGGAGATGGAAACAACAAAACCACCATGGAGCCAATATGAAGGGGTTAGTAATATTAGTTTCAGAACTTGTGTATATACAAAATTCCTGAGCAGCTACACGAGTTGAATGAAAAAGCCTACACAGTATTACTTTGTTAACGTGTATCATATTATTCTTTTCATTTACTCTTTTTAATATTATTTGCAGGTTAATAATGATGATGCAAGTCATGATCAATGGAAAATGATAATTGAAGATCTATATTGTTATTTTCAAGATAGATTATTTATAGTAATGTTCTTAACACTTGTATAGTTAAATTGTAAAATATTTTATTCTATTGAAGATTAATAAAAGAATTATTTTTATCAATGTAATTAGTGTTTTTTTAGATTGTGTTTAAATGTTCCAAATGTATTTATAAAGTTCTCATAAAATTAATTGATAATACAAATAGTTCCAATAAAAATCAATATTAAATTACTACGGATTTGCTACAAATCTGCGACGGATATTTGAAATCTATGACGGAATCTACGACAGATACTGCGACGACAATCTGCGATGGAATCTGCGACGGCAATCTGCGACGGAATCTGCAACGAATTTGCCACGAAAATCTGTGACGGAATCTGCGACGAAAATCTGCCACGGAATCTGCGACGGCTGCCCTTTGCCCACGAGAATTTGGCCCGCAAATTTGCAACCGCCTAGTGGTAGCAAATCGGTCGCAATCTGCGACGGCCTGTCGCAAAATTGAAAATTGCGACGCCTTTTTTATTAACGGATCGTATCCGTCGCAGATCGGTCGCAAATATTGATTTGCGACGGATTTGCGACAGATCTGCGACGGATTCTGTCCGTTGCAGATAGCTTTTTTTTTTGTAGTGAAAGGATTTAGAGTTTTTGTCAAAACATGATTATTATAAAACTCTAAGACTATTTTAACATGGATTTTTAATGAATACTTATATGTAATATAACTACTGGACGTTTAAAATATTATTTGAATAATCTAATACTATAGTGATTTAATGGAATAGGCTACTGTGATGATTATAAATAATAATTGATTAAGGTTTTAACTAAATAAGTTAGGGTTTAATTTAAATTAGAATTAGGGTTTCTAAGAAAACTATCACTATCATATTCAATTTTGAAAAAGGAGGCTACAGTGAAGACATTGGAAAATTGATTTGATTAGGGTTTTTAAGAAAACAGATTATTATAGTTTTGAGAAAAATGTAATTAGGGTTTCTGATTTCAAAAATATGTGTTACGGGCATCAAGGAATTAGGGTTTTGGAAAAACTCTTTCTAGGATTTTTAAATAAAGTTTGGATAATAAGCATAACCATTGATCAAGTAATAAAAATATGCATGCTTGAACAATTTATCAAATTGTATAATGAAGTTACTGTGAATATAAGCAAAGAAATAAAGATTCAAACCTTCGTTGTTGGTTCCACCACAATCTTTGAATTCTGGTTGAACAATAATAAAGACAGTGTAGGCTGCCTTTGATGGATTGGTGTTGCTTCCTCACTACCTCTTGCTTCTTTAAGCTTTTCTTTTGGCCGAAAGAATTCAAGAGTCCCAAGTCCGGTTAAAAATTGCAGTTCTAGAATCTCCTCCTCTTTTTTTCTGTGTTTTAATATGGTATTTATAGGAAAAATAAAAAAACCTACTTCTAATTGTCTAAGAAAATAAAAACCATTTAGGAAAAGAAATAAAAATCAAATAGAATTGGATTTTGAAAAAACCTGTGCTGGCAAAAATTACTGCGGCTACGGGAGGGCCAGCTACGAGAATCTGCGAGAATTGCATGTGAGCTGCGGGCGCGGGCTAGCCAATTTGCCGCAGGAAATTCCTACGGTGAAATGGCCATTGGCTTGTGGCCAATTCATCTTTGGCGACAAAAAAATTTCGTCGCCGATTCTTCCGTCGCTGATTTTTATTTATTTTTATTTTATCTTTTTTTACTATTACCTTTTTTATTTTTATTAAAAATAAATATTGTGAGTAATGAATATTAAAATACATATTATATAATTAAAATACCACAAAAATTATTTTAGACTGTTTTAAAAAATATTAGACTAGACTGGATCAAAAATTAAGGGTCTACAAGTGTAAATTTTCTTTTCAGGTTGAGTGTTTGATGATTTTGGATTTATTAAGATTATAGATAAAAAATCTGATGAATTTTTCCCAAAGGTTTTTCTATTAATTACATTATCTTGAGTATAAAATACATATGATTTTACCAGGTAAATTTATCTTATAATAATATAATTATTTTGATATTAATTATGTCAGTTTCCAAGGTTGTTTGTTGTGACATTTTTATGCTCTATATGAATACACTATATATACAGGGTGTATGTACTGCACGTATATAGGGTATAAGGGTGTTACATGAATACCAACAAGGGAGAAACAAAGGAAGTGCTCAGGCTAAAAAAGAAGAAAGTTCTACCAACATGGAAACAAAAAATGTCCTATCAAAAAGAAAAATATAGCAAAAGTCAAGTGCTATAACGATGGCAAAAAGGGACACTTCACTCACGATTAGAGCGGGCCAAAGAAGGTAACACACTTTTTTGCATAAGAGTGTGCAATTAATGTTTCTAGTTCTATTTTTCTAACTGAATATCATCCTTTGTGGAATGTAGACTCAATAGTTACAGATCATGTAGTGAAGGACAAGAGTGCCTTTGTGGAATTTTGGCAAATTCCATATGGAACTAGATGGATATATATAGGAAACAACTCAAGAGTTGAAGTCAAAGGGATTGAAACATGCAAGTTAGTCATGCGTGGAGGTTGAATTCTATTTTTACATGATGTGTTGCATGCTCCAGACATTCTTCAAAATTTAGTTTTTGTATTGGTATTACTTAAGTTAGGATTTAATTTGAATTTTACTAAAAATGGTGTTGGCTTGTCTTTAGGAACAAGTTACTTTGGATATGGATATTTTCTTGATGGTTTTATTGTGCTTGGTGTGGATTATTGTTCTTGTAATATATTCTTTTCCTTATCTACATCTTCTAATGTTAATGAAAATGATGTGAATATATGGCATGCTAGACTTTGCCATATTGGCCAACAACATATGAGCATACTAGCAAGAGAAGGCTTATTAGGATGATTAGAAAAAGTAGTGTTGTCTACTTATAAGCATTATAGAGCTGGAAAATAGCTCGCAAAACCATTTGGAAAACATTAAGAGTTGAAGTTCTATTGCAATTAATCCACTCTGACATTTGTGGTCCAATGAACGTGAGGGCTAGACATGGGGTTATTTATTTCATCACATTTATAGATGATTACACACAATATGGCTTTATCTTTTTTATTTCTCACAAATTTAAAGCTTTGAGTTGTTTTCAGAAGTACAAAAGTCTTGTTGAGAATTAATTAGACAAGAAAATAAAAGTTTTAAGAACTGATAGGGGTCAATAATGTTTATCAGATTAGTTCATAAGTTTTTGTGATGAAATGGGAATAGAATGCCAATGGACTATTCCAGCAACACCACAACAGAATGGTGTTGCTGAAAGAAGAAATAGGACCCTACTTGAAATGATGAGATCAATGATGCATAAGAAAAATTACCCATTACCTTTTGGGGTGATACATTATTGACAGCCACATATTCTCAATTGATTGCCCTCCAAATCAGTTACCATTATGCCATATGAGTTATGGACAAAATGAAAACCTGACTTGAATATACTAAGACTATGCACAGCCTATGTACATGAACCTTCCCATAAAAATTGAAAATTAGGTCTAAGGGGTGAAGAAATGTATCTTTATAAGATATTATGAACAATCAAAAGGATATGTGCTCATAGGTAAACAAGATAGTGGTAGCATCACTGAATTTGAATCACAAGATGTCACATTCTTAGAGAACGATTTTCCAAAGAAGGGTGAAATAGGTAAGGACTTATCTTTATATGAAACTTTGGACCATACTGCTTCCACTGATAGAGATCAATTAGATATGCTACATTCAAGTGGGAGTGACATAAGAATAAATGAATCTATTTCATATACTCAAATATTACCTGTAGCATATCCAATTTTGAAAGTTGGTCCAAGTGAGAGTAACTTTGATCAATCTCAAATATGCCAAACAAATAGGAAAATTGTTCCACGTCGTCATTTTGAGATTGAAGGGGGAATTTTCTTAGTTACTCGACAAGATGAAGAAGAGCCTAAAAATGTAAATAAGGCTCTTAAATGCCTTATAAAGGAAAAATAGATTAAATCCATGGAAGAAGAGATGGAGCCTATGAAGTCAAATGAAGTTTGAGATTTGGTTGATTTGCCAAAAGGATAAAAAGCTATTGGGAATAAATGTGTTCTCAAAATAAAGCATAAAGCTGATGGTAGTATTGAATGCTATAAGGCTCGTTTAGTCGCAAAAGGGTATACATAACAAGAAGGAATTGGTTATGAAGGAACCTTCTCGCCTGTTGTGAGATTTACTTCAATTTGACTAATTCTAGCTATAGTTGCAAGCATGGATCTTGAGTTATAGCAAATGGATGTAAAGATTGTTTTTCTAAATGGAGAGTTATAAGAATAATCTATATGGAACAACCAATGAGTTTCATCAAAGAAGGTTAAAAGCATAAAGTGTGTAGACTTTTGAAGTCAATATATGGCCTTAAGGAGTCTTATAGAAAGTGGTATATTCAATTTCACAATGCAATAGTCTCATATGATTTTAAAATGGCTGATGAACACCACTATGTATACTCAAAGATATCTAATGAGAAATTTGCAATATTATCATCATATGTAAATGATATACTTATAGTTGGAAATGATAAGGGGTTTTGTGAATAAGATTAAAGATTGGTTATCATCTCATTTTGAAATGAAAGATATGGGTGAAGTTGCATATATTATTATAATTAAGATTATAAGAGATCATTCAAGAAAATTAGTGTCGCTTTCACAGGAACCATATATCAAGAAAATTCTTGAACAATTTCATATGCAGGATTGTAAGCCCATAGATACCCCTATATCAAAATGTGAGACATTAAGCCAAGCCTTATGTCCTAAGACTCCATATGAAAATGAACAAATAAGTAAGGTTCCTTATTCTAGTGCTATTGGAAGTCACATATAATCCATGATGTGCATAAGACCTAATATTTGTTATGCTATCGGGCTAGTTAGTAGATATCAGCCTAAAATAAGACAAGCACATTGGAGAGCAGTAAAGAGAATCTTAAGATATCTAAAAGGAATAGCTGATTACTCACTATGTTATCAAGGAAATGAGTTACATTTGAGAGCCGACACAGATGCTAATCGGGAAACAGATTTAGATGAAAGAAAGTCTACCTATGGATATACTTTCTTACTAAATGGTGGGGCCACATCTTAGAGTAGTAAGAAACAATCATGCATATCATTGTCCACAATAGAGGTCGAGTTTGTAGCACTTTCAGCTGTAGTGCAAGAAGATGTTTGGTTGAAAAAGTTCATAATCATTTGGAAGTGATGCATATTATAGGCATGTTAAAGCTTTGGGCTTGCGTAGATATTGATTGTACTTATAAATATGTTATATGAATAATGTTCACATATGCTTTATCATTATTAATTAATGATATTTCTTTTAATGCTCAAGTTTCATTAATATGGAACGGACATAAATAAGTGTATATTTGTTTTATACATATATACATTCTTGTTTGAAAAAGCATGTCAGACACATATAAGATTGGCCTTCTCACATAGGCAATCGCCTCATTACTCTGTAGGAACATAGAAGAGGTGATTTTAAGCTTATTATCTAGGTAATAATAAAGAGCCCAGCTTGAAATACTTTATGTCATCATTTAAGTAACAAAAGGAAGAAAGTCATAATGTGTGTGATATATACTTATGACCATAAGTAATGAATTGCTAAAATTCATAAAATTATCTATCTTTCTGCCATATTAGAGTTCTTGTGAATTGAAAAGTATGAAAAGTGAACTCATATTAGATATTATGTATGTCTATTGAAATTTGTATGGCATTCATATGAAGTAAAAGACATGCTTTCCATATGAAAGGAGGATAATGCCGTAACATGTGATTCATACCACATGTGTAAAATTTCTTGACCACAAGGGTAATGAAAGTTTTATTCTCAACTTTAAGATTGTGTGAGACCTTGGATTTTATGAAGTAAAATCTGAAAGAATACCCTTAATACTCTAATTTGTTTTTCAAAATTTTATTTAATGATTGCTATCTTAGAATGTTGCTAAAAGATTATGAATGATTCAGTCTAATAGACTATTTCAGGAAAAGCAAGTTAAATGAAATTGCAAGAATCGATAAAAGAGGAAGATCATTTTTGAGTTATCACATTATTATTGTGTATTTATTAGTCGATCAATTATGTTTATCTTTTATGTAAAGAAAAATATAATTATAAATATAATAATATTTATTTATATAAATGAGATCATTATAGATGAAATATGGTGAATGATCTGCGGTATTGCATACTATATTTGACCCAAGTTTCAATTTTCGAGATGTTATATACTCTAAATAGATATATAGCTATAATGCTCTCTAAGTATACATGATCATACGATATATTTACTAAAGTATGAATCTTGTAGAAATGAAAAAGAGATGGTCCCATCATATATGAGTAAGAGATGTAGATTGGTAGGCATCCATAATGGGGTCTACCCGATTAATTTAAATTAATTAAAATTAAAAAGGAGTGGTAACTACTACTTAACTACAGACAATTACGAAATGGTAATTATCTGGATAAAAAACACAAAAAATGAAAATTCTTCAGTTTTTTAAACATAAGGAAAAGAGAACAATTTCTCTTCTCTAAATTGAATAAAATCTATTTCTTCATTCTAAGTGAATTTTTGGAGAAAAATTTAAGAATCTATAATAGGTATTTATACTGTGATTTTAATAATTGTAATTCATTATTTTATATGATTTGATTGCAATTTGAGTATGCTTATATATATAATTTTGGAAAATTAAATCCATAAAATCTTTATGATTTCTTATTTAAATTATCCATCAATATACATAATTATTTATTAATGCATATAAATTTAAAAATTTTTGGCTATGAATAACAATGCATTCAATATTTTTTAAATTAAATAACAAATTAATATCTATTATTATATAGTAATTAAATAAACTTTATAGAAAACCATTTATACCATACATATATATATATATTATAATTTAGATATTATACATTTATTTTGCTGTTGTAATTTAAAATCTTTATCACTACTTTTTTTTGTCTTTTATTTTTGATGAACTCATTTTTCTAAAAATTGTTGTAAAAAAACACACATTAAGAAATTATTTCAAATAAAATATAATTATAAAACAATAATTTTAAATAAATATAAATAAATTATTATAATGAATAGTGTAAGAAAAAAAGTAAAGAATTTTTACAAAATTATATTTCATTGTAATCATTAATATGATTTATATTTTTCATTCATTTAGTTTATTTTTAAATTTAGATTTTTGTATTAATATCTTTAAAATACTGTAAATATATTTAGACATGTAGGCTATGTTTTTTGTTGTGCATGATATATGTATGTTATGTAGATATAGTATGTATATTGTGTGAATATAAAATAAAGTTAAAAAATATTAAATACATTTTTAGATGTATATGCATATTTTGTGTATGTTATATATTTATAAAAATATAATATTAAAAATTATTTTTATATAAAAATATATAAAAAATAAAAAATTGACGTCTAAATAAACGTGAGCCATTGTTACTGCAACATAAAACTGAAAGAAAAAAAATAAAATAAAAAGTATATTTGGAAAGAAAATTTGTCCATATATTTAAAATAGAAAAACAAAATAGGAATAGATAGTGTAAATTCTTCTAAAGTAAACTTATAATAACATATATAATATATAAATTTTTTTATTCTATGGAGAATAAATAATTTTTTTGTAATATAATAATAATAATAGTAATAACAACAAGAATAGTAAAGTTTTTAATCTTATAAATAAAACAAAAACTAAGCTTAGTTGTGTTTTCAATTAGTATCAAATTAGAATAGAACCCGCATGATTTTGGGGGTTTTTTTTTTTAAATTTTATAATAATTTTAAATAAATAATTATTTACTTGTAACTGTAAAAAAAAATAAAATTAGTACATATATTGATAAATCTAAATAAATTATCTATAATTATAAAATACTGGAAGATTTGTAATACCGTGATATCATCATAATATTTCATATAAATAATAAAAATTATTTTTTAAATCAAATAAACTCAACATCATCAATAAGAAGTAAAAAAAAAATACTTACATAAAAATTAAAAGAGCAAAAGCATACATTAATTCAAAAATTATGTATATATAATTATAAGTAACTTTATTTATATATTAATTACTTTGTTTATGAATTGTGTCTCATGTACCACCTATTGTATGTATAGTAGTATAAGTAGACATTTAACAAAAACATACAATTAGAATATCACAACTATCATATAAATAAAATAATGTTAATCATTATTTGAATAAGATAAATTTAATTATAATCTTAATAATATCATAATCTTATTGAAACTGTTTAAATAAATAGGATAAATTTTATCTTATTTTATTTTATAATAAATAAATATCTATTTGAAATTATATATTATTATATTAACCGTAAAATTTATTATTAAATTTAGGTCAAGTGGTTGTCATAAAATTAGGAGATAAATATTAAATTTATTATTTATTAAAATAGACAATTAATTTATTATTAGATATATTTATTTAAATAGTTTGAATATGATTATAATATTATAGATAAATATTAAATTTATTATTTATTAAAATTGATAATTAATTAGTTATTAAATATATTTATTTAGAGAGTTTAAATATAATTATTATATTAGATATATTTGATATTATTAATAAATAGTTATTATCCAATAAAATAATAAGCTATGAAATATATATTTATTATCTTTTATCTCTTTAGATATTTATATTTAAATTAAAAATATATATTATAATAAATAATAAATTAATTAAAAAATAAATAATATATTACTTTTAAAAAAATTAATTAAAATATGTGGTGCAATATCATGACAGTAATAGCCATTTGAGGATTATACGTAGATATAGATATTAATCACATAAAATTAAGTAACAATTTATATTATATGTATGTTAGACGTTTGGGAGTTGACAAATTACCTCTACAACAGCTCCAAAAAAAAAAGAAAAAATTATCTCTACAGCTTTATCCAAAACTATATTTCCAATAAAATTAATAAAAATATAAATAAAAGCCGTGGTTCTCATTTTCTTTCTTCTAATTTTCAAAATTTAAAAATCCTTTGTAAGAATTACTCATCCAAACAAACAAATTGAATATCCTCTCTGTAGGATATGACGAGCCTTATATGTAGCCATGGCCAACATTGCAATTGGTCTGTTGTTGCAGTTCAACAACATCTTTGCAAAGCCATACCAAGATTTTTTATTAACTTCCCGCAGATTTCATTTTATGTTTCCTCTACTGCTCATTCCAAACATACACCTATCATATGCTGCACTTCACTCGATGATGCCAATCATCCAAATGATGATTCAGAAGATGCTGACGATGATGATGATAATGGAGTTACTCGCAAAGATAAAGATGAAGCTGGAGATCAGGTATGCCCCTAATTAAATTTTTTTTGAAAAAGTTTCAATAATCAAATAGGAAATTGCTACCAAATTAGCCATTTTGTTTAATTAATTATGCATATATATATTTTTTGTAAATTCCAGATTGATAACGAATTGCTGAGAAAAAATCTTGAAAGAATTGTTGGTGCAGATGATTCCAGCTTTAGTGGAATAGACCTTGCAACTCTTATTAGAAACAAGTACGGAAGGTCTTATGATGTTCAACTAATAAAGAAGGTATATATGCCCTTCTTTCTTTAAATCTCAATTTCCTTAGTTTTAAGAATAGAGACATAAACATGTTAAAACTTCTTGTCCTTTCTAATGGCCATTTATGGGCATTCCTTTTTCTTTGGTTGGTTATTTTCTGTTGATTTCACTTATTATGGCTTTGCTATGACAACATAGTTCCATACTTTCCCTTCTGGGTTTCTTCAACTAGAATTTATATATATATATATACACACACACACACACATACACTGATTGTCAAATTTCATAGTTCTTGCTTATGACCATACTTTATTTTTTTTCTATATGCCATAAATATGCTGCTTAGTTTTAGGAATATAGACATAAACATGTCAAAATTTGTTTTGTTTGCGTAGCAGGGTCCTTTCTGATGAGCATTTGATTACGAGGAGCTCATGTTGATATTTTGTTTTTCCTTCTCTTGGAAGGCTCATTATGTTCACCCGGGATGCTTTGTCAGGCCATTCATTGACAATATGTAGCTTGTCTCACCCAACTACTCAACCCAAAAGTATAAATGTTTTAGCACATTAAGAGAAATATTAATAAACAAACTTCATTTTCATCAGTAGCAAGATCTTTAACTTTCAAAATTAGGCAAAACAAAGCATATTCAAATGCTATACCTGAATCAATGCATTATGGGTTTTTTCAAGCTTAAACTACACATGCAATTTTATTATTTGTTTCATCTCATAACGGTGAGTAATGTGGTTTAAACAATCCATAGCTGTGTGAGGTTCTAGCAGTTTCTGTTGACTAGTCCATTGATGGTAGAAAAATTTAGTATTAGATTGGTAGTCACATGTTTGCATAGCAACTTGATTTTTTCAATATTTCTCACTATCCACATTATTCTAACGAATGATGTAGGAGTTTATGGGAAGAAATCTCCTTGCTTTGAATGTCATGTGGAGGTACATGGAACAGGTAAGTTGATTTTTTTTGCTTGATGCAATATTAGAAACACTACCAACATTCATATGTATTGCACAAGTTGAGCTTTTTGGGAAGATGGGGCTTCATGGCAACATTAGGTGCAGAATGCATTCTTCGTTTTACATTTACTGACTCATTAAAATTAAATAAGATTGAATCACGCCGAATGAATTGAATTAGTTGCTGCTATCATGAATCAATTTTTTCAAATTTTGCAAAATAACTGAAATAAATATTAATTAAATAATTCAATCAAATATTATATCACTAAAGTTTTGGAGTTTAATATTTTAGAATGTCAAATATGAGGTCAAAAAATCATTTATTACAAAATTTGTTTAAAAAAATGTTATTTCCAAGTACCCGAATCGTATTTTGGCAGGTTAAAAATCTGATATATAACAGGCAATATGTAGCCTATCAACCATTATTTAAATCAATGAATAATTCCTTAGTTAGAATATTGATTTTCTTAATACTTTGTCCATTGGGAAAGAGGAGCTTTTGATGGTATTTACATGTCTATTGTTGTATCATATCATATTAGGAAGGAATAAGGGAATGCTTAGGGGTGAGAATAGAAGAAAGACAGAAAAGACAAAGGAGAATCAGTAGGGACGAGAAATAGAAATAGAAAGATAGAGAAAATAATAGAATGTAGATAAGAATTAGTATTGATTAAATCATTCTTGTTGCCATACATTTGCTGCATCAGATAATATATATGGGATCTATAGTGAAAGGAATATTCTCTGCAACTTATTCTACATTGGTTGAGTTTTTATTCTGCTCAATTGCTTAACAATTGTTTGCATATAAATTGGTATAGTTGTTTTGTGGAATTATAGCTTCTAAGTTGCGATCCTTTTAGAAGGAGAGCAAATTACTTCTTGATCTTCATTTATTTTATAATATAAATCATTTTGAGGGGGATGAAGGTTTTTAATAACCTTTCCTTTTGTATATATACATTTTTTGTCATAGCCCATATCTGATGGAGTTAGGGCTCCTAGGAAGCCTGGCTACTTCAACTATTTCTTTTTTCAATCTTTTGAACTCCTACTAAAGGAGATCTTTATATAAGAAGCAGAGTTAGAGAAATGACCTTGTCAGCTTGAATGACATATGAAAATGTAGAATCTCTATCAGACACAGCCATGAGTTTCAGTGTACTGAGTGTTTTTACCGAAGAAATTGTGGATACTTGTCTAATGATTATAAATATCATTTTCTTTTTCCCTTTGTATAGAGATCATTCCCCCTCACTGAGGAAGAGTATCTGTTGAGGCTTGATGATGTGGCAAACACATTGAAATGTTGGGGAGCTGTCTCACACATTCGAAACAGCTTGGCAAAGTTGAAAGAGCGGCCTCGGATAGGGAAGGTAAATAGTCCTTTTTTTTTTTGCCAATATTGCCTGTTTTTATAAAGCCTAAAACCATCATTATGACTATTCTAAGCTTATTGAGAAATTATATTCCTAATTAAACTTGAAAATTCCTTGCACAAATGGAAAAGAGGAAAGAAAAAAAATTGCGCATGGAGATTTGGCTATTTATATATTTTCTTTTCTTGGATTATCTTGTATTTTTTATTGAATTCTTTGTCATGCATGTGTTTTTGCTTCTATTGAACCATAACACTCAAAACCCAATCTCAAGAAGCAAGCTTGTCCATCAGCACTAACATGAAACAAAAATCCAATTTGCAGGCTTTTAATTTCACTTCCTTTAATTTTGTCCCTTCCTCCTATTTTCATACTAGATGCACAAGGGGAAATTTGTTTGGTCAAACTCTATGAAACATGCTCTGATACGATAATGTAGCCAAGGAAGATGGAAAAAATGTCAAGTGGTGCTCCTTTTTCTTTTTAATTATCTTTTGACATTTACGACATAGCTACCAAGATTTCTCTCCCAATGGTGAAAAAGTAAGCACTCTGTGAGCGGGAATTTTCTCCCCCACTCCCATATGGAATGGTTGTTGCGACTTCGACACTGTTAGGCTCAAGGTCTTAGAGAACATGGGCTTAAATCAGGAGACAATGGAGTTGCCACCCTGACGAGCCGAGAAAATAGAAAGGGATGGATGACTCGATTCCTAAGGAATATCCAGCCCCTTATTGGGTTCAAAAAGTTGGGTACGCATGGGGAAGGTGAGAAGTGACCCAGCACCTCCATAACGCCTGGTTCATTGGAACAGACCTTCTTTTCAGGTTTAAATATTATTGAATTCTTAAATATTATGATATTATCCATATTACACACAATTTAAAAAGGAATAAATGTTCATCATCTTATTAAAATAAAACAATCAAAACAGGCACTCATCCATGGATGGAAACATGCCTTTATAAATGTTTAATGTCCAAAAGAGAAAACAAAATAAATAAAATAGGACACCCATCATTGGTGGAAATGTGTCCCTTACAATAGTCCCCAAATTATTAAAAGATAAATTAAATTACATAATAAAAACCGAGACACCCACAAAGTGAAAACATGCCTTTTACATTCTTGAATCCAAACAAAATAAATGTAAACTCATAAACACATAAATAATCATCATATAAAGAGTAATAAAACTAGGACTTAATTAAAAGGAAATAAGATAAATAGCAAAGAATATAATCCACAAATAAATATTAACTCCATTGACGAGGGTCTCGTACGGCGGTCCCGCTAGCCGATTAGCAAGCGGGGGTCAAGGGGGGCAACGCCCCTGCAGGGAATCAGGGGCAGCGCTCTTGAAAGGTAAACAATTTTTAAAATAAGTTTTGTTGGAAAATTAGATTTTCTATCTAAACTAGGGTTTTATATTTATAGAAATTAGGGTTTTCCTAAACTAGGGTTTTTAAATCAAAACATGTTGGTTTAGGGTTTGAAAACTGGTTTTATTGGTTTATAAATGAAAATTAGGGTTTTGGTTACTAAAATAATGCTACCAATGAGAAAACCAAGCTACTGTGACTACATTTATAAATTTTAGATTACTGAAATATGTTTAATTCAAATTAATATTGCGTGAAACCAATGGCTATTGATACTGTGATATTGAATCAAGGTTACTGTGATATTGAAAATAGGTTAAGCACACTACCTTGGATAAACAATCAAAGTATGTTTTATGGGCATGAATTCTTAAATAATTTACTGGACATCTCATAAAGTATAGGAACGAAATAAAATAACGAAACAAAAATATGAGTTACTGTGAATTCAAAACAAACTGAGTAAGGGATTGCAAACCTCCGTTATTGGTTCCACCGATATCTTGTATTGATCCAAGCTCTATATTTGCACCAATGGTTAAACCTCGATTGAACTGAATGAAGACAGTTGTCTACTGCTTTCTAGTTTGATTGTTTGATGTTCTATGTCTCCCCTCACTTAATGCTCAATATTGCTTTTAATGTTGGCTGCTAGGGTTTTCTCCGTTTAATTGTTGCCTACTGCTTGATAGTTGCTATTTGTTGCTTGTTGTTGTTGTTCCACTTTTTAATGGTGTATTTATATGCAAATCCTGCTCCTATTTTAAAAAAATCCCGAGATTAGAATTCGAATTGAAATTGGATACAAACTGAATCTGGATACAATTAGCCAAACATTGAGAATGAAACTTCGAAGGCAAGGCCTGTGGCAAATTGGGCGTGTTCGGGACAACTTGTCTCGGGTTTTAGCTTGGATCCACTTGTCTTTTATTATAAAATAATATAGGCTTATTTTATCACGTATAAAAATCGTATCAATTCAATTAAAAGCCTAAAATAGGCTTAAGCTCTTAAAAATAGACTGATAATTATTTAAACTTCATTAATTGAGACCGGGTCTACACACTCATTCTTTCTACCGTTCTTTGAAAACACCCATTGCTTCATTTTCATGCCATTAAACTTTTGATCCATAAAAAACTCTTATAAGGAGACTACAAAATACTTATCTTAATGCTTTGCAAACATTGAAGCAATATGAATTTCCTGAATCATACCAGTTTTACGTGGTATAAAATCTTAGCCTATTCTAATCCGAAATGAACCACAGTTTCTATCTTAAATTTTCCTACCAACTAAAACTTGAAGTCGTAAAATTTCCATGCCATGGTGCATACCAATGATCATAAAAGATCATGTCTTTCAGCCTTGAACCTTAAAATTCCAAACATTCAAATAATGTTGCATCACGTAATTGGGTTGGAAGTTGTGGAATATTTCTATGTTAGTCTAGCTCACAATCTCATTATGCTAAAAAAAAAAAAAAACAGGATTGTGGAAGGAAACTTTTCAAAACACACCAAGTGTTGGCCATGAATGATGCCAAAAATATAATCCTTTGGAGTATTCTAACCAAACATTCAATGTATTATTCTAAAGCTTGGATAAGTTCTGCATTGATTTTGTTTTTGAAATGAATGTCATTACTTTAGAAACTGCTATATTTTCTCATTTATTTGTCAATGATCTATCATATTGATCTTTATACATTAGGACATTTTAGTGTCTCATAAATGAGCTTAACAGAAAATTTGAGTCTCATAAGGAAGCTATGTTTTTCAAGGATTCAACAAATTATTATATTAAAGTTCTTGGATATTTACAGTTAGAGAATATAAATAAATCCCACATTGGAAAACTATAAGAAAAACATGACGTATAAGTCGTGTAGATTGGGTCTTAACACAAACCAATTAGTTTTATGTTAGATGAGGTTCCAACCCCATTCATATAGTCAATGTGTATTTGGCCGAACACTCTCGAGGCCTACGTAGTATCTACATGGTATCAGAGCTCAAAAGGCTTAACCGCTGATAATCGTGAACCCGTAAATTGATGGATTTATGGCATCTGAGATTCAAAGAGTACAAGCCCGGACAAAAATGGATGTTGTTGGCCGTAAGTTTTGACAAAAGAAAAAAAAATATAATATAAAATTTAATAAATTCTTTCCCACATCGGGAAAGAATAGAAATTGTTGAGCAACAATTTCCTATATAAGGAAATCATTGTTTAGTTGTTGAAATGTACCAAAACACAACAAATGTGTTTTATATTAGGGATTTGGAGTTAGTCTCTTAGAGTTCCTTGGAGTATAAATATTTGGAGTGTTTGTGGGTATCGGGTAGAAAAATATTTTGTAGTTGTGGTTGTAAAATTTACCGCATAGTGAATATTTTTCTTGGTTGTCGTTAGGCAACGGCCGTGGTTTTTCTCCATTCGGGAGTTTTCCACGTTAAATCATTGTGTTTTATTCTCTTTAATTTCTCAATTGTTATTTTATTTTCTTATTTATTCCTGCTTAAAGACGGTCCGAGGGGCGGGAAAATAACGATTTTCCCAACAAGTGGTATCAGAGCTTAGGTGTTATATTTTTTGTCAAAAATCTTAGTATGCTCTGTGGTTGCAGCTTGGTCTGATCTTCCACATCAGAAAAGTTTTTTGTTAAAAATTATTTTTGTTTTTAAGCTGGTGGAGCTTTGGAAAAGGTGGAGCCATTTTGCTTTGGTGTGCTTGAGTATTGGTGGTGAGATAAATAATTACATGTCGAGGTAAATTCTGTCAAACGACACGAATTTAGTCTAAGGCAAGTGGATTTTAAGTGAGACCATTGTGACTCCTCCTCTTACCTGGGAATTTACCTGGTGTAATATTTATTTCTGGTCCTTTATTAAGCACAAAGTAAGCATGTCGGCAATGAGATGCGAGATTGAGAAATTTGATGGGAGAATGAATTTTGCACTGTGGCAAGTGCAAGTCAAAGACGTGTTGATACAGTCTGGACTACATAAGGTTTTGCAGGGTAAACCAGTCAGCGGAAGAAATTCAGGAAAAGGCGGTGGTAGTGGAGACTCAGAAAAATCCAAGATTAGTGACGAAGAATGGGAGGAGCTGGATATCAAAGCGGCAAGTCAAATTCGCATGTGTCTAGCAAAAAATGTTCTTGCTAATGTGCTTGGATTGTCCACGACAAAGGAGCTGTGGGAGAAACTGGAAGAATTGTATCAGGGGAAAAATATATCCAACAGGTTATATTTGAAGGAGCAATTTCATACGTTGAAAATGGCGGAAGGTACAAAACTGTCCGATCACCTGAGTGTCCTCAACGGTATCATCTCTGAATTAGAAACTCTTGGAGTGAAAACCGAAGATGAAGATAAAGCTCTCCGGCTCATCCTGTCACTTCCTTCAACATATGAGCACATGAAGCCTGTTCTGAAATATGATAGTAAGGAAGTGGTGTATGCGGATGTGGTTAGTAAGCTCATTACTGAGGAGAGAAGACTGAATGAAATGGAAAATAAATCTTATGAGAATTCAGCTTTATCTGTCGGTATCAGGAAAAAGAATAAAGGCTCCGGAAAGAGGAAAGTTGTCTGCTGGGGGTGTGGTCAAACTGGACACGTGAGGAAAGATTGCCCCAACGGTGGAGCTGATTCGGCTAGAAGCTCTAACGTTGTTGCTGCCAATGTGATCTCCTGTGGCGAAGGAGATGATGAGTTTTCTCTGTAGTTGAGAGAAGTGTGTCCTCATGGCATGATTACTACCCGTTGAGATGTCATGGAAGAGGACGGATTATTGGTAGCTGGTCCACAGAAAAGCGTGCGACATTGGTTGACAATTGATGCAAAGCATGTGGTGGAAAAATGATGTCGATGGCTAATGAACTCTCGGAAAAGTCAACAGGAGGGTTGCACCATAAACTATTAGCTGGATTCGACATGGCCGATGAAAAATTCTTGGAGTTGGCGAAATAATTTCAAGTGGCGATACTCTTTTATGGTGGAGTATGATAATTCTTGACGATAAGAATTATGATTGTCGGTAGCAGACAATGTTGTGTTTTTTTTTTTTTTGTCAAGGTGGAGATTGTTGGCCGTAAGTTTTGACAAAAGAAAAAAAAATATAATATAAAATTTAATAAATTCTTTCCCACATCGGGAAAGAATAGAAATTGTTGAGCAACAATTTCCTATATAAGGAAATCATTGTTTAGTTGTTGAAATGTACCAAAACACAACAAATGTGTTTTATATTAGGGATTTGGAGTTAGTCTCTTAGAGTTCCTTGGAGTATAAATATTTGGAGTGTTTGTGGGTATCGGGTAGAAAAATATTTTGTAGTTGTGGTTGTAAAATTTACCGCATAGTGAATATTTTTCTTGGTTGTCGTTAGGCAACGGCCGTGGTTTTTCTCCATTCGGGAGTTTTCCACGTTAAATCATTGTGTTTTATTCTCTTTAATTTCTCAATTGTTATTTTATTTTCTTATTTATTCCTGCTTAAAGACGGTCCGAGGGGCGGAAAAATAACGATTTTCCCAACAGATGTGATGTGACCTGAGCCCCTGAGACTTGGAAAAACACGAGCTCAAGACAGAAAGCGTGTGACAAATTTAAAATTGGATCCTTTGAGCCCAATGAAGTGCGAAGATCCAATCCATTTGAAGTTAAAGACTGAAGTAGGGATCCTTTAAGCCCTTGTAGTGCCAAAATCCAATCCACTTAAGGTAAAAAGAAATGTCCAAGCGACAACTGGGCTAAAAATAGAGCAAGCCCAACCCAGTTACACTTAAGGGAGAGTGTTGGAGTATGTATGGGATACCAATCCCATATTGGAAAAATAAAGAAAAGAAGAGGGACATATAATGTAATAATGAGTTGTTCTAAGATAAAATGGCTTAGGCCATTTTGTTAAGAAGGAGCCCATGTCAACAAGCCCAAATGTCACAAGTCCAACACTTCTAACATGTTAATCAAACCTAAGCTATTAAGGTTCCATGGAAGCCCACAAATTTCAACATGATATCAAAACCAACTAGGTAATGAATTAGTTAGCCGCTAGATGATTCTATGCTCAAGTTTGGTTTAGCAAAAAATCTAGACTCGTTGTTAATATAAGGCCTCAAAGAGATTAGGCCTAAGTAATTTGTGATGGACATGAAAAAGTAGGATGACATCCATTTTTGACAAGTAACAACTGGGCTATGCTCAGTCGCACTTGAGGAGGAGTGTTGGAGAATATAAATAAATCCAACATCAAAAAACTATAAGAAAACTATAGTGGCATATAAATGACGTAGATTGGGCCTTAACACAAGCCAATTGGTTTTGTGTTAGATGAAATTCTAACCCCATTCGTATGGTCAATGTGCATAAGGCCCATGTAGTCTCTACATTTACAAAAGACTGCAAAATCATTCCTAATTCTAACAAGATAAGTATTTTAGCCTTGTGGAATTAGGGAGAGCTCTTTATGTGACCCAAAGCGTTTGGATCTCCCTTTTTACAAGGAAGCATACTCTTAAATTCTTCGTATTAATTTTTTTGTTAATATAGATATGGGAGAGTCAATCTTAAAAGCTGGCTATTAAGGTTGGAGAGTCCATATCTATATTAACTAGACCACATTATTATATTTCTTAAATGTGAGATTATCCACACTTTACCTTTTATCCCTACCTTTTACCCACGCTTTACCTATTTAGATAAAATCTCTCTACCTTTTATCCCTCCTCTATCTAATGTATCTCATTTCACCATGCTATTAAAATTTGTTGAAGAGTGGAAACATGAAAATATTTTATGTTTGACATTGGGGTTAGGGTTTGGTGAACATGAGTAACGGCCTTGTGATTTACTTTCACAATTGGAAGCAAACAAAGTAATTCTATGTGAATAACAATTCCCAGGATTTGGAAGTCACACTTGCTGCTGAAACCTCATACTTTTTTTGGGTTTAGAAATGGCAATTCGTATGTCATTGAAAAAAAAAATTCATGTAGCATTTTCTAAAGATGAAATGCTGCTGAAAATAAATCTTGAACTTCTAAACAAACTAATTGTTGACACTGGTTAATTCGAAATTTAAATCATAATAAAAATAATACAAATTAAAAAATATAAATGAAAGCTATAAAAACCTGTTACTTGTTACCAATAGTTACACCAACTATATTATCACTTGCACCCTTCATTACTATAATACTATGAATTTTTACTATTATGTTGCTTAACTAATTTGATATTTGGGCGTTGCTATAGGTTTTTGGTTCAAGCTATTATTGCTGCAAGTTTTTCTTAGGAATGTACTACTTTCCAAACAATATAATAATATCATCAAACTTATGGACGAAATCTTTACTATTGTTTTGGAAAATTAATCTTAGATACATGACTTCTTTAAGTAATAATGATTAACCAAATTTACTAACATACTAATATTATTAGTTAGATAAGTGTTATATATGTTTATCTAAACCTAGACATTGTTCGTTAAAAAGAAAATAATTATGCAATTGATTTTTTTTCACAAATTGTCATTGTTCTCCTTGTTGGAAGGCTGAGAATTTTGTTGGACACTTTTGTTATTTGAATTTTGGAGGGAAATTCAATTTTGTGTTTGTTGTGGCAAGTAGTTAGTGCGGTTAGGTAGTAGTATGGGCTTAATACAAGTCGAGTTTAAGCATGGGTTGGTCATGGGATGAAGTCTAGCATGATTAGATTTAGTTAAAGTCTACTTCTGTAATCAAAAACCTCCAATTTGATCTATATATGCGTACTAAAGAAATCAACGGAAAATATCACTCTTTATGGTTCAAATTTCAGAACATGTGTTTGTTGCCTTTGTGTGTTGTATATTGTGCTGTGTTTGAGAGTCTTGTACCCTCCAAAAGTCTAACATTATGGTATCATAGATGATCTTTTAAGGGTTTGTGGGTGAAGGAAAAAAGAGTATTATTCTATGCTGAAAATGAAGAAAAAAAGAAGAAGAAAAGAAGTTGTAGATTTTTAGCTATTTCTTTCTATTTTTAGTTCTTTATTTGTTGTCTCTCTTCCTTCTTTTTTCAATCCAAAGAAGTTGTTAAATTTCCATATCTTTGGTTCAAGATAAAGCATGGCTTCGTTGAGTTTGTGTTACTGGGAAAATTCCACAATTTCCAAGGGTGAGAAGTTTTTGGGTATGTTAAACTGTCTTTTAAGGACCTGCATGTTCAAAAATAAAAAAATTTGCTGAAAGAAACCTCAACATGAAAAATTTATTGTTGTTGTCTAAGAAGTAGTGAGGTTAAAAATTTTTGCGGATTCTATTTGTGGAGAAAAGATATGTTGGGAAACTTATGGAGAAGTGCCATGTGCCATTGATTGAATTTTCTTGAAAAAAATTTATTCAAAAAAAAATCGTAGCATGCTCAAAAACAAGGAGAGTACTTTCAATTTGGAGTTTTTAGAATGTTTTGATGAGGAGTACACAAGAAAATTAGTGAAAGTTGCTAGGAGACGTGTATGTAAACTAAGCATGGGTTGGTTATGGGATGAGGTCTAGCATGATTAGGTATGGTCTAATTGTCTTTTTTTTTTTTAACTCAGGGACCTTCAATTAGACATTTGTATATGTATTAAAGAAATCAATGCAAAGTACAACACTTTGATGGTTCAAATTTCACAATAGATGCCGTGTGTGTTGTGCTGTGTTTGAGAGTTTTTTGTCCTTCGAAGATCCAATACATTGAAAATGGTAGCACTCACTGATAGAAGAAAAAAAATCATATTATTTAAAATTTTCTCTTCTAATTTTCAATTGGATTCTCCTTTCATTGCTTTTCACTTAGCTGCAAATGTCTAATTTTAACTTGATATGTTATATACTAATGAATGATGTGGTTAAAAATTGCACAGCTTTATAATTTTGTTATGGTTCTGTGCTGGGATAAAATATTATCTACACGATTTCTAATTTATTTTTGCAGGCAGTAAGCATTTTTATTGATATGGATGAGTCTGGAGGTCGTGCAAATGAATGGATTTACAAGTAAATTCTATATTCTAATGGGGATCTCTATTACCATTTTCGTCCATCTAGCGAGGATGAGAGAAACTATCCATCAAAGAGTGATAATTATAGTTACATCTATGAAAGCAGTTGTTATGAGAGGCCAAAGCATTTAACATTTGCTGCTTCATATTTGTTGTAGGTTCTTTATTGTTTACTCATGGAAACCACAATGAGAATATTCTGTAAATATTTCAAGTTGCATTCCTGTAAAACTTCTATTGGGATAATTGTAACACCCCGATACTCCATATAAGTACTATACATACACTGGGTATACGTACAGTAAGTATATAAAGTATAAATATGTCACTTTTTATTACATTTTCAAAAACCTTTAACAGAATTCAAATCACAATATTTTAATTTAAAGAAGATTTACAAATCATTATATTTATTAACACTTCATTTATACATATACATACCCTCTTGTCAAAAATACATCATAGTTACAAAGTTATACATGTATGCATTACCTTCTAGTTGGTCTCGACAAACTCTTACTCTTCTCGTGGCATAACAAAAGAGTTCATATATTCCACCTAGTCACCTGCGCGATTACACATCCGCGCTAAGCCCGAGAGCTTAGTAGTACAAATAAATATTAAAATATACTTTACAAAAGAATCATACCTCATATTTTTAGCATCATGTTTTATTGTTTTCTTATCCTGTTTTTCCTTTCTTAGTGCATTCTTCATATACTCCCACTAATATCATAGATTATATATATATACATAAAACATTCACAAAACTATACTTACCATTGCTACCTCATATACATATTACATATTATATTACACTTCCAGAATCATATATCTCCATATAGCTTCTCAAAATCGAATCTCTTTTCAATAACTCATTTATACCATATTATCATTCCATACTTCATAACCTTATATTTCATTACACCATTCAATTAAATCATTATCCATAGTTCAATATTCATAAATCACATTTTCAACAAAGACAATCATTATACCATTCAATTGAATCATTATTTGCAATCCATCATTAATACTCATAATTAGTATGCCAATATACACATTTCACATCATACTTCATAGCATTATTTTGTTCACGATTCACCAATCATAAGTCACATTGCCAACAAAGTCAACCATAGATCTCATTAACCCTTTATTTCAACATTTGTATATCATATTGACAATAAAGACAGACTCGGACCCAACAGACACTAATATGCCATTCAATTTTCAGAGTTAATGCTTTGGTTTTCATTATCACATTTATCATTATCCCAACTAGGCTTCAAGAATTAGGTTCAACCAAGCTTCAAGGGGAACAAAGCATGCTAAGTATCAACCCAACTTGGCTTCAAGAACCAATTCAACCTAGCTTCAAGGGTTGTAACATCTCAATTAGGCTTCAAGGATTTGACCCAACCAAGCTTCAAGGGGAGTAAAACATGTTAAACTTCAACCCAACTTGGCTTCAAGGATCAATCCAACCTAACTTCAAGAGATTGTTACTATCATTAGGCATGCCACCAACAACAAACTCTGAAAATAGAATAACACATTAGTCACACAATTCATTGATTATTTCATCATCAATATCATTTTCAAATCTCATCATCATCTAGGCAAACATGCCTTTTTTTTTTTCAATTGAATCAACATAGCCAATCACAATGGCTTCATATCACATTTGAATTATCATAGCCAATCACAATGGCTTCACATCACATTATGTCTCAACTCATATTATGATATTTCATTATTCAAGTATCCATAACCAATTACCTCATCACCTCATTCACATTATACATATAGCATCATTGCTATAACATTACAAAGTACATTATTCATGTAGCACAATACCACTCACAAGATTTACAATACATAAAACATAACATTGTTCATATGCATCATCATTATAATACACTACATCAATTACATTAACCAAACAAACATATCATTATTCAATCTTATCACTCACATTATTATAATTCATAACATTAGTTTCACATCTCTTTATGTCTCAATTTACCTTAAAGTAATTCATCATAATAAATTGCATTGCACATACCTTTTTGAATGATCCTCTTCTCTTTCACACTATACAAGTCACATTATATTAACAACATAATAAATTTCTTAACATTGTTTTAAATATAAAATCATATAAAAGAATACATCTAGGTAAGTTTGTACTTACCTCAATAACACTCCACACACTATCAACACTTTCCTTTTTCCAAGATTCTTCACTTCCCAAATTAGGGCAATTCACTTTATTTCAAACCCTAATCCAAAAATAATACAATCCATCAATTCTAGTACCATTTAATCACTTAATAACTTCTTATTAGACCTTTAAATCACAAAATATCATTCAACATCACACATAGTAGCCCACGGCCGTGGTCAACTCAACCCCCACGGGCGTGGGATACAAACCACTTCTGCCCAAAAGTGTTCATCCTCCCACGGCCATGGCACCAAAAGTCTACAAATGGCCACGGCCATGGCCAACCAAAGCCATGGGCGTGGCATCCAGAAGGCTACTGCCTTCGGCCAAAATCTCATTCCAAAGCCTAAAATTCCAACAAACATCAACCACATGAAGATCTATGAAAATAATGAAGCAAACTCAAGCAAAACATCATGTAACACTTCAAAACCCTAAAACAACATCATTCTTATTCTTTCAATTTCAATAATCCATTATTACCCTCACAATTAATCATATTAACATCATCTAACTATCAATTCAACATATCTATAACTTTAATCTTTCATTAACATCACCATCACACACCAATCCTATTAAATCCAACTCAAACAATTGGAATCAAAACAAAGAATTGAATACTTACTTGAATATCTTGTCCAATCTTCAATCTCTTCCTTCAAATCTCTTAAAGCCCTAAAATTTTGATGAAGATCATCACATCTCTCCATCTCTCTCTCTCTCTCGCGTGCAAGAACCAAAAGAAGAAGAAAAAGAAGAAGAAAGAAAGAAAATATCTTTTCCTTCTTTTCATTTCTTTCCTCTTCTCACGTTAACCACATATATATAATAATAATAATAATAATCAATTATTTCCAAAAATCCTCCACCACACATTTCCTTCTCTTGACTTTTCTTTTGACCCACTTATATGTTATATATATTAACATATATACAACATATACATTCCATTAACACAATCATTTCCTTTGCAAAAACATATGTATACCTTCTATTCAAATCCAACAACAAGTGTATTAAAACTTCTAGGGCATACATTGGGATATTACAATAATAATAGCAGTTATCTTAACTGAGTTTCATTTTTGAGTAATATATATATACATACATACATACTTAGGTTTTTTCTACGTTAATACTTTGTTATGTTTAGTATGTGGATTCTATAAACAGAATTATCATGACTTTGTAAGGCACCTATAATGAAATATTATGAGTTATGCCTTTACATTTCTTATGGTTGCATTCTTGGTAAGTTAATATTTTATCGATTTTTATCTATTTAGCTTTATAAAACATTATAGAACACTAATAGAGGCAAAGAAGTAAGGTGACGGATAAGTTCTCTCTCTTGCCTTTATGTGCAAGTTCTCTCTCTTGCCCTCACGTTCAAGCCCTAGTTTTTCTACTGTGTAAACCTTAGTTCTTTCTTGTTTAATTTCTGAGTATGGAAACTGGTTTCAATGGATTATCCCTAAATAATGATGAACTTGAAGATTTGGCTGTTGAGCCAGATGAAACGGCTGAGCACTCTTTGGTTTATGACCTCTGCTTGGCAAGGAAGATCTTGATAGAAATTTTGGGGCAATGGAGGATGCCTTGGAAAGAATATGGAGGCCTAGCAAGGGTATGTTTGTCAAGGAAGTCAGCTAAAAAACTTATTTTTTTTAGTTTTTCCATGCTAAGGGTTTGAATGAAGTTATCTCTGAGGCCCCTTGGACTTTCAATCGAAACCTGTTATTGTTAAAGCGATTAGAGGATGGAGAGGACCCAAAGTTGTCCGTTTTCTCTCATACGGATTTTTTGATCCAAGTGCACAATGTCCCTTCAGGTTATGCCACTTATAAACTTGCCCAGCAACTGAGGAATTTTATCGAAGTTTTTAAGGACTATGATTCAGGAGCAACTCAATTGTCTATTAAGTTTTATTTACGCATAAGAGCTTCAGTAGATGCGAGAATACCATTGAAAAGAGGGAATAAGATTCGACGGAAGGACAATAGCACAATTTTTTTAGAATTCAAATACGAGAAGTTGCTAACTTTTTTGCTTCATCTGCGGTTCCTTAGGACATTTTGATCAGAATTGTGAACTTCCTTATGTCAAACCGGATGCTGAGATCAACAAAGGATGGAATATTACAATCTGAGCTCCAGCTCATCAGCCAGTGAGCAGGTTCGACAATCCATGGATTCAAAATATGCAAGGCATGTTTGTATCCAAAACCATAGCACAGAGCAAAAGGGTTAGGATATTTCAAAATTCTAATTCCTCATATAATATGGGAAATTCGAATTATTTGCCTTCAAATACGCTGGGGAAATAAGCAAGAGAGGGTGACATGCAAATAGATGGCGAAAATTATGTGCATGGGCTGATTGCTAATGACAGTTTTGGACCTAAAATGTGGGCCACATCCGCAAAGTAAGGTAAGCATGGTCACGGTTCGGTTGAACCATTGAATCAGACCGGTAGTTTCGGTTCGATTCAATGAACCGAACCGTAACCATAATTAAAGGTTCAGAACCGGAATCAGAACCTTCCTTTAAAGTTCCAGTTCAGGTTTCAAAATATTTGAATCGGAACCGAACCAACGGTTCCGGTTCAAAACCGAAAAATTAAAGAAATAAAAATTTTTTTAAGGGCATTTTATGAAAATAAAAAATTTTAAAAATCTATAAATACACTATCTTTTTAATTCATTTTCTAATTTTTACATAATTTCTCTCAATCATCAAATTTTAATTACATAATTTAACTTTAAATTTTTCAACCCTCAATTCTCTAATTTCTACTCCTTAAATTCTTTTTTATTATTATTTGTTACTGTTAATAATTATTATTAGTAATATTTATTATTTATTCTTATTATTATTTATTATTATTGTTAGTAATATTTATTGTTTATTGTTAATTATTATTATTATTATTATTATTATTTATTTATTAGTATTGCTAGTAATATTTATTGTTTGTTAATTATTATTATTTTGTTATTATTATTATTATTATTAATTGTTATTGTTATCATTGTTAAAAAATATTATTATTATTATTATTATTATTATTATTATTATTATTATTAAAATGACAAGTTCTGATCATTTTTATAATATAAGTGATGATGAGTAAAATTCACAACAATATATTAATATTTTGGATGATGAAGAATAAGTAAATTGACAAGTTCAAGGCACATTATTTATATTTATTGAATATTTCAAATGTAATATTAAATATTTATAATTATAATTTATATAGTTAATTGATTTTTAGTAATTATGTTCAAATATTTATTTTAATTTTTTCTTTATACTTTAATTGTAATATTAAATATTTATAAATAATATTATTTAATTTAGCTTAAATAATATTATTAATTTTATAAGTGGTGTTTAATCTCATAAAAAATATTATCATGTATCAATAATAGTATTTTCTTTTAAATATAATTTTTTAAAAAAATTGATTTGAACTGGTAGTTCAAACCGAAACCGAACCGATTTTTAAGGGCCTGAACCTTAACTGAACCGACTCTTACCGGTTAAGATTAAAGTTTACGAAAATTATGAATCGGAATCGACTGTTCCGATTAACCGAACCGTGACCATGGTTAAAGTAAGGATATCATCATGGAATTAGAAGAATAAAAAAAAGGGCAGCATAATGGAGAACCCTCTTCACATTCCCAAGACTATGCCTCTATAATTAAGACAACGGTAGGACCTGAAATCTAGGCTTGTCGATCGCCATGATCATCCTAAGCTAGAACTACCGGGGCTTGGCAACGCCCAGGCAATTCGAGCTCTTCAAGAGCTAAGTTCTTCTAATAAGCCAAATATTATTTTTGTAGCTGAAACTTTAGTTCATAGTAGTTGTATTGAAGTATTGAAAATTAAGTTAAATTTTCAGGATTGTTAGTGTGGATCTGATTGGGAGATCAGGAGGTTTGGCTGTTCTTTAGAGGGATGTGCAATCTATCTCTATTACTGGTTTCTGTTAAGGGTTTTGTATTGCGTGATTATTGTATTACAATGATACAATATATATAGAAGACATCTAGGGTATCATATATGGAAACTAACTAAATATATGCCAAAATATATTACACTAACACACCCCCTCAGTCTTAGCAGGAGTGGAACGAACTCTAAGACTGTCTCGGAAATCATCAAACAAGACACGAGGAAGACCCTTCATAAAGATGTCAGATATCTGATAACGAGATGAAATATGATGAACACGCACCTCCCCTTTTTGAACTTTTTCACGCACAAAATGGATATCCATTTCAATGTGTTTGGTCCGTTGATGTTGAACTGGATTCCCTGAAAGATAAATAGCACTTACATTGTCATAATAGACCAATGTAGCAGTTCGAAGCGGACAACGTAGTTCCAGAAGAAGATTTCGAAGCCAACAAGACTCAGAAAGAACATTGGCAACACCCCTGTATTCTGCTTCAGCACTGGACTTGGAAATAGTGGGTTGCCGTTTGGAACTCCAAGAAACTAAATTTGAACCCAGAAAAACACAGTAACCGGACGTCGAGCGACGTGTATCAGGACAGGCATCCGTATAAGAAATGAGAGAATGATCAGGGGATTTGGACACACATAAACCAAAATGAAGAGTCCCTTTAATGTAACGCAGGATTCTTTTCAAAGCAGTCATGTGCCGTGCAGTAGGAGAATGCATGAAGAGACATATCTGCTGGATAGCATAGCTAATATCTGGCCTAGTAAATGTGAGATATTGAAGAGCACCCGCTAATTGCCTGTATTTATGTGGATCCGAACACAACACATCTGTTTTAGCACTCATCTTGCCGGCACTATCAACCGGAGTAAGACTTGGGGTACAGTTGGTCATGCCTGCACGCTCTAAAATATCTGCAGCATACTGTTGTTGTGTCAGAAATAAACCAGAAGCACTCTGTTGAACCGCAATACCAAGAAAGTAATGCAAAGGACCCAAGTCTTTCATGGCAAATTCAGTACTCAATTGAGAAGTAATACACCGGAGAAGTTCATCGGATGAAGCTGTCAGAATGATATCATCAACATAAAGCAAAATATAAGCAGTGGCAGTACCAGTATGGTAAATAAACAGTGAATGATCCATTTTACTGTGAATAAAACCAATGGTAGTGACAAAATTAGTGAACCGCTGATACCACGCTCTCGGCGCCTGCTTTAAACCATAAAGAGACTTTCTCAGTAAGCAAACATGATTAGGCTGAGAGGGGTCTTTGAATCCCAAAGGTTGATGCATATAGACCGTTTCAGTTAAATTGCCATGTAAGAAGGAATTTTTAACGTCCAACTGGTGAATGGACCAAGAATTAGAAACGGCAAGGCTGAGCACAGTTCTGATTGTCGCCGGTTTAACAACAGGACTGAATGTCTCATCACAGTCAATGCCTGCTCGTTGGGACCTGCCATCACCTACAAGACGGGCTTTATGCCTCTCAAAAGAACCATCAGAGTGCCTTTTATGTTTAAAAATCCACATAGACCGAATGACATTCACATTTTCTGGACGAGGAACTAAATCCCACGTCTTATTCTTAATTAAAGCCTCATATTCATCAAGCATAGCATTTTTCCAATTCGGGTCTTTTAATGCTAAAAATGGAGTGGCAGGTAAAGGAGAAACTTATGGTGGAATGGTAATGAAGGACTGGTTGTATTTGGGATTGGGTTTAAAAATTCCAGATTGACTTCTGGTGGTCATGCGAGTTGGGATAGGAAGCACGGTTGAGGTTGGAGCAGGGACATGTGCGGCGGGCTGGTTTGGGGGATTAATGGCTGCTGTTGGAGTGGGCAGTGGCGTGGCAGTTTCGGGGAGGGGTGAGGCAGCCATATTGTGTAAACGGTGCAAGGTCAAGGGTGACATGGAGTCATCTAAAAAAATCATATGTGGTATTGGTCTTGGAAGAGACTCTACAGAATGGAAAAACAGTTTCATCAAACCTCACATGACGACATAATATGATTTTCTTAGTGGATAAGTCATAACACTTGTAACCTCTATGATTGGAAGGATAACCTAGAAACACACATGGAGTGGACCGGGATTCTAGTTTATGAACTTTGAAGTAGGGAAGGAGAGGAAAACATAGACAACCGAAGACACGGAGGTGATGAAACTGTGGATTTGTTTGGTAGAGAATTTGAGTGGGAGATTTGTAGCCTAAGAGTTGAGTAGGAAGAATGTTAAGATGATAAGTCGTTACAGCTAATGCATGATGCCAAAAACATGACGGAATAGAGGAGTGCAGCAGGAGAGTCTGAATCATATTATTTATGGTTTTTATTTTTTCTCTCTGCTTTGCCATTTTGAGGCGAGGTATAAGGACATGAGAAACGAAAAACAATCCCATTATTGTTACAAAACTCATGAAATTGTTGGTTGTTATATTCCCCACCATTGTCACATTGAAGAGTTTTTATTTGTGTGTTAAATTGGGTTTTAACAAAGTTGCAGAAAAGATGAAAGACTTTGAAAACATGAGACTTGTGAGAAATTGGAAATGTCCATAAGAAATTTGTATAATGATCTAAAAACAAGACATAATAACGATGGCCAGCAGAACTCAAGATAGGAGAAGTCCATTCATCACTATGAATTAAATCAAATGGCATATAAGTAATAGTATTAGACTCATGAAATGGAAGTTTAACTAATTTTTCAAACTGACAAGAATTACAAAAAGAAGTTGTTGCTTGATTACATGAAATAAAGTTATTTTGCCTAAGAGATAAGATGACATCTTTCCCCGGATGACCCAGACGGTTGTGCCATTGATCAAAAGAAAGTGCAGAAAATGCAGACGGTGAGGAAAACATAGATAGGCATGAAGAATTTGTGACGGGATAAAGATCACCAGTGCTATCACATCTCATGAGACTGGTCCCGGTCCGATAATCCTTCACAGTAAACCCAAAGGGATCAAACTCAACAGAAGTCATGTTATCAACAGTAAATTTACGAATTGAAACTAGATTTTTAATCAACTTAGGAGCATGTAAGACATGTTTAAGGTGTAAAGGTGGTTTGGTATGAGGTAAAAATGCATGACCATAACCCTGAATTGGAATTTTGCTACCATTACCAACAAGAATACCATCACTGTGGCTTAATTGAGAATAAGAGGTGAGATTACCTGAGTTTGCGGTCATGTGCGATGTAGCGGCACTATCCATATACCAATGTTCAGCTGGCTATTGGAGAGAAAGAGTATGCATTGCTTGGTCAATCTCTGTTAGAGTATAATCATCGACAGAAGATTCAGTAGTGTGAAAGGATTGAGCTGGCCGTGCACCCAAGATGCCTGGTTGTCTTGAAGGTGAAGGTGACTGCCGAGGATACCAAGTAGGATAAGGACATGGTGGAGGCCTCCATTGGGATTGATTAGAAAATGAATACCAATTGTTCCAGGGAGGAAAGACAGGCAGATAGTTCTAATTTTGCTGAATATAACCACGGCCAGAATTACCTTGTGAATAACGTCCACCCCCTGAACCAGATCTACCACGTCCACCGCCAAAACCACGGCTACCACGACCCCTTTGATTCTATCGCCGTCCGCCGGTATGTGGTGGCACAGGTTGATCAGTCTCAGCGGTGGTGGAATTGACTGATTCTAAAGCAGTTTTGGCTATAAGAGCAGAAGCAGTTGCAGAGTTTTGTTTTGCCCGTTCTACCTTTGTTGTTTCTTCGAGAAGAAGCATGGATCGCACTTGAGAGAAGGTTGGTAGATCAGTCTTGTTTTGAATCACTGTGACAAAACTTTCATAGGCATCTGTGAGACCATTGAGAAGTCGCAAGACCATCCGTTGATCAGAAACTGCAGAGCCAACATTAGACAACTGATCAGCTAGTACTTTGAGACGTTGAGTATAAGATTTGACATCTGGAAAATCACGTAAGTGGGTATTGGTGAATTATGTTTCAAGATGGAGAGCACGTGAAATCTTATTGTTGTGAAACAAGTCTTTCAATTGAGTCCAGGCATCCAAAGCCGTGTCCTCTGGATTGATGATGGTATTCAAGAGATCTGAAGAGATGGTTCCATAAATCCATTGACGAACAATATTTTCAATTCAATCCCATTGAGCTTGATCTTCGGGAGATTTTGTTGTCGTAGAATTTGAGTTGGGAGAGATATGTGCATGAGTTAGGGTTGCCTTTGTGTGAATAACAAAAAGAGTAGCCCAATTATTGTATTGAGCAGAATCATAATCAAGAGTGATTAGAATGTGAGTTTTGATGTTGGTAATAGTGGTTGCAGGATGTATCTTTTCGGCCATGATTGGAGAATAAACAAAGAAAAGAAGAGAGCAGTAGAGACGAATAGAATTTAATCTTGTGACGGCTCTGATACCATGTTAAGGGTTTTGTATTGCGTGATTATTGTATTACAATGATACAATATATATAGAAGACATCTAGGGTATCATACATGGAAACTAACTAAATATATGCCAAAAATATATTACACTAACAGTTTCTCTATTTTATGGATATCGTGAAAGGCATAGAAGAAGAGACTCTTGGAATCTTCTTACATCTTTGGCCAATTTATCTCAGTTACTATGGTTAATCATTGGTGACTTCAATGATTTGCTGTCCTAAGATCATAAAATGGGTGGAGCTCCTCATCCTTTGAATCTCATACAAGGCTTTAATGAGGCTGTAGACAAATGTAATCTTCAAAATATTCTTATATTAGGATATGAGTTTACATAGGCTAGAGGATTGGGGACTTCCCATATGGTTAAGAAAGGTTGGACTTGGCTTTTGCTAGTGAGAGTTGGACTAGGATTTTTTCTTAATCATTCTTTGTTCGACTTAATAGCTCCATATTTGGATCATAGTCCACCAAAATTAATAAGTATAAGCAATGTTATGGGTCCAAAATGATTTAGATTTGAGAATCGCTGGTTATGTGAGGATATATAGCATTACGAGTATTATGGAATGAGCATGGCTTCCATGCTTGAGTACCTCAATTTTGTCTAAAATAAAAGAATGGGGTGCTGTTTTAGACAAACGGAGCCGTTCCTTGTATGGTAATTTTAAGGAGCGAAATTTTTTTTTTAGAATTGCAACTTGAATGGGCGCATGGAGAAAAACTATGACACTGTCAATATAATTAAAGAGGGGCTTAATTCTCTTCTCTCCCAAGAAGAAATTTTCTGGAAGCAGCAGGCCAAATTGTTTTGGCTTCAAAATGGTGGCTCGAACATGTATAGTTCCACATGCATGCTTCAAATAGGAAGAGAAAAAAAAATTTATCAAGACTCTATAAGATGATGGGGGCAATTAGATCAGAGATGTTGACGGGTTGAATTCTCTTATTGCTAATTATTTTTGTAATTTATTTGGAGATTACAATGGTAATTACGAGCCTGTGCTTTCTTGCATTCAAAGAAGAGTCTCAAATGAAGATAATTTGAAATTGTTGGCTCCTTTTCATCAACTGGAATTTAAAAAAACTATTTTTCAGACGCATCCAAATAAAGCATCGTGCCCAAATGGGATGAACTCAGCTTTCTTTCAAAAATTTTAGAACATTATAAGGGATGATATCGTCTCTAGTTGTTAGAGTTGGCTCTCTCAAGGTGCATTCCCTTATGCTCTTAATGGTACAAATATTGTTTTAATTCTCAAGACTAAAGCACCTGAAACATTAAAAGATCTAAGATCCATTACTCTATATAATGTGATCTATATGCTTATAGCCAAAGTTCTTGCTAATAGACTCAAAAGCTTATTACCCTCTATTATTAATCTATCCCAATCAGCTTTAGTGCCTAGTAGGCTTATTACTGACAACGTGTTAATAGTTTTTGAAGTAATTCACCATCTAAAGCGGAAGACTAGAGGAAAAAAAAAGGCAATTTTGCCTTTAAAATTGACATTTCAAAAGCTTATGATAGAGTTCATTGGAACTATCTTCACTTATCACTAAACACAAAAGAAAAATTTTATGGTACCTTACTGATCGACTTAGGAAAAGATTCAGTACTTGGAAAAGTTATTATCCACTGTAGGGAAAGAGATTCTCATTAAGCCAGTTGCTTAAGCAATCCCTACACACTGTATGGGAATTTCCCTTATTATTGTGACGTTATGTGATGATCTCCATAAAATGATGAATTATTTTTGGTGGGGTACGAAAGGAGATGGCAGTAGGAAGATTTATTGGTTTTCTTAGGACAAACTAAATGTTTCCAAAAAGGAAGGTGGTCTTGGATTTCACAATTTCCATTGCTTTAATTTTGCAATGCTTGGCAAGCAAGGTTGGCATTTTATTACTTAACCAAACTCTGTCATTAGTCAGCTCTTTAAAGCCAAGTACTTCCCAATGAGTAATTTTCTTGATGCTTTAGAGGGTAATAACCATAGTTTTGTTTGGAGGAGTTTATTGCGAGCTCAGGTTTTGCTTAAAAGGGGCTTAAGATGGTTAATTAATTCTAATTCCTCCAATAATATTTGGAGGAACCTATCGATTATTGATGATTCCAATTTTTATGTGACATCTCCTATGATTGATGGCCTGTAAAATCTCTATATTAAAGATCTTATTTCTTGAAGATGGTAGCAATTGGGATATTCAAAAATTGCAATCCTTTCTTCCTTTGGATGTGAACCGAATTTGCAATTGCCCTATTAGTCTCAACCATAATGAAACTCTTATTTTGCATTTCTCTTCTAAAGAGACTTATACTGTCAAGAGTGGTTATCATATTGTTAAGGCTCTTTCCAAAAACATTAATTATCATATTATTCATGGGAGTTGGTCCAAAATTTGGGAGGCTCATATTCCTCCAAAAATTAAAGTCTTATTGTGGAACATATGTAGGAACATCCTCCCTACAAAAGAAAGACTCTGTGTTAAAATCTGATTCAAAGTTTGACCGAGTATTTCTGTGATTTGTTAGTTTGTTTCCTTTATTTAAGCAAGTTTCTTATTGTTGAGAATAAATAGCAATCGTGGGATTTGATGTCCAGATTTTTTTTGCTTTATTTGTTTTGTTAAAGCCTATAAATAAAGTCACTTCTTGTTTGTTTTTTTATGCAGTATTAAATGAAATAAAGTCTTCCAGTCTTTTGTTTTTATGTGCTCTATTTATCTCTGTTTTTTATTCATTTTTTCCATCAATTTTGGTATCAGAGCCAGGTTATCTCCTTTGGGCAATAGAGTGAAACGTGAGGTTTGGGTCTATTGGGTATTAAACAAAACCCTTTTCTTTGGGCACTAAAAGGGAAACACGAGAGGAAGAGCAAAGATGGCAACAAATGCATTTTCATCATCTTCACAACCACTCGTACCGATTTTTACGGGAGAAAAGTATGAGTTTTGGAGTATTAAGATGAAGACTCTTTTTAGGTCTCAAGATCTTTGGGATCTAGTTGAATATGGCTTCATGGATTTAGAAGATCCAGATGAAGAGGCAGAAGAAAGACTAAAAGAAGCCAAAAGGAAGGATGCCAAAGCTTTATTCCTAATTCAACAAGCTGTCCATAAAATAATTTTCTCAAGAATTGCAGCAGCAACAACATCATTAGAGGCTTGGCAAATTTTGAAGAAGGAGTTCCAAGGTTCTTCAAAGGTAATGACGGTAAAATTGCAGACTTACCACCGTGACTTTGAAACTTTGTCTATGAAAAGCAATGAATCTATTCAAACTTATTTGTCTAGAGTTTCTTCTCTTGTTAATCAAATGAAGTCGTATGGTGAGGATATTTCTGAAGAAACTGTTGTTGCAAAAGTTTTAAGGAGTCTTACTCCAAAGTTTGAACATATAGTTGCTGCTATTGAGGAAGCCCATGATTTATCAAATTATTCATTTGATGAACTAATGAGTTCTTTGCAAGCTCATGAAGATAGGTTGCTCAGGTCACAAGAAAAGAACGAAGAAAAAGCTTTTCAGGTGAAGGGGGAGACGTATGAAAACGGTGCTAGACGTGGTAGTGGTAGAGGTGGTATCCGTGGAAGAGGTCGAGGAAGAGGTGGAAGCAGAACCGGATCAAGTGAAGAGAGGCAAAATAAGGTCTTTAAATGTTACTACTGTGACAAGCCAGGTCATAGAGAGGCTAATTGCAGGAAGAAACAAAAGGATGAGAAAAACCAAGCAAGCTTTGCGGAGGAACCAGATGAAGAAGGTAAGTTGTTTATGGCCCTTTTTTGTGAGAAGGAGCAATCTAACGATGTTTGGTTTTTGGATAGCAGTTGTTCTAATCATATGTGTGGAGCAAAGTCATTATTTAAGGAGCTCGATGAGTCTGATAAAATAGATGTGATGCTAGGAGACAGTAAGAAGATTCGAGTTGAAGGCAGAGGTACCATTAGCATTAAAGCTAGTCAAGGTAGTGCTAAGATTTTACAAGATGTGATGTTTGTTCCTGGTTTATCTCATAATCTACTTAGCATTGGGCAATTAATGATTAGTGGATATTCAATTTTGTTTGATGATGGTTTTTGCATTATTAAAGATAAAAAAATCAGGGCAAATCACTGCTAAAGTTCCAATGGCTAAAAATAAAATGTTTCCACTGGAAGTTTCAATGATTGAGAATTATGCTATGGTTGCTAATGTTGATAGTGAGACTCAATTGTGGCATTTACGGTATGGGCACTTAAATATTAATGGGTTAAAGCTGTTGAGTGAAAAAGAAATGGTTTTTGGTTTGCCAAAACTTGAGAGTCTTATTTTTTGTGAAGGATGTGTTTATGGAAAACAAAGTAGAAAGCCTTTTCCTGTTGGAAAGGCTTGGAGAGCCTCTAAGTGTCTTGAGTTAGTGCATGCAGATTTGTGTGGGCCTATGAATATAGAGTCTCTTGGTGGTAGTCGATATTTTTTATTGTTTACAGATGATTACAGCCGTATGAGTTGGGTTTATTTTCTAGAAAACAAGTCTGAAGTTTTTAACAAATTTAAGAAGTTCAAAGAAGTTGTGGAAAGAGCCAGTGGTTTGTTAATAAAGACATTGCGAATAGACAGAGGAGGTGAATTTGTTTCAGCTAAGTTTAATGTTTTTTGTGAGGAAAATGGGATTTGCAGGGAACTTATAGCACCATACACACTAGAGCAGAACGGTGTAGCTGAAAGAAAGAACCGAACTGTGGTAGAGATGGCCAGAAGCATGATTCAAGCAAAAGGCCTTCCTATTTATTTTTGGGCAGAAGCTGTCGCAACAGCAGTGTACCTTCTCAATTTGTCTCCTACAAAAGCTGTTCGTAATCAAACACCCTTTGAGGCTTGGACAGGTAGAAAACCAACGGTAAGCCACTTAAAGGTTTTTGGTTGTATAGCTTATGCTTTGGTCAAAACTTACTCTAGAAAATTTGATGAAAGGTCTGAGATATATATTTTTGTTGGCTATTCTTCTCAATCCAAAGCATTTAAGCTTTATAATCCTATTTGTGGCAAGCTAACCATCAGCAGGGATGTAGTTTTTAATGAAGATGCAACATGGATTTGGAATGAAGAAAATAAGGAGGGGCATATACAAGTGTTAGAAGATAATATTGAACCACCATTGAATCCAACACCAGCAATTTCCAGCCTTGATACTGTTGGAAGTAGTAATCCATCTGTCCCTACAAGCAATGAATCATCATCTTCAAGTTCATCAAGTGAAACTCCTCCAAGGAAGTACAAATCCTTGCAGGAAATTTATGCTTCTTGTACTTTTGCTTTGCTTGTTTCAGATCCTATTTGCTTTGAAGAAGCTGTAAAAGAGAAAGAATGGTGCAAAGCTATGGAAGAGGAGCTGTTGGCTATCCAGAAAAATCAGACTTGGGATTTGGTAGACTTGTCAGAAGGAAAGAATGTTATTAGGCTCAAATGGGTGTTCAAAACCAAGTATCATGCAGATGGGGGCATTCAAAAACACAAGGCAAGGCTGGTTGTAAAGGGTTATTCTCAACAAGAAGATGTTGACTTCTATGAAACCTTTTCTCCAGTTGCACGCTTTGAAACAGTGAGAACCTTTTTAGCCTTAGCTGCTCAATTAAATTGGCCAATATACCAATTTGATGTTAAATCTGCTTTTTTGAATGGTGACTTGGAGGAAGAAGTTTATGTCTTACAACCTGAAGGTTTTGTAGCTAATGGCAATGAACATAAAATGTACAGGTTAAAAAAGGTGCTTTATGGCTTAAAGCAAGCACCACGAGCATGGTACTTCAAAATTGATTCCTATTTTCAGGAGAGTGAATTTAAAAGAAGTGAAAATGAGCTAACACTTTATTTGAAGGAAAATGGTAAAGATGAGTTTTTGGTGGTATGTCTTTATGTTGATGATATGATCTATATGGGTTCTAATGAGTTGATTATTGCTGAGTTTAAATCTTGCATGATGAAGAAATTTGAAATGACAGACTTAGGTTTATTGCATTATTTTCTTGGTCTTGAAGTGAAACAAGTTTTTGATGGGATCTTTATTTCACAAAGAAAATATGCAAGGGATCTTTTAAAAAAATTCAATATGTTAAACTGCAAAGTAGAAGCTACACCCATGAATGTCAATGAAAAGTTGAGTCGAGATGATAATGCTGAATTTGTGAATGCATCATATTTTAGGAGTCTTGTTGGAGGTATGAACTATTTGTGTCATACTAGACCAGGTATTGCTTTCTCGGTTGGAGTTGTGTCCAGGTTTATGCATAATCCAAGCAAGCTGCATCTTGGAGCTGCAAAGAGAATTTTGAGATATGTAGCAGGAACTGCAGAGTTGGGAATTTGGTACTCCAAGGTATCAAATTTTAGACTGACATGTTACACTGACAGTGATCATGCAGGTTGTATGGATGATAGAAAAAGCACATCTGTTTTTTTTTGTTCAATCTTGGGTCAGGTGCAATTTCATGGAGTTCAAAGAAGCAAGAAGTGGTAGCTTTATCATCATCAGAGGCAGAATATATTTCTGCAACAGCATCAGCTAGTCAAGCAATTTGGCTAAGGAGACTTCTTGCTGATTTCAATCAGAAGCAAGTTGGAGCTACAGAGATCTTTTGTGATAGCATGTCAGCTATTGCAATGACGAAGAATCAAGCCTATCATAGCAGAACAAAACACATTGACATTTGTTATCACTTCATTAGGAATCTTGTTACCAGTGAAGACATTGTGTTGAAGTTTTGCAATACAAAAGAACAAGTTGCTGATATACTGACAAAGGCACTTCCGCTGGAAAAGCATGAGAACTTCAGAAAACATATGGGAGTTTGTAACTTTGAATCAAGGGGGAGTGTTAAAATCTGATTCAAAGTTTGACCGAGTATTTCTGTGATTTGTTAGTTTGTTTCCTTTATTTAAGCAAGTTTCTTACTGTTGAGAATAAATAGCAGTCGTGGGATTTGATGTCCAGATTTTTTTTGCTTTATTTGTTTTGTTAAAGCCTATAAATAAAGCCACTTCTTGTTTGTTTTTTATGCAGTATTAAATGAAATAAAGTCTTCCAGTCTTTTGTTTTTATGTGCTCTGTTTATCTCTGTTTTTTATTCATTTTTTCCATCACTCTGGGATAAGGGAATTAATGTTGATTTACATTGCCCATTTTGTGGAGATATTGAAACGATCGATCATGCTCTCCTTCATTTCTCTCGGGCTTATGAATGTTAGAGGTTGAATAATAGTCACTTTAATGCTAATGAGAATCCCATGACTATTATTTTTTATTTCCTTAGTTCTAATGATGAGCAGGCTATGATAAGGCACCAAAAGATACTTCCTTCTCAAATATTTGACCATGCTATGTCTATGAGTCAAGAGTGGCTGGATTCACAACCGGGTGTGCAATCTCGTTCTTTAATTGTGTCTGTTGTTATATGTTGGAATTCTCTTGATGTGGGACATTTGAAATGCAATATAGATGTGTCAAGCTTTGCCACTGCAGGATGATCAGGTTTTGGGCTATTGTGCATGATCATCAAGGCAGTTTCATCTCAACATGTTGCAGAGCATTCAAAGGCATATTTCGACCAGATTTGCAGAAGCCATTGGTCTTAGCAAGATATTAAGCTAGATTCTTTCCAAGGGATGGAGAGATATGGACGTTGAGATGGATTGCCAAGAAGTCATTAATGCTTTCTGATTTTGCGTCCCTTATTCATGATTGTTCTACGCTTTTAAACCGAATTCCAGGTGTTAATTGCTTTTTGGTTAGAAGACAATCAAATAAGCTTGCTCATACTATAGCTAGGGCAGCTTGTTTCCATGATAGTCTTCAAGTATGGGGTGATCCACCCACTTTTATCTCATCTCTTATTATTTATGAAGCCAATTATCAAAGATCATAGGATAGGGTGTACAGGGAAAGCATGTTTGGCTGGGTTTAGTTTGATTTTTGATGCGGGTGATGTTTGTTCCTTCTCTTTTTAATGATATGAGTTACTTTTCAAAAAAAAAATTATAAAGCATTATAAGCACTATTCACTATTTAAATTTAAGCATTTAAATATAAGAACATTTACAAAATTACACAAAAAAAATGTATTTTAGAAATACTATAAAAAATATTTACGCTTTTAAAAATTTAAGCAAATTTTTTAGAAATACCCCATCCTCACTAAAACAATATATTTTTTTTAAAATACATATTTTTTTATTATAAATAATATTTTACTTTAAGTTTCATATTTTTTCAAACTTCACTATTAAATAAATTAATTTCAATAAAATAATAAAAATTAATATTTTATGTAACACCCTTATACTCTATATACGCACAATACATATTTTCAGCATATGTAAAATATGTATATATGGTATAAAAATATCACAAACCGATTTAATAAAAAATTTTACATTTTTATTTTAAGATTTCAAATACTAATATATAAAATAAATAGTATATAAATATTCTTTACTTGTTATATGAATTCAAAATAAATATTTTATATGAAAATCTCTGGATAAAATTCGCTAGAGTTTTATTTGTAATTTAAACGTTCCCAAAATTCAGCAAAACACAACCTGCATAAAGCAAATACTCCCAATAAAAATTAATTCACCATTTCACCAATACTTCTCAATTTCTCCATATTTTCTCAAAATACTTATATATAGATATATAAATTAACAACACATATAAAATTCCATCTGAACAAATTATTCAAAATATTCTTTACAATTTACATTATATACTTCCAAAAATATATCAAAATATATATAATATCAAAATACATTGTAATATCAAATATCTACATGCGGGCAACCGGTTCTGATCTTGATGTACCCAAAAATAACTCTTCAAGCTCAATAAATACAAACCTAGACCCGACTAGGTCTAGGAGAACTCTCTGGCTCTACCAAATCATCCAAGACACCTGTGCGATGAATTAAATCGCGCTAAGCCGAAGCCTAGTTGTACAAACTTTGATAACAATATAGTCCAAATGTAATGTCAATGCACAACACACACATATATATATATATATCACAACTCATAACATTATATCTCATTATATTGCTCAATTGTATCACAATTCATAAATCACATTAAAGCAAAGACAAGCATGGGCCCAAAAGGATCTAATATGCTATTCAAATTTCAGAGTTACTGCTTTGGTCCATAATGACACCATGTGTTTAGCCCCGCAGGCAATATATCCATGGATAATGTAACAGACCCACAGCCCCAGTCTCTTGGACCTCAACCAGGCTAGACCCTTAGGCCCCAGTATTTTGGTCCTCAACCCGGCTAGACTGCTATAATTTTTTAGGCTTACGACCCAGTCTTTTCACCCCAAAAACATCATATTTATCAACTGGCCTGGCTTACGACCCCGGTCTTTTCATCATTCCAACATTTAGCCCGTAGGCAATCATAGGCATGCCGTCAAACCCAGAACTCTGAAAATTGAATAACATACTAGGAACACAATTTATTCATATTTCTCATTATCAAATTCTTTCATAATTCCTTTATCAAAACTTTTCTCATTTTCTCATGATCATACTAGGCACATTGCCTTATTATATCATCTTTTTCTCACTTCTTTTTTTCATTTACTCATTTTCTCATTATTAATCTCTTTCTCATTGTCACATATTCAATCTAGACATATTGCCTTATTTTCACTTTTTTTTTCTCATTTTTCACATCTTTCTCATTTTTCTCACTTTTCTCACTTTTCTCATTTTTATCAATATCAATTCATTTCATTATTCCACATATCTCATTTTTGCATTCACAACACATTACCCAATTACTTTGGGTATTTTCACATAATATACATATTTCATATTCTACACAATTTAGCTATTATCAATGGCTTTTCACAATGCATTTAACACATATATGACATTACAAATGTCATAGCACATAATTCATACTCAATCAATGAACCAAGTAACTTAACACGTTTTTCAACTAAAATGTGTTAAGCCCAAATGTCATGCAAATATAAATAATATATTCAAAGTTTGTACATACCTCTACTAGCAACCCAAAGCAAGCTTAACACAACCTCCTATCCTATCCTTCCAACTTGCCCTTCACCACTTAGATTAAGCAAATCAACCTCCCTCAATGCCTATACCAAATGTAATCATACATAATCATTTAATATCACATTCTAAGATATTCTCAATATCAAACTATAATTAAACATCAGTCTAAACTAAATCCCAAAATTAAGCTTCGCCTCACTTTAACTTTGAAAAACCATATCAAGCTATTGAAATTAGTGTTTTAAGTTTATTAATATCATTAGAAACATGTTTCAGCATGTTTAAACCAATTATAATAATTAACCACATGCTTATGCTCAAAACCCTAAAATGGCATAACCTTCACCATTGAAGGATTTCCATTCAAACTCAATCCAATTGATCTCCATTCCAACTCAATCCAATTATCATTTCAATCTTATTTTCACCACTTATATTATTAAATAACATTATTTAAGCATTAAAATCAAACAATTAATCATTTTTTTGAAAATTCACTTTTCTAAAATCCTAAATCAATACTACCATCTTCAAACTCTATATAAACTTAACTAAATCCATCATTTGATTTTAAAATCCTTGTTTATGCATCAAAACAACACATTTGGAACAAATTTACACAATTAAAACTTATGAATTCAAAAACTCAAATGTTCCAAAACCCTAAATTCTCTCTCTTCACCAAACTCAACTTAAATTCACCCATTTTTTGAATCTAACCTTAAAATCATTGTTAATCACTTAAAATAACTTCATCCATATCCAAATAGGTAATTAAATCTTTGAACTTCAAAAATCCAAAACACACATATTCAAACTTTCATGGAAATCCAAAGAAAAAGTGAGTAAACTTACTAATTAAAGAGGAAAACCTTAAAAATTCACTTGAAACTTTGTAAATATTTCAATTAAATAAGTTTGGAAGAAGCATGTCCCTCTCTTGAAGCCATGAAAGTCGTCCTTGAAGGAAAGAAGAAGAAGATGATGAAAAAAAAAAGTGATTTTCTCTTTCCTTCCACTCACATTTTCAACCTTATATATATTATTATTTTAATATATTTTTAATTAATTAATTAATTAATTAATTAAAACCCCAAAATAATATATATTTTCAACCTTATATATATTATTATTTTAATATATTTCTTTTAAAAAGTGTTAACTTTTATATGTTGTATATATTTTACATATATATCACATATATATTCCACTTTTTTATTTAAAATCCCTTCATTTTTTATTTAAAACCATTAATTTAATTTATCCATTTAAATTATAATTTATTTTATCAAATTTCCAAAAATTAGAACTTTTCAAAAATTTGAGATATTACATGTATGCACAAGTAATGTGAATCTTATATACACATCAAACGTACTTTATATGTGTATTAAATATTAAGTATGTAATGTATTAATCCAACATATACAATTAATATACCATATGTATATGTTATATATACTCTAGATATATATATTAAGTATATACAATTTTATATCTCCAAATACTTATTTAATTTCTCCAAAATCACGGATGTTATAATTTTCTCCTCCTTAAATAATTTTGTCCTCAAAATTATTCAGTATAGTAATAAATCATCAAAATCATTATTTTACCAAATTACATAATTTTTATTATCCCCCTTAGGTTCATTCTTAATTTCTTTTTACCATTCCCTAACACATCATTATACTGTCTATTTACTCAAACAGTCACAACAAATTATCATATCATCAATCGAATTGTCATTAGATAAAAATTAGTTTATCTCTTTAATATATATACCCACACACCTATTGCACTCAAGATATTTGATCACTTTATTATCTAAAAAATATACTCTCATCACCTTAAATTCAAATGTTAATATCTTTTATCTTAACACAATAATTTTACACATCTTCACTTTGATCCTACTCTTTATACAATTACCACATATTAATTTAATATCACCATTATACAACAACAAAATATTATTTCCTTATTAAGATTCATTCCAATTATACTATAACTAACACTTTTCTCTTATAATTATTTGAAACTAATATAACTTAGCTCCTTTCATATGCATATACATATCAAAACGTTGTATTATGCACATTATCACATAGCTTGCATATTCTTAATATAACTACACACATTGAATTTCAATAAATACTTGTAAACTTATTGTATTTTGGATCAATTGATCTAACTATCACAATATGACCATCACAACCTTATTCTATTCTGATCAACCTTTATTCTATTTTAAATTCATCAATCTGTTTTTAATTTATGACCTAATTCTATTAGGTCAAATTTATTCTCAAATTTTAATTCTCTTCGAATTCATCATTACAGATAATATTCACTTCCCCTAGTCTCATTTACTTTACACATCATTTTCATTAACTTATTCATTTTATACCACTTTCAAACACATTCATTTAAAGCTCATCATATTTTCACAATTCTCTTCTGTTTCGATACTTTCTATAATTATAAAAAAAATTTCTAACATAAAATTATAAGATATAACTATGCAAACCATAAATCTTAACCATGTTTCTTGTAGCATAACTATCAATCACACCAAATCTATCCAACGGTCATGTCATCTTAGACCCATGCCCGTGGATAACAAAACTAATCGGTCAATATACTAAACAAATCATATGACCATGGCATAATAATGGTCATGTCTGTGGCTTATAAATAAATACTACTCATCTATCATTCTTCTTCAAACATTTCCAATCATAATGTTAAGTTCATATCGCAAAAATCACATATTCATTTTCTAATCTTTTGCTACACAAAAAGTTAACACGTTTTAGCTCTGTTTCAAAGCAATTTACTCTTGATCACTTGATCATCATTAGCCTAACTCATGTTTCAAAAATATTATCATTAACATCTCTTACATATACACATTCGTTCATATGCTAATTTACTCAATTTTCATTTATTACTCCATTCCTAATCTATCTCTTATAAAAATTTTCATTCATATATATATATATATATTTCATTTCCATACTTTCTTCATTATACTATCCTTCTCCTTATAATCTATTTTTTATACGCATATACTTTAGGCCCAAAACACTATACAATCATCAAGTTTAGTTGTTAAAATAACAGTTTCACCATCCAGCTCTGTTCGGGTCCATTCTCAATCTCAATTCATCACATGACCTAACTCTACGCAGGTCAAGACCTAATCTCTCTTAGGTCTATTAATACATGCAGTATCATTTTCAATATCACCAGACACGTATTGGTATAAGGTAGTAAATACTCGATAATATTTTTTTAATCATCCACATACACCTTCGTAGGTCATAATCATAATGTGACTTACTTTCCACATTTTCTTACATATCATATTTGTGTTCATATTGAAAAAAAAAATCTCATCACATAAATCATACAATTATACTCAATTCCTTTTTTACATACAACCTATACAAAGTTAACATTTATCACCTTTCAAAGAACATTATCATTTCTCATTCTTTTGACATTACTTAGGTTATTCATCAATTCAGCATATATATATAATCTGACCATAACATAATTAACATCTTTCTTATTTAATCACCCATCTTTTAAATAAGTTTCTTATTATATATATATATATATATATTTTAATACCTCACATAAATCTTAGTCACATTTCCAATGTGACATCTCTCTCACATTTTTTTATGCATTTATCATATCCTTCATATCCCTTTTCATCATTTCCAATTCAATTACTTAAAGTAACTCATTTTTACTTACTTAATCATTTCCCTTTTATTTCATAACAAATTTCTATACTATCACCCACATTACACGTTACATGATATTTTCATAAATAATATTACTCATTCAAAATTGCTCTCATGCTTATTAAACATTAAATTATCAATATCTAAACAATCTTCATCAAAATTCTCTTACAACTCTAAATTTTCAACTTACTACTTTACTTAAACTTCATTCTATTAATCTCATTTTAAAGAGCTAACTTTATAAACTTTATTTTTATATTAATATAACATCAAAACACACCACTTTCCCAATTATGGAAACCCATTTCAAAAATTCAAATTTCATATATTACAACCAACAACATGAACCTCACCAAATCTCATCTATGTCACATTTTCAATCTTAAAATCATAACATTTACATTTAAACAACACTAATTCATTTCATTACACTAATTAACATCATCCATTTAGATACTTTAATTTTACACACTCAACCCTAAATCATGCATCATTATACCATAATAAATAATTCGCTATCATATATGATCTCACTCTTTGATTTTAATTATGAACTCTTTGTTGTAAATTATTAAAAACTCCATATTCCTTCTATACTTATACCCATATGCATATAAATGTTTTATAATTTTCTTCATTCATTTGTCTCATTAAATTAATTTATTACCCATGTACACAAAATTGTTTGATTTCCTCAGTTTCACGTCGATCTAACTTTCAATTTTTATATTCCTTACCAATTCTTTATAAAAGCTTGTAAACTTTTATCCATGTGCACTTGACACATATATGGACTTATATTTAAATTTTTAGACTTTTCCAAGTTGATTTAATATATTTAAAAATTAAATCTTCCAAAATCAGAGAATCTGTCTCTTTAATAATTTCTCTGGCAGCACCCAGTTGTCCATTTTTTTCAGGTATCATACCTTAATAAAAAATCATGAAATTTTAACCATATATTATAGGAATACATATGATATTGTTTGTAAATTTTTATATTTTTCTGGGTTGGTTTACCATAGTTTCTAAATTTATGTTTTTCCCAATTTCTACAGATTCTGAGTTGCTGGAATTACTCTAACAATCTGCGTTCTTCTATTTTTCTTAATTAGAGATCAATCTTTAAAATTTATAAAATTTTAGACATTGGATTCTAACATATTGAAAAACTTTCTATTAAATGTTCAAACTCATCCAACATTTCTAGATTTGTCCAAAAATTCAGACAATATCACTTTGCAGTACACCTATAAAATTTTCTGTAACTATCATACTCATTTCTCAAACTTTTTATTTTTATATCTTAAATCATTTCCTAGATTGCTTTTCTAATTTCACTTATTCAGCAAATGAATCAGCTATGAATTTTAAATTTCAAATAAAATTTTTAAAAATTCTTAATCCATAATCTCTATAATGAAGCTTCCACTGCGCCACTATGATCTATGCAACCCAGACGCCATCTCAACTCATATCCATTATATCAAATGGACATTACCACATCAGGGATCAGATAAATTGCCAGTGCCAATGTATGCATCACAATTGAAAATCATTTTTTTTTAAATTTCAATTTTCTCTCTCTAATAACCCACCTAGATCGAGAACCTAAAACCTAGGCTCTGATACCAAAATAAATATAACACCCTTATATCCTATATACGTACAATACATATTTTCAGCATATGTAAAATACGTATATACGGTAGAAAAATGTCACAGACCGATTTAATAAAAATTTTCACATTTCTATTTTAAGATTTCAAATACTAATATATAAAATAAATAGTATATAAATATTCTTTGCTTGTTATAGAAATTCAAAATAAATATTTATATGAAAATCTCTGAAAAAAATTCGCCAGAGTTTTATTTGTAATTTGAACGTTCCCAAAATTCAGCAAAACACAACCTGCATAAAGCAAACACTCCCAATAAAAATCAATTCACCATTTCACCAATACTTCTCAATTTCTCCATATTTTCTCAAAATACTTATATATAGATATATAAATTAACAACACATGTAAATTTCCATCTGAACAAATTATTCAAAACATTCTTTACAATTTACATTATATTCTTCCAAAAATATATCATAACATATATAATATCAAAATACATTGTAATATCAAATATCTACATGCTGACAACTAGCTCTGATCTTAATATACCCAAAAATAACTCTTTAAGCTCAATAAATACAAATCTAGTCCCGACCAGGTCTAGTAGAACTCTCTGGCTCTGCTAAATCATCCATGACACCTGCGCGATGAATTACAATCGCGCTAAGCCGAAGCCTAGTGGTACAAACTTTGATAACAATATAGTCCAAATGTAATGTCAATACACAACACACACACACACACACACACACACACACACATATATATATATATCAAAACTCATAACATTATATCTCATTATATTGCTCAATTGTATCACAATTCATAATTTGCATTAAAGCAAATACAAACATGGGCCCAAAAGGATCTAATATGCTATTTAAATTTCAGAGTTACTGCTTGGGTCCATAATGACACTATGTATCTAGCCCCATAGGTAATATATCCATGGATAATGTAACAGGCCCAGTCTCTTGGACCTTAACCCGGCTAGACCCTTAGGCCCCAATACCTTGGTCCCCCGGCTAGACTCTACAGTTTTTGAGGCTTATGACCCAGTCTTTTCACCCCAAAACATCACATTTATCAGCTGGCCTGGCTTACGACCCACTCTTTTCACCATTTCAGCGTTTAGCCCGTAGGCAATCATAGGCATGCCGCCAAACTAGAACTCTAAAAATTGAATAACATTGTAGGCACAATTTATTCATATTTCTCATTATCAAATTCTTTCATAATTCCTTTATCAAAACTTTTTTCATTTTCTCATGATCATACTAGGCACATTGCCTTATTACATCATCTTTTTCTCACTTTTTTTTTTCATTTATTCATTTTCTCATTATTAATCTTTCTTATTGTCACATATTCAATCTAGACACATTGCCTTGTTTTCACATTTTTTTCTCATTTTTTACATCTTTTTCATTTTTCTCACTTTTTTCATTTTTCTCATTTTTATAAATATCAATTCATTTTATTATTCCACATATCTCATTTTTGCATTCACAACACATTACCCAATTACTTTGGGTATTTTCACAAAATATACATATTTCACATTCTACACAATTTAGCCATTATCAATGGCTTTTCACAATGCATTTAACACATATATGACATTACAAATGATATAGCACATTATTCATACTCAATCAGTGAACCAAGTAACTTAACACATTTTCCAACTAAAATGTGTTAAGCCCAAATGCCATGCAAATATAAACAATATATTCAAAGTTTGTACATACCTCCACTAGCAACCCAAAGCAAGCTTAACACAACCTCCAATCCTATTCTTCCAACTTGCCCTTCACCACTTGGATGAAGCAAATCAACCTCCCTCAATGCCAATACCAAATGTGATCATACATAATCATTTAATATCATATTCTAAGGTATTCTCAATATCAAACCATAATTAAACATCCATCTAAACTAAATTTTAAAATTAAGCTTCACCTCACTTTAACTTTGAAAAACCATATCAAGCCATTTAAATTAGTGTTTTAAGTTTATTAATATCATTAGAAACATGTTTTAGCATGTTTAAACCAATTACATTAATTAACCACATGCTTATGCTCAAAACCCTAAAATGGCATAACTTTCACCATTGAAGGATCTCCATTCCAACTCAATGCAATTATCATTTCAATCTTATTTCCACCACTTATATTATTAAATAACATGATTTAAGCATTAAAATCAAACATTTAATCATTTTTTGAAAATTCACTTTTCCAAAATCCTAAATCAATACTACCATCTTCAAACTCTATCCAAACTTAACTAAATCCATTATTTTATTTTAAAATCCTTGTTTATGCATCAAAAAAACACATTTGAAACCAATTTACACAATTAAAACTCATGATTTTAAAAACTCAAATGTACCATAACCCTAAATTCTCTCTCTTCACCAAACTCAATTTAAATTCAACCATTTCTTAAATCTAACCTTAAAATCATTGTTAATCACTTAAAATAACTTCATCCATATCCAAATAGATAATTAAATCTTTGAACTTCAAAAACCCAAAACACACATTTTCAAACTTTCATGGAAATCTAAAGAAAAAGTTAGTAAACTTACTAATTAAAGAGGAAAACCTTAAATATCCACTTGAAACTTTATAAATACTTCAATTAAATGAGTTTGGAAGAAGCAAATCTCTCTCTTGAAGCCATGAAAGTCGTCCTTGAAGGAAAGAAGAAGAAGAAGATAAAAAAAAAAAAGTGATTTTCTCTTTCCTCCCATTCACATTTTCAACCTTATTATATTATTATTTTAATATATTTTCAATTAATTAATTAATTAATTAATTAAAACCCCAAAATATTATCTTCCATCCAAAATTATTTATTTTTGAATTATTTTATTAATTTTAAACTTCTAAGATTTAATTATCAAAATACCTTTTTACTTTGACTTTTCTTTTAAAATGTGTTGACTTTTATATGTTATATATATTTTACATATATATCACATATATATTCCACTTTTTTATTTAAAATCCCTTCATTTTTTATTTAAAACCATTAATTTAATTTATCCATTTAAATTATAATTTATTTTATCAAATTTTCAAAAATTAGAACTTTTCAAAAATTTGGGATATTACACGTATGCACAAGTAATGGGAATCTTATATACACATCAAATGTACCTTATATGTGTATTAAATATTAAGTATGTAATATATTAATCCAACATATACAATTAATATACCATATGTATATATTATATATACTCTAGATATATATATTGAGTATATACAATTTTATATCTTCAAATACTTATTTAATTTCTCCAAAATTACGGATGTTATAATTTTCTCCCCCTTAAATAATTTCGTCCTCGAAATTATCCAGTAGGTAATAAATCATCAAAATTATTATTTTACCAAATTATATAATTTCTATTATCCACTTTAGGTTCATTCTTAATTTCATTTTTACCATTCCCTAACACATCATTATACTGTCTATTTACTCAAACAGTCACGACAAATTATCATATCATCAATCGAATTGTCATTAGACAAAAATTAGTTCATCTCTTTAATATATATACCCACACACCTATTGCACTCAAGATATCTGATCACTTTATTATCTTAAAAATATACTTTCATCACCTTAAATTCAAATGTTAATAACATTTATCTTAACACAATAATTTTACACATCTTTACTTTGATCCTACTCATTTTACAATTACCACATATTAATTTAATATCACCACTATACAACAACAAAATCTTATTTCTTTATTAAGATTCATTATAATTATACTATAACAAACACTTTTCTCTTATAATTATTTGAAACTAATATAACTTAGCTCCTTTCATATACATATGCATATCAAAACGTTGTATTATGCACATTATCACATAGCTTGCATATTCTTAATACAACTACACACATTGAATTTCAATAAATACTTGTAAACTTATTATATTTTGGATCAATTGATCCAACTATCACAATATGACCATCACAACCTTATTCTATTCTGACCAATCTGTATTCTATTTTAAATTCATCAATCTGTTTTTAATTTATGACCTAATTCTATTAGGTCAAATTTATTCTCAAATTTTAATTCTCTTCGAATTCATCATTATAGATAATACTCACTTCCCCTAGTCTCGTTTACTTTACACATCATTTTCATCAACTTATTCATGTTATACCACTTTCAAACACATTCATTTAAAGCTCATCATATTTTCACAATTCTCTTCTGTTTCCACATTTTCTATAATTATAAACAAATTTCTAACATAAAATTATAAGATATAACTATGCAAACCATAAATCTTGACCATGTTTCTTGTAGCATAACTATCAATCTCACCAAATCTATCCAACGGTCATGTCATCTCAGACCCATGCCCGTGGATAACAAAACTAATCGGTCAATATACTAAATAAATCATACGACCATGGCATAATAATGGTCATGCCTGTGGCTTATAAATAAATGCTACTCATCTATCATTCTTCTTCAAACATTTCTAATCACAATGTTAAGTTCGTATCGCAAAAATCACATATTCAATTTCTAATCTTTTGCTACACAAAAAGTTAACACTTTTCAACTATGTTTCAAAGCAATTTACTCTTGATCACTTGATCATCATTAGCCTAACTCATGTTTCAACAATATTATAATTAACATCTCTTATATATACACATTCGTTCATATGCTAATTTACACAATTTTCATTTATTACTCCATTTCTAATCTATCTCTTATAAAAATTTTCATTCATATATATATATATATATATATATCTCTCTATATTTTCCATTTCCATACTTTCTTCATTATACTATCCTTCTCCTTACAATCTATTATTTATATGCATATACTTTAGGCCCAAAACACTATACAATCATCAAGTTCAGTTGTTAAAATAACAATTTCACCATCCAGCTCTGTTCGGGTCCATTCTCAATCTCAATTCATCACATGACCTAACTCTACGCAGGTCAAGACCTAATCTCTCTTAGGTCTATTAATACATGTAATACCATTTTCAATATCACCGGACACGTATTTGTATAAGTTAGTAAACACTCGATAGTATTTTTTTTAAATCATCCACATACACCTTCATAAGTCATAATCACAATGTGCCTTACTTTTCACATTTTCTTACATATCATATATGTGTTCATATTGAAAAAAAAATATCATCACACAAATCATACAATTATACTCAATTCCTCTTTAACATACAACCTATACAAAGTTAACATTTATCACCTTTCAGAGAACATTATCATTTCTTATTATTTTGACATTACTTAGGTTATTCATCAATTCAACATATCTATACAATCTGACCACAACATAATTAACATCTTTCTTATTTAATCACTCATCTTTTAAATAAGTTTCTTATATATATATATATATATATATATATTTAACACCTCACATAAATCTTAGTCACATTTCCAATGTGACATCTCTCTCACATTTTTTTTATGCATTTATCATATCCTTCATATCCCTTTTCATCATTTCCAATTCAATTACCTAAAGTAACTCATTTTTACTTAATCATTTTCCTTTTATTTTATAATAAATTTCTATATTATTAATCACATTACACGTTACATGATATTTTCATAAATAATATTACTCATTCAAAATTACTCTCATGCTTATTAAATATTAAACTATCAATATCTAAACAATCTTCATCAAAATTCTCTTCCAACTCTAAATTTGCAACTTACTACTTTACTTAAACTTCATTCTATTAATCTCATTTTAAAGAGCTAACTTTATAAACTTTATTTTTATATTAATATAACATCAAAACACACCACTTTCACAATTATGGAAACCCATTTCAAAAATTCAAATTTCATGTATTGCAACTAACAACATGAACCTCACCAAATCTCATCCATGTCACATTTCCAATCTTAAAATCATAACATTTACATTTAAACAACACTAATTCATTTCATTACACTAATTAACATCATCCATTTAGATACTTTAATTTTACACACTCAACCCTAAATCATGCATCATTATACCATAATAAATAATTCGCTATCATATATGATCTCACTCTTTGATTTTAATTATGAACTCTTTATTGCAAATTATTAAAATCTCCATATTCCTTCTATACTTATACCCATATGCATATAAATTTTTTATAAATTTCTTCATTCATTTGTCTCATGAAATTAATTTATTACTTATGTACACAAAATTGTTTGACTTCCTCAGTTTCATGTCAATCTCACTTTCAATTTTTATATTCCTTACCAATTCTTTATAAAAGCTTGTAAAATTTTATTCATGTGCACTTGACATATATATAGACTTATATTTAAAGTTTTAAATTTTTCCAAGTTGATTTAATATATTTAAAAATTAAATCTTCTAAAATCAGAGAATCTGTCTCTTTAATAATTTCTCTGGCAGCACCCAGTTGTCCATTTTTTTCAGGTATCATACCTTAATAAAAATTCTTGACATTTTAACCATATGTTTTAGGAATACATATAATATTGTGTGTAAATTTTCAGATTTTTTTGGGTTGGTTTACCATAGTTTCTAAATTTATTTTTTTTTTCAATTTCTACAGATTCTGAGTTGCTGGAATTACTCCAACAATCTGCGTTCTTCTATTTTTCTTAATTAGAGATCAATCTTTAAAATTTATAAAATTTTATACGTTGGATTTTAACATATAGAAAAACTTTCTATTAAATGTTCAAACTCATCCAACATTTCTAGATTTGTCCAAAAATTCAGACAATATCACTTTGCAGTATACCTATAAAATTTTCTGTAACTATCATGCTCATTTCTCAAACTTTTTATTTTTATATCTTAAATCATTTTCTAGATTGTTTTTCTAATTTCACTTATTCACCAATTGAATCAGCTATGAATTTTAAATTTCAAATAAAAGTTTCAAAAATTCTTAATCCATAATTTCTAGAATGACGCTTTCACTGTGCCACTATGATCTATGTAACCCAGACGCCATCTTAACTCATATCCATTATATCAAATAGATATTACTACATCAGGGATCAGATAAATTGACAGTGTCAATGCATGCATCATAATTGAAAATTATTTTTTTTAAATTTCATTTTTCTCTCTCTAACAACCTACCTAGGTCGAGAACCTCAAACCTAGGCTCTGATACCAAAATAAATGTAACACCCTTATACCCTATATACATACAATACATATTTTCAGCATATGTAAAATATGTATATACAGTATAAAAATGTCACAGACCAATTTAATAAAAATTTTCACATTTCTATTTTAAGATTTCAAATACTAATATATAAAATAAATAGTATATAAATATTCTTTGCTTGTTATAGGAATTCAAAATAAATATTTTATATGAAAATCTCTGAAAAAATTAACCAGAGTTTTGTTTATAATTTGGACGTTTCCAAAATTCAGCAAAACACAACATGCATAAAGCAAACACTCCCAATAAAAATCAATTCACCATTTCACCAATACTTCTCAATTTCTCCATATTTTCTCAAAATACTTATATATAGATATATAAATTAACAACACATGTAAATTTCCATCTGAACAAATTATTCAAAACATTCTTTACAATTTACATTATATTCTTCCAAAAATTTATCATAATATATATAATATCAAAATACATTGTAATATCAAATATCTACATGCTGGCAACTAGCTCTGATCTTGATGTACCTAAAAATAACTCTTCAAGCTCAATAAATACAAATCTAGTCCCGACCAGGTCTAGTAGAACTCTCTAGCTCGACTAAATCATCCATGATACCTGCGCGACGAATTACAATTGCGCTAAGCCGAAGCCTAGTGATACAAACTTTGATAACAATATAGTCCAAATGTAATGTCAATGCACAACACACACACACACACACATATATATATATATCAAAACTCTTAACATTATATCTCATTATATTGCTCAATTGTATCACAATTCATAATTCACATTAAAGCAAAGACAAGCATGGGCCCAAAAGGATCTAATACGCTTTTCAAATTTCAGAGTTACTGCTTTGGTTCTTAATGACACCATATATCTAGCCCCGTAGGTAATATATCCATGGATAATGTAACAGGCCCAGTCTCTTGGACCTCAACCCGGCTAGACCCTTAGGCCCCAGTATCTTGGTCTTCAACCCGGCTAGACTGCAATGGTTTTTGAGGCTTACAACCCAGTCTTTTCACCCCAAAAACATCATATTTATCAGCTGGCCTGGCTTACGACCCAGTCTTTTTACCATTCTAGTATTTAGCCCGTAGGCAATCATAGGCATGCCTCCAAACCCAGAACACTAAAAATTGAATAACATAGTAGCACACAATTTATTCATATTTCTCATTATTAAATTCTTTCATAATTCCTTTATCAAAACTTTTCTCATTTTCTCATGATCATACTAGGCACATTGCCTTATTATATCATCTTTTTCTCACTTTTTTTTTCATTTATTCTTTTTCTCATTATTAATCTCTTTCTCATTGTCACATATTCAATCTAGACACATAGCCTTGTTTTCACATTTTTTTTTCTCATTTTTCACATCTTTCTCATTTTTCTCATTTTTCTCATTTTTATCAATATCAATTCATTTCATTATTCCACATATCTCATTTTTGCATTCACAACACATTACCCAATTACTTTGGGTATTTTTACATAATGTACATATTTCACATTCTACACAATTTAGCCATTATCAATGGCTTTTCACAATGCATTTAACACATATATGACATTACAAATGACATAGCACATTATTCATACTCAATCAGTGAACCAAGTAACTTAACACATTTTTCAACTAAAATGTGTTAAGCCCAAATGTCATGCAAATATAAACAATATATTCAAAGTTTGTACATACCTCCACTAGCATCCCAAAGCAAGCTTAACACAACCTCCAATCCTATCCTTCCAACTTGCCCTTCACCACTTGGATGAAGCAAATCAACCTCCCTCAATGTCTATACCAAATGTGATCATACATAATCATTTAATATCACATTCTAAGGTATTCTCAACATCAAACCATAATTAAACATCACTCTAAATTAAATCACAAAATTATGCTTCACCTCACTTTAACTTTGAAAAACCATATCAAGCTATTGAAATTAGTGTTTTAAGTTTATTAATATCATTAGAAACATGTTTTAGCATGTTTAAACCAATTACATTAATTAATCACATGCTTATGTTCAAAATCCTAAAATGGCATAACCTTCACCATTGAAGGATCTCCATTCCAACTCAATCCAATTATCATTTCAATCATATTTCCACCCCTTATATTATTAAATAACATGATTTAAGCATTAAAATCAAACAATTAATCATTCTTTGAAAATTCACTTTTCCAAAACCCTAAATCAATACTACCATCTTCAAACTCTATCCAAACTTAACTAAATCCATCATTTGATTTTAAAATCCTTGTTTATGCATCAAAACAACACATTTGGAACCAATTTATACAATTAAAACTCATGATTTCAAAAACTCAAATGTTCCATAACCCTAAATTCTCTCTCTTCACCAAACTCAACTTAAATTCAACCATTTCTTAAATCTAACCTTAAAATCATTGTTAATCACTTAAAATAACTCCATCCATTCCAAATAGATAATTAAATTTTAGAACTTCAAAAATCCAAAACACACATATTCAAACTTTCATGGAAATACAAATAAAAAGTGAGTAAACTTACTAATTAAAGAGGAAAACCTTAAATATCCACTTGAAACTTTGTAAATATTTCAATTAAAAGAGTTTGAAAGAAGTAAATCCCTCTCTTGAAGCCATAAAAGTCGTCCTTGAAGGAAAGAAGAAGAAGAAGATAAAAAAAAAGTGATTTTCTCTTTCCTCCCATTCACATTTTCAACCTTATATATATTATTATTTTAATATATTTTTAATTAATTATTTATTTAATTAATTAAAAATCCCAAAATATTATATTCCATCCAAAATTATTTATTTTTGAATTATTTTATTAATTTTAAATTTCTAAGATTTAATTATCAAAATACCTTTTTACTTTGACTTTTCTTTTAAAATGTGTTGACTTTTATATGTTATATATATTTTACATATATATCACATATATATTCCACTTTTTCATTTAAAATCCCTTAATTTTTTATTTAAAATCATTAATTTAATTTATCCATTTAAATTATAATTTATTTTATTAAATTTTCAAAAATTAGAACTTTTCAAAAATTTGGGATATTACACGTATGCACAAGTAATGTGTATCTTATATACACATCAAATGTACCTTATATGTGTATTAAATATTAAGTATGTAATGTATTAATCCAATATATACAATTAATATATCATTTGTATATGTTATATATACTCTAAATATATATATTGAGTATATACAATTTTATATCTTTAAATACTTATTTAATTTCTCCAAAATCATGGATGTTATATTTTAAATTATATTTTATCATATAAAATATATTAATTTTTATAAAGAAAAAATTTTAATTTTGATTACAAATGACAAATAAACACTTACAAAAAATATAAAATACAAAAATATATTAATATATTAATAAAAAATTATTATATTTATTTTTAAACAAATTTTACATATTATACATATAAAATAATGTTAAAAAATATTAATTTTGTTATATAAATAATGTATAAATATTGTGTGTATGTTTTATCTACGTTATGTAGATATTATATAAATATTATATAGATTTTGTAGATATTTGGTAGGTGTTGTGTATATATTATATATTTATTGTGTATGTTATGTATATGTTATATGGATGTTGTGCGTATGTTATGTGAATATATAATTTAAAAAATAAAATTAAAGGCATATTAAATAAATTTTGTAGATTTTTAGTAGATAATTTGTGTATATTTAGTAGATGTTTTGTATATATTTAATAGATGTTATATATATATATATTGTAGATGTTTGATAGATATTGTGTGTATAATATGTATTTGTGAGAACTTGACATAAAAAATTATTCTGAATAAAAAAATATAAATTAAAAATTAAAACATAATACAAATTAAAAATCATTGTTGAAAAACATTACAAGTGAAAAAAAAGCTCATGCTTTATAAAAATGAAAATATATATATATGACTCTTACTTTTGAAAAAGGCAATATAAATTGTTATAATTAGTGTAATTTTCTCTTTAATCCGTGTGAGTTCTTTTTTTATAATTTTAATTTAATGTGTATTATTTTTTATTTTTTTTCATGCATATGATATGACATTTTTATTCTTTGTTTATATTACCAAAAAATTACAATTTATCTACGAAACTTTACCCACAGGTTACTTTCCTAAATAAATACCCAAAAACTCATAAAAAAATATATGTTTTAAAAAAAACTAGGGATTATCAAGGATTTACCTATAGATTTACCCATGAATTTAGTTTTACTAGATAATTCATGGGTAAATTCAGATGAAAACTTTTTCATGGGTAAATTCAGATGAAAACTTTTCGCCTATAAATTATCTAGAAATTATTTAGAGAATACATCCATGGGTAAAATATTCGTGGGTCATCGCTGGATAATGTTTCAATTACTCAGGGATTACCCAAGAAAAATATTTATGGGTAAATCCCTGAGTAATTTAAAAAAGAATTTTCTCAATCAAAATTTACCCAGAAAACTTATCCATGGGTAAATTCTCTAGGTAATCCCTGAGTAATTTAAAAACCAAAATTTTTTCAACAAACATTTACCCAGAAATTATCCAGAAAATATATCTATGGGTAAATGCCCTGAATAATCTCTGGGTAATTTAAAACCTAAATATTTTTAGCCAAAATTTATCTACGGATTACCTAGAAAAATTGCCAATAAATAAGTTTTATGGATAATTTAATCTTTTCTTCCTCTCAAAACGCTACACATTATAAATTTATTATTTTAATAGAATTTATTTTTTCAACAAAACTATTTAAGTTGGCATTAATTTTTTTTCCGGAAGTATTAAGAGAATAAATTACCTATTATATGATGGAAAATATTAGCATTTTTTATTCTTATAATTTCCATCAATTTAAAATTTTAAAATTATATTATTTATTTCAATTTTGAATTGTTTGTAATAAATTTTTAATTGTTATAATCGAAAGAAAATTATAATTTTTATAATTTTCTTCTTTAATAGAAAGATAGTAATAAATTTAGATTTGAAATATAATTTATAGTAATAAATTTAGCTTTAAAATATAATTTGATTATTAAAAAAATATTCAATATCAAATTATAAATATTTTTATTTATAAATATTAATTATCTTTATCAATTAATTAAAAAATCCAATTTAACCAAAAATTTAATACATGCGATAGATCACATGATTAGGGTATGAAGAAGGGGAAAAAAAAATACTTTGGTCTTTAAACAGATCGATTTTTCTTTCACTAACTCAAAATTTCAATTAATCCAAAGTTTCTCTTTTGTGGTACACTATCTTCTCAATCAATGGGAAACAATCTGCATTCATTTTATTTATTTATTTATCATTTCACTTGTTTCAATATTCTTTCGATTCCACTCTACGACATTATATCGTTAGCTTCTTCTACGGTTTTTTTCTATTTTATAACTTGCTTTCGATTCCACTCTGCTGTTTGGAGTTTCACATGTTTAGTTACTATTTTTAGCTCTGGGTTATAATTCGTTCATAGCTGCTCAACTACAAATAACATGATAAAAATTGCGAGAACGTTATAGTAACATTATTACTGTATAATCTATTTAATTTTATGTATATGAAGTATGTTATTTCTGTTTGTATGTGTTGTTTCTTGAATCTTGATAATGACTTGGATGGTTTTTGTCTTGTTGATTTTATGGTTATAAAAACATTTGATTTTAGATTTACGTTACTATTCGAGTTCATATGTTCTAATGGGTTCACTTGTAATTGTTACTACTAAGAGAATGTTTGGCTTAACTTATAAAATTTAACTTATAAGCATCAAATACTTGTAAACTAATATGAGCTTATAAGCATTTAAAATATTAAGCAGTTATATATTTGTTCTGAGTACCTACAAATAGCTTATAAGTACCTAATATATTTAGTCAAATTAAATTATTAGCACATTTTCATTAAAATGGCAAAAAATGATAAGAAGTTATATTACTAAAAGTATTTACTAAAATAAATAAGAAAAATATAGTAAATTATTTGGTCAAACTAGTTTATAAACCAAGTTCTTATTAATATTAAAATAATAAGCTGATTTGTAGTTTCCTTATATTCTATATACGTATAATATATACTCTCTGTATATGTAATATATATATATATATAATACAAGAATGCAACAATAAATATAGTGAAAAATTTCTCTTAACTGTTTGAAAAATAAATTAATCTTTAAAAGATAATTTAGTAGGCGATTAAATATATACATATAAATTGTTAAATATCAAAATAATACATAGAGAAAATCTCTGAAAAAAAATTGCTATAATTTTATCTATAAATTGGATATTTTCCAAAATCAAACAATTACAACTTGTGAAAAACAACACTCTCAATTATAATATAAATTCTAAATCTACAACATTTCTCCAAAATCATTCTACATCTCATAACCACACACACACACACACACACATATATATTTTAATTCAAATATTTTACAACATTTTTATATAATAACATAATGTATATAAACATAATCAGTTTAACAAAAATAAATATTTACATTATATGCAACTAAGCTCTGGTCTTGTGGCAAAATATCAAACTTCAATTGCTATTCCAAATACCTAGACTTGGTCCGATCTAGCAGGACTCTCTACCTCTATCTTGTCACCTACACAATAAAATCAAATCACGCTAAGCTACTAGTTTAGCAGTATATACTTTGATAACAAAAATAATTTTAAAGTAATGCGTTATGTTTGTCACTATGCCATGTAATGAAAAATGCTACAATGCATACATGGCTCACCAAAATTGTCACAATCACATACATTGGGCTCCAAAGTCCTTATATAATATTCAAATTACAAAAATATTGATTCAGCCAATAGTGAGACCGGAGATCTAAATGTCACATAATGCTCAAAGGCGCATCTCCCTATTAACACTAGTGTGTCTAATCTAAAGACATAATAATAATAATAATACTAGTATGTCTAGCCCAAAGGCACATCAAATATTATCATATATGAGTAGCATGCCAATCCAACAGTGCCAAATATAATTTTCTAGAATATGATATTATATAAGGCAAACATACAACATACAACCATTATCACCTTTTATCCATTTTCATTTCATTTTCCATAATTATATATAATTTCCATATATTCAACATAATTCATTCACATTACTCATAATCTTGGTCACATTTATAATGTGACTTCTTTTCCCATATTTCTTAAGCATATTTCACACTTTTCACAAATAATACATACCAATGCAATTAACCATTCTATAATGGCTTAACATTTTATATTTTATGCCATTCACACAACATTACACAAAACAATTATATATCAAAACCAATTTCAAAGTATCTTAGCACATTCATAAAACACAATGTGCTAGGCTAAACCAAATGAAATTAAAATACATGTAATCAAAGTATGTACTAACCTTAAATATGCTAAACTCCAAGCCCAATTCACTCTCCAACTTTAACTTCACCCAAATGCATTTCTTCTCTTTAAATGGGCAATTTCACCTTAGTCACTCCTAAACTATATTATAAGTGCAAAAATAACATTAGTAACTCATTCTAATATATTTCATTCAATTAAACATCAATTACACCCATTCTACCCAAAATTCTACCAAACTAATTCACCCTTTACTACTTCTTTCAAACTACCACCTAACCTATCCATTTCCATCATCCAACTATAAATTCATATCATATATATCAATGTAACTTCATAGCAATCCATATTAACAATTAACATTCCCTCTATAAAAATCTAATTTTTCACATATTCACATATTTAAAGAGAAGCTAGCTAAATCCAAAGAATTCTTACATATTACTTGAGAATTCTTAAAAATCTCCTTAATTTCTTTGAATTCTTTGTAAAATTTGATAGATTAAATAAAACAAATTTCTCCATTCAAGCTCCATGAAAATTGGCCTAAAAGAGTGGAAGACGAAGAAGATGAAGAAAAAGGTAGCTTTTTTATTTTTCCTTCTTCCTTAGCCATGTATAAATAAATAATTAATAAATAATTATGATTTAATATTTATCCTCTTCCACTCAAAAAATAATTTAATTTTTTATTATTTAATTTTTTTAATTTTTAACTTTTTAACTTTTTATCTACTTTTATCTTTTAGTGAAATTTATACTTGATGTATATTTAACATATACATCAAGTATATATTAGTCATTTTCTCCTTACAACTCATTAATTAACTCTTTTATATTATTTATTTAATTATATTTAATAAAAATATGGGCGTTACATTATTATCTCCCTAACTTAAGTTTTTTCCTTTTAAGCTCATAAAATTATCTAAATAAACGTTTTAACTTAAATTTATAGCTTATAAGCTAGTTAAATGAGCTTGTAATCTAAGCTAAACACCCTTTAAAAATCAAATTATATATTTCATGGAGAATTGACATGGTCTCTTGTTTTTACTTATTGAATAGAATAATTTTCATTCATGATGCCAGCACTATTTTTAAGTTTCACTCTATTTATTTTTAAATAAACTATAAAAGTACCTCTCATAATGTAGTGGAAGTTTTTACTCAATTTACTACATATACTCATTTACATATTTTATAATAATTCTAAATAAATAATCATGAAAAAATTGTTGCTATAAATATATTTTCTTATTTAATAACTGATTTAAATTTATTAATAAGTGTTCTCTTAATAGTTTCTGCAGTTGTACCTATTATAAACAAAATAAACATTATAATATTTTATGGGAGAAATAAAATAAACATAGCTTATAAAAATATTTACTCTTACTTAGATAAAACATGAAAAAACACCATAAATATAAATATAAACCATAACAAATTTATGGTGTATATTTATGTTTATATTTAATATGAATTAGTGTATATTTAATCTAATATCAATCTTGAATTTTATTGAGAACTTTTATCAAATAGAAGCAAGACACCATCATAAAAATAATAATTCTCTTCAAAAATAAAATCAACAATCCAAAATTGCAAACACATAATTTCTACAAAAGATCACTGAGAAAATTATTAAAATAGTTTATAAAAATTAAATTAAAATTAGAAACAAAAATAAAAATAAAAACCCATAAAATCAAAAAATAAAAACTTATTCAATAATCAATAAGCTCTGGCTTACTTCGTATTTCATAAAAAAAGCCATGCTAGTGTGATCACTCTACGATTGCTAAAAAAATTAGAAATTATAGTCATCCAATTGTGACTTTATGAAGGTGATTCAAACTGAAAACAAAACTTACTAAAAGGCGGATGCATTTCTTGTAGAGAATACGGTATTTAAAAAAAATAATTTATATTATTAGATAATAACTAATTATTATAAATATTAAATTGGATATCCTAATTATATTTAAACTCTTCAAATTAATATTTATAACAATTAGTTAATTATCTATTCTAAAAAATAATAAATTTAATATTTTAAAAATTTTAGTTTAATTAATTATTATCAATATCAAATATGATATTATAATTATATTTGAACTCTCCAAATAATATATAATATATATATTTATTTGAAATTTTTAAAAAATACAGCATACGACAAAATTGAGACAATGATATATGACACAATATTATGTTAGTATTAACCTTTTAGTATAATATATATATATATATCAATACATAATTATTAAATCAATATCAAATAAAAAATTTGCTATTTTTACTACTATTTTCAATAGGTTTCGTTCTTCTAATAATAAATCAATACCAAATAAATTTCATAATATTAAATTTTATTATATCAATAGGGTTTGATTGAATTTCGTTACAAAAAGAAAAAAAAAGCAAAAGATATTTCCATCATTTATAATATTAAATTATAATATTTTAGTTTCAAATTTTAATTTATATTTGCAAAATTTAATATTATAATATTAGTCAAAATAGCATGTTATTGATACTGATTCAATATCATTATCAATATCAAATGAAATTTCATAATCCTATTTCAACTCTTTAAATAAATATAATTATTATCAATCCTAATCAGATTTGAACTCTCCAAATAAATATTTATTATAATAAATAATAATTTAATTTAAAATTTTAAAAATTAGGACATGTGTTAAAATTGAGACAACAACATATGATATAATATTGTGCTAGCCATAATTATTTTAGTATAATATATAAATATAGATATAAATATAAATTGATAGAAAAATTACTCAAATATCCTAAAATCAAATTCAATTTTTAAATACATGATGTTAGAAAATATATTTACAAAAATAAGTGAAAAATTTTTTAATAATAGAAATAAATTACTCACTAAACAATAAATAAACTTGTTGTCTTTGTTTGGATTCAAAACTTGCCTTCTCTATTGTTCTTTATGCAAACAAATTCTTCTATATTAAAAAACGAAGAAAAATAATCACAATTCTTTTAGATTTAAGAAGCACAATCAACTACAAAATAAAAAAAATAAAAAATAAAAAGAATAACTAATTAATGGATTGAGCGTTGAGAGTTTTCTGCAATCTTTTTTTAAAATAAGTCAAGATATTTTAAATATATTTAATACATAGTAATATAGTTGAATTATAGTTACAAAAAATTTGAGATTAAAATTTGACAAAAGTAAATAATAACATAATTATGATTTGGAGGTGGTAATTATTGCGCTCTAATTAACTCTACCACAAAGCGTCACTCGCAAGTATACGAGGTAGCTGTAGCAAAGGTGATCGCCCCAAGGTCATCTCACAAGGAAGCTAAAGTAGCTAATTGATTATCAGATTATAAATAACAAGTAATGAATAAATTTAGATTGCTATCTATTAAAGAAAACAAATTGATCAAAGTTTAAAACAAATAAAAGTAAACTGGACTGATGTATTGATTCACTTAATAGAAAGGTCTAGGGTTTGCACTTCTCTACTACTTATATGTATGAACGGTTATTCCTCTTAACCAATTTAATTTCAAAGATTAAATATCAAGCAACTCAATTAATTGAATAAAGGAAATAAGCTCTCGCATTCAAACCTCTCTCAAATAATCTTGTTCCAATTGAAATAATCTTTTCCTAGGTTATATCTCTAATTCACCTAAGTCCCAAATTGAATTGTTCCAGCATTAGACTTCATCTCTTGATTCATCATCTAATACCTAAAACACATAATTGGTGGCCAATCAATTATATATTAGCAATAATTCATTCAATAAAGGCTTAAAGAAATAATTGAGTCAAGAGTAATAACCAATTCATACAATCATAGCTGATCCATACAAACCATAGACTAGATCAAATTAGTTCATAATGTTATCAAACATACTCATCTCATTAATATTCAAAGAAATCAATTTAGACATGATAATATCCATAAATACAATTCCAATGAAAATAAAGAGATAAAGTTCGAGAACAAAACCAAGTTACAAACTCCTTGAAGCTTCTGAAGAATCTCTTGTTCAGAACTTGCTCGAAGAATGCATCAATGGCTAGAACAAATCTAATCTAAGCTAGATTAATCAAAGTGTAATCAAAATCAAAGAAAACAAATGTTAAAACCTCAAACTCTCTTTGACAGCTAGACAGCTCTCAAAAACTCAACAACCACTAAGAAAACCCTAACTTTAATATTTATACGAAACCTCCGAGCGTCTTCATCAATCCATGAGTGACACGGCCAAGTTGGAGTGAACTTGGCCGTGTTGGAGGTGAATTGGAGGGACACGGCCAGTGACTTGGCCGTGTCCCTTGCTTGTGTCTTCTACTGCTTGCTTTTCTTTCTTTGCTTTGGACTTGAGTGAGACACGACCAAGTTGGATGAGACACTGCCGTGTTGGATGTCTTTGGAGGGACACGGCCAGTGACTTGGCCATGTCCCTTGCTTGTGTTTGCTTCTGTAAGAGTTTCTTCTTCTTTGCTTTGGATTTAAGTGAGACACGACCAAGCTTGAGCAACTTGGCCGTGTCTGAGCTTCTTTGGAGGGACATGGCCAGTGACTTGGCCATGTCCCTTGAGTGTGTCCCTCTCTATGTCTTGATCTTCTCTTTAACTTGGTATAGGACACGGCCACAAGCTTGGCCGTGTCCTCTGCCTGTGTCATCTAATGTGTCTTGATTTCTTCCTCTTGATTCCTTAGTTTTTTCCTTCCTTAGCATGGTTCCTTGCATATCAAATCTAAAACAAAACTTGAAACAAACTTTAAACAGAAATTAAATGAACATTAACCAACAAAACATAAACACACACTAAAAATAGGACAAAAACGACATAAACACTGAAATAAACTAAAACTACCAAAATTAATGAAAACACTAAATAAACTGATTAAAACTATAAAATACCTAAATAAAACAATAATTATCATAATAAATAAGACACAAATCTATAACAAAAACTAATAAAACAGTAATTCTTTTATATCTCGTGTATATGTTATATATATTTTAGCATGTATGCTAGATTCTAAATAGAGAAAAATATAGATCTTTTATATGATATGTATATGTTGTATATTATTGTCCCAAGATGGCAACCAAGAGGGGGTGAATTAGTTGATTTGAAGAATTGATGGTAAATTAAAAATTAAAATCAAATCAAAGCAAGAGAATGAGTAGAGAAGAATAAACACAAGAGAATTTATAGTGGTTCGGATTACTTCAATCCTACATCCACTTCCTTAATAACTTATTAATGTTCCACTAATATTGAGTTTTTATAAGCTTAACTCTAACTTGGTGTTTTCACAAGCTTACTCCAAACTTTACAATGGTTTGAGATCAATGCTCACAACCCTTACAAGAGTTTTCTCAGGCATACTCTCACAACTTAAGTGTTTTCAAGCTTTTACTTAAACTTTTGATGGTGTTTAATACTTACACCCAAAACTCTAACAATTCAATTGTTAATTATAGTAAATGTAAGTGAAAGTTTGTTGCTTGCGCTATTACAATTAGAAAATTATCCTTAAACAAGATGTTTCTCGGGATATTTAAGGCCAATTTGGTCTAACTAGCCGTTATAAGTTATGTGATATATTTTATTAGGTTAGTCCTTATAATAACAAGAAGTTTTTCTCAAAGAGTGGACGTCCTAGCATAGGAAGTGGTTGCCCTAGCGTGTTGGACAGTCGTCCATTGCACAGGGGCGATCTCTCCATTTGAAAATTCTTCCAACAGTCAAATGTGAGTGCTCTGCTGGTGGAATCTTGCCCATCCTGTGGCTATCAGGACGGTCACCCAAGGTAAGGGGATGGTCGCCTTTTTTGAATTTGAAAGTGGTTTTACAATGGTTATGCCACGTGGCACTTCCTTATTTGACAAAGCAATTTTTCTCCAAAATATGGAAGATGCGGTCGTGCTAGTACTGGAATAACGGCCGAATTGGGTGTCTCTCATCAAACTTCTAAGCACACTCGAGATCGCAAACACTACTTCCAATCCTTATGATTTTCTCTTAAAATGTATGGACAGTCGCCTTTGGGAAGGGACGGTCGCGATAAGGTACAAAGAGACTGCTCCTTAGACCGCGCCTGTCACCGCGTTCCCTATTGTGAATGTTGGAGTTTTTGTCAATTGAGGTGCGATCATCCCAATTTAGGGAAGATCGCTATCAGTCCTATAACAGTCTCTCCTAAGGTCAAGACTCTGACCGTGTATCCTACTGTGACTCAAATTGTTCTTCAAAGCTTCAAGGGTGGTCACCCCTTAGCTTGGGGTGACTGTACTTTTTGCCCTGTTCTGGTTATATGATGAGCAACTTATTCTTGTATCAAGTAACTTAAAGACATGTTAAATGCATCATTCAATTTGAGTGCTAAAGATCAAAATTGAGATTATTTGGCTAATAATCTCCCCCTTTTTGACTTTGGCAGTCAAATAGAATGATGATAAAAGATAAGCAAAATAATGACAATCTTTGTTTTTAAGTTTTAGTTTACCAATATGTTTCTTTTAATCTCCCCCTAAATGTATGCTTCCAAAATGATTATTGATTCATCTTAATTGCTTTTTACTTTAGCCAAAGTTTGGCTAATGCATTTATCTAAAACTGTGTTATCAATCATTATCTTCTCCCCCTTTGACAAATGCAAAAAGAAAGAAAAAAGAAATTCAAAACATCAATAAAAGGAGATTAAGGTATTAAACTAAATGTTCATTAATAAAGCATGAATTACAAGAACAAACAAAACAAAGAAAAATACGAAACAAGGAAACATAAAAAACATAAAACAACAAAGAGAAGTCTAGTCTGAATCTTCATCCTCATGCTCTTCTTCTTCCATAGGTGCCTTCCCCTTGTCAAGAGGAACATGCACAGTACTGCTGGAACTAGTGCTAATATCATTTTCTTCTTCAAAAGGGCTTATTTTGTGGTCACTTACATCCCATTCCTTTAGATCACATTAAGGCAACTCCATCTTGCCTTGCATGTCATATAAATCATGGTGCACATGGGATAAAAGATCAATTCTCTTGTTCAAGTGCTGAAACCTTTTGGACACATCCCTTTTGAAGTGAACTAATTTCTTGGAGAGAGATTTGATAGCTCTAAGGATGAGTTTGGTTGGAGAACTAATTTTGCTAGGCTTGGAGGTAGATGGTTTGTGAGGTATTTCCATAGCAACTTCCATAGATTCTCCTTCTCCTTCTATAGAATATCTTGGTCTCTTCTTATGCCTATCCATCACACCCTTCTTACCAAATAGATAAACATAAGAGCCATTTATTTTCCTAACACAGCATGCATGCTCTAAATACTCTATGGTGATGGCACTAGAGGAGAGGTCAAATGAATTTCTCAAAGTAGCTAGATTAAGGTCATTTAGCAAATGCAAGTGTCTAGCTATTTGAGTGATGTGTGAGGAAAGAAAGAAGGTTCTTGACCTAGTAGTTACATGATAATAGAGTGTATCTATCAAGAATTTTAGTGTGTTGATGGGCATGTTGTGGGTGAAGGCATAGAGGAAAATCATATCCCTTTTGGTAACTTTTTCATTTCCATCATCCCTTTGATAAATTATTTAGGTAATGATCCCATTAAGCATCCAATGGGGAGTGATTTGGTGTGTCTAACCTTGGATTCCATCATAAAGGATTTCTCTACTAAAATTTCTTGCTAAAAGGTAGAGAAGGCTTGGTTTGAGAATGTAGTGTCATTGTAGGATGTGGCTCTACCAGTTGGAAAATCCCAAATTTTGGCAAAACCTTCCAAGGTTAAGGCAAGGTATTAGTCAAATATCTTAAACCTAATCCCATACCAACCTAAGGCTAAGTTATCACTTTTCTCTATTTGAAGGGACATGAGAAATTCTTTGCTTAAGCTAGGGTAACCTACCTCTTCAATGAAAATAAACTTTCTCCACCCAAGAATATCTAGAAATATATCAATTTCTTCCTTGATGTTTAGGGTTATGAGCATGCCTCCAAAGGAGATTTGGTTCCCTCGATCTTCTTCCTCTTAAGCATAGCATACCTTATATCCTCTTCAAAAGTTTAGTGATGAGGTTTGTGGATTTTCTCACCTCTTCTAGATGGTGGAGGAGAGGGAGGAGCTTCTTGTTGTTCTTTAATAACAATTCCTAAGGGATTTTTCCCTTTGCCCTTTCCCTTAGATGTAATCTTCTTCTTGGGAGCCATTTGATGGCTGAGAGAAGAAGGAGACAGAAAAACAAAGTGTGTTTTTGAGATGAGAGCATTTTGAGATAATCTTAGTGTTTGATGGTGTGTTTATATGATAGCAGTGATCAAAGAAAAATTAACTGAAGTTTGATGAGTTTAAATAGAGAAATTATGAAAAATTAGCCGTTTATGGCTATTGGAGAGTGAAGAAAATTGAAATTGATAGACTGCTAACGGTTAGAAAGTATTGTGCAGAGTGTACAGAGCAAGACCACCTTTTTGTAGAAGGACGCTAGCTAGAGACCACAACGTGACCATTATAAAAGGTGGGGCACTCGCTACCTGAAAGAAAGCATGTAACGGTCAAGACTTTTCAAATTCTCACAAGCGTCCATCCTATCTACCTGACCATCCGCTGAGTGGTGTTTGGGATGAAGTTGTCCAATTGACTTGCGACCACGAGACATGGCAGGATGTCCGCACCAAATAAAGAAAATCATTGAAAGAAAGAAAAAGGACAGATTTTTACATGGACAACTTATGATCAAAATTGATGCTTTAAATTGAGAATAAAACCTTTTAAACACAATACAATGAGTTGAATGCATATGATTTATTCATTCAAGGAGCTTCCATCAATCATTACTAAGTTGTGCTTGATGAAGTTTAATCTATCTTCATTTAATGGTTTTGTAAAGATATCAGCAAGTTGATTTTATGTATCAATGAATTCTAAGACAACATTTTTTTTTGTACATTATCTCTTAAGAAATAATATCTAATTTCTATGTATGTAGACCTAGAATGTTGAATTGAATTCTTTGATAAGTTAATTGCACTGGTGTTATCACACTTAATAGGAATATGATCAAATGTTTTTCCATAATCAATCAATTGTTGCTTCATCCATAGAACTTGCGTACAAGAAAAACATGCAGCAACATATTTGGCTTTTACGGTGGATAAAGTAATCGACACTTGTTTCTTACTAAACTAAGAAACTAGGTAATCACTAAGAACATGACATGCCCCAGTCGTGCTTTTCCTATACAAAAGACTACCGGCGTAATCCTCATTCGAAAAGCCTAAAATGTCAAAGGATGTATATCTAGGGTACCAAAGTTCTAAATGCAATGTACCATTCAAGTATTTCAAAATTCTTTCAGTGGCATTCAAATGTGATTCCCTACGGTATAATTGAAATCTAGCAAACAAACATACACTATACATTATATCGGGTCTAGAACTAGTTAAGTAAAGTAGTGATCCAATAATACCTCGATATTTATTCTCATATACTACATTACCACTTTTATCTTTGTCACATTTTAAGGATTCACTTATGGAAGTCTTACTAGTCTTGCAACCATCCATTCCAAATTTCTTGAGAAGTTTCTTTGTGTACTTGGATTGGTTGATGAAAATTTCATCCTTGCATTGCTTGATTTGTTGTCCAAGGAAGAATTTGAGTTCACCCATCGTACTCATTTCAAATTTCCTAGTCATAAAAGAAGCAAATTCCTTGCACAAAGATTCATTAGTATCACCAAATACAATGTCATCAGTATAAATTTGCATAATCAAAATGTTATGCATTTTCCTTTTAATAAAAAGAGTTGTGTCAACTTTTCCTTTTAAAAATTCATTTTCAAGCAAATATGCACTAAGTCTATCATACCAAGCTCTTAGTGCTTGTTTCAATCCATATAGTGGTTTGGTAAGTTTGAAAACATGATTTGAAAATTTATAGTTTTCAAAGCCGGAAGGTTGTTCAACATAAACTTCCTCATTGATAAAACCATTTTGAAATGCACTCTTAACATCCATCTGAAAAAGTTTAATTCATGTGATATGCAAATGTAAGCAATATTCTAATAGCTTCTAATCTTGCTATGGGGGAAAATGTCTTATCATAGTCAATGCCTTCCTCTTGATAATAACCTTTGGCTACCAATCTAGCTTTGTTTCTAGTAATGAGACTATTTTCATTAAGCGTATTCATATATACCCATTTACATCCTATAATTAGATGGTCTTTATGTCTAGGAATAAGTTCCCATACATTATTTCTCTCAAATTGGTTGAGTTCATCTTGCATAGCAATCACCCAACATTCATCACTAAAAGCCTCCTCAATGATCATTAGCTCAATTTAAGAAACAAAAGCAACAACATTAACATTTAAGTATTTAAATTTGGATCTAGTAGTTACTCCCTTTGATGTATCACCAATGATGAGTTCCTTTGGATGATCATTCTTATATTGCCAATCTTTTGGTAGCTCTTGAGTCCCTTCTTCTTGTTCATCATGATTGTTCTTTAGAATATTAATTATCTCTTGTTGCTCAAATGTACCTACAAAATCATCAATAACATAACCATTCCTTTGATCAAGTTTAGAGGATTCATAAAAAACAACATGCATTGATTCTTCAACTGCTAGAGTTCTCTTATTAAATACCCTATATGTTTTGCTAGATGATGAATATCCTAAAAATATGCCTTCATCCGATTTGGATGAGAATTTTTCAAGATTATCCTTAGTGTTCAATATAAAGCATTGCATCCAAATACTCTAAGATATGAAATTTAAGGTATTCCTCCATTCCATATCTCATAAGAAGTTTTGTTTATCAAATGCCTTTCATAAACACGATTTGAAATATAATAAGCGGTGTTAATGGCTTTTGCCCAAAAGTAAGATGGTAAATCATACTCATTGAGCATTGTCCTTGCTATTTCAACCAATGTTCTATTTTTTCTTTCAACCACACCATTTTATTGTGGCATTCTATGGTCTAAAAAATTATGTGAAATACCAAATTCATTACAAAAATTTTTAAAGTTTTCATTTTTAAATTCTTTGCCATGATCACTTCTAATAGATGTGATTATATAGCCTTTTTTATTTTTGAACTCTTTTTGCAAAAATTTTAAAATGATTGAAAGCTTCATTCCTTTGAGCTAATAAATTTACCCATGTAAATCTTGAGTAATTATCAACAAGTATAAATGCATATAACTTGCCACCTAAGCTAGCAACTCTATTTGGTCCAAACAAATCCAAGTGAATGAGTTCTAAGGGTCTAGAAGTACTTATAATATTTTTAGATTTGAATGAACTTTTATGTTGTTTGCCAAATGGACAACGTTCACATGTTCTATCTTTGTCAAATTTAACATTAGAGAGTCCATTAACTAATTCTTCTTTACTAATTCATTTCAAGTGTTCCATGTTAGCATGTCCTAGTCTTCTATGCCATAACCAATTATCATTATTAATAGAAATCAAACATTCAAATGCATTGTTGGAATGTATGTCAATTTTATATGTGTTACTAACTCTATCTCCTTTGAATGCAAGTTCACCATTTGAATTGGTAACTTCACATCATTTAGAATCAAAGCTTACATTATATCCTTTATCACATAGTTGACTTACACTAAGCAAATTGTGCTTCAATCCATCAAAAAGCCACACATTTTCAATCAAATTCTTACCAAGCAAGCCAATGGAACCAATGCCAATGATTTTACCTTTAGCATTATTTTCAAAAGTAACATTACCTTCATGCTTGTAAGTAAGAGTTGTAAAAATCTTTGCATTTTTCATCATATTCCTTGAGCATCCACTATCCACAAGCCAAATGCTTTCATTTATAGTAGATTTTAGGTATATCTACAAGACAATAACGTTCATCTTCTTTTAAGTACCCAAATGAAGTTGGGTCCTTGGGGATTAGTAGTAGAAGGATCCTATAACTTGAGATAAGCCTTCCGAATATAGCAAAATGTATTCTTATGTCCAAATTTCATATAATATGTGCATTGATACAATGTTCTATACTTATGTATTTTCCTATTAACATTCAATGGACCATGCACACAATTACAAGTATGTGTTGAATGAGCTTATTTTAGTGCATTTTTGTGTTTATGTACATGCCTTGTATATTTAAATGCATGGTTTGCTCTTGGAACTTTAGTTCTAAAGCCTTGTGAACCCAATGTAATCCTTTTAGGATTTTTAGTTTTTGTTTGTGCATTAGTGTTCTTTATAACTTCAACACTAGAAATTTGAATTGTAGATGCTTTTACAAATATTGGTGCATTGGATGTGATGTTGGATGAGCCATTGAATTTTAAACCATATTTCAAGGAGGGTGACCTTTGATTATCTATCAATGTGTCTAATTGCCTCTTTTCCCTTATGAAATTTTGAAATTGATCCTTTTAGTTCCTTTAGTTCATTCTTTAAAATTTCATTTTCCTTGATCATATTTTCTAATCTATGTGAATTTTTATTCATTTCATCAATTGATTTTAACAATTGATCATTTGAGGTCTTTAATTCTAATGTAGAATTTTTCAAGCACACAAAATTCTTTTCTAGCTTAGAGCATTTATCCTTATAAAATTTCATCTTAGAAAAATACTTTTCTGCTCTAAGGTTTACATGTTTAATTAAATCACTATCATCTAAAGCATTATTGTCATCATTTGCAATTAAGTTCAAGGATTGAGTACTAACCTCATTGGAGTCTTTTTCATCTTCAATAGCCATGAGACATAGATTGACAATTTCTTCCTCTTCTTCTTCTTCTTTTTCTTCCTCGAGGAAGAATCATCCCATGTGGCTTTGAGAGATTTCTTCTTTTCTTTAACCCACTTCTTCTTGTTTTTCAGCTTAAAGCAATCTGATTTGATGTGACTAGATTTGCCACATTCATAACATTTTACTTCATTTTTTATCGTTGTCTTTGAAGGAAGATTTAGAAAATGTACCTTTGTCAGCTTACAATCTTCTCTTTCTCTTCCAATCATTCATTCTTTTTGAAAGCAATGTCATTTCTTCTTCACCATCGCTATCTTTATTACTTAAGCTCTTTACTTCCCTGATTTCCTTGAGAGCTATTTCTTTTCTTTTCTCTTTCTCACCTTGTTCTTCTTTCTTTTTGTTGTGTAGTTCAAAAGTGATTAACTTTCCCATAAGCTCATCGATTCTCAATGTGTTAAGGTCATGAGCCTCTTCAATAGAAGAAACTTTTGACTCAAAGCTCTTTCTTGCTCTAAAGGCCCTCAAGATTTTGCTATTGACATTGCCTTAATCATATACCTTGCCATATTTCTTCAATTCGTTGACAATGGCAAGCAATCGGTTTGTTATGTCGTTGATATTTTTGTTGGGCTTCATCTTGAATAGCTCACACTCATGTACATGCATTTGCTTCTTGGTGAATCTCACTTGGATAGTACCCTCATGATAGTTCTCAAGAGTCTTCCAAATTCAATGTGCACAAGTGAGATGTTGGACTCTCCCACCTTCTTCCCTTGAAATAGAATTCATTAAGATGGAGGCAGCTCTATAGTTCTTGAACTGATTTTTCACATTGGCACTTGACCATTGTGATTTAGAAAGAGGAACTTGGACACCTTCAACTTCATGGGTAGAAGGTTTCCACTCTCTTTCTACAAAATCCATAGCTCAATTCCTTCACTATCTAGGAACAAATATATTTTTTGTTTGCAATAGGAATAATCCATTCCATTAAAATAGGGTCGCCCCTAAGCTCGATACTCTGACCGTGAACCCTATGATAGAGTGAAAATTTGATCAATATTTTTTATAATTCTAACCATGATTTTAATTATTTTCCAATTGAATTTGATGGATTTTGTTTGTTTGAGTTAGAATTATAGTGTTTAAGCTTTGAAAGGCAAGATTCAGAGATTTTAATGATTAGTGTTACAAAATCAAAGAAAAGAAAGAAAAAATAAAGGAAGAAGTAAGTGCCACGCCCATAGCCCCTGAAGGCTACGACCATGGGATTGATTTTGGATCTGCCTCTCTAAATATTAAAAAGAAACAAAAATTCCAGAAGCAAAATGGATGCAACGACCGTGGCCTTTCATAGCCACGACCGTGGGATCCATTTTCCTTCTGTCAGAGTCAAGAATAAGAAGAAAAGTCAGAGTTTTCAGCCTCTATTTAAATGCCAATACCATGGAAATCAAAAGGCCATGATCGTGGCCCACAAAACTACCATTTAAAACTGAAAAACGGCTCGAAACAATCCAAATAAACCCAGGCCACGACTGTGGCATCCATATGCCATGACCGTAGGGCAGAAATCGATAACTTTTAGCCAAAAAAAATTGAATTTTTAATATCTAAACAACAGCAACTTGCATTTGACAGCTTGTCATCATCAAGAAGCCTCCAAACACTCTATATAAACACCATTCCTCCAAGGATTCAAGAGGAGATTATGTTATGTTAAGTTAGTTTTTGATATTAAAGTGAAATTAGATTGAGTTTATAGGTAAGAGAGTGCTTTTAGATACAAGTGAGAGTGTAATAAACTTAAATATTTGTTCTTAAACTTGCATCAATTTTAGTTCTAGTTTTTCTTTTAAGAGAAGAGTAAAATTAGGGTTTCAAAGAAGAGATTCAAGGAGTTCTAAAGGAGTTCTTCTCCAATTCAAGAACTAGAGTTTGCATCTATCTTATTTTATGATTTCAATCTATAATTGTTGTGTTTTACTTTAAATATGAGTCACTAAACTCTTTTTAGGGTTAGTCCCTTATATTGAGTTTGTTATGGAACACTTATTGCTTATTTGATTTTTTTTTGAAATTATTGCTTATTTGATTTAAATAAGTTTACTTTTGATTATTTTATTATCTTTAATCTTAATGCTTTGATTATCTGACCAATAATTAATTGAATTGAGATATTGTGTGATGGAGCGAGAGTGGAAGCACAATATTTATCCAAGGAGATAATAATCTTAAGGAAGTTTTTCACTTAGAGAGATAAGGTTAAACATTTAAGAGGTTGATTCAAGATTCTCACAAACCCTAATGAATTGATTTAATTTATTGTGATAACGAGAGTAGATGTAAGGATTAAATGGTTATTAGCTTCAGTACTTGAGAGAGACTTGAGCTTAATTAAGTAGAATTTAACTATTAGTCAAAAGGGAAACTGAATTAAAATTAATAATTTAGAAAATCCATAATAAACTCATAAAGGTGACTTGACCCTTAGTTTCATATCATTAGATTTAATTTCAAGTAATTTATTTTTAAATTTAATTCAATCATAAATCAAATTTCATCATCCAATTAATAACCAGCTTAATTGATTAGTACTTAAAACAACCTTCCTCGTGGGAACGATACTCTACTCATCACTTTATTATTTGATATGACCTGTGCACTAGCAGATAGCTAGGCTCGAGTCCTAATAAATTTTTAGCATCATTGCCGGGGAAGCGACCATTTTGATATTAATAATATTAAATTGTTATTGCTTTGGATCTTCATTTTCTACTTTATTTTTTTATTTTTAATTAAAAATTTTTGGTTTATATACGAAGAATTCCAATATAAAACTTGAGCTATATAATCTAGAGATTGAACGATTTTTTAGGAAAAAGAAGAAAGAGAGGAAAGAAGAACAAACTGTGGAAGGAACTTCAACAACAATTCTTAAAATTGAAAATTCATCCAATTCATCTGATAAAGAATTAATCATGGGAGATCCTTAAATATGAATCTTAAGCAATATGTTATGCCCTCTGCTCAACCAAGATCTAACATAGCCAAAGCATCTGTGCAAGCCAATAATTTTGATATAAAGCCAGTACTTATTAATTTGATTCAATAATCCGTTTTTCATGGCTTATCACATGAAGATGCTTATGCTCATATTTCAAATTTTTTAGAAATGTGTGATACTTTTAAAATTAATGGTGTATCTGACGATGCTATTTGTTTGCGACTTTTTCTAGTTTTCTTAAAAGATCAAGCAAAGGATTAGTTTTATTTTTGGTAATATACGTTGTTATATGTTGTTATATTACATATAACAACATATATCAATTTATTTGCATAAAAAAATAATGTACAAACTAATATATATTGTTATATGTTCATATATGTTGAATATAATAATATATATCAATTAATTTATAATAAAATATCAATATACAAACTAATATATATTATTTTATGCTTATATATGTTACCTATAACAATATATATCAGTTGATTCGCAAAAAAATATCAGTGTACAACTGATATATGTTGTTGTATGTTCATATATATTACATATAACAATATATATTAGTTGATTTGCAAAAGAAACATCATTATACAATCGATATATGTTGTTATATGTTCATATATATTTCATATAACAATATATATTTGTTGATTTGCAAAAGAAATATCAATATGTAGACCCTTAATTTTTGACCCAGTCCGATCCAATGTATTTTGTTTAGTCTAAAATAATTTTTGTGTTGTCTAATATATTTTAATTGGTCCAAAATAATTTTTGTTATCTTAATTAAATAATTATTGCTTTATTATCTAATTTTTATTAATAAAAAATAAAAATCAAAATAAAAATCAAAAAATAAAAATCGTCGACGAAAAATCATTATCGAAAATTCCAGCGCGGGCGAAATGGCCCGCAGGCCGAGTCCCCACCCCCTGCCGCAGCCAACTGAGGCAAATTATTTCGCTAGCGCAATTTTTTCACAGCAGTTTTTTTTTTCGCCAGCGAAATTTTCTGACTCAAATTTTTCGAAACATAATACAATTAGGTTTTGGTTTCCTTTTCTTATTCTATAATGTATGCCGTGAGCAACTAGGAAAAAAATCAAAAAAAACTTCTATAAATATGGATTAAACAACACGGAAAAGGGGAGGAGAAAAATTAGGAGGAAAGTTGTGAGAGTTGGAAACCGAATCTGTGAAGGAAAAGCAGCAAATCAATTTGACTTTTTGAGAGCAACAAGCAAAGCATTAAAAAACGATCAAAGGCAGCAATTGCCTTTGTTTTAATTCATCCAAGAAGAATTATTTTTGGAGGAACCATCAAAAGGAAGTATGTATTAAATTCTTGTTTTGTTATATTTTTAATTTAGCTTTTCAAAAGTTGAAAACACTAATTCGTTACTTTATTTTTCAAAAAGACTTAAAATTATTATTTTTACTTCTTCAACATCTTAAACCCCTAATTTAACATGTTTTTCTTTAAAACCAAAATTTGATTCTGTTTCTTACAACAAACCTTAAAAACACCCTTTTTTATTTAGATAAACCTTAAATCGTTGGTCTACTTTCATAAAGTTATCAATTGCTTTTTCTAAATTCTAAAAAGCTCCATGCATCCACCGAAATAATTTTAAAACAGTAAACCCTAACTCAACTCCAAACCTAAAATAGTAAAACCCTAACCCCTTTAAAGCCTTAAACCCTAATTTTTTTTATAAATCCTAACCCTTTAAAACCTTAAAAATCATATAAACACAAATACTTTAATTTTACACAGTAAGCAACAATTCATTAATCATAAATCACAAAATCAAAAGTATTTTAAAGAGTCCAAATCCTAGTTTCATGATTTCACCATTCAAACCTTAATTTGGTTAATCAAGGTGTCTTACCAACCTTTTAAAATATAAAACTTCAATCTATTTTAATTCCTTAAAAAAGTCACAGTAGCCTAATTCCATTAATTCCAAAACTCTAAATACTTGGAATAAAGAATCCTAAATGGAAACAGTAGCTATAACTTAGATTTTTTATTTACCTTATTCAATTCTATATTTGATTATGCTTTGATTTATTTTACATACTTTAATTTATTTAAGTTCAATACTTGGCTTATTAAATTTATCATGGATGGATGTTTACCTTTTATTGATGTTTAATATCTTTGATAAATGATTTATTTACGATGAATGATTATTTACTTTTATCAATTTATTTAGGTTTCTAAATGTTGTAAGATGTATGTTTCCACTTGGTGGGTACCTCATTAGTTAAATTCATGTAATTTAAATTGCTTTTCTATTTTAGAATCAATGTAAAGGGCATGTTTCTATCTTTCGGTGGGTATCCTATTTAGGCATGTGATGTAAGGACATGTTTCTATCTTCGGATGGGTGACCATTTATTTGTTTTGCTTGGACCTTGCTTTGATTTTAATATATTGACTTTTAATTATTGTGTGTAATATGGATAATGTTGTTATATTTAAGAATTTTATAATATTAAGACCTGTAAAGGAGGCCGATTACAATGAACCGGGCGTTGTGGGTGTGCTGGGCCATTTCTCACCTTCCCCACATGTACTCAACTTTCCGAACCCATTAGGGGGTTAGGGATTCCTTAGGAATCGAGTCATCCACCCCTTTCTTTTTTTCAGTTCGTCCAGGTGGCGACTCCATTTTCTCCGAACTTAGGTCCGTGTTCTCTAAGGCCCTGAGCCTAAACAGTGCCGAAGCCGTAAGAACCATTCTACCGGGAGTGGGGGCAAAAATCCCCGCTCACAGTGGCGACTCCACTGGAGATAAGAGAAGTTGATTCCGTTAGTCTTTTTATTATTCTATTCTTTCTTATAATGATATTATCCATTGCATCATGTGCATGAGTTAGTACGCCCGTGTTACCCGTGTTATGTTATGTAAGGGATACCATACTTTCACTCAAGGTATGGAGATTGAGCATGGTATAACCACTCATAGCCTCGTACCATTTGGTATATACTTGCTATGGGAACCATAGCCTTTTTAACCCAAAGACTAAAGCTCATGTAATTGGCCTAGTTACTTCCCTTAGGTTTTACCCCAAATGCATGTTGTTTAACTATGGTTAATTTAACTTGGCTTAAATCATGGCCTATTTGGTTTGTTCTTTTTCTAATATGACTTGTAAGCTCAAAATAAATTTTTCTTTAAAATCCAAAAGACCAAAGCTATTTCCAAAATTTTTCAAGATGGTCTTTGGACGTAAAACTTATCTAAATAAATCAAAATTTCTTTGGCTCATGACCCAAATACTAAGTCCGAAATCTATTTTTCTAAAATCTTTTTATAATGGGCTTAGAAACAAAATTGTTTTTATCCAACCTCTCTTTACAAAGAGCTTGCAAAAATATTTAGGTCAATTAAGAAATACCTAAAATCAATTGTGGGCCTAGTTTATACTAAGAATAATTAATCATGGGCTTGTTTTTGGCATGAACCATTAGTTACCTTTTTCAAGTGAGAAATCTATTTATAATAAACCTCTCAATTTAGTTTTAATCCAACATAGCATAAAAGCTACTTTAGTTGGTTGAATGGATTAAAACCTAATTAATGGGAATTATCATGGATTGATTTCCATTTTCGAAAATATAACTATTAGTTGAAATATCCGAGGGAATTATTCGAAAACAAGGTACCCCATGTTGGTATTTTGTTAACCATATACCTAGGAAAAGAGACTCACCATTCGTGTGTGGATGATATAAGGTTGGAAGGAATGTCCTAATTATCTTTCTTCATTGATTGTTCATGCATACATGTATACATGCATACATTTGCATCTCATATCATTGATCCTCTCTGGCTCACAGCCCTGGATTACGACAGTTCAAAAGCTTACAACAATCTGACCTACGCCGGAGATGAAATATCTAGCAACGACTCAATCACTTGCTCACCAAAAACAATGGAGCCCGAACAAATTCAAAGGATGGTGGATGAAGCCCTCAACGCCAAAATGGAAGAAATAAAAGAGGCCCTAACTGAGACCATGATGAACCAATTGACTGCAATCTTAGAGAATCATGCCAAGGCATCTGCTAGCACTAAGAAGCCAAAGGACAAAGGGAAGACCAAAGTTGGTGAAGTGGTTTTTGATGATGAAAAAGTGATCATTGATGATGATGATGATTGGGCTCAATACTACCAAGATGTTCAAGAGAAGAAGAAAGAACCGAAGGTTGTTGAGAAAGCAAATATTGAAAAGACCGAGACATCCGATGTTGAAAAGATGATTGCTAATTTAGAAAAGAAATTTGAGAAGAAGTTGAAAATCGAAGAGATGTCCGAGATCGACAAACTATTTGAATAAGATGAGGAAGTCCCATACAAGTTCAAGATGCCATCTTTTGCAAAGTACAATGGCATCGAAAATCCTCATCTCCATGTGAAGCAGTATATCACTGCCATGCAGTTTGCCCGAGCTACTAAGGCTCAAACCCTAAGGTACTTTATGCTCTCATTGGACCCTGTTGTCCAAAATTGGTTCAATACCTTAGATGATGGAACACAAAAGAGTTGGGATCTACTTTACAAAGCCTTCATCCAACAATATGGATATAATGTTGAGTTATAAGTTACCTTAATGGAAGTGGAGTCCATTAGGCAAAGGCCGAATGAGAATTTTGTAGATTATGTTAAGAGATGGAGAAACAAGGCCGCTTTACTCAAGAAGAGGCCTGATGAATCCGATCAAATAAGGATGATTGTTAGAGGGGTATTGCCTAATCTTCGTGAGAGGATGTCTCATACACTCATCCGCGATTTCAAAGACCTTCTTTAAGCTGGTTTGCAAATTGAAGAATGGGAAAGGGAGAAAAGCCGCTTTGCAACAAAAAGGAACGAGAAAGGGAGCTATCAATCTGGTAGCCAAAGCATGCAAAAGGCCGTCGGTGTTAATGCTACTAACCAATGAACGAGGAGACAATTTTCAGAATTGGGAAAACCAATGTTTTGGGTTCTCAATAAGCTTCAAAGAAAGGGATTTCTACAACCCTTAAATATTCATCTTTTGCCTAACCCTCTCCCACCTAATTTTGACACCAAACCATTTTGTCAATTTCACCAAATGCAAGGGCATGACACTGATAGATGTGTGAGGTTGAGACAGGAGATTCAAAATCTAATTGATAATGGGAAGCAACACGAGCCCAACAAGCCAAACACCAAAGATAACTCATTACCAAACCACCGGCAACCTTCATGATTGGAGGAGGTTTGCATGAGGATTTTGTTATGTCTTCTTTTCAAGATGTGGATGGAGAAACAACCAAAGAAGAAGAGGTATTTGGTGAAATTAAACGAGCTATGATGGGTGGAGAAGTAACGATTTGTATTGTCAATGGGTTTTAGGATTCAAGTGATAGTGATGATGATATTGTATCCAAGAAGGAGGAGTGGACCTGGTCCGAGTCCGAAGAAGATGAGGTGATGAACACTAGATCCGGTAAGCCTTATGCAAGGCCACCACCTAGGGAGGTAGAAACTAATAAGGGAAAGGAAGTTGAAGCAGAAGAAGATGATACTGTGCTCAAGTAATTGAAAAGAACCCAAGCGAGTGTTAGCATTTGGGACTTATTAGCTACTTCTAAAAAGCACCGAGAAACTATGGCCAAAGCCTTGGCTAGCATGCCAATTTCTACCTCCACGACACCGGAGGAGCTGATCAACTTCATAAAAATTGGAGGGGTAATGAAATTTAAAGAGGTTCAAGAGAAGAGCGAAGTTAATATGGGAGCAGTTTCTTTTTAAGATGCGGATTTACCGGATGAGGGGAGATACCACATCCGCCCTCTCTTTATCAAAGTAGAAGTCAAGGGGAAGAGGACTCCTTGTGTAATGGTCGATGATCGGTCTGCCATAAATGTCTGCCCACTTAAGATATTGCCAAAGCTAGCCATGTCAACAAGGGATTTAAATCCAACCGAGGTAATAATTCGGGCTTATGACAATACTAAGAGACATGTCGAAGGGACTTTCAAAGCTGCTATCAAGGTTGGTCTGATTGAATCTATTGTTGAGTTTGCTGTTTTAGATATATCGGTTACCTTCGCCTTACTCTTGGGGTGACCATGGTTTCATCCTCTTGGTGGAGTTCCTTCCACCCTTCATCAAAAGATCAAGTTCCCCAACGGAGATGAGACAGTGGTCGTTGAAGCTGAAGATAATGAGATTGTTAACGCTCTAATGGTTGAGAGGCCTCTCAATGGTTTTCAAGTAGCCACAATTTCTGATGATAAAGTAGTAGACTCCAAAGTCTTGAATATGATGAAGAACATGAACTACCTTCCCAGAGGTGGTCTTGGAAAGGGTAAGGCCGGTTTGACAAAGTTGCCAGATTTTAGAACTCAAGCTTCCAAGAAGGGGTTGGGATATGATGAAGACAATGATGTTCAGCCAAACAAGAGTGAGAAGATGAGCTTTCCACCACTAGAAGAGATTTTTGTCAAAGCTCCAGATATGGGACCACTCCAAGAAAAGCCTGAGCCAATCATGTTTATGGGTAAGTTAATCCCAGGTTTTGAAATTTTTGTAGATGTTGCCGAGCTAGTGGAGCGAGTGAAGAAAGAACTCACCCTGCCAACTAGCAAAGAATCCAATCCAAAAGAGAAGAATGAAGCTATCATGAAAGCTGAGAAGACTCTGGAAGAGATTGCTGCCCTGGTTGAAGAAAAGTTTGAAGACATCCTGCTTTATGATTCTGAGAATAATGATTTTGATTTTGATTTTAATTTGTCTGCTTTATATGAGGATGATGATGTTTTCCTTTTCAAAATGAATGCAATAAAGTCTGATTTTGCTTACTTGTGTGATGTTTCTCCTGATGGTTGCATACATTCAAATAGTAGTTATATGAACATCTTTAATATTAATTCTGTTAACACACAATCATTAAATTTGGAACAACTTAAAATCCTAAAAACATTAGCATAGCATCCGACCTTACTCCTGATGAGAGAGAGAGATTTGAAAAAATATTCAAAAAATATGAAGAAGTGTTTGCTTGATCTTATGAGGATATGCCTGGAATAGATCGAGACATAGCCGAGCATCATATTCCTACTTACACTCACATAAAACCTGTCAAACAAAAGCTTAGGTGATTAAGACCTGAGTGGGCTGAATTGGTTAAAGAAGAGGTCTCTAAACAAATACAAGTGAAGTTCCTTCAAGTGATAGAATACCCAAATTGGCTAACCAACATAGTACCCATGCCAAAGAAAGATGGAAGGATAAGGGTCCACGTGGACTATAGAGATTTAAACAAGGCTTCCCCTAAGGATGATTTTCCTTTACCTCATATAGATGTTCTCATTGATAGTGCAGCCTCTAGCGTGCTACACTCATTTGTAGATGGATTTTCTGGATACAATCAAGTGTTAATGGCCCAAGAGGATAAAGCCAAACTGCTTTAATTACTACATGGGGTATATTTTGTTATAGGGTGATGCCGTTCGGCTTAAAGAATGCTGGAGCAACCTACCAAAGGATGGCCACCACACTATTCCATGACATGATGCACAAAGAAGTTGAAGTATATGTTGATGATATGATGGTCAAATCAGATACAAGGGAACAACACTTCCAAAACTTATAATTATTCTTCGATAGAGCTTTGAAATATAAGCTAAGACTAAACCCGAAGAAGTGTGTATTCGGTGTTACTTCAGGAAAATTATTAGGACATGTGATTGGTCCAAATGGTATTGAGATTGATTCTGAAAAAGTTAAAGCAATCAGGGATATGCCAGCCCCTAAGACGGAGAGAGAAGTTCAGGAATTTATCGGTAAATTACAATATATTAGTAGATTTATAGCAAAGCTCACAACAATCTGTGAGCCTATCTTCAAGTTGCTTAGAAAGAATCAGCCGATCATATGGAATGAAGAGTGTCAAAAGGCCTTTGAGAGAATAAAAGAGTATTTGCCGAATCCACCTATTTTAAAACTACCTAAACTCGGTAAACCTCTATTACTATAGTTAGCAGTGGAAGAAGAGTTAATCGGAGCCATGCTAGCCCAAGCAGATGAGTCATGGATTGAGCATGCCGTTTACTATTTGAGTAGAAAGCTTCTACCTTATGAAATTAAGTATAGTATCATTGAAAAGACATGTATAGCCGTGGTTTGGTCTTCTAAGAAGTTGTGTCATTACTTTCAATCATGTAGTGTGCAAGCAATTTCCAGGTTAGACCTAATGAAGTACTTAAGGGAGACACCTTCTTTGATTGGAAAATGTGGTCGATGGTTGATAATATTAGAAGAATTTGAGATCAAGTATGTAACTAGGAAAACAATCAAAGGTAGAGTGGTGGCAGAATTCCTGGCCCAACAACCATTACCAGAAAGCGAAGAGGTAATCTTGGAATTTCCAGATGAACATTTAGAAGCAATTGAAGTACAAGGGTGGAAAATGTATTTTGATGGAGCAGTAAACAGGAAAGGAGCAGGTTTGGGAGTTATACTAGAATCGCCCGAAGGGGAATTCATCCCTTTAGCCAAAAAATTGAAATTTAAGGCAACCAATAATATGGTGGAGTACGAAGCTTGTATTTTCGGTTTGGAAACCCTAATGATAATGAAGGTGGATAAGGTGGAAGTTTTTGGCAATTCATTGCTAGTTGTATCCCAAGTAAATGGAGAATGGAAGTTGAAAGAAGAAAAATTGAAACCATACCACCATCACTTGACCATGATAAAGAAGAACTTTAAGGAGTGTAGGTTTATACACCTATCAAAGGAAGAAAATCAGATGGCTGATGCCCTGGCCACATTGGCTTCGGTATGGGAAAACCCTGTTAGCCTATTCCTTAAGCCTCTAATCTTGACCAGTTCATCAACTCCTTGCTATGAATATGAGACAATCATGGAAGTTTATACAGACCATGATGCGTGGTATGATACTATAAGACGATTTTTGAAGGATAGAGAATACCCGCTGGGGGCAATAAAGAAAGAGAGAAGAGCCATAAGGTGGTGGTCATTGCAATACATCACGTTTCATGGAGAGTTATATCGAAGGTGGCCTGAAGGGGTACATTTGAGATGTTTAAGAAAGCTTGAAGTGGACCGTATCATGTCATAAATACATACGGGAAGTTGCGGTCTGCACATGAATGGTTTGGCCGTAGTTAAGAAGATTATTCGATAAGGTTACTATTGGTTGACCATGGAGAGAGATTGTATTGAGTTCGCAAAGAAGTGCCAACAATGTCAGATGCATGGTAACTTGAATCACATGCCTCTTGAAGAATTGCATTCAATGTCTTCACCTTAGCCATTTGCCACCTGGGGTATCGACATTATAGGAGAGATACATCCGACAGCTTCAAACGGTCATCGTTTTATTGTGGTAGCAGTAGATTATTTTTCAAAATGGGTCGAAGCCGAATCCTTCAACAAACTGGGTGCAAGCTAAATGGCTAAATTTATTGAAAAGAACCTCATCTACAGATACGGGGTCCCGCGCAGTGTGATATCAGACAATGGGGTACAGTTTCAAGGAGCAGTTAGGGATTTATTCTCGAAGTACCAAATCCATCATCATAGATCCTCTCTTTATAGACCAAAGGCCAATGGCACCGTGGAAGCAACAAACAAGACAATCAAGTGAATTCTGTCCAAGATGACCAAGACTTACAAGGATTAGTCAGAGATGCTTCCCTTTGCTTTATGGGGATATAGGACAAGTGTGCAAACACCTACTGGAATGACACCGTTCTCTTTGGTTTATGGGATGGAAGCAGTATTGCCAATTGAAATAGAAATTCAGTCATTGAGAGTAGTCTTGGAAGCTGAACTGCCTAAAATGGAATGGGTAGCAAGCAGATACACACAATTAGCTCTATTAGAAGATAGAAGATTAAAGGCACTATATCATCACCAACTGTATCAAAAGAAGATAGCTCGGGCCTACAATAGAAGGGTTAAGGTCAGAAAATTCAGAGTTGGGGATTTGGTGTTGAAGCAATGTAAGCCTAATGTATCTGATCCAAGAGGGAAGTTCAGACCTAGCTGGGAAGGTCCATATGTCGTGAAACAAGTCATGAGCAAAGGTGTGGTGAAGTTATCAGACATGGACGGGAATGAATTTAGTGAGCCAGTAAATATTGACAGGTTGAAGAGGTTTTATGTATGATAGAAAAAAAAGGGGAAAAAAAGAGCTCGCTAGGTTGAAAACCCAAAAAAGGCAGCCTAGGTAAAAGTTAGAGCAGAAGGGCGGGCTAGGCAACAATCAGGGCTAAATGAGAGAAAATCGTCAGTTAGAAAACCCGAAGGGGCTAATTGGCAACAGGAGTAATCTTGTATATGCTGGCTTTATGTTTGGTTGTTCCCCAATTTAATAAAACAGAATTAATGTTAAAATTGTTCTATGTGCACTGTTATAAGTATTCGACCAGATATGGATGAAATAAATAAACACAATAGCAAAAGGTGATGACAAATTATAAATGGAAAAGAAGCATCTTTTATTACTTTAATTATTTTTTCATCCTAACAATACACTTTCTAAATTGACAAATGTAAAATCTATGGCAGTCGATAAGTGTAATATGCAGGCCAGCTTTACCTCAGCGATCCAAGTAGGCTTCAGTCAAGCAAGGCATGTCTAAGTTGGGAGCAAAGTCAGAATCACGAGGCTCAGCTCCATACTGACGCCCAAATCGGCGAGGATCATAGCATGTACCTTGTCGAAGAGCAGCAAGGGGAACGTACATTAAGTATGTCCGCATGGTGATACGAGAAATCTTCCACCAAGGTACCAACCAACGGATATTGACTTTCGGAGCATGAATAGATCCAGTCAACCCAGTCAGCATATGAAGAAGCAGGATGGAGTAGCTTCCTAGCAGAATGATGACGTGGCAGGTATCTGGCAAAATCCATGGATGGAGTATCAAGCAAACAAAGACGCTCCTGAAGCCAAATCTGTGAATAAAGAATTAAAAAAAAAAAAAGAGAGTCCGTTAAGTTGAAAACCCGCAAGGGCAGCTTAGGCAAAAATTAGGACAGTTCGCTAGTTTCGAAAACCTGCTTGGGCGGACTAGGCAAAAATTAGAGCAATAAAGAAAAGAAAGAAAAAAGAAAACCTAAATTGAAAACCTGAAAGGCAGTTTAGGTAATTACCTGAAGCAGCAACGGACTCCCAGTCAGTCTCTTTGACAATCCTGATTTAAATTGGTCTAATCCAACTAAGGTCTCGACTAAGATCACAGGTACCGGCGACAAGCCTCCTTCCATTTGGTCCATAATATCCAATGCTCGTGGATCAATATCGCCGTCAGAAGAAACAAGCAAGAATTGGCCGAGCAAGCAAAGACAGAGCATGCATCCCCACTGCCTTAGTTGGGCCAAATGAGAGAGACAAAAGTCAATCAAAGGAGCAAGTAGAATTTTTTCACCTCTTATCAACCGAAGAACTTCGGGTTTTGGAATTTGAAATAACATCTGCATCTTCTGTTGAGTCTTGGAATCAAGGTGGGTAACGCCATTGTTGATTATTTGGATATCCAATGATGGCCTCAAATTCTTCAATCAAGGGACATATTTTAAAGCCATTAATTCTAAATACCCTAGAATCCTGTATTCCAAAAGGAAGCCACGGCATGTAAGAAGGATTAGTCTAATTTGACATTTTGAAAATATTTAAAACATCAAGTTTTGAACCATGAAATTTTGCTTCCAATGAATGGCATCCATATTCTTAAATAGAATTTTTATTCTCTTTAAATGATGCTCGGTCATGGTGAATGAATGAAGAAAAAAGTTAAAATTATTAAAGGGAGTCTTCACGTTGAAAGAGAAAGAATTTTGGTTTATGTATTAAAATATGGCATGAAGGGTGATTTATATAGAAGAAATAAACCTTTTCCTAAAGTGAAAAGGAAAAGGTGATGGGAAATGGTAAGACCATGTGGCATAAGGAAAGGAATTAGCAATGAAATTCCTTTACCACATTGGATTTGGTTTAGCAAATGAAGTGGATGTGAATTATGAAACTATGGTGTACTGTAACAAAAAAAAAAAGGGAGTTACGTTAAAGATACAAATTTTATATTTTTCATTATTGTACAATATTTTACAATTGCTACAATATTTACGTATCACTAAGAGGGTGGTGGTATGTCACCAAATAAAGACTTGAAAAAATCATCGCCTGTTGGAGGAGGGGGAAAATCACTCGTCCTGAGTCCACCCGAAGCGGGAGCACCAAAACCTGGCAAATTACTCATCCCGGGATCATCCAAAGTGGGAACACCAAAATCCCTATTACCTTGAGGTTCTGATCCATCATGGTCCTCATCAGAAGCAGACGAAAGGATCTCATGGTCATCAGTCGGGGGCCTCTTGATGAAGAAGCACCGGGATCCCTCATCCCCTGAAATCGAAAGTCTCGAAAATGTTGTTCAGATTGATGATATAAATTTTCAAAATGAGAAGCCTGCTGACGACTTGCCGCCAGCTCTTCTTGAAGTTTCCTATTTTGTTCTTCAAGCATCCGCTGTGAGCCAAAGAGGAAAAGGTAAGAACATACATAATCATGCATACATATAGCATAAGTTACCATGAAATAAGGAACGTACCAGGTAATTCAAATCAATACCCTGTGGATGAGATGACATATCTGGCCGGCTAGAGTGAGCAGATGAAGGGGCAGTAAAGGAAGGTCCAGCCTCATGATCAAATAAGCCAACAGCCTGCAACAATCATTGAAAAATCAAAGAAAGAAAAAGTTGCAAGGGAAAAGTGGTTAAAATGCAAAAATTCCCTTAGAAGATCAAAACAAGGAAAGAAGAGCATGAATCAAGCAAGACATGGCCAAGCCAAATCAAGCTTGGCCGTGTCACCTCAAATGAAATCTTGGCAGAACATGACACAGGCAAGAGACACGGCCAAGCCAATGGCCGTGTCTCACCTAAAGGATAAAGTCAAGAAGGACCAAGCAAAAAAAGAAAAGAAATAGTAGGTGACACTGGTAGGCAACACGGCCAAGTCACTGTGACACGGCCCAAGCTTGGCCGTGTCCCGTCCTAAGCCAAGAACAAAGAAGAACCAAAGAAAAAAACACAGAAGCTGACACACCCAAGAGACACGGCCAAGCCACTGGCTGTGTCACTCTCATCTTCAAAGAACAAAGAAGACCATAGGAGAAACAGAAGACGACATACTCAGGTGACACGGCCATTTACCTAAGAAGTATTGACCCCGAGATGTAGAACAGACTCTCCTGCAGCGCCGTGATGTTCTTCATCATCTCTACCCTCATTTTCTTCAAAAATCTCCCGCACACCAACAGGAGATACATCAAAGTTCAAGAGTCTTCTTTGAATGAAATAGGCATAGAATGGACCCGGTAAATGGAGAAACGACTCGGCATCATAACCATACCGGGCTGACCACCATGCATCCTCCGGCATTGACATACTATTTAAAGTATATTCCAAAATTTGCATCAGAAACCTCCGCTGCTCTGGACCGAGAAACCATTCATAGACTCTCTCTCCGAGAAACCAGCCACTAGACACTGGGCCAGCAATAATTCAGTGAGAATGTTGGATAGACAGTGCAGCCCTCATCAAAGGAGACCAGTTTGCTCGCTCTTCTGGGCTCCACCAGGCCAAATTCACCTGCAAAATAACATAAGGTAAGTAAACTTTCACATAAAATTTAAAGTATACTAATGTTATTTTACCTGGTCCCAGGTTAAGCGGCTCAACACATAGCGATGAATATGCACATGATGAGAGCCGGGAACGTCCACAAGATCAGACAACCAGAAATTTAATCTCGGATACCCAACTCTCTCTCGAAAAATACCAGGTACCCTCACGAGGTTGTGTTCATATGCCCATACCTACAATAACAAGAAAGATCACATTCATGTAAGAAAAGAGTGAAAATGACATTGGTGAAGGAAAAGAATACCTCGACAACCGCCATTAAGCCGACAAAAGACTTCTTGTTTCGGCAAAACTTATCAAGACCATGGTAAAGACACGTGAGACCAGCTTCACCCCAACCAGAAGATGGTACCATTCTGAGATAAGAAAGGGCACTAAACACTGACAAGTGAATGGATGATTCAGTGCTGCCTAAGATGGTCGACTCGAGCAGATATAACAAAAATCCTCGAGCGTACTGTTCGGCCGTGTCTCTGCCAACCTGTCCATCGTAGTTCATCCAATAACTATGAATTGGCTCGATTTTTATCTTAAAAGGCCCTTTATATGATGGTTCCATACCAATTAATTCCTAAATTTCTTCAAAAGTTAAAATATCGTTGGTCAGGGGAACCGGAGCGCCATCATATCGAAGGCCAGTTATGACAGTAAAATCGACCGGGCCAATTGTCATCTCTCCAATGGGCAAGTGAAAAGTGTGGGTTGTATCCAACCATCGCTCTGCAAGCGCCTAGACTACGCTCCGATCTATCTGATATTCCTCGGATGGCAATTGTAAGGTGAACTGCTCAAAGCCGCAATCTCGGATAATCCGCCTTACCCGAGAAGGCACTACATCGTACCATTGTCGAACTTTGTAAATACACCCTCTAGCCCGAACAACGCAACAATCATGCTAACACAGACCCGGGTAAGTTAATACCAGGTAAGTACATATTATTCTATCTACTTAAATTAATTTATTTTTCCTAAAAAAGAATAATAAAAAAATATATAAATAAAAAATAAACAAAATAAAAAATAAAGGCAAACACAATAAAAAAAACAAAAAAAAAACACAGAGACAAAAAATCAAGAGAAATAAAAAATGAAAAAATAATTACCTCGCTCTTTTGGTTGGAACTGCGATGGAGCGGCATCCCGGCCAGTATATCTAAATTTTCATCTTCATGATGCCGAATAAACTCCAATAACGCAGCATTAGAATGAGTCCCTGACCTCGAAGCATGCATTGTTTTTGAAAAATATGTGCTAAAATTGAAAAGAAATTTGAGAGAATTACGAAATTGAAATTGTGCTGTGAAATGAAACGAAGGAATGGTGGCTTTTTATAGAGGAACGACAAGCAAAAAAATAAAATTCAAAGCTGTTCATGAATAGTAAATTTACTATTCATGAATACTAAATTTTACTATTGATAAATAGTAAATTTTACTATTCATAAATAGTATTACTATTGATAAACAGTAAATTTTACTATTTATAAATAGTGTTAAATATTGATGAATAGTGAAAGTACTATTTCTAATAGTAAATACTATTTGATACTATTTGCAAATAGTAAATTTACTATTTATGAATAGTAAATAGTACATAAATAGTTATTACACAGTAAATAAACAGCAAATTCATTTATTCATTTGAATCATTCAAATAATTGCAGGTCTATAAATATTTTTACACCCAGGGGCAATAAGAAGTCATATGCATAAAAATTAGCCAAACTTTTTGAAATAAAAATTGTTAGCTCGGGTCCAGAACCCAAATTTTCCTTAAGTCTAGAACCTAGAATTATCCTTGAGTCCAGAACTCGAACCGGGTCCAGAACCCAAATTTTTCTTAGGTCCATAACCTAGAATTATTTCTAAGTCCAGAACTTAGCTCGGGTCCAGAACCCAAATTACCATTAGGTCCAGAACCTAGAATTATTTCTAAGTCCAGAACTTAGCTTGGGTCCAGAATCCAAATTTTTCTTAGGTCTAGAACCTAGAATTATTTCTAAGTCCAGAACTTAGCTCGGGTTCAGAACCCAAATTTTTCTTAGGTCCAGAACCTAGAATTTATTTCTAAGTCCAAGAACTTAGCTCGGGTCTAGAACCCAAATTTTTCTTAGGTCCTGAACCTAGAATTTGTTTCTATGTCCAAAACTTAGCTCGGGTCCAGAACCCAAATTTTTCTTAGGTCTAGAACTTAGAATTTATTTCTAAGTCCAGAACTTAGCTCGGGTCTAGAACCCAAATTTTTCTTAGATCCAGAACCTAGAATTTTTCCTAAGTCCAGAACCTAGAATTTTTCCTAAGTCCAGAACTTAGCTCGGGTCCAGAACCTAGAATTATTTCTAAGTCCAGAACTTAGCTTGGGTCCATAATCCAAATTTTTCTTAGGTCCAGAACCTAGAAATCTTCCTTGAGTCCAGAACTCAAACCGGGTCCAGAACCCAAATTTTTCTTAGGTCCAAAACCTAGAATTTATTTATAAGTCCAAGAACTTAGCTCAGGTCCAGAACCCAAATTTTACCATTAGGTCCAGAACCTAGAATTATTTCTAAGTCCAGAACTTAGCTCAGGTCCTGAACCCAAATTTTCCTTAGGTCCAGAACCTATAATTATCCTTGAGTCCAGAACTCGAACCGGGTCCAGAACCCAAACACTCCACCATCTCAAAAATTAAGTCTTATTATTTTTCACTCTCTTTCACTAAAGTTTTAGATCATTCAAGCATGGGGCAAACTGTAGATCTTTAATTTTTGACCCAATCCGATCCAATATATTTTGTTTAGTCCAAAATAATTTTTGTGTTGTCTAATATATTTTAATTGGTCCAAAATAATTTTTGTTATCTTAATTAAATAATTATTGCTTTATTATCTAATTTTTATTAATAAAAAATAAAAATAAATAAATAAAAATCAAAAAATAAAAATAAAAATCGGCGACGAAAAAATCATCGTCGAAAATTCCAGCGCGGGCTTGGCCGTGGCCCATTTCGCCCGTAGGAGTTTCCTGCGGGCGAAATGGCCCCCAAGCCGATTCCCCACCCCCCTTCCGCAGCCAACTGCGGCAAATTATTTTGCCAGCGAAATTTTTCGACGCAAATTTTTCGAAACTTAATACAATTAGGTTTCGATTTCCTTTTTCCTTTTCTTATTCTATAATGTATGCCATGAGCAACTAGAAAAAAAATAAAAAAAAAACTTCTATAAATATGGATTAAACAACACGGAAAAGGGGAGCAGAAAAATTAGGAGGAAAGTTGTGAGAGTTGGAAACCGAATCTGTGAAGGAAAGGCAGCAAATCAATTTGACTTTTTGAGAGTAACAAGCAAAGCATTAAAAAATGATCAAAGGCAGCAATTGCCTTTGTTTTAATTCATCCAAGAAGAATTATTTTTGGAGGAACCATCAAAAGGAGGTATGTATTAAATTCTTATTTTGTTATATTTTTCACAGTAGCATAAACTATCTAATTGTGGCTTTCAAAATCAAAATTCCAAAACTTTAATTTAGCTTTTCAAAAGTTAAAAACACTAATTCGGTACTTTATTTTTCAAAAAGACTTAAAATTGTTATTTTTACTTCTTCAACATCTTAAAACCCTAATTTAACATGTTTTTCTTCAAAACCAAAATTTGATTCTGTTTCTTACAACAAACCTTAAAAATACCTTTTTTTTTTATTTAGATAAACCTTAAATCGTTGGTCTACTTCCATAAAGTTATTAATTGCTTTTTCTAAATTCTAAAAAGCTCCATGCATCCACCGAAATAATTTTAAAAACTAAACCCTAACTCAACTCCAAGCCTAAAATAGTAAAACCCTAACCCCTTTAAAGCCTTAAACCCTAATTTTTTTTTATAAATCCTAACCCTTTAAAACCTTAAAAATCATATAAACACAAATACTTTAATTTTACACAGTAAGCAACAATTCATTAATCATAAATCACAAAATCAAAAGTATTTTAAAGAGTCCAAATCCTAGTTTTATGATTTCACCATTCAAACCTTAATTTGGTTAATCAAGGTGTCTTACCATCCTTTTAAAATATAAAACTTCAATCTATTTTAATTCCTTAAAAAAGTCACAGTAGCCTAATTCCATTAAATCCAAAACTCTAAATACTTGGAATAAAGAATCCTAAATGGAAACAGTAGCTATAACTTAGATTTTTTATTTGCCTTATTCAATTCTATATTTGATTATGCTTTGATTTATTTTACATGCTTTAATTTATTTAAGTTCAATACTTGGCTTATTAAATTTATCATGGATGGATGTTTACCTTTTATTGATGTTTAATATATTTGATGAATGATTTATTTACGATGAATGATTATTTACTTTTATTAATTTATTTAGGTTTCTAAATGTTGTAAGAGGTATGTTTCCATTTGGTGGGTACCTCATTAATTAAATTCATGTAATTTAAATTGCTTTTCTATTTTAGAATCAATGTAAAGGGCATGTTTCTACCTTTCGGTGGATGTCCTATTTAGGCATGTGATGTAAGGACATGTTTCCATCTTCGGATGGGTGTCCATTTATTTGTTTTGCTTGGACCTTGCTTTGATTTTAATATATTGATGCTTTCTTTTAATTATTGTATGTAATATGGATAATGTTGTTATATTTAATAATTTTATAATATTAAGACATGTAAAGGAGGCCGATTCCAATGAACCGGGCGTTGTGGGGGTGCTGGGCCATTTCTCACCTTCCCCACACGTACCCAACTTTCCGAACCCATTAGGGGGTTGGGGATTCCTTAGGAATTGAGTCATCCACCCCTTTCTTTTTCCCGGTCCGTCTGGGTGGCGACTCCATTTTCTCCGGACTTAGGTCCGTATTCTCTAATGCCCTGAGCCTAAACAGTGCCGAAGTCTCAAGAACCATTCCACCGGGAGTGGGGGCAAAAATCTCTGTTCACACAATATATAACTAATATATGCTATTATATGTTCATATATATTACATATAATAACATATATAAGTTGATTTGTATAACTGATATATATTGTTATATTTTTATATATGTTACATATAACAACATATATTAATTGATTTGTAAATAAATAATAATATATAAACTAATATATGTCATTATATATTCATATATATTGCAGATAACAACATGTATCAGTTAATTTGTAATAAAATGTCAATATATAAATTAATATATGTTGTTATATGTTTATATATATTATATATAACAACATATATCAGTTGATTTGTAAAAAAAATCAGTATAGAACTAATATATATTGTTATATGTTCATATATGTTATATATAACAACATATAGCAATTAATTTGGAAAAGAAATATCAATATATAACTGACATATGCTGTTATATGTTTGTATATATTACATATAATAACATATATCAGTTTATTTGTAAAAAAAATAATATACAAACTAATATATGTTGTTATATATTCACATATGTTACATATAATAACATATATCAATTGATTTATAATAAAATATTAATATACAAACTAATATATATTGTTATATGTTTATATATGTTATATATAATAACATATATTTGTTGATATATGCTATTATATGTTCATATATGTTATATATAACAAAATATATTAATTGATTTGTAAACAAAAATATTAATATATAACTGATATATGTAGTTATATCTTTATATATGTTACATATGACAATATGTATTAGTTGATTTGCAAAAGAAATATCTATATACAACTTATATATGCTGTTGTATATGTTCATACATCTTACATATAACAATACGTATTAGTTGATTTGAAAAAAATATCAACATACAATTAATATATATTGTTATATATTCGTATATGTTACTATAATAATATATATTAGTTGATTTACAAAAAAAATATCAATACACAGTTAATATATATTATTATATGTTACATATAATAACATATATTAATTGATTTGCAATATATATATATATATATATATATATCAAAATACAATTAATATATGTTGCCATAGGTTTGAATATATTATATATAACAATATATATAAGTTGATTTGCAATAAAATATAAATATACAAACTAATATATATTACATATAATAACATATATTAGTTGATATGCAAAAAAAAAAAAAAATCAGTTCACAAACTAATATATGTTACATATAACAACATATATTAGTTGAGATAGAAAAAAATATCAATATATAAAATAATATATAATTTTTATGCATATATCATTTTTATATTGTTATTCTTTTGAAATTGATTATATATATGTTGTTATATTTAATATATACCGATATATAATTAAATATATATTATTTTTATATTCTTATTCTTTTAAAATTTAACACGTATGTATTATTGTATGTAACATATGCCGACATATTATTAAAATTAAAAACGTGAGAAAATGATGATGAACTTAATTTTAGTAGAACCATAATTACTATTTTTTATATTGGCTAATAAGGAAATGAAGTAATTTTCTATTAATTGGTTGAAAAGGACTCAAAATTTAAATTATTTAATAGAGTAAAGAGATACATTACTTCTATATTAATTATAATTTTTTTAAGAATATATTATTAATTACACAATTTTTAGTCATTATAAAAGACCCAAAAATAATAGAACAAAATGAAAATAATAGCAAATCGAAAAATATTTCCTATTACATATCTAATCAAACAAAAACATAAAAAGTAATAAAAATTAAGCAAATTTAAATAATGAAAGTCCACTCTTTCTAAAATAATGGAAGACCTAAGCGCAGGGTAAATAGCCTTCTAAACTAAGAATGCCAATCTTTGGCAGTAGTTATTCACACCTTCATCACACTGAAATGATGAATTGTTTCATTATCTATTCAAAATGAGTAACTAGATTAAAACAAAAGTAAATTTACACCTTTTCATTAACTCCTGGAACTAGAATGAATGATAAACTGTTAAACATAAATCCTAGTATCACATACAGTAAGTTTATATTAATGAAGTCATATAATTGAGTTATTGGCGGCAATTTGATGGAAAATAAAAAAATTAAAAATAATATTTATTTAAAATATTTCATCAAAACACGTGGAATGTGCTACATTTTGAATAACAAAAAAAAAAAAAAAAATCTCCAATCTTGCACTTCCATATTCCAAACCACTCAAAACAGAGTAGAAATAGATAAAATATTTGTTCCATCTACAATCATCCTCACCAACAATAAAAATTCAAAACAAAATATAATATATTAAAGAAAAGCAAAAATAAAAAATAAATAGGATCGAAAAATCAAAATTTGTGAATTGTTATTTTATTCTTTTCAAGAACAAAGTGTTAAAATTTTCAATAGTAAGATAATTTTGAATGACAACTATAGAACGTTGATAATACAAAAAAAATAATAAAGATGAGGTCAACTCATATAGGGGCGAAGTCAAAATTATATTATAAGGGAGCAATTTTTTTTAAAATCTTTTTTATATAATAATTATTTAATAAATTTATTAATCTATTAATAAGATATTTTCGTTGGTTAACAAAAAAAAATCAAAGAAAGTACAAAAAGTAATTTTTTAATAAATATAATTGATTCAATAATCATCAAAGAATATTAGAAGTATAAATAATAAAATAAAATTTAAAGAAAAAAAGAATTAAATACAAAAAAATAAAAAATAAAGATTTTAATTTTATATTTTTTTTCTCAGTTTTTTTATTATGTTTTTAATTTATTTTTAATTTTTTAATTGATTGGGTGAGATTGAATTAATTTAGTTAAAAATTTTAGAATTTATATATATTTTTCTCATAGATAAATAACTTAAAATTTTAATAGGTACAAATAAAATATTTTAAAAATTTTAATATATATATATATATTTATTTTATTTTTTTTAAATGAAGAGTGCAGTTGCCATCTTTCCAACCACGTGCCCCATAAATACATCCAAAAATAGACTCGTAAAAAAGGTTATATCTATTGGTTCATCCATTTTACAAATCAAAATCTCAAGTATACATTACAATCATTGCTTCCTCTTTCTTGATTTCTTCCTCTTTAAGTATCTCTATCTGACTGCAATATTAACTAGAAGCAAAATGAAGGGGGCTACTTCTATTCAAAAGATCCCAAATATACACACAGCCTCTGTTTCTCAGCAAAACAGAGAAACAATAATTATGAAACAATTAAAAAAAAAAAGCTTTAAATTCATCAAAAGTTACAAAAAGAAACAAAAAACACTGAATCTCAAGCTACAGAATCCAAACGCAAACATAAACGCAGAAACATTTGTCTCACAGTGACGCAGCCGTCATCCTTGTTTTCATTTTTGTGATAGTGATTTTAGCTTTCATGGCAAAGAACTGCAAAATAGAAGAAGTGGAAGTGCCGTATTTGTGTAAAAATAAAAGGTAAAAAAGCTAAAATTAAAAAATTAAAAGGTTAAAAAGGAAGAAAGAAATTAGCATCAGTAAAATTAAAAAATAAAACTAAAATATAGTATAGTGTAATTTTAACCCTTTTTTTTAATAATAATTACGTTACGCCCTTATTGATTATCATAATTGAAAAAAAAGGGCCAGTAAAACAAAATGTCTAATTTGCTCAAGAAAAACAGTCCCGCCGAGATCCAAAAGAAAGCCTGCGATGAGAAGGCGATTGGTGAGTGATAATATTAATATAATTCCCGCCAAATCCCACTGAGAAATGAAAGGAATGGCTTCTAGCAAAACGCTGAGGGATTTCTTTCAACCTGCCAAGCGCATAAAGGTATCCGTATCCTCCTCTTCCGATTCAATCATCGATGATTCTTCCTCTTCTCCCATCACTGCTGTTCAGAAATCGCGTATCGAGTTCAATAAACTGCGTGCCAACTCCAAGCGTAGTCTCAATCTCTGTCTCCAGTTAGTTTCCAAGTCCAAATGTAAGCTTCAATCTATTTCGATTTCGATTTCGATTTTTTAGGGTTTTACTTATTTTCTGATTTGAGTTTGTATCCCCAGCTGAAGGAGTGGGCTATATAAAATTGGAGGAGCTGTTGGTGGAGAAGACCTGGTTGGAAGTTCTTCCTGGGGAATTGCAGAAGCCATATGCCAGAACTTTATGTAAATTTCTTGAGAATGAGATATCTAATGCCAATGTGCCCATATATCCACCCCAACACTTGATCTTTAATGCTCTCAATTCCACCTCCTTTGACACAGTCAAGGCTGTTATTATTGGACAGGATCCTTACCATGGCCCTGGTCAAGCAATGGGTCTCTCCTTCTCTGTTCCTGAAGGAGTTAAGGTTCCTTCAAGTCTTGTTAACATATTTAAGGAGCTTAAACAGGATCTTGGCTGTTCCATTCCATCTCATGGAAATCTAGAACGATGGGCCTTTCAGGTATACTTCAATTTCTTTGTGCAAATTGTCTAATCTTATCATAGTCTTAGCTGTTTTCTTCTCATTTTTTCCCAGTGAACTTAGTTGTACTATATCTAATTTGATTTCCATTTCACAATAATCTACAATTGTTTGATCAGCTCTATAGCGTAAGTATTATTAATTGTAGCCTTTGAAACTGAATTTTGGTATTTATAAACATAAATAAGGCTTCAATATGTGTTTTCATTTAATAGAAAATGAATGAATCTCATGGTGCTTTTCCTGTTCTGTAGAATCTATAAGCCCAGGATAAGAAAATAAATCACTTGACTCTCATGTGATTGGACAGCTTTTACCTTCGGGAAATATGAGTACTCTTTTGATTCAAGGACACCGAAACTTTCTTGAACAAACTAGAAAAATTGTCCTTTCTCTCTCTCTCTTTCCAGGCATTGATATTCTTCCTTGGTACTAACTGCATTTTGCCTGCCATAAATTTGGGCAGGTTTGAATTTAGTAGCTAACATGGTATAAGTTGGCATCAGTTGCTTAAAACAAATATGGTACCATAGTCTAGTCCAGGGATCCTCCAGATAAATAATACACTCTTTCTGGATTTTTTATTTTCATCTTTATGATCATGATAATTCTTGTGCAAGATCATGAATGTTCTTATCCAACCTACTTAAAAGATGAAACAACTTTGTTGGAGTTCACAGATACAAACCTTTCTCTTTCACTTGTTAACTGGAGACTGCTGACTAATTGTTCAGACATATTGTTGATTTGTTGATTGTGCATTGTCCTCTTCTTTCTCCTCCATGCTTATCTATTTCAAGAAATAATTTTAATTACAGAAGCAATTTAATTTTTAAAATTAAGTCCTTGTAAAAATAAAGATCACTAAGAAAAACCACATTTATTCTGTAGAAGTTTATTTTCTAAGAAAATATTCTGATATTATTTTTTTTTCTTTTGAGTATTGTAGGGTGTTCTATTGCTCAATACTGTCCTTACAGGTAAAATTTCTTTATTATACCTGTGAGTTTATTATCTGCTTATATTTTGATTACTTTCCAATTATTGCAATGCTGGGTGGGAAGAAACTGGCAGTTTAATCAAAACTGCAAATGCAATATGTGATTTGCTAAAATGATGTATTTAATAAACCAATTTTATGAAGAAGTAAATTGGTTTCTTCTTCTTCTTCTTCTTTTAATAGAAATACAGAAAAGCCCCATGTGGTTTGTATTTTATTCTTGAAATGGCACACTGTAAATCACATTATCAGCATTTTGGGCCCAAATTCTTGACGGTTTTTATTAGTACAAAGTGTTGAACCAAACATTATTTTTGGTGACATTGGTGCCACAGGGAGCATAGTAAATAATATCATTTCAATTAAAAAAATGTAAAGTGAATATTGAGGGGAAAAAGGGAAAGATTGAAGTGGTGGATTATAATTGTTAGTTGAATATGTGGATTGAAGGTGAAGAAATGTTGTAAATGAAGGCAACCCAAATGAATGCCTAAGCTAGAAATAATTTTGAAAATAAGTAATAGTCATTCTTAATGGGCCATAGCGAGAGCTGAAGAAAAGGGAAAAGTAGAGTGGTTGTTGAAGTTGCAAATATAGTTGGATGATGAATAAGTGTTGCACGTGTCATCTTTCTCCTCTTGCTTATAGAAGGTGGGAAAAGGCTCTTTAATTTTTATCTGCTGCTTCCTTTTATGAGCCATCTCATGTATTATTCTCCTAGTTCACTTTTATTTTTGCCATTCACTTAAGATTAAATCAAATAAAGTGTCAGTAGTTGACATGCAATACAGTTGGGTGTAAGCCATGCAATAAACTTGTGAGTAAGCTCAGTAAAAGCTCATTAGTAGTTTCTTATGAAGTTAAATGAGTAAGTTTGACAAAAAAAAAGCACTTGCATATCAAGTGAACAAGCATTAACATTTTTGAGCTTGATTGGATAAGATTGCTCAACACATTTGAGCTTGATTTCAATAGGCTGATTTAACTTTGTTTAGCTATTGATTTGCAAATTTAATGATGATGGTGAAATGGATTAGTGACATATCTAGGATTGTTGTGGCATGAATATTGGCTGTCTTCTATCTCTTAAAGGCCCATTTTTTTAATCTAAACTATAGTTTTTGTTGGTATAGAACTTTATACACGTGATATGTTGTGGACGCATTTGTAGGTAAAACCTACAATAGGCGTGGTTAATTATTAATTAAGAGTTAAACTTGCCTTCAGCTGTCTTATTTTGGTAGCAGAATTATTTTATTTACTTTTCAGTTAGATGTTTCCTTAGTGGTTCAGGTTTCCTTATAAGTTTAGTATCCTTATTAGTTTAGGATTTCTATTTATGTAATAATCAAAGTCCTATTTAAAGGACCAAGAATTCAATAAGAAGGCAAGACGTATTTTCCTAAATTCTGAGATTTGGTTCTCTCTCTAACGAGTTCCAAAGGTTCCAAGTTCCCTTTGACGTTATCTTACAACCATAGGTCGTAAAGGGAAGAAAGACAAGGGAATCGAAATAGATTTTCCTGTCAATCGCCCCGTGACTCGATCCTATGCTAGAGCTCTTAACAATTTGGTATCAGAGCCAATCACAATGGGCGATGATATTAACTCTAAGTTACAAGTAGAACGTGAAGCTACAGGAGCTAGGGTTCGCAACTTGAGAAGAATATGCAAAACCAAATTCAGCAACTGTCCTTAGATTTTAAAAGGTATTTGGATCAAGCGTTGGCTGGAATTACTAAGGATAGTCGGCATGATGGTGAAAATAGCAGTTCAGCATCTCAAGGGGTCCGAATCGCAAACCCTAATGTTGTCGGGGGAAGCTCTGAGCAACCACAGCAAGCTTGCGGGATTATTCCGCGTTATACCAAACTTGACTTTCCCACTTTTGATGGCACAGAGGATTCTTTGATTTGGATGCATCGCTGTGAGCATTTTTTTGAAAATCAACATACAGGTGAGGGCGAGAAGGTTGGTTTGGCAGGGTTCCACATGTTGGGGGAAGCACAATTGTGGTATTACCAAATTAAGTGAGAGCATGGGCAACTTAATTGGGCAGAATTCCAGACTCTTTGCTCTTCATGGTTTGGACCTCCAGCCGGCAACAATCCCTTAGGGGATTTGGTTATCTTAAACAAACGGGATCTGTGGAACTTTATCAACGTCAGTTCCAAGAAAAATTAGCTCGTGCTAATGCTTTTGTGTCCAAAAATCAGCACGTTGGATTATTCATGGCAGGATTGGACGATTTGATACGGGTAGATGTGCAACTACAGAAACCACCAAATTTGTCGACAGCCATGAGTCTTGCTAGAGCATATGAGCAGAAACAGCAACTCTTGCGGGCTGGTCAGAATAGTCGAAGCACATGGCAGGGATCTCGGACAGGTTTGGGTTCATCTAATGGGCAGATTATTCCAGCTTCAAAAAATTCCCTAGCTGCTCCTACTTCACAATCTAATACAATTCCATCTTTTATCAAAAAATTAAGCCGGGCAGAGATGGCTGAAAGGCGATTAAAGGGATTATGTTATAACTGTGATGAGCAATATTCTGCCACTCACCAATGCAAGAAACTTTTTTGGCTAGAGTTCGTTGGAGATTCGGATCTTGAGGCACCTGTTGAGACAGCCTTGGACGATGAGCCTGAAATTTCCTTACATGCCATCACAGGTCAAACAAATGCTCAGACCATGCAACTCCTAGCCTTGATGGGTGGCCAGCCATTGCTGTGTCTTGCTGATTCTGGGAGCACACATAATTTTATTAGTGCAATTGCTGCCCAACGCCTCGGTTTGCGAATCTGTCCGCTTTCTAATGCAAGTGTTTCTATTGCTAACGGTGACGAAGTTCTGAGGATCCATAAAAAGTTTGGCAAAATTTTTACACTGGCCGCCAACCTACCGCAACCCTCCTCCTTTATCCGTGCTTGGGACCGGCTACGATACTCGCAGGCGGAGTTATGAGCACAGATTGAGGAAGCTTACAAAAGTTTCGGAGAATCAGTTTGGGTTTATGCCAGGGAGATCTACCATGGAGGCTATTTCTCTTCTAAGAAGACTAATGGAATTGTATCAAGAGAAGAAGAAAGATCTCCACAAGGTATTTATTGACTTGGAGAAAGCCTATGATAGAGTACCAAGAGAAGTGTTATGGTCGGTTTTGAAGAGTAAAGGAGTCAGCGGCAAATATATCAACATCATCAAGGACATGTATGAGAATGCATCCACTAGTGTGAAAACACCTGGTGGAGACACTGAGGCTTTCCCCATTACTACCGGATTGCATCAAGGTTCGGCCATGAGTCCATACTTATTTACCCTGGTTATGGACGAGCTAACCAGAAGCATACAAGACGATGTTCCTTGGTGTATGTTGTTTGCTAATGACATTATTTTAATTGATGAGACTAGTGCTGGTGTAAACCGTAAGTTGGAAGTGTGGAGAAAAACCCTCGAGGACAAGGGTTTTAAATTAAGTAGGAGTAAAACGGAATATATGCACTGTGAGTTCAGTCTAAGGAAGAAGCAGGAACATGAGGTTAAGTTGGATGGAGTTTTGGTGCCTAAAACCAAACAGTTCAAATATTTGGGTTCGGTGTTCCAGAATGATGGCCGTATAGATGAAGATGTGGCTCACAGAATACAGGTAGGGTGGTTGAAGTGGAAGGGTGCAACCGGGGTTCTATGTGATAAGAAAATACCTCTGAAAGTGAAAGGTAAATTCTATAGGACGGTTGTTAGGCCTGCGATGCTCTATGGTAGTGAGTGTTGGGTACCAACGGGACAACATTTGCATAAGATGAGTGTGGCAGAAATGAGGATGCTAAGATGGATGTGTGGACATACCAGACTGGACAAAATTAAGAATGTTCATATTCGACAAAAAGTCCAAGTAGCGGATGTCGGAGATAAGGTGAGGGAAGGAAGACTTAGATGGTATGGACATGTTTTAAGAAGACCTCCTAATGTTGCGGTTCGTAAGTGTGAGAATTTGTTGATTGAGGGGGCTAGAGGTCGTGGAAGACCTAGAACTGTGTGGAAGGAGGTGATAGCAAGAGACTTACGTGCCTTAGATCTTGATGCGGATTTGATTAATGACAGACTTGAATGGAGACGTAAAATCCGTGTCTTGGAAGGGTCTAAGGCCGGAGTATCTTTTTTTGGTGTCTTTTGAGCTTATTTTGTTGAGGATTCATACAGCCGACCCCAACTTGTTTGGGACTAAGGCTTAGTTGTTGTTGTTGTAACGGTGACGAAGTTCCAAGTAGTGGAGTTTGCAAACAGGTCAGGTTTGTGGATTTTTATGTCATTCCTTTAGCTGGTTTTGATGTTGTATTGGGCATTAAATGGCTTCAAATTTTGGGTCCTATCACCTGGGATTTTGTTGCACTAACTATGAGATTTGAAAGGGCTGGTTGCGAAATTTTGTTTCGGGGGCAGCTTACAAATTCCAGCACTTCTCTGCAATTGTTGGGTGATCCAAGCTCCAAGGAAACTCAAATGGAAGACCTCTTGCACTCTTATGCTGATTTGTTTCAGGAACCATCAGGTTTACCTCCTATTCGACAATGCGATCACCGCATGTCTAAAGCCAGGCTCGGCTCCAACTGTGGTGCATCCATATCGGTACCCACATTTACAGAAAACTGAGATCGAACGCCAATGTGAGCAGATGTTGAAACAAGGGATCATTCAGCCAATTAGATCACCTTTCTGTTCTCCAGTATTATTGGTTCCTAAACCAGATGGCAAATGGCGCTTTTGTATTGACTATCGTGAACTCAACAGCATAAAAGTCAAAGATAAATTTTCTATTCCGGTGGTCGATGAACTTCTTGATGAATTGCATGGTGCTCAATATTTCACCAAGCTGAATTTGATATCTGGTTATTTTCAAGTTCGCATGTGCCTGGAAGATGTAGAAAAAACAGCATTCAGAACACACCATGGGCATTTTGAATTTCTTGTCATGCCTTTTGGATTAACAAATGCCCCTTCGACATTCTAAGCTCTTATGAATGAGGTATTCCATGATTGCTTACGTCAATTTGTTTTAGTATTTTTTGATGATATTTTAATCTATAGCAAGACATGAGAGGATCATTTGACACATGTGAGGAAGGTTTTTGATTTGCTCCGGGCGCATCATCTTTACTTAAAGCGATCCAAGTGCACCTTTGGATCTACTCAAGTGGCATATCTGGGCCATGTGATTTCTGCTGCAGGTGTGGCAGGGGATCATAATAAGGTGCAAGCAATTCTAGAATGGCCACAACCTCAATCACTTACCCCTCTTAGGGGGTTTTTGGGGCTGGCTGGGTATTACCGGAAGTTCATTCGTGATTATGGCCAACTTACTGCACCTCTAACTCACATGCTTAAGCGCAATTCCTTCCAATGGAGTGATTCAGCCTTGGCTGCTTTTGAACAATTGAAACAGGCTTTGTCCTCAGCCCCGGTCTTACAATTACCTAACTTTGATTTGGATTTTGTGGTTGAGTGTGATGCTTCTGGAGGGGGTATTGGGGCTGTCCTCCAACAATCAGGACATCCGATTGCTTTTTTTAGTCGCCAATTGGCTGCTAGACATTCAAAATTGGCAGCTTATGAACGGGAATTGATTGGGTTAGCCAAAGCAGTACAGCATTGGCGCCCATACTTATGGGGACGGCCTTTTGTCATTAAAACTGATCACTTCAGCCTCAAGTACTTGTTGGATCAGCGCTTAACCACCCCACCACAACAACATTGGCTTAGTAAGCTCATGGGTTTTGATTTTCAGGTGGAATACCGAGCTGGCCAACTAAACAAAGCTACCGATGCATTGTCTCGTAGGGACTCAGATTCCAAGTCCTCTTATGCCATTAGTCAACCGCGGGCTTTACTTTTGGATGTGATCAAAGAAGAACTTTTGAGTTCGCAAGAATTACAAGACTTGTGTGAGAAGGTCAGTAGAGCTGAATTGGGGTTTGATTGGGTTCTTCGTGATGGGTTGTTATTGTACAAGGACAGGATATACATTCTGCCCTCCTCTTCTCTAATTGCCACTATTTTATCTGCCTACCATGATTACACTCATGAGGGCATTCAAAAGACACTACACCGAATCCGTAGTGACTTTTATTGGAAGGGAATGAAGGCTGCTATTGTTACTTATGTTACAGCTTGCCCAGTCTGTCAAAGTAACAAATCTGAACATCTCAGCCCCGCGGGTTTGCTCCAGCCACTTCAGCTTCCTCACCAGGTTTGGGCAGATATTTCCATGGATTTTATTGATGGCCTTCCTAAGTCTTCAGGGAAATCAGTTTTAATGGTGGTCGTTGATCGATTCTCCAAATAAGCCCATTTTATTCCTCTTGCACACCCATATACAGCAGCCCGGGTTGCACAAGTCTTCTTTGAGACAATTGTCCGTTTGCATGGGGTTCCAGAAACAATCACTTGTGACAGAGATGTGGTTTTCGCTAGTAATTTTTGGAAAGAGCTTTTTCGCTTACATGGCACAAAATTACAGTTTTCTACCGCCTATCACCCCCAAACGGATGGACAAACAGAGGTGGTAAACTGTACTGTGGAAATGTATCTTCGTTGCTTTGTTGATGATTCTCCTCAGAGATGGGTTTCCTGGATACCATGGGCCGAATATTGTTACAATACTTCCTACCATTCTGCACTTCAGTCCACGCCTTTTAATGTTGTCTATGGTCGGGATCCGCCGCGTTTATTGTCTTATACAGCAGGCTCTTCTAGAGTGGATGCAATTGATATTGCTTTGCTGGATCGGGACACTGCTCTTCAAGAAATTCGGGATAAATTGCTTTTGGCTCAACGGCGGATGAAAGAATACTATGATAAGGGACACAGGGACGTGGTTTACAGCCCCGGGGATTTGGTTTGGCTTCGCTTGAAACTTCACCACCAGCACTCCCTTGGTCCTTCCAACCGTTCCAAGCTATCCCCTAAGTTTTATGGACCTTTCCCGGTCATTCGCCGCATTGGGACCGTGGCATATGAGCTCCAACTGCCACCGGACTGTAAATTGCATAATATCTTCCATGTCTCCATGTTAAAGGCGTTCAAGGGTCCTGCTCTAGCTACTGCTCCTACCTTACCCAACCTTACTAATGGGTGTGTTCTTCCTATTCCTTCTTCAGTTCTTCGCACTCGTCTCAACCGTAGCAGGCCTGAACTTTTGATTCATTGGGCTGGTATGTCCGTTGACGATGCAACTTGGGAAGATTTGGAGCATTTTCGTCAAGCTTATCCAGATTTTTCGCTTGAGGACAAGCTCTTTGAGCGGGCGGGGGGTAATGTTGTGGACGCATTTGTAGGTAAAACCTACAATAGGCGTGGTTAATTATTAATTAAGAGTTAAACTTGCCTTCAGCTGTCTTATTTTGGTAGCAGAATTATTTTATTTACTTTTCAGTTAGATGTTTCCTTAGTGGTTCAGGTTTCCTTATAAGTTTAGTATCCTTATTAGTTTAGGATTTCTATTTATGTAATAATCAAAGTCCTATTTAAAGGACCAAGAATTCAATAAGAAGGCAAGACGTATTTTCCTAAATTCTGAGATTTGGTTCTTTCTCTAACGAGTTCCAAAGGTTCCAAGTTCCCTTTGACGAGCTTGAGTTATCTTACAACCATAGGTCGTAAAGGGAAGAAAGACAAGGGAATCGAAATAGATTTTCCTGTCAATCACCCCGTGACTCGATCCTACGCTAGAGCTCTTAACATGATATGTTGTGATTTCTGAAATGTTCCTGTGAAATTTCACTTAGACAACTTCAATTGTTGCTTAAAAATATTTCAGAAAAAAAAAGGATTCACATGTGGGGTTTTAAAATGTTTAAAAACTCTGTTGAAGAATAAAAGTTTGGGACTTAATAGAAAATCAAGTCTTATATGATTTTTGTCATGAATATTTTCTTTGGTTTGTTTTTATATATTCTTAAAAAGAGATTATTTTATCTTTTCTTCTTTGTAATTTTACTTCTCTCATATCTCTCTCTCTCTCTCTCAAAGAAAGAGGAAAGACTGTCATAGTGCAAGATAACAATGATGATGTTGACCAAGATTGTTGTGATATTGAATGCTTTGAAATCTATGTTTGGCATATAAGAATAAGAATCTATATGATTTTCATATTCATGGTGAGTTGTCTTACAACTTGCTTAGATCACATTTTGGACATGCATTATCATATAATCTTTTTGGTACATCAAAAGAATTCTTAAAGGGAAAGGAGTTACTAGTCTATTGGCACATGCCCTGAGACATATTTTAGGAGAAGAAAGCAAGGATGAATTCTCTACTTCTGTTTTTGTTGAGGGAATCTAAGAGGATAAAGTTGGATAAACTCTATTTGCTTGTTCAAGTTCTGAAGATGATTCTTCCAAAAGTCATTGAGTGTCTCTCAACTAATAGAGAATCATGCATTCGAGGAAAAGGGCATTTGGAATTCATTTTTCATTTAATTACTAATTATGATAATTTGGACATTTCTTGAAAATTTCTGCCTAGGAGTTTGTTTGTTTTTCTCATTTTGAATTTTCCCATTTATGGAAGTAGGCATTTAGGAATATATTAGCCTTCATGTGTAATGCTTTAGGAATTTATCTAATGCTCTATTTCATTTGTGTTCATGGTTGGTGTAGTTACTATATAACCACCATTACAATGATAAAGATGTGGGATTATTGATGAAGAAAGACAGACAGTAGTTTACATTTGTATTTCTGTTTAGTTTACATTTGTATTTCTGTTTGCTCCTCTGTTTTGAACTAATTTCTTATTCTTCACTTCCAGTTTCTTCTACTCTCTCTCTCTCTTTAATTATCATGTCATATTGTGGGGAATTTTGTCTTCATTACTTTTGCCTGCTTTGTTGCTTCAGTTTTAGAAATGTAAGAGGAGGTATGACGGTGAAGGTAGGAGTTCTGGACCTACATGTTTGATCCCGTCTTTGCAGTTAGAAAAAAAAAAAAAAAAACCCTGGGAGAAAAGTAATCTGCCTTCAAATCTAGTGGCTTTGCTTTTTATGGTCGGGATTCTCTTCGTCGTATTTCCTTTTTTTTTTTTTGAAAAAATTTCAGACTTTAAGATGATTTGAATTTTAGGCCTTATTTTCACTTATTTTATTACTAATGTAGGAGATTTTTCTTGTATATGCATTCTCTTTCTCTTCCTCTTGTAAAAGGTGGCAGCAATGACATTTTTCATGTTTATACTTGATTTCCATAGAAAGGTGCCTCTTGGTAGATGACATGTCACTTTATTTCATTCCCTTTGAAAGTGCCAAGGACTAAAAACACATGCTTTTCTTTTTCGTTTTCTCTGTCTTAAATACTTATCAATATATTTATTTATATCTCATTGTGGCTGTTGTGTTGGTGGACAATTTGCTGCAGGTACTTGTGCGTAGTTCAACCTTAGAAATTGTACTCCAAGCCCCCTTTTTCTAAACTTAATTTGGCTGAGCAACTGTCTAACTTCTATCTTTCTTCTATTCAGTTAGGAGTCATCAAGCAAACTCCCATGCTAAAAAAGGATGGGAGCAATTTACTGATTCTGTCATCAAAACAATTTCACAGAAGAAGGAAGGAGTAGTCTTTCTCCTTTGGGGAAACTATGCTCAGGAAAAGTCAAGGTATTTTCATTTTGTTTTGAGAAGGAATTTTATACACTAGAAATAACATTCTTGATTAGTGCCTTGATAATATAGAAAGGGTGTAGTTCTCTCGTGGAAAACTGCATTGGGAGCTATATATGATGTAGGATGGTTTCGCAGGGTTGGCTATCAAGGTAGGATTTTGGGTTTATGTGAAGTCTAGAATGGGTAGAGATCTATGGCCAAGGATAATTTAGAAGCAAAATAACATGAGGAAAACAGGTCTCAGAACTGTTTGAAGACAATTTAAGGCACTGTGAACAGTAATGCGTGATGAGTATTGATGAATAGTAGCTACAAATGGTAAAATAAAAAGGATAGACTCCATCAGAAAGGAATTTGGAGGTTCCAGGATTGCTACCAGCTTTACAGATTTTGTACTTGCCTTTGGGAGTTTATTTGATTAATCAGGAAGCAAAGCTATTGGTGTTGTGTTGTTTGTTGTGAACCAGTGGGTTTAGTTTGAGTGCAAGGCAAGGCCTTTTAGGGATCATCAATTAATATCAAATTTATAACATTGTAAATCTTTTAATGTGTCTCAGAAAGTATTTATGGGATGAGATTTTATCTTTGCCTTTTCTCTATGTGCTTTTGCTTATGTTTTGTTTCTCTAGATTTCATGAAATGAGACGAGAGGGTTCTTTCCTATTGTTGTTGGAATTTTGTTTCACATGTATGTATGTGTTTGTTTTTTTTTTTTTCCATCAGTTTTCCCCTTCAGTTTTTTTGTCTTTTCCGGGAGGGGCGGAAGAGAATTATCCGAGTCTAAAACCTTTTCCCATATCCTTAAATAATGAGCTTATAAAAATTGTCATCTGCTTTTCCAGGACTTCATCAGGTTTCATTTTTTTTTCTTTTTTTTTTCTGGGTTTTTGTCATTCCCGTAATTTCAAGGTTTGATGGAAATATACTGTCTTTGATTTGTGTTTGCGTTTACATTGTAGGTTTTTTTTTTTGTCTCTCTTTATCCTTTTTTTGGAAGGTTAAACCGTCTTTTAACTTACATAAGAATGCCATTGCACAGGTTAATTGATGGGACAAAGCACTACATTCTGAAGGCAGCACATCCTTCTGGTTTATCTGCAAATAGAGGCTTCTTTGGCTGCAGGTTTTTTTCTTTTTCACTTCGTCTAAAATTATTTGTTTCCAACTTTATGCAATTTAAATGAAAGATTTTCTTTATTTCAATTTATCAAGTGACAAACTCTTGAAAATCATGCATCTATTTATTATTTTATTGCGCATGATGTGGTCAGGCATTTCTCTCAGACAAACAAGCTTCTGGAGCAAATGGGAATTCCACCAATAGATTGGCAGCTTTCATTTGACAATTAGCTATTGGTGTCTTCATCTCTAGTATGATTTTGTAATATTTTGTCTGTAGCTGTTCTAGGAAGAAAATTTTGAGGGCTATAATCTTGCCATCATTTTCTGGCCTTTGGAGATAGATTGGATTGCTATATAACATTGGTATCGCTCTCTGCTGGTTGGCAGAAAGTAAGAAAATTGCAGCTGTGACCTTTATTTTGTTTTCTTAGGTATTCTTTTGTTCCTAAGTTCAGCCAATGAAAGGATCCCTTTTCTAATCGAGCCATTGCGCGATCCATTGCTTGATTCCTTTTTCTTTTCTTCTAGGAATGAGCAGGTGTGTGGTGGTGATTATTTAGCTAGAAAGCAGTAACATGTTTCAACTGCTTTTTTAGATTTATATTGTACTGGTCATTGTTTGGTAGCTCTTGAGGCCCTAGAGAAGCCACATTATATACTGGGAAAATTACATAACTAATCTAAAAAAATTTTTCTAAATTAAAAAATACGAGAAACAAAATACACATACGAAGCAAACTTAAATAATAAAAATATGCCAATTCTAACAGAACCATTAGCTTAAAGTTTTTCTATTCTATCAAAGATTCTTTGTTAATTTTCATCTTTCATCTTCAAAATTCACCGCAGAAATACAATCATTAACAAAAAAAACTGCAACTTCGAAAATAATAAAATGACAATAAAATGACAAAAAAACGCATCAGATTGAAAAGGTAGATTGATACCTTCTTGCAATGAGATCGATACTTTTTTTTTTTCAAAACAAATCGAAAAAGAAACTGTATGATAACATAAATTCATAATACCTCATATTAAAATCTAACAAATATAAATTACTACAACATTATTATTTAATTAGATTACAACATAAATAAATAGTAAATAAAATGTTTAATTATTCTGTATAAGAAGTGTGTATGATCTGTAGATGTTATGAGAACTATGATCAGCAAACAATAAAAAGTGCACTTGTATATATAATGCTTAATTAACTTATAGAAGTAGTTCAAATATTGTATGTAAATATAATGTGAACTACAAGATATATAAAATGAACATTATGTGTGTAGTATGTTAGATTTATGAATATATATATATATATATATGTAAATATTAATAAGAGGAAACTACATAGATTACTACTTTTTAAGTTTTGTTTTTAAAAAATAGTGTACATGTATATATACTTTTTTTCACCCTTAACTTTCTTGTTTTTCATTTTTTTCTTTCAAATATATAATATTCTTAACTTAACGCTTCTTTTTAACTTAAAAAATACTACACATATTTTTAACGCTTCTTCATTTTCTTTTTCTTTTTTCTTTTTCTTCTTCTTCATAACACTTTTTCTTCTTAACTTCAAAATACTGTACATCATCATCATCATCATCATCATCTTCTGCTTACTTTGCTCTTCCTATCCAATAGTCCCATATTTTACTAGGAATACATATGAGTATTAAGTTACAGACATAATGATTCAATTCCATATGTTTGAGGAATCTAATTGAGATTGTGCATCTCTTTCTTGTTGTGTTTGTAACTTTTTTTTTTTATTTTGGTATTATTTAACTGTAATGCTACAATTTTTTTTTTTGTTCTTGAGCTATATTTTCTTTTACATATTTGATAAAATACTTCCAAAATTTTTTTTTCTTTTGTAAATTTTTTATTATTTTTATTAATTTGTATTTATTGAATTGATATATGTCATTTCTTTTGAATTGAATTTGTTTTATTTTGATTACTAATTATATTTATATTATTTGACTTGTTTGTGTATAAAGGCTAGAATACAACACATCCGTAATATATGCACAACATATCTGCAAAATTTACACAATCTACCATTAATATATATATTATAATTAAACAATATATAAAGATTGTACAATATATAAAGATTGAAAGATAACATATATACAATATATATATGACATATCCATATATATAAAGATTGAAAAATAATATATTTATAACACATATATAACATATCAGTAACGTATTCACAATGTATTCAAAATATATATACTATAATTTATTAATATATAAAGACTAAAAAGATAACATATCAATAACATATATACTATAATTAAGTAACATATAAATGATATAAAATATATAAAGACTGAAAAATAACATATGCATGACATATTTGTGTATATAATTATTAATATGTATAACATATACATAACATATTATATATACATAATATATACACAATATATTTGAAATATATAAAATGATATTATAAAATGATCTTAAGTTTTTTTTTTTGAGGAATTTTATAAAATTATATTATTTTCTTTTGAAGTTATTATTTTATAAAATAATATTTGAAATAAACTCAGTTTTTATATTCTAATTTTGAAAATTTTATAAAATATGCATAACATATTCGCAATATATACACAACATATATAATTTTAAAAAATTATGGAGGTTTTGATGGGATGATGACAATTCTGTAGTTTTGTAATTTTTCAAGTTTTTAGCATACTTTTGAAATTCTTGTAGCCGTCGTACTTTTGAAATTTTTTTTTTTTGCTTTTGATAGTAGTTTTGTAAAATTTCCAATTAATAATTATGTATCATATGCTATCATAAAAGGCTTGGCTCAAATATTAAAAGTGATCCAATTTTATTTAAAATTATAGAGAATTGTTGACTTTTTGGCTGGTAGTTATGAAAGTGGGTTTTGGTGTTCATTGATTGGTTTAAATGTTTTACGATTATGTGCAATTGAAGTTTTGTTTTCTCCACCATTGAAATTAAAGAAGAATTTTTTTATTGATTGGTTTTTATTTTTCTTATATATAATTTTTATTGACTTGAAAAAAACATATGATAGAGTCCCTAGAGAAGTTTTATGGTGGGTCCTAGAGTGTAGGGGAATATCTATATGATATATCCAAGTCTTGAAGGATATGTATGAGGGAGTCATCATCAGTGTCCGCACTGTAGGAGGGGATATTAAGAATTTTTTTTTGTTTCTATTGGATTATATCAAGGTTCAGCTTTGATCCCTTATCTTTTCGCCTTGGTCATGGATGAGCTAACAAGACATATATAGGATGACATCCCTTGGTATATGATGTTTGCAGATGATATTGTATTAATAGATAAGACTCAAGTTGGGGTAAGTCAAAAGTTGGAGTTGTGGAGAAGCACTTTGAAATCTAAGAGTTTTAAGCTAGGTAGGACTAAGATTGAGCATATGCATTATAGATTTAATAGCGAGAATGGAGAAAGAGGTAACATTATTTTAGACGAAATAGCGGTAACTCATAGTACTTATTTTAAATACCTTGGCTCTATTCTTCAAGAAGATGGAGGTTGTAAAGAAGATGTAAATCATATGATTAAAGCTGGTTGGATGAAGTGGAGGGTTGCTGCAGGAGTTCTATGTGATCGAAAGATGCCAATTAAATTAAAAAAAGTTTTACCGCACTACAATACGACATGCAATGATGTATGGTAGTGAGTGTTAGGCAGTAAAAGGACAACACATGAGTAAAATACATATTGCAGAAATGAGAATGATAAGATGGATGTGTGGTCATACTAGGATGGATAGAATCCGCAATAAGTGAATTAGAGAAAAAGTGGGGGTAGCACCTATTGAGGATAAGATAAGAGAACATAAGTTGAGATGGTTTGACCATATGAAACGAAGACCTAACGATGTGCCGGTTAGAAAAATCAAACAAGTTAGAGTATATATAACTAAGAGAGGTAGAGGTAGGCCTAAACTGACTTGGCCAAAGGTGGTCCAAAATGATCTTATGATGTTACATCTATCAGAAGAGATAACCTTAAATCATATTGAGTGAAAAAGAAGAATACATATAGCCGACCCTAATTGACTTGGGATTAAGGTTTTGTTGAGTTGAGTTGAGTTGAGTTAATATAGTTTTTTATTTTGATTTTTGGTTTTTTGTTTGTAAATCTTTTTTAATTTTTAATTTTTGTTGTTTTTTGTTTTTCAAATATAATGATTTGAGATTTTTTTTCCCTTCAAACTAAATGCAAACCATATGTTCGATAAAATGCTATAAAGAAAAAGTTTTTCAAAGAAATAGAATAAAGTCCATATCTAATTCTTTATGTGAAGAATCATATATTTAATGGCTTTGATGTTTGAGTTACATATGCATTTTGCCGATTGGAGAGAGTGTAACATCCGTAAATTTAAATACAATTGGATAATTAATATATATGAGTAATTAGAGTGTTGGGACAGGTATATGTATAGTATATACCTAATGTATACAAAAGATATATATTGGAAATATATAGTATATACATGGTATATACCAAAATATACTTAATATATACACTTTTATAAAAGAAAAAGATTTGGTAAAAAGTAAAAAGTAATATATATATATATATAAAATTAAAAAAGAAAGAAATTAAATTAATTATGGATAGGAAGAAGGGGGAAAATATCAAAATATTTTATTAATTATTTTGTAATTACTTATATAAGAGAGGGGTAAAATGGAAAAGGTTAGAATATAAAAGTTATCTTCATCATCTTCTTCATCATACTTTGGCCAAATTTTTCAAGAGGGAGAAGGAGGAATTTCTTCATCAAATACATCATATCTTACAAGAATTCCAAAGGATTTGAGGTGATTTTGAAATTTAATCAAGAATTAGGTAAGTTTCTATTACTTTAAGTTTATTTTGTTAAGTTCTAAGGTTATGTGAGTTTTGGATTTTTAATGGAAGAATCAACAACTGTAGTAATGGATGATTTTGAAGTTACTTAGATGTGTATGTGATGATTTAGTTATTAGTTGGTAAGATGAGCTTAATTGGTGAAATTAGTGTTATGGGTGGAATATGTGAAATTAGAATTTTTGATGGAGGCAATCTTAATTGTTAAAATGGATTGGCTTGATGTTATTTTAATGTGTATGCTATAATTTTATGATTGGGTGATGAAAATGACTTTGGTTGAGTGAAGTTTGAAGAAGTTAGTAAGGGGTAAATTAGGGTTTTGTTAGACATTCATTAGGCATTTTGTAATTGATGATTACTTTGAATAGAATGAATAGAAATGTGACTCTAATGATATATTTATACTTATAATTTGGTTTAGGAGTGAGTAAGTGGAGTTGTCAAATTAAAGGAAGGAAGCACTTTTGAAGAAGTTAGGGTTAAAGTGTGTTGTGGCCTTGAATTTGGCATTTGTACTTGCTAACATTTATTTTAAAAGTTCATATTTGGCAATATTATGTATTGTTGCTTTGGAATGTGGTTGTTCACATAATCTGTGCAATGTTGCATAGTTATGTGATGAGTATTGCATTGGACATTGACCATTGTAAAATGATGGTTAGATATAATTTGTATGTGGTATGTTAATGATATGCTATGTGATATGTAACATGTATATGTATGTGAAATGTGGAATTGAATCATAATGAGGTTGTGACTATAGGTGATGCTTAAAGAGAATGAGAAATGTGGAAAAAGGTTATGGTATTCAGAAATGGTGGAAAAATGTTTAATGAAATGGAAACTAGGAATAGTATTAAGAATGTGAAAATGAGATGCGTTATTATGCATCAACTCTCACAATTATTTATTTCAGAATGTTGATGTTGATGTTGTATATATTGATAGACCTGATAGAGATAGGTCTTGAGAATGAGTTTGACCTAAGCAGAGCTAGGTTATGAGATTGAATTTGAGGATAGACCTGAGCAGAGCTGGGTCGTGATATTAAAGTTGAGATAGTTCAAATCAACTATTCGAGAACTTGGATATTGTTAGTTCAAACCAACTATTCGAGAACTTGGATATTGTGTAGAGACTTATTGGCTCAATGTGTGTGTATAATGAGTTAATGAATGTAAAATGAGTATTACTTTGTGATGATAATATGATTTGCTGGGTGATTTGGAAAATGCACATTAGTTTAAAATCATTTATTGTTATTAAAATATGTATTACTAAGTTTTCGGGCTTAGCGCGGTTGATGTATCATGTAGATGATAAGATTGCATAGCAGGGAGATCAAGATAGACCTAAGCATGTCTAAACTTTGTGTTTCTTTGACAGTGAAGGTAGGGTATGCCACAAGTCTAGATCAGTAGTGCTACATTTCATGTATAAGTTTGTTTTAAAGGCTTACTAGTTTTATATAATACAATTACCAAATGTGAATGTATTTGAAACAAATGTTGTTTTATATAGTTTTGAGTATGTATATAATGTACATTTTTTTTACTTGTTAAATACTTGATCGTGCATAGATAAATGGCGGTTAGGGAATAATATGATTTTGGGAGTGTCATTTTCATTGCAGGTTATGTTTATTTTGAATTTAGGATTTATTGAAATTACAGACAAAACTCTGACGAATTTTTTCGAAAGATTTTCTTTTGATAATTAATCAAATTATATTTCAAAATATATTTATTCAATTAAAGTGTATACATTTATAATATTATGCTTTTTATATTATTAAATGAATATGTTTCTACAACTAATTTTTGTAGTACTTTTGTATCTTTTATATGTACTTTACATGTAATATTCCATATAATACCCCAAAATTTTGGAAATACTAATTGTTGAAAATTAATTAAATGATTAGTGTATATATATTTGATTAAGTGAAAAGAAAAGAGCAAAAGGAAGATGTGTATATGTTATGTATATGAAGATATATACAATATATACAAGTCAACCATTTATTATGGTCAAATGATATTTAATTATTTAATTAGATATTAATTATTGTTAGTGGAAGAGGATATTTGGTTTTAAGTATATTATATTAATATATTTGCTTGGTGGAGATTAAAAGAAGGGATTTGTGTGGTTTTAAGGAAAGTGTTGAATGAGTTGTTGACTATTGCTATTTCCATCTTCATCTTCTTCTTTCTTCTCCAAGAGAGTCGGCCACCATCTTCATCCAAAGGGAAAGATATTTTATTCTTCCTAACTCAAGCAATTGAAAGATTTCAAGTGATCAAGTTAGAGTTTTAAGAATTTTTCTTCATGTTTGGTAAGTTTCCAACTTGTTTCTTTGATTTCCTATGAGAGTGTATTTATGAGTTTGTTGGATTGTTTGGTGTAGTTGTGTTTATGGTTGATTTTGGTATGTTTGAGGTTATTTTGTCTTGTTAACTTTTATATTTGGGTTGGATTGAAAAAGAAGGTTAGGTTTGGTGAAAAAAACAGGAGTTGTGAATTGTGTAAGTTTTAAGTTGTGAAATATGGTTGTGATTGTGTTTGTTGATTGTGATTGAATTATGTTGATGTTCATACAAGTTTATTGTGGTATTATAATGGTTTTGTGCTGTGTTGGTTTGGAGTTAAAAAAGTTAATAAAAGATGATTTTTTTGGATGAGGTATTATTATGGCGATATCAGGTTTTTGCAACTTCCGTATTTTTGCAACTAAAACAATCGTCAAGGGTAAAATTGAAATTTTATATTGAGTGTTGTGTATTTGACAACATATTTAGTTTTTCGGTTTAGTTTTGTAGATATCTTTTTTTTTCTTCTTATATCCCATCTTTTCTTATTATTTGAAAAGAGAGAAAACCCTCCTCCCAAATTTCATACATATCAATCATAAAAAATCAAGAATGACAAGACTTAAGAATTTCATTGGAATATGAATTCATGAATGCTTCTATATCTTTAATTTTATGTTTCTTGATCATTTAGCATGACTAATCTTGGCCAGATTGAGATTTAGGGTTTTACCTATAGATGATATCAAAGCTCCTCATGTTGAATCATAAGAAAATTTTGTAAAGTTATAAAATATAATTTTTTTAGCTATATAGAAATTATTTGATTTCATTTTTGGCAATTTTTTTATGGTTTTGTAGTACTACTTTTAATAAATCCATATTATTTGATTGTGTGGGGATTACCCCATAAAAATATTAAATACACCCTTGATTTATTTTCCCTAAAATGCCCTTAAACTAAATTACATTAAAGGATATATTGAATTATAAAATTTATAATTTTATAATTTATATTTACACCTCACCTATTCTAATCACTGTACAAACCCATCCTAAAACCCTAAATGTTTAAATAATTTTCACTTTTATCATTTTTCATTTTTCTAACTCACAAACTATTTTCACTCTCACAGTCAAATCACTCTACATTCCTTTAATGTTTAAAGCTAAAACATGAAAAAAAAAAACATGGATTATAAGTCTGCTGAAGAGTTTAAGTTAAGCTTTTAGTAGTTTAAAGTAATATAGATAAGGTTAAGTGATTCTGGTATTGGGCTAGTTCAGTCAAAGGTTGATGAACAATTAAATATATTCAACTATATATTATTAATTATCTTAGGCTGTTCATCAAAATGTGGCCAAACAAAAGTAAATGTGATGCTCTAGTTCGGTTATAACTAAATTTCAGCTCTGATTTATTGAACTTATTTTATTGTTTAGTTGAGGGTGACTAATATCAGATTTGTATAGTTTTCTTCCATTGAATAAAAACTGTTTTTCATCACTATGCTGCTAAACAAAAGATTGTATTTATTAAGTGATTACTGAATATTAAGTTGTTCAACCATTTAATTGTTTTATTCATTTAATGTACATCAATTGTGAATAATATTTGAAAATTTCATATTAAAATATGTTTACTATATGGAATTAAATGAAGAAAGATTTATGATTATTATTTACATTAAAACTGGTTATTGCATCAAGCTATTCTAGTGTTGTTGACATTGATAGAAAATAGGTAGCAAGTGTTGTAGATTATACAAGTCATTTCACAAATGAAGAGGTACACTCAATACATATAATGTTTGGAATAACAAGTTAGTTTATAGTTTTAAAATGTATAATTATCAAGTTGCATAATTGTTTGCAAATGTTTCAAAGTAAAGATGATATGTTTAAATGGGCTCTGAAATTGCTAAAAGATTAGAATTTTTCATTGGAATTAAGCGATCCACATTTTCCAAACTACATAGGCAACCAAGAATCTTATTAGAGTGCGAAAGGAGTGGTAATTATAGAAAAGTTGTCAAGACAAAATGAATGGAGAAAAAAAATAGAAGAAGTCTGTTGGCACCAAAAAGTATGCATGCCCATTCTCCTTAGGAAGAAAAAGACTGCCATCTAATGATGATCATTAGAAGTTGGACATAATATGTAGTGTTCACAATCACTCAATTGTTTAGTATATAGAGGGGCATTCTTTTATTGACATGTTAGAGCTAGATGAAGAAACTTTATTAATTGAAATGTCACAATCCAATGTAACACATTGAGAGATTCTATACAAAAAAAGCAAACGGATCCTAGTAACACTTCGACAATGTGAACAATATATATTGCAAGAGGCAAACATTGGGTAAAAGAGTAGGATGACAAAAAACAGATTCAATAACTTTTAGCTAAGATGAAAGGGTATAACTATATAGAGATCCAACTATTTAACTAATTTGTTTTTTCCCATACAACAAACATGAATCTATTATAGACCTTTCCTAAGGTTTTGATAATGGATTGCACATGGAAGCTATTGGTTTTAAGATGTCACAACTTAATGAATGCAGATATTAATATTTGATCAATGTACCTATACGTACCATGAATAAGCTACCCTAAACTAGAATTTTGAATTTACTGAATTAATGATCCATGAATTTTCTCCACCTTGAGTATTAATGGACTATTATTGCAACAAGTCATATTTGTTGTAGCATTTTAACAAAGATTGTTCTTGAAAAAAATGATTTGTATTATAAAACAAACTACATAATCATTAATATTCAATATATATACATTATTTTTGGATGTTATACCTTTCCCTCCTAAATATTACGTGTAATATGAGAATTGTATTTGGCAAGTACTGATAAGTTTTTAAGCCCTCTAGGAAATGAACCATCAAAATTATCTTCTACTTCATTGCTAGAAGATTCACCCCCATCACCCCCATCAACCTGATCACCTATATCACAAATGTCCTCCAACACATACCTTATTTCTCATAATTGAGAATAAACCTGACTAGATTTAACCCTTGTTGTATGAGTTCTTTTTGATACACTATTATAGTTATGTGTACAAGCTGTTCATAAATTATTTTTGCTTGTTTATGGGGACAACGACATCATTTTGATGATGTAGGCAGAATGCATTGGGATTTTATCATGTGCCATGTCTAGTAAAACAAAATGATAGAATAGAGATTAATTTTGAAAATAACAAAACATAATGAATAACAATAAACATGATTTACTCATTTTGCATCATTCAATTGACAATGGTTGAAAAATTTTCATCATTCAATATCTTTTACCTGAACAATATCAAATATTCAGCCATTGTCAATTGGATAGTTTAATATGTTTAAAAAAACTTTGGTTGAAGTGTACAATTCATATAGATAAAGGTAGCTACACAAAGTACACTTTTTATCTAACTGTTACTGTACAAATTGATCAGCCCTTATCAATTGTGAGTTTAATACTCAAGATATTGAATAAACTCATTGAAAGGTGCTTATTACAATCTATATATTCGAGTTATTAAAGAATGAATCATGACCTTTTCTCTCTCTCTTAATACTAGTTATATGTTGCTTTTGTGATGGTTTTATGCTTTTAAACTCAACATTGAGCAATATAATGGACCAATAAAAAATGAATCTTTAAAACACATAACTAAAACATAAAAAATGTTGAGACTAAAACAAATTTCTAAAACAGAAAACTCATACCTAACAAAAAACTCAAGATAGACCTCATACCCATAACCTAAATCTCAAACAAAACATAATTGGATTTCTAAAAAATAAAACAAGACAATGAATCCAATACTAAAAGAAATAGATCTACCTCACAAGCTCCTCCTTTGATGGATTCTAGAGCAAACAAGAAAAGGATGCACCACGCAAATTATTTCTTCCTTTCCTGACAATGAATCCGATACTCAAAGAAATAGATCTACCTCACAAGATCATCCTTTGATGGATTCTAGAGCAAGCAAGAAAAGGATGCACCACGAAAATTGTTTCTTCCTTTCTAGAGCAAGCAAGAAAAGGATGCACCATGAAAATTATCGAGAGAGAGAAGATGGTTCTTTTCTTATTTCTAAAGAGAAGAAGGTAGACTTTGTTGGTGTTTTTTTGAGAGATAAGTATGGGTGGGGTGTATTAATTGAAAATTAGATATAATAATATAAAGGATATTAAGGTCTTTTGGTGGGGTGTAATAATAAAACAATTAAAATTTAGATTTTTTTAATAGGGATGTATCAATAAATTGGAGTTTGTATAATGTTTCTGTGGGGGTGTAAATATCTTCAGTTTTATTGGCTAGTTATCACTGGTATAATATTGACAAACTTTATTAACTTGCAATGGGCTTCAATTATTGGAACAATAGGTTGTTTGTACAACACATTGATAGCTTTTATTAATGAACTATGGGTTGACGAAATATACATTATCACCAAAAAGGTACTCTTTATATATATATATATGTGTGTGTGTGTGTGTGTGTATAGAAAAGTTGACATTTGTATTGCCTTAGACATGGATTTAGAAACCTAATGCTATTTAATAGTATCAACAACATTGAATTTCATGCAAATATGTATGTATAATGCGATTCTTGATTATGTACATATATGTGTGTGTTGACTGTTTATATGTATAAAACATTGTAGAACATACTGATTCAAAGATATATATATATATATATAATGGTATATTTTGAGTGTATTAACAATATATATATTGTTAAATAAGGAACAATTAATTTTTGAAATTATATATATATATATATTTGGAGATAAGTTAATTCAACTAATATATTATTAAAGTGATCTCTGTGGAAAAATTAATTTTTTTAAAATATATAAACAATTATGTATATGTAGTTTATTTAAATGTTGATTAGCCCAAAAAAAATCTATATTTAGTATGATTACATATGCATCTATTGTCATAAATATGAGATAATTATTGGATTTTACATGTGAATAATAAATCTGCCCAAAGGAAGAATTATAATTTGACATGATATTTTATTATTAGTGTTTGATTACTGCATTAAGATATTACTTACAAGTTAATATTTTGTCTAAAGCTGAACTGTTAATGGAGTGTTTAGTATTTTGAGATGGGGTTTACCTTTATTTAAAATTACCATTCCATTATGTTTTTACTTTTGTACTTATGTGAGGTTGTTTGTTTTATTTGCTTTGTTCTCTATTCAATTTTTTGTTTTGCTAGTAATATAACTGCTAGCATGAATTCCATTCTTATACTAAAAGGCATGAATTTTAAGGCTCGTCAAGAAAGTAAACTGATCACTCTTAGAGTCATGGATCTAAACCTTGCATTAAGGGTTTCATAACCAACCGATCTCATTGTAAGAGTACCTTCAATGAAAAGAGGGAGATGGAAAAATAGGAAAAACCTAATCGCATAAGTCTTTTGATCATTAAGTGTGCCATTCTAGAATCTTTCAAGATACTATATATGATCAAGTGCATACAACTAAGGCTTTCATTCAAAATTTTAAGAAGAGGTTTACTAATTCAAGTACATTCTTAACAAAACTAATCTCAATGAATTATACATGCAAAGGAAACATAAGGGAATATATTATGGAAATGTCTTATCTTGCTTCAAAATTAAGGGCACTCAACTTGGACTTATTTGAAGACTTATTAGTGCATTTGGTTTTAATATCTATGAACCCTCAAATTTTCACCAAATTTACTAAAATTTTCAAAAATTAATTTTATATAAATAATCAATTTTTTGAATTAAAAAATGAAAAATAAAATTTGGTCTCGCATGACCGGTAGCGCCAACTGATGTGTGCGAGACTCCAAACCCTCTGGAGCCTAATTTTCTACACCCTTATAAATAAGGGTCCCTTTTTAGTATAATGATTGGATTTTTGGAGTCCCAATTCTGCCAAAATCACTCTAAAGTGCTTGAAATTAATTAACCACTTAGTCAAATTTATTTCTTCAATTTAATCTATTCATTCGCTTGCTTTCTTAAGTTACATAATTAATTTTTTTAAGCAACTCAAGTGGAGCTTCGAAGTGAAAAAACACTCTAGCTTTACATTAAGCGAGAAGACCTCCAAAGGTATTTCTCCTAACCTTTCTCTCTTTCAATTTGGTAATAAGACCAACTGAAATCAATTAATTAAGCCCTTTATAATCAAAAGCACGGAATACTTATGACTTTGATGTTCATTCAAACTAGATAAGTAGGCATATTATGGAATCTCACTACAGGTTATGAACCCACACTAAAAAAACAAAAAGCTAGTTCAATTAATTTGTTTCAATTAATTTTATTTATTTCTGCAATTTAATTTATTACAAATTAATTTGGATGAATGCAATTTTGATTAATTGTTATTTATTTAAGTTAGCTTAGCTGGAGATTTATACTTGACCTAGAACCCATAAGGGCTAGAATCAAAGCTCGGTTATGTATGCAATTTTGGGGTTATAATTAATTTACTTTCCTTGCAATTGTGTATGTCATGTTTATTTATTGCTCATGCATAATTATAACTATCATACATAATATTCCTATCATTCACATAATTTTTTTTAATCACAAAGGTTAATAATTAATTAAAGAGGAATATATCTTTACTTAAAATTACTTGAAAACCTAACCTGGAACCCATCGTGATTGGTTTCAGATTAGTGCCTTTGTAGGTCAAAATTAACTATTTTTTCATTGAGTCAATTAAATTAGGTTTTTCCTTAAATTCTCCAAAACCAATAATTTAAGGTTGCGAGTCTTCAATCCATGCTTTACAAAAACAAAGTCATATTTTCTCAAAATAGAAAATCAAAATTTAAACTCATGCTTACTGAATTGTCTGGAGACTATACGTGATGGTGTCGTGTGAGACTAAGTTCAAATGAGTATTTTGGTTCCATATCAAGAGCAGGCTAGATCGTTGCTCGGGAGAAGCCTCACAATTGGCCACTCCACTAGGGAAACATTTAAAATTTTCAAAATAAATTCTTTCTTTGGACTTTTTCAAAGTAAGCTACATTCCTCTTTTGTTAGTTTTTTCCTTCATCATGCATATGAGTTCTTTACCCTTTAGTTTATGAAACCTTTGGGTAGCAAGTAGCATCCAATTAGAAACCTTCATTAGTTATGTTGGAGAATAGCAAAAATATCCAACTCGTGATGAATCTTCAATCTTTTTGAGGTGTAACGAACATGCACGTATTGTCGGACTCATGCTAGATTCATTATTTGACATGTGGTTAGCTATATAGCTATCCTACTATGATAGGACCCTTTGGACTAAACCACTCTTTTCATGTAAAGACTATAGATCTTGTCCCTAAGTGGCATGAACCATAATCTTATATCATGCTCATGAAAATCTTTTTCATTCATGCATACATGCGTGCATCCCATTACAAATATTCCTAAAACTTTAAGGCACCATCCCTTTAAAACCCAACCTAAATTAAGTTATAGACCCAAAATACATTATAGCCAGTTAAACCTAAACCACAGTGGTTTACCTCCATAAACATAAACCACCATGGTTCACTCAAAAATTAGTTCACCTTATCGAACATGAGCCTTAAAGCCTTAACCATCAAGCATGAACCTGCGCCACACTGGCTTAATCTATGAAAATCAAGCCATAATAGCCTAAACACTTAAATACAAGGCTAAGCTCCACCAGCTTAGCCTTTCCCAAAAATTTGAGCCATAATCAATCTTACACATCCAAAATCAAATCACTTGAATCAATCATCCAAAATATGCCATGGCTAAATTACTAAAAATCTTTTAGCAAAGCCTAAAAAGAAAAAAAAGATTTCCATTGAATCAAAATTTTGTGGACCACCCACCCAAATCTTTTGTCTTACCGATTCACATTTGAATTCTACCTCACATTAATCCTAAATTTTCTCAAAGGTCAAACCATGAATCAAGAAGAGGACTCCCTCAAGAGATCAACTAGATCTATAAGCATCTCAGTAATGAAATTACTTGTAAAATAGCAAAAAGACATGAGTAACCTCTAAGAGACCATTTTGGCTAATTCCAAATCATGATAGACTAAGCATTTGCCTAGCACTATGCATCACAATATGCGACCTTGCTTGAGCCAATAACTCTACCTTCTTTTTCTTCTCCAAAGGTACCCATGACTCAGCTAACTAATGCAAGTTTTTGTTGAGACCATCCTCTAGAGACAAGAGGAGAGCTTCAGGAACATGCTCGTCAGTCAGCAAACTAATTTCAACAAGACATTGGTTGATTATTTGAATGCACAATACAACTCCATCATACCAAGGTTTAGAATATGCTATGCAAAAAATAGCTAGACACGGGTTCATCTTCCACTCAGCCTGCACCTATTGTAAGAGAAAATTAACATCATTGTCAATAATCTACTTGTAGACCCAATTAAAGAAGGGTAAGCTAAGTTCGGTCTAATTTTGAAAGCTTAAACATAGTTTGTAGCTTTAAATTAGGCCGATATAGTTTTTTAAAAGGCCTAAAGTAAGTCAGTTCAATTTTTAAAGCCATAAACCTAGTTCGATTTAATATTTTAAGACCAAAATAGGTTCTATTCAATAAAAAATCCCAAACCAAGCTGGTCTGAGCCCAAAACATTAAATCTTGACAAACTGGCCAAGGCCATTCGCCATGGTAATTGCCCATGGAGAATTGGCTTGGCCCATTTGATATGAGCAACACCCATCGCCAATTTGCCATAGCCTACGGTGAATTAGTCTAGCCAATTTGCCATGGGTCTTCAATCTCAGTTTTTAACTTTGAATTTTAGGCCTAATTGCATTTGAATTCAGTTTGAATTGGCTTTTAATTCAAATTGTAATCGGATGATTAGAGAGTATTTTTTTTTGAAAATTAAGAATTGTGGAACTAGTTTAACCTAATTTTCTCATATAAATATAGGTTTAATAAGAAGATGAAGGTAGCAACAATTAACCTAGCAATTATCAAGAGAAAAGCAATGAAATAAACATAAAGGAAAATACAATTAACACACTATAACCAAGGAGGTAGTAGTCGTGGCCTCCAGCTTGATTCATTCAACTAGTATCAACATTGGCTCAGGCAGTGGCGTAAGTAAGCTTGATGCAACATGTTCAACTGGGTGGAACCAACAATGATGGTTTGGTATTTATAACTTAATTTACTTAATACTCACAGTAGCCATGTTGATGATTTAACTTGTTTAAATTTACAGTAGCCATTTTGATTCGTTAAAACAATGCCATCACGTGTAGTAGTCCATGAAACCAATATCCAGTGGCCATAAGTTATGAATTTAATTACAGTAGTCAGATATTAAACATTGAACCCTAATCATAAAACCCTAACCCTAAAGTCCTAAAACCCTATTTAAAACCCTAATCCTAAAGTCCTAAAACCCTAATCCTATTGCCCTAAAACCCTAATCCTAAAACCTTAAAACCCTAATACCAAAACCCTAATTCTAAATTCCTAAAAGCCTTAATCCAAGACCCTAATTCTATAGAAACCCTAGTTTGTATGTTTTAGCCCTTAATTGCACTTTTAACCTAACTTTATTTATTTTAATTTGTATCTTCATACCTTGAACTTGGCTGTTTAATTTATTTTATGATGGGTGAATGATATGTTTAGATTACTTGTTGATAATTAATCATGTGATTTTAATTAATTATTTATTATGGATGATTAATATATATTCAATTATCATTCGGGTTTTAAGATATGTGTAGACCCTTAAGTTTTGACCTAGTCTGATTCAATATATTTTAATTAGTCCAAAATAATTTTTGCGTTGTCCAATATATTTTAATTAGACCAAAATAATTTTTGTGGTATCTTGATTAACTTTAATATTTATTTTAATAAAAAATGGTGAAGTGAATAAAAAATTAAAAATAACAAAAAAAAAAATTTTCGGCGGCGAAAAAATCATCGCCGAAAGTCAGCGCGGGCCCGTGGGCATTTCGCCTGCAGGCTCGTTTAGCCCGCGCTGCCGCAGCTTTCTGCAGCAATTTTTTTTCGCCAGCAAAATTTTTCCGACGCAAATTTCTCGAAACCTAATACAATTAGGTTTCGGTTTCCTTTTTTTTTAATGAATATTATGTTCCGTGCATAACTAGGAATGGACCATAAAATTCTTCTATAAATAAGACAAAAAACAACACAAAAAGCAAGGAAGAAATCGGGGGACAGAAACTTGAAGGAAAGGTTGAGACCGAAACTGAGGAGGAATAGTTTCGAATCAATTTGATTTTTTTTAGAGCCGAAAAACAATTCAAGCAATTCAAAGGCAGCAAAACTTGTCTTTGTTTTTATTCATCCAAGAAGAAATTTTTGGTGGAACTAACAAACGGAGATATGCATCAATTGTTTAAATTCTATTCTCCACAGTAGCTTAATCATCTAATTGTTTCTTTTAATTCAAAAACCCTAGAATCTTAATTCCCCTTTTCTAAAGTTTAAAAACCTTAATTTGTTGCTTTGTTTTCCAAAAAAACTTAAAATTATTATTTTTGTTTCTTCAAAACTTTAAAACCCTAATTTGCTTTCCAAATTTTCAAAACCCTAAATTGAGTTCTGTTTCTTTCCAAAAGCCCTAAAAAAATCTTTTTTTTTGCTTCTATAAACTTTAAATCGTTTTGTTTATTTTCATTAAACTTCATAAAATTATCAATTGTTTTTCCAAATTCTAAAAACTAATTCATCCTCCGAAACCCTAATTCAAAAATCCTAAAATCCTAATTCAACTCCAAAACCCAAAACAGTGAACCCTAACCCCCCTTAAAACCTTAAACCCTAATCCTTGAAGACTTTAAAAAATCATATAAACATAAATGTTATAATTTTACACAGTATGCTTAAAAACATAATTCAGTAGCTAATAGTCATAATCTAAATGTTTTAAAGTGTCCAAATCCCAATTTTATGATTTCACCATTCAAACACTAATTTGGTTAATCAAAGAATTTTATCAACCTTTTAAAACATAAAACCTTAATCTATTTTAATTCCTTTAAAAACTCACAGTAGCCTAATTCCATAAATTTCAAAACCCTAAACACATGAAATAAAGAATCTTAAATAGAAACAGTAGCCCTAATTTGAATTTTTATTTTCCTTATTCAATTTTATATTTGATTATGATTTGATTTATTTTATATGCTTCAATTTATTTAAGTTCAATGCTTGGTTTATTTAGTTTATGATGGATGGACGTTTACTTTCTATTGATATTTAATACCTTTGATGAATAATTTATTTATGATGAATGGTTATTTACTTTTATCAATTTATTTAGATTTCCAAATGTTGTAAGAGGTATGTTTCCACTTGGTGGGTACCTCATTAGTTAAATATCATGTAATTTAAATCGCTTTTCTATTTTAGAACCAATGTAAAGGACATGTTTCTACCTTTCGGTGGGTGTCCTATTTAGGCATGGGATGTAAGGACATATTTCTATCCTTGGATGGGTGTCCATTTAATTGTTTTTGTTTGGACATTGCTTTGATTCTTTTAATATATCGATGCTTTATTTTAATTATTATGTGTAATATGGATAATATTGTTATACTTAAAAATTTATAATATTAAGACCTGTAAAGGAGGCCGGTTCCAAAGAACTAGGCGTTGTGGGGTACTGGGCCATTTCTCACTTTCCCCACACGTACCCAACTTTTCTGAACCCATTAGGGGGTTGGGAATTCCTTAGGAATCGAGTCATCCACCCCTTTTTTTTTCCAGCCCGTCCAGGTGGTGACTCCATTTTCTCCGGACTTAGGTACGTGTTCTCTAAGGCCCCGATCCTAAACAGTGCCAAAGTCGCAAGAACCATTCCACCGGGAGTGGGGGCGAAAATCCCCGCTCACAATATGTAAAAGGCATGTTTCTACCATGTAGGTGCCTTAGTTATTTTTAATTATGTAATTTTATAAACTTTGGGATTAATGTAAGGAAAACATTTCCACTAAATGATGGGTGTCCCATTTTATTTTCTTGTATTATGGACATTTGAACGATTGTAAGGGTACGTTTCCATCCTTGGATGGGTGCCTATTTTGTTTGCTTTATTTCAATAAATGTAATCGGTGTTTATTTCTTTTAATTACATGTAATATGGATGATATTATAATAAGTTAAGAATTTAATAATATTTAGACCTTAAAAGGAGGCCGGTTCCAATAAACTGGGTGTTATGGGGGTGCTGGGTCATTCTCACATTTCTCATGCGTGCCTAACTTTTCGAATGGGATTTCTTAGGAATTGAGTCATTAACCTCTTTCTTTCCTAGACTGTCCGAGTGGGGACTCCATTTTCTTTGATTTAGGCCTGTGATCTCTAAAGCCTAGAGCCTAACAGTACCATAGTTGCAAGAACTATTCCACCGGATGTAGGGGCAAAAATTCCTGCTCATAGTGGCAACTCCACTGGGGATAAGAGAAGTTGATTCCATTAGTCTTTATATTATTTTATTATTTCTTATTATGATATTACCTATTGCATCACTTAAATTACATTGTGTGCATGTGTTAGGATGCTCTGTGGAACCGTGTTATGTTATGTAAGAGATACCATACTTTCACTCAATGTATGGAGATCAAGCATGGCATAATCACTCATAGCCTTGTATATTTTGATATATATTTGCTATAGGGACCTAAACCTTTTCAATCCAAAGACTAAAGCTGATGTAGTTGACCTAGTAACTTTCCTTAGATTTACCTAATATGCTTGCTATTTGACTGTGATTAACATGTTTTGGTTTGAGTTATGGCCCATTTGGTTTGCCTTTTTCCTAATATGGCCTAATTATCGTGTAAGCCCGAAATAATTCTTTTTAAGGCCCAAAAGACCAAAATTATTTTCAAACTATTTTTCAAAATGGTCTTTTGACATAAAACCTTTTTAAGATGAGTCAAAAACACTTTTTCCTCATGGCCTAAGTTCAAAGCCCAAAATTCATTTTTAAAAAAACCTTTTTTAATGGGCTTCTAAAACCTTTTTTATGGACTTACAACTATTTGAGTCAATTATGGAATAATAAAATCAATTGTGGGCCTATTTTATACCAAGAATTGTTAGTCACATGCTTGTTTGTGGCCTTGATCATTAGTTGTTTTTTCCAAATGAGAAATCTATTTGTAATAGACCCTTTAATTTAGTTTTAATCTACAATATAAAATAAAAGCTATCTTTTAGTTGACCCAATGGATTAAGGCTTCATTAGTGGGAATTATCATGTACTGAGTTCTTATTTGAAAATATAACAATTGATTAATTCGTCTGAGTGCATCTATCAAAAGCAAAGTATCCCATATTGATATTTTGTTGACCATATACCTAGGACATAAGGTTGGAAGGAACGTCTTGACCTAATTTGTTTATTTGCATTGTTTGTTACTCATACATACACGCATACATGTATTGCATTACATTTACATTAATCCTTTCTGGCTCACAAGCCTGGAGTTCAATAGTTCAAAGGCTTACGACTACCCAACCTAAGACAAAGAGTTAGAAAGCAGTAAGGCTCAGTCAACTTTGAACCAAGACCAATGGACCGTGAAGAAGTTTAGAACATTATGAGCGAGGCCTTTGCATCCAAGATGGAAGAATTAATGGGGACCCTGGACGAAACCATGAGAAGCCAATTGGCTACATTGTTAGAGAACACTAGTCAGGCATTTGCCAACACTTAGAAGTAGAAAGATAAGGAAAAGGCTAAGATAGGCAAAGTAGCCTTTGATGACGACAAGTTGGTAATTAATGATTATGACTGGGATGCATACTTCCAAGACCAATAAGAAAAGAATAAAGATAAGAAAGCTATGAAAAAGACTGAATATGCTGATTTTGAAAAGCTGATTACTGACTTAGAAAAGAAGTTTAAAAAGAAGCTGAAGACTAAAGAAGCATTAGAGGTGGACAAGTTGTTTGAGGATGATGAAGGAATCCCTTACAAGTTCAAGATGCCTTCCTTTGCTAAGTTTGATGGAATGGAAAATCCTTATTTGCATGTTAAGTTATGCATCACTACTATACAGTCTGCTAGAGCTACTAAGGATCAAACTCTAAGGTATTTCATACTCTCATTAGACCCTGTTGTGCAAACCTGGTTCAATACCTTAGAGGAGAACACTCAAAAGGACTAAAATTTGCTATACAAAGCCTTCATACAATAGTATGGATATAATGATGAATATGAAGTAACTCTGATAGAGGTAGAATCAATAAGGCAAAAGCAGAATGAGAACTTTATTGACTCTGTCAAAAGATAGAGAAATAAGGCTACACTTCTTAAGAAGAGCCGGATGAGTCTAATTAGATTTGGATGATAGTACGGGTTGTATTACCTAATCTTTGTGAGCGAATGTCTCACACTCTTATTAGGGACTTCAAAGACCTTCTTCAAGATGGATTACAAATAGAAGAGTGGGAGAGGAAGAAGAATCGTTTTGCTGGAAGAAGGAATGAAAAGGGAATTATCAATCTGGCAATCAAGGTACACAAAAAGTAGTGGATGTCAATGCAACTCGTCAAGGAAATATGAGACAATTTTTAGAATTAGGGAAATCTCTGTCTTGGGTATTCAACAAACTATAGAACTGCTATTACATTCGCAGGCTCCTCGACCTTTGCCAAGTCCTTTACTACCAAGCTTTGATGCCAATGTTTTTTTTATCAATTTCATCAAATGCATGAGCATGAGAGAGATAAATGCATGCGGTTAAGGTATGAGATTCAAAATCTGATTGACAGTGGAAAGTTGTCTGAACCTAATAAACCTAGCACAAAAGACAACCCTTTGCCTAGGTTCAACAAAGTGCCACCACCAGCAACCCTCATGATAGAAGGAGGTCTAAATGAGAAGGTCATCTTGGCATCATTTCAAGATGTAGAAGTAGAAGATACAAAAGAAGCAACTTTGTTTGATGAATCAGTTTTGGAAGAAAAGGCATTGATCATTTATGCTGTGAATAAGTTCTGGAATTCCACTGATAGTGAGGAGGAACAAGAAGCCAAGCAAGAGGAATGAGATTGGTCCGAACCCAAAGAAAAAGTGCTAAATACCCATTCTGGCAAGCCCTATGCCAGATCTCCACCAAAAGAAGCAGAGGTTGACAAAGGGAAGGAGGCTAAGAGAGAAGTGAAAGAAGATGAAGATGATGTTGTCCTTAAGTAGTTGAAAAGGACCTAAGCTAGCTTCAGCATATGGGACTTGACTTACTAGCAACATTCAAGAAGCACCAGGAGACTATGGCCAAAGCTATGTGTGAGCGGGGATTTTCGGCCCCACTCCCGGTGGAAAGGTTCTTGTGACTTCGGCACTATTTAGGCTCGGGGCCTTAGAGAACACGGACTTAAGTCCGGAGAAAATAGAGTCACCACCCGGACGGGCCGGGAAAAAGAAAGGGGTGGATGACTCGATTCCTAAGGAATCCCCAACCCCCTAATGGGTTCGAAAAGTTGGGTACGTGTGGGGAAGGTGAGAAATGGCCCAGCACCCCCACAACGCCCGGTTCGTTGGAACCGGCCTCCTTTACAGGTCTTAATATTATAAAATTCTTAAGTATAACAATATTATCCATATTACACACAATAATTAAAATAAAACATCGATATATTAAAAGAATCAAAGTAATGTCCAAACAAAATAATTAAATGGACACTCATCCAAGGATGGAAACATGTCCTTACATCCCGTGCCTAAATAGGACACCCACCGAAAGGTAGAAACTTGTCCTTTACATTGGTTCTAAAATAGAAAAGCAATTTAAATTTCATGATATTTAACTAATGAGGTACCCACCAAGTGGAAACATACCTCTTACAATATTTGGAAATCGATAAAAGTAAATAATCATTCATAATAAATAAATCATTCATCAAAGATATTAAACAACAATAGAATGTAAACATCCATCCATGATAAACTAAATAAATCAAGCATTGAACTTAAATAAATCAACAAAGCATTGAAAATAAATTAAAGCATAATCAAATATAAAATTGATTAAGGCAAATAAAGATTCAAATTAGGGCTACCGTTTCTATTTAAGATTCTTTATTTCATGTGTTTAGGGTTTTGGAATTTATGGGTTCAAGCTACTGTAAATTTTAAAAGAATTGAAATGGAGAAAAGTTTTAGAATTTAAGAGGTTGATAAAGTTCTTTGATTAACCAAATTAATGTTTGAGAAGTGAAATCATGAAATTAGAGTTTAAACACTTTAAAATATTGGATTTATGATTTACGGTTACTGAATTATGGTTTTTAAGCTTACTGTGTTTGAATTTTAATATTTATGTTAATAAGATTTTAAAGTTTAAAGGATTAGGGTTTAGAAAAATTAGGGTTTAAGGTTTTAAGGGAGCTAGGGTTTACTGTTTTAGGTTAGAATTTTAGAATTAGAGTTTCGGAGAATGCATTAGGTTTTAGGATTTGAAAATCAATTGATAATTTTATGAAACTTTATGAAAATAAACAAAACGATTTAAGGTTTATAGAAATAGAGAAGATATTTTTTAGGATTTTTGGAAAGAAACAAATTCAATTTAGGATTTTGAAAATTTGGAAAGAAAATTAGGGTTTTGAGATTTTGAAGAAACAAAGATAACAATTTTAAGATTTTTGGAAAACAAATAAATGAATTAAGGTTTTTAAGCTTTAGAAAAGGTAAATTAAAGTTCTAGGTTTTTTGAATCGAAAGAGACAATTGAATTATTTAGGCTACTGTGAAGAAATTCATACCTCCGTTTGTTGGTTCCACCAAAAATTTCTTCTTGGATGAACAAGAACAAAGACAAGCTTTGCTGCCTTTGATGAATTAAATTGCTTATTTGCTTCTTTCAATAAGTCTGATCGATTTCACTGCCAGAATGAATTCTTCAAATCTTTCAAAGTTTTCCTCCTCAATTTCGGTCTCCAATTTTCACCTAAAATCTGATCTCCAATCCGATCTCCCATCCCTCTTTTTGTGTTATTTTAGTCCTTATTTATAGAAGAATTTTATGATTAATTTTAGTTATTCACGGAATCTAACATTGATTAAGAAAGGAAACTGAAACCTAATTGTATTTGGTTTTGAAAAAATTTGCGTCGGAAAAATTTTGTTGGCGAAAAAAAACTGTTGCGGAAAAATTGCGCTGGCAAAAAAAAAAAAACTGCTACGGAAAAAATACGCTGGCGAAAAAACTATCACAGCTGGCTGCGGGAGAGAATTGGCCTGTGGGCCATTTCGTCCGCAGAAAAATTTTGCGGGCGAAATGGTCCACGATCATTTTGTCCCACGCTGATTTTTGGCGATGATTTTTTCGTCGCTGATTTTTTCGTCACCGATTTTTATTTTTTATTATTTTATTTTTATTTATTTTTTATATTATTATTTTTTTAAAAATTATAAAAATTAAATACTAAAGTAAAAATTAAAATATATTGGACAACACAAAAATTATTTTGGACTAATTAAAATATATTGGACCGGACTGGGTCAAAAATTAAGGGTCTACAGTTTGCCCCCTGCTTGAACAATCTGAGACTTTAGCGAAAGAGAGTGAAAAGCAATAAGACTTAATTTTTGAGATGGTTAAGGTTTTGGGTTCTGGACCCGGTTCGAGTTCTGGACTCAAGGATAATTTTAGGTTCTGGACCTAAGCGTAAATTTAGGTTCTAGACTAAAGGAAAATTTGGGTTCTAGACCCGAGCTAAGTTCTGAACTTAGAAAAGATTCTAGGTTCTGGACCTAAGGATAATTTGGGTTCTGGACCCGAGCTAAGTTTTGGACTTAGAAAAGATTCTAGGTTTTGGACCTAAGAAAAATTTGGGTTCTGGACCCAAGCTAAGTTCTGGACTTAAAAGAGATTCTAGGTTCTGGACCTAATGAAAATTTGGTCTCTGGACCCGAGCTAAGTTCTGGACTTAAAAGAGATTCTAGGTTCTGGACCTAAGGAAAATTTAGGTTTTGGACCCGAGCTAAGTTCTGGACTTAGAAGAGATTCTAGGTTCTAAACCTAAGGAAAATTTGGGTTTTGGACCCGAGCTAAGTTCTGGACTTAAAAGAGATTATAGGTTCTGGACCTAAAGATAAATTTAGGTTCTGGACCCGAGCTAAGCTCTGGACTTAAAAGAGATTCTAGGTTCTGGACCTAAGAAAAATTTAGGTTTTGAACCCGAGCTAAGTTCTGGACTTAAAAGAGATTCTAGGTTCTGGACCTAAAAAAAATTGGGTTCTGGACCCCGAGCTAAGTTCTGGACTTAGAAAAGATTCTAGGTTCTAGACCTAAGAAAAATTTGGATTCTGGACTTGAGCTAAGTTCTGGACTGAAAAGAGATTCTAGGTTCTGGACCTAAGGATAATTTGGGTTCTGGACTCGAGCTAAGTTCTGGACTTAAAAGAGATTCTAGGTTCTGGACTTAAGGATAATTTGGATTCTGGAACCGAGCTAATGATTTTTTGATTTCAAAAAGTTTGGCTAATTTTTATGCACATCTTCTTTTTTTTTTGCCCCTTGCGTGTAAAAATATTTATACACACGCAAGTATTTGAATGATTAAATTGAATAATTGAATTTACTATTTATTTACTGTGTAATCACTATTCATGCACTATTTACTATTTATAAATAGTAACTTACTACTCGTAAATAATAATAAATAGTATTTTACTATTTATCAATAGTAATTTACTATTCATCAATATTAATTTACTATTCATAAATAGTAAAATTTACTATTCATCAATAGTAAAATTTACTTTTCATGATCAGTAAACTTTCTTTTGAATTTTGTTTTTTTCCTTGCCGTTTCTCTATATAAACCCACGAGTTCCTTCATTTGATTCACAACAAAATTTCTCAATTTCTATAATTCTCTTAAATTCTTTCAAATTTAGCAAATAGTTTTCAAAAAAAAAAAAAATGCATGCTTCAAGGTCAGGGACTCATTCTAATGCTGAGTTATTAGAGTTTATTCGGCATCATGAAGATAAAAATATAGATCTACTAGCCAGGATGCCGGTTCACCGTAGTTCAAATCAAAAGAGCGTGGTAATTATTTTTCTTTTTCTTTTTTCTTTTCTTGATTTTTCGTCTTTCTGTTTTGTTTTGTTTTGTTTTTTTATTATTTATATTTTTTTCTGTTATTATTATTTTTTATTATTTTTGATTTTTTAATATTTTTATATTATGCTCTTTTATTATTATTGTGTTTGCCTTTATTATAATTATTTTTTTATTTATTTTGTATTTTAATATTATTATCTTTTTTAGAAAATTTAGGAAAAATATATTAATTTAAGCAGATAGGATAATATGTACTTACCTGACTCTGTGTTAGCATGATCTTGCGTTGTTTGGGCTGGAGGGTGTATTTACAAAGCCTGACAATGGTACGATGTAGTGTCTTCTCGGGTAAGGCAGATTATCCGAGATTGCGATTTTGAGCACTTCATCTTACAATTGCCATCCGAGGAGTATTAGATAGACAGGAGCAGTAGTCCAGGCGCTTGCAGAACGATGGTTGGACACAACCCACACTTTTCACTTGCCCATTGGAGAGATGACAATTGGTCCGGTCGATTTTACTGCTATAACCGGCCTTCGATATGATGGTGCTCCGGTTCCTCTGACCAATGATATTTTAACATTTGAAGAAATTCAGGAATTAATTGGTATGGAACCATCATATAAAGGGCCTTTTAAGATAAAAATTGAACCGATTCGTAGCTATTGGATGAACTACGAGGGACGGATTCACAGAGACACGACCCAACAGTATGCTCGAGGATTTTTGTTATACTTGCTTGGGTCGACCATCTTAGGCAACACTGAATCTTCCATCCACTTGTCAGTGTTGAACGCGTTTTCTTATTGCAGAATGGTACCATCTTCTGGCTAGGGTAAAGCTGGTCTCGCCTGTCTTTACCATGGTATTGTTAAACTTTGCCGAAATAAGAAGTCTTTTATCGGCTTGATGGCGGTTATCGAGGTATTATTTCTTCCGCCAATGTCATTTCCACTCTTTTCTTGCATGAATGTGATCTTTATTATTATTGTAGGTATGGGCATATGAGCATAATCTTGTGAGGGTACCCGGCATTTTCGGAGAAAGAATCGGGTATTCGAGATTAAATTTTTGATTTTTCGATCGTGTGGACGTTCCCGGCTCTCACCATGTGCATACTCACCGTTTTGTATTGAGCCGTTTAACCTGGGATTAGGTAAAACAACATTAGCATACTTTAAATTTTATGTGAAAGTTTACTTACCTTATGTTATTTTGCAGGTGAATTTGGCCTAGTGGAACCCAGAAGAGCGGACAAACTGGTCTCCCTTCATAAAGGCTGCGCTATCTTTCCAACATTCTTGCCGAGTCATCGCCGACCCAGTGTCTAGTGGTTGGTTTCTCGGAGAGAGAGTTTATGAGTGGTTCCTCGATCCAGAGCAGCGAAGGATGCTGATGCCTTGCCTGGAATACACTTTAAATATTATGTCGATGCCGGAGGATGCATGGTGGCCGGCTCGATACGGTTATGGTATTGAAGCATTTCTTTATCCGCCGAGTGCATCTTATGCCCACTTATTCAAAGAAGGCTCTTGAACTTTGATGTATCACCTCTTGGCATACGGGAGATTCCCGAGGAAAATGAGGGTAGAGATGAAGAGGAACATCACAAAGATGCAGGAGAGTTTGTTCCACATCTCGGGGCTAATACTTCTCAGGTAAAACTTTTACCATTCTACCTTTACCATCGTTACTTTCCTTTTTTTTATTCTTTAATGATTGTTGCAGGTTGTTGGCTTATTTGATCATGAGGCTGGACCTTCTTTTACTACCCCTTCATTTGCTCATTCTAGCCCGCCAGATATGCCATCTCATCCACAGGGAATTGATATAAATTACCTTGTACGTTCCTTATTTCATGGTAATTTATGCTATATGTATGCATGAATATGTATGCTCTTACCGTTTTCCTTCCTGGCTCACAGCGGATGCTCGAAGAACAAAATAGGAAACTTCAAGAAGAGTTGGCTGCAAAACGTCAGCAGGCTTCTCATTTTGAAAATTTATATCATCAATCCGAACAAAATTTCTGAGACTTCCAATTTCAGGGGATGAGGGATCCTGGCGCTTCTTCATCAAAAGGCCCCCAGACTGATGACCATGAGATCCTTTCATCTACTTCTGATGAGGACCATGACAGATCGAAACTTCAAGGTAATAGAGATTTTGGTGCTCTTGCTTTGGGTGATCCCGGGACGAGTAATTTGCCCCCTCCTCCAACAGGCGATGACTTTTTCATGGCTTTATTTGATGACCTACCACCGCCCGTATAAATATTGTATCAATTGTATAAATATTGTACAATAATGAAAAAAATACAATTTCCATCTTTACTGTACCTATTTTTTTTTTCACTTTTCATCGTTACTGCATCACAATTACTAAACTTTCTTTTTCATATTTTTTTTATCACAATACATCACAATTTCATAATTCATAGCCACATCATTTGCTAAAACCAAATGCAACACGGTAAAGGATATTCATTGCTAATTCCTTTCTTTATGCCATATGGTCTCACCCTTTCACATCACCTTTTCCTTATCAATTTTGGAAAATTTTATTTCCTCTATATAAATCACCTTTCATGCCATATTTCATACAGAAACCAAAAAAACTTTTCCATTTCAATGTAAAGACTCCTTTAACAGTTTTGATTTTTCTTCATTCATCCACCATGACCGAACTTCATTTAAAGAAGATAAAAATTCTATTTAAGAATATGGATGCCATTCATTGGAAGCAAATTTCGTGGTCAAAACTTGATGTTTTAAAATGTTTTCAAAATGTTAAATTGGACCACTCCTTCTTACATGCCATGGCTTCCTTTAGGAATACGGATTCTAGGATATTTAAAATTAATGGCTTTGAAATATGTCCCTTGATTGAAGAATTTGAGGCCATCCTTGGATATCCAAATAATCAACAAATGGCATTACCCATATTGATTTCCAAAACTCAACAGAAGATACAGACTTTATTTCAAATTCCAAAACCTGAAGTTCTTCGGTTGATGAGAGGTGAAAAAATTTTACTTGCTTCTTTGATTGACTTTTGTCTCTCTCATTTGGCTCCTACTAAGGCATGGGGATGCATGCTTTGTCTTTGCTTACTCGGCCAATTCCTGCTTGTCTCTTCTGACGGCAATATTGATCCACGAATATTGAATATTATGGACCAAATGGAAGGAGGCTTGTCGCTGGTACCTGTGATCTTAGCTGAGATTTTAGTTGGATTAGACTGACTTAAATCAGGATTGTCAAAGAGACTAACTGGGAGTTCGTTGATGCTTCAAGTAATTACCTAAACTGCCCTTTCGGGTTTTCAATTTAGGTTTTCTTTTTTCTTCTTTTCTTTATTGCTCTAATTTTTGCCTAGTCCGCCCACGTGGGTTTTCAAAACTAGTGAGCTGTCCTAATTTTTGTCTAAGCTGCCCTTGCGGGTTTTCAACTTAGCGGACTCATTTTTTTGCTATATATTTTTTATTGCTCTAATTTTTGCCTAGTTCACTCATGTGGGTTTTCGGAACTAGCGAGCTGTCCTAATTTTTGCCTAAGCTGCCCTTGCGGGTTTTCAACTTAGCAGACTCTTTTTTTTTTAAATTTAATTCTTTCTTCACAGATTTGGCTTCAGGAGTGTCTTTGTTTGCTTGATACTCTATCCATGGATTTTGCTAGATACCTGCCATGTCATCATTCTGCTAGGAAACTATGCCATCCTGCTTCTTCATTTGCTGACTGGGTTGACTGGATCCAATCACGCGCTGAAGTCAATATCCATTGGTTGGTACCTTGGTGGAAGATTTCTCGTATCACCATGCAGACATACTTGATGTATGTTCCCCTTGCTGCTCTTCGTCAAGGTACATGCTATGATCCTCGCCGACTTGCCCATTAGTATGGAGCTGAGCCTTGTGATTCTGACTTTACTCTCGATTTAGACATGCCTCGCTTGACTGAAGCCTACTTAGATCGGCTGAGACAAAGCTGGCCTGCACATTACATTTATCGACTGCCATAGATTTTACATTTGTCAATTCATAAAGTGTATTGTTAGGATGAAAAATAAATAAAGTAATAAAAGATGCTTCTTTTCCATTTATAATTTGTCATCACCTTTTACTATTGTGTTTATTTATTTCATCCATATCTGGTCAAATACTTATAGCAGTGCACATAGAACAATTTTAACATTAATTCTGTTTTATTAAATTGGGGAACAACCAAACATAAAGCCAGCATACACAAGATCACTCCTGTTGCTAACTAGCCCTTTCGGGTTTTCTAATTGATGATTTTCTCTCATTTAGCCCTAATTGTTGCCTAGCTCGCCCTTTCGGGTTTTTGAAACTAGCGGACTACTCTAACTTTTGCCTTGGATGCCCTTTTTGGGTTTTCAACCTAGTGAGCTCTCTCTCTCTCTCTCTCTCTCTCTCTCTCTCTCTCTCTCTCTCTCTCTCTCTTTATCATACATAACACCTCTTCAACCTATCAATGTTTACTGGCTCACTAAATTCATTCCCATCCATGTCTGATAACTTCACCGCGCCTTTGTTCATGACTTGTTTCAAGACATATGGCCCTTCCCAGCTAGGCCTAAACTTCCCTCTTGGATCTGATACATTAGGCTTACATTGCTTCAACACAAAATCCCCGACTTTGAGTTTTTTTATTTTAACCCTTCTATTGTAGGCCCGAGCTACCTTCTTTTGATACAGTTGGTGATGATACAACGCTTTTAACCTTCTCTCTTCTAGTAAAGCTAACTGTGTGTATCTGCTTGCTACCCATTCCGTTTTAGGTAGTTCATCTTCAAAGACTACTCTCAATGACTTGATCTCAATTTCAATTGGTAATACTACTTCCATCCCGTAAACCAAAGAGAACGGTGTCATTCCAGTAGGCATTCGCACACTTTTCCTATATCCCCATAAAGCAAAGGGAAGCATCTCTGACCAATCCCTGTAAGTCTTGGTCATCTTGGACGAAATTTTCTTAATTGTCTTGTTTGTTGCTTCTACCGCACCATTAGCCTTTGGTCTATAAGGAGAGGATTGATGATGATGGATTCGGTACTTTGAGAATAAATCCTTAACTGCTCCTTGAAATTGTACCCCATTGTCTGATACCACACTGTGCGGGACCCCGTACCGGCAGATGAGGTTCTTTTCAATAAATCTAGCCATTTGACTTGCACCCAGTTTGTTAAAGGATTCGGCTTTGACCCATTTTGAAAAATAATCTACTACTACCACAATGAAACGGTGACTGTTTGAAGCTGTCAGATGTATCTCTCCTATAATGTCGATACCCCAGGTGGCAAATGGCCAGGGTGAAGATATAGAATGCAGTTCTTCAGGAGGCATGTGATTCAAGTTACCATACATCTGACATTATTGGCACTTCTTTATAAACTCAATACAATCTCTCTCCATGGTCAACCAGTAGTAATCTTGTCGAATGATCTTCTTAACTAGGGCCAAACCACTCATGTGCGGACCGCAACTTCCCGCATGTCTCTCGGACATGATGTGCTCCACTTTAGGCTTTCTTAAACATCTCAAATGCACCCCATCAGGCCATCTTCGATATAACTCTCCATGGAATGTGATGTATTGCAAAGACTACCGCCTTATGGCTCTTCTTTCTTTCTTTGTTGCCCCTGGTGGGTATTCTCTTTCTTCCAAAAATTGCCTTATAGTATCATACCAGGAATCATGGTCTGTATCAATTTCCATGATTGTCTCATATTCAAAGCAAGGAGTTGATGAACTGGTCAAAACCAGAGGCTTAAGGAATAAGCTGACAGGGTTTTCCCATACCGAAGCCAATGTGGCTATAGCATCAGCCATCTGATTTTCTTCTCTTGATAGGTGCATAAACCTACACTCCTTAAAGTTCTTCTTCGTTATGGTCAGGTAATGGTGGTATGGTTTTAAGTTTTCCTCTTTCAACTCCCACTCTCCATTTACTTGGGATACTACTAGCAATGAATCACCAAAAACTTCCACCTTATCCACCTTCATAATCATTAGGGTTTCCAAACTGAAAATACAAGCTTTGTACTCCACCATATTATTGGTTGCCCTAAATTTCAACTTTTGGCTAAAGGGATAAGTTCCCCTTCGGGTGATTCTAGTATAACTCCCAAACTTGCTCCTTTCCTATTTACTGCTCCATCAAAATACATTTTCCACCTTAGTACTTCAATTGCCTCTAAATGTTCATTCGGAAATTCAAGATTACCTCTTCGCTATCTGGTAATGGTTGTTGGGCTAGGAATTTTGCCACCGGTCTACCTTTGATTGTTTTCCTAGTTACTTACTCAATCTCAAATTCTTCTAATATTATCAACCATCGACCATATTTCCCAATCAAAAAGGGTGTCTCCCTTAAGAACTTCATTGGATCCAACTTGGAAATTGCTTGCACACTATACGATTGAAAGTAATGCCACAACTTCTTAGAAGACCAAACCACGGCTATACAAGTCTTTTCAATGATACTATACTTAATTTCATAAGGTAGGAGCTTTCTACTCAAATAGTAAACTGCATGCTCAATCCCTGGCTCATCTGCTTGGGCTAACATGGCTCTTATTGACTCTTCTTCTACTGCTAAGTATAGTTGTAACACCCCCATATCCAATGCACACACACCACAACCACAACAATGTAGCATATGTGCACCAAACATAGGAATGCTACATCTCTCTTAACATTTAGAACACTTTAAAACTTGATACAATACCCTTATCATCATACATTATAGAAAAATAGATCATTTACTTATAAAACAAAACATATTTGTTATGTATATATATATATATATATTTAAATATTACACAGCGGAAGTTATAAAATAATTCCATATTTACACATTAAACATTTCTTTACAAAATATAAAGAAGTATACATGATTGGCAAGTCTGCTTTGATATTTAAGCTCCCAAAAATGGGTTCCTCAAGGTCTACTCTCACTTGGTCTTGAAGAACTACCAGGTTCAACTCTATCAACTCTATTACCTGCGCGATTAAACACTATCGCGCTAAGCCAACGGCTTAGTAAGATAAAACATGCTATTGGTATGCTTTAATACAATACAATGTCAATTCTCAATTCATATTATACATGTAACCATTTATATGCAAAGCTAACATTATACCTTTACATTTCATAATTCAACATATAAATATATGCATATCACATTTCAACATCTTTTCTCATACTTCATTAACTAATCATTAAACAATCCATAAACAACACTTAAACAAAGACAAGCATGGGCCCAAGACACACTAATATGCAATTCAATTTTCAGAGTTAATGCTTTGGTTTGTTATCACATTTATCAATATCATATACCCAACTAGGCTTCAAGGATCAAGTTCAACCAAGCTTCAAGGGGAGCAAAGCATGCTAAGCTTCTACCCAACTTGGCTTCAAGAACTAATCCAACCTAGCTTCAAGGGTGGTAACATCTCAATTAGGCTTCAAGGATCCAATCCAACCTAACTTCAAGAGATTGTTACACTTATTAGGCATGCCACCAACAACAAACTCTGAAAATGGAATAACACATTAGCCACACAATTCATTTAGATTTCATTCTCAATTCTCATTATCATTTAGGCAAACATGCCTCATTTATCTCCATTGAATCACATTAGCCAATAACAATGGCTTCACATTTTATTTCACAATATAACACTTCATTATTCAAGTGTATATTTATCTCATCCATGATCACATTATATCTCATATAGCATCATTCATCATAGCCAAACACAATGGCATTGTCTCATATCATGTCTTATTTGAATTATCATTTCATCTTTGATACAACATTTCAATATACATTACTCATGAACCACATTACCATTCAAAGTGCATAACAACATTGCTAAATCTCAACAATGCAATTAGGGCAAAACACAATTGATATGATTCATAGCTTTATGATCTTCCACATTCATTTGATTAGATCATTCTTGTGTTTGAAACATGTTTATAATGTTCATATTTAAGTTTAGAAACAATGGAACCTTTGAAGAATCAAAACAATGTAAAAAGAAACAAAGTATAAAACAATATGTAATTCATTTGTAGGACACGCCCAACCACTTGATTGACACGCCCAACCACCTTGAGTGACACGCCCGTGTCCTTAAAAAGAAAAGAGACAGTAGCTTCCTCAAATAAATGACACGCCCGTGTCCCCTTAAAGCATTTGGCCGTGTCACCCACAAACACAACCTAACTAAAACCAACACTTTCTCAATTGCACTCAAACACAATATTCATCATATAACATGTTTCAAATGAACATAAACAATGTTCTAAACACATATTCATTACAAGAAACACTTCACAACACATTAATATAATAATTAAACACACACATCATCTCAAAACCCTAAAATCAACACTCTTCTCCATTCTTCCAAATCAACATCTCCACCATTTCCAACAACAACCTCTAATTAAACTCATAACTTAAAACCAATTAAACACTTGAAAACACAACACAACACATCTCAAACCCACCAAATCACAAAATCACCAAACCCTTATTCACTTCCAACAAAACTTCCAAATAAACAAAGAAAACAAGAGAATACTTACTTTAGAAGAAGAAATTCCACCAATCCTTTGTCAAAACCTTGGATTGCTTCTTCAATTCACTTCTAGCATCAAGAACACTTATCTTTCCCTTTTGTTAATGGAGAGCCGGCCACTTCATGAAGAAAGAAGAAAATGATGAAGACACAAAGTCAATTTTTGCTTTTAATCTCCACCAAGTATTCTTATCCAAGCAAATACCAAAATGCCCTCAATCATATAACTAACTTTTGTCTTATCTAAGCCCTTATATGTAATTACACACTTAACACAAAAATATCTTCTTCCACTTAACCAACACTTTGACTCTTCATTTGACCAATTTATATGTTATATATATCATCATATACACAACATATACCATTCTCTCTAAACCCTAAATCTTTCCCAATACACATATACACAAGCATTCTCCTCCCAATTTCTTTTCTTATCCCATCATATACATTCAATCCAATATATAACAATAACAACAACAATATGCAAAACTTCTAGGGCATAAATGAGGATATTACAATAGTAATAGAGGTTTTCCGAGTTTAGATGGTTTTTAAAATAGGTGGATTCAACAAATACTCTAGGCCTTTTGACATTCTTCATTCCATATGACCGGCTGATTCTTTTTAAGCAATTTGAAGATAGGCTCACAAATTGTTGTGAGTTTTGCTATGAATCTGCTAATGTATTGTAATTTACCAATAAATCCCCAAACTTCTCTCTCCGTCTTTGGGGCTGGCATATCCCTGATTGCTTTAACTTTGTCAGGATCAATCTCAATGCCATTCGAACCAATCACATGTCCCAGTAATTTACCTGAGGTAACACCGAACACACACTTCTTTGGGTTTAATCTTAGCTTATATTTCAAAGATCTATCGAAGAATAATTCTAAGTTTTGGAAGTGTTGTTCCCTTGTATCTGATTTAACCATCATATCATCAACATATACTTCAACTTCTTTGTGCATCATGTCATGAAATAATGTGGTGGCCATCTTTTGATAGGTTGCTCCAGCATTCTTTAAGCCGAACCACATCACCCTATAACAAAATATACCCCATGTGGTAATTAAAGCTGTTTTGGTTTTATTCTCATGGGCCATTAACACTTGATTATATCCAGAAAATCCATCTACAAAAGAGTGTAGCACTCTAGAGGCTACACTATCAATGAGGACATCTATATGAGGTAAAGGAAAATCATCTTTAGGGGAAGCCTTGTTTAAATCTCTATAATCCACACAGACCCTTATTCTTCCATCTTTCTTTGGCACAGGTACTATGTTGGCTAGCCAATCTGGATATTCTATCACTTCTAGGAACTTCACTTGTATTTGCTTAGTGACCTCTTCTTTAACCAATTCAGCCCACTTAGGTCTTAATCGCCTAAGCTTTTTGTTTGATAGATTTCATGTGAGTGTAAGTAGGAATATGATGCTCGGCTATGTCTTGATTTATTCCAGGCATATCTCATAAGACCAAGCAAACACTTCTTCATATTTTTTGAATATTTTTTCAAATCTCTCTCTATCATCAGGAGTAAGGTCGGATGCTATGCTAATGTTTTTAGGATTTTCGGTTGTTCCCAAATTTAATGATTGTGTGTTAACAGAATTAATATTAAAGATGCTTATGTAACTGCTATTTGAATGTATGCAACCATCAGGAGAAACATCACACATGTAAAACCCCTACACCCTATATACGCATACTACATACACTACATCAGTAATATACGTATATTGGATACAGGAGTGTCACGGTTTATAATAAACAAACCAATCTTTCTGCAATAACAACATTATAAGAAAACTTAAAACATTCAAATTATATTATAAAGTATAATAGATAAAACGTTTATTTATTACGCAGCGGAAAATGTAGTGGTATTTACATATATAAATACATCAAAATCCATGTTTACAAAACATAAAATTTATACATGTTTGGCAGTTTGTCTTTGATCTTTAAGCCCATAATCAATACTTCAAAGTCTAGACTCGACTCGGTCTAGCTGAACTCTCCGGTTCTACCCTGTCACCTGCGCGATGAACCACAATCGCGATAAGCCAACGGCTTAGTCGTACAAACCACAATAATAGTATGCTTTATTGTAATGCTAATGTCACACATTTATATATCATAAACAATACATAAGAATATCATATTTCAAAGTCTTACATTAAATCTCATTATTCATTTGTTTCACCATTCATGAATCACATTTAAACAAAGACAAGCATGGGCCCAAAAGAAACTAATATGCCATTCAACTTCCAGAGTTAATGTTTTGGTTTAATTATCACATTTATCATTATCCCAACTAGGCTTCAAGGATTAGGCTCAACCAAGCTTAAAGGGGAGTAAAGCATGCTAAGCATCAACCCCACTTGGCTTCAAGAACCAAACCCAACCTAGCTTCAAGGGTTGTAACATCTCAACTAGGCTTCAAGGACTAGACCCAACCAAGCTTCAAGGGGAGTTATGCATGCTAAACTTCAACCCAACTTGGCTTCAAGGATCAAGCCCAACCCAGCTTCAAGAGATTGTTACTATTAGGCATGCCACCAACAACAAAACTCTGAAAATTGAAAAACACATTAGGGACACAATTCTTTCATTATTTCATTATCAATTCCATTCTCATTTCCTCATAATCATCTAGGCAAACATGCCCCAATTATTTCATTTGCATCATTATAGCCAACAACAATGGCTTCAAATCTCATCATATCTTTCACATTATGTAAATCATAGCATTAATCAAATATATCAACAATGTAATAAATTACTTAACACATTTACAACTAAATGTGTTAAGTTCCAAAATCATGTAAATGTATGCAATAATATAGGGTTTGTACTTACCTCATGAGCAACTCACTCCACACCAAACTCTTCTTCCAAGAATCCTCAACAATAAGATTAAAGCAACTCAACTCTCTTCAAAATCTAAACCAAAGGTGATCATACACACTCACTTAGAGATACACATGAGATAATATAGATAAAAACCAACTAGGGCAAACTCTACACATGACACGCTCAACAACACGGGCGTGTCCCCGACCGTGCCCTAAACTCACAACACAGAAGCTTTGACACGCTCAGTGACATGGGTGTGTCACTGGCCGTGTCAATCCACCAACATCACAGTAGCTATGACATGCTCAGTTACATGGGCGTGTCACTGGACGTGTTAATGCTACTACAACACAGAAGCTGTGACACGCTCAGTGACATGGGCGTGTCACTGCTTGTGTCACCCATCCAGAAAATAGAATCATTGACACGCCTAAAGACTTGGCCGTGCTCATGGGCGTGTCAGGCCAAAAATCCTGATTCCGGCAACAACAACATCACATCCAACAAACCTCTTACTTCCACCATTTTCCACTTCAAACAAACTTAACTAAACACACCCATAAACCATAATAACTTGCAAAAACACCAAAACAATTCAAAACATACATCAAACACCAATTCACAACCATCACATACACACAACTCAAACACAACACTTGCTCTTCCACCAAACCTAACACTTTCTCTTCAATCTAATCCCAAAAATCAACACTAAGAAGATTACACACCCTCAAATACATCATAATCAAATATACACATACCATTAACAATCAAACACCAAACCCACAACACAACTTAAAAGAAAACCAAAGAATCAAGTGGAGAACTTACCAAAAGTGATGAAAATTCTTAGATTTCCAACTTGATCACTTGAAACATCCTTCAATCTTGAGTTTGGATGAGCAAAATCTATCTTTCCTCTCTTGCTATGGTGATGATCGGCCAACCAAAGAACGAAGAAGAAGAAGAAGAGATAAAAAGAGCAAAGTCAACTCTCCCTCTTCACTTAACCACTCCATCTCTCTTTTGTTCTCAACCAAGCAATTAAATATTAAAATAATCAAATATCTTCATCCACTCACTAATTCAATTTTCCATTTAATTAATTTAAAATAATTAATTAATCTTCTTTGACTTCCATTTCTTTGACTTGTATATGTTATATATATCACTATATATACAACATATACACTCTTCCCTTACCTCATTTCTCTTTTTACTTAAACATATACATTTAATTCAAATACAACAATAAATATTCCAAAAGTTTTAGGGTATACTCTGGGATGTTACAATTCTCCCCCTCTACAAAGAAATTTCATCCTCGAAATTACCTGATCTCAAGTCTGAAACAGTTGAGGATACTGATCTCGCATTACTTGCTTATTCTCCCAAGTTGTCTCTTCTCTACCTTTGCATGATTCTTCCAAAGACCCTTCACAAGTGGCACTTTCTTATTTCTCAACTCTTTCATTTCATGTGCCAAAATAGCAATTGGTTCTTCTTCAAAAGTCAGATCCGGACTCACCTCAATAGATTCAATCGATAAAACATGATATGAGTCTGATCTGTACCTACGCAGCATAGAAACATGGAAGACATTGTGAATTCTATCCAACTCAGGTGGCAAAGCAATTCGATAAGCAACTGGTCTAACACTTTCCAATACCTCATAAGGTCCAATAAAACGAGGACTTAGCTTCCCTTTGCGGCCAAATCTCAAAATCTTTTTCCAAGGAGACACTTTCAGAAATACTTTATCTCCAACATTGAACTTGTGAATATTCAAATTTTGAGGCTCGGAAAGCCGACTGCAAAAGACCAAGCCAGACCGATCGACCGCGGCAGAGTTCACCAAAAATATACCTTCATGGTACTTGAAATGTCCGGAGCGACGCAAGGATCACAGGTATGGTCTCGGAATAATTTTTGGAGGTCCGCAGCTCCCGGAAAATCAGTTTGAACGAAAAATGCGGATTTCGGTGCGGTTTTGCGGTGAACCGCTGGGACCGGCGGTCCGACCGCCGTCAGTGTCCTTTCCCATTTTTCAGGCGACCGCCCGGTCCGACCGCCGTCCAGCCCGAATTTTGCCTATAAAATGCTGCTAAACTTTCAAAAAAGGGGTTGGACTTTTTCGGGCGGGCCTCATGCTGTCGAATTCTTTTCACGCTTAAAAAACTCTTATTGGACTTTTATTTGCAAGAATCTAACCTTGTGTGGCAGGGATTAAGAATCATATTTCAAGATCTAAGAAAACAAGACCTGGAACTTCGAAGTGGAAGGACCCTAAACAAGGTAGTACGATAATTCATCATTTGTCAATTCAAGCATGTCATAAAGCATCCTATCTTCTTCTTAATTTCTTTTCGGTCAAAGACCTAATCCTTTTAGGTCTAAGGCCTAATTAACTAATCAATCAACACTTCGGCATGAAGCCGCGAATCAATCAACTTTTTGGCACGGAGCCTAAATTGTATCTTTTTGGTACAAAGTACCTAAATTTCACAATTAAAATTAATCTTTTGGCAAAAGGCCTAAATTGCACTATTTTGGTACAAAGTACCTAAATTTCACAAATTTGCACTAAGTGCTAAAATTAACAACTTTGGCATAAAGCCCGACAAATGCACAAAGCATACACACACACTTGCATGAAGCATAATGTTCATCGCCTTTAAATAGGCTTTTTCCGAACTACATGGGCTTTGATCTCTCATAAAAAATGAGAGTATGTAGGCATATTTGAGATTCACCTCAAATAACAAGTCCACAATTTACTAACAATCTATTCTTCTTCCTTTCTGTGTTCCTTTTGGATTCATTTCTAAATTGGCAAATTAATCAAATACATGACATAGTCCCCGAATCCTCCTTGGGTTCATAGATTAGAAACCTTTACATTGGATGCATTAATTGGAGTCAAACAAGGGTTTTCTTAGTTTTTCCCTTTGAACAAAATAAACTGAGTGGCGACTCCCGACAACGAGTGAACTTTCATCCGAATCCTTTTCGGGTGGAAAACCGAGGTTCACAAATTGGCGACTCCACTGGGGAGCATAAAAATGATTTATGGGATTCTAGTGGACTACTATTGCTTATTTGATTAATTTGACACTAGAGACCATGAAAATGATTTATGGGATCCTAGTAGACTACTATGGTTTATTTGATTAACTGGCCCTTCTTTAGGGTATTTTTATTCATTTTACAGGGTACCTTAGCAATGGTTGTCCTTTCTTTAAGGACATTAGAATTGAAAATTGACTAAAAGAACCTTTCTGTGGACCATAAAAAAATAATAAATAAATAATAATAAAAAAAAAATAATAATAAAAATAATTTATGGGATCCTAGTAGACTATTATTCATTTGACTGATTTGCCCTTCTTTAGGGTACTTTTATTCATTTTGCAGGGTCCCTTAGCAATATATATCCCCTCCTTGGGGATATTGGATTGAAAATTGACAAAAGGAATCTTTTTCCTTTAATGGACCCCTTGTTTGACTAATTGTGCATTTATTTTGACATTCAGAGAATCTTTTTCTCTTGCATTATATGGGGGAATCCTTTTCCTTCATTTCATAAAAAAATTGTTTTCAAATGAATTTCTTCTCTTTCTGTTCAAAATTCTGAGTCTGGATAGCAAGTAGCGCTGACCGGCAGGTCTCCTTGATTATGCCGGCGGACAACCAAAGCGTCCTCCCTGTTGTCGCAAACCATTCCAATCCTTTTGGAGTGGCCCATGAGTAATCGTACTGTTGGACCCACGCGAAACTCCTTGTTTCACATGTGGTTAGGTATATCTTACTCAAGACTCAAGGGTCCTTATTATAAGCCAATTCTCTATTTTCATGAACAATAGAACCTTCCCTTAGGTTGTATATACCCAATGATAGTGCCACATTCCATTAAAATGAATTATGATGTGATGAGGTGCATTCATGCAACATGACAACATTATTTTGGGGGAAAATCTTTTGGGAAAAACTTTTGATGTATATAAGTGGACCAAGAGTTCTTCCTACCCTACACACTACCCTGATCCTTTACCCTTAACCTTTGCAGGTATCCACTATCCGTGTGCCTTCACCCACTCAAGCTACACCAACTCCAACTGTGCAATCATCCACAAGTCCTGCTACCCAAATTTCACCAACTACTCCAATTACTGAAATGGCTACTATTGAACAGATTAAGGCCTTGCTAGATGGACAGGTTAAGGAAATTGAAGCTAGAATGCAAGAGAGAATTGATGAAGCTTTAGCTGCCCAAAGGGTGGCCATCTTGGCTGAATTAGGAGGGGCATCAAAGACAGCCACTACTTCTGAAAATTTGGGGAAAGAACCTATTGTGAGGCAAACTAGTACCCCCATGACTGCTCAGAACAATACCCCTGTTATCAATTTGGAGGATCCACCATCTAAAAATGAAACAAATGAACTGAAAAAGAAACTTGAATTGCTTGAAAGGTCAATCACTGCCATGAAAACTCATAAAGAGGTGGTAGACATGGATTCCTTATCCTTGTTTCCCCAAGCTAGATTGCCTCTAAAATTCAAGATGCCTGGGATGGACAGATTTGATGGGACCACTTGCCCTAAAACCCATTTGAAGATGTATGTGGGGGCCTTGAGCCCTTGGGGTTTAAATGATGTAACACCCCTTCCCGACCTACATATGTAAGCCGAGTAGAGGCGCCACACTATCCTAATGTTGCTACCAATTTTACTTAGTCAAAATTTTAGTTCCGATTTTTACAGAAATTTTGCCATAGTTTTGCCTAAAAATTTAGTCCCAAGTGTCGACAAAACTGGTTTTTTTCTGATTTTTAAAAACATTTTACTCAAACCAATGCAAACAAAATCATTCTCAGTACACTCCCAATAAATCCCCCTTATAACCTCAACTACAACCTGCAAAAAGGATTTACACTTCTAGTACAACATAAAGTAAAGGTTTATTATGAAATACAGTAGATAAAATATTTGTTCACTATGCAGCGGAAAATAAAAATATTTACAAATTCATATATATCCAAACTCAAGTTTTACAACCCATAAAATTTATACATTTCTTTGGCAGTCAGTCTTTGATCTTTAAGCCCACTATCAACACCTCAAAATCTAGACTTGACTCGGCCTAGAGGAACTCTCTGGTTCTTCCCTGTCACCAGCGCGAAGAATCACATTTGCGCTAAGCCAACGGCTTAGTTGTACAAATTACAGTGCCATGATGCTTTAATGCCATGCTAATGTCACACAATAAAGATTCAAGATCAATTCAAGAGAATATTATATTTCAAATCTTACCGGTTTCAATAATGTATGTATAGTAGTCATCTCATTATTCATTTGTTTCACCATTCAATAGTCACATTTAAACAAACACAAGCATGGGCCCAAAAATAATCTAATATGCTATTCAAAGTTCAGAGTTACTGTTTTGGTCTATAATAATAATCATCAATACATTTATCCATGGATAATCAACTAGATTTGAGTTTACGACTCAGTCATTTCACCCAATCTAGTTTCAGTAATTTGTTTTTGAGGCTTACGACCCGGTCATTTCACCTCAAAAACATCACATTTCACATTTTTCAACTGGAATCGGCTTACGACCCGGTCATTTCACCTATCCAGTGATTCATAGGCATGCCGCCAAAACCAGAACTCTGAAAATTGAATAAATATATTAGGCACACAATCATTTCATTTATCTCATTATCAATTTCTTTTCATTTCATTTCTCATAATTAATTAGGCAACCATGCCTCATATCTCATATGATCTCAAATCACAATAGGGCAATTCTTCATAATATCATATCTTTCACATTTCATTTCATCATCACATCTTTTACATTTCATATTCCATATTTCATTTCATCATTCAAATGGATATAATCAATGGCATTAACACATATTTTACATACTCATCACAACATTCACATCATACCAAACATACATTATTAATATGCATTAATAATGCATTAAATTTCTTAACACATTTACAATCAAATGTATGTTAAATCTCAACATAATATGAATGTATGAAATAATGTAATTTGTACTTACCTTAAAACCAACTCACACCAATCTATACACTTACTCTTCCAAGAATCCTCAACACTTAGGCTAGGGCAATTCAACCTCTTCACAACCTAATCCAAAAGGAGTATTAGCAAAATGACCATATGAATAGTACATTCTGGTTTTAGACTCTACTCTATCCTTATTTTGAAAATTTGTATAAAATAATCTACTTCACCAAAAATTCTAAAATTTTTACAGAACTAAATTTTACATCTTAAAATCATTCCTTTAAAGTTTCAGATCAAACTGAACACAAAATCTTGATCAAATAGTTCACCCAACCAGACTGCCCCAATTGCCCTGCATCCTGGTAGCAGTTCTGAACTTTGTGAATTCCATAAACTAAATTCAATCAACGTGGTCCAAAATTATTTTTATCAAATACTAGACTCACTAAGAAACAACATATCCAAAATTCAATTGAATATGATTTTTCTACATTTTATTAAAAATCCCGAAATATAGCTGTCTCAGTTAAGGTACCTGCTGGAACAGGTTTAGTAAAAATAATCTTTCCAAAATCATAACCATTCCAAAATCGAATCAACATATTTTTCAGTCATTCTAGACTCATCGAGGCACAACATATCAAAAATTCACTTCAAGAACATTTTTCTATATTTAATTAAAAATCATACAAGTCACAGCCTTTACTAATTGTAAAACAGAAAAAAATTTTCACTAAACACAACTCTTACTCTTCCATCACCAACACCAACCTAACTTCTTATCTTTAAACTAAAACCAACACCATAATTAATTAAATCAAACATACTTCAACATACTACAACCAACACACTCCTAATTCAAACATCTACCATCAAACTCAAACCTTACTTCAAGAAAACAAAAGAAATCAAGAGAGAGAACTTACCAAAATAATAAAACTTCTTGGAGTTTCACTTAATCACTTGAAAACCCCTTCAATTTTGAGCTTGAACATCAAAACAAAACTTGCTCTCTCTTGCTATAGGGTGGCCGGCCATGGAAAGAGAAAGGAAAGAAGAAGAAAAATGAGAAAAGTCAACTTCCTTTTCTCTTTAAATCTCCACCAAACAATTCAAAATGAAAATGACTAAAATACCCTCTTTAAAACATTCCAACTCTTATATCATTCATTTGCCCTTTTTAGTAACTTCACACTTCACAAATTAAATATCTTCTTACCTTGACCCACCATTTTGACCAACATATATGTTACATATATTATCATATATACAACATATACATTCTCTTTAAATAATCTTTTCCTTTTTAATAACACATATACATTAGATTCAAATGAAATAACAATTATATCAATACTTCTAGGGCACATTTTGGGATATTATAATTCTCCCCCTCTAAAAAGAAATTTTGTCCTCGAAATTACTTGATATTATCTCTGAAACAATTGAGGATATTGATCTCGCATTGTTTGCTCGCTTTCCCAAGTGGCCTCTTCTCTCCCATGATTCTTCCATAGAACTTTTACCAATGGCACTTTCTTATTTCTCAACTCTTTTACTTCATGTGCCAAAATAGCAATTGGTTCTTCTTCAAAAGTTAGATCTGGACTGACCTCAATAGATTCAACTGGTAAAACATGAGATGGGTCAGATCTATACCTTCGCAACATAGAAACATGGAAGACATTATGGATTCTATCCAACTCAGGCAGCAAAGCAAGACGATAAGCAACTGGTCCAACTCTTTCTAATATCTCATACGGTCCAATGAATCGAGGACTCAGCTTCCCTTTTCGACCAAATCTCAATATCTTTTTCCAAGGAGACACTTTCAAAAATACTTTATCTCCAACATCAAACTCTATGTCTCTCCTCTTCAAATCTGAATAAGACTTCTGTCGGTCTGAAGCTGCTTTCAACCTATCCCGAATCATCTTCACTTTTTCTTCAGTCTCTTTAATCAGATCAGGACCAACCAATTTGCCTTCCCCAATTTCATTCCAACATAAAGGCGTTCTACATTTTCTTCCATACAATGCCTCAAATGGTGCCATTCCAATACTGGATTGATGACTGTTGTTGTAAGAAAATTCTACAAGTGGCAAAAATCTGTCCCAACTTCCAAAGAAATCAATGACACAGCTTCTCAACATATCCTCAATAATCTGTATCACTCTCTCTGATTGCCCATCTATCTGCGGATGAAAAGCAGTGCTAAAGTGCAATCGAGAACCCAAAGCACCATGTAAACTCTTCCAAAACCTCGAAGTAAACCGGGGATCTCGATCCGACACTAAAGAAATTGGGACTCCATGCAACTTCACTATCTCACTAATATACAGCTCAGCCAACTTCTCAAGTGAATAGTCCATCCGAACCGAAAGAAAATGAGCTGTCTTTGTCAACCTATCAACAATCACCCAAATGGCATCATGCTTCCTCTGTGTCAAAGGTAAACCAGACACAAAATCCATTGTCACTCTCTCCCATTTCCATTCAGGCACTGATAAAGGTTGAAGCAACCCTGTTGGAACTTGATGTTCAGCTTTCACCCTCTGACAAGTGAGACATTTGGACACAAATTCTGCTATGTCTCTCTTCATACCAGACCACCAATAATGCTGTCTCAATTCATGGTACATCTTTGTACTTCCCGGATGCATAGCAAAAATCGATTGGTGTGCTTCCTCCAAAATAACCTTTTTCAAACTATCATTATCAGGAACACACAATCTATCCTTAAACCAAAGGCTACCATCACTTCTCACAAAGAAATCTCGGCTCTCCCCGTTTTGGCAATCTGAAACAATCTTCTGAATTTTCTCATCTGTCAATTGAGCCCCCTTAATCTGATCTAACAATACTGGTCTCAATTGCAACTGAGCCAACAATGCACCATCATCACATGCTTCAAAACTAGCATGTAACGCTCTCAACTCAACAAGCAACGAGAGCGAATAAACAGCCAAACCTGCCAGAGACTTCTGACTCAAGGCGTCAGCAACTACATTTATCTTACCAGGATGATAATCAATCAAACAGTCGTAGTCTTTGATTAGTTCTAACCATCGCCTTTGCCGAAGATTCAGCTCTCTCTGAACACCCAAATATTTCAAACTTTTATGATCCGTATAGATAAAACATTTCTCCCCATACAAGTAGTGTCGCCAAATCTTCAAAGCAAATACTATAGCTGCCAATTCCAGATCATGTGTCGGATAATTAAGCTCATGCGGCTTCAATTGCCGAGAAGCATAAGCTACAACTTTACCCTCTTGCATCAAGACACATCCTAAACCATTATGTGAAGCATCACTGTAAATCACATATGGTTTATCTTCCACGGGTAAAGTAAGAACAGGTGCTTGAGTCAACATTTCTTTCAACTGATCAAAACTAGCTTGACACTGATCTGTCCACACAAATCTAACTCCCTTTCGAAGCAATCTGGTGAGTGGAGTAGCTATCAAAGAAAAACCTTTCACAAACCTTCAATAATAGCCTGCCAAACCCAGAAAACTTCTAACTTCAGTTACTGACTTTGGTGGACTCCAATTCAAAATGGCCTCAACTTTACTCGGATCAACTCTTATACCATCTGCTGAAACTATATGACCGAGAAAAGTTACTTGGTCAAGCCAAAACTCACACTTTGACAGCTTAGCATACAATTGCTTCTCTCTCAAAATCTGTAACACAATTCGCAGATGCTTGTCATGTTCTTCCTCATTACGTGAATACACCAAAATATCATCGATGAAAACCACCACAAACTGATCCAGATAGGGCTTAAACACCCTATTCATCAAATCCATGAAAGCTGCAGGTGCATTCGTCAATCCAAAAGGCATTACCAAGAACTCATAATGCCCATATCTTGTGCGGAAAGCTATCTTAGAAACATCTTCAGCTCTAACCCTCAATTGATGGTACCCTGATCTCAAATCAATTTTGGAAAACACTGCTGCTTCCTTCAACTGATCAAAGAGATCATCAATTCGAGGCAAAGGATACTTATTCTTGATAGTTACTTTGTTCAATTGCCTATAATCGATGCACAATCTCAAAGTACCATCCTTTTTCTTCACAAACAACACAGGAGCTCCCCACGGGGAAACACTAGGGCGAATAAACCCTTTATCCAACAACTCCTGCAACTGCACCTTCAACTCTCTCAATTCAGCAGGTGCCATTCGATAAGGAGTGATAGAGATGGGAGTGGTACCAGGCAACAAATCGATACCAAACTCAACCTCTCTCTCAGGGGGTAACCCTGGCAACTCCTCTGGAAATACATCTGAAAACTCAGCAACTGTGGGTATACTATCAAGTTGAGAACCCATTACTTTGGTATCCATAACATGAACAAGATAAGCAACACACCCTTTTCTAATCAACTTTCTGGCTGTTACAGCTGATACAAACAAGGATGCAAATTGTCTCTGCTCACTAGATACTAATATACTTCTACCATCACCAGTTCTCAAAGTAACACATTTCTTTTGACAATCCACTATAGCTCCATGCTTAGACAACCAATCCATGCCTAAGATCAAATCATATTCTTTAAAAGGCATTTCAATTAAATCACCAAGAAACTCCTCACCTTGAACCACAACAGCACTCTCACGATGCACCCTACTCACCACAACACTATGTCCTAAAGGATTGGTCACTAAGACATCAAATCCTAAGGACTCTGAATGCAATTCAGACACAGGCAAGATAGATGCACTTATGTATGAATGAGTAGATCTTGGATCAATCAAAGTAAGAACTGAAATGCCAAATAAAGAGAATGTACCAGCTATAACTGCTGAAGCATCTGGCTGCCTCTGCATCACATATACTCTCTGAGAAGATCCGGCCTCGTCCGGTCTACTATCTCTGGATGAAGATCCTCCTCTCTGACTAAACCCGGATCTACCACCCCTACTAAAACCTCTGCCCCTTCGACCACCTCTGCTGACACTAGGTCGAGAAGCTGCAGTATCATCCTGCCTATACTCCTGCATCTCAGGACAATCTCTAATAAAATGAGCTGGTGACCCACATTTATAACACCTAGCTGATCCACTAATCTTCCAACAAACACCCCCATGGGTCTTACCACAATGCTCACATACAGGTGGAGTAGACCTCTGAACCACAGGGGTCGGAGCACTAGCTACAGAAGCTGCCGGTCTCGGCCTCTGTCTCTGATACTGAACTGATCTACCCGACTGTCTCAGGGTTCTACTGGTTCTCGGAACAAAACCTCCTCGACCCCTCTTCATAGATGAAGACCCTGTCTCAAACTGGGATCTCCTTACCCTGGTCTCTTCCTCAGTAGCAACTGCTGCAATACCCTGGGCTCTTTCCACACTCCTAGCTGCTGCAACAAGCTGGGAAAAATCCTGGTATCTAGAACCAGCCACAAGACACATAATAGAGGGTCTCAAACCCGCCTCAAATCTTCTACACCGGTCTATCTCGTCTGAAATAATACCTCAAGCATAGTGACTCAACCGGATGAATTTGATCTCATATTCTGTCACAGTCCGGCTGTTCTGCTTCAAATTCAGAAATTCCATCTTTTTCACATCTTTATACTCCCTCGGAGTATATTTCAGCTCAAACTCCCGTAGAAAATCACTGTAGGACAATGTAGGTGGATCATCCATAGCATGCGAAACTGTCTTCCACCAATCATAGGCATCTTTCTGCAGGAGGGATCTGGCATAGTCAAATTTCTCATCCGAAGTGGCTTGCAACTGTATGAATATTCTCTGTACCTTATCCAACCACTGCTCAGCCACTGCAGGATCGGTAGTGCCCAAGAAATCTTCAGCCCCATATTTTCTTAACTTGTCATAATGTCTTACCGGCATCTGAGGCTGTGGTGGTGGTGGTGGTGGCTGCACTGGAGCTCCCCTCAACAGTTCTACCATATGCCTTAACCAACCCAGCGGAGCCTCCTCAGCAGCTGATCTCTCTGGCACAGAAACAGGTGCCTCACTAACCCTCTCAATCCCAGCTCCCTCTCTACTCTCTTCAGGAGCTACACTTTCCGCACTACCCTCAACAGACTGTCGTGAATGAGATGCCATCTCTACCTATATCTGCAAACACAGCAGAATATTCCTCATTAAAGATCAAAGACTGCCATACCAAAACATGTATTTTACTCAAAAACCAACTTTAAAAATCAAAATATTCTTTTTCTTACAATTGACCTAGGTTGAGAATCTCAAACCTAGGCTCTGATACCAAAAATTGTAACACCCCTTCCCGACCTACATATGTAAGCCGAGTAGAGGCGCCACACTATCCTAATGTTGCTACCAATTTTACTTAGTCAAATTTTTAGTTCCGATTTTTACAGAAATTTTGCCATAGTTTTGCCTAAAAATTTAGTCCCAAGTGTCGACAAAACTGGTTTTTTTCTGATTTTTAAAAACATTTTACTCAAACCAATGCAAACAAAATCATTCTCAGTACACTCCCAATAAATCCCCCTTATAACCTCAACTACAACCTGCAAAAAGGATTTACACTTCTAGTACAACATAAAGTAAATGTTTATTATGAAATACAGTAGATAAAATATTTGTTCACTATGCAGCGGAAAATAAAAATATTTACAAATTCATATATATCCAAACTCAAGTTTTACAACCCATAAAATTTATACATTTCTTTGGCAGTCAGTCTTTGATCTTTAAGCCCACTATCAACACCTCAAAATCTAGACTTGACTCGGCCTAGAGGAACTCTCTAGTTCTTCCCTGTCACCAGCGCGAAGAATCACATTCGCGCTAAGCCAACGGCTTAGTTGTACAAATTACAGTGCCATGATGCTTTAATGCCATGCTAATGTCACACAATAAAGATTCAAGATCAATTCAAGAGAATATTATATTTCAAATCTTATCGGTTTCAATAATGTATGTATAGTAGTCATCTCATTATTCATTTGTTTCACCATTCAATAGTCACATTTAAACAAACACAAGCATGGGCCCAAAAATAATCTAATATGCTATTCAAAGTTCAGAGTTACTGTTTTGGTCTATAATCATAATCATCAATACATTTATCCATGGATAATCAACTAGATTTGAGTTTACGACCCAGTCATTTCACCCAATCTAGTTTCAGTAATTTGTTTTTGAGGCTTACGACCCGGTCATTTCACCTCAAAAACATCACATTTCACATTTTTCAACTGGAATCGGCTTACGACCCGGTCATTTCACCTATCCAGTGATTCATAGGCATGCCGCCAAAACCAGAACTCTGAAAATTGAATAAATATATTAGGCACACAATCATTTCATTTATCTCATTATCAATTTCTTTTCATTTCATTTCTCATAATTAATTAGGCAACCATGCCTCATATCTCATATGATCTCAAATCACAATAGGGCAATTCTTCATAATATCATATCTTTCACATTTCATTTCATCATCACATCTTTTACATTTCATATTCCATATTTCATTTCATCATTCAAATGGATATAATCAATGGCATTAACACATATTTTACATACTCATCACAACATTCACATCATACCAAACATACATTATTAATATGCATTAATAATGCATTAAATTTCTTAACACATTTACAATCAAATGTATGTTAAATCTCAACATAATATGAATGTATGAAATAATGTAATTTGTACTTACCTTAAAACCAACTCACACCAATCTATACACTTACTCTTCCAAGAATCCTCAACACTTAGGCTAGGGCAATTCAACCTCTTCACAACCTAATCCAAAAGGAGTATTAGCAAAATGACCATATGAATAGTACATTCTGGTTTTAGACTCTACTCTATCCTTATTTTGAAAATTTGTATAAAATAATCTACTTGACTAAAAATTCTAAAATTTTTACAGAACTAAATTTTACATCTTAAAATCATTCATTTAAAATTTCAGATCAAACTGAACACAAAATCTTGATCAAATAGTTCACCCAACCAGACTGCCCCAATTGCCCTGCATCCTGGCAGCAGTTCTGAACTTTGTGAATTCCATAAACTAAATTCAATCAACGTGGTCCCAAATTATTTTTCTCAAATACTAGACTCACTAAGAAACAACATATCCAAAATTCAATTGAATATGATTTTTTTACATTTTATTAAAAATCCCGAAATATAGCTGTCTCAGTTAAGGTACCTGCTGGAACAGGTTTAGTAAAAATAATCTTTCCAAAATCATAACCATTCCAAAATCGAATCAACATATTTTTCAGTCATTCTAGACTCATAGAGGCACAACATATCAAAAATTCACTTCAAGAACATTTTTCTATATTTAATTAAAAATCATACAAGTCACAGCCTTTACTAATTGTAAAACAGAAAAAAATTTTCACTAAACACAACTCTTACTCTTCCATCACCAACACCAACCTAACTTCTTATCTTTAAACTAAAACCAACACCATAATTAATTAAATCAAACATACTTCAACATACTACAACCAACACACTCCTAATTCAAACATCTACCATCAAACTCAAACCTTACTTCAAGAAAACAAAAGAAATCAAGAGAGAGAACTTACCAAAATAATAAAACTTCTTGGAGTTTCACTTAATCACTTGAAAACCCCTTCAATTTTGAGCTTGAACATCAAAACAAAACTTGCTCTCTCTTGCTATAGGGTGGCCGGCCATGGAAAGAGAAAGGAAAGAAGAAGAAAAATGAGAAAAGTCAACTTCCTCTTCTCTTTAAATCTCCACCAAACAATTCAAAATGAAAATGACTAAAATACCCTCTTTAAAACATTCCAACTCTTATATCATTCATTTGCCCTTTTTAGTAACTTCACACTTCACAAATTAAATATCTTCTTACCTTGACCCACCATTTTGACCAACATATATGTTACATATATTATCATATATACAACATATACATTCTCTTTAAATAATCTTTTCCTTTTTAATAACACATATACATTAGATTCAAATGAAATAACAATTATATCAATACTTCTAGGGCACATTTTGGGATATTACAAATGATAAGCTCTTTGCTCAACTCTTTCAACAATCCTTGACTGGGGCTGCCCTAAAATGGTTTGTAAGCCTGGACAGTGCTAAGATTAAGACCTGGGAAGACATCTGCAATGCATTTAACACTCAATACCACTACAATATTGAGGTGGATGTCACTAGAAGAGAACTTGAGACTACCAAACAAAACAACAATGAACTCTTCTCCTCTTTCCTTACGAGGTGGAGGGCAAAAGCCGCCCAAATGATCAATCGCCCTTCAGAACAGGAGCAGATTGATATTATAATCAGAAATTTAAGGCCTACATATCAAGCTCAACTGCAAACCCAATACCTACCTACTTTCAAATCGCTCATTGCGACTGTAACTAAGGTAGAAGACTTGATACAATTGGGTAAAATAGTGGATGAGGGAGCTACTTCAAAGTATAAAAAACAGGGCCAAACTGCTTCCTCAAGCAAAATCAATGAAGTGGCCAATATTGCCCCTGCGAATCCTTTACGTGTGGGCAATCTTGGGCAGAGAAATCAGCCAAGAAGGCAATATACCGACCTAGGGGTGCCCCTTCATCTAGTATTTAAAAAGGCTGTGGAAGGGAAGTATTTGAAGCCTTTGGACCCAAGGCCACCTCCAAACCCATTACCCGCCAGTTATAAGGCCAATGAATATTGTGAATACCACCAAGGAAAAGGGCATAGAACAGATGCTTGCTGGACTCTGAAAAATCGCATCCAGGATTTGGTGGATAGGGGTGACATCATTCCTCTCAGGAGTCAACCGAACATTAATACTAACCCTTTGCCTAATCATTCCATCCACACCATCACTGTGGAAGAAGAGTTGTTTGATCCTTTCAAACTCCTCTTAGAAATGAATGAAGTGTGTGTGTTGGATTTGAATGACCTTGCTGAAGAGGTCGATGCTTTGACAAGAAGCGGAAGGCAATATCAGCCACTCGACTTTGGAAAAGCCCCTACAACCTCAAATCCCCCCCATAAGAAAACACCAGAGCCAAAAGAAGACCTTGTCCTCACTCAGCTTAAACAAACTCAAGCTAAGGTGTCAATTTGGGTCCTTGCTTCCTCATTCCCACACTGTCAGGCTCTCAGCGAAGCTTTAAGTCAACTTGATACATCAGTGGACACAAGCCCAGAAGCTTTGGTGGCCACTTTGACTCAATCAACCAAGGCATTGAGTATCCAATTTTCTGATACAGACCTACCAGAAGATGGCAGTAAACACAATGATGCCCTATACATCACCATACAAACTGGGGGAAAGACTGTTCCCATGGTTCTCATTGATAATGGGTCAGCCTTAAATGTATGTCCCTTGAAGGTAGCAAGCTGTCTAGGGTTGGAGGCTACAGATCTTACACCATCTGATCAGATTGTTAGAGCATATGATAATACTCGAAGAGAAATTTTGGGTGTTGCCACTCTGGAAATTGCTATTGGGCCGGTGAAAATGGAAGTGCCCTTCCAAGTCATTGATGTACCCGCGAGCTTTAATCTCCTCCTTGGAAGGCCGTGGATTCATCAGATTAATGCTGTACCATCTTCATTACACCAAAAACTTAAGTTCCCTTTTGAGGGAAAAATTATCACTATTAAAGGGGATACCTGTGAAATCAACAAGAGAACCATGGATCAGTCTCTCTTTGAGGTTGTTCCTGGCAAAACCGCCATGTCCTTGACTGGTTTCCATTATGATACAGTCCAATGCATTGAAGGAGAAAAACCCAAAGGGCCATTTATCTTATATGATTTTGGGGAGGTCCAAATCAATTGCCTGGTGGGAATGATGTTAAGGGTAGGTCTGCTGCCCGGAATGGAAATGATAAAGTCTGGAAGGAAAACACCCGTAGTGCGGCCATGGGAAGAACCTAAGAATAAGGGAACTTTTGGCCTGGGGTACAAACCCACAGATGAGGAGGTAGAAGAGTTTGAGCATGGAAGGAAGAAAAAGAAGAATTGGGGGGCAAGAAGCCTTAAAATGCGCCCTTATTTTAGAACTCTGAATGGTCACTTCTGCAAACCTGGGAAAACAGTTCCTTACTGTGGTTTCCAGGAGCCATTCTATTCTCCTATGACTAGGAAGCAGTTACAGGGTTTTGAGATGTTCACTGATGTTTTAGTGTTGAAGGAAGAAGAGCCAGAACTTATAACTGAACCACAAGTGGAAGATTTCATGCGGCCTAGTCTCTTTGATGAGGTTGCTATGATAACCAATTTTGAAAACAAAAGGGACTTCACAAAGCTGATCAAGACTACAGATGGACCACTGATGAACTGGTATGCCGAGGAGGGACAAGCTGCTACAGTCAAACCTAGTCCTGTATCATACCGTGAACCCGAGTCTTGTACCGAGTCAAATCTTGAGTCAAACACCGAGTCAGAGTCCAGTTCTGAGTCTTCTTTAGCTTCAGGAATAGAAAACCCTGATGTCAAAAAAGATGTAACTCTGGAGGATGACTCTGCCATTATTAATGAAACTGTTCAAGTTCTTGGTTACCCTGTGTCTTTTGCTTTCCAAGTATTATCTAGCAAAAATGAAATAAATGAAATAAAAGAAATAAATGAAAAGATAATAATTGGCAAAGAAAATGAACATACATACATTGCATATTATTGTATGAATAAGGAACAGGTTTTCGAGTGCATCAGAAGATATGTTGACTGCTTCATGTGGAAGGCAAGTGATGTCACGGGAATAGACCCAGCAATAGCAGTTCACAAGATTCCGCTATACCCTGATGCAAAGCCGGTTAAGCAGAAGTTGAGAAGAATGAAGCCAGAATGGTCTTTGAAAATTAAAGATGAGATTGCCAAGCAACTGGATAATAAGTTCATAGAACCAATTGCCTACCCTTCCTGGTTAGCAAACATCGTGCCAGTCCCGAAGAAAGACGGAAAGGTCAGGATTTGTGTTGACTACAGAGATTTGAATAAGGCCTGTCCCAAGGACGATTTTCCACTACCACACATCGATTTGCTGATAGACAGGATGGCTGGGCATGTGATGGTTTCCCTGACAGACCTCGCGGTTGGGTACAATCAGATCCTAGTTCACCCACCAGACAAAGAGAAGACAACTTTCATTACAGAATGGGGCACTTTCTGCTACAGGGTTATGCCTTTTGGGTTGATAAATGCAGGGGCTACCTACCAAAGGATGGCGACAACAGTCTTTCATGACATGATTCACAAAGAAGTAGAAGTGTATGTTGATGATATGATTGTTAAGTCAAAATCTCCAGAAGAACACGTTGAAGCACTTGAGAAGTTCTTCCTTAGACTTCGCAAGTACAATTTGAAGCTTAATCCTGCAAAGTGCCTCTTTGGTGCAACATCAGGCTTATTTTTGGGATATTTGGTCAGCGAGAAGGGAATAGAAGTTGATCCAGCAAAGTCAAAGGCTATTCTGAAAATGCCCCCGCCAAGAACAGAAAAAGAGATTCGAGGCTTGCTAGGTAGATTACAGTATATCAGTCGATTCATATCGCAGTTGGCAGAGACTTGTGGTCCAATCTTTAAGCTACTAAGGAAAGGTGCTTCACAAGAATGGAATGAAGACTGCCAAAAGGCCTTCGACAAGATCAAAGAATACTTGTTAAGTCCGCCCATTCTACAACCTCCCAGAATGGGAAAGCCTCTGCTCTTGTATTTGTCTGTAACAGATGAAGCCATGGGTGCAATGCTAGCTCAAGAAGCTGAAAGTACGAAGGTGGAAAATGCAATTTACTACCTCAGCAAAAGGATGCTGGACTATGAGTTAAAGTACAACAAGATTGAGAAGTTGTGTTTAGCTTTGTTTTGGACTTGTACGAAGTTACAACACTACTTGTCTTCTTACACTACTTATGTCATCGCAGAACAGTCCCTTGAAATTCCTTATGGAGAGGCCTGTTCTGGACAGCAAAATGGCTAAGTGGGTGTCAACATTGGCAGCCTTTGACCTAAAATTCATTCAAAGGAAAGCTGTGAAAGATGGCTCAATAGTTGACCAATTAGCAGAATTACCCGTGAATGACGAGATGCGAGAAGTGGGTTTCCCTGACGAAGACCTCTTGAATGTGGAAAGGAGTATTTGGGAGATGTATTTTGATGGGGCATCCAATTATCATGGAAATGGAATTGGGATTGTGTTCAAAACTCCTTGTGGAGAATACATTCCATTTGCAGTTAAACTTGACTTCAGCTGCACAAACAATGAAGCAGAATATGAAGCTTGCATCAATGGGCTTGAAGCCGCCTTGGAATTAGGAATTAAGAACCTAAAGGTCTACGGTGATTCTATTTTAATAGTATCACAAGCTTTAAGAAAATGGAAGATAAGAGAAGAGCGTTTGGTTCCTTACCTACAACGCCTTGATTATCTGGCACAACAATTCGATGATTTGTCCTTCGAATATCTCCCAAGAGCAAAGAATCAGTTTGCTGATGCCTTGGCTACTTTAGCTTCCATGATCAATATCAAGGAGGGGAAAGTCATTCGTCCATTGAAAGTTCAACTTCAGAAGCAGCCTGCCCACATAATGCATTTGGCCGATGGTAAACCATGGTTTTGGGATATCAAGAGTTATCTCAAGGATGGAAGTTATTCGGAGGGATCATCAAAGGTCGATCAGAGGGCCATAAGGCAGCTAGCCACAGGTTACATTCTTAATGGAGATATCCTCTACAAGAGGAGTTGGAATGGGATGCACCTAAGGTGCGTGAATGAAGCAGAGGCTAAGCAGATAATGGAAATGGTACATGGTGGCGAATCAGGACCACACTTGTATGGGATCACCTTGGCTCGAAAAATCGCCAATCTAGGATATTATTGGTCCACCATGAATGCAGACTGCGTGGCATTTGTGCAAGAGTGCCATCGGTGTCAGATATTTGCTAAGATGCAGAAGCAACCTCCCGTTGCCCTGAATCCGATCACTTCTCCATGGCCCTTCGCTACTTGGGGAATAAATATAATTGGCAAAATACATCCAAAAGCCTCGAATGGACATCAGTTTATCTTGGTAGCTGTGGATTACTTCACAAAGTGGGTTGAAGCAGCTTCCTATGCAGAATTAAACGCCAAAAAGGCAGCACAGTTTGTCCGAACCAACATCCTTTGTCGGTACGGAACGCCATTTGAGATTATCACTGATAATGGAACTCATTTCCAAGCAGAATTTGCTAAGCTCTTGAAGGATAAGAATATCCAGCACCATAAGTCCTCTCCTTATAGACCTCAAACAAATGGAGCTGTAGAAGCAGCGAACAAGTCTATAAAGGTGATCATACAAAAAATGATCAAGGAACATAGGCGTTGGCATGAGAAGTTACCGCTGGCCTTGTGGGGATATAGAACATCAATTAGAACTCCTACTGGGGCAACCCCGTATTCCCTGGTGTACGGAATGGAAGCGGTACTCCCCATTGAACTGGAAGTTCGATCGGCGAGGATAATTCAAGAAAGTCAGATAAATGAAGCTGAATGGATTAGCAATTATCATCATCAGTTGTTGGGTTTGGATGAAAGAAGACTTCAAGCTCTACATCAGATTCAAGGGTATCAGAGGCGAATGGCCAGACATTTCAACAAAAAAGTCAAAGATCGAAAGTTGGAAGAAGGTTGTTTGGTCCTGAAAGAGATCAGAACACCTGTTACAGATCCTCGTGGGAAGTTTCATCCTCTTTGGGCGGGACCCTACATTTTGAAGAAAATACTTTTCGACGGAGCCGTCATCTTATCTGATTTGGATGGTCTGGAGTTCACAAACCCATGCAATCTGGATCAATTAAAGAAATATTATGTATAATCATGCATTGTAAGGAACTACATTAGACCTGATTCTCGCAAACTAATTCGAGATATGTAGGCAGCTCTCCTTGAGCACGGTCTAAATATTAATAAAAACCATCCATTCATCTTTCTTTTGCTAATATTATAAAAACAAAAACAAAAACAAAAAAACAAAAAATCCCGCTAAGTCGAAAACCCACAAAGGGCGGCTTAGGCAAGAATGGGTAAGAGCTCGCTAAGTTGAAAATCCGAAAGGACGGCTTAGGCAAAAATTAGAGCAAATAAATAAAGTAGATAATGCTTGGAAAGCAAACAAAAAAAAAAGGGAAAGAGTCATTCATTCAAAAAAAAGAATCTTTCATTACAAAAAAGAGTCAGTCATTACAAAAAAAAGAGTCAGACCATAAGTCCTATACATTCAAGGAACTAAAAAGGTACAAACAACCCAAAAAACAGACAATAGAGTCAACCCTAGGTTCTAAATCCTACGCCTCCTACGTGGGGCAGAGTCTTCGGTATCTTCCTTAGTTCCGGAACTATCTGCAACGTCTATCTTCTCCTCGCTAAGAGGAACCACCTCCTCTCTCTCCAACTCCTGCAGCAAGGCATACCTCCTGGGTTTTTCAACGGGCCAAACTTCAGCTATAAACCAGGTCCTATACTCCGGAGTAGGCTGAACAAGGGAAGGCTCAACAAAAGGCCTGATCATCTGATGGTCTCTGACCCAAGTCTATAGAACAACTCGGGTGACTCCAGGGGTAATAGGGGAAGCAATGGTAAGCCCAACCGGAAGGGGAACCCTCTGATTAATCCCCATCTGTCTGAGGACCCGGGAATCACTATACCATGTGCTGTGGGTGAAACCAAGGAGATAGACATGGTTGTGCATGGCATTTGCCTCCATGAAGCGAGGAATTCTATACCAAGGGACGAACCATAACAATTCTTCTGGTCCAAGCTCAAACAACCAGATAGCCCATTTAGCCATGGAGGGAAAAGAAATCTGGATTCTCCTGGTATGGTACTGCGAAGGGTTATATGTCAAGGCATTAGGAGCAGCAACCACTCGGAGATGGTCTCTCAGCCAAACCTGAAAAAAATAGATCCTTTCTATTTACAAACAAAAAAGAAAGAATGAAATTGGAAGAAACAAAAAGGTATAACAAGATTACCTGAAGAATGATCGGGGTGACAGTCCAGTTCTCAAACCCGAGGGCAGCTCTGTCAAGACTCTGGATAGTCTTAGCCAGAATCATACCACCGATGCAATTAAGCTCTTCCATCTGCCTAACCATGGGGCAAAGCCTCAAATCGCCGAAGCCAGGATCACGATTGAAAAGAAACCCGGCTAATAGGCAGAAAACAAAAGCTCGCATTCTGTGTTTCAGTTGAACCTCATCTTCAAAGTTGGCGGTTAGAAATTCATCAATCAGGGGAAGCAGCATCGCTCTACTCCCATCCATGATCATAGCTTGAGCTTGAGTCCTGGTAAAATTGAAAAGCCTCTGGAAGGATCCCACATAACCAACTTGGACCTCATGCCTTACAAGAGGGGCATTGGGGTCACATCCAATGATTGAACAAAATTCCTCAAAAAGAGGACATATTTCCTCCATTCGAGCACCGAATCTGAAAACATGGGCTTGAGGATCCCAAAATCTAATGCAAGCATGCAAAAAATCCCAATCCACAGCCACGCCCCTAAGGGTAGTAACGGCTTTCAGTCCATACCTTCCCATGTTGATCCTTTCAACGTTATGAAGGCTCTTGGTCCAGTTATGCATCACATGGTTAAAAAGAGGATTCATTATTGAGGGAAATAAAAAATCCTGCAATGAGAAATCTGTTTCTGGCCCGAAAATGCACTCAAAAATTCTATTTTTTTTCCGATACATATACTGCCCCGGGGCCTCCCCGGCGGCCAGACCGCCGGGCGGGCGGCACGACCGCCGCCCACGGCGGCCAGACCGCCAGGCGGGCGGCTCGACCGCCGCCCACGGCGGTTGACCCGCAGGACCGGAGGCCCAACCGCCCCCACACAGCCTCGATTCCCGTTTCTTATATATATATATATATTTTATTTTTATCTTTATTTTATGAAATTCTTGTGTTTCGGCCCTGTTTAGATTATTTTAGGTACTATTTTTGGGGTTATCTCAGGGATTTATTTTTGAAAATAGATTTCTAAAACAAACAAAAAACAAACATCATACATACATATCTGCTATTAATACTAATAAATTAGTGCAGGTTTTTACTTGAGTTCAAATGACAGGTGGAAAATATGAAAAGTACAAAGTACAGAGCAAGAATAATTCAAATACTACAAATATAGTCCAGGACAAATATCAGAATTCAGTGCCGGGCTCTTCGTCTTTGCGGCCTGTTCTTCCTCTCATAAGCAGCATCAGTCCAAGCACCAGCCAGCTCATCCGACAAAGCAGTGATCAGTGCTGTCATATCAGCAACTAGGCCCTCAGGTACCTGTGAAAAAGACACAATCACAATCAATTTCAAGAAAATTTTATGAATCCTTTTCATGAAAAGTTCTAAAAGAATATACCTGAGTGATGTGAACAAGCCTCCGATGAGGTGCACTCTCCGCACTAATTGGTCGGGACACCCAACCATCAGGTGCATGATAACGAACAGCATATGGCAACCTCAAGTCGGCTAAAGCAGGTTCCAATTGACCGGTAGCCTCAAGGATGGATGGGGGAGGCCTCAAATGTGATGAACTGCTGCTTGCTCCAGTATATGATGGTCCAGCCCTGAAAGCGGAAGCCCTAGTCCTAGAGGAAGAAGGTCTGTTAGCTCGCCAGCTGGAAGAGGGATGGTCTCCCGGGGTGCTGGAAGTAGGGGCTGAAGAGTGGGATGACCGATAAGGTGGTGCAGAATCGAACCGGGCCCCAATGTGTGGCATCAGTCACTCAAGACAATAGATATCATAATCTTCTTCATCAGGGGCAAAGGCCGATTCGAAGGGATCACCCTCATACTGGGACGCTGTAATAGGCAGAAGCGTCAGAGACAGCATGTCATCAGGGGGGTCCAAGGGAGCTGTACGGAAGCCAGCAATCTGGAAAGTCACTCTCTCAGCGAGATAGTATCGTCGATACTCTGGATGGGGAAGTATGAATCGACGGTGGGTCAGGGTCTGTGATCGCTGAAAGCTGTGATCTTGAGCAATCCACTCTGTCAGCCAGTTAGACATTGTTGTAAATGCTACCTGTAAAAATTTATTATGTTAGTGAATCATTTTCTCTAATATAATAAATAACGATGAAGATAAAGTATTTACCGAGTTCATGGAGCAACTGTCGAAGAACGATCTAAGCTCTCTGATAGGAAGCTTCCTCTTTGGTGCTGCTATCCTCTCTTTATACCACCTCCAAGCAATGGGAGAAAAAAGATCTACAGGGGCAAGTGGCTCACGAAGAAAAGGGGCCACATCGGGAAAGTACTCATAAGCCCAAGTCTGAAAAAATGAAGAAGAGATCAGAGTCGGTGTATGCAAGGTGAAGGAAATGTTCTTTACATTACCTCCCAGAAGTAATACAGGCCACATGGAGCAATGCGGGTATAGCAAAGGTCTGACATGTCGTCATACAATTTACACAACATCATGCTAGCCCAATCATATGTCTGAAGTCGTGTCAGGTCGGTTAGACTCTTCAGCACATTGAGATTCACTGCATCCTTTCTGTTTGCTAAGAAGGAGCTAGCAAACAGGAGGATCAGGGTGAACCTGGCCGCCTGATCAGTAGTAAGATCGCCTACCTCATAGCCAGTATAGATGGCTGGCGCCTGCTCTACAAGCCACCTCCTCTGAATGCAGCGAGGCGCCTGATGTCGAGGGTAGTCAACCCCGATTAAAGTGACCATATCGGCTGAAGAGATGTCATGCCGCCAGTCATTGTAGTACTCCACCATCTCAACGCCAAATGGAATCCCAGAGATGACGGAAAAGTCGGTGGGCGTCATCGTCATCTCCCCCCAAGCAAAATGGAAGGTATCAGTAGTGGGCCACCATCGCTCAGCCAGCGCGCAGATCAACTCCCTGTGGATATCCCTGCCCGCATCTATAGTCCTCAAATGGTGGAGGAAAGCAGGTCTGATAAGATCCCCCACCGGATGACCGGCCTCAAGAATGTAAGCCGAAATAGTGCTCATGGGTCTCTCGGCAGTGAATATCCTAATCGCAGTGTCCTAAAAAAAAATCATCATCATTAGCATGGATAATTTCGGGGGCAACTTCAGAAAAATTTAAATTCTATCCCCAGTCGGGTGTGACTTCCTAAAGGATTATTTCTAAGTTCTTTACTAGAAATAATTACTGATGGCAGAAAATGGTGAAACCTGGTATTACCCTTGATTCATTACTAGTACATGTAAAGTACATGTAAAGGAAGAATTCTTAAAAATTTGTTTCTAAGTTCCTTACTAGAAATAAATAAATTTCCTAAACATGCATACTAGGTAAGTAAAAGATAAAGTACTTACCTCGTAACAGCCGGTCCTGGAGCTGTGCTTCTCCTCCTCAAGTAAAAGATTGCAGGGAGGGAGTGGGATCTCGAAGTCTTCAAAGCCATTGAAATCCATTGTTGAAAGAAAGTTTGAAGAAAATTGAAGAAAAAGAAAGAATGAAAGCAAAGGAAAATGTAATTGAATCAGCCAATTTATAAGGAAAATGTGAAATCGCGGGTCTTTTTGCACCTCGCTCAAAATTCTCGTTTCAGACGACCACTGAGCCCCATAAATCATTTTTATGGGCCCCAGTGGGGGGCAATTATGAATATTCGAATTTTGAGGCTCGGAAAGCCGACTGCAAAAGACCAAGCCAAACCGGTCGACCGCGGCAGAGTTCACCAAAAATATACCTTCATGGTACTTGAAATGTCCGGAGCGACGCAAGGATCACAGGTATGGTCTCGGAATAATTTTTGGAGGTCCGCAGCTCCCGGAAAATCAGTTTGAACGAAAATGCGGATTTCGGTGCGGTTTTGCGGTGAACCGCTGGGACCGGCGGTCCGACAGCCATGACCGGCGGTCTGACCGCCGTCAGTGTCCTTTCCCATTTTTTCAGCGACCGCCCAGTCCGACCGCCGTCCAGCCCGAATTTTGCCTATAAAATGCTGCTAAACTTTCAAAAAAGGGGTTGGACTTTTTCGGGAGGGCCTCATGCTTTTGAATTATTTTCACGCTTAAAAAACTCTTATTGGACTTTTATTTGCAAGAATCTAACCTTGTGTGGCAGGGATTAAGAATCATATTTCAAGATCTAAGAAAACAAGACCTGGAACTTCGAAGTGGAAGGACCCTAAACAAGGTAGTACGATAATTCATCATTTGTCAATTCAAGCATGTCATAAAGCATCCTATCTTCTTCTTAATTTCTTTTCGGTCAAAGACCTAATCCTTTTAGGTCTAAGGCCTAATTAACTAATCAATCAACACTTCGGCATGAAGCCACGAATCAATCAACTTTTTGGCACGGAGCCTAAATTGTATCTTTTTGGTACAAAGTACCTAAATTTCACAATTAAAATCAATCTTTTGGCCAAAGGCCTAAATTGCACTATTTTGGTACAAAGTACCTAAATTTCACAAATTTGCACTAAGTGCTAAAATTAACAACTTTGGCAAAAAGCCCGACAAATGCACAAAGCATACACACACACTTGCATGAAGCATAATGTTCATCGCCTTTAAATAGGCTTTTTCCGAACTACATGGGCTTTGATCTCTCATAAAAAACGAGAGTATGTAGGCATATTTGAGATTCACCTCAAATAACAAGTCCGCAATTTACTAACAATCTATTCTTCTTCCTTTCTGTGTTTCTTTTGGATTCATTTCTAAATTGGCAAATTAATCAAATACATGACATAGTCCCCGAATCCTCCTTGGGTTCGTAGATTAGAAACCTTTACATTGGATGCATTAATTGGAGTCAAACAAGGGTTTTCTTAGTTTTTCCCTTTGAACAAAATAAACTGAGTGGCGACTCCTGACAAGGAGTGAACTTTCATCCGAATCCTTTTCGGGTGGAAAACCGAGGTTCACAGAACTCTATGTGTCTCCTCTTCAAATCTGAATAAGATTTTTGTCAATCTGAAGTTACTTTCAACCAATCCCGAATTATTTTCACTTTCTCTTCTTTTCTTTAATCAAATCAGGACCAACCAATTTGTCTTCTCAACTTCATTCCAACATAGAGGCGTTCTGCATCTTCTACCATACAATGCCTCATAAGGTGCCATTTTAATATTAGATTGATGACTGTTGTTATAAGCAAATTCTATCAATGGCAAAAATTTGTCCCAACTTCCAGAGAAATCAATAACACAACTTCTCAACATATCCTCTACAATCTGTATCACTCTTTCTGACTGCCCATCTGTCTGCGGATGAAAAACAGTGCTAAAGTGCAATCGAGAACCCAAAGTACCATGTAAACTCTTCCAAAATCTTGAAGTAAACTGGGGATCTCGATCAGACACCAAAGAAATTGGGACTCCATGCAACTTCACTATCTCACTAATATACAGCTCAGCCAACTTCTCAAGAGAATAGTCCATTCTAACTGGAAGAAAATGAGATGTCTTCGTCAACCGATCAACAATCACCCAGATGACATCATGCTTCTTCTGAGTCAGTGGCAAACCAGACACAAAATCCATTGTCACACGCTCCCATTTCCATTCAGGCACTGATAAAGGTTGAAGCAACCCTATTGGAACTTGGTGCTCGACCTTCACTCTCTGACAAGTGAGACACTTGGATACAAACTCCGCTATGTCCCTCTTCATACCCGACCACCAGTAATGCTGCTTCAAATCATGATACATTTTAGTACTCCCAGGGTGCATAGCAAAAACTGATTGATGTGCTTCTTCCAAAATAATTTTTCTTAAACTAGCATCATCAGGAACACACAATCTATCCTTGAACCAAAGGCTACCATCACTTCTCACATGAAAATCTCTACTCTCTCCATTTTGGCAATCTAACACAACTTTCTGAATTTTCTCATCTGCCAATTGAGCCTCCCTTATCTGATCCAACAACACTGGCCTTAATTACAACAGAACCAACAATGCATCATCATCACAAAGCTCAAAATTAGCATGCAACGCTCTCAACTCAACAAGCAACGAGAGCGAATAAATAGTCAAACCTGCCAAAGATTTCCGACTCAAGGCATCTGCAGCAACATTTGCCTTACCAGGATGATAATCAATCAAATAGTCATAGTCTTTGATTATCTCCAACCATCGTCTTTGCCGAAGATTCAACTCTCTTTGAACCCCCAAATATTTCAAACTCTAATGATCCGTGTAAATGAAACACTTCTCCCCATACAAGTAGTGTCGCCAAATCTTCAAACCAAAAACTATAGCTGCTAACTCCAAATCATGTGTCTCATAATTAAGCTCATGCGGCTTCAACTGCCGAGAAGCTAAGCTATGACTTTACCCTCTTGCATCAAAACACAACCTAAACCATTATGTGAAGCATCACTGTAAATCACATATGGTTTATCTTCTACAGGGAAGGTAAGAATAGGAGCTTGAGTCAACATCTCCTTCAATTGCTCAAAGCTAGCTTGACACTGATCTGTCCATACAATCTAACTCCCTTTCGAAGTAATCTGGTGAGTGGAGTAGCTATCAAAGAAAAACCTTTCACAAATCATCGATAATAGCATGCCAAACCAGAAAACTTCTGACTTCAGTCACAGACTTCGGTGGATTCCAATTCAAAATGGCCTCAACTTTATTTGGATCAACTCTTATACCATATGCTGAAACTATATGACCCAGAAAAGTCACTTGATCAAGCCAAAACTCACACTTTGACAGCTTAGCATATAATTGCTTCTCTCTCAAGGTCTGTAATACAATCTGTAGATGCTTGTCATGATCCTCTTCATTATGCGAACACACCAAAATATCTTCAATGAAGACTACCACAAACTGATCTAGATAGGGCCTAAACACCCTATTCATCAAATCCATAAAGCTGCAGGTGCATTCGTCAACCCAAAAGGCATCACTAAGAACTCATAATGCCCATATCTTGTGAGGAAAGCTGTCTTAGTGTGAGCGGGGATTTTCGTCCCCACTCCCGGTGGAATGGTTCTTGCAACTTCAGCACTGTTTAGGCTCGGGGCCTTAGAGAACACGGACCTAAGTCCGGAGAAAATGGAGTCGCCACCCGGACGGGCTGGGAAAAAGAAAGGGGTGGATGACTCGATTCCTAAGGAATCCCCAACCCTATAATGGGTTCGGAAAGTTGGGTACGTGTGGGGAAGGTGAGAAATGGCCCAGCACCCCCACAATGCCCGGTTCATTGGAACCGGCCTCCTTTACAGGTCTTAATATTATAAAATTCTTAAATATAACAATATTATCCATACTACACACAATAAAAAGAAAGCATCATTATATTAAAATCAAAGCAATTTCCAAACAAAACAAAATAAATAAATGGACACCCATCCAATGATGGAAACATGTCCTTACATCACATGCCTAGATAGGACACCCACCAAAAGGTAGAAACATGCCCTTTACAAAGGTTCTAAAATAGAAAAGAAAATTAAATTACATGATGTTTAACTAATGAGGTACCCACCAAGTGGAAACATACCTCTTACAACTTTTGGAAATCTAAATTGATTGATAAAAGTAAATAATCATCCATCATAAATAAATCATTCATCAAAAGTATTAAAATAAAATATAAAATAAACATCCATCCATGATAAATTAAATAAATCAAGTGTTGAAATTAAATAGATTAAAGCATAAGAGATAAACCAAGGTATAAATAAATATGGAATTGAATAAAACAAATAAAAGTTCAATTATAGCTACTGTGACTTTTTATGGAATTAAAATAGATTAGGGTTTTATGTTTTAAAAGGTTGGTAAGACTCTTTGATTAACCAAATTAAGGTTTGAATGGTGAAATCATGAACTAGGGTTTTAGACACTTTGAAATACTTTTTAATTCATGATTTTAAATAGTGATTTAAGCTACTGTGTGATTTTTTGGGTTTTCATGTTTTTATGTTTTTTAATGTTTAAAAGGACTAGGTTCATAAAAATTAAGGTTTAAGGGTTTTAAAAGGGTTAGTGTTCATTATTTTAGGTTTAAAAGTTGAATTTTGGATTTTAGGGTTTTTGAAATTTGGGTCTGGGGTAATGAATAATTTTTAGGGTTTTAGAATCAATTTAATATTTTATGAAGTTTTATGAATTTAAACAAAAGGATTGAAGTTTTTATAAGTAGAAAAGATTTTTTTTAAGGTTTTTTTGAATGAAATAGAACCTAATTTAAAATTTGAAAGAAACAGAATTTGATTTTGGTTTTGTAGAAAAATATGTTCAATTAGAGTTTTAAGATTTTTAAGAAGAAAAAATAACAATTTTAAGTCTTTTTAGAAAAGAAAGTCACGTTTTATTGTTTTAACTTGGAAAACTAAATTAAAGTTCTAAGATTTTAACTTTTGAAAAACACAAAAAACCCTAGTTTAGCTACTGTGTAAAAAATTAGAATTTAGAATTTCATACATTCTTTTGTAAGTTGCTCCAAAACAATTCTTCTTGGATGAACTAGCTCCAAAGATGTTGCGCTCGAATTAACTCTACCACAAAGCGTCACTCGCAAGTATACGAGGTAGCTGTAGCAAAGGTGATCGCCCCAAGGTCGTTCTCTCAAGGAAGCCAAAGTGGGTAATTGATTATCAAATTAAAAGTAACAAGTAATTAAAGAAATTTAAATTGCTAAGTAATGAAAAGGTTTAATTGAAGTTTAAAATGATAAAAGTAAATAAAAGCTGATATTTTGATTCACTAGATAAAAGGGTCTAGGGTTTGCACTTCTCTACTACTCATATGTATGAACGGTTATTCCACTTAACTAATTTAATTTCTAAGATTAAATCTCAAACAACTTAATTAATTGAGTCAAGGAAATAAGCTCTCGCATTCAAACCTCTTACAACTAATCTTCTTATAATTAAAACAATCTTTTTAATATGTTATATCTCTAATTCACCTAAGTCCTTAATTGAATTGTTCCAGCATTAGACTTCATCACTCAATCCATCATCTAATACCTAAAACACACAATTGGTGGCCAATCAATTATATGTTAACAATATTTCATTCAACAAAGGCTAAAGAAATCATTAGTTAAGAGAATAACCAATTCATACAATCATAGCAGATCCATACAAACCCTAGACTAGATCAAATTAGTTTATAATGCAATCAAACATATTCATCTTATTAATGTTCAAAGAAATCGAAATAGACATGATAATATCCATTCAATAAAAATAAAGAGAATAAGTTCAAGAACAAAACCAAGTTACAACTCCTTGAAGCTTCTAAAGAATCTCTTGTTCAAATCTTGCAAGAAGAATGAATAACTGGCATGAACAATCTAATCTAGCTAGTTTTGATCCAAAGTTTAATCAAAATCCAAGAACACAAAGTAAAAACCCTAATCTCTACTCTCTGATGGCTCAAACTTTTTTCCCGATCATCAACAACTGTACCCTAGCTCTCTTCTTTCCTTTTATCCATCAAAATATAAACTTGCATGAAACATCTAGCTTAAAATGTAGAGGAAAAGAATAATCAACTCTTAATACAATGTGCAAAGTATGCATTTCAACCCCAAATAGCAATACCATTTTTTTTCTTTTTTTTTTCTTACCCCACACTTTGAAATAAACCACCCTATTGACATATCATAAAAACTCCATTCCTTAATGCAGGTATGATGATAATAAGAGAAAATTGAGCTGTGAATTGTGTTGATCAAACAAGAAAAAGTCAAAGGCTCAACTTGGCTCACTAAGGAATTCAATATTAAGGGAGGTCTTTTTAAGCTAAAGGGCTAACCTAATTTGCCTTCATCATTTTAAAACCTGAGATTTTTAAAATCTTATCTTCTCTACTACTTATTTGCATGAACGGCACCAAAAACTTGTTGTGCTCGAATTAACTCTACCACAAAGCGTCACTCGCAAGTATACGAGGTAGCTGTAGCAAAGGTGATCGCCCCAAGGTCGTTCTCTCAAGGAAGCCAAAGTGGGTAATTGATTATCAAATTAAAAGTAACAAGTAATTAAAGAAATTTAAATTGCTAAGTAATGAAAAGGTTTAATTGAAGTTTAAAACGATAAAAGTAAATAATTGATTATCCCTCATGACTTGGCCGTGTCCGTCATGAACCAAACGCGCACCGAATTTTAAAGCGGACGTTTCGTATAAAAGGAAAGAAGAGAGCTAGGGTACAGTTGTTGATGATCGGGAAAAAAGTTTGAGCCATCAGAGAGTAGAGATTAGGGTTTTTACTTTGTGTTCTTGGATTTTGATTAAACTTTGGATCAAAACTAGCTGGATTAGATTGTTCATGCCAGTTATTCATTCTTCTTGCAAGATTTGAACAAGAGATTCTTCAGAAGCTTCAAGGAGTTGTAACTTGGTTTTGTTCTTGAACTTATTCTCTTTATTTTTATTGAATGGATATTATCATGTCTATTTCGATTTCTTTGAACATTAATAAGATGAATATGTTTGATTGCATTATGAACTAATTTGATCTAGTCTAGGGTTTGTATGGATCTGCTATGATTGTATGAATTGGTTATTCTCTTAACTAATGATTTCTTTAGCCTTTGTTGAATGAAATATTGTTAACATATAATTGATTGGCCACCAATTGTGTGTTTTAGGTATTAGATGATGGATTGAGAGATGAAGTCTAATGCTGGAACAATTCAATTAAGGACTTAGGTGAATTAGAGATAAAACCTATTAAAAAGATTGTTTCAATTATAACAAGATTAGTTGTAAGAGGTTTGAATGCGAGAGCTTATTTCCTTGACTCAATTAATTAAGTTGTTTGAGATTTAATCTTAGAAATTAAATTAGTTAAGTGGAATAACCATTCATACATATGAGTAGTAGAGAAGTGCAAACCCTAGACCCTTTTATCAAGTGAATCAAAACATCAGCTTTTATTTACTTTTATCGTTTTAAACTTCAATTAAACCTTTTCATTACTTAGCAATTTAAATTTCTTTAATTACTTACTTTTAATTAGTGCAATTAGTGGCAGTGGCTGACACAGGCAGAGGACACGGCCAAGTCACTGGCCGTGTCCCATACCAAGATTAAATTGAAGAACAAGTCCCAGTAGCAAACACATGCAAGGGACATGGCCAAGTCACCTGGCCGTGTCCCTCCAAAAAGACCCAACACGGCCAAGTCAATCTTCACTTGGCCGTGTCTCACTTGGTTCCACAGGAAAGAGATCAAAATTGCACAGAGGTGAACACCTGCAGGGGACACGGCCGTGTCTTGTGGCCATGTCCCTCCAACAAGCTCTCACACGGCCGTGTCCCTCATGACTTGGCCGTGTCCCCCATGAATCAAATGCGCACCGAATTTTAAAGCAGACGTTTCGTATAAAAGGAAAGAAGAGAGCTAGGGTACAGTTGTTGATGATCGGGAAAAAAAGTTTGAGCCGTCAGAGAGTAGAGATTAGGGTTTTTACTTTGTGTTCTTGGATTTTGATTAAACTTTGGATCAAAACTAGCTAGATTAGATTGTTCATGCCAGTTATTCATTCTTCTTGCAAGATTTGAACAAGAGATTCTTCAGAAGCTTCAAGGAGTTGTAACTTGGTTTTGTTCTTGAACTTATTCTCTTTATTTTTATTGAATGGATATTATCATGTCTATTTCGATTTCTTTGAACATTAATAAGATGAATATGTTTGATTGCATTATGAACTAATTTGATCTAGTCTAGGGTTTGTATGGATCTGCTATGATTGTATGAATTGGTTATTCTCTTAACTAATGATTTCTTTAGCCTTTGTTGAATGAAATATTGTTAACATATAATTGATTGGCCACCAATTGTGTGTTTTAGGTATTAGATGATGGATTGAGAGATGAAGTCTAATGCTGGAACAATTCAATTAAGGACTTAGGTGAATTAGAGATATAACCTATTAAAAAGATTGTTTCCATTATAACAAGATTAGTTATAAGAGGTTTGAATGCGAGAGCTTATTTCCTTGACTCAATTAATTAAGTTGTTTGAGATTTAATCTTAGAAATTAAATTAGTTAAGTGGAATAACCGTTCATACATATGAATAGTAGAGAAGTGCAAACCCTAGACACTTTTATCAAATGAATCAAAACATCAGCTTTTATTTACTTTTATCGTTTTAAACTTCAATTAAACCTTTTCATTACTTAGCAATTTAAATTTCTTTAATTACTTGTTACTTTTAATTTGATAATCAATTACCCACTTTGGCTTCCTTGAGAGAACGACCTTGGGGTGATCACCTTTGCTACAGCTACCTCGTATACTTGCGAGTGACGCTTTGTGGTAGAGTTAATTCGAGCGCAACAAGTTTTTGGCGCCGCTGCCACTTTCTCCTTCAAATTTGCTTCCTTGCCTTTTTAACCTAACACAAAACTCAAAACAAATCTTAACAAGAAATCAATAGACAATAACCAACACAACATAAACATAATACTAAAAACTACATAAAAAATGACATAAACATTGAAATAAACTAAAACTACCACAATTAAAGAAAACACTAGAAAAACCGATTAAAACTAACAAAATACCTGAATAAAACAATAATTAACATAACAAACAAGACACAAAACTATAAGAAAAACTAATAAAACAAAAGACAAGCCTTTTTTGCCTTTGAATTGCTTAATTCGTGGTGCTCCTCCCTTTAAAAATCAATTGAATTGATTTATTGCTTTTCCTTCCTTGATTTGGTTTCAAATCCTATACTCACAGTGAAAATTTTTCCTCCTTTAATTTGGTTCTATTGGTCCTTATTTATAATGTTTTTTAGGTTGTTTATTCCTAATTAATTAAGGTAAGTAATATTAATAAAAAAAAGAAATTAAAACCTAATTGGATTAGGTTTCAAAAATTTGGGTCGAAAAATTTTGCGCTGGCAAAAAACTGTGGCAGCGGGCCCGTGGCTGGGGCCAGTGGGCGTGCCAGCCCGCAGGAGGCACGCCAGCCTGCAGGAAAATCCTGCAGGCTGTTATTTCACCTGCAGGAATTTCCTACGGGCGAAACGCCCGGCGGCCCGCGGGTGAGCTGCTGCTGGGCAGACGGGCCAGCGCGACCACTTTTCGCTGCCGATTTTTTTCCGACTCCGATTTTTATTTTTATTTTTATATTTTATTTGTTTATTTTCATTTTTTATTAATAAAAATTAGATACTAAGGTAAAAATTATTTAATTAAAATTATTTTGGACCAATTAAACAACAAAAATCATTTTGGGCTAAATAAAACATATTAGATCGGGTTGAGTAAAAAATTAAGGGTCTACAGTTTGCCCCCTGCTTAAATGATCTGAAACCTTAGTGAAAGAGAATGAAAAGCAATAAGACTTAATTTTTGAGATGACGAATTGTTTTGGGTACTTGGACCCAATTTGAGTACTTGATTTAGGTACTTGGACCTGAACTTGAATTGATTTCGGGTATTTGGACCTGGGATTGGGTTGATTTTGGGTACTTGGACTCGGGATTGGGTTGATTTTGGGTACTTGGACCCGAGATTGGGTTGATTTTGATTTGGGTACATGGACCCGAGATTGGGTACTTGGACCCGAGCTTGATTTGATTTGGGTACTTGGACTTGGGATTGGGTACTTGGACCCGGGACTGGGTTTGATTTGGATACTTAGACCCGAGATTGGATACTTGGACCCGAGCTTGGGTACTTGGACCCGACCTTGATTTGATTTGGGATACTTGGACCCGAGATAGGGTACTTGGACTTGGGACTGGGTTTGATTTGGGTACTTAGACCCGAGATTGGGTACTTGGACTCGAGCTTTAGTACTTGGACCCGAGCTTGATTTGATTTGGGTACTTGGACCCGAGATTGGGTACTTGGACCCGGGATTGGGTACTTGGACCTGAGCTTGAATTGATTTTAGGTACTTGGACCCGGGATAGGGTACTTGGACCTGAGGCTGATTTGAATTTGGGTGCTTGGACCCGAGATTGATTTGATTTGGGTACTTGGACACAAGAATGGGTACTTGGACTCGAGATTGATTTGATTTGGGTACTTGGACCCGAGAATGGGTGCTTGGACCTGAGATTGGGTTCTTGGACCGGAGCTTGAATAGATTTGGATACTTGGACCCGAGATTGATTTGAATTTGGGTGCTTGGACCTGAGATTGAGTTTGACTAACCTTTTATAATTTGAGAAATCTGACTGCTCCGGTTATTCCATGCATTGTGGTTTTCCACCCTCAAAATGGATCTTCATCCTTTGAGATCGGGTCTTCATCCTTGAAAATGAATCTTCATCTTTTGACATCGGGTCTTCACCATTGCAAATGGATCTTCATCCTTTGAGATTGGGTCTTTACTCTTAAAACATGGGTCTCTATCCATTGGAGGTCGGGTCTTTACCCTGGCTTCAGCTCTTTTAGCTGGATTGGTCATTTGTCTTTTGCATCTTCATTCTTTTGAGAGTTCTAAAGTTCCATTCTTTTGTTCTTCCTTTTTGCAAAGATTTAGCTATTTTTAATTGGACCTTATATCCTCTCCTTGCCCCCCCTGTGTGGCAAAATATTTGTAAGTGAGTTTAAAAATATTTGGTATATAAACTCAAAAAATTGAAAAGGAGAAACTTTGCCCCCTGTGTAGGCTCAAACCAAAGATTTTATCCATGCAAGCTTTGATTGATGTTTTTGCCGTCTTGTTCTTTGTACCAGCACGTATTTCTTCTCTTTGCAAGACTACTGGAACTTCCTCAAGCAAATAGGCTTTCCATGCCCCCTTGATTTGACATCTTCTTTTGATTATTTACTTCACAGGGTGTTTGCTATTCATTTTGCCAAAGAACACAAGACAGGAAAGTGCAATGTCATATGCTCATGTATGCATGATATGCATGAATAATACTTACAGTTGTTCCATTGACTCACAGACTGAGGTGATCAGCATAAGTGTTCTCATTGGTTCCGTTTTGATGCTTGTTCAAGTCTTGCATTGGAATGATCGAAAGCTTTGCATTTGTGGCTTTTATCTTCAAGATGATGAAAACATGAGTGGTAGAGACCCCTAATGGTAGAGTCAGGGATGCATCCATTTTGAATTATGTTTCAGCATGTCGGTTGATAGCTTCTTCATGACCTTGCCAATAATCATTTCCTTTGCCCAATGTGTCCTTTGGAGGTTCAACATGCTTCTCTTAACTTGAAGGCTTTGTATGACAAAACATTTTTTATTTTTTATTTTTGAAATTTTGATTTTGAAATCAAATGTTGGCTTTGCCAAGTTGATGTCAATGTACCTCAAGACTTGATTTTCCAAATTAACATATCTATAACATGACAACCCTAGTTACCGTACTAAACTCGGGAATCAATTCTATTTAAGCAAGAATTGTTGCACTTCAGATAGGCACATACACATTGCTTTGCCAAAGGTCTCATTTGAGTTTAAATATTGTCTATCTCATATGCATGCTTATCCAAACTATCTCCACTAATAGACTCTACCTACCAAGGGAGATCAACAGGTCTTTGATAGGCTTGAAATGGGGTCTATAAGGGACATGGGCTAAATGAAGGCTATCTGTAAGTTGGGGCTGATGTGACATAATGGACAAACCTTCACACTACAAATTTCTTATTTGAACTTTAGGCAGCTAGGAGCAATCTTGCTAGTCTTCCAAGTTCTTTCTATCTTATTGGCATTAATCTGGATCTTGATTAGGACAGTCTTTGCCCTTGCAAAAAGTTTAAGACCCAAATTCATTTCTTTTCTTCTTTTCCCTTTTCTTTCCTCTTTATTTTTCTTACTCTTGCCTTTTCTTTTTCTTCCTTACTCTTCCCTTTCTTGTATCATTTTGTCCTTCTTTCTTGTAGGACTATCAAGTACAGAACTTTCAAGAACTGGATGGTCTTTCTCCCTTTTCTTTTGATTTTGATTGAATCTTTGGTTGGGTTGGGCCAATTCAAGTAAAAATGTCTTTATGAACCAAATGGAAGCCTTTTGCTGCTTTAGGTAAAAGATAACTCAGTTGGCTTTATGAACCGCCTTTTTAGGTTTTATCTTCCTTTTTTTTTTTCTTTTTTTTTCTTTCTTTTCTTTTCCTATTCTCTTTTTTCCTTTTTTCCTTTTTGGTTCTAGCTCAAACATAGTTGTCTTGTTTGTACCAACTTGGGCTTCCAATAATGGATGAGTGGAGTAACATAAATCTTCTTTAATAGGGATAAATCATTTGTTACTCTAATGTTGATGTTGTCTTGATATATTGGAGACATTAAGGGAACTTCAACTACATCAACTATCCTTATGGTCTTGAGAACTTCAACTATCTTCATAGTCTTGACTATTCATTTCTTTCTTTGATCTTCTTGCCTTTTCACCTTTGTGATCATAAGACTTGTCAAAAGTATCACAACAGCTTAGGGTAGGTTATTGGGGTTTGTATGCCAATGAAAAGATAGCTAAAATTTTATGAAGGCTCAAAGGGACAACTAGGGATTGATATTTAACAAGGTGGATACTAGTTGTTGGCTAACCAAGCAATGCCTAGATCATTTCTCTCTTAAAAAAGTAGAGTTCAATTTCGCCTCGAAAGCTTGTCAAAGCATGTTCTAAGACTGACTATGTAATATCCCAAAGTATGCCCTAGAAGTTTTGAAATAATTGTTGTATTATTTGGATTAAGTGTATATGTTAAGTTGATAAGAAAAGAAAAATTGAAAGAGAATGTTTATGTGTTGTTTGAAAGAAAAGTGATTTATAGAGAAGATGTATATGTAGTGTATATAACAATATATAAAACATATATGTTGGTCAAATGAAGAGTCAAGGTGATGGTTAAGTGGAAGAAGATATTTTTGGTTGTTATTGAAATTACAATAAAGGGCATGCAAAATGAAAAGAAGTTTAACTATGTTAAAGAGGGCATTTTGGTAATTCTTCTTTTGAAATTGTGCGGTGGAGATTAATAGAGAGTTTGACTTTTATTTTGATCAAATTCCTTTCTTCTTTTCACGTGTGGCCGGCCAACCTAAAGAACAAGAGAGAAAGCATAGGTTTGATGATATTTTGAGCTCAAATTGAAGAAGTTCTAAGTGGTTAAGTGGAAATCCAAGAAGATTCACTATATTTGGTAAGTCTCTCTTGATTCTTTTAAGTTATTTAAGTTGTTTGTGAGTTGATTGTGGATTTTAAAGTGGATGTTGTTATGGAAAGAATAAGAGTAATGTTGGTTTTAGGGTTTTGATTTGGTAGGTGATAAATTGTATTGTATTATTTTGGATTAGGTTTTGGGAGAAGGTGATTTGCTTTAAGTTGAGAAGTGAAGGATTCTTGAAGAAAAGAAAGTGTTTAGAATGTGTAATTTGTGCTTAAGGTAAGTACAAACTATTTGATTTCAAATATGCATATAATGTTTAAGCTTAACATTCTTTTGTTTGTAAATGTGTTGAGGTATCAAATGTGTTGTTAATGTATTTTGATAATGTAAATATTGTGATGAGCATGTAAAATAAATGTTGAGGATGTTGATTGTGTTCAATTGAATGAGATTATGTTTTGTAGAATGTGTTTGAAGTTAACCAAAAGAAATTTGGCTAGGTTTAGGGTTTTTGCATGAGAGACACGGCCAAAATAAGAAAGAGACACGGCCAAAATAAGAAAGAGACACGGCCAAGTTGAATAATTTTAGAGAGACACGGCCAAGTTCAAGGGAGTTTGGCCGTGTTGCATAAGTTTTGGAGAGACACGGCCACAAGCTTGGCCATGTCCCTTGACAATGTCTGCTACTGTCTGAATTTGATTGAGAGACACGGCCGTGTCCCTTGCCCGTGTTTGCCACTGCCTAAATTGTTGGTTGAGAGACACGACCACAAGCTTGGCCGTGTCCCTCAAGTGTGTTAGCCATTTTGATTTTTCTTTGAATGCCTTGCATTGTTTTGATTCTTCAATGGTTCTTTTTGTATTTAAAACTAAAGATGAACATTATAACACTTCTAAAACAAAGAGTGATCCAAACAAACGTATGTGGATAATTCTAAATCTATCAAAGATATAAATTGTAGTATCTATATATATCAATGATGAATCATGGAACATGAAATGATATGGAATGTGATATGAAGCCATTTTAATTGGCAATGATAACTCAAATGTGATATGAAGCCATTGTGATTGGCTATGATGATTCAATTGAATGAAATAAGGCATGTTTGCCTAGATGATGATGAGAATTGATAATGAATTGATAAATGAATTGTGTGTCTAATGTGTTATTCATTTTCAGAGTTCTGTATTTGACGGCATGCCTATGAATCATTGGATAGGTGAAATGGGATGGCCCGTAAGCCGATTTCAATTGAAAAACATGTTTATGAATCATTGGATAGGTGAAATGGGATGGCCCGTAAGCCGATTTCAATTGAAAAACATGTTTATGAATCATTGGATAGGTGAAATGGGGTGGTCCGTAAGCCGATTCCAATTGAAAAACATGTTTATGAATCACTGGATGGGTGAAATGGGATGGCCCGTAAACCAATTCCAGTTGAAATATATATATGAAATGATAAATATATTGATGATTGTGATATTGGATCAAAACAGTGACTCTGAATTTTGAATAACATATTAGTTTACTTTTGGGCCCATGCTTGTGTGTGTGTTATTGTGATTTTTGATTGATGAATTGGATGAGTAATACTAAGATACAATGATATGAAACGATAATAACACATAAGCAACTATATGAGATATGAGTAGAAATTGAGATGTGATATTTCTTTAAATTGTGTATAAAGCTTGATTGTATGATATGGACATTCCATCTAAGCATAATGATAGTGTAGTTTGTTTTACTAAGCTGTTGGCTTAGCGCGTTAGTGTTTAAACGCGCAGGTGATAGAGTTGAACCTGAGGGCTCTTCGAGACCATTTGAGACTAGTCATTGAAGGATCTATTATTGGAAGTTAAAGATCAGAGAAGTGCTGCCAATCATGTATATATTCTATGTTTTGTAAACTTTGGTTTATAACTTATTGTATTTGCAAATATTTGTAATAACTTCCGCTGTGAACTTTTAAACATTTTATATATGGTGTCTTTTGGATTTCCTTTTAAATATTTGAGATTTGTTTTACTTATTTTCAAAGTTATGTTTTATGTTGTGTATTTTTAAATGGTGGCATTTTCTATATTCAGTATACGTATTATACGATCGTTTAAGCATGCTTGGTACGTATACAGTATATAGGGGTGTTACAATTATTTTGGTATCAGAGCCTAGGTTTGAGATTCTCAACCTAGGTTAACTGTAAGAAAAAGAATGTTTTGATTTTAAAAATTCAGATTTTGAATAAAATACATGTTGATATTGGCAGTTTCTGATCTTTAATTAGGTGTAATCTGCTGTGATTGCAGATATAGGTTTGGATGGATCCTCATTCACGTCAGTCGGTTGAGGGAAGCGCTGAGAGTATAGCTCCCGAAGAGGATAGAGTTGATATAGCTAGTGAGGTACCTGCTTCTGTGTCTGGGAGACCAGCAGGTGATAAGGTTCCACCAGCTTGGTTCAGGCATATGATTGATGTGATGAGACAGACTCCAGTGCAGCAGCCACCACCACCACCCCAGCCTCATATGCCAGTGAGACACTATGATAAATTAAGAAAGTATGGGGCTGAAGATTTTCTTGGTACTACTGATCCGGCTGTGGCTGAGCAGTGGCTTGATAGAGTGCAGCGGGTGTTTACTCAGTTGCAAGCCACTTCAGAGGAAAAATTTAACTATGCTAGGTCATTGTTGCATAAGGATGCGTATGACTGGTGGAAGACTGTACCCCATGCCATGGATGATCCTCCTACCTTGACTTATGTTGATTTTCTCAGGGAGTTTGAGTTGAAGTATACTCCGAGGGAGTATAAAGATATGAAGAAAATGGAGTTTTTGAATTTAAAGCAGGATCATCGGACCGTAACAGATTATGAAATTGAGTTCATCAGGTTAAGCCATTATGCTGGAGGCATTATATCTGATGAGATTGACAGATGCAGGAGGTTTGAAGGGGGATTGAGGCCCTCTATTATGTGCCTTGTGGCTGGTTCCAGATATCAGGATTTCTCCCAGCTTGTTACTGCAGCTAGGAGTGTAGAGAGAGCCCAGGGCATAGCAGTATCTGCGTCAAAGGATGAGATTAGAGTTAGGAGATCTCAGTTTGAAGCAGGGTCTTCATCGGTTAAGAGGGGCAGGGGAGTTTTATTCCCAGAGTTGGGAGGAGTCAGAGGCTGGCTAGTAGGTCATCACAGTATCAGAGACTGAGACCGCGACCTACAGTTTCTGTGGCCAGTACACCGACTCCAGTTTTTCAGAGATCCACTCCACCGGTATGTGAGCTTTGTGGTAAGATTCATGTGGGTGCTTGTCGGAGGATTGGTGGATCAGGGGTATGCTTTCGTTGTGGATCGCCTGACCATTTCATTAGAGAGTGTCTTGAGAAGCAGGAACAGAGGTCAGTGGATTCTGCAGCTTCACGGCAGAGTTTTAGCAGAGGAGGTAGAGGAGGCAGAAGTTTTGGTAGAGGAGGTAGATTTGGGTTCAGCCAGAGGGGAGGATCTTCATCTAGAGTTAGTAGACCAGAGGAGACTGGACCTTCCCAGAGAGTTTATGTAATGCAGAGGCAGCCAGATGCTTCAGCTGTCATTGCTGGTACTTTTTCTTTATTTGGCATTTCTGTTCTTGCTTTAATTGATCCGGGATCTACTCATTCATATCTTAGTGCATCCGTGTTGCCTGTGTCTGAATTGCATGCTGAGTCCCTAGGATTTGATGTTTTGGTGACAAATCCTTTAGGGCATAGTGTGATTGTTAGTAAGGTGCACCGAGATTGTGCAATTATGGTTCAGGATGAGAAGTTTTTGGGTGATTTGATTGAGATGCCATTTAAAGAGTACAATTTGATATTGGGTATGGACTGGTTGTCTAGACATGGAGCAGTGGTAAATTGTAAGAAAAAGTGTGTTACTTTGAGAACTAGTGATGATAGAATTGTGATGGTATCTAGCGAGCTGAGGCAGCTTGCATCCTTGTTGATTTCAGCTGTTTCAGCTAGGAAGTTGATTAGGAAAGGGTGTGATGCCTATCTCGCTCATGTTTTGGATACCAGAGTGATAGGTTCTCAACTTGATAACATTCCCACAGTTTTAGAGTTTTCAGATGTTTTTCCTGAGGAGTTGCCAGGATTGCCTCCTGAGAGAGAGGTGGAGTTTGGTATTGATTTATTGTCAGGTACCACTCCTATCTCTATTACTCCTTATAGAATGGCACCTGTTGAATTAAGAGAGTTGAAGGTGCAATTACAGGAGTTGTTGGATAAGGGATTCATTTGCCCTAGTGTTTCGACATGGGGAGCTCCTGTTTTGTTTGTTAAGAAGAAAGATGGTACTATGAGATTGTGCATCGATTATAGGCAATTGAACAAAGTAACTATCAAGAATAAATATCCTTTGCCTAGAATTGATGATCTTTTTGATCAATTGAAGGGAGCAGCTGTGTTTTCCAAAATTGATTTGAGATCGGGGTACCATCAGTTGCGGGTCAGAGCTGAGGATGTGCCTAAGACAGCTTTCCGTACAAGGTATGGGCATTATGAGTTTTTGGTGATGCCTTTTGGTTTGACAAATGCACCTGCCGCTTTTATGGATTTGATGAATAGGGTGTTTAGGCCCTATCTGGATCAGTTTGTGGTAGTCTTCATTGATGATATTTTGGTGTATTCGCGTGATGAAGAAGAGCATGACAAGCATCTACGGATTGTGTTGCAGATTTTAAGAGAGAAGCAATTATATGCTAAACTGTCAAAGTGTGAATTCTGGCTTGATCAGGTAGCTTTTCTTGGTCACATAGTTTCAGCAGATGGTATTAAAGTTGATCCAAGTAAAGTTGAAGCCATTATGAATTGGAGTCCACCAAAGTCTGTGACGGAGGTCAGAAGTTTTCTGGGTTTGGCAGGCTATTATCGACGTTTTGTAAAAGGTTTTTCTTTGATAGCTACTCCACTTACCAGATTACTTCGAAAGGGAGTGAGATTTGTGTGGACGGATCAGTGTCAAGATAGTTTTGAGCAGTTGAAAGAAATGTTAACTCAAGCACCTGTTCTTACTTTACCTGTGGAAGACAAACCATATGTGATTTATAGTGATGCTTCACATAGTGGTTTGGGTTGTGTGCTGATGCAAGAAGGTAAGGTGATAGCTTATGCTTCTCTACAGTTGAAGCCACATGAACTTAACTATCCGACGCATGACTTGGAGTTAGCAGCCATTGTGTTTGCATTGAAGATTTGGCGACATTATTTGTATGGAGAGAAATGTTTTATTTATACTGATCATAAAAGCTTGAAATATTTGGGAGTTCAAAGAGAGCTTAATCTTCGGCAGAGACGGTGGCTGGAATTGATTAAAGACTACGACTGCTTGATTGATTATCATCCAGGTAAAGCAAATGTTGTTGCTGATGCTTTAACTCGAAAGTCTTTGGCAGGTTTAACTGTTTATTCGCTCTCGTTGCTTGTTGAGTTGAGAGCGTTGTATGTTAGCTTTGTATCTTGTGATGATGGTGCATTGTTAGCACAGTTGCATTTGAGACCAGTATTGTTGGATCAGATTAAAGAAGCCCAATTGGTTGATGAGAAGATTCAGAAAATTGTTTCAGATTGCCAACAAAGAGAGAACCAAGATTTTATTGTGAAAAATGATGGTAGTCTGTGGTTTAAAGACAGATTGTGTGTTCCTGATGATGCTAGCTTGAGAAGGATTATTTTAGAAGAAGCACACCAATCAGCTTTTGCTATGCATCCAGGTAGTACGAAGATGTATCAAAATTTGAGACAGAATTACTGGTGGTCTGGTATGAAGAGAGACATTGCAGAGTTTGTATCTAAATGTCTCACATGTCAGCGGGTTAAAGCTGAACATCAGGTTCCAACGGGATTGCTTCAACCATTATCAGTGCCGGAATGGAAATGGGATAGAGTGACTATGGATTTTGTATCAGGATTGCCCTTGACTCAGAGGAAGCATGATGCCATTTGGGTGATTGTTGATAGATTGACAAAAACAGCTCATTTTCTTCCAGTTCGGATGGATTATTCTCTCGAGAGATTAGCTGAGCTGTATATCCATGAAATTGTGAAATTGCATGGAGTCCCAATTTCTTTAGTGTCTAATCGAGATCCTAGGTTCACTTCGAGAATTTGGAAGAGTTTACATGGTGCTTTGGGTTCTCGATTGCACTTTAGTACTGCTTTCCATCCGCAGACAGATGGACAGTCAGAGAGAGTGATACAGATTATTGAGGATATGTTGAGAAGCTGTGTCATTGATTTCTCTGAAAGTTGGGACAGATTCTTGCCACTTGTGGAAATTGCTTATAACAATAGTCACCAATCAAGCATTGGGATGGCACCATTTGAGGCATTGTATGGGAGGAGGTGTAGGACACCTTTGTGTTGGAATGAAACTGGTGAAGGTAAGATAATTGGTCCTGATTTGGTTAAAGAAACTAAAGAGAAAGTGGTAATGAATTCGAGATAGATTAAAAGCAGCTTCAGATCGGCAGAAGTCTTATTCGGATTTGAAAAGGAGAGACATTGAGTATAATGTGGGAGATAAAGTATTTTTGAAAGTGTCTCCTTGGAAGAAGATTCTGAGATTTGGTCGAAAAGGGAAGCTGAGTCCTCGTTTCATTGGACCCTATGAGGTGTTGGAAAGAGTTGGGCCAGTTGCTTATCGGCTTGCTTTGCCACCGGAATTGGATAGAATTCATAATGTCTTCCATGTTTCTATGTTGAGGAAGTACAGATCAGACCCTTCTCATGTGTTATCAGTTGAATCTATTGAAGTGAGTCCGAGTCTGACATTTGAAGAGGAACCTGTCGCTATTTTAGCACGTGAAGTGAAAGAATTAAGAAATAAGAAAGTGCCTTTAGTGAAGGTTCTTTGGAAGAATCATGGGAAAGAAGAGGCCACTTGGGAGAGCGAGCAAGCTATGCGAGATCAATATCCTCAACTATTTCAGACTTGATATCAGGTGATTTCGAGGACGAAATTTCTTTTTAGAGGGGGAGAATTGTAATATCCCAAAGTATGCCCTAGAAGTTTTGAAATAATTGTTGTATTATTTGGATTAAGTGTATATGTTAAGTTGATAAGAAAAGAAAAATTGAAAGAGAATGTTTATGTGTTGTTTGAAAGAAAAGTGATTTATAGAGAAGATGTATATGTAGTGTATATAACAATATATAAAACATATATGTTGGTCAAATGAAGAGTCAAGGTGATGGTTAAGTGGAAGAAGATATTTTTGGTTGTTATTGAAATTACTATAAAGGGCATGCAAAATGAAAAGAAGTTTAACTATGTTAAAGAGGGCATTTTGGTAATTCTTCTTTTGAAATTGTGTGGTGGAGATTAATAGAGAGTTTGAATTTTATTTTGATCAAATTCCTTTCTTCTTTTCACGTGTGGCCGGCCAACCTAAAGAACAAGAGAGAAAGCATAGGTTTGATGATATTTTGAGCTCAAATTGAAGAAGTTCTAAGTGGTTAAGTGGAAATCCAAGAAGATTCACTATATTTGGTAAGTCTCTCTTGATTCTTTTAAGTTATTTAAGTTGTTTGTGAGTTGATTGTGGATTTTAAAGTGAATGTTGTTATGGAAAGAATAAGAGTAATGTTGGTTTTAGGGTTTTGATTTGGTAGGTGATAAATTGTATTGTATTATTTTGGATTAGGTTTTGGGAGAAGGTGATTTGCTTTAAGTTGAGAAGTGAAGGATTCTTGAAGAAAAGAAAGTGTTTAGAATGTGTAATTTGTGCTTAAGGTAAGTACAAACTATTTGATTTCAAATATGCATATAATGTTTAAGCTTAACATTCTTTTGTTTGTAAATGTGTTGAGGTATCAAATGTGTTGTTAATGTATTTTGATAATGTAAATATTGTGATGAGCATGTAAAATAAATGTTGAGGATGTTGATTGTGTTCAATTGAATGAGGTTATGTTTTGTAGAATGTGTTTGAAGTTAACCAAAAGAAATTTGGCTAGGTTTAGGGTTTTTGCATGAGAGACACGGCCAAAATAAGAAAGAGACACGGCCAAAATAAGAAAGAGACACGGCCAAGTTGAATAATTTTAGAGAGACACGGCCAAGTTCAAGGGAGTTTGGCCGTGTTGCATAAGTTTTGGAGAGACACGGCCACAAGCTTGGCCGTGTCCCTTGACAATGTCTGCTACTGTCTGAATTTGATTGAGAGACACGGCCGTGTCCCTTGCCCATGTTTGCCACTGCCTAAATTGTTGGTTGAGAGACACGGCCACAAACTTGGCCGTGTCCCTCAAGTGTGTTAGCCATTTTGATTTTTCTTTGAATGCCTTGCATTGTTTTGATTCTTCAATGGTTCTTTTTGTATTTAAACCTAAAGATGAACATTATAACACTTCTAAAACAAAGAGTGATCCAAACAAACGTATGTGGATAATTCTAAATCTATCAAAGATATAAATTGTAGTATCTATATATATCAATGATGAATCATGGAACATGAAATGATATGGAATGTGATATGAAGCCATTGTAATTGGCAATGATAACTCAAATGTGATATGAAGCCATTGTGATTGGCTATGATGATTCAATTGAATGAAATAAGGCATGTTTGCCTAGATGATGATGAGAATTGATAATGAATTGATAAATGAATTGTGTGTCTAATGTGTTATTCATTTTCAGAGTTCTGTATTTGACGGCATGCCTATGAATCATTGGATAGGTGAAATGGGATGGCCCGTAAGCCGATTTCAATTGAAAAACATGTTTATGAATCATTGGATAGGTGAAATGGGATGGCCTGTAAGCCGATTTCAATTGAAAAACATGTTTATGAATCATTGGATAGGTGAAATGGGATGGCCCGTAAGCCGATTTCAATTGAAAAACATGTTTATGAATCATTGGATAGGTGAAATGGGGTGGCCCGTAAGCCGATTCCAATTGAAAAACATGTTTATGAATCACTGGATGGGTGAAATGGGATGGCCCGTAAACCAATTCCAGTTGAAATATATATATGAAATGATAAATATATTGATGATTGTGATATTGGATCAAAACAGTGACTCTGAATTTTGAATAACATATTAGTTTACTTTTGGGCCCATGCTTGTGTGTGTGTTAATGTGATTTTTGATTGATGAATTGGATGAGTAATACTAAGATACAATGATATGAAACGATAATAACACATAAGTAACTATATGAGATATGAGTAGAAATTGAGATGTGATATTTCTTTAAATTGTGTATAAAGCTTGATTGTATGATATGGACATTCCATCTAAGCATAATGATAGTGTAGTTTGTTTTACTAAGCTGTTGGCTTAGCGCGTTAGTGTTTAAACGCGCAGGTGATAGAGTTGAACCTGAGGGCTCTTCGAGACCATTTGAGACTAGTCATTGAAGGATCTATTATTGGAAGTTAAAGATCAGAGAAGTGCTGCCAATCATGTATATATTCTATGTTTTGTAAACTTTGGTTTATAACTTATTGTATTTGCAAATATTTGTAATAACTTCCGCTGTGAACTTTTAAACATTTTATATATGGTGTTTTTTGGATTTCCTTTTAAATATTTGAGATTTGTTTTACTTATTTTCAAAGTTATGTTTTATGTTGTGTATTTTTAAATGGTGGCATTTTCTATATTCAGTATACGTATTATACGATCGTTTAAGCATGCTTGGTACGTATACAGTATATAGGGGTGTTACAGACTAAGACCTAGATAAAGGTAATTATGCAGGAGCCCTCTCTAAGTAAGCATACACAACTCAATGCTATAGAGTAATTCCCTCATCTAGTAAAGTCATTCGAGTCATGATGCATAGATAAATTTATGAATTATCAAGATAGATTCCTCATTGGTTGAGCACTAAAATGAATAAAGACCAACAAAAATTTATGAAAAAAGTAATTTATTCAAACAAATTTAAATTTAAAAAACACGATAGTTCCAAAATATTAAATAAAGTAAGATTGAAAAGCAACATTCAAGCTAAGGAAAGTTCATTGAGTTAGGCTTCTTTTCCTTTCACATCTTCAACATTCCCATCTTGAAAAGAGGATAAAACAAAATCTTCTTCCAATCCTTTTCCCACCATAAAGGTTGCTGGTGGTGGCACTTTGTTGAACCTTGGAAATGGATTATCTTTGGTGTTGGACTTGTCCGACTCGGGCAACTTGCCATTATCAATTAAATTCTGGATCTCATGCCTCAACTTCATGCAATTGTCCATCTCGTGTTCAGGCCTTTGATGGAATTTGCAAAATGCATTAGTATCAAAGTTAGGTGGAAGAGGATTAGGCAAAGGACAAGGAGTCAAGGGTTGTAACAATCCCTTCCTTTGTAGCTTATTGAGAACCCAAGACAGTGGCTTCCCCAAATCTGAAAACTACCTCATTCCTCTTTCACTAGCGGCATTAACATCAACTTCTTTTTGTGTGCTTTGATTGCCTGACTGGTAATTCCCTTTCTCATTCCTTCTTATTGAAAAGCGATTTTTCTCCCTTTCCCATTCTTCAATTTGTAGACCAGCTTGGAGAAGATCTTTGAAGTCCCTTATAAGGGTGTGAGACATCCTTTCGCGGAGATTGGGCAGGACGCCTCTCATGATCATCCTTATTTGATCAGATTCATCGGGCCTTTTCTTGAGCAAAGCAGCCTTGTTTGTCCATCTCTTGACATAGTCTACAAAATTCTCATTCGGTCTTTGCCTAATGGACTCTACTTCCATCAAGGTAACTTCCAACTCAACATTATATCCATATTGTTGGATGAAGGCTTTGTAAAGTAGATCCCAACTCTTTTGTGTTCCATCATCTAAGGTATTGAACCAATTTTGGATAGCAGGATCCAATGAGAGCATAAAGTACCTTAGGGTTTGAGCCTTAGTAGCTCGGGCAGACTGCATGGCAGTGATATACTGCTTCACATGGAGATGAGGATTTCTGGTGCCATTGTACTTAGCAAAGGAAGGCATCTTGAACTTGTAAGGGACCTCATCATCTTGCTCAAATAGTTTGTCGATCTCAGACATCTCTTCGATTTTCAACTTCTCAAATTTCTTTTCTAAATCAGTAATCATCTTTTCAACATCGGATGTCTCGGTCTTTTCAATAGTTGCCTTCTCAACAGCCTTCGGTTCTTTCTTCTTTTCTTGAACCTCTTGGTAGTATTGAACCCAATCATCATCATCATTAATTATCACCTTTTCATCATCAAAAACCACTTCACTAACTTTAGTCTTCCCTTTGTCCTTTGGTTTTTTAGTGCTAGCAGATGCCTCGGCATGATTCTCTAAGATTGCAGTCAATTGGTTCTTCATGGTATCAGCTAGGGCCTCTTTGATTTCTTCCATCTTGGCATTGAGGGCTTCATCCACCATCCTTTGAATTTTTTCGGGCTCCATTGTTTTTGGTGAGCAAGTGATTGAGTCATTGCTAGATGCTTTGTAAGCTTTAGAACCATCGTAATCCAGGGCTGTGAGCCAGAGAGGATCAATGAGATGAGATGCAGATGTATGCATGTATGCACGAACAACAAATAAGGATAAATAGGACTTTCCTTCCAACCTTATAACATCCACACACGAATGGCGAGTCTCTTTTCCTAGGTATATGGTTAACCAAAATACCAACATGGGGTATCTTGCTTTCGAATAATTCCCTCGGACGTTTCAACCAATAGTTATATTTTCGAAAATGGAAATCAATCCATGACAATTCCCATTAATTAGGTTTTAATCCAACCAACTAAAGTAGCTTTTATGCTATATTGGATTAAAACGAAATTAAGAGACTTATTTTAAATAGATTTCTCACTTGAAAAAAGGTAACTAGTGATTCATGCCAAAAACAAGCCCATAGTTAATTTATTCTTAGTGTAAACTAGGCCCACAATTGATTTTTGGTATTTCATAATTGACCTAAATATTTTTGCAAGTTCTTTGTAAGAAAATGTTGGGTGAAAATAGTTTTGTTTCTAAGCCCATTGTAAAAGTTTTTAGAAAAATGGATCTTGGGCTTTAGTATTTGGGCCATGGGCCAAAGAATTTTTGATTTGTTTTTAGAAAAGTCTTATGTCCAAAGACCATCTTAAAAAGTTTTGAAAATAGTTTTGGTCTTTTGGATTTTAAAGAAAAAATTTATTTTGAGCTTACAAATGTACTTGGGTCATATTAGAAAAAGAACAAACCAAATAAGCCATGATTTAAACCAAGATAAATTATCCATAGTCAAACAACATGCATTTGGGGTAAAACCCTAAGGAAAGTAACTAGGCCAATTATATGAGCTTGAGTCTTTGGGTTAAAAGGCTTAGGTTCCCATAGCAAGTATATACCAAATGGTACGAGGCTATGAGTGGTTATGCCATGCTCGATCTCCATACCTTGAGTGAAAGTATTGTTAGTAAATCGAAAAATCTGCAACCCTTTTTGCCGCAGCGGAAAACAAAAATTATCTTTCGATTTATTCCCAGGATCCATGTGATCCATTCAGTTCGATAAAAGAAATTTGAAACTAACCTTTTGTGTAGCTTCAAATCGATTAACAGATGCTGCCTTCTGAAGACGAACACCCTCTAGCGAAGTCCACACGAACGTACGCCGGTCTGAGTGCTAGCTCACCAACGGCAGTGGCTGAACCTTTTCAAAAACGAAACTAGGGTTTTTAGGTTTTTCTCTTCTTCCGTTTTTTCAAAACGAATAATGATCAGATCATCATCCTTTAGCCCTTTTAAAACCGTTTAAAAGACTTTCCTTATCAAAACCCTAACTGTCCATATCCTATATGGACCCACGTTTTTAATAATTATTATCTAATAATAATTATTATAACAATATTATTATTAATATCTAATAATAATAATAATACTAACAACAATAATAAAAATATAATTATTATTGTTTAAGTACAGCCTACGTTCTATGTGTGTGACCCGATAGGCTCATATTAACTGGTAGTGTATTTCAATCTCTATTGAAATGCACAAATCATAATTGGCCTCTAGCAAGACATTACGACTACCCAATTAATCATGAGAAACATTATAAATGAAAACCTGAAATAGTACATGCATTAATCCCTTTGTCACACGATATCTAGTTTGAACATAAGTCATAGTAAATGTCATACTTATATTGTCCAAACTTATGATTACTCGATCTCCAAGTTAACTGATAAACAAAAAAGATTGATCTTATATCAACTTATTTGAGCACGACCATGCATTTCTCAGTTACACTTATCGAGGGGCCCAGAAGATATCTCTCTCATAGAGAGGGACAAATTCCATCTTGATTGTTCATTTTCCTCTACATAATTTATACCATGTTCAAGCATAACCTTTATAATTATCTAGTTACAAATAACGTTTGATCATGTCAAAACATAATATTCCTTATGTTGGAAACTATGACAATCTCAAGTCAAAGGATTAAATGAAAACTATTATGAGATAGGCTTATGACATTAAACCATGAAATGATATCTATGTGGGTCTATCCAATACACTGTTCTCTAACATGTATCCATAATATTGATTTGTATCTTCATACCTATAATCATCTTATGATTATCAGATCAATATTACACTAGTTATATTTATTATTATCTCCATAACAATAATAAACCAGGGATATAATCATTATTATATATAACATGAAAACATAACAATGATAATAAAAACTTCTTTATTAATAACAAAATGAATAACATTAAGGTCCAAATCAATAGCCTAGGGCATATACACTAACAAGTATGGTATCCCTTACATAACATAATACGGGTAACACGGGCGTCCTAACTCACGCACACGATGCAATCTAAGATGATGCAATGGATAATATCATTATAAGAAAGAATAGAATAATATAAAGACCAACGGAATCAACTTCTCTTATCCCCAGTGGAGTCGCCACTGTGAGCGGGGATTTTTGCCCCCACTCCCGGTGGAATGGTTCTTGCAACTTCGGCACTGTTTAAGCTCGGGGCCTTAGAGAACACGGACCTAAGTCCGGAGAAAATGGAGTCGTCACCCGGACGGGCCGAGAAAAAGAAAGGGGTGGATGACTCGATTCCTAAGGAATCCCCAACCCCTTAATGGGTTTGGAAAGTTGGGTACGTGTGGGGAAGGTGAGAAATGGCCCAGCACCCCCACAATGCCCGGTTCATTGGAACCGGCCTCCTTTACAGGTCTTAATATTATAAAATTCTTAAATATAACAATATTATCCATACTACACACAATAAAAAGAAAGCATCATTATATTAAAATCAAAGCAATGTCCAAACAAAACAAAACAAATAAATGGACACCCATCCAAGGATGGAAACATGTCCTTACATCACATGCCTAGATAGGACACCCACCAAAAGGTAGAAACATGCCTTTTACAAAGGTTCTAAAATAGAAAAGAAAACTAAATTACATGATGTTTAACTAATGAGGTACCCACCAAGTGGAAACATACCTCTTACAACTTTTGGAAATCTAAATTGATTGATAAAAGTAAATAATCATCCATCATAAATAAATCATTCATCAAAAGTATTAAAATAAAATATAAAATAAACATCCATCCATGATAAATTAAATAAATCAAGTATTGAAATTAAATAGATTAAAGCATAAGAGATAAACTAAGGTATAAATAAATATGGAATTGAATAAAATAAATAAAAGTTCAATTATAGCTACTGTGACTTTTTATGGAATTAAAATAGATTAGGGTTTTATGTTTTAATAGGTTGGTAAGACTCTTTGATTAACCAAATTAAGGTTTGAATGGTGAAATCATGAAACTAGGGTTTTAGACACTTTGAAATACTTTTTAATTCATGATTTTAAATAGTGATTTAAGCTACTGTGTGATTTTTTGGGTTTTCATGTTTTTATGTTTTTTTAATGTTTTAAAAGGACTAGGGTTCATAAAAATTAGGGTTTAAGGGTTTTAAAAGGATTAGTGTTCATTATTTTAGGTTTAAATGTTGAATTTTGGATTTTAGGTTTTGAAATTTGGGTCTCGGGTAATGAATAATTTTTAGGGTTTTAGAAATCAATTTGATAATTTATGAAGTTTTATGAATTTAAACAAAAGGATTGAAGTTTTTATAAGTAGAAAAGATGTTTTTTAAGGTTTTTTTGAATGAAATAGAGCCTAATTTAAAAATTTGAAAGAAACAGAATTTGATTTTGGTTTTTTAGAAAAATATGTTCAATTAGAGTTTTAAGATTTTTAAGAAGAAAAAATAACAATTTTAAGTCTTTTTAGAAAAGAAAGTCACGTTTTAGTGTTTTAACTTTGGAAAACTAAATTAAATTTCTAAGATTTTAACTTTTGAAAAACACAAAAAACCCTAGTTTAGCTACTGTGTAAAAAATTAGAATTTAGAATTTCATACCTTCTTTTGTAAGTTGCTCCAAAACAATTCTTCTTGGATGAACTAGCTCCAAAAACAAGCCTTTGTTGCCTTTGAATTGCTTAATTCGTGGTGCTCCTCCCTTTAAAAATCAATTGAATTGATTTATTTTCCTTCCTTGATTTGGTTTCAAATCCTATACTCACTGTGAAAATTTTTCCTCCTTTAATTTGGTTCTATTGGTCCTTATTTATAATAGTTTTTAGGTTGTTTATTCCTAATTAATTAAGGTAAGTAATATTAATAAAAAAAAGAAATTAAAACCTAATTGGATTAGGTTTCAAAAATTTGGGTCAAAAAATTTTGAGCTGGCGAAAACTGTGGCAGCAGGCTTGTGGCTGGGGCCAGTGGGCGTGCCAGCCCGTAGGAAAATCCTGCGGGCTGTTATTTATTTTTGCTGTCGATTTTTTTTCGACTCTGATTTTTATTTTTACTTTTATTTTTATATTTTTATTTGTTTATTTTCATTTTTATTAATAAAAATTAGATACTAAGGTAAAAATTATTTAATTAAAATTATTTTGGACCAATTAAACAACAAAAATCATTTTGGGCTAAATAAAACTTATTAGATCGGATTGGGTAAAAAATTAAGGGTCTACACTTAGGAACATCTTCAGTTCTAACTCTCAATTGATGGTACCCTGATCTCAGATCAATCTTGGAGAAAACTGCTGCTCCCTTCAATTGATTAAAGAGATCATCTATTCTAGGCAAAGGGTACTTATTTTTAAAGGTCACCTTGTTCAATTGCCTATAAACGATGCACAACCTCAAAGTACAATCCTTCTTCTTCACAAACAAAATAGGTGCTCCCCACGGAGAAACACTAGGGCGAACAAACCCTTTATCCAACAACTCCTGCAACTGAACTTTCAACTCTCTCAATTCAATAGGTGCCATTCGATAGGGAGTAATAGAGATGGGAGTGGTACCAGGCAACAAATCGATACCAAACTCAACCTTTCTCTCAGGGGGTAACCCTGGCAACTCCTCCGGAAAAACATCTGGAAATTCCACAACTGTGGGTATACTATCAAGTTGAGAACCCACTACTCTGGTATCCACAACATGAGCAAGAAAAGCATCACACCCTTTTCTAATCAAATTTCTAGCTACAACAGCTGACACAAACAAGGATGCAAGTTGTCTCTGTTCACTAGATACCATCACACTTCTACCATCACCGGTTCTCAAGGTAACACACTTCTTTTGACAGTCTACCACAGCTCCATGCTTAGACAACCAATCCATGCCTAAGATCAAATCATATTCCTTAAAAGGCATTTCAATCAAATCACCAAGAAACTCTTCACCTTGCACCACAAATGAACTATCACGATGCACCTTACTCACCACAACACTATGTCCTAAAGGATTTGTCACCAAGACATCAAATCCTAAGGACTCTGAATGCAATTTAGACACAGGCAAGATAGATGCACTTATGTATGAATGAGTAGATCCTGGATCAATCAAAGCAAGAACTGAAATGCCAAATAAAGAAAATTTACCCGCAATAACTGCTGAAGCATCCGGCTGCCTCTGCATCACATACACTCGCTGAGATGACCCAACCTCATCTGGCCTATTGCCTTCAGATGTAGAGCCTCCTCTCTGACTGATCCCGGGTCGACCACCTCTACTGAAACCTCTGCCTCCCTCGACCACCTCTTCTAACACTAGGTCGAGAAGCTGCAGTATCAGTCTGTCTATCCTCCTGTAGCTCAGGGCAATCTTTGATGAAGTGAGCTGGTGACCCACATCTAAAACATACTCCTGATCCACCCGTCTTCCAGCAAGTACCCCCATGTGCCCTACCACAATGAACACATATAGGTGGAATGGATCTTTGAACCACTGGAGCCGGAGCACTCGCTACAAAAACTGTAGGTCTCGGTCTCTGCCTCTGATACTGAACTGATCTATCTGACTGCCTTTGACTCCTATTGAATCTTGGAATAAAACTCCCTCGGCCCCTCTTCATAGATGAAGACCCTGCCTCAAACTGGGGTCTCCTAACTCTGGTCTCCTCTTCAGTAGCAGCTGCTGCAATACCTTGTGCTCTCTCAACACTTCTAGCTACGACAACTAACTGAGAAAAGTCTTGGTACCAAGAACCAGCAACAATACACATAATAGAGGGCCTCAATTCCTCCTCAAATCTCCTACACCGGTTAACCTCATCAGAAATAATCCCACCGGCATAGTGACTCAACCGGATATACTCAATCTCATACTCTGTCACTGTCCGATTCTCCTGTATCAGATTCAGAAATTCCATCTTCTTGACATTCTTATACTCCCTTGGAGTATATTTCTACTCACCATAGGACAAAGTAGGTGGATCATCCATGGCATGAGGAACTGTCTTCCACTAATCATAAGCATCTTTCTGCAATAAGGATCTAGCATAATCAAATTTCTCTTCAGGAGTAGCTTGCAACTGAATAAATACCCTCTGCACTCTATCCAACCACTGCTCAGCTATTGCAGGATCTATAGTACCAAAGAAATCCTCAGCCCCATACTTTCTCAACTTATCATAATGTCTCAATGGCACTTGCGGCTGTGGTGGCGGTGGCGACTGCACTGGAGCTTGCTTCAACAATTCTACCACATGTCTTAGCCAAACTGGTGGAACCTCATCAGTAGCTGGTCTCTCTGGCACAGGAGCAGGTATCTCTCCAGCTCTCTCATCCCTAGCTCCATCTCCACCCTCTTCAGGAGCTACACTCTCAGCACTACCTTCTATGGACTGACGTGACAGAGACGCCATCACTACCTATGTCTGTAAACACAGCAAAATATACCTCATCAAAGATCAGAGACTGCCAAAACCAAAACATGTATCTTATTTAAAAACCATATTTTAAAAATTAGAACAATTGACCTAGGTTGAGAATCTCAAACCTAGGCTCTGATACCAAAACAGTTGTAACACCCCTACACCCTATATACGCATACTACATACACTACATCAGTAATATATGTATATTGGATAAAGGAGTGTCACGGTTTATAATAAACAAACCAATCTTTCTGCAATAACAACATTATAAGAAAACTTAAAACATTCAAATTATATTATAAAGTACAATAGATAAAATGTTTATTTATTACGCAGCGGAAAATGTAGTGGTATTTACATATATAAATACATCAAAATCCATGTTTACAAAACATAAAATTTATACATGTTTTGTAGTTTGTCTTTGATCTTTAAGCCCATAATCAATACTTCAAAGTCTAGACTCGACTCGGTCTAGCTGAACTCTCCGGTTCTACCCTGTCACCTACGCGATGAACCACAATCGCGCTAAGCCAACAGCTTAGTGGTACAAACCACAATAATAGTATGCTTTATTGTAATGCTAATGTCACACATTTATATATCATAAACAATACATAAGAATATCATATTTCAAAGTCTTACATTAAATCTCATTATTCATTTGTTTCACCATTCATGAATCACATTTAAACAAAGACAAGCATGGTCCCAAAAGAAACTAATATGCCATTCAACTTTCAGAGTTAATGTTTTGGTTTAATTATCACATTTATCATTATCCCAACTAGGCTTCAAGGATTAGGCTCAACCAAGCTTCAAGGGGAGCAAAGCATGCTAAGCATCAACCCAACTTGGCTTCAAGAACCAAACTCAACCTAGCTTCAAGGGTTGAAACATCTCAACTAGGCTTCAAGGACTAGACCCAACTAAGCTTCAAGGGGAGTTAAGCATGCTAAACTTCAACCCAACTTGGCTTCAAGTATCAAGCCCAACCCAGCTTCAAGAGATTGTTACTATTAGGCATGCCACCAACAACAAAACTCTGAAAATTGAAAAACACATTAGGGACACAATTCTTTCATTATTTCATTATCAATTCCATTCTCATTTCCTCATAATCATCTAGGCAAACATGCCCCAATTATTTCATTTGCATCATTATAGCCAACAACAATGGCTTCACATCTCATCATATCTTTCACATTATGTAAATCATAGCATTAATCAAATATATCAACAATGTAATAAATTACTTAACACATTTACAACTAAATGTGTTAAGTTCCAAAATCATGTAAATGTATGCAATAATATAGGGTTTGTACTTACCTCAAGAGCAACTCACTCCACACCAAACTCCTCTTCCAAGAATCCTCAACAATAGGATTAGAGCAACTCAACTCTCTTCAAAATCTAAACCAAAGGTGATCATACACACTCACTTAGAGATACACATGAGATAATATAGATAAAAACCAACTAGGGAAAACTCTACACATGACACGCTCAACAATACGGGCGTGTCCCTGACCGTGCCCTAAACTCACAACACAGAAGCTTTGACACGCTCAGTGACATGGGCGTGTCATTGGCCGTGTCAATCCACCAACATCACAGTAGCTATGACACACTCAGTTACATGGGTGTGTCACTGGACGTGTTAATGCTACTACAACACAGAAGCTGTGACATGCTCAGTGACATGGGTGTGTCACTGCTCGTGTCACCCATCCAGAAAACAGAATCATTGACACGCCTAAAGACCTGGCCGTGCTCATGGGCGTGTCAGGCCAAAAATCCTGATTCCGGCAACAACATCACATCCAACAAACCTCTTACTTTCACCATTTTCCACTTCAAATAAACTTAACTAAACACCATAAACCATAGTAACTTGCAAAAACACCAAAACAATTCAAAACATACATCAAACACCAATTCACAACCATCACATACACACAACTCAAACACAACACTTGCTCTTCCACCAAACCTAACACTTTCTCTTCAATCCAATCCCAAAAATCAACACCAAGAAGATTACACACCCTCAAATACATCATAATCAAATATACACATACCATTAACAATCAAACACCAAACTCACAACATAACTTAAAAGAAAACCAAAGAATCAAGTGGAGAACTTACCAAAAGTGATGAAAATTCTTAGATTTCCAACTTGATCACTTGAAACATCCTTCAATCTTGAGTTTGGATGAGCAAAATCTATCTTTCCTCTCTTTCTATGGTGATGATTGGCCAACCAAAGAAAGAAGAAGAAGAAGAAGAGATAAAAAGAGCAAAGTCAACTCTCCCTCTTCACTTAACCACTCCATCTCTCTTTTGTTCTCAACCAAGCAATTAAATATTAAAATAATCAAATATCTTCATCCACTCACTAATTCAATTTTCCATTTAATTAATTTAAAATAATTAATTAATCTTCTTTGACTTCCATTTCTTTGACTTGTATATGTTATATATATCACTATATATACAACATATACACTCTTCCCTTACCTCATTTCTCTTTTTACTTAAACATATACATTTAATTCAAATACAACAATAAATATTCCAAAACTTTTAGGGTATACTCTGGGATATTAGAATTCTCCCCCTCTAAAAAGAAATTTTATCCTCGAAATTACCTGATCTCAAGTCTGAAACAGTTGAGGATACTAATCTCGCGTTGCTTGCTCACTCTTCCAAGTTGCCTCTTCTATACCTTTGCATGATTCTTCTAAAGAACCTTCACAAGTGGCACTTTCTTATTTCTCAACTCTTTCACTTCATGTGCCAAAATAGCAATTGGTTCTTCTTCAAAAGTCGGATCTGGACTCACTCAATAGATTCAATCGACAAAACATGAGATGGGTCTGATCTGTACCTCAGCAGCATAGAAACATTGAAGACATTGTGAATTCTATCTAACTCGGGTGGCAAAGCAATTCGATAAGCAACTGGTCCAACTCTTTCCAATACCTCATAAGGTCCAATAAAATGAGGACTTAGCTTCCCTTTGCGGCCAAATCTCAAAATATTTTTCCAAGGAGACACTTTCAGAAATACTTTATCTCCAACATTGAACTCTATGTCTCTCCTCTTCAAATCTGAATAAGATTTCTGTCGATCTGAAGCTGCTTTCAACAGATCCCGAATTATTTTTACTTTCTCTTCTTTTTCTTTAATCAAATCAGGACCAACCAATTTGTCTTCTCAAACTTCATTCCAACATAGAGGTGTTCTGCATCTTCTACCATACAATGCCTCATAAGGTGCCATTTTAATATTAGATTGATGACTGTTATAAGCAAATTCTATCAATGGCAAAAATTTGTCCCAACTTCCAGAGAAATCAATAACACAGATTCTCAACATATCCTCTATAATCCGTATCACTCTTTCTGACTGCCCATCTGTCTGTGGATGAAAAATAGTGCTAAAGTGCAATCGAGAACCCAAAGTACCATGTAAACTCTTCCAAAACCTTGAAGTAAACCGGGGATCTTGATCGGACACCAAAGAAATTGGGACTCCATGCAACTTCACTATCTCACTAATATACAACTCAACCAACTTCTCAAGAGAATAGTCCATTCTAACTGGAAGAAAATGAGATGTCTTCATCAACCGATCAACAATCACCCAGATGGCATCATGCTTCTTCTGAGTCAATGGCAAACCAGACACAAAATCCATTGTCACACGCTCCCATTTCCATTCAGGCACTGATAAAGGTTGAAGGAACCCTGTTGGAACTTGGTGCTCGGCCTTCACTCTCTGACAAGTGAGACACTTGGATACAAACTCCACTATGTCCCTCTTCATACCCGACCACCAGTAATGCTGCTTCAAATCATGATACATTTTAGTACTCCCACGGTGCATAGCAAAAACTGATTGATGTGCTTCTTCCAAAAACTGAATTTTAATATTTATGTTTATAAGGTTTTAAAGTTTAAAGGATTAGGGTTTAGAAAAATTAGGGTTTAAGGTTTTAAGGGAGTTAGGTTTTACTATTTTAGGTTTTAGAATTTTAGAATTAGAGTTTCAGAGAATGCATTAGGTTTTAGGATTTGAAAATTAGTTGATAATTTTATGAAACTTTATGAAAATAAACAAAACAATTTAAGGTTTATAGAAACAGAAAAGATATTTTTTAGGGTTTTTGGAAAGAAACAGATTCAATTTAGGATTTTGAAAATTTGGAAAGCAAATTAGGGTTTTGAGATTTTGAAGAAACAAAGATAACAATTTTAAGATTTTTGGAAAACAAATAAATGAATTAAGGTTTTTAAGCTTTAGAAAAGGTAAATTAAAGTTCTAGGTTTTTTGAATCAAAAGAGACAATTGAATTATTTAGGCTGCTATGAAGAAATTCATACCTTCGTTTGTTGGTTCCACCAAATATTTCTTTTTGGATGAACAAGAACAAAGACAAGCTTTGCTGCCTTTGATGAATTAAATTGCTTGTTTGCTTGTTTCAATAAGTCTGATTGATTTCACTGCCAGAATGAATTCTTCAAATCTTTCAAAGTTTTCCTCCTCAATTTCGGTCTCCAATTTTCACCTAAAATCCGATCTCCCATCCCTCTTTTTGTGTTATTTTAGTCCTTATTTATAGAAGAATTTGATGATTAATTTTAGTTATTCACGAAATCTAACATTGATTAAGAAAAGGAAACCAAAAACTAATTGTATTTGGTTTCGAAAAAATTTGCTTTGGAAAAATTTCACTGGCAAAAAAAAAAAACTGCTGTGGAAAAATTGCGCTGGCAAAAAAACTGCCGCAGCTGGCTGCGTGCTAGAATTGGCTTGCGGGCCATTTCGTCCCACGCTGATTTTCAGCGATGATTTTTTCGTCGTCGATTTTTATTTTTATTTTTTATTATTTTATTTTTATTTATTTTTTATATTATTATTATTTTTAAAAATTATAAAAATTAAATACTAAAGAAAAAATTAAAATATTTTGGACAACACAAAAATTATTTTGGACTAATTAAAATATATTGGACCGGACTGGGTAAAAAATTAAGGGTCTACACTATGGCAAACATGCAGATTTCTACTTCTGCAACACTAGACGAGAGGGTTAGTTTTATGGGAATAAAAAGGACTAAAGAAGTGATGAAGTGCGAAGAGGCTAAAGAGGGCAACAAGATTGAAGTCGGAATGGTTTCTTTTTCAGAAGATGATTTACCAAAAGATGGAGGAGATCATGTCCACCCACTTTTCATTAAGGTGGAAGTCAAAGGAAAAAGAACCCCTTGTGTCTTGGTTGATGATGGCTCTGCTATAAATGTTTGCCCATTGAAAATTCTGCCAAAGTTGGCTATGTCTACTTGTGATATGAGTTTGTCAGATGTAACGATACGAGCTTATGACAATACCAAGAGACAAGCTGAAGGAACCTTCAAGACCCTGGTGAAGGTAGGCCCTATTGAGTCCATAGTGGAGTTTGTGGTTTTGGATATACCAATCACCTTTGCATTGCTTTTGGGACACCCATGGTTTCACCCATGCTTTTGAATCCTTTCATTTCTAGTACACTTTTAACATTGACAACAGTAATATTATAAATTATATAGTAAAAAAATAACCCGCAATTATACGAACTATTACTAAGATGAGAATTAGGGTAAAAATAACCTGCAATTACAAGAACTATTACTAAGATGGAGTAAATAAGGGAAATAAATTAATATCCCAATTGTTAGCGGTAAAATATAATATATAATTAATAACAAATTCAATGAGCAAATATTTAGCTGAATGTAAGCAATAAATAATATTCAATAAATAATAAGTAAAATATATTCAAAGAGTATATATTTAGGAATATAAAATTTAATTAGATGTAATAAATAATAATTACAAATATCTATAGAACAATGCTATTTAGGCCTATAAAATTTAATTAGATTTAATAAATAATATTTATAAATAATTAAAGAGTATATATTTAGGCCTATGAAATTTTATAATATGTAATATTTATTAATTACAAATATCTAAAGAGCATATATTTAGGCCTATGAAATTTCATGATATGTAATAAATAGTAATTACAAATATCTAAATAGCAATGCTATTTAGGCCTATCAAATTTCATAATATGTAATAAATAATATTTAAATATGACAAGAGCATATATTTAGGCCAATGAAAATGAAAAATAGAAGGGTAAAATATAGAAGGGTGCGCTACTTAAATATCGATTGTTAATGCATTTATTTTGAATAAATATAATTTAAAAATATACCTTACCCATTTGGTGAGTTACTCATTTTTTTAAAAAAAATTAGAACTCATTGAATTGTCACATTTGGAACGTTTAGAAACAACATTATACATATATTGGTTGATTAACATTAATGTGAGACATAGTAGTATGCAAGTTTTGTAGAGAACTTATAGTATTTCTCTTATCTTGTTCTCTCAGTGCATACCAAAAAATATAAATATTCAAAAAATTAAAAATTTTGAATATTTATTATATTTGATGTATTGTACTTAGAGAACCTAGGGGAAATACTGCCAATTTTTCTTCATAATTTGTATAAAGTCTTGCATTATGTTAAATAAGATATATATTGTATTTTTGAATGGGTTAGGGCCTTACCATTTATGAAGGAGAAATAAAGAGATTTAACTCTTATGATTTAATTCTATTTTCTTATTTGTATATATAGGCAAAATGAGTACAATACGTGCTTGGATGTATGAATGACTCAATCTAGATCGCACTCTTTGTATGGCATCTGTTAATGGGTTAGAATAGTTTATTGCTTTTTCATCTAGTCAAAAGAATTATATACAAGGCAATAAGATTCATTGTCCTTGCATAAAATGTCAACATCGTAGGTTTTGAGAAGTAGATGGAGTGAAATACCATTTAGTGAAATGGGGTTTTATACTGGATTATTTTATTTGGAATATGCATGGTGAAGAGAATATACTCGACCAATCTATTCCACAACAATATAGTACATTTGAATCTGTCTTTGAAAATTCATACCAACAACTGGTATATGATGCAGTTGGGCCTAATGTGTTTGAGTGGGGCATGCCAAATATTGGTGTACTTAGAACTAGTGAGGTTCATCGAGAACAAGTTGATGAGGCTCCTAACAATGAGGCTTAACGGTTCTACAATTTGTTGAATTCACTGGATACAAAGGTGTGGCCTGGGTATAAAAATATACTAAGCTATCTGCCATGGCTTATTGTTTAAATATGAAGTTCGAGCAGTATATGTCCGAAAAGTCTTTTGATCAATGGATCTAATTTATTAAAGTGATAACACTTGAGGATAATGAAACGTTTGATAGTTTCTACCAAACAAACAAAAATTATTCAGGCGCTTGGCTTACCAGTAGAAGCTATTGACTGACGCAAAAATGGGTGTATGATATATTGGGGTGATTATGTAGAAGATAGAATATGTAGGTTTTGTGAACAACCGAGATTCAAATAGAGTCAGATTACAGACAGACAAAAGTTTATCTTTTAAAAGAATCTATTATTTTCCTGTCAAACCTAAACTTCATAGATTATATGCTTCAAACACTACAACAAAACACATGAGATGGCATTATGAGCATGAGCAAGAAGACAGAGTCATGCGCTATCCCTTGAATTCTGAGGCATGGAAGCATTTCAATCGATTGCATCCTGATTTTGCAGATGAATGTTGTAATATTAGGTTGGGTTTGTATACCGATGTTTTCAACCTTTTGGGTCATCAGGACAACATTACTCTTGTTGGCCGATAATACTCACTCCTAATAATTTGCCACTGTGGATGTGTATAAAAGTGCAATATTTATTTCATTATGTATTTGTAACTGGTCTAAATAATCCGAAACATCAAATTGATGTATTTCTATAGCAATTATGGAATGAGGGTGTTGTGATTTATGATTTTTTTGAGAAACAAAATCTTTGTTTGAGAGCAGCACTTATGTGGACTATACATGATTTTTCATCATATGCGATGTTATCTGGATGAAGCACTGCAGGTGAATTAGCATGCCCTTACTGCATGACTGATTCTCAAGCATTTACTCTTCCGAATGGGGGTCAACAAGTTGTTTTGACAATCACATGAAGTTTTTGAAGGCAGATCATCTATTTAGAAGGAATAAAAAATGTTTCAGAAAGAACATTACAGCAAGGAGAGATGCTCCTCCTATATTGAATGGGGAAGATTTGTTGCTTCAAATTGAGCAACTTGGGCTTCAAAAGGTAACTGAATATAATGAAAATTCCAATAACAGTGTATATCAGAATTGTGGATGGAAAAAAAGCATCTTTTGGTATTTGCCTTATTGGAGTTCAAATCTTATAAGTGTAGACCCCTAATTTTTGACCCAGTCCGATCCAACATATTTTATTTAGTCCAAAATAATTTTTGTATTTTAATTAGTCCAAAATAATTTTTGTTATTTTAAAGTAAGTAATATTTACTTTAAAATTAATAAACAAAAAAAAATAAAAAAAAGTTGGATTATGGCGAAATGGCCGAAGGCCATTTTGCTCACAGGAAAAACATGCGAGCGAAATGGCCCTGGTGATTCCTGTGGGCGAAATGGCCCACAGGCCCATTTCGCCCGCAGCTGCCTGTGGCAGCTTTTTCGCCAGCGTAATTTTTCCTGCGGTAACTTTTTTCGCCAGTGTAATTTTTCCGCAGCAGTTTTTTTTTCCAGCGAAATTTTTCCGACTCAAATTTTTTGAAACCTAATACAATTAGGTTTCAATTTCCTTTTCTTAATCAATATTAGATGCCATGAATAACTAGAATTATACATAAAAATTCTTCTATAAATAAGATAAAAAAACAACACAAAAATGGAGGAAAAAAAAGGAAGAAATCGGACAGAAGCTTGGAGGAAAAATTGGATCCGAAACTAAGTAGGAAAGAGGTGAATCAATCTGATTTTTTTGAGAGGGCAGAAAAATAATTCAAGCAATTCAAAGGCAGCAAAGCTTGTCTTTGTTTTTGTTCATCCAAGAAGAAATTTTTTGGTGGACCAACAAACCAAGGTATGCATCAATTGTTTAAATTTTATTCTTCATAGTAGCTAAATCATCCCATTGTTTCTTTTAATTCAAAAAACCTAAAAACCTCAATTCACTTTTTCTAAAATTTAAAAACCTTAATTCGTTGCTTTGTTTTCCAAAAAGTTTAAAGTTGTTAGTTTTGTTTCTTCAAAAGCCCAAAACCTTAATTTGCTTTCCAAGTTTTCAAAAGCCAAAATTGAGTTCTATTTATTTCCAAAAGCTCTAAAAATATCTTTTTTGCTTCTATAAACTTTAAATCGTTTGTTTATTTTCATAAAAATTCATAAAATTATCAAATTGATTTTCAAACCCTAAAAACCTCATGCATTCACCTAAACCCAAATTCAAAAAATTCTAAAACCCTAATTCAATTTTAAAACTAAACAATAAACCTTAAACTAGCTAACCTAAACCTTAATTTCTTTAAACCCAAATCCTTTAAACTTTATAAACTTTATAAACATAATTTTACACAGTAAACTCAAAAAATAATAATTCAGTAAATAATAGTCATAATCTAAATATTTTAAAGATCCCAAACTATAATTTCATGATTTTACATCACAAACCCTAATTTGGTTAATCAAAGAATTTTACCAACCTTTTAAAACATAAAACCTTAATCTATTTTAATTCCTTTAAAAACTCACAGTAGTCAAATTCCATAACTTCCAAAACCCTAAACACATGAAAGAAAGAATCTTAAATAGAAACAATAGCCCTAATTTGAATCTTTATTTGCCTTATTCAATTCTATATTTGATCATGCTTTGATTTATTTTATATGCTTTAATTTATTTAAGTTCAATACTTGGTTTATTTAATTTATCATGGATGGATGTTTACTTTCTTTTGATATTTAATACCTTTGATGAATGATTTATTTATGATGAATGGTTATTTACTTTTATCAATTTGTTTAGATTTCCAAATGTTGTAAGAGGTATGTTTCCACTTGGTGGGTACCTCATTAGTAAATATCATGTAATTTAAATTGCTTTTCTACTTTAGAACCAATGTAAAGGACATGTTTCGACCTTTTGGTGGGTGTCCTATTTAGGCATGGGATGTAAGGATATGTTTCCATCCTCGGATGGGTGTCCATTTATTTATTTTGTTTGAACACTGTTTTATTTTCAATATATCGACGCTTATTTTAATTATTGTGTGTAATATGGATAATGTTGTTATACTTAAGAATTTTATAATATTAAGACCTGTAAAGGAGGCCGGTTCCAATGAACCGGGCGTTGTGGGGGTGCTGGGCCATTTCTCACCTTCCCCACACATACCTAACTTTCCGAACCCATTAGGGGGTTGGGGATTCCTTAGGAATCGAGTCATCCACCCCTTTCTTTTTCCCGGCCCGTCCGGGTGGTGACTCCATTTTCTCCGGACTTAGGTCCGTGTTCTCTAAGGCCCCAAGCCTAAACAGTGCCAAAGTCACAAGAACCATTCCACCGGGAGTGGGGGCAAAAATCTCCGCTCACAGTGACAACTCCACTGGGGATAAGAGAAGTTGATTCCGTTGGTCTTTTTATTATTCTATTCTTTTTTATAATGATATTATCCATTGCATCATATTAGATTGCATCGTATGCGTGAGTTAGGATACCCGTGTTTGTGTTATGTAAGGGATACCATACTTTCACTCAAGGTATGGAGATCGAGCATGGCATAACCACTCATAGCCTTGTACCATTTGTTATATACTTGCTATGGGAACCTAAGCCTTTTTACCCAAAGACTAAAGCTCATGTAATTGGCCTAGTTACTTTCCTTAGGTTTTACCCCAAATGCATGTTGTTTGACTATAGTTAATTGATCCTGGCTTAAATCATGGCTTATTTGGTTTGTTTTTTTTTTTTTCTAATATGACCTAAGTATATTGTAAGCTCAAAATAAATTTTTCTTTAAAATCCAAAAGACCAAAACTATTTTTAAAACTTTTCAAAATGGTCTTTGGACATAAGACTTTGCTAAAAACAAATAAAAAATTCTTTGGCTCATGGCCCAAATACTAAGCCCAAAATCCATTTTTTCTAAGATCTTTTTACAATGGGTTTAGAAACAAAATTATTTTCACCCAACCTTTTCTTACAAAGAGCTTGCAAAAATATTTAGGTCAATTATGAAATATCAAAAATCAATTGTGAGCCTAGTTTTTACTAAGAATAATTAATCATGGGCTTGTTTTTGACATGAACCATTAGTCACTCCTTTCAAGTGAGAAATCTATCTATAATAAACCTCTTAATTTAGTTTTAATCCAATATAGCATAAAAGCTACTATAGTTGGTTGAATGGATTAAAACCTAATTAATGGGAATTACTATGAATGGATTTCAATTTTTGAAAATATAACTATTGGTTGAAACGTTCGAGGGAAATATTCAAAAACAAGATACCCCATGTTGGTATTTTGTTAACCATATGCCTAGGAAAAGAGACTCGCCATTCATGTGTGGATGTTATAAGGTTGGAAGGAATGTCCTAATTATTTTTCTTTGTTGATTGTTTGTGCATACATGTACATGCACACATACATTTGCATCTCATATCCTTGATCCTCACTGGCTCATAGACCTAGAGTATGATAATTCAAGAGCATACAATGACACCACCTACAACATTTCAAGGATGGATGCAAACCAGCTAAGGGACATAGTTGATGAAGTTGTCAAAGCTAGGATGGCTGAACTACAAGACCAATTGGTTGAATTATAAAGACCCAGTTGATTGAAATTCTGGAGATCATCAACAATTCTAATAAGGCATCTCCTATTGACATAAGAAAGAACTAAAAGGCAGTATTAACAAGGAACATGTATACTGATAGAGATCGAATGAAAAATGAGAGATCAATCCCTATTCTACAAGACCAACCGAACCATGTGCTATCTAAGTGGAGCAATAAGAGCAGCTATCACCCTAGTGGGCAAAGTCAAAGGGAAAGAGGAGGTGTTGAGAAAGATGCAACAACTAAGCCAACAAAGAAGCACAAATTTTCAGACTTAAGGGAGCCTTTGTCAAAGATGTTAGAAAATCTAATGAAAATGGATTTGCTACAACCATTGGAACCTCAGCCTCTACATAAGCCTCTACCGCCAAATTTTGATGCCAAGGTCTTCTGTCAATTCCATCAAGTGCAAGGGCATGAGTGTTCGATTAAGGCATGAAATCCAAGATTTGATTGACAGTGGAAAGCTGCCTGAGCCTGATAAGCCCAATGCTAAGAATAATCCTTAGCCTAAATTTGGAAGGGCATCATCGCTTACAACCTTCATGAAGAGTTTTATCTTGTCACCTTGTCATGATATGGATAGAGAAGCTGCTAAAGATGATATGCTACTAAGCAAGCTTGGACTAACTGTGGATGATAAAGAAATGATCCTTAATTTGTAATATCCCAAAGTACACCCTAAACGTTTTGGTATAATTATTGTTGTATTTGGATTTAATACATGTGTTTAATTGGAATGAGGGAAGAAGTGAAGAGAGTGTATATGTTGTATATATGGAAATATATACAACATATACATAAGACAAAGTGTGGAAGTCAAAGAAGATATTTTATTTTTATTATTAATGGAATTAATTAATAAGGAAATTTAAAATGAATGGAAGAGAATTAATTGGATTATTTTATTGTATTTTGCTTGGTGGAGAGGATTTTGAGGAAAGAGAAGGTTGAGTGTTTGACTTGGTTTTCTTTGTTTTCCTTCTTTCTTTCTTTCTTTCTTTCTTCTTCGTGTATCTTCTTCTTCTTCTCCTTTTCTGTGTTGGCCGGCAGCTCCATAGCAAGAGAGCAAGAGAGAGATTTGATCTTCCAAACTCAAGATTGAAGGAAGTTTTCAAGTGATCAAGTTGGAAATTTAAGAGTTTCTTCATCGTTGGTAAGTTTTCCACTTGATTCTTTGATTTTCTTTGAGTTTGTGAGTTGAGGTTGTGGTTGATATGTGTTTGTTTGATTGTGGTGTGTTTAAGAGTGTTTGGTTCAATTGATTTTGGATTTTTGGCGTTTGATTAAAGGAAAGAGTAAGATTATTGGAAGAGTAAGTGTTGTGGTTGTGTTTTGGGTTTGTGGTGATGATTATGATTTGAGTTTGAGGTATGTTTTGAATTGTTTTGGTGTTTTTGCAAGTTATTATGGTTTATGGGTGTGTTTAGTTAAGTTTGTTTGAAGTGGAAAATGGTGGAAGTAAGAGGTTTGTTGGATGTGTTGTTGTTGTTGTTGCCGGAATCTGGATTTTTGGCCTGACACGCCCATGAGCACGGCCAGGTTTTAGGCGTGTCAATAGTTTTGTGTTCTTGGATGGGTGACACGAGCAGTGACACGTCCATGTCACTGAGCGTGTCATAGCTACTGTGTGGATGAAGGATTGACACGACCGTGAACACACCCGTGTTGTTGAACATGTCAATGTTTCTGTGAGACAAAATGTATTGCATGTTCAGTGACACGCCCGTGGTTCTGAGCGTGTCAAAGCTTCTGTGTTGTGGAGTTAGGGCACAGTCAGGCACACGCCCGTGTTATTGAGCATGTCATGTTTAGAGTTTGCCCTAGTAGGTTCTTAGCTTTATTATCTTATGTGTATTTCTAAGTGAGTGTGTATGATTACCTTTGGTTTAGATTTTGAAGAAAGTTGAGTTGCCATAATCCAAGTGTTGAGGGATTCTTGGAAGAGGAGTTTGGTGTGGAGTGAGTTGCTTTTGAGGTAAGTACAAACCCTACATTATTGCATATATTTACATGACATTGGGACTTAACACATTTGGTTGTAAATGTGTTAAGTAATCTATTATATTGTTGATACATTTGATTAATGCTATTAATTGCATAATGTGAAATATATATGATGATTATTCAAAATGTATGTGCAATGTAATTGGTCATGATGAATTGCCTTAATGTGAATTGAGATATGATGTGATTTGAAGCCATTGTGTTGGCTATGGTAATGCAAATGAATTAATTGGGGCATGGTTGCCTATTGATTATGGAATATGAAATGAGAAATGAAATGAGAAATGAATTGAGAAAGAGATTGATAAAGAGATAAATGAAATAATTGTGTGCTTAATATGTTATTCAATTTTTAGAGTTCTGGGTTTGGTGGCATGCCTATGAATCACTGGATAGGTGAAAAGACCGGGTCGTAAGCCGATTCCAGTTGAAAAATGTGAAATATGTGAAATATGATGTTTTTGAGGTGAAAAGACTGGGTCGTAAGCCTAAAAAACAGTAACAGTCTAGCCGGGTTGAGGATCTCCTCGAGTTTAGCCAGGTTGAGGTCCAAGAGACTGGGTCTGTTACACTATCCATGGATAGAGATATAAATATTGCCTACAGGCTTGATAATTGTGATTATGGACCAAAGCAGTAACTCTGAACTTTGAATAACATATTAGTGTCTTTTGGGCCCATGCTTGTCTTTGCTTCAATGTGATTCATGAATGGTGAAACAATTGAATAAAATAATGGAACATGGTGTTATGGAAAATATTAATATACCATTTATGAATATTGTCTTTATTGTTGAAAGTATGACATTGACATTGCATTATAGCATATTGTTATTGTGGTTTGTACCACTAAGCCGTTGGCTTAGCGCGATTGTGGTTCATCGCGTAGGTGACAAGATAGAACCAGAAAGCTCAGTTAGACCGAGTGGAGTTTAGATTCTGAAGTGTGGATAGTGGGCTTAAAGATCAAAGACTGACTGCCAAATATATATAAACTTTATGTTTTGTAAAATTTGTTTTTGATGTATTTGTATTTGTAAATATAACTATATTTTCCGCTGCGTATTAAATGAATGTTTTTAATTATTGTGTTTAAGTTTATATATATTTTTGTAGAAAGAAGTGAGTTGTTTGTTTAGTAAATCGTGGCATTTCTATATTCAGTATATGTATATTACGATCGTATTAGCATGCTGTGTACGTATACGGGGTATAGGGGTGTTACAATTGTTTTGGTATCAGAGCCTAGGTTTGAGATTCTCAACCTAGGTTAATTTTAAGAAAAAGAACATTTGATTTTAAAAGTTGGTTTTTAAGTAAGATACATGTTTTGGTATTGGTAGTCTTTGATCTTTAATGAGGTATATTCTGCGGTGTTTGCAGATATAGGTAGTGATGGCGTCTCAGTCACGTCAGTCTGTAGAAGGTAGTGCTGAGAGTGTAGCTCCTGAAGAGGGTAGAGATGGAGCTAGGGTTGATAGAGTTAGTGAGGCCTCTGCATATAGATGTCACATCATTCCACTTTCTTATATTTTTCAAATATTTCATAATCATAACTCATAACATTATATTGCTCAATTATATCATAATTCATAATTCACATTAAAACACAGACAAGCATGGGCCCAAAAAGATCTAAAATGCTATTCAAATTTCAGAGTTACTGCTTTGGTCCATAATGACACCATGTGTCTAGCCCCGTAGGCAATATATCCATGGATAATGTAACAGCCCCAGTCTCTTGGACCTCAACCCGGCTAGACCCTTAGGCCCCAGTATCTTGGTCCTCAACCGGGCTAGACTACTACAGTTTTTGAGGCTTACAATCCAGTCTTTTCACCCCAAAAACTGTTAGGAAATCATAGAGATCACTGCAAACAAAAACACGCAGCGGAAAAATATTTGATCTCTGATTTCCCACCAGGATCCATGCTGTTCGTTTAATTCGACAAAAGTTTTCAAAGAACTAACCTGTTGATGATTCGAAATCACAGTTTGGAAGAGATGCCTCGATCGCGAAACACCCTCTATCGCGTATCCACACGAATGCTACCGTTTGGAGTGCTAGCTCTCTGCAACGGCGAAGGCTGGAAAAACATTTTCTCTAAAAACGTATTAGGGTTACCCTTTTCATTCCTCTTTGTTTTATTGTTACCTCTGAGAAGACTTAACGTCTGGAGTTAATATAATCACTCCAGAATCCAATTCAGAATTGGATACGGAAAGTCAAATTCAGAATCCAAGTCTAATTAGGATTCTGAATACATTATCTAATAATATATATAATTGGATAAGGTAAGTCAAATTCAGAATCCAAATCTAATTAGGATTCTGAATATATTATCTAATAATATATATATATATAAAAATGAAAATAATAATAATAAATATTAATATCTAATATTAATATTATTAATATTATATCCAGCCCAAAACGCATTCTTGTGTGTGACCCGATAGGCCCATATTAATTGGCAGTCAATTTAATCTCTATTAAATCAACAAGTCATAATTGGCCTCTAGCAAGGCGTTACAACTACCCAATTAATATAAGGAATGTCCAATTTGCCTAATAATAGTATATGCATTAATCCCTTTGTCACACGATATCTAGCTTGAACATAAGTCATGGTCAACGTCATACTTATATTGTCCAAACTTATGATTACTCGATCTCCAAGTAGACTGATAAAAACAAATGAAATTGATCACACTATCAATTCATTTGAGCACGGCCATGCATTTCACAGTCTCACTTATCGAGGGGCCCAAAAGATATCTCTCTCAAAGAGAGGGACAAATTCTATCTTGATTGTTCATTATCCTCTACATAATTTCTATCATATATGAACATAACCTTTATTACTATCCAGTTACGGATAATGTTTGATCATGTCAAAATATAATAGTCCTTATATTGGAAACTATGACAATCTCAAGTCAAAGAATTAATACATAACTATCATGAGATTTACTTATGACACTAACCCATGTAGTAATCTCATGATGGGTCTATCCAATACATTGTTCTCTAACAAGTATCTATGAAATTGATTTGTATCACTATACACATAACCATCTAATGATTATCAAATCAATGTTCATACTGGTTAAGAATTATTTTTTTTATCTCTATAACAATAATAAACCAGGGACAAATATCAAAATTGTGTAACATGCAAACAAACAATAATGATAATAAAACCTCATTTATTAATAATGAATGTATAACATAAAGATCCAAATAAATGGCCTAGGGCACATACACTAACAATCTCCCACTTGCACTAGGCCTACAAATTTCTAAGACCCATAGATCTAGTGTGCTGATCATGCTTGACCCGTGAGAGAGGCTTTGTTAATGGATCTGCTATGTTATCATTTGTGTCAACTTTGCATATCTTGATATCTCCTCTATCGATAATGTCTCAAATGAGGTGAAAACGCCTGAGTATATGCTTAGACCTTTGATGAGATCTAGGCTCTTTTGCCTGTGCTATGGCACCATTGTTGTCACAATAAATGTCCACAGGATTTGCAATGCTAGGCACCACTCCTAGCTCAGTGATGAATTTCTTCAACCAGACTGCTTCCTTAGCTGCATCTGATGCTGCTATATACTCAGCCTCTGTTGTAGAATCAGCCACAGTGCTTTGTTTTGAGCTCTTCCAACTAACAGCTCCACCATTCAATGTGAATGTAAAACCTGACTGCGATCTAAAATCATCTATGTCAGTTTGGAAACTAGCATCTGTGTAACCATTTACAACTAGCTCATCTTCCAAACCTCCATAAACCAAGAATACATCTTTAGTCCTTCGAAGGTACTTAAGAATATTCTTGACAGCTGTCCAGTGACCTTCACCAGGATCAGCTTGAAATCTACTAGTTGCGCTTAATGGATATGAGACATCTGGTCTAGTATATAGCATGGCATACATAATAGATCCTATAGCAGAAGCATAAGGAATCTTATTCATTCGATCTCGCTCATCAGATGTCATAGGACATTGACTCTTGCTGAGATGAATGCCATGAGACATAGGCAAGAATCCCTTTTTGGAATCTTGCATGTTGAACCTCTTCAACACTTTATCTATGTATGTACTTTGACTCAGGCCAATTATCCTTCTAGATCTATCTCTATAGATCTTTATACCAAGGAAATAGGCAGCCTCACCTAAGTCTTTCATTGAGAAAGAATTCCCTAACCAAGTCTTAACCTTTTGCAAGGTAGGGATATCATTCCCAATGAGTAATATGTCATCCACATATAAGACTAAAAACACTACTGCACTCCCACTAACCATCTTGTAGACACAAGGTTCATCTTCATTCTTGATGAAACCAAAGTTCTTAACTGTTTCATCAAAACGAAGATTCCAGCTTCGAGATGCTTGCTTCAATCCATAAATGGATTTTTGAAGCTTGCAAACCTTTGTAGAATTCTCAGGATTTACAAAACCCTCAGGTTGTGTCATATACACATCCTCAAGCAAGTTTCCATTAAGGAAAGCGGTTTTGACATCCATTTGCCATATCTCATAATCATAGTATGCTGCAATGGCAATGAGAATTCTAACAGACTTAAGCATAGTAACTGGTGAAAAGGTTTCATCATAGTCTATACCATGAGTTTGCTTGAAACCTTTTGCAACAAGCCTTGCTTTATAGGTCTGCACATTCCCATCCATGTCAGTTTTCTTCTTGAAAACCCATTTGCAACCAATAGTCTTAATACCCTCTGGAGGATCAATTAAAGACCAAACTTGGTTGTCAAACATAGATTGCATCTCAGATTTCATGGCTCCAAGCCATTTGTCTGAATCTGGACCTGACACAGCTTCTTGATAGGTAGTAGGCTCATCTTGATCTATGAGCATTACTTCACTATCATCAGTCACAAGAAATCCATATCTCTCTGGATGACGACGTGTCCTATCAGACCTGCGAGGGATTTGTGTTACATCTTCAGACTCCATAACTATTTGTGGTTCTAAAATAGGCTCTATAGACGGCTCAATGATTTCTTGTGGTACTTGAGTTTCCTCAAGTTCTACTATACTCCCACTAGTTCTCTTAGAAAGAAATTCCCTTTCCTGAAAGATCCCATTTCAAGCAACAAACACTTTGTTCTCTAAAGGAGTATAGAAATAGTATCCTTTAGTTTCCTTAGGATACCCCACAAAATTACATTTGATAGACTTTGGAGCTAACTTATCTGAAACTGGTCTTTTCATATAAGCTTCACAACCCCAAATCTTAAGAAAAGACAAACTAGGTGTCTTACCTGTCCATATCTCATATGGTGTCTTTTCAACCGCCTTAGATGGTACACGGTTCAGAATGAATGCAGCTGTCTCTAAGGCATAACCCCAAAAAGATAAAGGAAGATCCGCTTGACTCATCATTGATCGAACCATATCTAATAGAGTTCAATTTCTCCTTTCAGAAACTCCATTCCACTGTGGAGTTCCTGGAGGAGTCAGTTGTGAAACAATTCCACAATCCCTTAGATGATCATCAAACTCTTGGCTCAAATATTCACCACCTCGATCTGATCGAAGTAGTTTAATTGTTTTACCAAGTTGATTTTGTACTTCATTTTGAAAAGTTCTAAACATTTCAAAAGACTCATGCTTATGTTTCATTAGGTAGACATAGCCATACCTACTGAAATCATCAGTAAAAGTAATGAAGTATCGAAATCCTCCTCTGGCACTAATGCTAAAAGGACCACATACATCTGTATGTATCAAGCCCAATAAATCATTAGCCCTTTCACTATGACCAGTAAAAGGATCCTTTGTCATCTTACCAAGCAAACAAGACTCACATGTTTCAAATGATTCAAAATCAAATGAATCTAATAATCCATCTTGATGGAGCTTAGAAATGCGTTTCTCATTTATATGGCTAAGGCGACAATGCCATAAATAAGTAGGGTTTAACTCATTTGGCTTAGTTCTCTTAGAAGTTATGTTATAGATATAATTACCATTAGAATCATCAAGATTAAGGATATAAAGGCCATTATAAGAATTTGCAATACCATAAAGCAAATCATTTTTATCAAAAATAGAACATTTCTTATTCTTAATCAAAAATGAATAACCTTCATCATCCAAAACAGATACTGAAATAAGATTCCTACTCATAGTAGGAACATAAAAGCAATTGTTCAAAATTAACAAAAACCCATTGGGCATAACAAGCTCATAAGTTCCTACAGCTATAGCAGCAACTCTTGCTCTATTGCCAACACGTAGGTCCACTTCGCCCTTCTTCAGCATCCTACTCCTTTTGAGTCCCTGCATATTTGTACAAATATGAGATCCACATCCGGTATCTAATACCCAGGAAGAAGGAATAGATAAATTAATTTCTATAACATAAATACCTGAAGATGTAGTCGCACTACCCTTCAACTTCTTTAACTCATCCAAATAGAGTTGACAATTTCTCTTCCAATGCCCAGGCTTGTTGCAATGGAAACAAGTCCCTTCCTTAGGAACTTTAGCCTTAGGTACAGGTTTTGGTTTAGCTTGTCCCTTGGACCCTTTAGCACCTTTTGCCTTACCCTTGCCTTTAGTATCTTTGGCTTTCTTTTTCATTTGTTTAATATTGACATTCAATATTTGGGTAGGCTTTTTGATATTCCCCTCAGCAGTTTTGAGCATACCATGTAGCTCAGGAATGGATTTCTCCATGTCATTCATGTTATAGTTCATGACAAACTGTGAGAAACTGCTAGGCAATGAATGTAGGATCAAATCCGTGGAGAGTTCTAAACTCAGGGGATATCCAAGTCTAGCAAGGTGATCTAGATAGCCTTTCATCTTCAAAACATGAGCACTAACAGATTCACCTTCAGACATTTTGCAGTCAAATAATGCAACAGCGGTGTTAAACCTATCTTGCCTAGCCTGTTGTTGGAAAGCTTGTTTGAGATGCACACTCATCTCATAAGCCTCTAAGTGTTCCAGATCCTTCTGAAGTCCTGGACACATAGTAGCCAACATAAGACATCCTATGTCATTGGAATCATCCACATGCTTCTTATGCTTACTCTTAGCAGCATTAGAAGCATCGGCAGGAGGTGGGTCAGGGATAGCTTCATCAAGCACGTAGGACTTTTTCTCTTGTTTGAGAACAATTCTCAGGTTCCTAAACCAGTCAACAAAATTAGTCCCACATTCTTTCAGTTTTTCCTTCTCAAGGATAGATCGCAGTGATAAGGTGGAATTGTTATTAGCAGCCATCTGTTGATAAATATGCAAAGTCAAATTTTAATTAATAATGAGGTTAAAATTATTTAAACTCCTACTAAAAAATATAACCCTCTAAAGAAATATTTTAGTAGGCTAAGATCCGTATTTCACTTAATTCTAAACTCAGCTTTGGCGTGACGCTTAAAATCAAGTTATTTAGGTAGGTAACATCTTTACCAATTACATCTCATGTAACTCTTAGTAATTATGGAATATTGACATCATATGTCATAGCATGTTGAATTCCATCTAATGCCTTAGGCCCAAAACCATTTTGATAGCCTAATTAAGTCTAACCAATTTTAAAACATATGAGTAGCACTATTACTCATCCTACTTAGCTAGGAATGTTTAAAGCATATTGCTTTGGCAATACCTACTTTAATACAATCTTAGTTTTGATAGGTGTTCAAAACGTGGATGGCATTTAGACTTAAATTATTAATGAGGGTTCAACTAAATTATTATCATGTCTTGCATTACATATCATTATATTTTAGCATCCTATATGCATATATATAATTTATCACATAAGCATCATATACCAAATGACAAAATATGTAAACGTGACATAGCATGGCCAAACTAAATATGATCTTCAAGAGACCAAATGAAGATCATAAAGGCAACCCTAGGTGAAAAACCTATCTATTACAACACTTGCAATATTACATATCTTCAAAACTTGAGCTTGTGCTTCCATCACCATGGAACCATCTTCTCCTTGGTATGAATCTCCATCACAAACATTGTAGCTTGAATCTTCATATATTACTATAAAAGAAAATCTAACTACTAGTAAAATAAATTACAACAAAATAAACGACACGCAGGCCGTATTTACCCAAAATAAAGATATGAATAAACCAATCACATAGGTCATAAGGCCATGCTATGCACCATGCCAAGACATCAAACAAACATAACATATTCATCACCAACATGTTAAATAGAAACAAATATATTGACATTCTTAATGTCGCGGTAACGAACTATAGGGCGCGAACATACGGCGGTCCCGCTAGCCGGTTAGCGGGCGGGGCTCCCGCTGGCCGGTCAGCGGGCGGGGTTCCGAAGGGGCAGCGCCCCTCGAAGCCAAACAGAAACGTTAATCTCATTAACATTTTTCTTTGGCGAAACCCTAAAACAGAACCGTTAATCTCATTAACCTTCTTACTGTTTTATTTCGAATATGTACAACCCATTACAGAATCACATATAAACTTAATCGTTTTCATCATATGAAAATCATTTTAATCAACCAATCATATATACGTGATCATCTCATGAAAATGAAATTAAAAACACCAATCCTTTCTCATCATATGAAAAACGAATTAGGGTTTTACATAAACGAAACCAAAAACCAATCCTTTCTCATCATATGAAAAACGAATTAGAGTTTTATAGTTAACATGCCATACGTAAACAATATATATCACCATAATCATATCAACATGGCATTTTCGACTTAAACGAAAACAACAAGTGGCTCTGATACCACTGTTAGGAAATCATAGAGATCACTGCAAACAAAAACACGCAGCGGAAAAATATTTGATCTCTGATTTCCCACCAGGATCCATGCTGTTCGTTTAATTCGACAAAAGTGTTCAAAGAACTAACCTGTTGATGATTCGAAATCACAGTTTGGAAGAGATGCCTCGATCGCGAAACACCCTCTATCACGTATCCACACGAATGCTACCGTTTGGAGTGCTAGCTCTCTGCAACGGCGAAGGCTGGAAAAACGTTTTCTCTAAAAACGTATTAGGGTTACCTTTTTCGTTCCTCTTTGTTTTATTGTTACCTCTGAGAAGACTTAACGTCTGGAGTGAATATAATCACTCCAGAATCCAATTCAAAATTGGATACGGAAAGTCAAATTCAGAATCCAAGTCTAATTAGGATTCTGAATACATTATCTAATAATATATATAATTGGATAAGGTAAGTCAAATTCAGAATCCAAATATAATTAGGATTCTGAATATATTATCTAATAATATATATATATAAAAATGAAAATAATAATAATAATAAATATTAATATCTAATATTAATATTATTAATATTATATCCAGCCCAAAACGCATTCTTGTGTGTGACCCGATAGGCCCATATTAATTGGCAGTCAATTTAATCTCTATTAAATCAACAAGTCATAATTGGCCTCTAGCAAGGCGTTACAACTACCCAATTAATATAAGGAATGTCCAATTTGCCTAATAATAGTATATGCATTAATCCCTTTGTCACACGATATCTAGCTTGAACATAAGTCATGGTCAACGTCATACTTATATTGTCCAAACTTATGATTACTCGATCTCCAAGTAGACTGATAAAAACAAATGAAATTGATCACACTATCAATTCATTTGAGCACGGCCATGCATTTCACAGTCTCACTTATCGAGGGGCCCAAAAGATATCTCTCTCAAAGAGAGGGACAAATTCTATCTTGATTGTTCATTATCCTCTACATAATTTCTATCATATATGAACATAACCTTTATTACTATCCAGTTACGGATAATGTTTGATCATGTCAAAATATAATAGTCCTTATATTGGAAACTATGACAATCTCAAGTCAAAGAATTAATACATAACTATCATGAGATTTACTTATGACACTAACCCATGTAGTAATCTCATGATGGGTCTATCCAATACATTGTTCTCTAACAAGTATCTATGAAATTGATTTGTATCACTATACACATAACCATCTAATGATTATCAAATCAATGTTCATACTGGTTAAGAATTATTTTTTTTTATCTCTATAATAATAATAAACCAGGGACAAATATCAAAATTGTGTAACATGCAAACAAACAATAATGATAATAAAACCTCATTTATTAATAATGAATGTATAACATAAAGATCCAAATAAATGGCCTAGGGCACATACACTAACAGTAGTTAGCAAGGTGCATCGGGATAGTGCAGTTATGGTGCAAGGTGAGGAATTTTTGGGTGATTTGATTGAAATGCCTTTTAAGGAGTATGATTTGATCTTAGGCATGGATTGGTTGTCTATGCATAGTGCTATGGTAGACTGTCAAAAGAAGTATGTTACGTTGAGAACCGGTGATGGTAGATATGTGATGGTATCTAGTGGACACCCACCGATTGTGGTTCATCGCGCAGGTGACATGATAGAACCAGAAAGCTCAGTTAGACCGAGTGAAGTTTAGATTCTGAAGTGTGGATAGTGGGCTTAAAGATCAAAGATTGACTGCCAAATATGTATAAACTTTATGTTTTGTAAAATTTGTTTTTGATGTATTTGTATTTGTAAATATAACTATATTTTCCGCTGCGTATTAAATGAATGTTTTTAATTATTGTGTTTAAGTTTATGTATATTTTTGTAGAAAGAAGTGAGTTGTTTGTCTAGTAAACCATGGCATTTCTATATTCAGTATACGTATATTACGATCGTATTAGCATGCTATGTACGTATACGGGGTATAGGGGTGTTACATGATGATGGAAAAAATCCTTGCCCTTGAGATGTCTAAATAAATGAAGCATCTTCGACTCCAACTCAACGAACTTTCCTTAGCTTGAATTTTTCTTTTCAATTTTGCTTTCTTTAATATTTAATTGGAACAATCTTATTTTTCAAATTATGTTTGTTTGAATAAATTTCTTTCATCAAAATTTTTTTTGGTCTTTATTCATTTTGGTGCTCAACCAATGAGGAATCTAGCTTGATGTTCACAAACTAACATGTCTAGGCATCATGACTTGAATGACTTTACTAGGTGAGGGAATTGCTCTATAGCATTGAGTTGTGTATGCTTACTTAGAGAGGGCTCCTGCATAATTACCTTTGTCTAGGTCCTAGTCAGTCTTAGAACATGCTTTGAAAAACTTAAGAAGCGAAATTGAACTCTGCTTATTTAAGGGAGAGATGATCTAGGCATTGTTTGGTTAGCCAACAACTAGTATCCACCTATTAAATATCAATCCATAGTTGTCCCTTTGAGCCTTCATAAAATTTTAGCTTTCTTTTCATTGGCATATAACCCCAACAACCTGCCTTGAGTTGTTGTGATACTTATGGCAAGTCTTATGATCACTAAGATGAAGAGGCAAGAAGACCAAAGAAAATAATGATTAGTCCAGATCATGAGGATAGGTGAAGTTCTCAAGACCATGAAGATAGTTGAAGTTCTCAAAACCATAAGGGTGGTTGAAGTTCTAAATACCATAAGGGTAGTTGAAGTTTTCCTAATATCTCCAATATATCAACATCAACATCAACATCAGAGTAACAAATGATTTATCCCTATTAAAGAAGATTTATGTTACTCCACTTATCCATTATTGGAAGCCCAAGTTGGTACAAACAAGACAACTCTTTTAGAGCTAGAGCAAAAAAAAAGAGAAGAAAAGAAAACAAAAAAGACAAAAGAAAAGAAAAAGAAAAGAAAAAAAGAGAAAAAAAAAGGAAAGAAAAAAGAAAAGAAAACCCAAAATGGTTCAAAAATCCAACTGAGTTCTCTTTTACCTAAGACAACAAAAGGCTTCCATTTGGTTTATAAGGACGGTTTAACTTGAATTGGTCCAACCCAACTAAAGATTCGATCAAAATCAAAGAAAAAGGAGAAAGACCATTCAGTTCTTGAAAGTTCTGTACTTGATAGTCCTACAAGGAAGAAGGACAAAAATGATAAAATCCTCAAAGAAAGGGAGGAGTAAGAAGAAAGAAAGGGAGAAGAAGGAAAGAAATGAATTTGGGTACCAAACTTTATGCAAAGAAACAAATATTTTCCTAATCAAGATCCAGATTAATGCCAAGAAGATAGAATGAATTTGGAGTCTAGAAATATTGCTCCCAACTGTCTAAAGTTCCAACAAGAAATTTGTAGTGTGAAGGTTTGTCCATTGTGTCACACCAGCTCCAATCTCAAAATGGCCTTCACTTAAACCTGTGTCCCTTATAGACCCTATTTCAAGCCTATCAAAGACCTGTTGATCTCTCTTGGTAGGTAGAGTCTATTAGTGGAGATAGTTTGGATAAGCATGCATATGAGATAGATAATATTTAGACTCAATGAGACCTTTGGCCGAGTAATGTGTATGTGCCTATCTGCAGTGCAACAATTCTTGCTTAAATAGAAATGGTTCCCGAGTTTAGTACGGTAACTAGGGTTGTCATGTTATAAGTGGGTTAATTTGGAAAAATCAAGTCCCGAGGTATATTGACATTAATTTGGTAAAGCAACATTTGATTTCAAAATCAAAATTAAAAAAAATGTTTTGTCATACAAAGCCTTCAAGTTAAGGGAAGTATGTTGAACCTCCAAAGGACACATTTGGCAAAGGAAATGATTATTGGCAAAGTTATGAAGAAACTACCAATCAACATGCTAAAATATAGTTTGAAATGGATGCATCCCTAACTCTGCTACTTAGGGTCTCCACCACTCATGTTTTCAACATCTTGAAGATAAAAGCCACAAATGCACAAGCTTTCGATCATTCCAATGCAAGACTTGAACAAGCGTCAAAACGGAACCAATGAGAACACTTCTGCTGATCACCTTGGTCTGTGAGTCAATGGAACAACTGTAAGTATTATTCATGCATATCATGCATACATGAGCATATCACATCGCACTTTCTTGTCTTGTGTTGTCTGTTCTTTGGAAAAATGAACAGCAAACACCCTGCGAAGTAAAGAATCAAAAGAAGATATCAAATCAGGGGGGCATAGAAAGCCCATTGCTTGAGAAAGCTCTAGTAATCTTGCAAAGAGAAGAAATACGTGCTTGTGCGAAGAACTAGACAACAACAACATCAATCAAAGTCCGCATAGAAAAATCATGGGTTTGAGCCTACACAGGGGGCAAAGTTTATCCTTTCCAATTTTTTGAGTTTATATGTAAAACATTTTCAAACTCACTTGCAAATATCTCACCATGCAGGGGGAAAGGAGAGGATATGAAGGCTAGCTAAAAAGGGCTGAATTTTTTTGCAAAAGTGCAAAGGAAGAAAAAAAAGAATGGAATAAAAAAGAAAATTAGAATTCTCAAAAGAATGAAGATGCAAAAGACAAAAGATCAATCCAGTTAAAAGAGTCGAAGCCGGGGTGAAGACCCGATCTCAAAGGATGAAGATCCATTTGCAAGGGTAAAGACCTGATCTCCAAGGATGAAGATCCACTTACAAGGGTAAAGACCCGATCTCCAAGGATAAAGATCCATTTTCAAGGGTGAAGGCCCAATCTCAAAGGATGAAGATCCATTTTCAAGGGTAAAGACCTTATCTCAAAGGATGAAGATCCATTTTCAAGGGTGAAGACCCGATCTCAAAGGATGAAGATCCATTTGCAAGGGTGAAAACCCAATCTCAAAGGATGAAGATCCATTTTTCAAGGGTAAAGACTCGATGTCAAAGGATGAAGATCCATTTGCAAGGGTGAATACCCGATCTCCAAGGATGAAGATCCATTTGAAAGGGTGAAGACCCGATGTCCAAGGATAAAGATCCATTTGCAAGGGTGAAGACCCGATCTCAAAGGATGAAGATCCATTTTCAAGTGTGAAAACCCGATCACAAAAGGATGAAGATCCATTTGCAAGGGTGAAGACCTAATCTCAAAGGATGAAGATCCATTTTTCAAGAGTAAAGACCCGACGTCAAAGGATGAAGATCCATTTTGTGGGTGAAAAACCACAATGCATAGAATAATAGGAGCAATCAGACTTCTCAAATGATAAAAAGTCAGTCAAACTCAGTCTCAGGTCTAAGCACCCAAATTAAATTCAATATCAGGTCCAAAATCCAAATTTTCCTTAGGTCCATAACCTAGAATCTCTTCTAAGTCCAGAACTTAGCTCTGGTCCAGAACCCAAATTTCCCTTAGGTCCAGAACCTAGAATCTTTTCTAAGTCCAGAACTTAGCTCGGGTCCAGAACCCAAATTTTGATTAGGTCCAGAACCTAGAATCTCTTCTAAGTCTAGAACTTAGCTCGGGTCCAGAACCCAAATTCAATCCAAGCTTGGGTCCAAGTACCCAATCTCGAGTCCAAGTACCCAATCTCGAGTCCAAGTAACCAAATCCAATTTAATCTTGGGTCCAAGCACCCAAATTCAATTCAATCTCGGGTCCAAGTACCCAAATCCAATTCAATATCGGGTGCAAGCACCCAAAGTCAATTCAGTCTCGGGTCCAAGTACCCATTCTCTGGTCCAAGCACCCATTCTCGGGTCCAAGTACCCAAAAATAAATAAATTTTGGGTCCAAGTATCCAAATTCAATCAATCCCGGGTCCAAGTACCAAATCCTGGGCCCAAATACGCAAATTCAATCCAATTTTGGGTCCAAGTACCCAAATCCAATTCAGGCTAGGGTCTAAGTACCCAAATCAAATCAATCTCGGGTCTAAGCACCCAATCTCGGGTCCAAGTACCCAAATCAAATCAATCTCGAGTCCAAGTACCCAAATCAAATTCAATCTCGGGTCCAAGTACCCAATCCCGGGTCTAAGTACCCAAATCAAATTTAATCTCAGGTCCAAGTACCCAAATCAAATTCAATCTTGTGTCCAAGTACCCAATCTCGGGTCCAAGTACCCAATTCTTGGGTCTAAGTACCCAAATCAATTCAATCTCGGGTCCAAGTACCCAATCTCGGGTCCAAGTACCCAAATCAAATAAATCTCGGGTTTGAGTATCCAAATTCAATCCAATCTTGGGTCCAAGTACCCAGTCTCGGGTCCAAGTACCCAATCTCGGGTCCAAGTACCCAAATCAAATCAATCTCGGGTCCAAGTATCCAATCCTGGATCCAAGTACCCAAATTCAATCCAATCTTGGGTCCAAGTACCCAAATCAAATTCAATCTCGGGTCCAAGTACCCAATCTCTGGTCCAAGTACCCAAATCAAGTCCAGAACTCGAAGCGGGTCTAGAACCCAAAAATAAATTCAAATAACCATCTCATCAAAAATTAAGTCTTATTGCTTTTCATTCTCTAAATTCTCATATCGTTCAAGCAGGGGGCAAACTGTAGACCCTTAAATTAAAGTCTCAGTCAGGTCCAATATATTTTATTTAGTCCAAAATAATTTTGTGTTTTAATTAGTCCAAAATAATTTTTGTGTTGTCCAATATATTTTTTAGTCTAAAACAAATTTTGTTATTTTAAAGTAAGTAATATTTGCTTTAAAAAAAAGTCGGATTGCGGCGTAATGGCCAGGGCCATTTTGCCCGCAACTGAGGCAGCTTTTTTACCAGTGCAATTTTTTCTGTTGCAACTTTTTTCGCCAGCGCAATTTTTCCGCAGCAGTTTTTTTTTCCAGCGAAATTTTTCCGACGCAAATTTTTCAAAACCTAATACAATTAGGTTTCGGTTTCCTTTTCTTAATCAATATTAGATACCATGAATAGCTAGAATTATACATAAAAATTCTTCTATAAATAAGATAAAAAAAACAACACAAAAATGGAGGAAAAAAAAAGGAAGAAATCGAACAGAAGCTTGGAGGAAAAATTGGATTCGAAACTAAGTAGGAAAGAGGTGAATCAATCTGATTTTTTTGAGAGGGCAGAAAAATAATTCAAGCAATTTAAAGGCAGCAAAGCTTGTCTTTGTTTTTATTCATCCATGAAGAAATTTTTTGGTGGAACCAACAAACCAAGGTATGCATCAATTGTTTAAATTTTATTCTCCACAGTAGCTAAATCATCCCATTGTTTCTTTTAATTCAAAAAACCTAAAAACCTCAATTCACTTTTTCTAAAATTTTAAAACCTTAATTCGTTGCTTTGTTTTCCAAAAAGTTTAAAGTTGTTAGTTTTGTTTCTTCAAAAGCCCAAAACCTTAATTTACTTTCCAAGTTTTCAAAAGCCAAAATTGAGATCTGTTTATTTCCAAAAGCTCTAAAAATATCTTTTTTGCTTCTATAAACTTTAAATCATTTTTTTATTTTCATAAAACTTCATAAAATTATCAAATTGATTTTCAAACCCTAAAAACCTCATGCATTCACCGAAACCCAAATTTAAAAAATTCAAAAACCTAATTCAATTTTAAAACTAAACAATAAACCTTAAACTAGCTAACCTAAACCCTAATTTCTCTAAACCCAAATCCTTTAAACTGTAAAAACTTTATAAACATAATTTTACACAGTAAACTCAAAATAATAATTCAGTAACAAGTCATAATCTAAATGTTTTGAAGAGCCCAAACTCTAATTTCATGATTTTACATCACAATCCCTAATTTGGTTAATCAAAGAATTTTACCAACCTTTAAAACATAAAACCTTAATCTATTTTAATTCCTTTAAAAACTCACAGTAGTCAAATGCCATAAATTCCAAAACCCTAAACACATGAAATAAAGAATCTTAAATTTAAACAATAGCCCTAATTTGAATCTTTATTTGCCTTATTCAATTCTATATTTGATCATGCTTTGATTTATTTTATATGCTTTAATTTATTTAAGTTCAATACTTGGTTTATTTAATTTATCATGGATGGATGTTTACTTTCTATTGATATTTAATACCTTTGATTAATGATTTATTTATGATGAATGGTTATTTACTTTTATCAATTTGTTTAGATTTCCAAATGTTGTAAGAGGCATGTTTCCACTTGGTGGGTACCTCATTAGTTAAATATCATGTAATTTAAATTGCTTTTCTACTTTAGAACCAATGTAAAGGACATGTTTCTACCTTTTGGTGGGTGTCCTATTTAGGCATGGGATGTAAGGATATTTTTCCATCCTCGGATGGCTGTCCATTTATTTATTTTGTTTGAACACTGTTTTATTTTTAATATTTCAATGCTTTATTTTAATTATTGTGTGTAATATTGAAAATGTTGTTATACTTAAGAATTTTATAATATTAAGACCTGTAAAGGAGGCCAGTTCCAATGAACCGGGCATTGTGGGGGTGCTGGGCCATTTCTCACCTTCCCCACACGTACCCAACTTTTCGAACCCATTAGGGGGTTGGGGATTCCTTAAGAATTGAGTCATCCACCCCTTTCTTTTTCCTAGCCCATCCGGGTGGAGACTCCATTTTCTCCGGACTTAGGTCCGTGTTCTCTACGACCCCGAGCCTAAACAGTGCCGAAGTCGCAATAACCATTCCACCAAGAGTGGGGGCAAAAATCGCTGCTCACAGTAAGGCATAACCTAGATGTAATGCATATTGAAAAAATATTTTTGAGAATGGGTTTAATACAATAATGGATATTCCAGGTAAAACAAAAGACAATGCTAAGCCAAGAGAAGACTTGAGGACATTTTATAGAAGGCCAGAGTTAGAATATGATGAAATGACTGGGAGGTATCCTAAAGCTAATTACACATTGGATCGTAATAAAAAAAATCATTAATGAGCCACTGGGTAAAAAATTTGAAGTTTTCGGATAGATATGTCTCGAATTTGTCACGGTGTGTTGATATGAGAAAATATAAATTGTTCGGCATAAATAGTCATGTTTGTCACGTACTTATGCAAAGGCTATTACCTATTGCATTTAGGGAGTTATTACCAAAAAAAGTTTGGGAAGCTCTGATGGAGTTAATCTTATTTTTTAGAGAACTTACTGCACCATCTATATAAGTTTCCCAAATTGAGTGTTTACAAGAAGAAATTCCAATATTTCTTTATAAATTGGAATAAATATTTCCTCTAAGTTTATTTTTTGATTCAATGGAACATTTACCAATTCATTTGCCATATGAAGCCAAAATTGCAGGACTGGTACAACATCGTTGGATGTACCTTTTGAAAGATACCTGCGACACTTGAAGAAAAATGTTAAAAATAAGGCAAATGTAGAAGCATCAATTTGTAATGCCTTTATAGTGGAAGAGGCATCAACTTTTTGTTCTTATTATTTCGAGCCTAATGTAATAATAAAATTGCATGAAGTCCCTCGGAATGATGATGGAGGTAGACAAGACCAATCTGAATGTCTTCTATCTATTTTTAAACATCTGGGTCGACCATATGGCAAATCAACCAACTAAAGATTGGAACAGAGAAAATATTGTGCATCTCATACTTACATATTGTTGAATTATGATGAAGTTAAACCTTATATCAAGTAAGTTAGTGAGTCTAAAGTAATATGAAATTTTAATTTTACATTTAATAAAAAACCTTTAAGATTTGAATGATAGATTTGATTTTTGTAATCTATTTCAGCATATTCATTGAACACTTACGAGATTTGGATAAACATATAGCAATTTCATAAGTTGATGTTGAGGTTAAGAGTAATTTTCCCTACAGCCATTGGCCCCTCAACCTTTGCCAAATCCTTTACCCCCAAAATTTAATACTAAAGCCTTCTGTGAGTTTCATCAGACACAAGGACATGAGACAGACAAATGTTTGCGACTAAAACACGAGATCTAAAATTTAATTGACAATGGTGAGCTGCCTGAGCCTGATAAGCCCAATACCAAGAACAACCCTTTGCCTAAGTTCAACAGAGTGCCACCACCGGCAGCCTTCATGGTGGGAAAAGGATTGGAAGAAGATTTTGCTTTATCATCCTTTCAAGATGGGAATATTGAAGATGTGAAAGGAGAAGAAGCTTAACTCAACAAAACTTCCCTTGGCTTGTTTGTTTTTCTTGTTTTCTTTCTTTAATATTTAATTGGAACAATCATGTTTTTTAAATTTAAATTTATTTGAATAAATTACTTTTATAAAAAATTTTGTTGGTCTTTGTTAATTTTGGTGCTCAACCAATGAGGAATCTAGCTTGATGTTCATAAATTAATATATCTATGCATCATGATTCAAATGACTTTACTAGATAAGGGAATTGCTCTATAGCATTGAGTTGTGTATGCTTACTTAGAGAGGGCTCCTGCATAATTACCTTTGTCTAGGTTCTAGTCAGTCTTAGAACATGCTTTGACAAACTTTCGAGGTGAAATTAAACCATGCTTATTTAAGAGAGAGATTATCTAAGCATTGTTTGACGAGCCAACAACTAGTATCCACCCAATTAAATATCAATCCCTAGTTGTCCCTTTGAGCCTTTATAAAATTTTAGTTTTCATTTCATTGGCTTACAAACCCCGATAACCTACCCTGAGCTGTTGTGATACTTTTGACAAGTCTTATGATCACTAAGATGAAGAGGCAAGAAGATCAAAGAATGGAATGTATAGTCAAGATCATAAGGATAGTTGATGTTCTCAAGACCATAAGGGTAGCTGAAGTTCTCCTAATATCTCCAATACATCAAGACAACATCAGAGTAACAAATGATTTATCCCTGTTAAAGGAGATTTATACCACTCCACTCATCCATTATTGGAAACCCAAGTTGTTACAAATAAGATAACTATTTTAGAGCTAGAACCAAAAAAAAAAGAGGAAGAAGAGAAGAAAAAAAAGAAGAAAAAGGAAAAAAAGAAAAAAAAGAGAAAAGGAAAGAAAAAAGGAAAGAAAAAAAGAAAGAAAGAAAGATAAAACCTAAAAAGGCGGTTCAGAAAAGCCAACTGAGTTCTCTGTTACCTAAAGCAGCAAAAGCCTTCCATTTCGTTTATAAGGACAGTTTGACTTGAATTGGTCCAACCCAACCAAAGATTCAATCAAAATCAAAGAAAAAGGAGAAAGACCATTCAGTTCTTGAAAGTTCTGTACTTGACAGTCCTACAAGGAAGAAGGAAAAAATGATAAAATGCTCAAAGAAAGGGAAGCGTAAGACAAATAAAAAGAAAGAAAAGGGAGAAGAAGAAAAGAAACAAATTTGGGTAACAAACTTTTTGCAAGGGCAAAAACTGTCCTAATCAAGATCCAGATTAATGCCAAGAAGATAGAAGGAATTTGGAGTCTAGCAAGATTGCTCCCAGCTGCCTAAAGTTCAAACAAGAAGTTTGTAGTGTGAAAGTTTATCCTTTGTGTTACATCAGCTCCTATCTCGAAATGGCCTTCACTTAAACCCATGTCCCTTATAGACCCCATTTCAAGCCTATCAAAGACCTGTTGATCTCTCTTGATAGGTAGAGTCTATTAGTGGAGATAGTTTGAATGAGCATGCATATGAGATAGACAATATTTAAACTCAATGAGACCTTTGGCCAAGTAATGTGTATGTTCCTATCTGAAGTGCAACAGTTCTTGCTTAAATAGAAATAATTCCTGACTTTAGTATGGTAACTAGGGTTGTCATGTTATCGATATGTTAATTTGGAAAATCAAGTCCTGAGGTACATTGACATTAATTTGGCAAAGCCAAAATTTGATTTCAAATTCAAATTCAAATTAAAAAAAAATTACAAAGACTTCAAGTTAAGGGGAGTATGTTGAACTATCGAACCTCGAAGAACACATTGGGCAAAGGAAATGATTATTGGCAAGGTCATGAAGAAGCTATCAAATGACATGCTGAAACATAGTTTGAAATGGATGTATCCCTGACTCTACTACTTGGAGTCTCCTCCACTCGTGTTTTCAACATCTTGAAGATAAAGGCCACAAATGCTAAGCTTTCAATCATTCCAATGCAAGACTTGAACGAGCATCTGAAAGGAACCAATGAGAATACTTCTGCTGATCACCTCGGTCTGTGAGTCAATGGAGTGACTGTAAGTATTATTCACGCATATCATGCATACATGAGCATATCACATCGCACTTTCTTATTTTGTATTGTCTATTCTTTATTAAGGTAAACGACAAACACCCTGTGAAGTAAACAATCAAAAGAAGATATCAAATTAGGGGGGCATAGAAGGCCCATTACCAGAGAAAGTTCCAGTAATTTGCAAAGAGAAGAAATGCTTGCTTGTGCGAAGAACTAGACAACAAAAATATCAATCAAAGCTTGCATGAAAAAAAAAATCTTTGGTTTAAGCCTACACAGAGGGCAAAGTTTCTCCTTTTCAATTTTTTGAGTTTATATATAAAACATTTTCAAACTCACATGCAAATATTTCGCCGCACATGGGGCAAGGAGAAGATATGAGGGCCAACTAAAAATAACTGAATTTTTGTGAACGGAAGAACAAAAAAATGGAACAACAAGTTAAGCCAGAATCCTCCACTAATAAAAGGTCAATCAAATTGAATTCAATCTCGAGTCAAAGTACCCAGTCACGAGTCTGAGTACCCAAATCAAATCAAGTTAGGATAGAGCATCCCAATTTATTTTAGGATCGAGTATCCCAATCCAATTTAGGATCGAGTATCCAAATCCATTTAGGATCGAGTATCCCAAACCAGTTTAGGATCGAGTACCCAAATCCAGTTAGGATTGAGTATCTGAATCCAGTTAGGATCAAGTATCCAAATCCAGTTTAGGATCGAGTATCCCAATCCAATTTAGGATCGAGTATCCAAATCCAATTAGGATCGAGTATCCAAAACTAATTTAGGATCAAGTATCCAAATCCAATTAGGATCGAGTATCCAAATCCAGTTAAGGATCGAGTATCCAAATTCAGTTTAAGATCGAGTATCCAAATCCAGTTAGGATCGAGTATCCGAATCCAGTTTAGGATCGAGTATCCAAGTCTAGTTTAGGTTCGAGTATCCAAATCTCTTGGGTCCAAAACCCAAATTATCCTTAGGTCTAGAACCTAGAATCTCTTCTAAGTCCAGAACTTAGCTGGGGTCCAGAACCCAAATTATCCTTAGGTCTAGAACCTAGAATCTCTTCTAAGTCCAGAACTTAGCTCGGGTCCAGAATCAAAATTATCCTTAGGTCCAGAACCTAGAATCTCTTCTAAGTCCAGAACTTAGCTCAGGTCTAGAATCCAAATTATCCTTAGGTCTAGAACCTAAAATCCATTTTAAGTTCAGAACATAGCTCGGGTTCTGAACCTGAATTACCTCTAGGTCCAAAACCTAAAATCTCTTGCAAGTCCATAACTTAATTCGGGTCCAAAACCCAAAATTACCCTTAGGTCCAGAACCTAAAATTATCCTTGAGTCTAGAACTCGAATCGGGTCCAAAACCCAAAACCTCAACCATCTCATAAAAATTAAGTCTTATTGCTTTTCACTCTTTTTCACTAAAGTCTCAGATCGTTCAAGCATGGGGGCAAACTGTAGACTCTTAATTTTTGACCCAGTCCGATCCAATATATTTTATTTAGTCCACAATAATTTTTGTGTTGTCTTAATTAAATAATATTTATTTTAGTATTTATTTTTTATAATTATAGTAAATAATAATAATAATAATAAATAAATAAAAATAAAAGTAAAAATTGGCAACGAAAAGTTGGATGAAATGGCCTTGGGCCACTTGGCCATTTTGCCCGCAGGAAAATCCTGCGGGTGAAGTGGATATTGGTTGCCCAGCTTGCAAGTTTCCACGGCAATTCTAGCCCGCAGCCTGCCGGCGCTCGTAGCCCCTCGCAGCCCAACGCAGTTTTCGCTAGCAAAATTTATCCGATGCAATTTTTTTCAAAACCAAATTCTATTTAGTTTTAGTTTTCTTTTCCTAATTAAATACAATTTCCTTAAACATTTAAAATTAATCATCTAAATTTCCTATAAATAAGACCTAAAAAACATAGAAGAAAAAAAAGAGGACTTTTTTGGAGGAATGGGACTTTGGACTGGGACTTGAATTTTGAACTGGAACTTTACAAATTAATCAGACTTTTTAGAAGAGAAGAAGCAGGCAATCAATCAAGCTATCAAAGGCAGCAATCTTGCCTTTGTCCTTGTTCATCCAGGAAGCAATTTCTGGTGGAACCAATGAACGAAGGTTTGAATCTTTAATTTCTTTTTATTTCTTACAGTAGCTTTTTTCTTTATTTGAATCATAAGATTATATACTCAAAACTTCAATCTTTGAAGATGTAATAACTTGATCTTCATTTCCAAGAACCTTAAATGGTTTCCTTTATTTCTAAATACCTTAAAAAACCTTAATTCGTTTCTTTGTTTTCCAAAAAATCTTAAATCGTTCAACCTTTTTCTTCAAAACTTTAAAATCTTAAATTGATTCTTTTATTTCCAAAAAACCTAAAAAAAAAAACTTTCTGTTTCCAAAAACCTTAAATTGTCTTGCTTATTTAAAAAAAAAAACTTTATAAACTTTAAACTATTTTCTTCAATTCCAAAACCAAGACATAACCCCAAACTAACTAATCTAAACCCTAAGTTTTCTTAAATCTTAAACCCTAATTCCCTTAAAACCTTAAACCATAGTTTTCCTAAACCCTAATTATTAAAACCTTAAAACCTTATAAACCTAAACATTCAAACCTAATATAATAAATCCAAAATAATAATCCAGTAACCGTGAGTTCTAAATTCAAATGTTTTAAAGTATCCAAACCCTAATTTCATGATTTTACCCCTCAAACCCTAATTTGGTTAATCAAAGAACCTTATCAATCTCTTAACTTATAAAACCTTAATCCATTTCAATTCCTTTAAAACTTACAGTAGCCTAAACCAATAAATTCCAAAACCCTAAATATTAATTAAAGAACTTTAAATGAGAAACAGTAAACTTCAATTTGTATCTTAACTTACTTTATTTTTAGATTTAATTATTTAGTTTATTATATGCTTTGATTTATTTAAGTTCAATGCTTGGTTTATTTAAATTATCATGGATGAATGTTTATAATTCGATTGTTTAATATCTTTGATGAATGATTTATTTATGATGAACGATTATTTACCTTTATCGATTTATTTTGATTTCTAAATGTTGTAAGAGGTATGTTTCCACTTTGTGGTGCCTCATTAATTAAGTTCTATGTAATTTAAATTGCTTTTATATTTTAGACCAATGTAAAGGACATGTTTCTACCTCATGGTGGGTGTCCTATTTAACTTAGACATGGATGATGTAAGGGCATGTTTCCATCTTCGGATGGGTGTCCATTTATTTGTTTTTTTTAGACATTGCTTTGATTTTAATATAACGATGCTTTATTTTAATTATTGTGTGTAATATGGATAATATTGGTATATTTAAGAATTTTATAATATTAAGACTTGTAAAGGAGGCCGGTTCCAATGAACCGAGGTTGTGGGGGTGCTGGGCCATTTCTATCCTTCCCCATATGTACCCAACTTTTCGAATCCATTAGGGGATTGGGGATTCCTTAGGAATCGAGTCATCCACCCCTTTCTTTTTCCCGGCCCGTCCGGGTGGCGACTCTATTTTTCTCCGGACTTAGGTTCGTGTTCTCTAAGGCCCCAAGCCTAAACAGTGCCGAAGTCGCAAAAACCATTCCACCGAGATTGGGGGCGAAAATCCCCGCTCACATTGATGTTGTTAATAACTTTATTATTCACATCTTGATTAGAAGATCAAGTCATGAAGAGTTAGAGGAAGTGAAGATTTAAGGAGTTTAGCTTGAGTTTGGGTTATGCTTACATTACATGGGGCTTAACATATGTTGGATAGGAAAATATGTTAAGGTATTTGTTACATTGAACATGGATGAACAATGTACTATGACATGTGATTTTTCTTGTATGCATTAAATACATTATGAAAAGCCATTGATAATGGCTAAATCGAGTAAAAAGTGAAATATGTGCAATATTTGAAATGACCCAAAGTGTTTGGGTAATGTGATTTGTTGTGTATGCATTAATGACATTGTGAAAAGCCAATGGCAATGGCTTGCATAAGTATGTGAATTATATGAAGATACTCAAAATATTTGGGAATGTGCTTTAATATAAAATGTGATACACTTTGATGATATGCTGAGAAATGATGAAATGAAATGATATGACATTGATATGATGAAATGAAATGATATGATATTAAAATGAATGAGAAAAATGAGAAATGAGGTAATGTGCCTAAATGATAATGAGAAATGAGGCAATGTTCCTGGATGATGATGATAAAAGAGGCAACGTGCCTAGTTGAGTGTGAGAAAATGTGAAAGAAATGGATAATGAAAAATATAAAATAATTGTGTGCCTAGTATGTTATTCAATTTCCAGAGTTATGTGTTTGGCAGCATGCCTATGAGGTTATCCTCATTATTTGCCTTTGGGGGTTGCTTTTGAGCAATTATTTGATTTGCCTTCGGGCTAGACGTTGGACGTCACTTGCCTTCGGGCTAGATGCTGGGCATCACAATGAACTATCTTTGAGCTAGACACTGGACATCACTTGCCTTCGGGCTAGACACTGGGTGTCAATATGGACCAAAATAGTAACTCTGAAATTTGAATAATTTATTAGATCATTTGGACCCATGCTTGTGTTTGTTGTTATGTGAATTGTAAAATGATTGATAAATATTCTAAAAATGAAATGGTATGTTACATAGTCATGCATTGGCATTGCATGTAAGTTGGTAAATGATGAAAGAATATGATGGTAAATGATGTTAGTGTTGTGAATGTGATTTTCTATAATGTATGTATATGTTGTTTATATGCACCGCTAAGCTTTTGAGCTTAGCAAAATTGTGTGAATAGCATAGGTGAGTAGATGGCTGATCCGAGAATTGGAGAGTTGTGCTACAAAAGAACTAAAGGCATTACATGACCAACTAGAAGGTGGTGCATGCTTGTACAATGTGTTATGCTGTATTTTGATCATATGTATATGTATATAAGTGAATTTTTGAAAGACAATGTATAAATATATATATGTAATTAAATGAAAAGTTTAATGATTTTGGAAATGTTACTTTTAAAGAATGAGATTTGATAATTTAAAAATATTCTTTTATCAATTATTTAATTGAAGTGGAATTAAGGTAAAGGTTTAAACAACACTGTAACGTGACATCCTTATATTTTATATGCGTATTATATGTATACTGGGTATATATATGATACGTATATAAGGTATGCGAGGTTAAACTTAGGTTGAACCCAAAGAAGTGTGTGTTTAGAGTTACCTCGAGTATGATGTCAGGGCATGTCATTAGCCCTAATGACATTGAGATTAATCCTGACAAAGTTAAGGCAATATGGGATATGCTAACTGTGAGCGGGGATTTTCGCCCCCACTCCTGGTGGAATGGTTCTTGCGACTTTGGCACTGTTTAGGCTCAGGGCCTTAGAGAACACGGACCTAAGTCCGAAGAAAATAGAGTCACCATCCGGACAGGCTGGGAAAAAGAAAGGGGTGGATGACTCGATTCCTAAGGAATTCCCAACCCCCTAATGGGTTTGGAAAGTTGGGTATGTGTGGGGAAGGTGAGAAACGGCCCAATAACCCCACAATACCCGGTTCATTGGAACCGGCCTCCTTTACAGGTCTTAATATTATAAAATTCTTAAATATAACAAAATTATCCATATTACACACAATAATTAAAATAAAGCATCGTTATATTAAAAGAATCAAAGCAATGTCCAAGCAAAATAAATAAACGGACACCCATCCGAAGATGGAAACATGCCCTTACATAATCCATGCCTAAATAGGACACCCACCGAAAGGTAGAAATATGTTCTTTACATTGGTTCTAAAATATAAAAGCAATTTAAATTACATGATATTTAACTAATGAGGTACCCACAAAATGGAAACATACCTCTTACAGTGGAACATACCTCTTACAAAATTTTGAAATCTAAATAAATCGATAAAAGTAAATAACCATTCATCGTAAATAAATCAAAGATATTAAACATCCATTGAAAGTAAACATCCATCCATGATAAATTAAATAAACCAAGCATTGAACTTAAATAAATTAAAGCATATAAAATAAATCAAAGCATAATCAAATATAAAATTGAATAAGGCAAATAAAGATTCAAATTAGGGCTACTGTTTCTATTTAAGACTCTTTATTTCATGTGTTTAGGGTTTTGGAATTTATGGGTTCAACCTACTGTGAATTTTAAAAGAATTGAAATGGAGCAAAATTTTAGAATTTAATAGGTTGATAAAGTTCTTTGATTAACCAAATTAGTATTTGAGTGGTAAAATAATGAAATTAGGGTTTGAACACTTTAAAACACTTAGATTTATGATTTATGGTTACTGGATCATTATTTTTGAGCTTATTGTGTAGAATTAGATTTATATGGTTTTAAAGTTTTAAAAATTAAAGTTTAGAAAAATTAGTTAGTTTCGGGTTTGTTGTTTTGGATTTTGGAGTTGAATTAGGGTTTTAGAATTTTTGATTTAGGGTTTCGGAGAATGCATTAGGTTTTTAGGATTTGAAAATCAATTGATAATTTTATGAAACTTTATGAAAATAAATCAATCGATTTAAAGTTTATAGAAACAGAAAAGATGTTTTAGAGTTTTTTTTGGAAAGAAACAGATTTAATTTATGATTTTGAAAATTTGGAAAGCAAATTAGGGTTTTAAGATTTTGAAGAAACAAAAATAACAATTTTAAGCTTTTTAGAAAACAAAGCAACGAATTAAGGTTTTTAACTTTAGAAAAGGGGAATTAAGGTTCTAGCATTTTTTAATTAAAAGAAACATTTGGATGATTTAAGCTACTATGAAGAAATTAGACAATTGATGCATACCTCCGTTTTTTGGTTCCACCAAAAATTTCTTCTTGGATGAACAAAAACAAAGACAAGCTTTGCTGCCTTTTATGGATTGAATTGTTGTTTGCTCTCTCAAAAAATCAGATTGATTCAAAGCTTTTCCTCCTTAGTTTCAGTCTCCAATTTCTCCTCCAAATTTCCTCTTTTTTTTTTCCTCTTTTTTGTGTTGTTTTAGTCCTTGAAGATCTCTATGGTTAATTCTAGTTATTCACGGAATATAACATTCATTAAGAAAAGGAAACCAAAACCTAATTGTATTAGGTTTCGGAAAATTTATATCGAAAAAATTTCATTGGGGAAAAAAAACTGCTGCGAAAAAATTGCGCTGGTGAAAAAATTGGGCTGGCGAAAAAGCTACTGCAGCTGGCTGCGGCAGCGGTGGGAAAATTTAGCCTGTTCGGCAATGATTTTTTCGTCGTCGATTTTTATTTTTATTTTTTGATTTTTTTGTTTATTATTATTATTTTTTATTTTTTATTAATAAAAATTAGATAATAAAGCAAATATTATTTAATTAAAATAAAATTTTTTTTTACTAATTAAAATATATTGGACCGGACTGGGTCAAAAATTAAGGGTCTACAGTTTGCCCCCTGCTTGAATGATCTGAGACTTTAGTGAAAGAGAGTGAAAAGCAATAAGACTTAATTTTTGAGATGGTTGAGGCTTTGGGTTCTGGACCTGGTTCGAGTTCTGGACTCAAGAATAATTTTAGGTTCTAGACCTGAGTTTAATTTTAGGTTCTGGATCTAAGGATAATTTTAGGTTCTGGACCTAAAGAAAATTTGTGTTCGGGACCCGAGCTAAGTTTTGGACTTAGAAAAGATTCTAGGTTCTGGACCTAAGGATAATTTGGGTTTTGGACCCGAGCTAAGTTCTGGACTTAAAAGAGATTCTAGGTTCTGGAGATAAGGAAAATTTGGGTTCTGGACCCGAGCTAAGTTCTGGACTTAGAAGAGATTCTAGGTTCTGGACCTAAGAAAAATTTGGGTTATGGACCCGAGCTATGTTCTGGACTTAAAAGAGATTCTAGGTTCTGGACCTAAGGAAAATTTGGATTCTGGACCTGAGCTAAGTTCTGGACTTAAAAGAGATTCTAGGTTCTGGACCTAAGGAAAATTTGGGTTCTGGACCTAAGCTAAGTTCTGGACTTAAAAGAGATTCTAGGTTCTAGACCTAAGAAAAATTTGGGTTCTAGACCAGAGCTAAGTTTTGGACTTAGGAAAGATTCTAGGTTCTAAACCTAAGGAAAATTTAGGCTCTGGACCCGAGCTAAGTTTTGGACTTAGGAAAGATTTTAGGTTCTGGACTTGAGGAAAATTTGGGTTCTGGACCCGAGCTAAGTTCTGGATTTAGAAAAGATTCTAGGTTTTGGACCTAAGGAAAATTTGGGTTCTGGACCCGATCTAATAATTTTTTATTTCAAAAAGTTGGCTAATTTTTATGCATATGTCTTCTTCTAGCCCCCTGCGTGTAAAAATATTTATACACATGCAATCATTTGAATGATTAAAGTGAATAATTGAATTTATTGTTTATTTACTGTGCAGTCACTGTTCTTGCACTATTTACTATTCATAAATAATGACTTACTATTCATAAATAGTAGTAAATAGTATTTACTATTAGCAATAGTAATTTACTATTCATCAATAGTGATTTACTATTTATAAATAGTAAAATTTACTATTCATTAATAGTAAAGTTTACTATTCATGAACAGTAAACTTTTGAATTTTGTTTTTTCCTTACCATTTATCTATAAAAACCCACGAATCCTTCATTTCATTTAAAGCAAAAATTTCTTAATTTCTATAATTTTCTCAAATTCTTTCAAATTTAGCACATAGTTTTCAAAAAAATGCATGCTTGAAGGTCAGGAACTCATTCTAATGCCGAGTTATTGGAGTTCATTTGGCGTCATGAAGATGGAAATATAGATATACTAGCCGGAATGCCGCTTCACCGAAGTTCAAACCAAAAGAGTGCGGTAATTATTTTTCTTTTCCTTTTTTTCGTCTTTCTGTTTTGTTGTTGTTTTTTTGTTTTTTTTTTCTTTTTTTTTTTAATTTATGTTTTTATTATTATTGTGTTTTCCTTTATTATTATTTTGTTTGTTTATTTTGTATTCTAATATTATTATCTTTTTTAGAAAATTTAGGAAAAATATATTAATTTAAGCATATAGGATAATATGTACTTACCTGGCTATGTGTTAGCATGATCGTTGTGTTGTTCGGGCTGGAGGGTGTATTTACAAAGCCCGACAATGGTATGATGTAGTGCCTTCTCGGGTAAGGCAGATTATTCGAGATTGCGGCTTTGAGCAGTTCATCTTACAATTGCCATCCGAGGAATATCAGATAGACCGGAGCGTAGTCAAGGCGCTTGCAGAATGGTGGTTGGACACAACCCACACTTTTTACTTGCCCATTGGAGAGATGACAATTGGTCCGGTTGATTTTACTGCTATAATCGGCCTTCGATATGATGGCGTTCCGGTTCCTCTGACTAATGATATTTTAACATTTGAAGAAATTCAGAAATTAATTGGTGTGGGACCATCATATAAAGGGCCTTTTAAGATAAAAATTGAACCGATTCATAGCTAATGGGTGAACTATGAAGGATGGATTCACAGAGACATGACCCAACAGTATGCTCGAGGATTTTTGTTATATTTGCTTGGGTCGACCATCTTAGGCAGCACTGAATCCTCCATCCACTTATCAGTGTTGAATGCCCTTTCTTACTTCAGGATGGTACCATCTTTTGGCTGGGGTGAAGCTGGTCTCGCCTGTCTTTACCATGGTCTTGATAAACTTAGCGAAATAAGAAGTCTTTTGTTGGCTTGATGGCGGTTGTCGAGGTATTCTTTCTTCCACCAATGTCATTTCCACTCTTTTCTTGCATGAATGTGATCTTTATTGTTATTGTAGGTATGGGCATACGAGCATAACCTTGTGAGGGTACCCGGCATTTTTTGAGAAAGAATCAGGTATCTGAGATTAAATTTCTGGTTGTAAGACCGTATGAGCATTCCCAGCTCTCACCATGTGTATACTCACCGCTTCGTATTGAGCCGCTTAACCTGGGACCAGGTAAAATAATATTAGTATGTTTTAAATTTTATGTGAAAGTTTACTTACCTTATGTTATTTTGCAGGTAAATTTGGCCTGGTGGAACCCAAAAGAGCAGACAAACTGGTCTCCTTTCATGAAGGCTGCGCTATCTTTCCAACATTCTTGCCGAGTCATAACCGGCCCAGTGTCTAGTGGCTGGTTTCTCAGAGAGAGAGTTTATGATTGGTTCCTCGGTCCAGAGCGGCAAAGGGTTCCTATGCATTGCCCAGAATATACTTTAAATATTATGTCAATGCCGGAGGATGCATGGTGGTCAGCTCGGTATGGTTATGGTGTAGAGTCATTTCTCCATCCGTCGGGTGCATTCTATGCCCATTTTATTCAAAGAAGGCTCTTGAACTTTAATGTATCTCCTGTTGGTGTACGGGAGATTCCAAAAAAAAATGAGGGCAGAGATGAGGAGGAACATCATGGAGATGCAGGAGAGTTCATTCCACATCTGGGGGCTAGTACTTCTCAGGTATAACTTTTACCACTTTTCCCTTGCAACTGCTTCTTTCTTTTTTTGATTCTTTAATGATTGTTGCAGGCTGTTGGTTCATTTGATCATGAGGCTAGACCTTCTTTTACTGCCCCTTCGTTTGCTCATTCTAGCTCGCTAGATATGCCATCTCATCCGCAGGGCATTGATATGAATTACCTGGTGAGTTCTCTTATTTCATGGTAATTTATGCTATATGTATGCATGATTATGTATGCTCTTACTTTTTTCCTTTTTGGCTCACAGCGGATGCTCGAAGAACAAAATAGGAAACTTCAAGAAGAATTGTCTACAAGTCGTCAACAGGCTTCTCATTTTGAAAATTTATATCATCAATCCGAACAGAATTTTCGGGACTTTCGATTTTAGGGGATGAGGGATCCTGGCGCTTCTTCATCAAGAGGCCCCCAGATTGATGACCATGAGATCCTTATATCTGCTTCTGATGAGGACCGTGACAAATCAGAACTTCAAGGTAATAGAGATTTCGGTGCTCCTGTTTCGGGTGATCATGGGACGAGTAATTTACCGAATTTTGGTGCTCCCGCTTCAGGCGAACTCGAGACAAGTGATTTGTCTCCTCCTCCAACAGGCGATGACTTTTTTAGGGCTTTATTTGATGACCTACCACCACCCTCTTAGTGATGTATAAATATTTTATCAATTATATAAACATTGTACAATAATGAAAAAAAACAATTTCCATCTTTACTGTAACTTTTTTTTTACTTTTTTTGTTATATATTTTTTTATTTAACTTTTCATCGTTACTGCATAATTATTAAACTTTCTTTTTCATATTTCAATATTCATACAATCACCACCGAAAAAACCAAATGCAATATGGTAAAGTAAATTCGTCGCCAATTCCTTTCCTTACACAACATGGTTTCGTCCTTTTCCATCACCTTTTCCTTTTCACTTTAGGAAAGGCTTGTTTCTTCTATATAAATCACCTTTCATGCCATATTTCGCACAGAAACCAAAAATATTTTCCAATTCAACATAAAAACTCCTTTAACAATTTTAATTTTTCCTTCGTTCATCAACCATGACCGAACTTCATTTAAAGAAGATAAAAATTCTATTTAAGATTATGGATGCCATTCATTGGAAGCAAATTTCATGGTCAAAACTTGATGTTTTAAAATGTTTTCAAAATGTTAAATTGGACCACTCCTTCTTACATGTCGTGGCTTCCTTTTGGAATATGGATTCTAGGGTATTTAAAATTAATGGCTTTGAAATATGTCCCTTGATTGAAGAATTTGAGGCCATCCTTGGATATCCAAATAATCAACAAATGGCGTTACCCACATTGATTTCCAAGACTCAACAGAAGATGCAAATGTTATTTCAAATTCCAAAACCCAAAGTTCTTCAGTTGATGAGAGGTGAAAAAATTCTACTTGCTCCCTTGATTGATTTTTGTCTCTCTCACTTGGCCCCTACTAAGGCATGGGGATGCATGCTTTGTCTTTGCTTGCTCAGCCAATTCCTGCTTGTTTCTTCTGACGGCAATATTGATCCATGAGTATTGGATATTATGGACCAAATGGAAGGAGGTTTGTCGCCAGTACCTGTGATCTTAGCTGAGACTTTAGTTGGATTAGATCAACTTAAATCAGGATTGTAAAAGAGACTAACAAGGAGTCCATTGCTGCTTCAGGTAATTACCTAAACTTCCCTTTTGGGTTTTCAATTTAGGTTTTCTTTTTTCTTCTTTTCTTTATTGCTCTAATTTTTGCCTAGTCCGCCCATATGGGTTTTCGAAACTAGCGAGCTGTCCTAATTTTTTCCTAAGCTGCCCTTACAGGTTTTCAACTTAGTGGACTTCTTTTTTTTTCATATATATATATATATATTTTAATTCTTTCTTCACAAATTTGGCTTCAGGAGAGTCTTTGTTTGCTTGATACTCCATCCATGAATTTTGCCAGATATCTGCCACGTCATCATTCTACTAGGAAACTACTCCATCCTGCTTCTTCATATGCTGACTGGGTTGACTGGATCCACTCACGCGCCAAAGTCAACATCCGTTGGTTGGTACCTTGGTGGAAGATTTCTTGTATTACCATGCGGACATACTTGATGTATGTTCCTCTTGCTGCTCTTCGTCAAGGTACATGCTATGATCCTCGTCGACTTGGCCGTCAGTACAGAGCTGAGCCTTGAGATTCTGACTTTACTCTTGATTTAGACATGCCTCGTTTGACTGAAGCCTACTTGGATCGGCTGAGGCAAAGCTGGCCTACACGTTATACTTATCGTCTGCCATAGATTTTGCATTTATTAATTCAGAAAGTGTATTGTTACGATGAAAAAATAATTAAAGTAATAAAAGATGCTTCTTTTCCATTTTATAATTCGTCATCACTTTTTGCTATTGTGTTTATTTATTTCATCCATATCTGGTCAAATACTTATAACAGTGCACATAGAATAATTTTAACATTAATTCTGTTTTATTAAATTGGGGAACAATCCAAACATAAAGCCAGCATACACAAGATTACTCCTGTTGCCAACTACCCCTTTCGGGTTTTCTAATTGACGATTTTCTCTCATTTAGCCCTAATTGTTGCCTAGCCTACCCTTTCGGGTTTTCGGGACTAGCGGACTACTCTAACTTTTGCCTAGGCCGCCCTTTTTGGGTTTTCAACCTAGCGAGCTCTCTCTTTTTTTTATTATATATAAAACCTCTTCAACCTGTCAATGTTTATTGGCTCACTAAATTCTTTTCCGTCCATGTCTAATAACTTCACCGCACCTTTGTTCATGACTTGTTTCACGACATATGGCCCTTCCCAGCTAGGCATGAACTTCCCTCTTGGATCAGATACATTAGGCTTACATTGCTTCAACACCAAATCCCCGACTCTGAGTTTTCTAACCTTAACCCTTCTATTGTAGGCTCGAGCTATCTTCTTTTGATACAGTTGGTGATGATACAGTGCCTTTAACCTTCTCTCTTTTAGTAAAGCTAACTGTGTGTATCTGCTTGCTACCAATTCCATTTCAGGCAGTTCAGCTTCCAAGACTACTCTCAATGACTTGATCTCAATTTCAATTGGCAATACTGCTTCCATCCCATAAACCAAAGAGAACGGTGTCATTCCAGTAGGTGTTCGCACACTTGTCCTATATCCCCATAAAGCAAAGGGAAGCATCTCTGACCAATCCCTGTAAGTCTTGGTCATCTTGGATAGAATTTGCTTAATTTTCTTGTTTGTTGCTTTTACGGCACCATTAGCCTTTGGTCTATAAGGAGAGGATCGGTGATGATGGATTTGTTACTTGGAGAATAAATCCTTAACTGCTCCTTAAAACTGTACCCCATTGTCTGATATTACACTGTGCGGGACCCCGTATCTGCAGATGAGGTTCTTTTTAATAAATCTAGCCATTTGACTTGCACCCAGTTTGTTAAAGGATTCGGCTTCGATCCATTTTGAAAAATAATCTGCTGCTACCACAATGAAACGGTGACCATCTGAAGCTGTCGGATGTATCTCTCCTATAATGTCGATACCCCAAGTGGCAAATGGCCAGGGTGAAGACATAGAATGCAATTCTTCATGAGGCATGTGATTCAAGTTACCATACATCTGACATTGTTGGCACTTCTTTACAAACTCAATACAATCTCTCTCCATGGTCAACCAGTATTAGCCTTATCGAATAATCTTCTTAACTAGGGCCAAACCACTCATGTGCGAACCGCAACTTCCCGCATGTATTTCTGACATGATAAGCTCCACTTCAGGCTTCATTAAATATCTTAAATGCACCCCCATTAGGCCATCTTTGATATAACTCCCCATGGAATGTGATGTATTGCAATGACCACCGCCTTATGGCTCTTTTTTCTTTCTTTGTTGCCCCCGGCGGGTATTCTCTTTCTTCCAAAAATCGCCTTATAGTATCATACCACGCATCATGATCTGTGTCAATTTCCATGATTGTCTCATATTCATAGCAAGGAGTCGATGAACTGGTCAAGATCAGAGGTTTAAGGAATAAGCTGACAGGGTTTTCCCATACAGAAGCCAATGTGGCTAGGGCATCAGCCATCTGATTTTCTTCTCTTGACAGGTGTACAAACCTACACTCCTTAAAGTTCTTCTTCATCATGGTCAGGTAATGGTGGTATGGTTTTAATTTTTCTTCTTTCAACTCCCACTCTCCATTTACTTGGGATACTACTAGCAATGAATCGCCAAAAACTTCCACCTTATCCACCTTCATAATCATTAGGGTTTCCAAATCGAAAATACAAGCTTCGTACTCCACCGTATTATTGGATGCCCTAAATTTCAACTTTTTGGCTAAAGGGATAAGTTCCCCTTCAGGTGATTCTAGTATAACTCCCAAACCTGCTCCTTTCCTGTTTACTGCTCCATCAAAATACATTTTCCACCCTTGTACTTCAATTGCTTCTAAATGTTCATCCGGAAATTCCAAGATTACTTCTTCGCTATCTGGTAATGGTTGTTGAGCCAGAAATTCTGTCACCACTCTACCTTTGATTATTTTCCTGGTTACATATTCAATCTCAAATTCTTCTAATATTATCAACCATCAATCATATTTCCAAATCAAAAAGGGTGTCTCCCTTAAGTGCTTCATTAGATCCAACTTGGAAATTGCTTGCACACTATACGATTGAAAGTAATTCTGCAACTTCTTAGAAGACCAAACCACGGCTATAAATGTCTTTTTAATGATACTATACTTAATTTCATAAGGTAGGAGCTTTCTACTCAAATAGTAAACTGCATGCTCAATCCCTTACTCATCTGCTTGGGCTAGCATGGCTCCTATTGACTCTTCTTCTACTGCTAAGTATAGTAATAGAGGTTTGCCGGGTTTAGGTGATTTTAAAACAGGTGGATTCAATAGATACTTTTTTATTCACTCAAAGGCCTTTTGACATTCTTCATTCCATATGACCGACTTATTCTTTTTAAGCAATTTAAAGATAGGCTCACAAATTTGTGTGAGCTTTGCTATGAATATGCTAATGTATTGTAATTTACCAATGAATCCCTGAACTTCTCTCTCCGTCTTTGGGGCTGGCATATCCCTGATTGCTTTAACTTTGTCAGGATCAATCTCAATGCCAATCGGACCAATCTCATGTCCTAATAACTTGCCTGAAGTAACACTAAACACACACTTCTTCGGGTTCAATCTTAGCTTATATTTTAAGGCTCTATATAAGAATAATTCCAAGTTTTGGAAGTGTTGTTCTCTTGTATCCGATTTAACCATCATATCATCAACATATACTTTAACTTCTTTGTGCATCATGTCATGAAATAGTGTGGTGGCCATCCTCTGGTAGGTTGCTCCAGCATTCTTTAAACCGAATGGCATTACCCTATAACAAAATATACCCCATGTAGTAATGAAAGCAGTTTTGGCTTTATCCTCTTGGGCCATTAACACTTGGTTGTATCTGGAAAATCCATCTACAAATGAGTGTAGCACACTAGAGGTTGCACTATCAATGAGAACATCTATATGAGGTAAAGGAAAATCGTCTTTAGGGGAAGCCTTATTCAAATCTCTATAGTCCACACAGACCCTTATTCTTCCATCTTTCTTTGGCACGGGTACTATGTTGGCTAGCCAATCTGGATATTCTATGACTTCAAGGAACTTCGCTTGTATTTGCTTAGTGACCTCTTCTTTAACCAATTTAGCCCACTCAGGTCTTAATCACCTAAGCTTTTGTTTGACAGGTTTCATGTGAGTGTAAGTAGGAATATGATGCTCGGCTATGTCTTGATCTATTCCGGGAATATCCTCACAAGACCAAGCAAACAATTCTTCATATTTTTTGAATATTTTTTTAAATCTCTCTCTCTCATCAGGAGTAAGGTTGGAAGCTATGCTAATGTTTTTAGGATTTTTTATTGTTCCCAAATTTAATGATTGTGTGTTAACAGAATTATTATTAAAGATGCTCATGTAACTGTTATTTGAATGTATGCAACCATCAGGAGAAACATCGCACAAGTAAGCAAAATCAAACTTTATTGCATTAATTTTGGAAAAGAAAACATCATCATCCTCATACAAAGCAGACAAATTAAAATTAAAATCAAAATCATTGTTCTCAAAAGCAAAAGGCAGGATGTCTTTAAACTTTTCTTCAACCAGGGCAGCAATCTCCTCCGGAGTCTTCTCGGCTTTCAGGACAGCTTCATTCTTCTCTTTTGGATTGGATTCTTTGCTAGTTGGTAGGGTGAGCTCTTTCTTCACTAGCTCAGCTACATCTGCAAAAATTTCAAAATTTCCCATGAACATGATTGGTTCAGGCTTTCCTTGGAGTGGTCCCATATCTGGAGCTTTGACAAAGATCTCTTCAAGTGGTGGGAAGCTCATCTTCTCACTCTTCTTTGGCTGGACATCATTGTTTTATTCATATCCCAACCCTTTCTTGGAAGTTTGAGTTCCAAAGTCTGGCAGCTTTGTCAAACCGGCCTTACCCTTTCCAAGACCAGCTCCGGGAAGGTAGTTCATGTTCTTCATCATATTCAAAACTTTGGAGTCCACTACTTCTTCATCAGAAATTGCAGCTACATGAAAACCATTGAGAGGCCTTTCAATCATTAAAGCATTAACGATCTCATTATCTTCAGCTTCAATGACCACTGTCTCATCTCCGTTGTGGAACTTGATCTTTTGATGAAGGGTGGAAGGAACTCCACCAAGAGGATGAAACCATGGTCGCCCCAAGAGTAAAATGAAGGTAATCGATATGTCTAAAACCACAAATTCAACAATAGATTCAATTGGACCAACCTTGACAGTAGCTTTGAAAGTCCCTTCGGCATGTCTCTTAGTGTTGTCATAAGCCCGAATTGTTACCTCGGTCCGGTTTAGATCTTTTGTTGACATGGCTAGCTTTGGCAATATCTTAAGTGGGTAGACATTTATGGCGGACCCATCATCGACCATTACACATGGAGTCCTCTTTCCCTTGACTTCTATTTTGATAAAGAGAGGACAGATGTGGTCTCTCCCCTCCTCCGGTAAGTCTGTATCTAAAAAAGAAACCGCTCCCATATTAACTTTGCTCTTCTTTTAAACCTCTTCACACTTCATTACCCCTCCAATTTTTATGAAGTTGATTAGTTCCTCCAGTGTCGTGGAGGTAGAAATTGGCATGCTAGCCAAAGCTTTGGCCATAGTTTCTCGGTGCTTTTTAAAAGTAGCTAATAAGTCCCAAATGCTAACACTTGCCTGGGTTCTTTTCAATTGCTTGAGCACAACATCATTTTCTTCTTCTTTTTTTCCTACTTCAACTTTCTTTCCCTTATTAGTTTCTACCTCCTTAGGTGGTGGCCTTGCATAAGGCTTACCAGATCTAGTGTTCATTACTTCATCTTCTTCAGGCTCGAACTAAGTCCACTCCTCCTTCTTGGATACAAGATCATCATCACTATTGCTTGAATCCCAAAACCCATTGACAACGCAAATTGTTACCTCTTTACTCACCATAGCTTGTTTAATTTCACCAAATACCTCTTCTTCTTTGGTTGCTTATCTGCCCACATCTTGAAAAGAAGACATGACAAAGTCCTCATGCGAACCTCCTCCAATCATGAAGGTTGCCGGCGGTGGTACTCTATTGAACTTTGGTAATGGGTTGTCTTTGGTGTTTGGCTTATTGGGCTCTGGTAGCTACCCATTATCAATTAGATTTTGGATCTCATGTCTTAACCTTACACATCTATCCGTGTCATTCCCTTGCATTTGGTGAAATTGACAAAATGCTTTAGTGTCGAAATTAGGTGGGAGAGGATTAGGCAAGGGATGAGGATTTAAGGGTTGTAGCAATCCCTTTCTTTGAAGTTTATTGAGAACCCAAGACATCAGTTTCCCCAATTCTAAAAATTGTCTCCTTGTTCCTTGGTTAGTAGCATTGACACTGACTGTCTTTTGCATGCTTTGGCTACCAAATTGATAGTTCCCTTTTTCGTTCCTTCTCGTTGAAAAATGGTTCTTCTCTCTTTCCCATTCTTCAATTTGCAAACCTGCTTGGAGAAGGTCTTTGAAATCACGGATGAGTGTATGAGACATCCTTTCACGTAGACTAGGCAACACCCCTTTCACAATCATCCTTATTTGATCAGATTCATCAGGCCTCTTCTTGAGCAAAGCGGCCTTGTTTATCCATCTCTTCATATAATCCTTAAAATTCTCATTTGGTCTTTGTCTTATGGACTCCACTTCCATTAAGGTGACTTCCATCTCGACATTATATCCATATTACTGGATGAAGGCCCTGTATAGCAAATCCCAATTCTTTTGTGTTCCATCATCTAAGGTATTGAACCAATTTTGGACAACAGGATCCAATAAGAGCATGAAGTACCTTAGAGTTTGAGCCTTAGTAGCTCGGGCAGACTGCATGGTAGTGATATACTGCTTTACATGGAGATGAGGATTTTCGGTTCCACCAAACTTCGGGAAGAATGGCATCTTGAACTTGTACGGGACTTCTTCGGTTTTTAATTTCTTCTCAAATTTCTTTTCTAAGTCCGCAATCATCTTTTCAATATCAGAAGTTTCAGTTTTCTCCATAGCTGATCTTTCAACAATCTTCTATTCTTTCTTCTTATCTTGAGCATCTTGGTAGTATTGAGCCCAATCATCATCATCATCAATGATCACCTTTTCATCATCAAAAACCACTTCACCAACTTTAGTCTTCCCTTTGTCCTTTGGCATCTTAGTGCTAGCAGATGCCTCGGCATGATTTTCTAAGATTGCAGTCAATTGGTTCTTCATGGTCTCAGCTAGGGCCTCTTTTACTTCTCCCATCTTGGCATTGAGGGCATCATCCACCATTCTTTGAATTTGTTTGGGATCCATTGTTTTTGGTGAGCAAGTGATTGAGTCGTTGCTAGATACTTCATCTCTGGCATAGGTCGGATTGTCGTAAGCTTTTGAACTGTCGTAATCCAGGGCTGTGAGCCAGAAATGATCAATGATATGAGATGCAAATGTATGCATGAACGATTAACAAACAATGACAAATAGGACGTTCCTTCCAACCATATAACATCCACACACGAATGGTGAGTCTCTTTTCCTAGGTATATGGTTAACAAAATACCAACATGGGGTATCTTGTTTTCGAATATTTCCCTCGGACGTTTCGACCAATAGTTATATTTTCAAAAATGGAAATCAACTTATGATAATTCCCATTAATTAGGTTTTAATCCATTTAATCAACTAAAGTAGCTTTTATGCTATATTAGATTAAAACTAAATTAAGAGGTTTATTATAGATAGATTTCTCACTTGAAAAGAGGTAACTAATGATTCACGCCAAAAACAAGCCCATGATTAATTATTCATAGTATAAACTAGGCTCACAATTGATTTTTGGTATTTCTTAATTGACCTAAATAATTTGCAAGCTCTTTGTAAGAAAAGATTGGATAAAAACAATTTTGTTTCTAAGCCCATTGTAAAAAGATCTTAGAAAAAATGGATTTTAGGCTTAATATTTGGTCCATGAGCAAAAGAAATTTTGATTTATTTTTAGAAAAGTCTTATGTCCAAAGACCATCTTGAAAAATTTTGAAGACAACTTTGGTCTTTTGGGTTTTAAAGAAAAATTTATTTTGAGCTTACAATATACTTAGGTCATATGAGAAAAAGAACAAGCAAAATAAGCCATGATTTAAGCCAAGACAAATTAACCATAGTCAAATAACATGCATTTGGGGTAAAACCTAAGGAAAGTAACTAGGCCAATTACATGAGCTTTAGTCTTTGGGTTAAAAGGCTTAGGTTCCCAAAGCAAGTATATACCAAATGGTACGAGGTTATGAGTGGTTATGCCATGCTCGATCTCCATACCTTGAGTGAAAGTATGGTATCCCTTACATAACATAACACGGGTAACACGGGCGTCCTAATTCACGCGCACGATGCAATATAATATAATGCAATGGATAATATCATTATAAGAAAGAATAGAATAATAAAAAGACCAAAAAAAATCAACTTCTCTTATCCCCAGTGGAGTCGCCACTGTGAGCGGGGATTTTTGCCCCCACTCCCGGTGGAATGGTTCTTGAGACTTCGGCACTGTTTAGGCTCGGGGCCTTAAAGAACACGGACCTAAGTCCGGAGAAAATGGAGTCGCCAACTGGACGGGCTGGGAAAAGAAAGGGGTGGATGACTCGATTCCTAAAGAATCCCCAACCTCCTAATGGGTTTGGAAAGCTGGGTACGTGTGGGGAAGGTGAGAAATGACCCAGCACCCCCCACAACGCCCGGTTCATTGGAACCGGCTTCCTTTATAGGTCTTAATATTATAAAATTCTTAAATATAACAATATTATCTATATTACACACAATAATTAAAATAAATCATCGTTATATTAAAAGAATTAAAGCAATGTCCAAGCAAAGCAAATAAATGGACACCCATCTGAAGATGGAAACATGCCCTTACATAATCCATGCCTAAATAGGACACCCACCGAAAGGTAGAAACATGTCCTTTACATTGGTTCTAAAATATAAAAGCAATTTAAATTACATGATATTAACTAATGAGGTGCCCACAAAGTGGAACCATACCTCTTACAACATTTGAAAATCTAAATAAATCGATAAAAGTAAATAACCATTCATCATAAATAAATCAAAGATATTAAACATCCATTGAAAGTAAACATCCATCCATGATAAATTAAATAAACCAAGCATTGAACTTAAATAAATTAAAGCATATAAAATAAATCAAAGCATAATCAAATATAAAATTGAATAAGGTAAATAAAGATTCAAATTAGGGCTACTATTTCTATTTAAGATTCTTTATTCCATGTGTTTAGGGTTTTGGAATTTATGGGTTCAAGCTACTGTGAATTTTAAAAGAATTGAAAAGGAGCAAAGTTTTAGAATTTAATAGGTTGATAAAGTTCTTTGATTAACCAAATTAGTATTTGATTGGTAAAATTATTAAATTAGGGTTTGAACACTTTAAAACACTTAGATTTATGATTCACAGTTACTGGATCATTATTTTTAAGCTTACTGTGTAGAATTAGATTTATATGGTTTTAAGGTTTCAAAAATTAAGGTTTAGAAAAATTAGGGTTTAGGTTAGTTAGTCTAGGGTTTGCTGTTTAGTCTAGGGTTTGCTGTTTTGGATTTTGGAGTTGAATTAGGGTTTTAGAATTTTTGATTTATGGTTTTGGAGAATGCATTATGTTTTTAGGATTTGAAAATCAATTGATAATTTTATGAAACTTTATGAAAATAAATCAAATGATTTAAAGTTTATAGAAATAGAAAAGATGTTTTTTAGATTTTTTTGGAAAGAAACAGATTTAATTTATGATTTTGAAAATTTGGAAAGCAAATTAGTATTTTGAGATTTTGAAGAAACAAAAATAACAATTTTAAGCTTTTTGGAAAACAAAGCAACGAATTAAGGTTTTTAACTTTAGAAAAGGGGAATTAAGGTTCTAGGGTTTTTGAATTAAAAGAAACAATTGGACGATTTAAGCTACTGTGAAGAAATTAGACAATTGATACATACCTCTGTTTGTTGGTTCCACCAAAAATTTCTTCTTGGATGAACAAAAACAAAGACAAGCTTTGCTGCCTTTTATGGATTGAATTGTTGTTTGCTCTCTCAAAAAAATCAGATTGATTCAAAGCTTTTCCTCCTTAGTTTCGGTCTCCAATTTCTCCTCCAAATTTCCTCTTTTTCCACCTTTTTTGTGTTGTTTTAGTCCTTGAAAATCTCTACGGTTAATTCTAGTTATTCACAGAATATAACATTCATTAAGAAAAGGAAACCAAAACCTAGTTGTATTAGGTTTTGGAAAATTTGCTTTAGAAAAATTTTGCTGGTGAAAAAATATTGCTGCGGAAAAATTGTGCGGGAGAAATGGCCCACGGCCATTCGTCCCGCGCTGATTTTCATAGCCAATTTTTATTTTTCTTTTTCTTTTTCTTTTTTTTGATTTTTTGTTTATTATTATTATTATTTATTAATAAAAATTAGACACTAAAGCAAATATTTTTTAATTAAGATAACAAAAATTATTTTGGACTAATTAAAATATATTGGACCGGACTGGGTCAAAAATTAAGGGTCTACATTGACCCCTAAGATGGAGAAGGAGGTTGGGGGATTTATTAGAAGATTATAATATATAAGTAGGTTCATTGCAAAACTCACTATAATTTGTGAACCTATCTTTAAGCTGCTCAAGAAGAACCAGTTGATAGAATGGAACGATGAGTGTCAGAAGGCTTTCGGACGTATAAAGGAATACCTATTGAATCCACCAGTCCTAAAGCCACCTAAGCCCGGTAAACCACTAATACTATACTTAGAGGTAGAAGAAGGATCAGTAGGAGTAATGCTAGCTTAAGCAGATGAATCAGGGGGTCAAATGTGCAATTTACTACTTGAATAGAAAACTCCTACCTTATGAGGTCAAGTATAGTATCATTGTAACTGGTGATCTCCTAGGTAAATAGAGAGTGGGAGTTAAAAGAGGAGAAGTTGAAGCTTACCATGATTACTTGGCCATAGTAAGGAAAAGTTTCAAAGATTGTAGGTTCCTACACCTACCAAGGGAAGAAAACCAGATGACCGATTCCCTAGCCACATTAGCTTCGGTATGGGAGGATCCTATCAAATTATTCTTAAAACCTTTGGTTTTAACTAGTTCAACAAATTCTTGCTATAAGTATGAAATGATCATGGAAACTAATACAGACCATGATGCAGGTACGATACTATAAGATAGTTTTTAGAAAATAGAGAGTACCCATTTGGAACAACAAGGGAAGAAAGAAGGGAATAAGGCAATGTTCTTTGCAATACATCACCTTCCAAGGATAATTGTATTGAAGATGGCTTGATGGGGTGCATTTAAGATGTCTAAGAAAGTATGAAGTTGGGAAGATCTTATAGGAAATACATGTAGGAACTTATAGACCCCACATGAATGACTTAGCTCTAATAAAGAAAATCATCTGGCAAGGCAACTATTGGTTGACCATGGAAAAGGATTGTATTGATTTTGTGCTGAAGTCTCAATAGTGCCAGCTGTATGGGAATTTAAACCATATGTCTTATAAAGTACTGCATTCTATGTCATCACCTTGGCCCTTTTCAATTTGGGGAATAAACATTATCAGGGAAATACACCCAACGGCTTTGAATGGCCATCGATATATAATTGTAGCGGTGGGCTATTTTTCAAAATGGGTTGAAACTGAATCTTTGGTGCAAGAAAAATGGCTCCATTTATTAAAAGAAGCCTCATCTACAGATACAAAGTTTTGCATATTGTAGTGTTAGATAATGGGGTACATTTCCAAGGAGTTGTCACGGATCTGTTTGTAAAATATCGGATCAGTCATCATCAATCCTCCCCATACAAACCGAAAGCTAATGGTGTAGCAGTAGCGGCCAACAAGACTATTAAGCAGATTATTTCTAAGATGACCAAGACGTATAGGGAATGGTCAGACATGTTGCCTTTCACTTTATGGGGATATAGTATAAGTGTGCAAACACTGACCGGAATGATGCCATTTTCTTTGGTCTATAGAATGGAAGCGGTATTACCTATTGAAATTGAGATCAAGTCGCTAAGGGTGGCGTTGGAAGTAGAACTGCCTAAGACAAAATGGGCATTAAGTAGATACATGCAGTTAGCTTTATTGAAGGAAAGAAGGTTAAATGCATTGTATCATCATCAACTTTACCAAAGAAAGATAGCCCGGGTTTATAATAAAAGATTCCATGTTAGAAGGCTTAAGATTGGTGATTTAATACTAAAACAATGCAAGCCAAGTGTCCCAGATCTAAGAGGGAAGTTCAGACTAAGTTGGGAAGGGCCTTATTTTGTGAAAGAAGTAATGAAGAAGGGGGCAGTTAAGATAACTGACATGGATGGAAATGAGTTCAGCAAACCAGTAAGCATTGACTCACTAAAAAGGTTCTATATAAAAAAAAAGAGGGGGGTATGAGCTCGCTAGGTTGAAACCCTAAAAGGGTGGCCTATGTAAAAGTTAGAGCAGTTCGCTAGTTCCGAAAAACTAAAAGGGCAGGCTAGGAAACAATTAGGGCTAAATGGGTGAAAATTGTCAAATAGAAAACCTGAAAGGGCTAGTTGGCAATATGAGCGATCTTGTGTATGTTGGCTATATGTTTTTTTTGTTGTTCCCAATTTAATAAGACAGTGTTAATAATAAAATTGTTCTGTGTGCATCATTTCAAATATTTAACCAAAAGGGTAAAATAAATTACATAATAGCAAAAATTGATAACAAAATCATAATAAAAAGAAAATATCCTTCATCCTAACATTATTTTATTTAAAGACTGACAATTGCATATTCATGGCAATCGGTAAGTGTAACGTGCATGCCAGCTTTGCCTTAGATAGTCTAGGAAGGCTTCAGTAAGTAAATCCATATCCAGGTCAGTAGTAAAGTCAGAATCCTGAGGTTGACCTTCATACTGGTGGCCAAGACAGTGTGGATCATAACAAGTACCACGACGAAGGGCAGCAAGTGGAATGTACATTAAATATGTTCGAGTGGTAATATAGCTGATTTTTTACTAAGGCACTAACTAATAGATATTGATAACCACTCTCAAACTGATCCACTCGATCCATTTTGTAAATAAAGAAGCAGGTCGAAGAAGCTTTCTTGTAGAGTGGTGTCAAGGTAAGTACCTTTCATGATCTACAGCTAGGGTGTTGAGTAGGCAAAAGCATTTCTGCAGTCAAATATGAGGAAAAGAAGGTTAAAAAATGCCCGCTAGGTTGGAAACCCGGTGGCCTAGGTAAAAATTAGGGCAATCTGCTAACTTTGAAAACTTGTAAGGAAGGACTAGGCAAAAATTAGGACTAAAATAAAATAATAATGGCTCGTTAGTTCTAAAAACCTACAAGGGTAGGCTAGGAAAAAGTTAGAGCAATCAATAAATATTAACCTAAGTTGAAAACTCGAAAAGGCAGGTTAGGCAATTACCTAGAGCAACAAAGGACTTCCAGTCTACCTTTTGAAGAACTAGTCTTGAATTAATCTAATCCAACCAGGGTTTTAGCTAAAATAGGAGATATGGGTGACAATCCTCCTTTCATTTGGTCCACAATTTCTAGAAGTTATGGATCAATGTCATCATATGAAGAAACAAGCAGAAATTGACAAAGCAAGCATAGACAGACCATGCATCCCCATGCTTTGGTGGGAGCCAAATGGGATGCACAAAAATCAATCAAGGGGCCAAGCAAGATCTTCTCACCTCTGGTCAATTAAAGAAATTTAGGTTTTTAAATTAGAAAGAGCATTTGCATCTTTTGATGAGTCTTCAAAGCTAATATGGGCAATGCCATCAAACGGTTGCTTAGATATCCAATAATGGCTTCAAATTCTTTAATCATGGGGCACAGTTTAAAGTTGTTAATATTAAAAGCCCTAAAATTCACTGTAACACCCCTATACCCCATATACGTACACCACATACACCCACATCTGTAATATACACATATCGGATACAAGGATGTCACAGTCTATTTGAATCAAACCAATCTTTAAAACTTTAACATCAAATCATCATTATAAATAGTAATAGATAAAATATTCCTTGTTAAAATACATATACATATATCTTCATTACACCCAAAGTTTATCCAAAATATTTGTTTAATAAGCAGCGGAAAATGTAGCGGAATATACATATATATACATCAAATTCAATATTTACAAAAATATAGAGTTTATACATGCTTGGCAGTTCGTCTCTAATCTTGAAGTCCAACAATCAACACTTCACAAGGGATCACAAGACTAGACTCGACTTAGTCTAGCTGAACTCTTCGGTTCAACCAGATCTATCCTGTCACCTGCGCGATAAATCATAATCGCACTAAGCCAAAGGCTTAGTGGTACAACCATGATAACAATATGATTCAATGTAATGCCAATGTCAAACTTTCAAGAATTAGAAACAATATACAAGGATATCATATTTCATAACATTACATTTCATTATATTGTTCAACTGTTTCATCATTCATGATTCACATTTAAGCAAAGACAAGCATGCGCCTAAAAGAAACTAATATGCAATTCAAATTCCAGAGTTACTGTTTTGGTCCAATAATCACATTTATCAAGCCCTTAGGCGAATCATTATCACAATGAGAAACATCTAATATGTAAAATCCCAACTAGGCTTCAAGGACTAGGCCCAACCAAGCTTCAAGGGGAGCTCAGCATCAACCCAACTTGGCTTCAAGGACAAAGCCCAACCCAACTTCAAGGGATTGTTACTTTTAGGCATGCCACCAATAACAAAACTCTAAAAATTGAATAACATACTAGGCACACAATTCTTTCATCATTTCATTATCAAATCCATTCTCATTTATATCATGATCATCTAGGCACAATGCCCCATATATTTTATTTATCTCATTATAGCCAACATTAATGGCTTCACATTTCATCATTTGAGCGCACATCACAAATTGCATTGTTCATATATTTTGAATCCTCAACATATAATTCACATAATACAAACCATTGCATAATTTTCATATATCAACAATATAATAGGTAACCTAACACATTTTCCAACCAAATGTTTTAAGTACCAAAGTCATGTAAATGTATGCAATCATGTAAGGTTTGTACTTACCTCTAAGACAAACACACACCAATCTAACAACCTCCTCTTCAAAGAATCCTTCAACACTTGGATTGGTTACCTCAAATCTCTTCAAAACCTAATCAAAATGTAATTATACACACTCACTGAGTGATACACATAAGAAAATAAAGAAGAGAACTAACTAGGGCAAACCCTACACTTGACACGCTCAACAACAAGGGTATGTACCTGGTCGCACCCTAAACCCACAACACATAAGCTTTGACACGCTCAGTCACATGGGCATGTCACTATACATGTCAATCCTCCAACAACATAGTAGCTATGACACGATCAGTGACATGGGCGTGTCACGGGACGTGTCAATCCACCAACAACACAGTAGTTGTGACACGCTCAGTGACATGGGCGTGTCACTGCTCGTGTCACACACACTGAAAATAGAACCAATGACATGCCCAAAGACATGGCCTTGTTAATGGGCGTATCAGGCCAAAAACCCTGAAATCGACACAAAGATACCACATCCAATAAACATCTTCTTAAACCCTTTTCCACTCCAACCAAACTTTACCAAAACCATCAATAAATCATAATAAACTTGCATAACATTAAAACAACTCAATTATATGCATCAAAACACAATCACAACCATATTTACAGCTCAACATCACAACACCCACAACTCTTGTCTCTTTCACCAAACTTGACCCTTTCTCTTCAATCCAACCCTAAAATCAAAGTCAAATAGACCAAACAACCTCAAACACATCTATAACAACCATTCACCAAACTCAAATACAAAAGCTCCAAAAGAACACAAAGAAACAAGTTGGATACTTACCAAAAGTGAAGAAAATTCTTAAAACTCCAACTTGATCTCTTGAAATCCTTCAATTTCTTGAGTTAGGAATCAACAAAACCTCTCTTTCCCTTGATGAAGATGGTGGTGGCCGGCTATCCAAAAAGAAAGAAGAAGAAGATGCAAATAGAAATGGTCAACTCCCTTTCACTAATAACCATATGAATTTCTCTTTAAATCTCCACCAATAAAAAAATATTATTATAATAACATAAATATCATCTTCCACTAATAATTAAATATCTCATTTGACCTTAATAAATGTTGACTTGTATATGTTGTATATATCTTCATATATACAACATATACATACTTTCCTTTCTTATCTTTCCACTTAATCATATATACACTTAACATTTAATTCCATGACAACAACAAGCATTCCAAAATTTTAGGGTATCATTTAGGATATTATATTCACATTCCAAAAAGAAGCCATGGCATGCAAAAAGGATTGATTCAATTTGTTATTTTGAAAGCACTTCAGAGTATCAATTTGAAACAAAGAAATTTGTTCCTAATGAATAGCTTCAAGGCTTTTGAATAGATCTTTCATCTTCTTTAAATTCTCTTTAGTCATAGTTAAACTTCTAAAAAAAAAACTACTTGCTTTGGTAAGAATATGACTTGCGGTTTATTTGTTTTGGAGAATTGTGAAGATTGAAATCGATGGACTTGATCTGAAAGTTATTTGAATGAACTAGATAGGAAGGAAAGGCTAATGGTTTAAATAGGTGACATTTGAATACCAAGTCGCACAAGGAGGGCAGAATCCATGACAAATTGGTCTTACTCATTGAAATTACCGTAGTTTGATAATCCTAATCCATGATGAATTGGTCTGGTTGTTGAATTTGCCACGATTTTGAAGATCCTAATCCATGATGAATTTATCATAACAAATTCATGATGGATATGATGGTATATAAAAAAAGGAAAAAAATTAGCAAAAAATAAAAAGGTCAAAAGTCAACAATTTATTTAATTTCAAATATTTACATGTCTAAGTTAATTACATGATAATATCACTGTGACGCTGGAGGTGGTCTATAATCAAATAAAGTTCTCAAAAAATCATTGCCTGGCAGAGGAAAAGGCATGTCATCGACCCAAGATCTATGTGGTGAAGAAACCCCGGATATCTATAGTCTAAAAGATTAGCCCTAACATGATCATCACTTGGAAAAGAAGAACGCTCATTACGGTCACAGTCATCGGTCTGGGGTTCCCTAAAAAATAAAGCACCAGGATACATGATGCCCTGGAAGCAGAAGTCCCAAAAGTTTTGTTCCAACTAATGGTTTAATTCTTCAAAATGTGCAGCCTGCCGATGACTGGTGTCTAACTCTTGATGACTGGCAACAAACTATTCTTGCAATTTTTTATTTTGCTCCTCAAGTGTCCGCTGTGAGCCAGAAAAGGAAAGGGTAAGAACATGCATAGACATAGCATAAATTCACATGAAATAGGATGACAAACCAGGTAATTCAAGTCAAAGCCCTAAGGATGAGACGAGATATCCAGACAAGAAGAAGGATCAAATAGAGAAAATTGATGTTGAATCAGAGTACTATACAACTTCATGATCAAAGGAACTAGTAGCCTGCAACAAACATAAGAGAGAGTTGGAACAAATTTAAGACTAAGAAGTTATGACATATAATATTTTGACATTTACCTGAGAAGTACAGGCCCCAAAGTTATCATGATAATGGGAAACAGGCTCTCCTCCCTCTTCCTCATTAGCTTCCTCACCATCTTCCTCATAAAGTCCCTAAACTCCAATAGGAGAAACATCAAAGTTTAAGGGTCGTGCCTGTATAAACTGGACATATGACTCAATAAGAGAAAGAAGATATAGTTCAACATCGTAACTATCCCGAGCATGCAACCACAAATTCTCCAGAATGGATGTCATGTTCAAAATATATGTCAAACTATTCATTGGAACCCTCCGTCACTCAAGACCAAGGAACCAGTCATACACCCTCTCCCCGAGAAACCAGCCATTGGACACAGAATCAGTGATGACTTGATGGGAGTGCTAGTATGAGGGAGTCCAATTGGCCCGCTCCTCAGCTCTCCACCAAGCCAAGTCAACCTGCAAGATTATAAAAGGTAAGTGGACTTTTACATAAAACTTTAAAATATACTAACACTAATTTACCTATTCCTAAGTTAAGTGACGCAAATGATAATGCTGGGAGTACACATGATGAGAGCCAAGCACTACTATATGACAGGACAATCAATGATTCAACCTTAGATACCCAACCCTCTCTCAGGAAATGTTGAGCACACTGACAAGATTGTGCTCATTTGCCCACACCTATAATGACAATGATAGTCAAATCCACACAAGCGCTTGAATTGAATTCACAAAGGTAGGAGACATTACCTCAGTAATAACTATAAAGGCGACAAAAGATATTTTATTTCGGCAAATCTTGTCAAAACCATGATATAGACAAGAAAGGCCAGCTTCACCCTAGCCATAAAACTGCACTAGATCCATATCAGTAAGGGCCTACAACATTAACAAATGAATGGCAAATCTTGTACTGCACAAAATGGTCAACCCCAGTAAGTATGGCAAAAACCCTCAAGTATGTTGCTCGGCAACTTCTCCATGAACCCGCAGGACATAGTTCATCTAATATTCTTGAATCGGTTCAAGTTTTATTTTGTATCACCACGTGTCAAGATGTTGTTAGTAAGAGGGACTAGAAGGCCATGGCACCGGAGGCTAGTTATAGTAGTAAAATCAACCAAGCCAATGGTCATTTCTTCCACAGGCAAGTAAAAGGTATGTGTGGTGTCCACCTACCATTCTAATAGTGCTTGAACAATGCTAATATCTATCTAGAATCCTTGCAATGGTAATTGCAGAATAAAGTCTTCAATGCCACACTCTCAAAGGTTTCGTTTTACCAGGGAAGGCGCTTTATTATGCCACTCGCGGGCTTTGTAAACACACCCTCTACCTCGGACAATGCAGTGATCATGCTGACATCAAGCCAGGTAAGTTAATATGAGGTAAGTAATTAAAACTATCCTAAGCATGAGAATAATTTTCTCTTTATGCATAAGGTCCAATATTGTCATTTGTCCATATTAATTTTCTGCATAAATCCAACTACTCTAATATAGAAATAACGTTCTTGGCATAATTTTTATTTTTATAATTTATGCAAATTATAGTCAATAACTTTTCTTTATATAGAAAGTTTTATGATGCTAAATTGCAGCAAAATAAAACTTACCTCAGTCTTTTCATTTGAACTATGATGAAGCCACATTCCAACTAATAGACGGATAGTTCCGTATTCATGCTTTCGAATATGGCATAGCAAGTCATTATTTACATGAGGCCCTGATCTTGAAGCATGCTGCGTACCCTCCATTTGCAAGGATGAATGATGTCATAGGAGCTAAAGAAGGATGATAAAGAAGTTTGAATTGTTGGAACCATTTAATAGAAAGAAGGAAATAAATTTGCAAGGATGAATGGTGTCACAGGAAGTTTGAATGAATATGATATGCTTGAACCATTTAAATGAAAAGAGAAAAAGTAAAGTAAAAGGAAAGAAAAAGAATAAAAAATTTCAGAATAAAGAAAAAATAAAGGAAAGAGCCACTTTTTCAGTTGCATTATTAATGCAACTGATACACAGTTTGCTAACAATACAGTAAATTGATATTTATGCGCGTCTAAAAAATATTTTCATCAATAGAAATATTTTTTTCCATGCAGGGGGCAAAGACACATAGGAGACCAAAGAGACCAATATATGGTAAAAAATAGTCAAAATTTTTACAAATTTTTGCTGACTAGTCAAATTAATATTAACGATATTAAGGTCTTATAGTCAGTTGTAATAATAAAAAATTAAATTTTAGATTTTTTAATATGGATGTATCAATAAATTGGAGTATATATGGTGTTTCTATGGGGTGTAAATATCTTTAGTTTTATTGGCTAGTTATCACTGGTATAATATTGACAAACTTTACTAACTGAGAATGGGCTTCAATTATTGGAACAATATGTTGTTTGAACAACATATTGATAGCCTTTATTAACGAACTATGGGCTTAGGAAATATGCATTATCACCAAAAAGGGTACTCTTTTATATAAATGTGTGTGTGTGTATAGACAAGTTGACATTTGTATTTCCTTAGACATGGATTTAGAAACCTAATGTTATTTAATAGTATTAACAACATTGAATTTCATATAAATATGTATGTATAATGTGGTTCTTGATTATGTACATATATATGTGTGTTGACTATTTATATGTATAAAATAGTGTAGAACGTACTGATTCAAGGACATATATATTATGGTATATTTTGAGTGTATTAACAATATATATATTGTTAAATAAGGAACAATTAATTTTTGAAATTATATATATATTTTTGAGATAATTTAATTGAACTAATTTGATATTAAAGTAATCTCTGTGGAAAAATTAATTTGTTTTGAAATATATAAACAATTATGTATATGTAATTTATTTAAATATTGATTAGCCCAAAGGAAATCTATATTTAATATGATTACTTATGCATATGTTGTAATAAATATGTGATAATTATTGGATTTTACATGTGAATAATAAATTTGCCCAAAGGAAGAATTATTATTTGATATGCTATTTTAATATTAGTATTTGATTACTACATCAAGATATTACTTATAAGTTAATATTTTGTCTAAAGATGAAATGTTAGTGGAGTGTTTAGTGTTTTGAGATGGGGTTTACCTTTATTAAAAATTACCATTCCATCATGTTTTTACTTTTGTACTTATGTGAGGTTGTTTGTTTTATTTTCTTTATTCTCTATTCAAGTTTTGCTTTTGCTAGTAATATAACTGCTAGCATGAACTCCATTCTTATACTAAATGGCATGAATTTTAAGGCAAGTCAAGAGAATAAACCGATCACTCTCTGAGTCATGGATCTAGACCTTGCAAACCAACTAATCTCATTCATAAGAGTACCTTTAATAAAAAGAGAGAGATGGAAAAATGGGAAAAGCCTAATCGCTTAAGTCTTATGATCATTACGTGTGCCATTCTAGAAGCTTTTAGGGTACTATATATGATCAAGTGCGTACAACTAAGGCTTTCATTCAGAACCTTAAGAAGAGGTTTGCTAAGAATGAAAAGGCTATTTCAAGTACATTCTTAACACAAATAATCTCTCTGAGGTACACATTTAAAGGAAACATAAGGGAATATATTATGGAAATGTCTTATCTTGCTTCAAAATTAAGGGCACTCAAGTTGGACTTATTTGAAGATCTGATTAGTGCATTTTGTTTTAATATCTGTGAACCCTCAAATTTTCACCTAATTTAAAATTAGACAATTAACATTTTCAAAAATTAATTTTGTAAAAATAATTAATTTTTTGAATTAAAAAATGAAAAATGAAATTTGGTCTCGCACAGCCGGTAGCGCCAGTTGATGTGTTCTAGACTACAAACCCTCTGCAGCCCAATTTTCTGCACCCCTATAAAAAGGGGTCCCTTTTTTAGTACAATGATTGATTTTTGGAGTCCCAATTTTGCCAAAATCACTCTAAAGTGCTCGAAATTAATTAACCACTCAGTCAAATTTATTTCTTCAATTTAATATGTTCATTCCCTTGATTTCTTAAGTTTTATTATTAATTTTTTGAGCAACTCAAGTGGAGCTTTGAAGTGAAAAGGCATTCTAGCCTTACATTAAGTGAAGGAGACCTCCAAAGGTATTTCTCCTAACCTTTTGTCTCTTTCAATTCGGTAATAAGACCAACTGAAATCAATTAATTAAGCCCTTTGTAATAAAAAGCATGAACTACTTATGACTTTGATTCTCATTCAAATGAGATAAGTAGATATATTCTGGAATCTCACTCCAAGTTATGAACCCAAACGAAAAACTATCATACATAATATTCCTTTCATTCACATAAAAAAAAATTTTTAATCACAAAGCTTAATAATTAATTAAAGATTATTATAATTTACTTAAAATTACTTGAAAACCTATCCTGGAATCCATCGTGATTGGTTTTAGATTAGTGCCTTTTTGGGTCAAAATTAACTATTTTTTCATGGAGCCAATTAAATTTGGTTTTTCCTTAAATTCCCCAAAACCAATAATTTAAGGTTACCACTCTCCGATCCATACTTTACAAAAATAAAGACCTATTTTCTCAAAATAGAAAATCAATTTTTATACTCTTGCTTACTGAACTAACTAGAGAATATACGTGATGGTGTCATGTGAGACTAAGTTTAAATGAGTATTTTGGCTTCATATCTAGAGCGGGCTAGATCGTTGCCCGAGCGAAGCCTCACAATTGGCGACTCCAATAGGGAAACATTTAAAATTTTCAAAATAAAATTTTTCTTTGGGCTTTTTTCCAAGTATGCTATATTCCTCTTTAGTTAGTTTTTTCCTTCATCATTCATAAGAGTTCTTTACCCTTTAGTTTATGAAACCTTTGGGTAGCAAGTAGCATCCAGTTGGTAACCTTCATTATGTATATCAGAGGATAGCAAAAACATCCAACCTGTGAAAAATCCTCAATCTTTTTGAGGTGTAACAAACATGCACGCATTGTCGGACTCATGCCAGATTCATTATTTGATATATGGATAGGTATATAGCTGTCCTACTATGACAGGACCCCTTAGACTAAATCACCCTTTTCACGTAAAGACTATAGATATTGTCCATAACTGGTATGAACCATAATCTTATATCATGCTCATGAAATCTTTTTCATTCATGCATACATGCATCCATCTTATTGCAAATATTCCTAAAACTTTAAGGTACCATCACTTTAAAACCTAATCCCAAATTAAGCTATAAACCTAAAACACATTATAGCCAGTTAAACCTGAACCACATTTCTTTACATCCATAAACATAAACCACCTTGGTTCACTCAAAAATTAGTTCACCTTATTGAACATGAGCCTTAAATCCTTAACCATCAAGCATGAACCTAAGCCACACTGGCTTAATCTACCAAAATCAAGCTACAATAGCTTGAGCACTTAAATACAAGGCTAAGCTCCACCATCTTATCCTTGCCGAAAATTGAGCCATAATCAATCTTATCCATCCAAAATCAAGTCACTTGAATCAATCATCCAAAATATGCTGCATGGCTAAATTACTAAAAATCTTTTAGCAAAGCCTAAAAAGAAATAAAAGATTCCCATTGAATCAAAATTTTATAGACCACCCATACCTTTTGTCTTACCCATTCACATTGTTTGAATTTTACCTTACATTAATCCTACTTTTTCTCAAAGGTCAAACCATGAATCAAGAAGAGGACTCCCTCATGAGATCAACTAGATCTATAAGCACCTCAGTAATGAAATTACTTGTAAAACAACTAAAAGACATGAGTAACCTCTAAGAGACCATTTTAGCCAAAGTTCAAATCATGATAGACCAAGCATTTGCCCAACACTATGCATCACAATATGTGACCACCAACCACTAACTTTGCCTTCTTTTTCTTCTCCAAAGGTACCCATGACTCAGCCAACTGATGCAAGTTTTTATTGAGACCATCCTCAAGAGACAAGAGGTGAGCTACAGGAACATGCTCATTAGTCACCTAACTAATTTTAACAAGAAATTGGTTAATTCTCTGAGTGCACAATGCAACTCCAACATGACCGAGGTTTAGAATATGTTGCGCAAAAAATAGCCAGTCACAGGTTCATCTTCCACTCAACCTGCACCTATTATTGACCTCATCAAGCAAGGGATGACTATAGAGCTCCCAAAGGTCCCTACACCCAGCTTCTTTGTGAATCTTTTTCAAAGGCGAGATCACCCTAAAACTCCCCTGCTCATGGAAAAGTTGGAAGCAATGGAGAAGCAGATTGAGAATTTTAAGAATGGAGATGGGACTCTAGATCTCAAATCCTTGACATTGTAACATGAGGCCTGATTACGACTTAAGTTCAAAATGCTTAAAATGCACAAATTTGCCGGGACCACCTGCCCAAAGACTCACCTTAAGATGTATGTGGGGTCTCCTCAAGCCAATAGGACTCAATGACGAGCTCCTTTCACATCTGTTCTAAAGATCTCTCATTGATGCCATGGTCAAATGGTTTATGGACCTTGATATGAAGAAGCATCGAACCTGGGAAGACATCGGCAATGCTTTCACCAAATAGTACCACTACATCATTGAAGTGGACATAACAAGGAGGGACCTTGAGATGACCAAGCAAGGTTAAAAAGAGTCTTTCTCCTCATTCCTTTTGAGGTGGAAAGGAAAAGCAGTACAAATGGTCAATTTCCCTTCAAAGTAAGAGCAAATTGACATCATTGTCAAGAATCTACTTGTAGACCCTTAATTTTGCCCCTAAGCTAGTTGATCCCATTTAAAGAAGGCCAAGCTAAGTTCTGTCCAATTTAAAAGCTTAAACCTAGTTTATAGCTTTAAATTATGTCGGTCTAGTTTTTAAAAGGCCTAAAGTAAGTTGGATCAATTTTTAAAGCCCTAAACCTAGTCCGATTTAATATTTAAAGATCAAAATAGGTTTGATTTAATTAAAAATCCCAAACCAAGCTGGTTTGAGCAAAGAACATTAAATCTTGACAAACTATCTTACCTGATTTGCCACTGGGCTAGCCCATGGTAAATTTGCTTGGCCAATTTGCCATCCAATTTGCCATAGGCACCATCCATGGCAAATTGGCCAAGCCAATTAACCATGGTAATTGCCCATGGAGAATTGGCTTGGCCAATTCGCCATGGGTAACACCTATGCCCAATTCACCATGGTAATGGCCCATGGCTGGTGAATTGGCTTGGCCAATTTGCCATGGAAAAAAGCCCATGGATTTAGTTTGAATTGGCTTCTAATTCAAATTGTAATCAGATGAGCAGAGAGTGTTTTTTTTTTTAAATTAAGAATTGTGAAACCAATTTAACCTAATTTTTGCATATAAATATAGGTTTAATTAGAAGATGAAAGCAATAACAATTAACCTAGCAATTATCTAGAGAAAAGCAATGAAATACACAGAAAGGAAAATACAATTAACACACTACAACCAAGGAGGTAGTAGCTGTAGCCTCTAGCTTGCTTCATTTGACCAATATCAATGTTGGCTCAGGCAGTAGCATAAGTAAGCTTGATTCAACACGTTCAACTGGGTCGAACCAACAGTGAAGGTTTGGTATTTATGAATTAATTTACTTAATGCTCACAGTAGCCAAATTGATGATTTAACTTGTTTAAATTTACAGTAGCCATTCTGATTCCTTAAAACAATGCCATCACATGCAGTAGTCCATGCAAACTAATATCTAATGGCCATGAAGTTATGAATTTAATTACAATAGTCAGATATTAAACATTGAACCCTAATCATAAACCCTAATCATAAAACCGCAATCCTAAACCCTAATCTTAAAACCATAAAACCCTAATACCAAAACCCTAGTTCTAAATTCCCAAAAGGCCTAATCATAATTCTATAGAAACCAAGACCTTAATCCTTTAGGTTTAACCCTAGTTTGTATGTTTTAGCCCTTATTGCACTTTTAACCCTACTTTTTTTTTTAATTTGTATCTTTTTACCTTGATCTTGGTTGTTTGATTTACTTCATGATCGATGAACGATATGATTAGATTGCTTGTGGATTAATAATCATGTGATTTTAATTAATTATTTATTGTGGATGATTAATATATATTCAATTATCATTTGGGTTTTAAGATATGTAAAAGATATGTTTCTACCATGTGAGTGCCTTAGTTATTTTTAATTATGTAATTTTATGAACTTTGGGATTAATGTAAGGGACACATTTCCACTAAATAGTGGGTGTCTGTTGCACTCGATTAATTACTAGTACAAATGACACTAGCAAGTATACGAGATAATTGTAGAAACGGTGATCGCCCCAAAGTCATCTCACAAGGAAGGAATTGTTTTGCAATAGTTTGATTGACAAGTAAATTTAAAAGCAAGAGTGAGATATGTTGGAATGGTGAAAAGCAATTTTAATTTAAAAGTAAACGAGTAGTAGTTGGGTAAGATCAATTCAATTCTAGGAATGGTGCCTAGGGTTGTAGATCAATTTAATCAAAGCTTAATTATCAAATTATCCATTATTATAACCTTGTATTTTAATTTGTTCCTTAAGTTTAATTAGTGGTTACCAATTCATTAGTTTTCACATTCATGAATTAACAACTAATTTTTTTTAAATTTACAAATTAATAAACTGTAGAACTTATATTTCTAATTCATTCTTAGGGTAGTTGATTACATAGTTCCAATATCGAATTTCACCTCTCGGTCCATCGTTCAATATTAAGTGATTAATAGGTGGCCAATCTATCAATTTAACATTCAATCCAATGCAATCAACCAACAATAAGGTATACTAATGGAATTATCAAATCAAGTCATCTAATTAAATCTACTACAACCCAAGGCATGAGTAAATTAGCTCATCATGAATTTAAAACAAATATCCATCTCAATATTCATCAAATCAAAATTATACATTGTAATATTAATGTTCATAATAAAACAACAATATGGAAATGAATCAAAAGAGAGAATATGACCCCTTATAAATGCCAAAAGTTGGACTACTTGTCTTCCTCCTAGCTTCCGCCTTGATGTGTGATGAACAACTTTCAAGCTCCCTAAATCAATGGCTCTCCTCTTGAAGGGTGGAATGTAACTTTCTCAAGCTTCAACTCCAATCAAGCTTTCTTCAAACCCTAATTGTCTAAGAAACTTGCTCACTCAATTTAATCCTCAATATTGATTGTCTCTTATCTATGGAAGAAATGAAAGATGAATGGGAATGAAGATGAAGATGAAGAGAGAATGGCATCTCTCCTCTTGAAAAATCTAGAATAAAAACTAAGAACCCCTTCTTCAAAAATAGCCAACGTGTATATACTACTCCACTTTCATCTTCTTTTAATTTTTTAAGAAACATCCATCTCTTGCCAACTCACACACCACACTTTGTCTCCCACCTTTTTCTTTGTTTTATAATTTTTTTTCCATAAATTAGGCAAACTTTTTGATCTTTTATTGTTTCTTTTTAAAAGATATCACCTATTGTCCCTCATCTTGTCCCCCAACTCGTGCAAAATGATTGAAAGAATTTTCACAAGACACGGTCAAGTCATGAGTGACTTGGCCGTGCCACTCATTTTCTTATGGGCATGACCAAGTCATGTGGCCGTGTCCATGGCTGCCTCAAAATCTCCTTTCTTTTTCATGTGAGACATGGTTAAGGCCCTAACCGTGTCATGGGACATGGCCAATGACTTGGCTGTGTCTCTTGAGTGTATTCTCCACTGTGCTTCCATCCTTGCTTTGTTCTTTAGATGAGACAAGTCCAATGGCTTGACATGGCAAATGGCTTGGCCGTGTCTCTTGGGTGTGTTCACATTTGCCTTTGCTTCTTTGGTTTCATTCTTTAGCTTCATCAAGTGAGACACGAACAGTGGCTTGGCCGTGTCTTCTCCCAGTGTCTGCTTCTGCCAATTTGTTCTGAAGGACACGACCAGTGGCTTATTAACTCAGGTCGTGTCATGTGTGCTGCCTTGGATGAGGGACACGACTAATGACTTAGCCGTGTCTCTTGGGTGTGTCACATGCTTTTCCACTTTTATGACCCTTCAATTCATTCTTTTGAGCTTCCATCTAAATCAAACACTTCAAGTGTAACATCCTTATACCCTATATACGTACAATACAAATTTTCAGCATATGTAAATATGCATATACGGTATAAAAATATCACAGATCAATTTAATAAAATTTTTACATTTCTTTTTTAAGATTTCAAATACTAATATATAAAATAAATAGTATATAAATATTCTTTGCTTGTTATAGGAAACCAAAATAAATATTTTATATGAAATCTCTGGGAAAAATTCGCCAGAGTTTTGTTTGTAATTTGAACGTTTCAAAAATTTAACAAAACACAACCAGCATAAAAAAACACTCCAAATAAAATCAATTCACCAATTCACCAAAACTTCTCAATTTCTCCTTATTTTCTCAAAATACTTATATATAGGTATATAGATATCAACATTACATATAAAATCCCATCTTAAAAAAAAATTATTCAAATCATTCTTTACAATTTACAATATATGCTTCAAAAACATATCATAAGATACATAATATCAAAAATGTACATGCTGGCAACTGGCTCTGATCTTGATGTACCCAAAACAACTCTTCAAGCTCAATAAATACAAACCTAGACCCGACCAGGTCTAGTAAAACTCTCCAGCTCTACCAAAACATCCATGACACATGCGCGACGAATTACAATCGCACTAAGCCGAAGCCTAGTGGTACAAACTTTGATAATAATAAAAATGTAAAGTAATGCCAATGCACAATGCATATAGAGGTCACATCATTTTACATTCTTATATTTTTCAAATATTTCATACTCACAACTCATACCATTATATTGCTCAATTGTATCACAATTCATAATTCATATTAAAGCAAAGACAAGCATGGGCCCAAAAAGGATCTAATATGCTATTCAAATTTCAGAGTTACTGCTTTGGTCCATAATGAAACCTTGTGTCTAGCCCGTAGGCAATATATATATCCATAGATAATGTAACAGCCCCAGTCTCTTGAACCTCAACCCGGCTAGACCCTTAGGCCCCAGTATCTTGGTCCTCAACCCGGCTAGACTATTACGGTTTTTGAGGCTTACAACCCAGTCTTTTCACCCCAAAAACATCATATTTATCATTTATTAGCTGGGCTCGGCTTACGACCGATCTTTTCACCTGCCCAGCAATTCATAGGCATGCTGCCAAACCCAGAACTATGAAAATTGAATAACATACTAGGCACACAATTAATTCATTTATCTCATTATCAAATACTTTCACAATTCATTTCTCATTTTATTTCTCATAATCAAACTAGGCTCATTGCCTTATTTTTACATTTTTTTTTCTCATTTTTTCTCATTTTTCACATCTTTCTCATTTTTCTCACTTTTCTCATTTTTTTTTCTCATTTTTATCAATATCAATTCATTTCATTATTCCACATATCTCATTTTTGCATTCACAACATATTACCCAATTACTTTGGGTATTTTCACATAATATGCATATTTCACACTTTACACAATTTAGCCATTATCAATGGCTTTTCACATTGCATTTAACAAATATATGATATTACAAATGTCATAGCACATTATTCATACTCAATCAATGAACCAAGTAGCTTAACACATTTTTCAACCAAAATGTGTTAAGTCCAAATGTCATGCAAATATAAACATTATACTCAAAGTTTGTACATACCTCTACTAGCAACCCAAAGCAAGCTTAATACAACCTGCAATCCTATACTTCCAACTTTCCCTTCACCACTTGAATGAAGCAAATCAACTTCCCTCAATGCCTATACCAAATGTGATCATACATAATCATTTAATATCATATTCTAAGGCATTCTCAACATCAAACCATAATTAAACATCACTCTAAACCAAATCCCAAAATTAAGCTTCACCTCACTTTAACATTGAAAAACCATATCAAGCCATTTAAATTAGTGTTTTAAGTTTATTAATATCATTAGAAGCATATTTTAATACATTTGAACCATTTACATTATAAAAATACACTATTATATACAAAACCATAAAATGGCATAACCTTCCCCCATTGAAGGTTTTCCATTTCAACACAATCCATTGCATATTTCAAGCTTATATTCATCACTCTTAATACTAAACAACATGCTTAAACAAATAAAATCACACAATTCAACCACTTTGGAAAATCACTTTTCCAAAACCCTAAATCTCCACTTCCATTCTCAAACTCCAACCAAACACAACCAAATCCCATATTTGACTTTAAAATACTTGTTTATGTAGGAAAAAAACTCATTTGGAATCAATTTACACAATTAAAAACCATGATTTCAAAAGCCCAAAAATTACATAACCCTAAATTCTCTCTCTTCACCAATCTTACCCAAACTCAACCATTTCTTTAATCCAACCTTAAAATCATTTTTAATCACTTAAAATAACTTCATATATACCCAAATAGACAATTAAATCTTAGAACTTTAAAAACCCAAAACAAACATAATCACAATTCCAATGAAATCCAAAGAAAGAAGTTGAGAACTTACTAATTTTGGTGGAAATCACCAAAAATCCACTTTAAACTTGTTGAATCCTTCAATTTGTGGAGTATGGAAGATCAAAATTCTTGAGGTTAATAGCCATGGTGGCCGGCCCTTGATGGAGAAGAAGAAGATGATGAAAAACTTTTAAATTTTCTTTTTCTTTTCGTCTTTTATTTTTAACCATATATATATATATTAAAATAATTTAATAATTAAATATTTAATTATTTATTTAATAAATTAAAAGTCATAAATTTCCTCTTCCATTCAAAAATAATTTATTTTAGAATTATATTATTAATTTTGAATTTCTAAGATTTAATTACTAAAATACTTTTTTACTTTGACTTTTCTTTTAAAAAGTGTTGACTTTTATATGTTATGGATATTGTACATATATATTACATATATTATCCACTTTTTCATTTAAAACCCCTTCATTTTTTATTTAAAATCATTAATTTAATTTATCCATTTAAATTATAATTTATTTTATCAAATTTTCAAAAATTAGCACTTTTTAAAAATTTAGAATATTATACATATGCACAAGTAATGTGTATCTTATATACACATCAAATGTACCTTATGTGTGTATTAAATATTAAGTATGTAATGTATTAATCCAACATATACAATTAATATACCATATGTATATGTTATGTATACTCTAGATATATATATTGAGTATATACAATTTATCTCTCCAAATACTTATTTAATTTCTCCAAAATCACGGATGTTACAATTTTCTCCCCCTTAAATAATTTCGTCCTCGAAATTATCTGGTATAGTAATAAATCATTTAAATCATTATTTTACCAAATTACATAATTTATATTCTCCCCCTTAGGTTCATTCTTAATTTCCTTTTTACCATTCCCTAACACATCATTATACTGTCTATTTACTCAAACAGTCACAACAAATTATCATATCATCAATCGAATTATCATTAGATAAAAATTAGTTCTTCTCTTTAATATATATACACCACACACCTATTGCACTCAAGATATCTGATCATTTCATTATCTTTAAAATATACTCTCATCACCTTAAATTCAAACGTTAATTAACACAATAATTTCACACATTTTCACTTTGATCCTACTCTTTATACAATTACCACATATTAATTTAATATCACCATTATACAACAACAAAATCTTATTTTCTTATTAAAATTCATTCTAATTATACTATAACTAACACTTTTCTCTTATAATTATTTGAAACTAATATAACTTAGCTCCTTTCATATGGATATACATATCAAAATGTTGTATTGAACACATTATCATATAGCTTGCATATTCTTAATACAACTACACACATTGAATTTCAATAAATACTTGTAAACTTATTACATTTCGTATCAATTGATCTAACTATCACAATATGACCATCACAATCTTATTCTATTCTAACCAACCTTTAGTCTATTTTAAATTCATCATTACAGATAATATTCATTTCTCGTAGTCTTGTTCACTTTAAACGCCACTTTCATCAACTTATTCATTTTATACCACTTTCAAATATATTCATTATAACTCTTACTCACATTTCATAATTCCTTTCATTTACCCCTTTTCTCATATTTCTTATTGTTACCATATTTACAAAAATCACTATTCTTACACATCATTTATAGCTTATCATATTTTCACAATTATCTTCTGTTTTCACACTATTTATGGTCATAAATAAATTTCTACATAAAGTTATGAGTCCAACTATACCAACCACAAATCTTGCTTGTATCTCATGAAACAAAAACTATCAGTTTCACTTAATATTTCACAATTGTATCATCTTAAGTCCCTGTCTGTAGGTTACAAATAAACATCGCCTTCACTATAATTTTTTTCTCAAATAGCTCTTATCTTGAAACTACACCCATGTCTTAATGGTCACACTTCCGTGGCATTTTAAAATTATATATAAGTTCTTTAAACTCTTACTACATGAAGAGTTAACACATTTCAGCTCTGTTTCAAAGCAATTTATTTTTTATCACTTGATCATCATTAGCCTAACTCATGTTTCAACAATATTATCATTAACATCTCTTATATATACACATTCATTCATATGCTAATTTACACAATTTCTATTTATTACTCCTTTTCTAATCTATCTCTTACAAAAATTTTCATTCATATATATATATATATATGTGTGTGTGTGTGTGTGTGTACATATATATATATATTTCCATTTCCTTACTTTCTTCATTATACTTTCCTTTTCTTTACAATCTCTTATTTATACGCATATACTTTAGGCCCCAAAACACTATACAAGCATCAAGTTCATTTGTTAAAATAACAATTTCACCGTCCAGCTCTATTCGGGTCCATTCTCAATCTCAATTCATCACATGACCTAACTCTACGCAGTTCAAGACCTAATCTCTCTTAGGTCTATTAATACATGCAATATCATTCTCAATATCACCAGACACGTATTTGTATAAGGTACTAAGTACTCAATAATATTTTTTTAATCATCCACATACACCTTCGTAAGTCATAATCACAATGTGACTTACTTTCCACATTTTCTTATATATCATATTTGTGTTCATATAAAAAAAAAACCTCATCACACAAATCATATAATTATACTCAATTCCTCTTTTAATTACAACCTATACAAAGTTAACATTTATCACCTTTCAGAGAACATTATCATTTCTCATTCTTTTGACATTACTCAGGTTATTCATCAATTCAACATATATATACACTCTGACCACAACATAATTAACATCTTCCTTATTTAATTGCCCATCTCTTAAATAAGTTTCTTATTCTATATATATTTTTTCTAACACTTCACATAAATCTTAGTCACGCTTCCAATGTGACATCTCTCTCACATTTTTTTCTTTTTTATGCATTTATTATACCCTTCATAACCCTTTTCATCATTTCCAATTCAATTACCTAAAGTAACTCATTTTTACTTACATAATCATTTCCCTTTTATTTCATAACAAATTTATATATTATCAACCACATTACACGTTACATGATATTTTCACAAATAATATTACTCATTCAAAATTACTCCCACGCTTATTAAACATTAAACTATCAACATCTAAACAATCTTCATCAAAATTCTCTTACAACTCTAAATTTCCAACTTACTACTTTACTTAAACTTTATTCTATTAATCTCACTTTCAAGAGCTAACTTTATAAACATTATTTTTATAGTAATATAACATCAAAACACATAACTTTCACAATTATGGAAACCCATTTCAAAAATTCAAATTTCACATAATACAACCAACAACATGAACCTCACCAAATCTCACCCATATCACATTCTCAATCTTAAGATCATAACATTTACTTTTAAACAACACTAATTCATTTTCTTACACTAATTAACATTATCCATTTAGATACTTTAATTTTACACGCTCAACCCTAAATTATGCATCATTGTTCCATAATAAATAATTCACTATCATATATGATTTCACTCTTTGATTTTAATTATGAACTCTTTGTTGCAAATTATTAACAACTTCATATTCCTTCTATACTTATACCCATATGTATATAAAATGTTTTATAATTTTATTCATTCATTTGTCTCATGAAATTAATTTATTACTCATGTACACAAAATTGTTTGACTTCCTTAGTTTCATGTCACTCTTACTTTCAATTTTTATATTCCTTACCAATTCTTCATAAAAGATTGTAAACTTTTATCCATGTGCACTTGACACATATATAGACTTATATTTAAAGTTTTAGATTTTTCCAAGTTGATTTAATATATTTAAAAATTAAATCTTCCAAAATTAGAGAATCTGTCTGATTAATAATTTCTCTGGCAGCACCCAGTTGTCCATTTTTTTCAGGTATCAAAACTTAATAAAAATTCATGCAATTTTAACCATATGTTATAGTAATACATATGATATTGGGTGTAAATTTTCATATTTTTCTGGGTGGTTTTGCCATAGTTTTTAAATATGTTTCTCAATTTCTACAGATTCTGAGTTTCTGGAACTCCTCCAACAATCTGTATTCTTCTACCTTTCTTAATTAGTAATTCATCTTTAAAAATTATAAAATTTTATATATTAGATTTTAACAATAGAAAAACTTTTCATTAAATTTTCAAACTCATCCAAGATTCCTATATTTATTTTAAAAAAAAAATTCAACAATATCATTTTACAGCATACCTATAAAATTTTCTGTAACTCTCATGTCCATTTCTCAAACTTTTTATTTCATATCATAAATCATTTCATAAATTATTTTTCTTAATTCCACTTGTTCATCAATTGAATCAACTATGAATCTTAATTTCGAATAGAAGTTCCAAAAATTCTTAATCCATAAGGTCCAAAATTATGCTTCTACTATGTCACTCTGATCTATGCAATCCAGACACCAACTCAACTCATATCCATTATATCAAATGGACATTGCCACATCAGGGATCAGATAAATTACCAGTGCCAATGCATGCATCACAATTGAAAATTATTTTTTTTAAATTCCAAATTTCTCTCTCTAACAACCCACCTAGGTCAAGAACCTCAAACCTAAGCTCTAATACCAAAATAAATGTAACACCCTTATACCCTATATACGTACAATACATATTTTCAGCATATGTAAATCGGCATATACGGTATAAAAATGTCAAAGTCCGATTTCATAAAAAATTTTACATTTCTGTTTTAAGATTTCAAATACTAATATATAAAATAAAAAGTATATAAATATTATTTGCTTGTTATAGGAATCCAAAATAAATATTTTATATCAAAAATTCACCAGAGTTTTGTTTGGAATTTGAACGTTTTCAAAATTCAACAAAACACAACCTACATAAAAAAAACACTACAAATAAAATCAATTCACCAATTCACCAATACTTCTCAATTTCTCCTTATTTTCTCAAAATACTTATATATAATATAAATATCAACATTACATATAAAATCTCATCTTAAACAAAATTATTCAAATCATTCTTTACAATTTACAATATATGCTTCAAAAACATATCATAACATACATAATATCAAAAATGTACATGCTGGCAACTGGCTCTGATCTTGATGTACCCAAAACAACTCTTCAAGCTCAATAAATACAAACCTAGACCCGACCAGGTCTAGTAAAACTCTCCAGCTCTACCAAAACGTCCATGACACCTGCGCGACGAATTACAATCGCGCTAAGCCGAAGCCTAGTGATTCAAACTTTGATAATAATAAAAATGTAAAGTAATGTCAATGCACAATGCATATATAGGTCACATCATTTTACTTTCTTATATTTTTCAAATATTTCATACTCACAACTCATAACATTATATTGCTCAATTGTATCACAATTAATAATTCACATTAAAGCAAAGACAAGCATGGGCCCAAAAAGGATCTAATATGCTATTCAAATTTCAGAGTTACTGCTTCGCTCCATAATGACACCATGTGTCTAGCCCGTAGGCAATATATATATCCATGGATAATGTAACAGCCCCAGTCTCTTGAACCTCAACCCGGCTAGACCCTTAGGCCACAGTATCTTGGTTCTCAACCCGACTAGACTGTTACGGTTTTTGAGGCTTACGAACCAGTCTTTTCACCCCAAAAACATCATATTTATCATTTATCAGCTTGGTTCGGCTTACGACCCGGTCTTTTTACCTGCTCAGCAATTCATAGGCATGTCGCCAAACCCAGAACTCTAAAAATTGAATAACATACTAGGCACACAATTAATTCATTTATCTCATTATCAAATACTTTCACAATTCATTTCTCATTTTATTTCTCATAATCAAACTAGGCTCATTGCCTTATTTTTACATTTTTTTTTTCTCATTTTTCTCATTTTTCACATCTTTCTCATTTTTCTCACTTTTCTCATTTTTTTCTCATTTTTATCAATATCAATTCATTTCATTATTCCACATATCTCATTTTTGCATTCACAACACATTACCCAACTACTTTGGGTATTTTCACATAATATGCATATTTCACACTTAACACAATTTATCCATTATCAATAGCTTTTCACAATGCATTTAACATATATATGACATTACAAATGTCATAGCACATTATTCATACTCAATCAATGAACCAAGTAGCTTAACACATTTTTCAACCAAAATGTGTTAAGTCCAAATGTCATGCAAACATAAACATTATACTCAAAGTTTGTACATACCTCTACTAGCAACCCAAAGCAAGCTTAATTCAACCTCCAATCCTATCCTTCCAACTTGCCCTTCACCACTTGGATGAAGCAAATCAACCTCCCTCAATGCCTATACCAAATGTGATCATACATAATCATTTAATATCATATTCTAAGGTATTTTCAACTTCAAACCATAATTAAACATCTCTCTAAACCAAATCCTAAAATTAAGCTTCACCTCACTTTAACTTTGAAAAACCATATCAAGCCATTTAAATTAGTGTTTTAAGTTTATTAATATCATTAGAAGCATATTTTAATATATTTGAACCATTTACATTATAAAAATACACTCTTATATACAAAACCATAAAATGGCATAAACTTCCCCCATTGAAGGTTTTCCATTCCAACACAATCCATTACTTATTTCAAGCTTATATTCATCACTCTTAATACTAAACAACGTGCTTAAAGAAATAAAATCACACAATTCAATCACTTTGGAAAATCACTTTTCCAAAACCCTAAATCTCCACTTCCATTCTCAAACTCCAACCAAACACAACCAAATCCAATATTTGACTTTAAAATACTTGTTTATGTATCAAAACAACTCATTTGGAATCAATTTACACAATTAAAAACCATGATTTCAAAACCCCAAAAATTACATAACCCTAAATTCTCTCTCTTCACCAATCTTACCCAAACTCAACCATTTCTTTAATCCAACCTTAAAATCATTGTTAATCACTTAAAATAACTTCATATATACCCAAATAGACAATTAAATCTTAGAACTTTAAAACCCAAAACAAACATAATCACAATTCCTATGAAATCCAAAGAAATAAGTTGGGAACTTACTAATTTTGGTGGAAATCACCAAAAATCCACTTTAAACTTGTTGAATCCTTCAATTTGTGGAGTATGTAAGATCAAAATTCTTGAGGTTAATAGCCATGGTGGCCGGCCCTTGATGGAGAAGAAGAAGATGATGAAAAACTTTTAAATTTTCTTTTTCTTTTCATCTTTTATTTTTAACCATATATATATATTAAAATAATTTAATAATTAATAATTTATTTATTTATTTAATAAATTAAAAGTCATAAATTTCCTCTTCCATTTAAAAATAATTTATTTTTGAATTATTTTATTAATTTTGAATTTCTAAGTTTTAATTACTAAAATACCCTTTTACTTTGACTTTTCTTTTAAAAAGTATTGACTTTTATACGTTATGTATATTTTACATATATATCACATATATTATCCACTTTTTCATTTAAAACCTCTTCATTTTTCATTTAAAACTATTAATTTAATTTATCCATTTAAATTATAATTTATTTTATCAAATTTCCAAAAATTAGCATTTTTTTAAAATATATGATATTACACATATGCACAAGTAATGTATATTTTATATGCACATTAAACGTACCTTATGTGTGTATTAAATATTAAGTATGTAATGTATTAATCCAACATATACAGTTAATATACCATATGTATATGTTATGTATACTCTAGATATATATATTGAGTATATACAATTTATCTCTCAAAATACTTAATTAATTTCTCCAAAATCACGGATGTTACAATTTTCTCCCCCTTAAATAATTTCGTCCTCGAAATTATGAAATATATTAATAAATTATCCAAATTATTATTTTATCAATTTACATAATTTCTATTCTCCCCTTAGGTTCATTCTTAATTTCCTTTTTACCATTCCCTAACACATCATTATACTGTCTATTTACTCAAACAGTCACAACAAATTATCATATTATCAATCGAATTATCATTAGATAAAAATTAGTTCTTCTCTTTAATATATATACACCACACACCTATTGCACTCAAGATATCTGATCACTTCATTATCTTAAAAATATACTCTCATCACCTTAAATTCAAATGTTAATTAACATAATAATTTTACACATCTTCACTTTGATCCTACTCTTTATACAATTACCACATATTAATTTAATATCACCATTATACAACAACAAAATCTTATTTCCTTATTAAAATTCATTCTAATTATACTACAACTAACACTTTTCTCTTATAATTATTTGAAACTAATATAACTTAGCTCCTTTCATATGCATATACATATCAAAATGTTGTATTAAACACATTATCATATAGCTTACATATTCTTAATACAACTACACACTTTGAATTTCAATAAATACTTGTAAACTTATTACATTTTGGATCAATTGATCTAACTATCACAATATGACCATCACAATCTTATTCTATTCTGACCAACCTTTAGTCTATTTTAAATTCATCATTACAGATAATATTCATTTCTCGTAGTCTTGTTCACTTTAAACGTCACTTTCATCAACTTATTCATTTTATACCACTTTCAAACTTATTCATTATAATTCTTACTCACATTTCATAATTCCTTTCATTTACCCCTTTTCTCATATTTCTTATAGTTACCATATTTACAAAAATCACTATTCTTACACATCATTTATAGCTTATCATATTTTCACAATTATCTTCTGTTTTCACACTATTTATGGTCATAAATAAATTTCTACATAACGTTATGAGTCCAACTATACCAGCCACAAATCTTGCTTGTATCTGATGAAACAAAAACTATCAGTTTCACTTAATATTTCACAATTCTATCATCTTAAGTCCCTGTCTGTAGGTTACAAATAAACACCGCCTTCACTATAATTTTTTTCTCAAATAGCTCTTATCTTGAAACTACACCCATGTCTTAATGGTCACACTTTCGTGGCATTTTAAAATTATATATAAGTTCTTTAAACTCTTACTACATGAAGAGTTAACACATTTCAGCTCTGTTTCAAAGCAATTTACTTTTGATCACTTGATCATCATTAGCCTAACTCATGTTTCAACAATATTATCATTAACATCTCTTATATATACACATTCGTTCATATGCTAATTTACACAATTTCCATTTATTACTCCATTTCTAATCTATCTCTTACAAAAATTTTCATTCATATATATATATATATATATTCCATTTCCATACTTTCTTCATCATACTTTCCTTTTCCTTGCAATCTCTTATTTATACCCATATACTTTAGGCCCCAAAACACTATACAATCATCAAGTTCAGTTGTTAAAATAACAATTTCACCGTTCAGCTCTGTTCGGGTCCATTCTCAATCTCAATTCATCACATGACCTAACTCTATGCAGTTCAAGACCTAATCTCTCTTAGGTCTATTAATACATGCAATATCATTCTCAATATCACCAGACACGTATTTGTATAAGGTAGTAAATACTCGATAATATTTTTTTAATAATCCACATACACCTTCGTAAGTCATAATCACAATGTGACTTACTTTCCACATTTTCTAATATATCATATTCGTGTTCATATAAAAAAATCTCATCACACAAATCATACAATTATACTCAATTCCTCTTTTACATACAACCTATACAAAATTAACATTTATCACCTTTCATAGAACATTATCATTTCTCATTCTTTTGGCATTACTTAGGTTATTCATCAACTCAATATATATATACACTCTGACCACAACATAATTAAGATCTTCCTTATTTAATTGCCCATCTCTTAAATAAGTTTCTTATTATATATATATATATATATTTCTAACACTTCACATAAATCTTAGTCATGCTTCCAATGTGACATCTCTCTCATATTTTTTCTTTTTTATGCATTTATCATACCCTTCATAACCCTTTTCATCATTTCCAATTCAATTACCTAAAGTAACTCATTTTTACTTACTTAATCATTTTCCTTTTATTTCATAACAAATTTCTATATTATCAACCACATTACAAGTTACATGATATTTTCACAAATAATATTACTCATTTAAAATTACTCCCATGCTTATTAAACATTAAACTATCAACATCTAAACAATCTTCATCAAAATTCTCTTACAACTCTAAATTTCCAACTTACTACTTTACTTAAACTTTATTCTATTAATCTCACTTTCAAGAGCTAACTTTATAAACATTATTTTTATATTAATATAACATCAAAACACATCACTTTCACAATTATGGAAGCCCATTTCAAAAATTAAAATTTCACATAATACAACCAACAACATGAACCTCACCAAATCTCACCCATATCACATTCTCAATCTTAAGATCATAACATTTACTTTTAAACAACACTAATTCATTTCCTTACACTAATTAACATCATCCATTTAGATACTTTAATTTTACACACTCAACCTTAAATTATGCATCATTGTTCCATAATAAATAATTCGCTATCATATATGATTTCACTCTTTAATTTTAATTATGAACTCTTTGTTGCAAATTATTAAAAACTTCATATTCGTTCTATACTTATACCCATATGCATATCAAATTTTTTATAATTTTATTCATTCATTTGTCTCATGAAATTAATTTATTACTCATGTACACAAAATTGTTTGACTTCCTTAGTTTCATATCACTCTTACTTTCAATTTTTATATTCCTTACCAATTCTTTATAAAAGCTTGTAAAATTTTATCCATGAGCACTTGACACATATATGGACTTATATTTAAAGTTTTAGATTTTTCCAATTTGATTTAATATATTTAAAAATTAAATCTTATCAGAGAATCTGTCTCTTTAATAATTTCTCTGGCAGCACCTGGTTGTCCATTTTTTTCAGTTATCAAACCTTAATACAAATTCATGAAATTTTAACCATATGTTACAGTAATACATATGATATTGGGTGTAAATTTTCATATTTTTCTGGGTGGGTTTGCCATAGTTTTTAAATATGTTTCTCAATTTCTACAGATTTTGAGTTTCTGGAACTCCTCCAACAATCTGTATTCTTCTACCTTCTTAATTAGTAATTCATCTTTAAAAATTATGAAATTTTATACATTAGATTCTAACATATAGAAAAATTTTTCATTAAATTTTCAAACTCATCCAAGATTCTTATATTTATTTTAAAAAAAATTCAACAATATCATTTTACAGTATACCTATAAAATTTTCTGTAACTCTCATGTCCATTTCTCAAACTTTTTATTTTATATCATAAATCATTTCATAAATTATTTTTCTTAATTCCACTTATTCATCAATTGAATCAACTATGAATCTTAATTTCGAATAGAAGTTCCAAAAATTCTTAATCCATAAGGTCCAAAATGATGCTTCTACTACGCCACTCTGATCTATGCAACCCAGACGCCAACTCAACTCATATCCATTATATCAAATAGACATTGACACATCAGGAATCAGATAAATTACCAGTGCCAATGTATGCATCACAAATGAAAATTATTTTTTTTAAATTCCAAATTTCTCTCTCTAACAACCCACCTTGGTCGAGAACCTTAAACCTAGGTACTGATACCAAAATAAATGTAACACACTTATACCCTATGTACGTACAATACATATTTTCAGCATATGAAATACGCATATACAGTATAAAAATGTCACAGACCGATTTAATAAAAAGTTTTACATTTTTGTTTTAAGATTTCAAATATTAATATATAAAATAAATAGTATATAAATATTCTTTCCTTGTTATAGGAATCCAAAATAAATAATTTATATGAAAATCTCTGGGAAAAATTCGCCAGAGTTTTGTTTGTAATTTGAACGTTTCCAAAATTCAACAAAACACAACCTACATAAAAAAAATAGTCCAAATAAAATCAATTCACCAATTCACCAATACTTCTCAATTTCTCCTTATTTTCTCAAAATTATAGGTATATAGATATCAACATTACATATAAAATCCCATCTTAAATAAAATTATTCAAATCATTCTTTACAATTTACAATATATGCTTCAAAAACATATCATAACATACATAATATCAAAAATGTACATGCTGGCAACTGGCTATGATCTTGATGTACCCAAAACAACTCTTCAAGCTCAATAAATACAAACCTAGACCCGACCAGGTCTAGTAAAACTCTCCAGCTCTACCAAAACATCCATGACACATGCGCGACGAATTACAATCGCACTAAGCCGAAACCTAGTGGTACAAACTTTGATAATAATAAAAATGTAAAGTAATTCCAATGCCCAATGCATATAGAGGTCACATCATTTTACTTTCTTATATTTTTCAAATATTTCATACCCACAACTCATAACATTATATTGCTCAATTGTATCACAATTCATAATTCACATTAAAGCAAATACAAGCATGGGCCCAAAAAGGATCTAATATGCTATTCAAATTTCAGAGTTACTGCTTTGCTCTATAATGACACCATGTGTCTAGCCCGTAGGCAATATATATATCCATGGATAATGTAACAACCCCAGTCTCTTGAACCTCAACCCGGCTAGACCCTTAGGCTCCAGTATCTTGGTCCTCAACCCGGCTAGACTGTTACGATTTTTGAGGCTTACGACCTAGTCTTTTCACCCCAAAAACATCATATTTATCATTTATTAGCTGGGCTCGGCTTACGACCGGTCTTTTCACTTGCCCAGCAATTCATAGGCATGCCGTCAAACCCAGAACTCTGAAAATTGAATAACATACTAGACACACAATTAATTCATTTATCTCATTATCAAATACTTTCACAATTCATTTCTCATTTTATTTCTCATAATCAAACTAGACTCATTGCCTTATTTTTACATTTTTTTCTCATTTTTCTCATTTTTCTCACTTTTCTCATTTTTTTTTCTCATTTTTATCAATATCAATTCATTTCATTATTCCACATATCTCATTTTTGCATTCACAACACATTACCCAACTACTTTGGGTATTTTCACATAATATGCATATTTCACACTTTACACAATTTAGCCATTATCAATGGCTTTCCACAATGCATTTAACACATATATGACATTACAAATGTCATAGCACATTATTCATACTTAATCAATGAACCAAGTTGCTTAACACATTTTTCAACCAAAATGTGTTAAGTCCAAATGTCATGCAAATATAAACATTATACTCAAAGTTTGTACATACCTCTACTAGAAACCCAAAGCAAGCTTAATACAACCTCCAATCCTATCCTTCCAACTTGCCCTTCACCACTTGGATGAAGCAAATCAACCTCCCTCAATGCCTATACCAAATGTGATCATACATAATCATTTAATATCATATTCTAAGGTATTCACAACATCAAACCATAATTAAACATCACTCTAAACCAAATCCCAAAATTAAGCTTCACCTCACTTTAACTATGAAAAACCATATCAAGCCATTTAAATTAGTGTTTTAAGTTTATTAATATCATTAGAAGCATATTTTAATACATTTGAACCATTTACATTATAAAACTACACTATTATATACAAAACCATAAAATGGCATAACCTTCCCCTATTGAAGGTTTTCCATTTCAACACAATCCATTGCATATTTCAAGCTTATATTCATCACTCTTAATACTAAACAACATGCTTAAACAAATAAAATCACACAATTCAACCACTTTGGAAAATCACTTTTCCAAAACCCTAAATCTCCACTTCCATTCTCAAACTCCAACCAAACACAACCAAATCCCATATTTGACTTTAAAATACTTGTTTATGTAGGAAAAAAACTCATTTGGAATCAATTTACACAATTAAAAATCATGATTTCAAAACCCCAAAAATTTCATAACCCTAAATTCTCTCTCTTCACCAATCTTACCCAAACTCAACCATTTCTTTAATCCAACCTTAAAATCATTTTTAATCACTTAAAATAATTTCATATATACCCAAATAGACAATTAAATCTTAGAAATTTAAAAAATCCAAAACAAACATAATCACAATTCCTATGAAATCCAAAGAAAGAAGCTGGGAACTTACTAATTTTAGTGGAAATCATCAAAAATCCACTTTAAACTTGTTGAATCCTTCAATTTGTGGAGTATGGAAGATCAAAATTCTTGAGGTTAATAGCCATGGTGGCCGGCCCTTGATGGAGAAGAAGAAGATGATGAAAAACTTTTAAATTTTCTTTTTCTTTTCATCTTTTATTTTTAACCATATATATATATTAAAATAATTTAATAATTAATTATTTAATTATTTATTTAATAAATTAAAAGTCATAAATTTCCTCTTCCATTCAAAAATAATTTATTTTTGAATTATTTTATTAATTTTGAATTTCTAAGATTTAATAACTAAAATACCCTTTTACTTTGACTTTTCTTTTAAAAAGTGTTGACTTTTATATGTTATGTATATTTTACATATATATCACATATATTATCCACTTTTTCATTTAAAACCCCTTCATTTTTCATTTAAAACCATTAATTTAATTTATCCATTTAAATTATAATTTATTTTGTCAAATTTTCAAAAATTAGCACTTTTTAAAAATTTAGGATATTACACATATTCACAAGTAATGTGTATCTTATATACACATCAAATGTACCTTATGTGTGTATTAAATATTAAGTATGTAATGTATTAATCCAACATATACAATTAATATACCATATGTATATGTTATGTATACTCTTGATATATATATTGAGTATATACAATTTATCTCTCCAAATACTTATTTAATTTTTCCAAAATCACAGATGTTACATCAAGCAAACTTTAAACACAAATTAAGAGAAAATTAACTTAAAGCCAATAAAATTAACCTAAATATATATACATATATGATCAAAATAACTACCCCACACTTAATCCTTTGCTTGTCCCAAGTAAAGTTAAAATCAAAATAAGTAAACAAGAAAATTTAGCCAAGTTCAAGAGTTATAAGAGTATATCAAGACTTCTAATTTTTTAAATCCACAATCAATATCAAGCCAAATAAAACCAATACTCATGCAATTTAATGGTTTTCCACACATAACCAATATTGACACTCCCTCAGCAACTCTTCAAGTGTTTAAATAGGTAGTGTTTACACTCATAACATTGAATGACAGATTATCACCATAAGCTATCTTATCAATCAAAATTCCACCATTAAATTTCAATCAATCAACAATCATAAGGTCTTTCATTTGATTGTAATGGGGCTAAGGTAAAGGCATGACATTTAGGAAATGTGCACTGATTCATTAAGTTCAAGAGCACTTTAGGAATTAAGTGAACGATGTAATACAACCAAACAATCCCAACATACCTCCCAATGACTTAGCACTAAACATTAAAGAACTTTTTAAGAACTCATTTATTAAATATGCAAAGATCATTCCCAAACTCAATTCAACCCTTCCAATAAGAACAACAATTATTCTTATTCTTATTATTATTATTTTATTATTTATTATTATTATTATTATTCTTTTTTTTACTATTAAGAATTTTTTTTAATTATAATTTGCAACTAAAGAACATAAGGGTTTGCAATCTTAAACCTACTAAATTTAATCCCACACTTAATTCAACACAACACTCGGTCATAAACGCTCTTAAAATGCTCTTGACCTAATGAAAGGGTAAGAGACAAAATAGCATAATTCAAAGTTAGTAGTATTGTGAAAATGAAATAAAAGGAGAAACGAAATAGGCTCAAAATTGGCTAACTAAGGTTGAATATAGGGTTTGTCTTTTTAAGCCAAAATGGGTTCATCTAATTGCCTTAATCATCATGATGCCTAATTAAAATTTTTTATGTAGTCTCAACATGCATGTCAAAGCAAGTTCTAGCAATTCATCAATCAAAGATGTTCACACACAATAAAGAATAATAAGTTGATATTCAACTTAATAGGCTCAATTCCTCACTAGTTTAAAAGGCAATGCAAGGAATATCCACCAAATCAACAATAAGCACAAATTTTATTCAATTCTCCAATTCATGCTTCAAAAATTCAAAGGTCATCTATCAACCATCTTATAACAATTAAATTTAAACAATATGTAAGATAAGGCAAAACACTTTACAAAAATGACTAAAATAAAGACATAACAACAACAACAACAAGATTACGAAAAATAAAAACTTGCATTTATGAACAAAAAACTTAGCTCCTCACACTTTAAGATTGAAATTGTCCTCAATGGAAATTAGGATAATTTAAAGGAGGTAAGAGTTAAAGTACAACCTGATTTTCATCATTATCATTGTGAGGCAAGTGCTGCCTTTCATCCACAAACATTAATTGTTCAAGATTAAAAAGCAATAAATATAAAATAACCAAAATAAAACATAAAGTTTTAGTATCTAACAGCGGTGCAAAAAAAAAACAACTAAAATATTCAACAACTAAAAATAAGAAACATAAGAAGTGTCTTCAAAAGGCAGAAGATGATATGCTCTACAACGGTGGAGGATATGATGATGAGGCTACTGAAGGGTGGAGGCTAAGAATCTTTGTAATACCCTTATACCCTATATACGTACAATACATATTTTAAGCATATGTAAAATACATATATACGGTACAAAAATATCACAGATCAGTTTAATAAAAATTTTCACATTTCTGTTTTAAAATTCCAATACTAAATATATAAAATTAAATAGTATATAATATTCTTTACTTGCTATAGTAATCCGAAATAACATTTTATATGAAAATCTCTGAGAAAAATTCGCTAGAGTTTTGTCTGTAATTTGGATGTTTCCAAAACTCAGCAAAACACAACCTGTAGAAAACAAACACTCCCAATAAAATCAATTTACCATTTCACCAATACTTCTCAATTTCTCCATACTTTCTCAGAATACTTATATATAGGTATATATATCAACAACACATATAAGATCCCATCTTAAACAAATTATTCAAAATATTCTTTACAATTTACAATATATACTTCAAAAACATATCATAACATACATAATATCAAAATATACTATAATATCAAATATGTGCATGCTGGCAACTGGCTCTGATCTTGATGTACCAAAAAACAACTCTTCAAGCTCAATAAATACAAATCTGGACCCGACCAGGTCTAGTAGAACTCTCCGGCTCTACCAAAACATCCATGTCACTTGTGTGACAAATTACAATTGCGTTAAGCCGAAGCCCAGTGGTACAAACTTTGGTAATAACAATAAAACTCAAATGCAATGCCAATGCACAATATAAAGGATATCATATCTTATAACATTATATTATTATATCTTAATAAATTGTTCAATTATTCCACAATTCATAATTCATATTAAAGCAAAAATAAGCATGGGCCCAAAAAGGATCTAATATGCCATTCAAATTCCAGAGTTACTGCTTTGGTCTATAATAACACCTTGTGTCTAGTCCCATAGGAAATATGACCATGGATTAATCCAATTATGTCTGAGTTTATGACCCGGTCATTTCACCCAGCCTAATGATTTATTTTTGAGGCTTACGACCCGGTCATATCACCTCAAAAATATTTTCACATTGACGCCGAGCGTCTAGCCCATAGGCAATTTATAGGCATGCTGTCAAATCCAGAACTCTGAAAATTGAACATACTAGGCACACAATATATTCTTATTTCTCATTATCAATTTCTTTCTCATTGTCACATAATCAAGCTAGGCACATTGCCTTATTTTCACATCTTTTTCTCACTTTTCTCATTTATATCAATATCAATTCATTACATCATGTTTCCACATATCTCATCACATTATACCACATTTCTTTTCATTTACAACATATTACCCAATTACTTTGGGCATTTCCACATAATTCACATATTAATCATATTTACACAATTTAGCCATTATAAATGGCTTTTCACAATACATTTAACACATATATGACATTACAAATGTCATAACACATTATTCATACATAACAAATATATCAAGTAGCTTAACTCATTTCCCAACCAAAATGTTTTAAGCCCAAATGTCATGCGAACATAACAAATGTACTCAAAGTTTGTACTTACCTCAAATAGCAACCAAAATAAGCTTAAAACTCTCACCAACCTTCTCTTCCAAGTTGCCCTTCAACACTTGGATTGGCCAAACTACTTTCTCTCAATGCCTATACCAAATGTGATCATAAATAATCATTTAATATCACATTCTAAGGCATTCTCAACATCAAACATTAATTTAACAACACTCCTAAAAAATTTCAAAAATTAAGTCTTTTCTTACTTAGCAAATCCATATTAACCCATTAAATTATTGTTTTGAGTTTATTTATATCATTACAAACATATTTTAACATGTTTAAACCAATTATATTAATTAACCACATGCGTATGTTCAACACCCAAAAATGGCATAACCTTCCCCATTGAAGGTTCTCCATTTCAACAAATTCAAACAATTAATCCAAGCTTATTTCCATCATTAATGTCATCAAATAACATGCTTTAAACATTAAAATCAAATAATTAATCATTCTTTAAAAATTCACTTTTCCAAAACCCTAAATCAATGCTACCATCTTCAAACTCTATCTAAACTTAACTAAATCCATCATTTGATTTTAAAATCCTTGTTTATGCATAAAAAAAACACATTTGGGACCAATTTGCATAATTAAAACTCATGATTTCAAAAACCCAAATATTCCATAACCCTAAATTCTCTATCTTCACTAAACTCAACTTAAATTCAACCATTTCTTAAATCTAACCTTAAAATCATTAATAATCAATCAAAATAACTTCTTTTATATCCAATTAAGCAATTAAATCATGCTACTATGAAATCCAAAAATTCACATAGCACACTTTTCCATAGAATAGGCAAAATTGGTAAAGAAGCTTACCAATTGATGAAGAATCTTCTAAAACTTCACTTAAATCCTTGAAATCTCTTCAATTATGGTTGCTTGGAAGAAGGAAAATCCTCTCTTACTCTCCATGGTGGCCGACCCTTGATGGAGAAGAAGAAGATGAGAACAAAATTTTATTTTCTCTTTTCTTTCATCTTTTAATTATAACCATATATATATTAAAATAATTTAATAATTATTTATTTAATTATTTATTTAATAAATTAAAAGTCCAAAAATCCCTCTTCTATTTAAAAATAATTTATTTTTAAATTATTTTACTAATTTTAAATTTCTAAAATTTATTTATAAAAATACCATTGGACTTTGACTTTTCTTTTAAAAAGTGTTGACTTTTATATGTCATGTATATTTTGCAAATATATCACATATATATTCCACTTTTTCATTTAAAATCCCTTCATTTTTCATTTAAAACCATTAATTTAATTTATCCATTTAAATTATAATTTATTTTATCAAATTTTCAAAAATTATAACTTTTCAAAAATTTGAGATATAACACATATGCACAAGTAATGTGTATCTTATATACACATCAAATGTAACTTATATGTGTATTAAACATATTAAGTATGTAATGTATATATCCAACATATACAATTAATATACCATATATATATGTTATACATATACTCGGTATATATATTGGGTATGTACAACTTTTATATCTCTAAATACTTATTTAATTTCTCCAAAATTACAGATATGATAATTTTCTCCCCCTTAAATAATTTTATCCTCGAAATTATCCAGTACGGTAATAAATCATCCAAATCAAAACATAATCTTAAAATCTCATATTAAATTAATCATCTTATTAAATTATTATGTCACCAAATTACATAATTTCTACTCTCCCCCTTAGGTTTATTACCAATTACCTTTTTACCATTCCATAACTCATTATTATACTGTCTATTTACTCAAACAGTTACAATAGATTATCATATCATCAATCGGATTATCATTAGACAAAATTAGTTCATCTTCTTAATATATATACACCACATATCTATTTCACTCAAGATATTTGATCACTTAATTATCTTAAAAATATACTCTCATAACATTAAATTCAAATATTAATAACTTATATCTTAACACCATAATTTTACATACCTTCACTTTGATCTTACTCTTTATACAATTACCACATATTAATTTAATATCACCATTATGCAATAACAAAATCTTATTTCCTTAGTAAGATTCATTCCAATTGTACTATAACTAACATTTTTCTCTTTTAATTATTTGAAACTAACATAACTTAGCTCCTTTCATGTGCATATACATATCAGAACGTTGTACTGTGCACATTATCATATAGCTTGCATATTCTTAATACAACTACATACATTGAATTTCAATAAATACTTGTAAACTTATTATATTTCAGATCAATTGATCTAACTATCACAATATAACCATCATAGCCTTATTCTATTCTGACCAACTTTTAGTCTATTTTAAATTCATCAATCTGTTTTCAATTTATGACCTAATTCTATTGGGTCAAATTTATTCTCAAATCTTAATTCTCTTCGAATTCATCATTACAGATAATATTCATTTCCCCTAATCTCATTCACTTTAAACATCATTTTTATCTGCTTATTCATTTTATACCACTTTCAAACACATTCAATATAACTCTTACTCACATTTCATAATTCCTTTCATTTATCCTTTTCTCACATTTCTTATAGTTACCATATTTAAAAAAATCATTTTTCTTATACATCATTTATAGCTTATCATATTTTCGCAATTCTCTTCTGTTTCCACACTATCCATGGTCATAGATAAATTTCTACACAAGGTTATGAGTTCAACTATACCATCCATAAATCTTGCTTGTATCTCATGAAACAAAAACTATCAATTTCACTAAATATATATCAAAATTGTATCATCTTAAGTCCACGTTTGTAGGTTACAAATAAATGCCGCCTTCACTATAATTCTTTCTCAAATAGCTCTTATCTCGAAACTATGTCCATGTCTCAATGGTCACACACCCGTGGCATTTTAAAATGACATATTAGTTCTTTAAACTCTTACTACATGAAGAGTTAACACAATTCAGCTCTATTTCAAAGCAATTTACTTTTGATCACTTGATCATGATTAGCCTAACTCAAGTTTCAACAATATTATCATTAACATCTCTTACATATACACATTCATTCATATGCTAATTTTACACAATTTCCATTTATTACTCCATTTCTAATCTATCTCTTATAAAGATTTTCATTCAATTTTTTTTTCACTTCCCTACTTTCTTCATTATACTTTCCTTTTCCTTACAATCTCTTATTTATATACATATACTTTGGGCCCAAAACACTACACAATCATCAAGTTTAGTTGTTACAATAACAATTTCACTGTCCGACGCTGCTCGGGTCCATTCTCAATCTCAATTTCATTACATGACCTATCTCTACACAGGTCAAGACCTAATCTCTCTTAGGTCTATTAATACATGCAATATCATTCTCAATATCACTAGACAAGTAGTTGTACAAGGTAACAAACACTCGATAATAATTTTTTTCATCCACATATAGCTTCGTAAGTCATATTCACAATGTGACGTACTTTTCAAATTTCCTTATATATCACAATTGCGTTCATATTGAAAAAAAAAATCTCATCACACATATACAATTATACTCAATTCCTCTTTTACATACAATCTATACAAAGTTAACATTTATCACCTTTCAAAGAACATTATCATTTCTCATGCTTTTTGACATTTCTTAAATTATTCATCAATTCAACATATATATACAGTCTAACTACAAAATAATTAACATCTCTCTTACATTTTGTTTTTTGCAATTATTATACCCTTCATATCCATTTTCATCATTTCCAATTCAATTGCCTAAAGTAACTCATTTTTACTTGCTTAGTCATTTCCCTTTATTTCATAATAAATTTCTATATTATCAACCACATTACACCTTAGTTAATACTTTCATAAATAATATTACTCATTCAAACTTACTCCCATGCTTATTAAACATTAAACTATCAATATCTAAACAATCTTCACCGAAATTTCCTTACAACTCTAATTTTTCAACTTACTACTTTACTTAAACTTCATTCTATTAATCTCATTTTCAAGAGCTAACTTTATAAACATTATTTTTATATTAATATAACATCAAAACACATCACTTTCACAATTATGGAAACCCATTTCAAAAATTCAAATTTCTTATAATGCAACCAACAACATGAATCTCACCAAATCTCATCCATTTAGATATCCTAATTTTACATACTCAATCCCTAATTCATGCATCATTTTTTTTTCATAATAAACAATTCACTATCACTTACCATTTCCCTCTTTGATCTATTTAATAATGAACTCTTTGTTCTAAATTATTAAAAACTCCATATTACTTCTTCATACTTCTATCCGTCTATATATAAATTTTCATAATTTTTCTTATTCATTTGTCTAATGAAATTAATTTATTACTCATGTACACAAAGTTGTATGACTTCCTTAGTTTCATGTCAATCTCACTTTCAATTTTTATATTCCTTACCAATTCTTTATAAAAGCTTGTAAAATTTTAGCCATGTGCACTTGACACATATATGAACTTAAATTTAAATTTTTCCAAGCTGATTTACTATATTTAAAAATTAAATCTTCCAAACCCACAAAATTTGTCTCTTTAATAATTCCTCTAGGAGCACCCAATTATCTATTTTTTAGGTATTAAACCTTAATAAAAATTCATAAACTTTTAACCATATGTTATAGGAATACATATAATATTTTATGTAAATTTTAATAAAAATTCATAAACTTTTAACCATATGTTCTAGGAATACATATAATATTTTATGTAAATTTTCAGATTTTTCTGGGTTGGTTTGCCATAGCTTTTAAATATTTTTTTCTCAATTTTTACATATTCCGAGTTGCTGAAACTATTCTAACAATCTGCGTTCTTCTATTTTTCTTAATTATGAACCCATCTTTAAAAATTATGAATTTTTATTCATTGGATTCTAACATATAAAATAACTTTCCATTACATTTTCAAACTTATTCAAAATTCCTAGATTTATTCCAAAATTCGAACAATATCATGTTACAACACACATATAAAATTTTTTGTATCTATCTTGCCTATTTCTCAAACTTTTTATTTCATATCTTAAATCATTTTATAGATTATTTTTTTCTAAATTTCCCTTATTCATCAATTCAATCAACTATGAATTTCAATTTCGAATAAAAGTTTCAAAAATTCTTAATCCATAAGGTCCAAAATGATGCTTCTACTATGCCACTCTGATCTATATAACCTAGACACCATCTCAACTAATATCCATTATGTCGAATGGCCATTGCCATATCAGGGATCATATAAATTGTCAGTGCCAATGCATGCATCATAATTGAAAATTATTTTTTAAAATTCCCATTTTCTCTCTCTGATTCCAAAATAAATGTAACACCCTTATATCCTATATACATACAATACATATTTTCAGCATATGTAAAATACGCATATAATGTACAAAAATAGCACAGACCGGTTTAATAAAAATTTTCACATTTCTATTTTAAAATTTCAAATACTAAATATATAAAATTAAATAGTATATAAATATTCTTTACTTGCTATAGTAACCCGAAATAACATTTTATATGAAAATCTCTAGGAAAAATTCGCTAGGGTTTTGTTAATAATTTGGATGTTCCCAAAACTCGGCAAAATACAACATGCATAAAATAAACACTCCCAATAAATTCAATTCACCATTTCACCAATACTTCTTAATTTCTCCATATTTTCTCAAAATACTTATACATAGGTATATATATCAACAACACATATAAGATCCCATCTTAAACAAATTATTCAAAACATTCTTTACAATTTACAATATATACTTCAAAAACATATCATAACATACATAATATCAAAAAATACTATAATATCAAATATGTACATGCTGGTAACTGGCTCTGATCTTGATGTACCCAAAAATAACTCTTCAAGCTCAATAAATACAAACCTAGATCTGACCAGGTCTAGTAGAACTCTCCGGCTCTACCAAAATATCCATGTCATGTAATATCCCCATGTATGCCCTAGAAGTCTTGAATATTGTTGTTGTTTTAATTGGATTGAATGTATATTTGATTTGAAAGAGGAAAGAAATTAAAAGAGAATGTGTATGTGTTGTTTTAAAAAGGAAAGTAAGGTGTAGAGAGAAATGTATATGTTGGGTATATGGTGGTATAACTAACATATACATTAGTCAAAAGGGAGAGTCAATAAAAGAGGATATTTATTTGGATATGTGAAATTACTATTATGGGCATACAAGTGACAAAAGTTAAGTTAAATGGAAAAGGGTATATAGGTAATTGCTTGGTTAAAATCTCTTGGTGGAGATTTAAAGAAGAAGAGGAAGTTGGCTTTTGTTTATTTTTCTTTTCTTCTCTTTGGTGTGCCGGCCATTCAAGAAAGGAGAGAGCAAGAGAGGTGTTCTTGATGGAAGAATTAAATTGAAGAAGGAAACAAAGGATTTGGTTAAAGATTTGTGGAATTTCTTCATTTAAGGTAAGTACTCTCTTGTTTTTCTTGGTTATTTTGAAGTTTTGTGTGAAGTGAATTAGGGTTTGTTGATTTTGTGATTTGGTGTGTTTGAGTTGTGTTATAAGTGTTAGTATTGATTGTAAGTTAAAAGATTGAATTGGTGTTGGTTTGGTTGTGAAGATTGTAAGTTTAAGTGGATGTTGATTGTGAAGGATCAAGAGTTAAGTTGGTTTTAGGGTTTTGAATTGGTGAATGATTAAATGTATGGTTAATTGTGAATATTGTGTTAAACATGCAAAATAAGTGTTAATGACTTTGATTACATCCATTGGATTGAGTTTATGTTGTGCATATTGTGTCTAAATGCCATTAGAAGTGTTTTGGCCACAATTAGGGTTTTGTTCTTGAGTGACACGGCCAAAAGCAAGTTGAGACACGGCCAAGACTTATTATTTTTGAGAGACACGGCCAAGTCTAGAGAATTTTAGCCGTGTTGGATAGGTTTTGGGGTGACACGGCCACAAGCTTGGCCGTGTCCTTTGAATGTGTTTGCTACTGCTTGAGTTGTGTTAAGAGACACGGCCGTGTCCTTGCCCGTGTCTGCCTCGAGAAGTTTTGGTCTTGAGAGACACGGCCACAAGCTTGGCCGTGTCCCTTGGGTGTGTTTGCTACTGTGATGGTTTTTGGTTCTTCATGCATTGTTTGATTCTTCAAAAGTCTTTTGCTCCTAAACATTTTATATATACTCTAAATACTTTATAATCAAAGAATGACCTAAACAAATGTATGTGGATGATTCTAAACCTATGAATAATGATCTTTGGATTAGGTTTTGAAGAGATTGTGTTGCATTAACCTAATTGTTGAGAATTCTTGGAAGAGAAAATGTATAGATGGATGGGAATAGTTCTTGAGGTAAGTACCAATACATATGATTGTATTTATTTACATGATTTGAGGCTTAACACATTTGTTTGCAAATGTGTTAAGTGGTTTACTATATTGTTAATATAATTGGACTAAGGTGATGATAATGATGTGAAGGATGTGAAGATCATTAACAAGGTAAGCATAAACCCTATTTGATTGTATATCCTTATATGTCTTTGAACATTTACACATTGGGATGAAAGTGTTAAATAAGCTATTGTATTATGGATGTAAATGAAGAATGTAAATCACTTTATATATATAAATATAAAGGATGAAATATGAAATGGAAAGGTAGGAAGAAATGAGGATCATTCTTAAGGTATGTGCAATTTGTTATGATAAATGTTCTAATAATGAATGGTGTTAGTGTGTTTTGAGAAATGATGAAATGTTATGTTATATGCATTGTGAATGGCAATGTATTACATGAATAATATATTTTGAAATGTTATATAAATAATGTTATATGTATCATATGGATTGAGATATGATATGTTGTGAAGCCATTGTGATTGGCTATGACAGTTCAATTGAGACATGTGAGGCATGTTTGCCTAAATGATGATGGGAATTGTGAATGATATTGATGGTGAATTGATCAATGAATTATGTGTCTAATATGTTATTCATTTTCAGAGTTTTGTTGTTGGTGGCATGCCTAATAGTAACAATCTCTTGAAGTTAGGTTGGACTTGATCCTTGAAGCCAAGTTGGGTTGAAGTTTAACATGTTTTACTCCCCTTGAAGCTTGGTTGGATCTAGCCCTTGAAGCCTAATTGAGATGTTACAACCCTTGAAGCTAGGTTGGATTGGTTCTTGAAGCCAAGTTGGGTTGATACTTAGCATGCTTTGTTCCCCTTGAAGCTTGGTTGAACCTAATCCTTGAAGCCTAGTTGGGATAATGATAAATGTGATAATTAAACCAAAGCATTAACTCTGAAAGTCGAATGGCATATTAGTGTTTTGGGCCCGAGTCTGTCTTTATTGTCAATGTGTATTGAAATATTGATTGTGAGTATTAATAATGAATTATGATTGGTGAATTGTGAATAATATAATGTTATTAAGTGTGATATATAATGTGTGGATTGCAATAATGAGTGGTATGATATGTAATGTGTGTATTGCAATAATGAGTGGTATGATATGTAATGTGTGTATTGCAATAATAATTGGGATGATATGTAAAGTGTGTATTGCAATAATGATTGGTATGGTATATATAATGTGGGTGTATTAATATATTGGTTTTGAGTATTGGTGATGCATTGGGGTTGGTGATAATATTATGTATATATGTACATCATATATGAAATTAGCTAGGATATATTAAAGATGAAATTAAAAAGAAAAGAAAGTATGATAAGAACTAATTATATATTGAATTGATATATCATTATATGTTAATACTTCTATACTATATGTTTCTATTTTATATTTGGATTACTAAGCTCTCGGGCTTAGCGCGGGTGTGTATTTGCGCAGGTAAATAGGTGGAAGATATGAAGTCTTTCGTTATGCCACAAGAAGAGTAAAAGTTTGTCGAGACCAACTAGAGAGTAATGCATACATGTATAACTTTTATATTGATGTATTTTGTTTGAGAAAGTAAGTATATGTATAAATGAAGTTTTGATAAAGATAATGATTTGGTAAATGTTATTTAAATTAACGTATTATGGATTGGAATTCTTTTACAGGTTTTAAAAAAAAGTAACGAAAAGTGGCATCCTTATACTTTATATATTTACCGTATGTATACCAGGTATATGTATAGTACTTATATAAGGTATCGGGGTGTTACAATTATTTTGGTATCAGAGCTTAGGTTCGAGATTCTCGGCCTAAGTGAAACTAAAAAGAGAATTTTTGAAGAAATATAAATAGAATTAAAAAAAAAAGTTTTGAAAAGTTTAAATAGAAGTAAAAAGGAAAAATTTTGGAATGAAATTTGTAATATGTGCATATGCATTGACACCTAGGTTGGTCTCGGATGTGGTATTATATGAATTGTAGAATATTTGTGTTATATGAGATGTTTAACATAATTGATGATATATGTGTATACCATTTTGATGTGATGAGAAACCATGATTGATGGCAATGATGTTGGAAATGAATTATAATTGAGGCATAGTGCCTAATTGATTATGAGAAACTAATTGTGAAATGTAATGTGATATATGTATATTGATGATGCATATGAAAATGTCATGTTGTGTGCAACATGGAATGTAATGTTGATGTTTATGAGCAATATTATGTAGGACATAATATGAATTGAAACATAAAGAAATGAAAAGAAGAATAAAGTTGAAAATGAGTTGAAAACAAATTAAGATAAGAGTATGTACTCTTTCTTCTACACTTTGAACCTCTTTATAATAAAGTTTATGTTGGGGTTATTAGACAGAGGAAATATTGTTGGATTGTTAAGACTGAAAGTTATGTTATTTAAATGAGGAGAGTATGGTGTAATATTGAATGAGTTGGTTAGTATAGACAAAGTGTGATTATTTAAAGTTGGGATATATATATATATAAAGTTAAGGTTTTGGTTACAGGAAAAAGAGATGATATTGGTTAAGTAAGAAAATAAGTTGATATTGTTATTTTAATAACCTGGTAAATTCAATGTTAGAAATGTGAGATGCTTGGGTATTGTGAAAGCTCATGGTGATGGTGATAATATGTGATATTTGAGATTTTTGAAATGAGCTTTATGATTGTGGAAATTATATGTTTTAATATTGCTTTGTGATATATATTGGGAAGATGTTTTTTTTTTACGTGATATTAGAAAAGATGAGTTTGGTAAATTGAAGCTTAAACAAAATAGTAAATTGAGAAGTAAAAGTTTTAGTGGAATTTGAAAAAAAAAAAATTTATTGGTATATTGATGGTTTAATGTATATTCAATACATGAGCTAGGCGAAATGACTAATATTCCACATTAAAGCATTATGAATTGAGTAATGTGATTGATAGTATGAGAAATTGTTTTAAAGTAAAAAGGGAAGTGGATAAGCAAATGAAAATGAGTTATTTTAAGTTATTTTAACTGCAAAGAGTAAAGATGGTTATGGAAGTATATTAAATGTTTTTTTAAAAGACGAAAGTGAAAGAGATGTCACATTGGGAATATGATCAAGATGAATGTGAAGTGTTAGTATAGTCAGAATATATATATACATTGTAGTGTGAATAAATGCTTTACATCACATTGGAAGAATGAGAATGACAATGTTTAAAAGAAAATGATAAACATTAAATTTGTATTGAATGTATGAAAAAGGGAAATAAAATAAGAGCATATAATTAAGTGTATACATGTATATGATTTGTGAACTGAGTTTTTCAATATGAATGAAATTACGATGAAAAAAAAAAGTGAAAATTATTATGAAGGTGAGTTACGAATATGTATGTGGTATAATTATAGAATTTGTAATATGGAAATGATGTTGTATGTATTAGTGGACCTAAGAGAGATTAGGTCTTGAATTGTGTAAAGCTAGATGGATTATGTGGTGGAAGTGAGCATGAAAGGGACTTGAGTAATATGGGACAGTGGAAATTGTTATGATGAGCATTGAATGTGATGATCATGTGATATTTAGAATTTTAAGGTATTCACATATGGAAAGTTCTATATATATATATTATAAGAGATTGTAGATGGATTAGAAATGAAGTGACGAATAGAAATTGTAAGGGAACTGCATATGACTGAATATGTATATAGTAATATTGTTGAAATATGAATTAAGTTGATAAAGATCATTTATTCGAGTGCAAATTGGTTTCAAATAGAATTGGAATGTGTTAACTTCTGATGTGGTAAAAATACAAAGAAGGAATATGTAATTCTTGAGATATACCTTAGTCTTGTATTTGTATAGATTGAGAATAAAATTATGAGAAGAACAGTATTGATTTGAAAGTTCCAGGCTTGAATATTAATCTCTTAAAGCCATGTGTTTTTTCTAGTATATTTGATCGGTTAATTTGTTATCCATGGATTTGGATCTTAACTAAAATGATTGCAATACTGGTTTGGTGAGATTGAAAATTTTGTTTAAGAAGTATAGTTAAAAGTTATGATGGATAAAGTTGTACTTTATCATTTTATGTTAAAAATTTGGTTATAATTGTGAAGAGATATTAAAAAGGGAGAAATTATAGAATATGACTGGAAGTTATACTGAATATGTTTAAGGTATGTAACTCGAGGTTTGAGTGAATGAATTGTAGATAGTAAATATGGTATAAAATCTTTATAAGAATTGGTGGGTATTATAATAAGATAATAGAGAATAAACTATGTGTATATTAACAGATAATTTGAAGTGATTTGTTATCATGATGATTTGACTGAAAATGGATCAGAAGAGATCAGGAATTGAATATAAGTTTGCCCTAATGGAATGAAGTTATATATATACATATATGAATATGGTGAAATTTTATGATAAGTCAAATATATTAATTGTTGGTTGAAGTTGAATAAGTTTTGAATGTGGATATATTGTGACAGATAGATCAATGGATCTAGAATTGGCTAAGATTATGAATCATTATTGAAATTTCATGTGTATAGTAGTACCAAGAGTGTAATTATTTACATGGTAATGTATATGATGTAAAATTTTTTTTAAAAGTGTGATTGGATGAATGAATGAGGTTGTAGTAATTGAAAATCATGATAAAAAGAGAAAAAGATTGGTTATTTATAAAATAAATTGAAAGGTAATGTATTAATATGTAAGTTAAGTGAAAAGCATGCTAAAGAAATAACTCCATTTATGAAAAATCAGAATTTTGTTATCTATTGAGGGTGATAAATGTCTATTTAGACAGTGATTGTAATGAAGGGATAATTAATGCTCAGATATAAGTCAATGGTTTTTAAGGTTAAAGTTAAGAGAATAATTACAAAGGAGTGAAAGAATAATATATATTAAATATAAAGATTAGATGGAGTATAAGTGTACTATAAAATGATCTGATTCTTGTATAAAGACATTAACAAGAAATGTAATGAGTTCTTTTGAATGTTTGATTAAGGAAGTAACAAGATGTATAAACATATAGAATGATGAGTTATGGAATTTAAAGAAGGTGGTTGATTCTAAAGAGGAGAGTTGAAGCTATATGATTTGATGATATAATGACTTAAGCGTATAATTAACTTCATATGGAAGTTAAGATGGTATGGTATTATGAATGGATTACAATTATACTAGATAATTTCGAGGACGAAATTATTTAAGGGGGAGAGAATTGTAATATCCCCATGTATGCCCTAGAAGTCTTGAATATTGTTGTTGTTTTAATTGGATTGAATGTATATTTGATTTGAAAGAGGAAAGAAATTAAAAGAGAATGTGTATGTGTTGTTTTAAAAAGGAAAGTAAGGTGTAGAGAGAAATGTATATGTTGGGTATATGGTGGTATAACTAACATATACATTAGTCAAAAGGGAGAGTCAATAAAAGAGGATATTTATTTGGATATGTGAAATTACTATTATGGGCATACAAGTGACAAAAGTTAAGTTAAATGGAAAAGGGTATATAGGTAATTGCTTGGTTAAAATCTCTTGGTGGAGATTTAAAGAAGAAGAGGAAGTTGACTTTTGTTTATTTTTCTTTTCTTCTCTTTGGTGTGCCAGCCATTCAAGAAAGGAGAGAGCAAGAGAGGTGTTCTTGATGCAAGAATTAAATTGAAGAAGGAAACAAAGGATTTGGTTAAAGATTTGTGGAATTTCTTCATTTAAGGTAAGTACTCTCTTGTTTTTCTTGGTTATTTTGAAGTTTTGTGTGAAGTGAATTAGGGTTTGTTGATTTTTTGATTTGGTGTGTTTGAGTTGTGTTATAAGTGTTAGTATTGATTGTAAGTTAAAAGATTGAATTGGTGTTGGTTTGGTTGTGAAGATTGTAAGTTTAAGTGGATGTTGATTGTGAAGGATCAAGAGTTAAGTTGGTTTTAGGGTTTTGAATTGGTGAATGATTAAATGTATGGTTAATTGTGAATATTGTGTTAAACATGCAAAATAAGTGTTAATGACTTTGATTACATCCATTGGATTGAGTTTATGTTGTGCATATTGTGTCTAAATGCCATTAGAAGTGTTTTGGCCACAATTAGGGTTTTGTTCTTGAGTGACACGGCCAAAAGCAAGTTGAGACACGGCCAAGACTTATTATTTTTGAGAGACACGGCCAAGTCTAGAGAATTTTGGCCGTGTTGGATAGGTTTTGGGGTGACATGGCCACAAGCTTGGCCGTGTCCTTTGAATGTGTTTGCTACTGCCTGAGTTGTGTTAAGAGACACGGCCGTGTCCTTGCCCGTGTCTACCTCGGGAAGTTTTGGTCTTGAGAGACACGGCCACAAGCTTGGCCGTGTCCCTTGGGTGTGTTTGCTATTGTGATGGTTTTTGGTTCTTCATGCATTGTTTGATTCTTCAAAAGTCTTTTGCTCCTAAACATTTTATATATACTCTAAATACTTTATAATCAAAGAATGACCTAAACAAATGTATGTGGATGATTCTAAACCTATGAATAATGATCTTTGGATTAGGTTTTGAAGAGATTGTGTTGCATTAACCTAATTGTTGAGAATTCTTGGAAGAGAAAATGTATAGATGGATGGGAATAGTTCTTGAGGTAAGTACCAATACATATGATTGTATTTATTTACATGATTTGAGGCTTAACACATTTGTTTGCAAATGTGTTAAGTGGTTTACTATATTGTTAATATAATTGGACTAAGGTGATGATAATGATGTGAAGGATGTGAAGATCATTAACAAGGTAAGCATAAACCCTATTTGATTGTATATCCTTATATGTCTTTGAACATTTACACATTGGGATGAAAGTGTTAAATAAGTTATTGTATTATGGAAATAAATGAAGAATGTAAATCACTTTATATATATAAATATAAAGGATGAAATATGAAATGGAAAGGTAGGAAGAAATGAGGATCATTCTTAAGGTATGTGCAATTTGTTATGATAAATGTTCTAATAATGAATGGTGTTAGTGTGTTTTGAGAAATGATGAAATGTTATGTTATATGCATTGTGAATGGCAATGTATTACATGAATAATATATTTTGAAATGTTATATAAATAATGTTATATGTATCATATGGATTGAGATATGATATGTTGTGAAGCCATTGTGATTGGCTATGACAGTTCAATTGAGACATGTGAGGCATGTTTGCCTAAATGATGATGGGAATTGTGAATGATATTGATGATGAATTGATCAATGAATTATGTGTCTAATATGTTATTCATTTTCAGAGTTTTGTTGTTGGTGGCATGCCTAATAGTAACAATCTCTTGAAGTTAGGTTGGACTTGATCCTTGAAGCCAAGTTGGGTTGAAGTTTAACATGTTTTACTCCCCTTGAAGCTTGGTTGGATCTAGCCCTTGAAGCCTAATTGAGATGTTACAACCCTTGAAGCTAGGTTGGATTGGTTCTTGAAGCCAAGTTGGGTTGATACTTAGCATGCTTTGTTCCCCTTGAAGCTTGGTTGAACCTAATCCTTGAAGCCTAGTTGGGATAATGATAAATGTGATAATTAAACCAAAGCATTAACTCTGAAAGTCGAATGGCATATTAGTGTTTTGGGCCCGAGTCTGTCTTTATTGTCAATGTGAAATGCAAGTATTGAAATATTGATTGTGAGTATTAATAATGAATTATGATTGGTGAATTGTGAATAATATAATGTTATTAAGTGTGATATGTAATGTGTGGATTGCAATAATGAGTGGTATGATATGTAATGTGTGTATTGCAATAATGAGTGGTATGATATGTAATGTGTGTATTGCAATAATAATTGGGATGATATGTAAAGTGTGTATTGCAATAATGATTGGTATGGTATATATAATGTGGGTGTATTAATATATTGGTTTTGAGTATTGGTGATGCATTGGGGTTGGTGATAATATTATGTATATATGTACATCATATATGAAATTAGCTAGGATATATTAAAGATGAAATTAAAAAGAAAAGAAAGTATGATAAGAACTAATTATATATTGAATTGATATATCATTATATGTTAATACTTCTATACTATATGTTTCTATTTTATATTTGGATTACTAAGCTCTCGGGCTTAGCGCGGGTGTGTATTCGCGCAGGTAAATAGGTGGAAGATATGAAGTCTTTCGTTATGCCACAAGAAGAGTAAAAGTTTGTCGAGACCAACTAGAGAGTAATGCATACATGTATAACTTTTATATTGATGTATTTTGTTTGAGAAAGTAAGTATATGTATAAATGAAGTTTTGATAAAGATAATGATTTGGTAAATGTTATTTAAATTAACGTATTATGGATTGGAATTCTTTTACAGGTTTAAAAAAAAAGTAACGAAAAGTGGCATCCTTATACTTTATATATTTACCGTATGTATACCAGGTATATGTATAGTACTTATATAAGGTATCGGGGTGTTACATGTCACCTGCGCGACGAATTACAATCGCGCTAAGCCGAAGCCTAATGATATAAACTTTGGTAATAACAATAAAACTCAAATGCAATGCCAATGCACAATACAAATGATATCATATCATATAACATTATATTATTATATCTTAATAAATTGTTCAATTATTCCACAATTCATAATTCACATTAAAGCAAAGACAAACATAGGCCCAAAAAGGATCTAATATGCCATTCAAATTCCACAGTTACTGCTTTGGTCTATAATGACACGTTGTGTCTAGCCCGTTAGGCAATATATCCACGGATTAATCCAACTAGGTCTGAGTTTACGACCCGGTCACTTCACCCAGCCTAAGGATTTATTTTTGAGGCTTACGACTCGGTCATTTCAGCTCAAAAATATTTTCACATTGATGCCCAACGTCTAGCCGATAGGCAATTCATAGGCATGCCGCCAAACACAGAACTTTAAAAATTGAACAACATACTAGGCACACAATATATTCTTATTTCTCATTATCAATTTCTTTCTCATTGTCACATAATCAAGCTAGGCACATTGCCTTATTTTCTCATCTTTTTCTCACTTTTCTCATTTATATCAATATAAATTTATTACATCATGTTTCCACATATCTCATCACATTATACCACATTTCTTTTCATTTACAACACATTACCCAATTACTTTGGGTATTTCCACATAATTCACATATTAATCACATTTACACAATTTAGCCATTATAAATGGCTTTTCACAATGCATTTAACACATATATGACATTAAAAATGTCATAACACATTATTCATACATAACCAATGTATCAAATAGCTTAACACATTTTCTAACCAAAATGTTTTAAGCCCAAATGTCATGCGAACATAACCAATGTACTCAAAGTTTGTATTTGTAATATCCTCATGTATGCCCTAGAAGTTTTGCATATTGTTGTTGTTGTTATTGTTATAAATTGGATTGAATGTATATGATGTGTTAAGAAAAGAAATTGGGAGGAGAATGCTTGTGTATATGTGTTTTGGAAAGAAAATAGGGTTTAGAGAGAATGGCATATGTTGTGTATATGATGATATATATAACATATAAATGGGTCAAAGGAAGAGTCAAAGGAAGAGAGATATTTTGTGTTAAGTGTGTAATTACATATGTGGGCTTATATGAGACAAAAGGTTAGTTATATGGTTAAGGGCAATTTGGTAATTGCTTGGATAAGATTACTTGGTGGAGATTAAAAGCAAAATTTGACTTTGTGTCTTGATCATTTTCTTCTTTCTTTCATGAAGTGGCCGGCTCCTCCATAGACAAAGGGAAGCAAGAGGTGAAGAGAGGTTCTTGATGAGTTGAGTTCAAAATTGAAGGAAGATTAAGTGTTCAAGTGTTGATTCAAGAAGTTTTTAACTAAGGTAAGATCTTCCCTTTGATTTCTTTCATTCTTTTGAAGTGGTATGGGAAGTTAATTAGGGTTTGATGATTTGATGATGAGATGTGTTTATGATTTGTTCTCAAGTGTTAAATTGGTTTTAAGTTAATAGTTTAAATAGGTGTAGTTGTTGGAAGTGGTAAATGTTGATTTTGAAAGGTGGAGAAGGATGGTGATTTTAGTGTTTTGAGATGATGTGTGTTTAATTGTTATATTAATGTGTTGTGAAGTAATTCTTGTGGTGAATATGTGTTTAGAACATTGATTATGTTCATTTGAAACATGTTATATGATGAATATTGTGTTTGAGTGCAATTGAGAAAGTGTTGGTTTTAGTTAAGGTTATGTGCATGGGTGACACGGCCAGAAGCCATGAAGAGACACGCCCGTGTCATTTATTTGTGTTGGCTACTGCCTCTTTTATTTTTAAAGACACGGCCGTGTTCCTCAAGTGGGCTGGGCATGTCCCTCAAATGAGTTGGATATTGTTTGATTTCTTGGTTCTCTTTTTGCATGGTTTGGATTCTTCAAAGGTAGTTTGGTCTCTAAACCTAAACATAAACATTTTAAACATACTTAAACCAAGGAATGACTTAATCAAACACTTGTGGATGATCCTAAAGCTATGAATAATATAAATTGTTCTTGCATTGTTGAGATTGAACAATGTTATGTTATGCATTGTGAATGGTAATGTGTTTCATGAGTAATGTGGAATGAAATGTTGATATTTATGAATGATGCTATGTGAGATATAATGTGATCATGGATGAGATAAATATACACTTGAATAATGAAGTGTTATATTGTGAAATGAAATGTGAAGCCATTGTTATTGGCTATGATGATGTGATTGAAAGAAATAAGGCATGTTTGCCTAAATGATGTTAAGAATTGAGAATGAAAATGATAATTGAATAATAAATGAATTGTGTGGCTAATGTGTTATTCCATTTTCAGAGTTGGTTGTTGGTGGCATGCCTAATAAGTGTAACAATCTCTTGAAGTTAGGTTGGATTGAATCCTTGAAGCCTAATTGAGATGTTACCACCCTTGAAGCTAGGTTGGGTTAGTTCTTGAAGCCAAGTTGGGTTGAAGCTTAGCATGCTTTGCTCCCCTTGAAGCTTGGTTGAACTTAATCCTTGAGGCCTAGTTGGGTATATGAGATTGATAAATGTAATCATAAAACCAAAGCATTAACTCTGAAAATTGAATGGCATATTAGTGTGTCTTGGGCCCAATGCTTGTCTTTGTTTAATGAGAGTCATGATTTGTTTATTGTTGTTTATGGATGATTAAATAATGAAGTATATGCAATGATGTTGAAATGTGATATGCATATATGTATGTTGGTTATAAAATGTAAAGGGATGTTGTTAGCTTTGCATCTATGTTGTTACATATATGATATGAATTAGAATTGACATTGTATTGCATTAAAGCATATCCATTGCATGTTTTATCTTACTAAGCCCTTGGCTTAGCGCGATAGTGTTTAATCGCGCAGGTGATAGAACTGATAGAATCGAACCTGAGAATTCATCAAGACCAAGTGAGAGTAGACCTTGAAGAGTTGACTTTGGGAACTTAAAGATCAGAGGAGATTTGCCAATCATGTATAACTCTTTTATATTGTGTAAAGTTTTGTTTATAATGTAAATATATATAAATAATGGTAAATATGTATTCAAATGTTTTCATATATGTAAAAATTTTATAACTTCCGCTGTGTAATATTTAAATGTATATATATATAACTAATATGTTTTGTTTTATAAGTAAATGATTTACTTTTCTATAATGTATAATGATAAGGGTATTGTATCAAGTTTTAAAGTGTTTTGAATGTTAAGAGAACCGTAGCATCCCTATGTTTGGTGCACTTATGCTACATTGTTGTGGTTGTAGTGTGTGTGCATTGGATATGGGGGTGTTACAATTGTTTTGGTATCAGAGCCTAGGTTTGAGATTCTCAACCTAGGTAAAATGTAAGAAAAAGATTATTTTGATTTTAAAAGTGGTTTTTGAATAATATACATGTTTGGGATTGGCAACCTCTGATCTTTAATAAGATGTAGTATGTTGTGTTTGCAGACTTAGGTTGTGATGGATTCTCACTCACGCCAGTCGGTTGAGGGTAGTGAGGAGAGCGTTGCTCCTGATGAGGGAGCTAGGGTTGATAGTGTTGAGGAGGCACCTGCTTCGGTGTCGGGTAGACCAGTTGGTGAGGAGGTTCCGCCAGCCTGGTTTAGGCATATGATGGAAGCTATGAGGCAAACACCTGTGCAACTGCAGCCACCACCCCCTCAGCCTTCAGTACCAGTGAGGCACTATGATAAGCTAAGGAAATATGGAGCAGAGGATTTTTTTGGTACAGTTGATCTGGCTGTAGCAGAACAGTGCTTGATAGAGTTCAGAGGGTATTTGTTCAGTTGCAAGCCACCTCAGAGGAAAAGTTTGATTATGCAAGATCTTTGCTACAGAAGGATGCCTACGATTGGTGGAAGACGGTGCCCCATTCTATGGATGATCCTCCAACACTGTCTTACACTGATTTTCTGAGGGAATTTGAGTTGAAATATACTCCTAGGGAGTATAAAGACATGAAAAAGATGGAGTTTTTGAGTCTGAAGCAAGATAGCAAGACTGTAACTGAGTATGAGGTTGAGTTTATTAGATTGAGTCAGTATGCTGGGGGTATCATTGCTGATGAGATTGATAGATGTCGGAGGTTTGAGGAGGGATTGAGGCCCTCGATTATGTGCTTAGTGGCTGGATCCAGATATCAGGATTTCTCACAGCTTGTGGCAGTAGCTCGAAGTGTAGAGCGAGCTCAGGGTATTGCGGTTGCTTCAGAGGAAGAGATCAGGGTTAGAAGGCCCCAGTTCGAGGCAGGGTCTTCTTCTGCGAAGAGAGGTAAAGGAAGCTTTGTTCCTAGAGTTAGTAGGAGTCAGAGGTCAGCTGGTAGGTCAGTGCAGTTACAGAGGCAGAGATTTAGACCTGCAGCTTCAGTGGCGAGTGCTCCGACCCCTATGGTTCAGAGATCCACCTTACCCGTCTGTATCCATTGTGGTAGGCCACATGGTGGTCCTTGCTGGAAGACTGGTGTAGCAGGGGTTTGTTTCAGATGTGGATCGCCAGATCACTTTGTGAGAGATTGTCCTGAGAGGCAAGAGCAGATGTCAGTTGATACTGCAGCTTCTCGACCTAGTGTGAGGGGAGGTCGAGCAGGCAGAGGTAGCAGCCGGGGAGGCAGATCTGGGTTCAGTGTTAGAGGAGGTGCTACATCCAGGGAGAGTAGACCAGAGGAGGTTGGATCTTCCCAGAGGATGTATGTTATGCAGAGGCAGCCTGATGCTTCGGCAGTCATTGCTGGTACTTTTTCCTTATTTGGTTTTTCTGTACTTGCTTTGATTGATCCGGGTTCCACGCATTCATATGTTAGTGCATCTGTATTGCCTGTATTTGATGTGCATGCTGAGTCCCTAGGATTTGATGTGTTGGTGACAAATCCGTTAGGGCATAGTGTGGTTGTGAGTAAGGTGCACCGAGATAGTGCAGTGAGGGTGCAAGGTGAGGAGTTCCTTGGAGACTTGATTGAGATGCCATTTAAGGAATATGATGTGATCTTAGGTATGGATTGGCTATCTCGACATGGAGCTGTGGTGGATTGTAAAAAGAAAATTGTTTCTTTGAGAACGGGTGATGGTAGAGAGGTGATAGTATCTAATGAGCAGGAACAGCTAGCCTCCTTATTTGTTTCAGCTGTTGCAGCTAGGAGATTGATTAGAAAGGGGTGTGAAGCTTATCTTGCTCATGTGGTGGATACTAGAGTGAAGGGTTCTTCCATTGATAGTATTGCCACAGTTGCAGAGTTCCCTGATGTTTTTCCAGAGGAGTTGCCAGGGTTGCCTCCTGAGAGAGAGGTGGAGTTTGGTATTGAATTGTTGCCTGGTACCACTCCTATCTCTATTACTCCTTATAGAATGGCACCAGCAGAATTAAGGGAGTTGAAAGTGCAATTACAGGAGTTGTTGGACAAAGGATTTATTCGCCCCAGTGTTTCTCCTTGGGGAGCTCCTGTGCTATTTGTGAAAAAGAAAGATGGTACTATGAGGTTGTGTATCGATTATAGGCAATTGAACAAGGTGACTATTAAAAATAAATATCCTTTGCCTAGAATCGATGATCTCTTTGATCAATTGAAGGGTGCAGCTGTGTTTTCTAAAATTGATTTGAGATCTGGGTACCATCAGTTGAGAGTCAGAGCTGAAGATGTTCCTAAGACCGCTTTTCGGACCAGGTATGGGCATTATGAATTTTTAGTTATGCCTTTTGGTCTGACGAATGCACCTGCAGCTTTTATGGATTTGATGAATAGGGTGTTTAGGCCCTATCTGGATCAGTTTGTAGTGGTCTTCATCGATGATATTCTAGTGTATTCAAGGAATGAAGAGGAACATGATTTGCATCTGCGGATTGTGTTGCAGATTTTGAGAGAGAAGCAGTTATTTGCCAAATTGTCGAAGTGTGAGTTTTGGTTGGATCAAGTAGCTTTTCTCGGACATATTGTTTCTGCAGAAGGCATTAGAGTTGATCCGAGTAAAGTTGAAGCCATTTTAAATTGGAGTCCACCCAAGTCTGTGACAAAGATTAGAAGTTTTCTGGGTTTGGCAGGCTATTACCGGCGATTTGTGAAAGGGTTTTCTTTGATAGCTACTCCACTCACCAGATTGCTTCGTAAGGGAGTGAGGTTTTTGTGGACAGATCAGTGTCAGGCGAGCTTTGAGCAGTTGAGAGAAATGTTAACTCAAGCGCCTGTTCTTACTTTACCTGTTGAAGGCAAACCATATGTGATCTACAGTGATGCTTCACATAGAGGTTTGGGGTGTGTATTGATGCAAGAAGGGAAAGTTATAGCTTATGCATCTAGACAGTTGAAACCGCATGAGCTTAACTATCCAACCCATGATTTGGAATTGGCTGCCATTGTGTTTGCATTGAAGATTTGGCGCCACTATCTGTTTGGGGAGAAATGTTTCATCTATACTGATCACAAGAGTTTGAAGTATTTGGGTGTCCAGAAAGAACTCAATCTTCGTCAGAGGAGATGGTTAGAATTGATTAAAGACTACGACTGCTTGATTGATTATCATCCAGGTAAAGCAAATGTTGTTGCTGATGCCTTGAGTCGGAAGTCTTTAGCAGGTTTGACAGTTTACTCGCTCTCGTTGCTTGTTGAGATGAGAGCATTGCAGGCCAGTTTTGTACCTTGTGTTGATGGTGCATTATTGGCACAGTTGCAAATGAAGCCGGTTTTGTTAGATCGAATCAAAGAAGCTCAGTTGGCTGAAAAGAAGATACAGAAGATTGTTTCGGATTGTCAGAGTGGAAAGGGTAGAGATTTTATTGTGAAGAGTGATGGAAGTCTCTGGTTCAAGAGCAGATTGTGTGTACCCGATGATACTGATTTGAAAAAGGTCATTTTGGAAGAAGCTCATCAGTCGATGTTTGCTATGCATCCGGGTAATACGAAGATGTATCATGATTTGAAACAGCATTACTGGTGGATTGGGTTGAAGAGAGACATTGCTGAGTTTGTATCGAAATGTCTCACTTGTCAGAAGGTTAAAGCAGAGCATCAAGTTCCAACCGGGTTGCTTCAACCTTTATCAGTGCCTGAATGGAAGTGGGAAAGAGTGACAATGGACTTTGTGTCTGGGTTGCCATTGACACAAAGGAAACATGATGCCATATGGGTGATTGTGGATAGATTGACTAAGACAGCTCATTTCCTTCCGGTGCGGATGGATTACTCTTTGGAGAGGTTGGCTGAGCTGTATATCCATGAGATTGTGAAGTTGCATGGTGTTCCAACTTCTTTAGTATCTGATCGAGATCCCAGGTTTACTTCCAGGTTTTGGAAGAGTTTGCATAGTGCTTTGGGTTCTCGACTGCATTTCAGTACTGCTTTTCATCCACAGACGGATGGACAGTCAGAGAGGGTGATTCAGATTATTGAGGATATGTTGAGAAGCTGTGTCATCGATTTCACTGGAAGTTGGGATAGATTCTTACCACTTGTGGAGTTTGCATACAACAACAGTCACCAATCTAGCATTGGTATGGCACCATTCGAAGCTCTGTATGGTAGACGGTGTAGGACACCCTTTGTTGGAGTGAACTGGGAGATGGTAAGTTGATTGGGCCTGATTTGATTCAAGAAACTGAAGAGAAAGTGAAATTGATTCGAGGCAGATTGAAAGCAGCTTCAGACCGACAGAAATCTTATGCAGATCTAAAGAGGAGAGATATAGAGTTTGATGTGGGAGATAAGGTATTTTTGAAAGTATCTCCTTGGAAGAAGATCTTGAGGTTTGGTCGGAAAGGAAAATTGAGTCCTCGTTTCATTGGACCGTATGAAGTTTTGGAAAGAGTTGGGCCAGTTGCTTATCGGCTTGCTTTGCCACCTGAGTTGGATCGGATTCATAACATATTTCATGTTTCTATGTTGAAGAAGTACAGGTTGGATCCATCTCATGTGTTGCCGATTGAGTCAATTGAAGTAAATCCTGATTTGACGTTTGAAGAGGAACCAGTTGCTATCTTGGCACGTGATGTGAAAGAGTTGAGAAACAAAAGAGTGCCATTGGTGAAAATTTTGTGGAAGAATCATGGAAAGGAAGAAGCAACTTGGGAAAATGAACAAACCATGCGAGAGCAATATCCTCAGTTGTTTCAGACTTGATATCAGGTAATTTCGAGGACGAAATTTCTTTTTAGAGGGGGAGAATTGTAATATCCTCATGTATGCCCTAGAAGTTTTGCATATTGTTGTTGTTGTTATTGTTATAAATTGGATTGAATGTATATGATGTGTTAAGAAAAGAAATTGGGAGGAGAATGCTTGTGTATATGTGTTTTGGAAAGAAAATAGGGTTTAGAGAGAATGGTATATGTTGTGTATATGATGATATATATAACATATAAATGGGTCAAAGGAAGAGTCAAAGGAAGATAGATATTTTGTGTTAAGTGTGTAATTACATATGTGGGCTTATATGAGACAAAAGGTTAGTTATATGGTTAAGGGCAATTTGGTAATTGCTTGGATAAGATTACTTGGTGGAGATTAAAAGCAAAATTTGACTTTGTGTCTTGATCATTTTCTTCTTTCTTTCATGAAGTGGCCGGCTCCTCCATAGACAAAGGGAAGCAAGAGGTGAAGAGAGGTTCTTGATGAGTTGAGTTCAAAATTGAAGGAAGATTAAGTGTTCAAGTGTTGATTCAAGAAGTTTTTAACTAAGGTAAGATCTTCCCTTTGATTTCTTTCATTCTTTTGAAGTGGTATGGGAAGTTAATTAGGGTTTGATGATTTGATGATGAGATGTGTTTATGATTTGTTCTCAAGTGTTAAATTGGTTTTAAGTTAATAGTTTAAATAGGTGTAGTTGTTGGAAGTGGTAAATGTTGATTTTGAAAGGTGGAGAAGGATGGTGATTTTAGTGTTTTGAGATGATGTGTGTTTAATTGTTATATTAATGTGTTGTGAAGTAATTCTTGTGGTGAATATGTGTTTAGAACATTGATTATGTTCATTTGAAACATGTTATATGATGAATATTATGTTTGAGTGCAATTGAGAAAGTGTTGGTTTTAGTTAAGGTTATGTGCATGGGTGACACGGCCAGAAGCCATGAAGAGACACGCCCGTGTCATTTATTTGTTTGGCTACTGCCTCTTTTATTTTTAAAGACACGGCCGTGTTCCTCAAGTGGGCTGGGCGTGTCCCTCAAATGAGTTGGATATTGTTTGATTTCTTGGTTCTCTTTTTGCATGGTTTGGATTCTTCAAAGGTAGTTTGGTCTCTAAACCTAAACATAAACATTTTAAACATACTTAGACCAAGGAATGACTTAATCAAACACTTGTGGATGATCCTAAAGCTATGAATAATATAAATTGTTCTTGCATTGTTGAGATTGAACAATGTTATGTTATGCATTGTGAATGGTAATGTGTTTCATGAGTAATGTGGAATGAAATGTTGATATTTATGAATGATGCTATGTGAGATATAATGTGATCATAGATGAGATAAATATACACTTGAATAATGAAGTGTTATATTGTGAAATGAAATGTGAAGCCATTGTTATTGGCTATGATGATGTGATTGAAAGAAATAAGGCATGTTTGCCTAAATGATGTTAAGAATTGAGAATGAAAATGATAATTGAATAATAAATGAATTGTGTGGCTAATGTGTTATTCCATTTTCAGAGTTGGTTGTTGGTGGCATGCCTAATAAGTGTAACAATCTCTTGAAGTTAGGTTGGATTGAATCCTTGAAGCCTAATTGAGATGTTACCACCCTTGAAGCTAGGTTGGGTTAGTTCTTGAAGCCAAGTTGGGTTGAAGCTTAGCATGCTTTGCTCCCCTTGAAGCTTGGTTGAACTTAATCCTTGAGGCCTAGTTGGGTATATGAGATTGATAAATGTAATCATAAAACCAAAGCATTAACTCTGAAAATTGAATGGCATATTAGTGTGTCTTGGGCCCAATGCTTGTCTTTGTTTAATGAGAGTCATGATTTGTTTATTGTTGTTTATGGATGATTAAATAATGAAGTATATGCAATGATGTTGAAATGTGATATGCATATATGTATGTTGGTTATAAAATGTAAAGGGATGTTGTTAGCTTTGCATCTATGTTGTTACATATATGATATGAATTAGAATTGACATTGTATTGCATTAAAGCATATCCATTGCATGTTTTATCTTACTAAGCCCTTGGCTTAGCGCGATAGTGTTTAATCGCGCAGGTGATAGAACTGATAGAATCGAACCTGAGAATTCATCAAGACCAAGTGAGAGTAGACCTTGAAGAGTTGATTTTGGGAACTTAAAGATCAGAGGAGATTTGCCAATCATGTATAACTCTTTTATATTGTGTAAAGTTTTGTTTATAATGTAAATATATATAAATAATGGTAAATATGTATTCAAATGTTTTCATATATGTAAAAATTTTATAACTTCCGCTGTGTAATATTTAAATGTATATATATATAACTAATATGTTTTGTTTTATAAGTAAATGATTTACTTTTCTATAATGTATAATGATAAGGGTATTGTATCAAGTTTTAAAGTGTTTTGAATGTTAAGAGAACCGTAGCATCCCTATGTTTGGTGCACTTATGCTACATTGTTGTGGTTGTAGTGTGTGTGCATTGGATATGGGGGTGTTACAGTATTTACCTCAAATAGCAACCAAAATAAGCTTAAAACTATCAACAACCTTCTCTTCCAAGTTGCCCTTCAACACTTGGATTGGCCAAACTACTTCCTCTCAATGCCTATACCAAATTTGATCATAAATAATCATTTAATATCACATTCTAAGGCATTCTCAACATCAAACCTTAATTTAAAAACACTCCTACAAAATTTCAAAAATTAAGTCTTTCCTCATTTTAACTTATCAAATCCATATTAACCCATTAAATTATTGTTTTGAGTTTATTTATATCATTACAAACATATTTTAACATGTTTAAACCAATTATATTAATTAACCACATGCTTATGTTCAAAACCCTAAAATGGCATAACCTTCCCCATTGAAGGTTGTCCATTTCAACAAATTCAAATAATTAATCCAAGCTTATTTCCATCATTAATGTCATCAAATAACATGCTTTAAACATTAAAATAAAACAATTAATCATTCTTTAAAAATTCACTTTTCCAAAACCCTAAATCAATACTACCATCTTCCAACTCTATCCAAACTTAACTAAATCCATCATTTGATTTTAAAATCCTTGTTTATGCATAAAAAAAAAACACATTTGGGACCAATTTGCATAATTAAAACTCATGATTTCAAAAACCCAAATGTTCCATAACCCTAAATTCTCTCTCTTCACTAAACTCAACTTAAATTCAACCATTTCTTAAATCTAACCTTAAAATCATTAATAATCAATCAAAACAACTTCATTCATATCCAATTAAGCAATTAAATCATGCTACTATGAAATCCAAAAATTCACATAGCACACTTTTCCATAGAATAGGCAAAATTGGTAAAGAAGCTTACCAATTGATGAAGAATCTTCTAAAACTTCACTTAAATCCTTGAAATCTCTTCAATTATGGTTGCTTGGAAGATGGAAAAATTCTCTTTTACTCTCCTATGGTAGCCGGCCCTTGATGGAGAAGAAGAAGATGACAAAAAATTTTATTTTCTCTTTTCTTTCATCTTTTAATTATAACCATATATATATATTAAAATAATTTAATAATTATTTATTTAATTATTTATTTAATAAATTAAAAGTACAAAAATCCCTCTTCTATTTAAAAATAATTTATTTTTGAATTATTTTATTAATTTTAAATTTCTAAAATTTATTTATAAAAATACCATTAGACTTTGACTTTTCTTTTAAAAAGTGTTGACTTTTATATGTTATGTATATTTTGCATATATATCACATATATATTCCACTTTTTTCATTTAAAATCCCTTCATTTTTCATTTAAAACCATTAATTTAATTTATCCATTTATATTATAATTTATTTTATCAAATTTCTAAAAATTAGAACTTTTCAAAAATTTGGGATATTATACATATGCACAAGTAATGTGTATCTTATATACACATCAATTGTAACTTATATGTGTATTAAATATATTAAGTATATAATGTATATATCCAACATATACAATTAGTATACCATATGTATATGTTATACATATACTATGTATATATATTGGGTATGTACAACTTTTATATCTTCAAATGCTTATTTAATTTCGTCAAAATTACAAATATGACAATCTTTGCAAGGTTGCTATTAATTTGCTCTAACTGGGCGAGGACTTCAGCATGATTATGATCTACCTTGCTTTCCAATGCTTCAATCCTACTAATAATCTCTTGATTATCCAGTGTCGGAGCATCTTCATCCAAACCGAGCAAATTCGAGTCAGACTCCTCATCAACTCGTGGCCTCTTTTGCCGGTCCTCTAGTGCAACCTGCTCATCTAAATGCATAACATAAGCCCCTTTCCTTTTTACAACCATGTGCATCTTTTCAATGGTAGCAAGATCCAATGAATCACTCTTGAAAATTTTAGTCATTTGGCAAGTGCTCGGATCAAATCCATCAATAAGTGCTATAGCCAAGGTGGTCACCAATCCACCTATGCAAATTGCGCCCTTTTTCCTATTTACTACGCTATCAAACACATCGGCCAACCAATAGCCGGCACTTACTGATATAGTATTGCTAGCACAATCTAAGAAAAATAACTCATTTAGTTCCACCACACCCATGCTTTCTTTCCTTGCAAAGAACCCACAAGACATAAATCGATGTAGATACCTCAAGGTGGGATTTATCAATTTGGTTGCTTTGGCCGATTTGGCCTCATACATACCACCCGAGCCTATTCCCCCCCATGCGAATTGTTGTCTAAAACCTTTAGGATTGCATTTTTCCCCTTCTTAGTGAAAACCAAAAATAGCATTTAATTGCTCAATATCAAGAACACATTGTTTTCCAAGCAATTTAAAGCTAAACCTAGTGCAAATCTTCATTTCATTTCTTTCAACCTTAAGGGAGGTTAAAAATTCTATGGTGAGTTCTTGAAATTGCAAAGGTTTAAGGGAAACTAATTTTTCCCATCCAAGGTTTTGAACATATGTAGCAAAATTGTCTTTAATTTGGAGAGTATCAAGGGATTCATCGCTCACATACCTCATCGGAAAGAAATCCCATGCTAGAAGAGTTGACCTCTTTGAAGATGATGAAGAGGTTGATGGAGTGGATGATGGAGGTTGCCTCCTCTTGTGGTGGGACACCATTTTTGTTCTAGGCATCTTGATTTTTTTTTTGGTGAAAATCGAACTTTGATGGATTTTATGGAGTTTTGAGTTGACAATTGGAAGATTGAGTGGGTTTAATTGAGTTTTGAGTAAGAGAAATGGAAGATTTGGTGAGATTTTTAAGTTTTGAGAGATGGGGATGGAGGTTTAGAGAGAGAGGTGAGAGAAAGAAGTAGGAAAAACCAAGGTTAGGGATGAACAAAAAGGACACGATCGCGTTTTTAAAGAGAGTGACATGGCCAAGCTTGAAATGGCTTAGCCGTGTTTGGGCTTTTAGGAGGGACACGGCCAGTGGCTTTGCCATGTCATATGGGCATGTTCAGGTTTGTGTGATTGGGTGTTCGGTAAGGGATTGAGGACATGGGCTGGCTCTTGGGTGTATCTGGGTGGGAATTCTGGGTTTGCTTGACACGGCCAGTAGCTTGGCCGTGTCCTCTACTGTCAAAATTTTTTATTTTGCCTTATTTATTTATTTGTTTATTATTTTATTTTTTTAAACAAATGTGTCACCCAAGTCTATGATATGCACTTATCTTCCCGGCTTTACCCTGAAATTCCATTAAAAATAAAAACTGATCAATGCACCCATTCTATTCTCTTAAAACAAAATGAAATTTAAATGACAAAACACGAAAATTTAACTATGAAAAGAAATACAAACCGATGGGTTGCCTCCCACTGAGCGCTTCTTTAATGTCATGTAGCTGGACATTATTGCATCATTTGTCTATAAACATCAAACTTTCAATAGTTTTTGCAACATCAATTTCTTCAAGATAGGGCTTCACCCTTTGTCCATTTACCTTAAATGTCTCATTAGTTTTCAAATTGAGTAACTCAATAACCCCATATGGGAATGTTTGAATTACTTGAAAAATGGTCCGCACCAACGGGACTTCAATTTTTCAGGAAACAATTGCATTCTAGAATTGAATAGGAGGACTTTCATTCCCGGTCCGAAAGTTCTTCAAAGGATCATCCTGTCATGCATAGCTTTTGCCCTTTCCTTATAGATTCTTGAACTCTCATAGGCCTCATTTCTAAGCTCATCAAGCTTAGAAATTTGCAACTTTCTTTGCTCCCTTGCTCCTTCTAAGTCCATATTTGTGGTCTTTATTGCCCAATAGGCTTCATGCTCCAATTCCATCGGTAGGTGGCAAGCCTTGCCAAAGACCAACCTATATGGACTCATTCCCAATGGTGTTTTGAAAGCAGTTCTATAAGCCTATAATGCCTCTGGAAGTCGAATTGACCAATCCTTTCTTGTTGTGCTCACCGTCTTTTCCAAGATCCCTTTAATTTGCTTGTTGGAGATCTCGGATTGTTCGGATGTTTGAGGGTGGTATGGAGTTGCAACTTTGTGTCGGATGCTCATCTTGGTCAATAACTTCTCAAACTATTTGTTGCAAAAGTGGCTTCCTCCATCACTTACTATTGCCTTTGGGGTTTCGAACCTGCTCAAAATATTCTCCTTCAAATTTTTCAAAACAAAATTAGCATCATTAGTCCTAGTGGGTATAGCCTCCACCCACTTAGACACATAATCCACTGCAAGAAGAATATATTCAAAACCAAATGGCTTGGGAAATGGCCCCATGAAGTCTATCCCCCATACATTAAAAATTTCAACCACAATAAACATATTGAGAGGAATTTCATTCCTTTTGCTAATGTTTCCTACTCTTTGGCATTTATCATATCTTGTACAGAAATTATGAGCATCCTTAAAAAGGGTAGGCCAATACAAATCACTTTGAAGAATTTTCTCGGTAGTCTTCTTTCCTCCAAAATGCCTTCCACAATACATGTTGAGGAAATATTGCAACACTTGTTTTTGTTCTTCCTCCGGTATACATCTTCTTATAATTTCATCCCTATAAATTCTAAATAAATAGGGTTCATCCCAAAAATAGTACTAACATGAATGTAGGAACCTCTTCTTTACCTGAAAATTCAAATCCTTTCTCACAACACCACAAGAGAGATAGTTAGCAATATCTGCATACTAAGGTGCTTGAGTTAAAGTAAAAAAGTGTTCATCCTGGAGTTTTTCAAAAGCATTTTCACAAGCAATTTTTGCATCATTATCGTGAGAGTTCAATCTAGAGAGATGGACGGCTACTCCATTCTTACTTTCCTTCCGATCTTTGATTTCAACATCAAATTCTTGCAACATCAATACCCACCTAATGAGCCAGGGTTTAGCTTGTAGTTTGGTCAATAGGTATTTCAAGGCTGTATGGTCTGAAAATACTATGACTTTAGAACCTATCAAGTAAGATCTGAATTTGTCTAGTGCAAACACCACAGCTAACATTTCCCTTTTAGTGGTTGTGTAATTCACTTGTGCATCATTTAAAGATAAACTTGCATAATAAATTACACACATCAATTTATTCACTCTTTGGCCCAAAACAACTCCAATGGCATAATTCAATGCATCACACATGATTTCAAATGGCAAATCACAATTTGGGAAAACAATTATAGGAGTGGAAGTTAATTTTTCTTTCAAAATTTCAAAAGCTTCTAAGCATTTGTCATAAAAAACAAATGGAACATCTTTTCCTAGCAAATAACACAAAGGACGTGAAATTTTTGAAAAATCTTTTATAAACCTCCTATAAAATGCAGCATGTCCCAAACAGCTTCTAATCCCCTTAACAATTGTGGGTGGAGGTAGATTCATGATTAATTCAACCTTAGCCTTGTCTACCTCAATCCCTTTGTGAGAATTGACATGACCCAAAATAATCCCATGATCAACCATGAAATGACTCTTTTCCTAACTCAAGGTAAGATTACATTCAATACATCTTTTAAGCACGAGAGTCAGTTTTTGCAAGCAATCATCAAAAGAATTACCATAAACAGAGAAGTCATCCATAAACAGCTCAATGCATTTGTCCAGCATATCAGAAAAAAATTGAAAGGCAAACGTCCCAAAGGGACAAGTAAAGGATGTCTTTGGTTGATCTTCTAGTGCTATCGGGACTTGGTAGTAACCTGAAAGACCATCAAGAAAATAGTAAAAAGCGTGTCTAGATAACCTATCAAGCATTTGATCAATAAATGGTAAAGGAAAGTGGACTTTCTTGGTGACATTATTTAATTTCCTATAATCTATGCACATTCGTCACCCGGTTTATGTTCGAGTAGGTACCAACTATCCTTTCTCATTCTAGACCAAAGTCAAACCTGCTTTCTTTGGCACGACGTGAACGGGACTAACCCATTCACTATTAGCAATGGGGTAGATTACCTCTTCATTAAGCAATTTAAGAACCTCCTTCTTCACTACTTCACTCATATTAAGGTTAAGTCTACTTTGAGCCTCTCTCACCGGTTTAGCCCCTTCCTCTAGAACTATCTTGTGCATGCACATAGAGGAACTAATACCCTTGATATCACTCAACCCCAAACCAATAGCTCTCTTGAATTTTTTTCAACATCCTTACAAGTTTATCTTCCTTCTCACTACCAAGAGTAGCAGAAATGATCACTGGTTGTGAGTTGTTTTACCCAAGAAAAATATGCTTTAAGTGCTTTGGAAGTTCTTTAAGTTCAACCCCCTTTGGTTGAATCTCCTCATTTGAACCTTCAACTTCGTCCTCTAAATTTAAAGCCCTTTCCAGTTTATCTTCACCACTCTCCTGCAAGAAAACTTCTTCAACAGCATTATCAGTAAAATCAATGAAAGAACAGTCCTCATATAAAGCAGTAGTGGGAATAGGGAAAGTGTTAAAATTGAAAATTCTATAATTTGACCTAAAACAGTCATGGTCAATTTTCCATTTTTAACATCAATTAATATGTTAGTTGTGGCCATAAAAGGTCTCCCTAACAAAATTTTATGTTCAGAATCTCTAGGAATTTCTTCTCCCATATCTAAGACAATGAAATCAATGGGTATAATTAAACCACCAACCCTAACTAGAACTTCTTCTACGATTCTCTTAGGGTATCAATGAGTTCTATCCGTAAGTTGCAAAACCATTTTAGTTGGTTTAAGTTTCCTATGAGCGGGGATTTTTGCCCCCACTCCTGGTGGAATGGTTCTTGTGACTTAGGCACTTTTAGGCTTGGGGCCTTAAAGAACACAGACCTAGGTCCGGAGAAAATGGAGTCGCCACTCGGACGGGTCGGGAAAAAGAAAGGGGCAGATGACTCGATTCCTAAGGAATCCCCAACCTCCTAATGGGTTCGAAAAGTTGGTATGTGTGGGGAAGGTGATAAATAGCCCAGCACCCCCAAACGCCCGGTTCATTGGAACCGGCCCCTTTTCATGTCTTAATATTATAAAATTCTTAAATATAACAATATTATCCATTAAAACAAAGACCAAGAAAAACAAATAAATGGACACCCATCCGAAGATGGAAACATGCCCTTACATCATCCATGTCTAAGCTAAATAGGACACCCACCATGAGGTAGAAACATGTCCTTTACATTGGTCTAAAATATAAAAGCAATTTAAATTACATGGAACTTAATTAATAAGGTACCCACAATGTGGAAACATACCTCTTACAACATTTGAAAATCCAAAATAAATCAATAAAAGTAAATAACCATTCATCATAAATAAATTATTCATCAAAGATATTAAACATTAATCAAAATATAAACATTCATCCATGATAATTTAAATAAACCAAGCATTGAACTTAAATAAATCAAAGCATATGATAAACTACATAATTAAATCTAAAAATAAAGTAAGTCAAGATACAAATTAGGGTCACTATTTCTCATTTAAAGTTCTTTAATTAATATTTAGGATTTTGGAATTTATTAGTTTAGGCTACTGTAAGTTTTAAGGGAATTTGAAATGGATTAAGGTTTTATAATTTAAGAGATTGATAAGGTTCTTTGATTAACCAAATTAGGGTTTGAGGGATAAAATCATGAAATTAGGGTTCGGATACTTTAAAACATTTGAATTTAGGACTCACGGTTACTGGATTATTATTTTGGATTTACTATATTGGGTTTGAATATATAGGTTTATGAGGTTTTAAGGTTTTGAGGATTAGGGTTTTGGAAAACTAGGGTTTAAGGTTTTAAGGGAATTAGGGTTTAGGAAAACTAGGGTTTAGATTTGCTAGTTTGGGGTTACTGTCTTGGTTTTGGAATTGAAGAAAATAATTTAGAGATTATAAAGTTTTTGGAAATAGGCAAGACGATTTAAGGTTTTTGGAATCAGAAAGTATATTTTTTAGGGTTTTTGGAAATAAAGGATCAATTTAGGGTTTTAAATTTTAGAAGAAACAAAATTAGGGTTCTTGAGTTTTAAAAGAAACAAAAGGAACGTTTTAAGATTTTTGGAAAAAAAAGAAATGGATTAAGGTTTTTTAAGGTATTTAGAAACAGAAAAGTGTTTATGTTATTGAAACGAAGATCAATGTTACTACATGTTTATAAATCAAGGTTTTGTGTGTATAATCTTATGAATCAAAGAAAAAAGACTACTGTGAAGAAATAAATAAAGAATAAAGATTCAAACCTCCGTTTGTTGGTTCCACCCAAAAATTGCTTCTTGGATGAACAAAGACAAAGGCAAGTTTGCTGCCTTTGATAGCTTGATTGCTTGCTTGCTTCATCTCTTCTAAAAAGTCCGATCAATTTGTAAAGTCCCAATTCCAAATCCAAGTCCCAGTCCCAAGTCCGATTTTTTTCCTCCACCATCTTTTGTGTTTTTTGGGTCTTATTTATAGGAAATTTTGATGATTAATTTTAAATGTTTAAGGAAACTGTAGTTAATTAGGAAAAGAAAATCAAAACAAAATAGAATTTGGTTTCGAAAAAAATTGCGTCCAAAAAATTTTGCTGGCGAAAACTGCGTCGGGCTGAGAGAGGCTACGAGTGCTGGCGGGCTGCGGGCCAGAATTGCCGTGGAAACTTGCGAACTGGGCAGTCAAAAGCCACTTCTCCTGCAGGAAACTCCAGTGGGCGAAATGGCCCATGGCCATTTCGTCCAATACTTTAGGCGATAAATTTTTTCATCGCTGATTTTTATTTTTATTTATTTATTTATTTTTATTATTTTTATTACCAAAACAAATATTATTTAATTAAGATAACACAAAATTATTTTGGAATAAATAAAATATATTAGACTGGACTTGGTAAAAAATTAAGAGTCTACAGTTTGCCCCCTGCTTGAACAATCTGAGACTTTAGTGAAAGAGAGTGAAAAGCAATAAGACTTAATTTTTATGAGATGGTTGAGGTTTTGGGTTCTGGACCCAGTTCGAGTTCTGGACTCAAGGATAATTTTAGATTCTGGACCTAAGGGTAATTTTGGGTTCTGGACCTGAACTAAGTTCTGGACTTAGAAGAGATTTTAGGTTCTCGACCTAGAGGTACTTCGAGTTCGGGACTCGAGCTAAGTTCTGAACTCAAAATGGATTTTAGGTTTTGGACCTAAGGATAATTTGGGTTCTGGACCCGAGCTAAGTTCTGGACTTAGAAGAGATTCTAGGTTCTGGACTTAAGGATAATTTGGGTTCTGGACCCGAGCTAAGTTCTGGACTTAGAAGAGATTCTAGGTTCTGGACCTAAGGATAATTTGGGTTCTGGACCTGAGCTAAGTTCTGGACTTAGAAGAGATTCTAGGTTCTGGACCTAAGGATAATTTGGGTTCTGGACCCGAGCTAAGCTCTGGACTTAGAAGAGATTCTAGTTCTGGACCTAAGAATAATTTGGGTTCTGAACCCGATAGATTTGGATACTCGATCCTAAACTAGACTTGGATACTCGATCCTAAACTGGATTCGGATACTCAATCCTAACTGGATTTGGATACTCGATTATAAACTGAATTTGGATACTCGATCCTAAACTGGATTCGGATACTCGATCCTATATTGGATTTGGATACTCGATCCTAACTGGATTTGGATACTTGATCCTAAACTGGATTTGGATACTCGATCCTAACTGGATTTGGATACTTGATCCTAAATTGGGTTTGGATACTCTATCATAACTGGATTTGGATACTCGATCCTAAATTGGGTTTGTATACTCAATCCTAACTAGATTTGGATACTCAATCCTAAATTGGGTTTGGATACTCGATCCTAAATTGGATTGGGATACTCGATCCTAAACTAGATTTGGATACTTGATCCTATCTGGATTCAAATACTCGATCCTAATTGGATTTGGATACTCGATCCTAAACTGGATTGCGATACTCAATCCTAACTAGATTGGGATACTCGATCCTAAATTGGATTGGGATACTCGATCGTAAAATAAATTGGGATGCTCGATCTTAACTTGATTTGATTTGGGTACTCAGACCCGTGACTGGGTACTTTGACTCGAGATTGAATTCGATTTGATTGACCTTTTATTAGTTGAGGATTCTTGCTTAACTTGTTGTTCCATTCTTTTGTTCTTCCTTTCGCAAAAATTTAACTATTTTTAGTTGGCCCTCATATCTTCTCCTTGCTCCCTGCGCGGCAAAATATTTGCAAGTGAGTTTGAAAATGTTTTATATATAAACTCAAAAAATTGAAAAGGAGAAACTTTGCCCCCTGTGTAGGCTTAAACCAAAGATTTTTTTTTCATGCAAGCTTTGATTGATATTTTTCTTGTCTAGTTCTTTGTATAAGCACGCATTTCTTCTCTTTGCAAATTACTGGAACTTTCTCTAGTAATGGGCCTTCTATGCCCCCCTGATTTGATATCTTCTTTTGATTGTTTACTTCACAGGGTGTTTGCTGTTTACCTTAATAAAGAATAGACAATACAAGATGTTGCGCTAAAATTAAGTACTACTACAAAGTGTCACTCGCAAGTATACGAGGTAGCTGTAGCAAAGGTGATCGCCCCAAGGTCGTTTCCCCAAGAAGGTGTGGTTCATAATAGCTTGATTGAAAATTTATTTAAATGCGAGAGTTTGTTGTGTCGAGATGGTGCGAGAATAATTTAAACCTAAATTATCGTGCATAGAGAGTAATGTGTGTGGGTGTACAAGATCAAATTGATTCTTGGGAAGGTGCCTAGGGTCATAGGTCCATTCAATCAAAGCTCAATTCTCAATTGTCCATTAACATAACCTTATAAATTAATTTGTTCCTTAAGATTAATTAGTCAATTACCAATCCATTAGTTCTCACATTCATGAATTAACAATGATCAATTCTTTTACATTGCCAAATTAATGAAACCCTAGAACTTATATTTCTAATTCATTCATAGGGTGGTCGATTATATAGTTCCGATATCGGATTTCACCTCTCGGTCCATCATCCAATATTCAAAGATCAATAGGTAGCTAATCTATCAACCTAGCATTTAATGCAATACAATCAACCAATCAACAAGGAACATCAATGGAAATATCAAATCAAGACATTCAACCAAATATACTACAAACCCTAAACATAGGTATTTAGCTCAACATCATCAATTTATAACATTCATTCAACTCAATATAAAACAAATACAAATTGTCCATTGCAATATCAATTCTATTAATACAACAACAACAATAAGAAATGAATTAAAAGAGAGAATAGAAAAACCCCTTGTGAAGATTCCAAGAGTAGGATTGCTAGTCTTCCTCCTAGCTCCACTTGATGTATTTGATAAAGAACTCAAGCCCTCTTCAATGGTTGATTCCCCTTTGCAATATGGAATGGAGCTTTCTCAAGTCACCAAACCTTTCGATGGAGCTTTCTCAAGTCACCAACTCTTCAATTGATTTGCCTTCGGAAGATGGAATGGAGCTTTCTCAAGTCACCAATCCCTTCAATGAAGCTTCTTCAACCTTCAAGAGCTTGTTAACCCAATTTACCCCCAAGAACCTCAAAGATCTTATCAATGGAAGATGGAGAAGGTGGAGAGGATGGAAATGGAGGTTTGGAGGTGAAGGGACAAGGGAGACCGTCACTCTCTCCCTCTCCCACGTTTCTTGCAGAATTTTGGCTCCAAGAAGCCAAGAACTCCCCCCATTTCCCTCTTCTTCTCTATTTTATTCCTCCAAAATCAACACCCATGCCTTCCAACTCATCCCATTTCCCTTTGTCCCCCATTTTTTCTTTGTTTTCTATTTCTTTTGGCAAGCAATAGTGTTTGTCTCCCACTTTGTCCCCCACTTTGTTGAAAGAATTCAAATAATTTTGGTATGACACGGCCAAGCCAAGAGTGTCTTGGCCGTGTCTCTTGGTCTCTTCCTTGCTTTCCATGATGGGACACGGCCAAGCCAAGGTTGGCTTGGACGTGTCTCTTGATTTTTCATGGGACACGGCCATGTCCCTCACTGGACCTCTTTCTTTCTTTCTTTCTTCTCTTTGGTTGTGTGAGGTGACATGGCCATGTGGAGCTTGGCCGTGTCTCTTGATTTTCTTTCCTGGGACACGACCAAGCTCCTGGCCGTGTCCCTCACTGTCTTTGATACAAGGTGAGACACGGCCAGTGTCTTGGCCGTGTCCCTTGACAGTGTCAGTCTCTACTTCTTTTCTTTCCTTCTTTGCTTGCTCTCTTGTTCTTTGGTATGAATGGGACACGGGCAAGCCATTTTTGTCTTGGTCGTGTCATGTGACACGGCCAAAGGCTTGGCCGTGTCACCTGAGTGTGTCTCTTCCTATTGCTCATTTTCCTTCTCTTCTTTGGTTTGTTCTTGATTTGTTCTTTGAATGAGACACGGCCAGAGGCTTGGCCGTGTCTCTGGGTGTGTCTGCTTCTGCCTTGAATTTCTTTTGAGGGACATGGCCATGTCTTACTTGGCTTGGCCATGTCTTGCTTGGTTCATGCTTTTCTTGCTCGGTTTTGATCTTCCAAGGGTGTTTTTACACCTAAACCTAAAAACAACACTTAAAACACAATTAAAACAAAAATCAATTAAAACATTAACTAAAACACACATAAAATCATAGTAAAAACTAGTACAAAAATGAACTAAATAATACCCCACACTTAACTCCTTGCTTGTCCCCAAGCAAGGCTAAAATCAAAACACAGTAAACAAGATGAATTTTGTTAAGTTCAAGAGTTATAAAGATGCATCAAGACTTCCCTATCCCTAAATCCGCAATCAATATCGAATCAAACAAAATCGACACCAATGCAATTAAGTGGCTTTCCATGCATAACCAATGTTGTCACTCCCTTACCAACTCTTACAAGTGTTTGATCATGGTGGTGTTTACACTCATAACAATCAATGAAAGATTATTACCATAGGCTTGCTTATCAATCAAATCTCCACCACAAAATAACAATCGAGCATCAATCAAAAGGTCTTTATTGGGTTGTAATGAGGCTAAGGTAAAGGCATGATATTTAGGAAGTGTGAGCTTAATCATTAAGTTCAAGAGCACTTCAAGAATGAAGTAACCATTTATATTTATAACCCAACAATCCCCAAAACACGTTCCTTTCATCTACCCTTTGGCATTAAAGAGTTTTTCAAGGGAACTCACTTATTAAATATTATAGTGGTACATTCCAACCCTTTCAACAAGAACAACAACTATTATTATTATTATATATATAATTTTTTTCTTTTTCTCTTTTTTTTTTAATTTTTTTAATTTTGCTTTGCAATCTTAAACCTACTAAATTTAACCCCACACTTAATTCAACACAACACTCGATCATAAATGCTCTTAAAATGCTCTTGACCTAATGAAAGGATAAGAGTTAAACAACAAGGTTCAAGCTAATGGTGTTGTGCAAAAGAAAGAAAAGGAAAAATAAAATAGGCTCAAAATTGGCTAACTAAGGTTGAATATAGGGTTGGTCTTTTAAGCCAAAGTGGGTTCACCTAATTGCCTTAATCATCTTGATGCCAAATTGAAATTTTTATGTAATCTTAAAATGTATTTCAAAGCAAGTTCTAGCAATTCATCATTCAAAGATGTTCACCCACAACAATAATGATAAGTTGATGGCTCAATTCCTCACTAGGTTAATGGCAATGCAAAGAAAAACCAACAAAATTGACAATAAGCACCAATTTTACTCAATTCTCAAATTCATGCTTCAAAAATTCAAAGGTCATCTATCAACAATTTTTATAACAATTGAACTTCCTAAAATTCATTTATTTAAAGAAAAACATTCAAAAACATTAACTAAACTTAAACAAAAATAACTTAAAAGTAAAAACACAAAAACACAAAATGAAAAAAACACAAAACACTAAAATGCACCCCACACTTAAAGATTCACATTGTCCTCAATGTGAGCATGCATACTACAGGGAGGGTTTAGATGAAACCTGATTTCCATCATTCCCATATATGATGTGTAGGGCTCCTTCCACCCATAATGCAATTGGAGCCCATGACTGAGAGGATGAACAACATGTAACTTTGAAATGCACCCGATGTATGGCAACCCTTAAATATTTTTCCTTGAAGGGAACATGTCTCAAAGGGACATGTGAAGGTAGCTTCGGGGTTATCCTCCAGTGTTATAGGAATGTGGTAATAATTTTTATCTTCGTGCAACATTGGTATATTAGCTTTCTGCTCTTCCTTACCACCAAGTGTAGTAGAGATGACTTTTGGGGACTCTTTAATTTCAACCAAGCTTGGTTGAAACCAAGCTTGGTTGAATCCCTTCTTCATCCACTTTAACAATGTCAAGTCCCCTCTCAACAACCTCAACATCTAAAACTAGCTTGCACTCCTCAAGTTCTAAATTGGGCATTTCATGTTCTTCTTCTAAAGACATACCCATCTCAAGCTGATTTCCACTATCTCTTTGGGAGTGCATATTATAGATGTTAGAAAGTTGCTTACCTTGCTCCTCTTCTCTCAGCCTTCTTGGGAATGGAATTGGCGGCAAAGGATTTGGAGGTTCATACAAATGTGATGAAGTTGATGAGTCCAAATTCTCCTCCTCCTTTGATTGACTTGGTTTCTCCATGTTGGGCAACATTTCCTCACCATTGTCTTCTTGATTAGTTCCTGCATCAAAGGAATCACAAAAATCGTTATATATCACCTGTTCACTCGTCAAATTTGTGATTATCTTGACTTGCTCCAATTGGCTAGGAAATTTCTCTTTTTGGTGTGCTTGGAGTTGATGTGCCAGTTGCCCAACTTGCATTTCCACCCTCTTCAAGGATTCCTCCAAAGAATCAAATCTCTCATTGCTCCCTTCCTGATTTTGTGTGCTAATTTGAAGGTAAGCATTCAAATCATCATCCACTATGGATTTCTCAAATTGATCATGGTTTTGTGATCTAGTTTGAATGAAGGCATTCAAACTATCTTCCAAAGTGGGTTCCTTAAGGTGATTTTGATTTTGCGTGCTAGTTTGAATGAAAGCATTCAAACTTTCTTCTAAGGTGGGTTCCTTAAGGTGATCTTAGTTTCGTGTGCTAGCTTAAATGAAGGCATTCAAACTATCTTCTAATGTTGGTGGCTTAAGGTACTCTTGATTTGAATATTGTTCTTGAGAGTAAGGGTTTCTTTGGTAAGGTTGAAAAAAATTTTGAGGTGGAATTTGCTGTTGATTTTCCCAAGAAAAATTTGGTTGGCTTCCCCAGCTGGGATTATAAGGATTGGAATATGTGTCATTTCTACCCATTTGCTGGAAACCTTGGTAGTCATATTCTTCCTCGGGCCATTCTTGGTATCGTCCAAAACCCATTGAACACATGTTTGCACTATGGCCTACATTGCCACATGCTGCACATATCTCTTGGCTTGGCATAGGTGCTCTTCCTCTTGCATTTAGCACCTTAAGTTGATTCGTCAATTCTGCTAATTGCCATGCCATTTCAGAATCATCGTTCCTATCATAAACTCCTCCGTGCCTTGAAAACTGCATCTTTACACAAGGCACTCAGCAACTAAAAGAAAACAAACAACAAAAAATTTCAAACAAAACAAACAAACAATTTAAAAGAAAATAACAAACAATTCAAAGAAAACAAATAAACAATTAAGTAAAAAAAAATCAAACTACTACTACTACGACAGCCCTCCCCGGCAGCGGCGCCAAAAACTTGTTGCGCTCAAATTAAGTACTACTACAAAGCTTCACTCGCAAGTATACGAGGTAGCTGTAGCAAAGGTGATCGCCCCAAGGTCATTTCCCTAAGAAGGTGTGGTTCGTAATAGCTTGATTGACAATTTATTTAAATGCGAGAGTTTGTTGTGTCGAGATGGTGCAAGAATAATTTAAACCTAAATTATCATACGTAGAGAGTAATGTGTGTGGGTGTACAAGATCAAATCGATTCTTGGGAAGGTGCCTAGGGTCATAGGTCCATTCAATCAAAGCTCAATTCTCAATTGTCCATTAACATAACCTTATAAATTAATTTGTTCCTTAAGATTAATTAGTCAATTACCAATCCATTAGTTCTCACATTCATGAATTAACAATGACCAATTCTTTTACATTGCCAAATTAATGAAACCCTAGAACTTATATTTCTAATTCATTCATAGGGTGGTCGATTATATAGTTTCGATATAGGATTTCACCTCTCGGTCCGTCATCTAATATTCAAAGATCAATAGGTAGCTAATCTATCAACCTAGCATTTAATGCAATACAATCAACCAATCAACAAGGAACGTCAATGGAAATATCAAATCAAGACATTCAACCAAATATACTACAAACCCTAAACATGGGTATTTAGCTCAACATCATCAATTTATAACATTCATTCAACTCAATATAAAACAAATTCAAATTGTCCATTGCAATATCAATTCTATTAATACAACAACAACAATAAGAAATGAATTAAAAGAGAGAATAGAAAAACCCCTTGTGAAGATGCCAAGAGTAGGATTGCTAGTCTTCCTCCTAGCTCCACTTGATGTATTTGATAAAGAACTCAAGCCCTCTTCAATGGTTGATTCCCCTTTGCAATATGGAATGGAGCTTTCTCAAGTCACCAAACCTTTCGATGGAGCTTTCTCAAGTCACCAACTCTTCAATTGATTTGCCTTCGGAAGATGAAATGGAGCTTTCTCAAGTCACCAATCCCTTCAATGAAGCTTCTTCAACCTTCAAGAGCTTGTTAACCCAATTTACCCCCAAGAACCTCAAAGATCTTATCAATGGAAGATGGAGAAGGTGGAGAGGATGGAAATGGAGGTTTGGAGGTGAAGGGACAAGGGAGAGTGTCACTCTCTTTCTCTCCCACGTTTCTTGCAGAATTTTGGCTCCAAGAAGCTAAGAACTCCCCCCATTTCCCTCTTCTTCTCTATTTTATTCCTCAAAAATCAACACCCATGCCTTCCAACTCATCCCATTTCACTTTGTCCCCCACTTTTTCTTTGTTTTCTATTTCTTTTGGCAAGCAATAGTGTTTGTCTCCCACTTTGTCCCCCACTTTGTTGAAAGAATTCAAATAATTTTGGTGTGACACGGCCAAGCCAAGAGTGTCTTGGCCATGTCTCTTGGTCTCTTCCTTGCTTTCCATGATGGGACACGGCCAAGCCAAGGTTGGCTTGGCCGTGTCTCTTGATTTTTCATGGGACACGGCCGTGTCCCTCACTGGACCTCTTTCTTTCTTTCTTTCTTCTCTTTGGTTGTGAGAGGTGACACGACCAAGCCATATGGAGCTTGGCTGTGTCTCTTGATTTTCTTTCCTGGGACATGGCAAAGCTCCTGGCCGTGTCCCTCACTATCTTTGATACAAGGTGAGACACAGCCAGAGGACACGGCCGTGTCCCTTGACAGTGTCAGTCTCTGCTTCTTTTCTTTCCTTCTTTGCTTGCTCTCTTGTTCTTTGGTATGAATGGGACACGGCCAAGCCATTTTTGTCTTGGTCATATCATGTGACACGGCCAGAGGCTTGGCCGTGTCACCTGGGTGTGTCTCTTCCTGTTGCTCATTTTCCTTCTCTTCTTTGGTTTGTTCTTGATTTGTTCTTTGAATGAGACACGGCCAGAGGCTTGGCCGTGTCTCTGGGTGTGTCTGCTTCTGCCTTGAATTTCTTTTGAGGGACATGGCCATGTCTTTCTTGGCTTGGCCATGTCTTGCTTGGTTCATGCTTTTCTTGCCCTGTTTTGATCTTCCAAGGGTGTTTTTACACCTAAACCTAAAAACAACACTTAAAACACAATTAAAATAAAAATCAATCAAAACATTAACTAAAACACACATAAAATCATACTAAAAACTAGTACAAAAATGAACTAAACACAAGACAAGAAGGTGTGATGTGATATGCTCATGTATGCATGATTTGCATGAATAATACTTACAGTCTCTCTATCGACTCACAGACCGAGGTGATCAGCTGAAGTATTCTCATTGGTTCCTTTCAGATGCTCGTTCAGGTCTTGCATTGGAATGATAGAAAGCTTAGCATTTGTGGCCTTTATCTTCACGATGTTGAAAACACGAGTGGTGGAGACTCCAAGCAGCAGAGTCAGGGATACATCCATTTCAAACTATGTTTCAGCATGTCAGTTGATAGCTTCTTCATGACCTTGCCAATAATCATTTCCTTTGTCCAATGTGTTCTTCGAGGTTCGATAGTTCAACATACTCCCCTTAACTTGAAGTCTTTGTAATTTATTTTTTTTATTTTTTATTTTTTTTGAATTTGAATTTGAAATCAAATGGTGGCTTTGCCAAATTAATGTCAATGTACCTCAGGACTTGATTTTCCAAATTAACATATCTATAACATGACAACCCTAGTTACCGTACTAAACTCAGGAATTATTTCTATTTAAGCAAGAACTGTTGCACTTCAGATAGGCACATACACATTACTTGGCCAAAGGTCTCATTGACTTTAAATATTGTCTATCTCATATGCTTGCTTATCCAAACTATCTCCACTAATAGACTGTGCCTACCAAGAGAGATCAACAGGTCTTTGATAGGCTTGAAATGGGGTCTATAAGGGACATGGGTTAAAGTGAAGGCCATTTGTAAGTTTGAGCCGATGTGACACAATGGACAAACCTTCACACAACAAATTTCTTGTTGGAACTTTAGGCAGCTGGGAGCAATCTTTCTAAACTCCAAATTTCTTCTATCTTCTTGGCATTAATCTGGATCTTGATTAGGATAGTCTTTGCCCCCACAAAAGTTTGTTACCCAAATTTGTTTCTTTTCTTCTTCCTCCTTTTCTTTCTTTTTATTTTTCTTACTCTTCCCTTTCTTTGAGCATTTTATCATTTTATCCTTGTTCCTTGTAGGACTGTCAAGTACAGAACTTTTAGGAACTGGATGGTCTTTTTCCTTTTTCTTTGATTTTGATTGAATCTTTGGTTGGGTTGGACCAATTCAAGTTAAGCCGTCCTTATAAACCAAATGGAAGCCTTTTGCTGCTTTAGGTAAAAGAGAACTCAATTGGCTTTCTGAACCATTTTGGGTTTTATATTTTTTCTTTTTTTTCTCTTTTTTTTTCTTCTTTCTTCGTTTTTCTTTTTTTTTTGTTTTGACTTTTTTCCTTTTTCTTTTTTCTCTTCTTTTACTTCTTTTTTCCTCTTCTTTCTTTTTTTTTTCTTTCTTTCTTCTTTTTTTTTTGGTTCTAGCTCAAACAGAGTTGTCTTGTTTGTACCAACTTGGGTTTCCAATAGTGGATAAGTGGAGTAGTATAAATCTACTTCAATCTTGACTTTATCTAGGATATTTGGTCTAATTCAGGTGAACCTCACCTACCCTTATGGTCTTGAGATCTTTAACTATCTTCATGGTCTAGACTATTGATTTCTTTCTTTGATCTTCTTGCCTCTTCATCTTAGTGATCATAAGACTTGTCAAAAGTATCACAACAGCTCAAGGTAGGTTATCGGGATTTGTAAGCCAATGAAAAGAAAGCTAAAATTTTATAAAGGCTCAAAGGGACAACTAGGGATTGATATCTAATTGGGTGGATGCTAGTTGTTGGCTAACCAAACAATGCCTAGATCATTTCTCCCTTAAATAAGTAGAGTTCAATTTCGCCTTGAAAGTTTGTCAAAGCATGTTCTAAGACTGACTAGGACCTAGACAAAGGTAATTATGCAAGAGCCCTCTCTAAGTAAGCATACACAACTCAATACTATAGAGCAATTCCCTCACCTAGTAAAGTCATTCAAGTCATGATGCATAAATATATTAATTTAAGAATTATCAAGCTAGATTCCTCATTGGTTGAGCACCAAAATGAACAAAGACCAACAAGAATTTTGATGAAAGTAATTTATTCAAACAAATTTAAACTTGAAAAACAAGATTGTTCTAATTAAATATTAAAGAAAGTAAATTTGAAAAGCAACATTCAAGCTAAGGAAAGTTTGTTGAGTTTAAGCTTCTTTTCCTTTCACATCTTCAACATTCCCATCTTGAAAAGATGATAAAACAAAAACTTCTTCCAATCCTTTTCCCACTATGAAGGTTGCTGGTGGTGGCACTCTTCCAAATTTAGGCAAAGGGTTATTCTTAGTATTGGGCTTATCCGGCTCGGGTAGCTTACCACTGTTGATTAAATCTTGGATCTCATGCCTTAGACGAGCACATTTATCTGTTTCATGCCCTTGCATTTGATGAAATTAATAGAAGGCCTCAGCATTGAAGTTTGGTGGCAGTGGATTATGTAACGGTCAAGGAGCTAACGGTTGTAACAACCCTTTCTTTTGCAGCTTGCTAAAAATCCAAGATAGAGGTTTCCCCAATTCTGAGAATTGTCTTTTATTTCCTTGACCAGTCGAATTAACATAACCTTCTTTTTGTGTGCTTTGATTGCTAGGCTGATAATTCCCTTTCTCATTCCTTCTTATTGAAAAGCGATTTTTCTCCCTTTCCTGCTCTTTAATTTGTAGACTAGCTTGGAGAAGATCTTTGAAATCCCTTATAAGGGTGTGAGACATCCTTTCACGAAGGCTAGGCAACACCCCTCTCACAATCATCCTTATTTGATCAGATTCATCAGGCCTCTTCTTGAGCGAAGCAGCCTTATTTCTCCATCTTTTCACATAGTCTACAAAATTTTTATTTGGCCTTTGTCTATTGGACTCAACTTCCATTAAAGTAACTTCCAACTCGACATTATACCCATATTGCTGAATGAAAGCCTTGTATAACATGTCCCAATCTTTTTGAGTACTTTCCTCTAAGGTGTTGAACCAATTTTGAACAACAGGATCCAATGAGAGTATGAAGTACCTTAGAGTTTGAGCCTTAGTAGCTCGAGCAGACTGCATAGCAGTGATGTACTGCTTCACATGGAGATGAGGATTTTTGGTTTTATCGAATTTGGCAAAGGACGACATCTTGAATTTGTATGGGACTTCTTCATCTAGCTCAAATAATTTGTCAACTTCGGACATTTCTTCAGTTTTTAGTTTCTTCTCAAATTTCTTTTCTATGTCCGCAATCATCTTTTCAATATCAGAAGTTTCAGTTTTCTCCATAGCTGATATTTCAACAATCTTCGGTTCTTTCTTCTTGTCTAGAGGATCTTGGTTGTATTGATCCCAATCATCATCGTCATCAATGATCACCTTTTCATCATCAAAAACCACTTCACCAACTTTAGTCTTCCCTTTGTTCGTTGGCTTTTTTGTGCTAGCAGATGCTTCGACATGATTTTCTAAAATTGCAGTCAATTAGTTCTTCATGGTCTCAGCTAGGGTCTCTTTTATTTCTTCCATTTTGGCATTTAGGGCATCATCCACCATTCTTTGAATTTGTTTGGGATCCATTGTTTTTGGTGAGCAAGTGATTGAGTCGTTGCTAGATTCTTCGCTTCCGGCATAGGTCAGATTGTCATAAGCTTTTGAACTATCATAATCCAGGGCTCTGAGCCAGAAAGGATTAATGATATGAGATGCAAATGTATGCATGTATGCACAAACAATAGACAAACAAGGACAAATAGGACGTTCCTTCCAACCTTATATCATCCACACACGAATGGCGAGTCTCTTTTCCTAGGTATATGGTTAACAAAATACCAACATGGGGTACCTTATTTTCAAATATTTCCCTCGGACGTTTCAACCAATAGTTATATTTTCAAAAATGGAAATCAATCCATAATAATTCCCATTAATTAGGTTTTAATCCATCCAACCAACTAAAGTAGCTTTTATGCTGTATTGGATTAAAACTAAATTAAAAGGTTTATTATAAATAGATTTTTTACTTGAAAAAGTAACTAATGATTCATGCCAAAAATAAGCCCATGACTAATTATTCTTAGTATAAACTAGGCTTACAATTGATCTTTGGTATTTCGTAATTGACCTAAATAATTTGCAAGCTCTTTGTAAGAAAAAGGTTGGACAAAAATAATTTTATTTCTAAGCCCATTGTAAAAAGATTTTAGAAAAAATGGATTTTGGGCTTAGTATTTGGGACATGAGCAAAAGAATGTTTTGATTTGTTTTTAGAAACATTTTATATCCAAAGACCATCTTAAAATGTTTTGAAGATAGCTTTGGTCTTTTGGATTTGAAAGAAAAATTTATTTGAGCTTGCAAATGTACTTGGGTCATATTAGAAAAAGAACAAACCAAATAAGCCATGATTTAAGCCAAGATAAATTAACCATAGTCAAACAACAGGCATTTGGGGTAAAACCTAAAGAAAGTAACTAGGCCAAATACAAAATCTTTAGTCTTTGGGTTAAAAGGCTTAGGTTCCCATAGCAGGTATATACCAAATGGTATGAGGCTATGAGTGGTTATGCCATGCTCGACCTCCATACCTTGAGTGAAAGTATGGTATCCCTTACATAACACAACACGGGTAACACGGGCGTCCTAACTCACGCACATGATGCAATGGATAATATCATTATAAGAAAGAATATAATAATATAAAGACCAACGGAATCAACTTCTCTTTTCCCTAGTGGAGTCACCACTGTGAGCAGGGATTTTCGCCCCCACTCCCGATGGAATGGTTCTAGTAACTTCGACACTGTTTAGGCTTGGAGCCTTAGAGAACATGGACCTAGGTTCGGAGAAAATGGAGTCGCCACCCGGACAGGCCGGGAAAAAGAAAGGGGTGGATGACTCGATTCCAAAGGAATCCCCAACCCCCTAATGGGTTTGAAAAGTTGGGTACGTGTGGAGAAGGTGAGAAATGGCCCAGCAGCCCCACAATGCCCGGTTCATTGGAACCGAGCTCCTTTACAGGTCTTAATATTATAAAATTCTTAAATATAACAATAGTATCCATATTACATACAACAATTGAAATAAATCATCGTTATATTAAAAATAAAAAAAAGTCCAAGCAAAATAAATAAATAGACACCCATCCGAAGATGGAAACATGCCCTTACATCATCCATGTCTAAGCTAAATAGGACACCCACCATGAGGTAGAAACATGTCCTTTACATTGGTCTAAAATATAAAAGCAATTTAAATTACATGGAACTTAATTAATGATGTACCCACAAAGTGGAAACACACCTCTTACAACATTTGGAAATCCAAAATAAATCGATAAAAGTAAATAACCATTCATCATAAATAAATCATTCATCAAAGATATTAAACATTAATCAAAATATAAACATTCATCCATGATAATTTAAATAAACCAAGCATTGAACTTAAATAAATCAAAGCATATAATAAACTACATAATTGAATCTAAAAATAAAGTAAGTCAAGATACAAATTAGGGTCACTGTTTCTCATTTAAAGTTATTTAAGTAATATTTAGGGTTTTAGAATTTATTGGTTTAGGCTACTGTAAGTTTTAAGGGAATTTGAAATGGATTAAGGTTTTATAATTTAAGAGATTGATAAGGTTTTTTGATTAAACAAATTAGGGTTTGAGGGGTAAAATCATGAAATTAGGGTTTGGATACTTTAAAACATTTGAATTTAGGACTCACGGTTACTGGATTATTATTTTGGATTTACTATATTGAGTTTGAATGTTTAGGTTTATAAGGTTTTAAGGTTTTAAGGATTAGGGTTTAGGAAAACTAGGGTTTAAGGTTTTAAGAGAATTAGGGTTTAGGAAAACTAGGGTTTAGATTTGCTAGTTTGGGGTTACTGTCTTGGTTTTGGAATTGAAGAAAATAATTTAGAGATTATAAAGTTTTTGGAAATAGGCAAGACGATTTAAGGTTTTTGGAAGCAGAAAGTATATTTTTTAGGGTTTTTGGAAATAAAGGATCAATTTAGGGTTTTAAATTTTAGAAGAAACAAAATTAGGGTTCTTGAGTTTTAAAAGAAACAAAAGGAACATTTTAAGATTTTTGGAAAACAAAGAAACGGATTAAGGTTTTTTAAGGTATTTAGAAACAGAAAAGTGTTTATGTTATTGAAACGAAGATCAATGTTACTACATGTTTATAAATCAAGGTTTTGTGTGTATAATCTTATGAATCAAAGAAAAAAGACTACTGTGAAGAAATAAATAAAGAAAATAAAGATTCAAACCTCCGTTTGTTGGTTCCACCCAAAAATTGCTTCTTGGATGAACAAGGACAAAAGGCAAGTTTGCTGCCTTTGGTAGCTTGATTTCTTGCTTGCTTCTTCTCTTCTAAAAAGTCCGATCAATTTGTAAAGTCCCAATTCCAAATCCAAGTCCCAGTCCCAAGTCTGATTTTTTTCCTCCCCTATCTTCTGTGTTTTTTGGGTCTTATTTATAAGAAATTTAGATGATTAATTTTAAATGTTTAAGGAAACTGTATTTAATTAGGAAAAGAAAATCGAAACCAAATAGAATTTGATTTTGAAAAAAATTGCGTCGGAAAAATTTTGCCGGCGAAAACTACGTCGGGCTGAGAGGGGATACGAGTGCTGGCGGGCTGCGGGCTAGAATTTCCGTGGAAACTTGAGAGCTGGGTGGCCAGAAGCCACTTCTCCTGTAGGATTTTCCTGAGGGTGAAATGGCCCAAGGCCATTTCGTCCAATACTTTTGGCGATGAATTTTTTCGTTGCCGATTTTTATTTATTTATTATTATTTTTATTACTAAAACAAATATTATTTAATTAAGATAATACAAAAATTATTTTGGACTAAATAAAATATATTGGATCGGACTGGGTCAAAAATTAAGGGTCTACATTCCCTTAGCTCTAATTTCAAGTAAACAGAGTATGGCATCAAATTTATACTTGCTCCTAAGTCACACATACCAATAGTTTCTTTCCCATTCCCCATAGAGATACTAACTATAAAGCTTCTAGGATCCTTTAGTTTTGGAGGTAACCTATGTTGTAAAACAACACTTGTTACTTCCGAGACTATCACCTTCTCATTCAACACATATATTTTTCTTTTTTCTGTTAAGCTCCTTAAAAAATTTGGCATATGATGGCATATTTTTAATCATCTCAAATAAGGGAAGGTTAATACTTACCTTTGAGAGCATATTATAAATTTCAGTAAATTACTTATCATTCTTCTCATTTTTTTAACTTGCTTGGAAAAGGAATTGGCAGTATGTATGAATTTCGAGATTTGTGCAGCTTTGGTGCCACTGATGCCTCCTCACTAACTTTCTTAGTCTCAATTGGTTGATCTTTGCCTCCTTGTATTTCCTCGCCATCTTCTTCCATTGTTCTTGCATTCAAAGAATCATTAATGTTATTATCACCGATTTTATTATCAAGTACCTTACCACTTCTTAGGATTGTGATTGCTTTTGCTTGCTCCGGTTGGCTTGGAAATTTTTCTTTTTGACTAGCTTGTAATTGATTAGCCAATTGACCCACTTGCGTCTCAACCTTCTTAAGTGAGGCTTCCAAAGAGTCGAATCATTTGTTCTCCTCTTGATTTTGAGTGCTTATTTGAATGAAAGCATTCAAATTGTCTTTAAGTGAAGGTTTCTTGAGTTGCTCATAATTTGAACCTTTGGCTTGAAATTGGGGTGCCCTTTGATAAGGTTGGACTGAATGTTGAGGTGGAATTTGTTGTTGGTTCTTCCATGCAAAATTAGGGTGATTTCTCCAACTGGGATTATAAGAATTTGGGGGTCATTCCTTCCTCTTTGTTGGAACTCTTCAAAAGCAAAAGCTTGTTCTTGTCCTTCTTGGAATTGGTCAAAGTTTGAAGGACATACATTTGCATTGTGGCCTACCACGCCATATGATGCGCATGATTCTTGGCTTGGCCTGTCAAGTTTCCTCTAGAATTCAATAATTTAACTTGCCTTGCCATTTTTGAGTTTGCATTCAGCTCATATGCCCCTCTTCTCCTTTCTCCAATGCTCTTTTATTGAGAATTGGCTCCAAACATTTCAAATAATGCAACCGTTTCAGCTACTATTTTCTCACCCATTGCCCCTCCTGCAGCATTATCCACTGTGTTTTGACATTGTTGAGTTAGCCCGTCATAGAAGAACCAATTGAGCAATTATTGTGGATAATAATGATGAGGGCATTGAAATACTAGAAATTTGAAGCGATCCCATGCCTCATGAAATGGCTTCCCATCAAATTGGGTGAAAGTTGCAATACTCCCCTTAAGCTCCTTGGTCTTTTGGTGTGAATAAAATTTTCCCATAAATTTGTTGTACACTTCGGTCCAAGTGGTCAAAGAATTTTCTGGTAAGGTCATTAACCATGCTTTGCCCTATCTTTCAAACTATATGGGAAATATCTCATTTTAAGTTCATCCTCTGTTAGTGCTTGCAAAGGGAAAGTATGTAGTGTTGTGTAAAAATCTTGAATAAAGTTGAGAGGATCTTCATTCGATAATCCTTGGAAGGATGGCAACATACTATAATGAGTGTTTTTAAGTTCATAATTCCTTGCTACATTGCTTAAACGAATACACAATGTGGTTACTCCAATGATCGGTCGGGCAAACTCCTTCAAAGGTGGTTCCTCTACGTCACTCATTTCTACTTAAGTGTCCTCCTCAAATTGCTCATCGGTTTCTTCTCCTTCCTAGTCTATGAATATCATCTATATAAGGAACAAGCTCATTTCCTTGAGACCTTCGTCCTTGCATAAATCACCTAGTTAATTCAAAAATGAACACTTTAAACAATAAAATAATTAAAATAAAAGAATCAAACTATAAATAACAATTGCCTTCCCCGGCAGCGGCGCCAAAAACTTGTTACGCTCGATTAATTACTACTACAAGTGACACTCACAAGTATACGAGGTAATTGTAGCAACGGTGTTCGCCCTAAGGTCATCTCACAAGGAAGGAATTATTTTGCAATAGTTTGATTGACAAGTAAATTTAAAAGCAAGAGTGTGATATGTTGAAATGGTGAAAAGCAATTTTAATTTAAAAGTAAATGAGTAGTAGTTGGATAAGATCAATTCAATTCTAGGAATGGTGCCTAGGGTTGTAGATCAATTTAATCTAAGCTTAATTCTCAAATTATTCATTAGTTTAACCTTGTATTTTGATTTGTTCCTTGAGTTTAATTAGTTTTTACCAATTCATTAGTTTTCACAATCATGAATTAACAACAACCAATTATTTTGAATTTGCAAATTAATAAACCCTAGAACTTATATTTCTAATTCATTCTTAGGGTAGTTGATTACATAATTCCAATATTGAATTTCACCTCTCGGTCCATCGTTCATTATTAAGTGATTAATAGGTGGCCAATCTATCAACCTAACATTCAATCCAATGCAATCAACCAACAATAAGGTATACTAATGGAATTATCAAATCAAGTCATCTAATTAAATCTACTACAACCCAAGGCATGAATGAATTAGCTCATATCAATTTAAAATAAATATCCATCTCAATATTTATCAAATCAAAATTATACATTGTAATATTAATGTTTATAATAAAACAACAACAATATGGAAATGAATCAAAAGAGAGAATATGAAAAACCGCTTGTAGATGCCAAAAGTTGGACTACTTGTCTTCCTCCTAGCTTCCACCTTGATGTGTGATGAATAACTTTCAAGGTCCCTAAATCAATGGCTCTCCTCTTGAAGGATGGAATGTAACTTTCTCAAGCTTCAACTCCAATCAAGCTTTCTTCAAACCCTAATTGTCTAAGAAACTTGCTCATTCAATTTATTCCCTAATATTGATTGGCTCTTGTCTATGGAAGAAATGAAAGATGAATGGGAATGAAGATGAAGAGAGAATGGTGTCTCTCCTCTTGAAAAATCTAGAACAAAAACTAAGAACCCCTTCTTCAAAAATAGCCAACGTGTATATACTACTTCACTCTCATCTTCTTTTAATTTTTTAGAAACATCCATCTCTTGCCAACTCACACACCACACTTTGCCTCCCACCTTTTTCTTTGTTTTAGAATTTTTTTCCATAAATTAGGCAAACTTTTTGATATTTTATTGTTTCTTTTTTAAAGATATCACCTATTTTCCCCCATCTCATCCCCTGATTCATGCAAAATGATTGAAAGAATTTTCATAAGACACGACCAAGTCATGAGTAACTTGGCCGTGTCACTCATTTTCTTATGGACACGGCCAAGTCATGTGGCCATGTCCATGGCTGCCTCAAAATCTCCTTTCTTTTTCATGTGAGACACAGCCAAGGCCCTGGCCGTGTCTCTTGAGTATATTCTCCGCTGTGCTTCCATCCTTGCTTTGTTCTTTAGATGAGACACAACCAAGGCCTTGGCTGTGAAATGTGACAATGCCAATGGCTTGGTCGTGTCTCTTGGGTGTGTTTACATCTGCCTTTGCTTATATGGTTTCACTCTTTGGCTTCATCAAGTGAGACACGGCCAGTGGCTTGGATGTGTCTTCTCCCAGTGTCTGCTTCTGCCAATTTGTTTTGAAGGACACGGCCAGTGGCTTGTTAACTCAGGCCGTGTCATGTGTGTTGCCTTGGATGAGGGACACGGCCAATGGCTTGGCTGTGTCACATGCTTTTCCACTTTTTTGATCCATCAATTCATTCTTTTAAGCTTCCATCTAAATCAAACACTTCAAGCAAACTTTAAACATAAATTAAGAGAAAAATTAACTTAAAGCCAATAAAATTAACCTAAATATGTATACATATATGATCAAAACAATGTCCCATTTTATTTTCTTATATTATCGACATTTTAATGGTTGTAAGGGCACGTTTCCATCCTTGGATGGGTGCCTATTTTATTTGTTTATTTCAATAAACGTGACGGGTATTTATTTCTTTTAATCTCATGTAATATGGATGATATTATAATAAATTAAGATTTTAAAAATATTTACACCTAAAAAGGAGGCCAATTCAAATGAACCGGGCATTATGGGGGTGCTGGGTCATTCTCACCTCCCTATACATACCAAACTTTTTGAACCCAATATAGAGTTAGGGATTCCTTAGGAATCGAGTCATCCACCCCTTTCTTTCCCCACCTTTCTGGGTGGCGATTCTATTTTCCCTATATCTAGGCCTGTGTTGTCTAAGGCCCAGAGCCTAACAATTCCACAGTCGCAAGAACTATTCCACCAGGAGTGGGGGACAAAAATCCCTGCTCACAGTACTACCTATTTATTAAACTCACCTACAAACTCAGTACTTGCCTTCTTATTTCAACTGCTACCAAGATTAAAGATCTAATGCATAATGGGAAAATCAAGGATGAGACATTCTCTTTCTCTAGATTTAGAAAGAACCCAAACTATAGTGGCCCTCAAACTACCAATCATAAGAGTGATGAGGTAGCTAGTATTACCTTAGAACCACATATCCACTTGGAAAGAAGCCAACAACAAGTATTCATAGATTTGGGTATGCCTTTCAACTTAAGAGAAAGCCTTAGAAGCCCAACTGATTTTTCTACTAGATCTTAAGCTTGCACCTAACCCACTCACTAAGAGTGGAATGTTAATGAATACTAAGAGTATAATTAGAGCATGAGTCATAAGATATATATTTGTAGAAACCTCAAGCACTAGATCCAAGATCTAGTTAAGAATGGGTCCATTCTACCTCCTAAATAACGCAGCATCAGTATTAACCCGCCACCAGCTCACTATAATGTCAATGCCATTACTTTGTTAGCAGATGACGAAATAGATCCTATCTCCCTAATCCTAGATTATTGATGTGTGTTGGACCTTAGTGACTTGGATGAAGTAAATGCAATAATATGGAGTGGAAGGTTCACTCAGTCACCATTGGATCTATTCAAATTAGCTCCTCCTCTAAAGACAAACTCTACTCCTAATCCTGAAGAGGATCCCATATTGAAACATCCCAAGAAGACAAAAGCTAATCTTTCCATCTGGAGCCTTTTTCAGTCCAACTACCCTTATATCCAATCTCTTTGTAAGGCTTTGAGTCAAATTCAGATGCCATCTAAGATAAAACTTGAGGCTTTGGTCACTTTCATGACAAGTTGACTATAATATCCTTCTTAGACAAGGATCTACCTACAGGGGAATGGGGCCATAACCATACCCTTTATATCATAGTCTCTTAGCTCGAGGAAAGACTATTCCCATGGTGCTAGTGGACAATGGTTCATCATTGAATGTCTACCCGCTTAAGGTTGCTAGCTGCTTAGGAATTAAGATGCTTGAACTCACACCTTTTGACCAGATTGAAAGGGTATATGACAACATTAAAAGGAAGTATGAGCAGGGATTTTTGCCCCACTCCTGATAGAATGGTTCTTATGACTTTGACATTGTTAGGCTCTGGGCCTTAGAGAACATAGGCTTAAACCCATAAAATAGGAATCACCACACGGATGAGCTGGAAAGAAGATAGAAGGGGTTTTGATTACCCCTATTGGGTTTGAAATGTTGGGTACGCATGGCGAATATGAGAAATGGCCTAGCACTCCCATAATGCCCAGTTCCTTAGAACCGACCTCCTTTTTAGGTCTAAATATTATTAAGTTTTTATACTATTATAATATTACTCATATTACAATCAATTAAAGTAAATAAAATGAACACAATCATTATATCATAAATCAAATAATAAAATGGGCACCCATACAAGATGGAAACATGCCCTTATAATGTCTAACAGTTCAAAATACAAATAAAATAGGACACCCACAAAAGAGTGAAAACATATCTCTTACAATTGTTTCAAAATCAAAATAGATGAAAGAAATAAAAATAAGTGAAATAAACAAGGCACCCACGAACTGTGAAAAGCCTTTAATATTCTTAAATCCAGATAATAAATAATTATCATCCCATCATTTATAATAAAATAAATAATTCAAAATGTAATTAATCATCACACAAATAATCATAAAATTAGGGTTTAATCATGAATTAGGGTATCAGTTGTAAATCTAGGAATTAATTAATGAAATTAATAAACCATGCTGAGTATGATGAGTTAAAATAAATCAAGACATTGATAATTTGATTAAATAAATGATTTTGAAGATGTACCAATGTTGTTGGCTCTATAAAAATAATTAATGTTAACTTAAGATTTGTAACTAAACTGGCACAATCCCTCTGTGAAAATTGATATAGGGTTTTGCCTTGAAAAGTTTTCAATGGTTTGGATCAATCAAGCTTTTGGTTGAGCAGTGTTGCTCAAGGATTTCTTTGTTTGCTCTCTGCTTCTTTTGTTTCTATTTTCTTTCTTCACTTTTTGTGTCTTTTGTTTTCTTTCTTTGTTGCTGGTTAGTTTCTTTTCTCTCTTTCTATGTGTTTTCCTTAATCTCTATTATTGTTCTCCCCATTCTCATTAATTCCCTTTATATAAGAGGCATTTAGGGTTAATTAGGTGATCAAAGTGTGATTTAGCTAGGAAACTAAATAGTTATCCTAAGAAACCCAAAATTTTGAGCGTATTAGGAAAAATTAAGATAGTGGGTCCTGAATGAATTAGCAGTGGCTTATGATGAATTGGCCATGAGTTATGGCCAATTCACTATAGCTTATGTCGAATTGGCCATGAGCCATGACCAATTCGCTATAGAGCTATGGGAAATGGTTGGCCCGATAATTTTTATTTTTTGGGTTTTTAATTGAGTCCAGATTTATTCATGGATTAGATTTAGGTAGTTTTGCCCCCTCCTTGAATGACTTTGAATTTATTCAAAGAAATTGAAAAGTAATTTGATTTTCCAAATGCTTTAATAAATCTGGACTAATCTTGGTGCCTCCTAATGGATGCTTCAATAAATCCAAGTTAATCCGGGCATTCTAATGATCCTGAGATCTTTTAGTGGATACTTTAATAAATTTGAGTTGGCCAGGGTGCTTCAATAAACTCAACCTAATGAATACTTTAATAAATCCAAGTTGATCCTGATGCTTCAAATAAATATGAAATCTTCAAGTGGATGCTTCAATAAATTCAAGCTGGCTTGGGTACTTTAGTAAACCCAAGATCTTCTAATGGATACTTTAATAAATCTGAGCTAGTTTGGATGCTTCAAATAACCCAATGTCTTCTAATAGTTTCTTCAATAAATCTAAGCTAGTCTGGGTGCTTCAACAAACATAGGTTCTTTAAGTGGATGCTTCAATAAATTTGAGCTAGTCCATCAGGATACTTTCTATATAGGTTTGAGATTTGGATGTTTTACCAAATTCGTAAAACTATGCAGCCAGAATACTTCAACAAATCTAATTTAAGCTAGAGGTTTGGATATTTTAACAAATTTAAATAATTCATCATATGTTAATTTAGAGTAGACTCGGTTGTGGATACTTCAACAAATCCATTCAATTCCAATTGATAGAAATTTGATCCTGGATACTTTAACAAATCTAGAAAAACCATATGCCTCTGCAAAAATGGATCTTGATCTTCGTTCTTTATTCTTAGGAATCGACTTTTGTCATACATCAACTTTAGCTCTTCTATATATACCAAACTTCTATTTGTATTCATTATCAAAGTTTTGGCTTTCTTCTAGCCACTCATTCCTCTTTCAATTCTTTAATGAATTCTGATGCATAAACTCAAAAATTGAGAAGGAGAAGGTTTACTCTCTATGTAGATTCAAACTAATAATTTTGTTCCCATTAGGCTTTAACCAATATTTTTATTATGTCTCATTCTTTATGCAAGTATGCATCTCTATTTTTACAAAGTGATTGGATCTTTCTCAAGCGATGGGCCTTTCATGCCCCTTGACACTATATCTACTTCTCACTGTTTGCTCCATGGAGTATCAGTTGTTTACCTTTATAAAAAAATAGATAATAAAAATACAATCTGGCATGCTTATGTTTGTGTGTATGCATGACATGTATGAGTGATACTGTGAGCGGGGATTTTCACCCCCACTCCCAATGGAATGGTTCTTGCGATTTCGGCACTGTTTAGGCTCAGGGCCTTAGAGAACACGAACCTAAGTCTGGAGAAAATGGAGTCGCCACCTGGACGGGCCAGAAAAAAAGAAAAAGGTGGATGACTCGATTCCTAAGGAATCCCCAACCCCCTAATAGGTTCGAAAAGTTGGGTACATTTGGGGAAGGTGAGAAATGGCCCAACACGCCCACAACTCTCGGTTCATTGGAACCGACCTCCTTTACAGGTCTTAATATTATAAAATTCTTAAATATGACAATATTATCCATATTATACACAATAATTAAAATAAAGCATCGATATATTGAAAATCAAAACAATGTCCAAGCAAAACAAATAAATGGACACCCATCCGAAGATGGAAACATGCCCTTACATAATCCATGCCTAAATAGGACACCCACTGAAAGGTAGAAACATGTCCTTTACATTGGTCTAAAATATAAAAGCAATTTAAATTACATGATATTTAACTAATGAGGCACCCACCAAGTGGAAACATACCTCTTACAACATTTGAAAATCTGAATAAATCGATAAAAATAAATAACCATTCATCATAAATAAATCATTCATCAAAGATATCAATCAAAATATAAAATAAACATCCATCCATGATAAATTAAATAAATCAATCATTGAAATTAAATAAACCAACAAAGCATTGAAAATAAATTAAAGCATATAATAGACTACATAATCAAATATAAAATTAAATAAAGCAAGTAAAGATTCAAATTAGGGCTACTGTTTCTATTTAAGATTCTTTATTTAATGTGTTTAGGGTTTTGGAATTCATGGGTTTAAGCTACTGTAAGTTTTAAAGGAATTGAAATGGATTAAAGTTTTATAATTTAAGAGGTTGATAAAGTTCTTTAATTAACCAAATTAGTGTTTGAGGAGTGAAATCATGAAATTAGGGTTTGGACACTTTAAAATATTATATTTATGATTATTAGCTACTTACCGTGTTGAATTTTAATATTTAAGTTTATAAGGTTTTAGAGTTTTAAAGATTAGGATTTAGAAAAATTAGGGTTTAAGGTTTTAAGGGAGTTAGGGTTTAAGAAAACTAGGGTTTAATGTTAGCTAGTTTGAGGTTACTGTTTTAGTTTTAAAGTTGAATTTGGGTTTTCAGTGTTTTGGAGAATGTATTTGATTTTAGAATTTGGAAAAACAATTTATAGTTTTATGAAGATTTATGAAAATAAAAAAAAAACGATTTAAGGTTTAATGAAACAGAAAAGATATTTTTTTAAGGTTTTTAGAAAGAAAAAGATTCAATTTAGGGTTTTGGAAAATTGGAAAGAAGATTAGGGTTTTGGTAAATTTTGAAACAATTTAAGGTTTTGAAAAGTTAGCAAGTAGATTAAGGTTTTAAGATTTTGAAGAAACAGAAATTTTCAATCTTGAGTGATGAAGCTACTGTAAAGAAAAATAAATAAAGAAATTCATACCTTCATTTGTTGGTTCCACCAAAAATTGTTTCTTGGATGAACAAGAACAAAGACAATCTTTGCTGCCTTTGATGAATTATAGATTTGCTTGCTTATTGCTTCAGTTTGCTGAGTTTCGACCACCTAATCAAAAGTTTCCCAAAGTTCTGAGTTCAAAAAGAATTCGAGTCCGATCCCTCAAAGTTTTTCTCCAAAAGTCCTCTCCAAATTTTTCTCCTTAATTTCCATCCCTTTTTTGTGTTGTTTTTGGCCTTAATTATAGAATATTTATATGATTAATCTTAATTATTCACGGAATCTAACATTAATTAAGAAAAGGAAACCGAAACCAAATTGTATTTGGTTTCGAAAAAATTTACTTCGGAAAAATTTTACTGGCGAAAAAATACTGCTTCGGAAAAATTTTCCTGGCAAAAAAGTTGCCGTAGGAGCTTGCGGGCTGCGAGGGCGAAAATTTCCTACCGCAGAAAAAATCTGCGGGCGAAATGGCCCAAGGCCATTTCATCCGGCCCCTTTTTGGCGATGAAATTTTTCGTCACCGATTTTTATTTTTATTTTTTATTATTTTTTATTTTTTAATTTATTTTTTATTAATTATAAAAACTAAATACTAAAGAAAATTTTATTTAATTAAGATAACACAAAAATTATTTTAGACTAATTAAAATATATTGGACAACACAAAAATTATTTTGGACTTATTAAAATATATTAGATCGGACTGGGTCAAAAATTAAGGGTCTACAGTTGCCCCCTGCTTGAATGATCTGAGACTTTAGTAAAAGAGAGTGAAAAGCAGTAAGGCTTAATTTTTGAGATGACTGAGGTTTTGGGTTCTGGACCCTATTCTAGTTCTGGACTCAAGGATAATTTTAGGTTCTGGACATAATTTTAGGTTTTGGACCTCAGAAAAATTTGTGTTCTGGACCCGAGCTAAGTTCTGGTCTTAGAAAAGATTCTACGTTCTGGACCTAAGGATAATTTGGGTTCTGGACCTGAGCTAAGTTCTAGACTTAGAAGAGATTCTAGGTTCTGAACCTAAGGAAAATTTAGATTCTGGACCCAAGCTAAGTTCTAGATTTAGAGATTCTAGGTTCTGGATCTAAGGAAAATTTGGATTCTGGACCCGAGCTAAGTTCTGGACTTAGAAGAGATTCTAGGTTCTGGACCTAAGGGTAATTTGGGTTTTGGACCCGAGCTAAGTTCTGGACTTAGAAGAGATTCTAAGTTCTGGATCTAAGGAAAATTTGGGCTCTGGACCCGAGCTAAGTTTTGGGCTTAGAAAAGATTCTAGGTTCTGGACTTAAGGGTAATTTGGGTTCTGGACCCGAGTTAAGTTCTGGACTTAGAAGAGATTCTAGGTTCTGGACCTAAAGAAAATTTGGATTCTGGACCTGAGCTAATAAAGATTTAATTATCTACAAAAAATAATTTTTTTGTTTCCAAAAGTTTGACTAATCTTTATGCATATGTATTCTCCTTAACCTCTCGGTGTAAAAATATTTATACACAGGCAAGCATTTGAATGATTAAAGTGAATAATTGAATTTACTGTTTATTTATTGTGTAGTCACTGTTCATGCACTATTTACTATTTATAAATAGTAATTTACTATTCATAAATAGTAGTAAATAGTATTATGATAGTAATTTACTATTTATCAATAGTAATTTACTATTCATAAATAGTAAATTTTACTATTCATCAATAGTAAAATTTACTATTCATCAATAGCAAAATTTACTATTCATGAATAGTAAAACTTTTGAATTTTATTTTTTCCTTGCCATATCTCTATATAAACCAACGAATTCCTTCATTTCATTCACAGCAAAATCTATAATTTCTATAATTCTCTCAAATTTAGCGCATAATTTTTAAAAAAATGCATGCTTCAAGGTCAGGGACTCATTCTAATACTGAGTTATTAGAGTTTATTCGGCATCATGAAGACGAAAATATAGAAATACTCACCGGGATGCCGCTTCATCGTAGTTCAAACCAAAAGAGCGCGGTAATTATTTTTTCCCTTCTTCTTTTCTTTTCTTTTTTTATATTTTTTATATTTTTTTGTTTTTTTTTTATATTTTCATTTTTTTATATTATTATTTTTTTATATTATTATTTTATTATTATTATTATTTTTTATTTATGTTTTTATATTTATGCTCTTTTATTATTATTGTGTTTGCCTTTATTTTTTATTTATATTTTTATATTATTATAATTTTTTAGAAAATTTAGGAAAAATATATTAATTTAAGCATATAGGATAATATATACTTACCTGGTGTTAACTTGACCTGGCTTCGTGTTAGCGTGATCGTTGCGTTGTTCGAGCCGGAGGGTGTATCTACAAAGCCTAACAATGGTATGATGTAGTGCCATCTCGGGTAAGGCAGATTATCCGAGATTTGAGAGCTTCATCTTACAATTGCCATCCGAGGAGTATCTGATAGACCGGAGCATAGTCCAGGCACTTGCAGAACGATGGTTGGACACAACTCATACTTTTCACTTATCCATGGGAGAGATGACAATTGGTCCGGTCGATTTTACTGCTATAACCGACCTTCAATATGATAGTGTTCCGGTTCCTTTGACCAACGATATTTTAACATTTGAAGAAATTCAACAATTAATTGGTATGGAACCATCATATAAGGGGCCTTTTAAGATAAAAATTAAACCGATTCATAGCTATTGAATGACCTACGAAGGACGGGTTCACAGGGACACGACCCAATAGTATGCTCGAGGATTTTTGTTATATTTTCTTCGGTTGACTATCTTAGGCAGCACTGAATCCTCCATCCACTTGTCAGTGTTGAGGGCCCTTTCTTATTTTAGGACGGTACTATCTTCTGGCTGGGGTGAAGCTGGTCTTGCCTGTCTTTACTATGGTCTTGATAAAATTTTCCGAAACAAGAAGTCTTTTGCCAGCTTGATGGCGGTTGTCGAGGTACCCTTCTTCCACCAATGTCATTTCTACTCTTGTTTTGCATGAATGTGATCTTTATTATTGTTGTAGGCATGGGCATACAAGCATAACCTTGTGAGGGTACCTGGTATTTCCCGAGAGAGAGTCGGGTATTCGAGATTAAATTTCTGGCTGTCAGATCTTTTGAACGTTCCCGGCTCTCACCATGTGCATACTCACCGCTTTGTGTTGAGCCGCTTAACCTAGGACCAGGTAAAATAGCATTATATGCTTTAAATTTTATGTGAAAGTTTACTTACCTTATGTTATTTTGCAGGTGAATTTGGCCTGGTGGAACCCAGAAGAGCTGACAAACTAGTCTCCCTTCATGGAGGCTGCGCTATCTTTCCAACATTCTCGCCGAGTCATCACTGGCCCAGTGTCTAGTGGTTGGTTTCTTGGAGAGAGAGTTTATGAGTGGTTTCTCGGTCTAGAGCAGTGGAGGGTCTGATTCATTTCCCGGAATATACTTTAAATATTATGTCAATGCTGGAGAATGCATGGTGATCGGCTCGGTACAGTTATAGCGTAGAGTCCTTTCTCCATCTACCAGATGCATTTTATACCCATTTTATTCAAAGAAGGCTCTTGAACTTTAATGTATCTCCTGTTGGCGTATGGGAGATTCCCGAAGAAAATGAGGGTAGAGATGAAGAGGAACATCATGGAGATGCAAGAGAATTCATTCCACATCTTGGGGCTAGCACTTCTCAGGTAAACCTTTTTCATTTTTCCCTTGCAACTGCTTCTTTCTTTTTTGATTCTTTAATGATTGTTGCAGGCTGTTGGCTCATTTGATCATGAGGCTGGACCTTCTTTTACTGCCCCTTTGTTTGCTCATTCTAGCCCACCAAATATACCATCTCATCCGTAGGGCATCGATATGAATTACTTGGTGAGTTTTCTTATTTCATGGTAATTTATGCTATATGTATGCATGATTATGTATGCTCTTACCTTTTTCCTTCCTGGCTCACAGCGGATGCTTGAAGAACAAAATAGGAAACTTTAAGAAGAGTTGGCTGCAAGTCATCAACAGGCTTCTCATTTTGAAAATTTATATCATCAATCCGAACAAAATTTTCAAGACTTCCGATTTCAGGGGATGAGGGATCCTGGCGCTTCCTCATCAAGAGGCCCCCAAACTGATGACCATGAGATCCTTTTGTCCACTTCTGATGAAGACCATGACAAATTGAAACTTCAAGGTAATAGGGATTTTGGTGCTCCCGCTTCGGGAGATCTCGGGATGAGTAATTTGCCTCCTCCTCCAATAGGCGATGACTTTTTCAGGGCTTTATTTGATGACCTACCACCACCTTCTTAGTAATGTATAAATCGTATCAACATTGTACAATAAGCATAATAATGAAAAATATAATTTCCATCTTTACTGTAACTAATTTTCTTTTTTTTTTTCGTTTCATTTTTTTTCGTTACTGCATTAAACTTTCTTTTTCATATTTCAATATTTATACAGTCACCACCACAAAAGCCAAATGCAACATGGTAAAGTAAATTCATCGCCAATTCCTTTCCTTACACAACATGGTTTCATCCTTTTCCATCACTGTTACCTTATCAATTTTGGAAAAGTTTTTTTCCTCTATATAAATCACCTTTCATGCCATATTTCATACAGAAGCCAAAATACTTTCCATTTCAATGTAAAAACTCCTTTAACAATTTTGATTTTTCTTCATTCATCCACCATGATCGAACTTCATTTAAAGAAGATAAAAATTCTATTTAAGAATATGGATGCCATTCACTGGAAGCAAATTTTGTGGTTAAAACTTGATATTTTAAAGTGTTTTCAAAATGTTAAATTGGACCACTCCTTCTTACATGCCATGTCTTCCTTTTGGAACATGGATTCTAGGGCATTTAAAATTAATGGCTTTGAAATATGTCCCTTGATTGAAGAATTTGATGCCATCCTTGGATATCCAAATAATCAACAAATGGCGTTACCCAAATTGATTTCCAAAACTCAACAGAAGATGCAGATGTTATTTCAAATTTCAAAACCCGAAGTTCTCCAGTTGATGAGAGGTGAAAAAATTCTACTTGCTCCCTTGATTGATTTATCTCTCTCATTTGGCTCCTACTAAGGCATGGGGATGTATGCTCTGTCTTTGCTTGCTCTGCCAATTCTTGCTTGTTTTTTCTGACGGCGATATTGATCCACGGGTATTGGATATTATGGACCAAATGGAAGGAGGCTTGTCACCGGTACCTATGATCTTAGCTGAGACTTTAGTTGGGTTAGACCAGCTTAAATCAGGATTGACAAAGAGACTGACTGGGAGTCCATTGATGCTTCAAGTAATTACCTAAACTGCCCTTTCGGGTTTTCAATTTAGGTTTTCTTTTTTCTTCTTTTTATTGCTCTAATTTTTGCCTAGTCCGCCCATGTGGGTTTTCGAAAATAGCGAGCTGTCCTAATTTTTGCCTAAGCTTCCCTTGCTGGTTTTCAACTTAGCAGACTTTTTTTTATTGCTCTAGTTTTTGCCTAGTCCGCCCATGTGGGTTTTCGGAACTAGCGAGCTAACCTAATTTTTGCCTAAGCTGCCATTGCGGGTTTTCAACTTAGCGGACTTTTTTTTTTCTTCACAGATTTGGCTTCAGGAGTGTCTTAGTTTGCTTGATACTCCATCCATGGATTTTGCCAGATATCTGCCATGTTATCATTTTTGCTCGGAAACTACTCCATCCTGCTTCTTCATATGCTGACTGGGTTGATTGGATCCACTCACGGGCTGAAGTCAATATCCGTTGGTTGGTACCTTGGTGGAAGATTTCTCGTATCACCATGCGGACATACTTGATGTATGTTCCCCTTGCTGCTCTTCGTCAAGGTACATGCTACGATCCTCGCTGACTTGGACGTTAGTACGGAGCTGAGCCTCGCGATTCTGACTTCTCCCGATTTAGACATACCTTGCTTGACTGAAGCCTACTTGGATCGGCTGAGGCAAAGCTGGCCTGCACATTACATTTATCAACTGCCATAGATTTTATATTTGTCAATTCAGAAAGTGTATTGTTAGGATAAAAAAATAATTAAAGTAATAAAAGATGCTTCTTTTCCATTTATAATTTGTCATCACTTTTTGCTATCGTGTTTATTTATTTCATCCATACCTGGTCAAATACTTATAACAGTGCACATAGAACAAATTTTAACATTAATTCTGTTTTATTAAATTGGGAAACAACCAAAAATAAAGCCAGCATACACAAGATCACTCCTATTGCCAACTAGCCCTTTCGGGTTTTCTAATTGATGATTTTCTCTCATTTAGCCCTATTTGTTGCCTAGCTTGCCCTTTCGGGTTTTCGGAACTAGCGGACTACTCTAACTTTTACCTAGGCCGCCCTTTTTGGGTTTTCAACCTAGCGAGCTCTCTCTTTTTTTATTATTATTATATTTTATTATTTTTTCATTTATACATAAAACCTCTTCAACCTGTCAACGTTCACTAGCTCACTAAATTCATTCCCATCCATGTCTGATAACTTCACCGCACCTTTGTTCATGACTTGTTTTATGATATATGGCCCTTCCCAGCTAGGCCTGAACTTCCCTCTTGGATCAGATACATTAGGCTTACATTGCTTCAATACCAAATCCCCGACTCTGAGTTTTCTGATCTTAACCCTTCTATTGTAGGCCCGAGCTATCTTCTTTTGATACAATTGGTGATGATACAGTGCCTTTAGCCTTCTCTCTTCTAGTAAAACTAATTGTGTAAATATGCTTACTACCCATTCCATTTCAGGCAGTTTGGCTTCCAAGACTACTCTCAATGACTTGATATCTATTTCAATTGGTAACACTGCTTCCATCCCATAAACCAAAGAGAACGGTGTCATTCTAGTAGGCGTTCGCACACTTGTCCTATATCCCCATAAAGCAAAGGGTAGCATCTCTGACCAATAGCTGTAAGTCTTGGTCATCATGAATAGAATTTGCTTAATTGTTTTGTTTTTTGCTTCTACTGCACCATTAGCCTTTGGTCTATAAGCAAAGGATCTATGATGATGGATTTGGTACTTTGAGAATAAATCCTTAACTGCTCCTTGAAACTATACCCCATTGTCTGATATCACATTGTACGGGACCTGGTACCGGCAGATGAGGTTCTTTTCAATAAATCTAACCATTTGACTTGCACCCAGTTTGTTAAAGGATTCGGCTTCGACCCATTTTGAAAAATAATCTACTGCAGCCACAATGAAACGGTGACTGTTTGAAGCTGTCAGATGTATCTCTCCTATAATGTCGATACCCCAGGTGGCAAAGGGCCAGGGTGAAGACATAGAATGCAATTCTTCAGGAGGCATGTGATTCAAGTTACCATACATCTGACATTGTTGGCACTTCTTTACAAACTCAATACAATCTCTCTCCATGGTCAACCAGTAGTAACCTTGCCGAATAATCTTCTTAACTAGAGCCAAACCACTCATGTGCGGACCGCAACTTCCCGCATGTATTTCTGACATGATATGCTCCACTTCAAGCTTTCTTAAACATCTTAAATGCACCCCATCGGGCCATCTTCGATATAACTCTCCATGGAATGTGATGTATTGCAATGACCACCGCCTTATGGCTCTTCTCTCTTTCTTTGTTGCCCTAGGCGGGTATTCTCTTTCTTCTAAAAATTGCCTTATAGTATCATACCATGCATCATGGTCTGTATCAATTTCCATGATTGTCTCATATTCATAGCAAGGAGTTGATGAACTGGTCAAGATCAGAGGCTTAAGGAATAAGCTGACAGGGTTTTCCCATACCGAAGCCAATGTTGCTAGGGCATCAACCATCTGATTTTCTTCTCTTGATAGGTGTACAAACCTACACTCCTTAAAGTTCTTCTTCATCATGGTCAAGTAATGGTGGTATGGTTTTAATTTTTTTTCTTTCAACTCCCACTCTCCATTTACTTGGGATACTACTAGTAATGAATTGCCAAAAACTTCCACCTTATCCACCTTCATAATCATTAGGGTTTCCAAACCGAAAATACAAGCATCGTACTCCACCATATTATTGGTTGCCCTAAATTTTAATTTTTTGGCTAAAGGGATGAGTTCCCATTTGGGCGATTCTAGTATAACTCCCAAACCTGCTCCTTTCCTGTTTACTGCTCCATCAAAATACATTTTCCATCCTTGTACTTCAATTGCTTCTAAATGTTCATCCAAAAATTCTAAGATTACCTCTTCGCTATCTGGTAATGGTTGTTGGGCCAGGAATTCTGCCACCGCTCTACCTTTGATACATATTCAATCTCAAGTTCTTCTAATATTATCAACCATCGACCATATTTCCCAATCAAAGAGGGTGTCTCCCTTAAGTACTTCATTGGATCCAACCTGGAAATTGCTTGCACACTATACGATTGAAAGTAGTGTTGCAACTTCTTAGAAGACCAAACCATGGCTATACAGGTCTTTTCAATGATACTATACTTAATTTCATAAGGTAGGAGCTTTCTACTCAAATAGTAAACTGCATGCTCAATCCCTGACTCATCTGCTTGGGCTAGCATGGCTCCTATCGACTCTTCTTCTACTGCTAAGTATAGTAATAGAGGTTTACCGGGTTTAGGTGATTTTAAAATAGGTGGATTCAACAAAAACTCTTTTATTTGCTCAAAGGCCTTTTGACATTCTTCATTCCGTCTGACTGGCTGATTCTTTTTAAGCAATTTGAAGATAGGCTCACAAATTGTTGTGAGATTTGCTATAAATATGCTAATGTATTGTAATTTACCAATAAATCCCCGAACTTCTCTCTCCATCTTAGGGGTTGGCATATCCTTGATTGCTTTAACTTTGTCAGGATTAATCTCAATGCCATTCAGACCAATCACATGTCCCAATAATTTTCCTGAGGTAACCCCGAACACACACTTCTTCGGGTTAAATCTTAGCTTATATTTCAAAGCTCTATCGAAGAATAATTCCAAGTTTTGAAAGTGTTGTTCTCTTGTATCTGATTTAACCATCATATCATCAACATACACTTCAACTTCTTTGTGCATCATGTCATGAAATAGTGTGGTGGCCATCCTTTGCTAGGTTGCCCCAGCATTCTTTAAGCCGAATGGCATCACCCTATAGCAAAATATACCCAATTTAGTAATGAAAGAAGTTTTGGCTTTATCCTCTTGGGCCATTAACACTTGATTGTATCCAGAAAATCCATCTACAAACGAGTGTAGCACGCTAGAGGCTGCACTATCAATGAGAACATCTATATGAGGTAAAGGAAAATCATCCTTAGGGGAAGCCTTGTTCAAATCTCTATAATCCACAGAGACCCTTATCCTTCCATCTTTCTTTGGCACAGGTACTATGTTGGCTAGCTGTTTTATTAGTTTTTGTTATAAATTTGTGTCCTGTTTATTATGATAATTATTGTTTTATTTAGGTATTTTGTTAGTTTAAATCAGTTTATTTAGTGTTTTTGTTAATTTTGGTAGTTTTAGTTTATTTCAGTGTTTATGTCATTTTTGATCTAGTTTTTAGTATGGTGTTTATGTTTTTGTTGGTTATTGTTTATTTACTTTTTGTTTAAAGTTTGTTTAAAGTTTTGTTTTAGGTTAAAAAGCCAAGGAACCAAGACTGTAGGAAAAATGGACAGTAGCTGACACAGGCAGAGGACACGGCCAAGTCATTGGCCGTGTCCCATACCAAGTTAAAGAAGAAGAGAAAGTCACAGAGAAGGACACAAGCAAGGAACATGGCCAAGTTAGTGGCCGTGTTCCTCCAAAAATGCTCCAACATGGCCAAGTCACTCCAACTTGGCCGTGTCTCACTTAGTTCCAAAGGTAAAGAAGAAGCAACTCACACAAAAGCAAACACAGGCAAGGGACACGGCCAAGTCAGTGGCCGTGTCCCTCCAAAAAGGACCAACACGGCCAAGTCTCATTCAGGACTTGGCCGTGTCACTCAACCAAAGAAGAAAAAGAAGAGAAGCATGCAGTAGCGAACACAAGCAAGGGACACGGCCAAGTCACTGGCCGTGTCCCTCCAATGCACTCCAACACGGCCAAGTCTCCTCTGACTTGGTCGTGTCTCTCATGGACCAAAGGCATGCGGATTTTTAAAAGCAGAGAATTCGTATAAAAGGAAAAAGAGAAGCTAGGGTTTAGGGGGTGGCGATTTTGAGCTGAGATTTGAGCCGTCAAAGAGAATAACTTAGGGTTTTATATTTGTTTTCTTTGATTTTAATTATACTTTGATTAAAACTAGCTAGATTAGATTGTTCATGCCATTGATACATCCTTCTTGCAAGATTTGAACAAGAGATTCTTCAGAAGCTTCAAGGAGTTTGTAATTTGGTTTTGTTCTTGAACTTTATCTCTTTATTTTCATTGGAATTGTATTTATGGATATTATCATGTCTAAATTGATTTCTTTGAATATTAATGAGATGAGTATGTTTGATAGCATTATGAACTAATTTGATCTAGTCTAGGGTTTGTATGGATCTACTATAATTGTATGAATTGGTTATTCTCTTAGCTAATAATTTCTTTAGCCTTGATTGAATGAAATATTGTTAATATATAATTGATTGGCCACCAATTATGTGTTTTAGGTATTAGATGATGGATTGAGAGATGAAGTCTAATGTTGGAATAATGCAATTAGGGACTTAGGTGAATTAGAGATATAACCTATTAAAAAGATTACTTCAATTATAACAAGATTAGTTGAAAGAGGTTTGAATGCGAGAGCTTATTTCCTTGACTCGATTAATTGAGTTGTTTGAGATTTAATCTTTGAAATTAAATTAGTTAAGAGGGACAACCATTCATACATATAAGTAGTAGAGAAGTGCTAACCCTAGACCTTTCTATCAAGTGAATCAAAACATCAGTTTAAGTTACTTTTATTTGTTTTAAACTTCAATCACTCTTCTTCATTGTTAGCAATTTAAATCTATTCATTACTTGCTATTCATAATCTGATAATCAATTAGTCACTTTAGCTTCCTTGTGAGACGACCTTGGGGCGATCACCTTTGCTACAGCTACCTCGTATACTTGCGAGTGACGCTTTGTGGTAGAGTTAATTGGAGCGCAACAAGTTTTTGGCGCTGTTGCCGGGGAGGCTAATTGGCAAAATTGTTTATTAGTTTTAGATATTTTAGATTATTTTTCATTGTTTACTTTTGTTTTTATTTTTCTTTTGTTTTTAATAATTTCTTTTTCTAGAAATTTTTGTTTATGCAAGGCAAGAGATCACTTGGAGGAGAGCTATACCCCGTCATTCCAGAAATTCAGAGAGTGAAAAGGAGCAGGGAAGAGTTTGAACTGTACACAGGATTTGGTACAACAGAGGAGGACACTTCTGATTTTGAGTTGAAATCTGCACAATCTGTTAAAATGGCTAAAGAAAGGCAAAGAACGATGAGAGACTTTGCTAGACCTATCATTGGAACTTCCACCTCTTGCATAAGACTGACAGATGCAGCAAGAAATTATGAGTTGAAGAACATTCACTACAACATGCTGCCATCATTCTATGGAGTTCCAAATGAAGATCCTCTGAACTTTATTCGGGATTTTTATTCTACCCTCAAAACTTTTCCTTTGGGAGGACTAACAGAAGATCAGTTGAGGATGAGATGTTTCCCTTATACTTTGAAGGATAGGGCAAAGAGCTGGCTTATGATGTTGCCCGAAAACTCTTTGACAACTTGGGAGCAAGTTTATAACAAATTCATGGGCAAGTTCTATTCACATCAAAAGACAGCTGAATTGAGAGGGAAGATTGATACATTCTCTCAATTTGAAGGAGAGCCATTTCATGAGGCTTGGGACAGATTCAAGATGCTATTGATCCAGTGTCCACATCATCACTACCCACTTCAACTTCTGAATCAGTTTTTCTATGATGGTCTAACCCAGTAATTCCAGAACACTGTTGAAATGCAACTGGGGGAGCCATGGGAGAAAAGACAGCTGATGAGACTTATGAGATCTTTGAGATGTTGGGAGCTAATTCTCAACAAAAGAGTGTAAGGGGAAGAAGTAAAGGGGTGAACCAATTGGAAGCCAATAGTGATATGGTAAATCAGATAGCTGAGTTGACAAGGCAAGTGCAGATGCTGAACATGAAGAACAATATTTCTTCATCTACTCAAGAAGCGTGTGGAATCTGTGGAACTTTTGGGCATGGAGCAAACATTTGCCTCTCTACATATGAATCATACGGGAATGAAGCTGAGCAAGTCAATGCCATGGGGGGATTTCAACCAAGAGCTCGAAATGATCCTTATTCAAATTCATACAATCCTGGTTGGAGGAATCACCCAAATTTTTCTTGGGCAACAAATAATTCTCAGCAGCCTTTCCATTTGCTCTAGAGACAGAACCAACAACAGGGCCAATCCTCAAATCAAGGGCAGTTGTTTCAGATGTTGTGTTGCAGACAGACTCCCTAGATAAATTGGATATGACACTGACTTTAGAAGAGGGGGCTAAATCAGTGAGGGAGACCCAAAGGTGCCTTAACCCAAAGGCATATGAGAGCTCGAGGATTTACAAGGATCGCACTAAGGCAATTCTTGACAGATTTATTGTGTGACAGACATTGAGTCCAGGTATGAAAGTTTTACTTTTTAATTCTCGATTCAGTCTGTTTCAAGGTAAACTCAAGTCTCGATGGAGTGGTCCTTTCGAGGTAACTAAGGTATGTCCTTCTGGTGCCATTGAATTGCTTAACTCTCGAACCAATAAGACTTTTAAAGTAAATGAACAGAGAGTTAAACCATATAAGGAAGAATTTCATGAAGTGAGGATCACTGACAGTACTTTGATCCATGATCCCTAGACCTTGCAGTATGTCCAGCTTTATGACATTAAAGAAGCGCTAAATGGGAGGCAACCCATCGGTTTGCATTTCTTTTTCATATTTTTAATTTTATATTTTGCAATTTTGATTTTATTTTTAGTTTAAATAAATAGAAACCCTAAAGCTCTCTTGTGTTTTGTTTTTGAACTTTTGTGTTTGTGATGGAAAGTTAGTGTTTTGCCTCACCAGGGTACGATGGAAGACATGTTGTCCTTTAATTATTTTTCTTTATTTTTCTTGTTTTCCATTAAGGACAATGGAAATTCTAAAGTGTGGGGTAATCTTTTAGCTTTTCCTTAATTTTTGTTTGGCTGTCTTGGTGTGTTTTATTGTGTTATGCATGGTATAATTGTTGAAAATTTATTGATCTTTTCTGTGATTCTAGCATTATAGTTGAGACTTTAATATCAGCATAGAAATGAGCATTTGAATTCATTAAGGATCAATTTTCACATTCTGCAATTCATGACATATAAATCTTTGTGAACCCACCTGTGTGAGTTTTGAGCCTCATAAATTTGATATTATTGTCAATTGATTTTCTTTTCTTAAGTGTACACCTTCATGATTTTGCATCTCTAGAGTTTGCTTTTGCATACTAATTGAACTCACATTATGATTTAATCTCAAGTTTTAAAATGATGAAGGCAAATTAGGGTAGCCCTTTAGCTTAAAAAGACCTCCCTTAATATTAAATTCCTTAGTGAGCCAAGTTGAGCCTTTGACCCTTTTCTTGTTTGATCAACACAATTCTCAACTTAGCATTCTCTTATTATCATCATACCTGCATTAAGGAATGGAGTTTTATGATATGACAATAGGGTGGTTTTATTTCAAAGTGTGGCGTAAGCAAGTATTAAAAAAAATGGTATTGCTATTTGGGGTTGAAATGCATACTTTGCACATTATATTGGATTAAGAGTTGATTATTTTTTTCCTCTAAATTTTTAGCTAGATGTTCCATGCAAGTTTATATTTTGTGTATATATATATATATTAAAAAAATGAATGATAAAAAAAAAGAAAAAAAATTTATATATGAAAAAAAAAAGAAAAGAAGAAGAGAAAATAAAAGATATATATATATATATATACAAAAATTCATATATTTTCTAGCATTAGAGGAATGTCGACTCATGTATTTTTCTTTAAGTATGCATGTGTAGACCCTTAATTTTTGACCCAATCCGATCCAATATGCTTTATTTAGTCCAAAATGATTTTTGTTGTTTAATTGGTCCAAAATAATTTTAGTTAAATAATTTTTATCTTAGTATCTAATTTTTATTAATAAAAAATAAAAATAAACAAATAAAAATAAAAATAAAAATCGGAGTCAGGAAAAAAAATCGGCAGCGAAAAGTGGTCGCGCGGGCCCATCGGGCCAGCATCAGCTTGCCCGCAGGCCTGCGGGCGAGTTATTTCGCCCGCAGGAATTTCCTGCGGGCTGGCACGCCCACGGGCCCGGCAGCACAGTTTTCGCCAGCGCAAAATTTTTCAACGCATTTTTTTGAATCCTAATCCAATTAGGTTTTAATTTCTTTTTTTTATTAATATTACTTACCTTAATTAATTAGGAATAAAAAACCTAAAAACCACTATAAATAAGGACTAATTAAACCAAATCAAAGGAGGAAAAAAATTGGCAGTGGCTTGATTTTTGAAACCAAATCAATGAAGGAAAAGGAAAAACTCAATTCAATTGATATTTAAAGCAGCAGTAGCACGATTTAATCAATTCAAAGGCAACCAAGGCTTGTTTTTAGAGCTAGTTCATCCAAGAAGAGTTATTTGTTGGAGAATCAACAAAAGAAGGTATGTAAAAATCTTTTTGATTTATATTTTACAGTAGCTAGGTTATAAAATGTTAGTTTTTTAAATAAAAAATCTTAGAGTTTTAACTTAATTTTTCCAAGATTAGAACATTAAAAACGTGACTTTCTTTTCTAAAAGGAATTAAAATTGTTATTTTTTCTTCTTAAAAACCTTAAAACACTCATTGAACATATTTTTCTACAAAACCAAAATAAAATTCTGTTTCTTTCAAATTTTTAAAGTAGGTTCTATTTCATTCTAAAAGCTTTAAAAAACATCTTTTCTACTTACAAAAACTTCAATCCATTTGTTTAAATTCATAAAACTTCATAAAATATCAAATTGATTTCTAAAACCCTCAAAATTATTCATTACCCGTGAATCCTAAATTTCAAACCCTAAATCCAAAGTTCAACTTTTAAACCTAAAATAATGAACCCTAATCCTTTTAAAACCTTAAACCCTAATTTTTATGAACCCCAATCCTTTTAAAACATAAAAAAACATAAAAACATAAAAACCAAAAAATCACATAGTAGCTTAAATCACTATTTAAAATCATGAATAAAAAAGTATTTCAAAGTGTCTAAAACCCTAGTTTCATGATTTCACCATTCAAATCTTAATTTGTTTAATAAAAGTGTCTTACCAATCCTTTAAAACATAAAACCCTAATTTATTCTAATTCCATAAAAAGTCACAGTAGCCATGAATTGAACATTTTTGTTTGCTTTATTCAATACCATACTTGATATGCTTTGATTTATCTCTTATGCTTTAATCTATTTAATTTCAATACTTGATTTATTTAATTTATCATGGATGGATGTTTATTTTATTGATATTTAAATATTTTTGATGAATGATTTATTTATGATGGATGATTATTTACTTTTATCAATCAATTTAGACTTCCAAAAGATGTAAGAGGTATGTTTCCACTTGGTGGGTACCTCATTAGTTAAACATCATGTAATTTAATTTTCTTTTCTATTTTAGAACTTATGTAAAGGGCATGTTTCTACCTTTTGGTGGGTGCCTACCTAGGCATGTGATCTAAGGACATGTTTCCATCCTTGGATGGGTGTCCATTTATTTGTTTTGTTTTGTTTGGACATTGCTCTGATTTTAATATATTGATGCTTTCTTTTAATTATTATGTGTAATATGGATAATGTTGTTATACTTAAGAATTTTATAATATTAAGACCTGTAAAGGAAGCCGGTTCCAATGAACCGGGCATTGTGGGGGTGCTGGGCCATTTCTCACCTTCCCTACACGTACCCAACTTTCCGAACCCATTAGGGGGTTGAAGGATTGAGCCTAAATAGTGTCAATTTGGTGATCCCCAGTGGAGTCGCCACTGTGAGCGGGGATTTTCGCCCTCACTCCCGTTGGAATGGTTCTTGCGACTTCGGCACTGTTTATTAATCTAATCTCTGGTCCAAGTACCCAAATTAAATCAAAATTAATTCAAATCTCAAGTCAAAGTACCCAGGTTAGGATCGAGTATCCCAATCAAGTTTAGGATCGAGTATCCAAATCAAGTTAGGATCGAGTATCCCAATCCAATTTCGGATCGAGTATCCAAATTCGATTTAGGATCGAGTATCCAAATCAATTTAGGATTGAGTATCCCAATCTAGTTTAGGATCGAGTATCCAAATCCAGCTTAGAATCGAGTATCCCAAGTCCAGTTAGGATCAAGTATCCCAAGTCCAGTTAGGAATGAGTATCCAAATCCACTTAGGATCGAGTATCCAAATCCAGTCTAGGATTGAGTATCCAAATCCAGTTAGGATGGAGTATCCCAATCAAAATTAATATCGAGTATCCAAGTCTAGTTTAGGATTGAGTATCCAAAACCGGGTCCAGAACCCAAATTTTCCTTAGGTCCAGAACCTAGAATTATCCTCGAGTCCAGAACTCGAATCCGGGTCCAGAACCCAAATTTCCCTTAGGTCCAGAACCTAGAATTATCCTCAAGTCCAGAACTCGAATCCGGGTCCAGAACCCAAATTTCCCTTAGGTCCAGAACCTAGAATTATCCTCGAGTTCAGAACTCGAATCCAGGTCCATAACCAAATTTTCCTTAGGTCCAAAACCTAGAATTATCCTCGAGTCCAGAACTCGAATCTGGGTCCAGAACCCGAATCTGGGTCCAGAACCCAAATTTCCCTTAGGTCCAGAACCTAGAATTATCCTCGAGTCCAGAACTTGAATCCGGGTCCAGAACCCAAATTTTTCTTAGGTCCAGAACCTAGAATTATCCTCGAGTCCAGAACTCGAATCCGGGTCCAGAACCCAAATTTCCCTTAAGTCTAGAACCTAGAATTATGCTCCAGTCCATAACTCGAATCCGGGTCCAGAACCCAAATTTCCCTTAGGTCCAGAACCTAGAATTATCCTTGAGTCCAGAACTTGAATCCAGGTCCATAATAAAATTTCCCTTAGGTTCAGAACCTAGAATTATCCTCGAGTCCAGAACTCGAATCGGGTTCAGAACCCAAATTTTCTTTAGGTCCAGAACCTAGAACATCCTTGAGTCCAGAACTCAAACCGGGTCCAGAACCCAAATTTTCCTTAGGTCCAGAACCTAGAATCTCCCTTGAGTCCAAAACCGGGTCCAGAACCCAAATTTTCCTTAGGTCTAGAACCTAGAATTATCCTCGTGTCCAGAACTCGAATCCGGGTCCAAAACCAAATTTTTCTTAGGTCCCAAACCTAGAAATATCCTCGAGTCCAGAACTCGAATCCGGGTCCGGAACCCAAATTTTTCTTAGGTCCATAACCTAGAATCATCCTCGGGTCCAGAATCCAAAACAAGTCGCCACATCAAAAATTACACTATAGCTTAAAATTCAATAACCAAAAATCACAAATTAAAGTATTTTAAGGTATTTAAAACTCTAGTTTCATGATTTCACCATTCAAACCTTAATTTGGTTAATCAAAGAGTCTTGCCAACCTTTTAATACATAAAACCCTAATCTATTTTAATTCCATAAAAAGTCACAGTAGCTATAATTGAACTTTTATTTGCTTTATTCAATTCCATATTTATTTATACCTTGATTTATCTCTTATGCTTTAATCTATTTAATTTCAATACTTGATTTATTTAATTTATCATGGATGGATGTTTATTTTATTGATATTTAAATACTTTTAATGAATGATTTATTTATTATTGATGATTATTTACTTTTATCAATTAATTTAGACTTCCAAAAGTTGTAAGAGGTATGTTTCCACTTGGTGGATATCTCATTAGTTAAATATCATGTAATTTAATTTTCTTTTCTATTTTAGAACCTTTGTAAAGGGCATATTTCTACCTTTTGGTGGGTGTCCTATCTAGGCATGTGATGTAAGGACATGTTTCCATCATTGGATGGGTGTCCATTTATTTGTTTTGTTTTGTTTGGATATTGCTTTGATTTTAATATAATGATGCTTTCTTTTTATTGTGTGTAGTATGGATAATATTGTTATATTTAAGAATTTTATAATATTAAGACCTGTAAAGGAGGCCGGTTCCAATGAACCGGGCGTTGTGGGGGTGTTGGGCCATTTCTCACCTTCCCCACACGTACCCAACTTTTCGAACCAATTAAGGGGTTGGGGATTCCTTAGGAATCGAGTCATCCACCCCTTTCTTTTTCCCGGCTCGTCCGGGTGGCGACTCCATTTTCTCCGGACTTAGGTCCGTGTTCTCTAAGGCCCCGAGCCTAAACAGCGCTGAAGTCGCAAGAACCATTCCACCGGGAGTGGGGGCAAAAATCCCCGCTCACAGCATGTATGTGAAAGTATTAATGGATTGTGAGTATGCCATTTGAGGGAGTTATGAATTTCTTAAGCAAGAGTATTGTCTAATGTAAATACTCCATTTCTTGATGCTCCAACTTAAATGTCTTTTCTCACACCTTTACCTTAGCCCCATTACATCCAAATGAAAGACCTTCGGATTATTTCTTGAGAAAATCAGTGAGAGAGATTGGATAATTAAGCAAGTTTATGGTAGTATGCAGTCATAAGTGGTTTGAGTGATTAACCTTTGAAATCGAGTGAAACACTTAGAAGAGAGATAAGGTTTGTATGTCTGAATTAATGAATGAGTTAAGAAAATCTTGATTGAAGGAAATTGCAAATATTTATGGCTGAGTCTTAAAGGATTTCATCTTATATGCTAGAATTATAGTTAAGGTTGTTTGAGTTTTTAATTTATGCCATGTGAATTTGCTTGAGGACAAGCAAAGTTTTAAGTGTGGGGTAGTTATTTTATTAGTTTTTGTTATAGATTTGTGTCCTGTTTATTATGATAATTATTGTTTTATTTAGGTATTTTGTTAGTTTAAATCGGTTTATTTAGTGTTTTTGTTAATTTTGGTAGTTTTAGTTTATTTCAGTGTTTATGTCGTTTTTGATCTAGTTTTTAGTATGGTGTTTATGTTTTTGTTGGTTATTGTTTATTTACTTTTTGTTTAAAGTTTGTTTGAAGTTTTATTTTAGGTTAAAAATCCAAGGAACCAAGACTGTAGGAAAAATGGACAGTAGCTGACACAGGCAGAGGACACGGCCAGGATAGCAAGTTAAAGAAGAAGAGCAAGTCACAGAGAAGGACACAAGCAAGGGACACGACCAAGACAGTGGCCGTGTCCCTCTAAAAATGCTCCAACACGGCCAAGTCACTCCAACTTGGCCGTGTCTCACTTAGTTCCAAAGGTAAAGAAGAAGCAACTCACACAGAAGCAAACACAAAAAGGACCAACATGGCCAAGTCTCATTCAGGACTTGGCCGTGTCACTCAACCAAAGAAGAAAAAGAAGAGAAGCAAGCAGTAGCGAACACAAGCAAGGGACACCGCCAAGTCACAGGATGTGTCCCTCCAATGCACTCCAACACGGCAAAGTCTCCTCTGACTTGGCCGTGTCTCTCATGGACCAAAGGCACGCGGATTTTTAAAAGCAGAGAATTCGTATAAAAGGAAAAAGAGAAGCTAGGGTTTAGGGGGTGGCGATTTTGAGCTGAGATTTGAGCCGTCAAAGAGAATAAATTAGGGTTTTATATTTGTTTTCTTTGATTTTGATTATACTTTGATTAAAACTAGCTAGATTAGATTGTTCATGCCATTGATACATCCTTCTTGCAAGATTTGAACAAGAGATTCTTCAGAAGCTTCAAGGAGTTTGTAATTTGGTTTTGTTCTTGAACTTTATCTCTTTATTTTCATTGGAATTGTATTTATGGATGTTATCATGTCTAATTTGATTTCTTTGAATATTAATGAGATGAGTATGTTTGATAGCATTATGAACTAATTTGATCTAGTCTAGGGTTTGTATGGATCTGCTATAATTGTATGAATTGGTTATTCTCTTAGCTAATAATTTTTTTAGCCTTGATTGAATGAAATATTGTTAATATATAATTGATTAGGCACCAATTATGTGTTTTAGGTATTAGATGATGGATTGAGAGATGAAGTCTAATGCTGGAATAATTCAATTAGGGACTTAGGTGAATTAGAGATATAACCTATTAAAATGATTATTTCAATTATAACAAGATTAGTTGAAAGAGGTTTGAATGCGAGAGCTTATTTCCTTGACTCGATTAATTGAGTTGTTTGAGATTTAATCTTTGAAATTAAATTATTTAAGAGGAATAACCGTTCATACATATAAGTAGTAGAGAAGTGCAAACCCTAGACCTTTCTATCAAGTGAATCAAAACATCAGTTTAAGTTACTTTTATTCATTTTAAACTTCAATCACTCTTCTTCATTGTTAGCAATTTAAATCTATTCATTACTTGCTATTCATAATCTGATAATCAATTAGTCACTTTAGCTTTCTTGTGAGATGACCTTGGGGCGATCACCTTTGCTATAGCTACCTCGTATACTTGCGAGTGACGCTTTGTGGTAGAGTTAATTCGAGCGCAACACTAGCCAATCTAGATATTCTATCACTTCAAGGAACTTCACTTGTATTTGCTTAGTGACCTCTTCTTTAACCAATTCAGCTTACTCAGGTCTTAATCACCTAAGCTTTTGTTCGATAGGTTTCATGTGATTGTAAGTAGGAATATGATGCTCAGCTATGTCTCGATCTATTCCAGCCATATCCTCATAAGACCAAGCAAACACTTTTTCATATTTTTTGAATATTTTTTCGGATCTCTCTCTCTTATCAGGAGTAAGGTCGAATGCTATGCTAATATTTTTAGGATTTTCAGTTGTTCCCAAATTTAATGATTATGTGTTAACAAAATTAATATTAAAGATGCTCATGTAACTGCTATTTGAATGTATGCAACCATCAGGAGAAATATCACACAAGTAAGCAAAATTAGACTTTATTGCATTAATTTTGGAAAAGAAAATATCATCATCCTCATACAAAGTAGACAAATTAAAATCAAAATCAAAATCGTTGTTCTCAAAATCATAAGGCAGGATGTCTTCAAACTTTTCTTCAACCGGGGCAGCAATCTCCTCCGGAGTCTTCTCGGCTTTCAGGACAGCTTCTTTCTTTTCTTTTGGATTGGATTCTTTGTTAGCTGACAGGGTGAGCTCTTTCTTCACTTGGTACACTAGCTCGGCCACATCTGCAAAAATTTCAAAACCTGAGATCAACTTTCCCATGAACATGATTGGCTCGGGCTTTCCTTGGAGTTGTCCTATATCTGGAGCTTTGACAAAGATCTCTTCAAGTGGTGGGAAGCTCATCTTTTCACTCTTCTTTAGCTTGGCCTCGTTGTTTTATCATATCCCAACCCTTTCTTGGAAGTTTGAGTTCTAAAGTCTTGCAGCTTTGTTAAACCGGCCTTACCCTTTTCAAGACCAGCTCCGGGAAGGTAGTTCATGTTCTTCATCATATTCAAGACTTTGGAGTCCACTACTTCATCATCAGAAATTGCAGCTACTTGAAAACCATTGAGAGGCCTTTCAATCATTAGAGAATCAACCATTGAGAGGCCTTTCAATCATTAGATGTTGGAGAACTTGATCTTTTGATGAAGGGTGGAAGGAACTCCACCAAGAGGATGAAACCATGGTCACCCCAAGAGTAAGAAAAAGGTAACCGGTATGTCTAAAACAACAAACTCAACAATAGATTCAATTGGACCAACCTTGACAGTAGCTTTGAAAGTCCCTTCGACGTGTCTCTTAGTGTTGCCATAAGCCCGAATTGTTACCTCTGTCGGGTTTAGATCCCTTGTTGACATGGCTAGATTTTGCAATATCTTAAGTGGGCAAACATTTATGGCAGACCCATCATCGATCATTACACATGGAGTCCTCTTCCCCTTGACTTCTATTTTGATAAAGAGAGGGTGGATGTGATCTCTCCCCTCCTCTGGTAAGTCCGCATCTGAAAAAGAAACTGTTCCCATATTAACTTCACTCTTTTCTTGAACATCTTCACAGCTCATTACTCCAATTTTTATGAAGTTGATCAGCTCCTCTAGTGTCGTGGAGGTAGAAATTGACATGCTAGCCAAGGCTTTAGCCATAGTTTCTCGGTGCTTTTTAGAAGTAGCTAATAAGTCCCAAATGCCGACACTTGCTTGTGTTCTTTTCAATTGCTTGAGCACAGCATCATCTTCCTCTTCTTTATTTCCTACTTCAACTTCCTTACCCTTATTAGTTTCTACCTCCTTAGGTGGTGGCCTTGCATAAGGCTTACCGGATCTAGTGTTCATTACCTCATCTTCTTTGGGCTCGGACCAAGTCCACTCCTCCTTCTTGGATACAAGATCATCATCACTATCACTTGAATCCCAAAACCCATTGACAACACAAATTGCTACTTCTTTACCCCCCATAGCTTGTTTAATTTTTCCAAATACCTCTTCTTCTTTGGTTACTTCTCCACCCACATCTTGGAAAGAAGACATGACAAAATCTTCATACAAACCCCCTCCAATCATGAAGGTTGCCGGTGGTGGTACCCTATTGAACTTTGGTAATGGGTTATCTTTGGTGTTTGGCTTGTTAGGCTCGGGTAGCTTCCCATTATCAATTAGATTTTGGATCTCATGCCTCAACCTTACACATCTATCCGTGTCATGCCTTGCATTTGATGAAACTGACAAAATGCTTTAGTGTCAAATTTAGGTGGGAGAGGGTTAGGCAAAGGGCAAGGATTTAAGGGTTGTAGTAATTCCTTTCTTTGCAGTTTATTGAGAACCCAAGACATCGGTTTCCCCAATTCAAAAAATTGTCTCCTTGTTCCTTAGTTAGTAGCATTGACACCGACTGCCTTTTGCATGCTTTGGCTACCAGATTGATAGTTTCCTTTCTCTTTCCTTCTTGATAAAAAACGATTCTTCTCTCTCTCCCATTCTTCAATTTGCAAACCATTTTGGAGAAGGTCTTTGAAATCACGGATGAGTGTATGAGACATCCTTTCACGTAGATTAGGTAACACCCCTCTCACAATCATTCTTATTTGATCAGATTCATCGAGCCTCTTCTTGAGCAAAGCGGCCTTGTTTCTCCATCTCTTCACATAATCCACAAAATTCTCATTCGACCTTTGCCTAATGGACTCCACTTCCATTAAGGTAACTTCCATCTCGACATTATATCCATATTATTGGATGAAGGCTTTGTAAAGCAGATCCCAACTCTTTTGTGTTCTATCATCTAAGGTATTGAACCAATTTTGGACAACAGGGTCCAATGAGAGCATGAAGTACCTTAGGGTTTGAGCCTTAGTAGCTCGGGCAGACTACATAGCAGTGATATACTGCTTCACATGGAGATGAGGATTTTCGCTGGCATCTTGAACTTGTACGGGACTTCTTCATCTAGCTCAAATAATTTGTCAACTTCGGACATTTCTTTGGTTTTTAGTTTCTTTTCAAATTTCTTTTCTAAATCAGCAATCATCTTTTCAACATCAAAAGTTTTGGTCTTCTCCATAGTTGATATTTCAACAATCTTCGGTTCTTTTTTCTTCTCTTGAGCATCTTGGTAGTATTAAGCCCAATCATCATCATCATCAATGATCACCTTTTCATCATCAAAAACCACTTCACCAACTTTAGTCTTCCCATTGTCCCTTGGCTTCTTAGTGCTAACAGATGCTTCGGCATGATTTTCTAAAATTGCAGTCAATTGGTTCTTCATGGTCTCGGCTAGGGCCTCTTTTATTTCTTCCATCTTGGCATTGAGGGCATCATCCACCATTCTTTGAATTTTTTCGGGATCCATTATTTTTGGTGAGCAAGTGATTGAGTCATTGCTAGATACTTCATCTCCGGCATTGGTCGGATTGTCGTAAGCTTTTGAACTATCATAATCCAGGGCTTCATTTGTCAGAAAGGATCAATGAGATGCAAATGTATACATGTATGCATGTATGCACAAACAATAGACAAACAAGGACAAATAGGACATTCCTTCCAACCTTATAACATCCACACACAAATGGTGAGTCTCTTTTCCTAGGTATATGGTTAACAAAATACCAACATGGGGCATCTTGTTTTCGAATAATTCCCTCAGATGTTTCAACCAATAGTTATATTTTCAAAAATGGAAATCAACCTATGATAATTCCCATTAATTAGGTTTTAATCCATTTAACCAACTAATGTAGCTTTTATGCTATATTGGATTAAAATAAATTAAGAGGTTTATTATAAATAGATTTCTCACTTGGAAAATGTAACTAATGATTCATGCCAAAAACAAGCCCATGATTAATTATTCTTAGTATAAACTAGGCTCACAATTAATTTTTGGCATTCTGTAATTGACCCAAATAATTTGCAAGCTCTTTGTAACATAATTTTGTTTATAAGCCCATTGTAAAAATATTTTAGAAAAAAAATTGATTTTGGGCTTTAAATTTGGGTTATGAGCAAAATAATTTTTGATTTATTTTTAGAAAAGTCTTATGTCCAAAGAAAAATTTTGAAAATAGCTTTGGTCTTTTGGATTTTAAAGAAAAATTTATTTGAGCTCGCAAATGTACTTAGGTCATATTAGAAAAAGATCAAACCAAATAAGCCATGATTTAAGCCAAGATAAATTAACCATAGTCAAACAACATGCATTTAGGGTAAAACCTAAGGAAAGTAACTAGGCCAATTACATGACCTTTACTCTTTGGGTTAAAAGGCTTAGGTTCCCATTGAAAGTATATACCAAATGGTACGAGGCTATGAGTGGTTATTGTGAGCGGGGATTTTTGCCCCCACTTTCGGTGGAATGGTTCTTGCACTTTGGCACTGTTTAGGCTTGGGGCCTTAGAGTACATGAACCTAAGTCCGGAGAAAATGGAGTCACCACCCGGACGGACTGGAAAAAAGAAAGGGGTGGATGACTCAATTCCTAAGGAATCCCCAACCCCCTAATGGGTTCGGAAAGTTGGGTACGTGTGGGAAAGATGAGAAATGGCCCAGCACCCCCACAATGCCCGGTTCATTGAAACCGGCCTCCTTTACAGGTCTTAATATTATAAAATTCTTAAGTATAACAATATTATCCATATTACACACAATAATTAAAAAAAGCATCAATATATTAAAATTAAAGCAAGGTCCAAGCAAAACAAATAAATGGACACCCATCCGAAGATGGAAACATGTCCTTACATCACATGCCTAAATAGGACACCCACCGAAAGGTAGAAACGTCCTTTGCATAGGTTCTAAAATATAAAAGCAATTTAAATTACATAGAACTTGATTAATGAAGTACCCACAAAGTGGAAACATACCTCTTACAACATTTGGAAATCTAAATAAATTGATAAAATAAATAACCATTCACCATAAAAAAATCATTCATCAAAGCTTATTAATCAAAATATAAAATAAACATCCATGCATGATAGATTAAATAAATCAAGCATTGAAATTAAATAAATCAACCATCAAATAATATAATAAACTATATAATCAAATATAAAATAAATAAAGCAATAAATATGTAAATTTAGGGTTTTAAAGAATTATCAATTGAATTTAGGGTTTTGAAACTTAGGGATTTAGAAACTAAAGTTTTATAATTAGGGTTTTAAAATTAGGATTTTTAGGGTTTTTGAAACTGGGTTTTGGAAACTAGGGTTTTGGAATTAGGGTTTTAAAATTAAAGTTTCTAAAACAAGGGTTTTTAGAATTAGCTTACTGCCTAAAAAAACACAAATTTGGATTTGGAAAAAATAAATTAAGGTTTTGGAAAAATAATCAATATTTTGGAGTTTAATAATGAAATGGTTTATGCTTTTGGATAAAAATAGTTTGAGATTTTGAGCTTTAATAACATACGGTTCTTGAAGTTAAAGTAAACAAGATAGATTTTAACAATTAATTGTTGACTACTGGATAGTTTTGTGTTTTATGAAATATGCCAGTGGGATTATGAATACCAATTGATCAATGTGAAAATTAAAGCAAACGATTAAAGTTATTAAAACAAAAACCAATTTACTGCATGTTCAAAGATCAAGGAACTGTGTGTTCAAAGTTACTGCATGCATGCATGTTCTTATTAACCAAAGAAATGAAACTACTGTAAACATAAATAATTCATGATTAAAGATCAAACCTCCACTTGTTGGTTACTCCACAGTTAACTTCTGGATAAACAATTAACAAAGACAGCACTACTGTCTTTGAATGATTGATTACTGATGAATGTTTGATGCTAATCTTTTCTGTTTGTTGCCATCTCTTTGCTATCTTGTTAATGTTCCTTGCCATCCCCTCTTAATCTTCCCTTGTTAATATTTTTTTCTCCTTATGAATTCTAAAACATTGTTACTTATATTCGAACCTCACTCAGAATCCTTAACCTAATATAAAACAGTCCCTAAAACAAATTCTAGTAGAATTAGGAAACATATTGAACCCATGTCGACCTAGTTGCCCTAGGTCAACATGAGACCAACCTCATGTCGACTATGTCGACCTTGGGCTACCCAAGTCGACATGAGGCATGCTCATGTCGATCTTGGGCTGCCAAGGTCGACATAAGGCATGTTCATGTCAACCTAGCCTCCCAAGGTCAACATGAAGCATGCTCATGTCGACCTAGCTTGCCCAAGTTGACATGAGGCATGCTCATGTCGATCTTGGGCTGCCAAGGTCGACATGAAGCATGCTAGTGTCTCCAGGCCAGCCTTAATTAAATTATTCTGACCTTTTTTAACTTATGAACCGAAAAATTTTAATTTGGGCCAATTCCACTTGGTTTTTTACAATCAAATATATGCCTCTTTAATCCAAACCAACTCCTTTTAAAAATTATAAACTAGGTTTAAATATTTAAAGTCGGATCAAATTTATGAGTGGTTATGCCATGCTCGATCTCCATACCTTGAGTGAAAGTATGGTATCCCTTACATAACATAACATGGGTAACACGGGTGTCCTAACTCACGCACATGATGCAATCTAATATGATGCAATGGATAATATCATAATAAGAAAGAATAGAATAATATAAAGACCAATGGAATCAACTTCTCTTATCCCCAGTGGAGTAGCCACTGTGAGCGGGAATTTTCGCCCCCACTCCAAGTGAAATGGTTCTTGCGACTTCGACACTATTTAGGCTCGGGCCTTAGAGAACACAGACCTAAGTCCTGAGAAAATAGAGTCGCCACCCGGACGGGCCGAAAAAAAAAAGAAAGGGGTGGAAGACTCGATTTCTAAGGAATCCCCACCCCCTAATGGGTTCAAAAATTGGGTACATGTGGGGAAGGTGAGAAATGGCCCAACACCCCCACAACGCCGGTTCATTGGAACCGGCCTCCTTTATAGGTTTTAATATTATAAAATTCATAAATATAATATTACACAAAATAATTAAAATAAAGCATCGATATATTAAAAATTAAAATAATGTCCAAGCAAAATAAATAAATGGACACCCATCCGAAGATGAAAACATGCCCTTACATAATCCATGACTAAATAGGACACCCACAGAAAGGTAGAAACATGTCCTTTACATTAGTCTAAAATATAAAAGCAATTTAAATTACATGATATTTAACTAATGAGGTACCCACAAAGTGGAAACATACCTCTTACAACATTTGAAAATCTAAATAAATCGATAAAAATAAATAATCATTCATCATAAATAAATCATTCATCAAAGATATCAATCAAAATATAAAATAAACATCCATCCATGATAAATTAAATAAATCAATCATTGAAATTAAATAAACCAACAAAGCATTGAAAATAAATTAAAGCATATAATAGACTACATAGTCAAATATAAAATTAAATAAAGCAAGTAAAGATTCAAATTAGGGCTACTGTTTCTATTTAAGATTCTTTATTTAATGTGTTTAGGGTTTTGGAATTCATGGGTTTAAGCTACTGTAAGTTTTAAAGGAATTGAAAGGGATTAAAGTTTTATAATTTAAGAGGTTGATAAAGTTCTTTGATTAACCAAATTAGTGTTTGAGGAGAGAAATCATGAAATTAGGGTTTGGACACTTTAAAACATTATATTTATGATTATTAGCTACTTACTGTGTTGAATTTTAATATTTAGGTTTATAAGGTTTTAGAGTTTTAAAGATTAGGATTTAGAAAAATTAGGGTTTAAGGTTTTATGGGAGTTAGGATTTAAGAAAACTAGGGTTTAATGTTAGCTAGTTTGAGGTTACTATTTTAGTTTTAAAGTTGAATTAGGGTTTTTAGTGTTTCGGAGAATGCATTTGATTTTAGAATTTGGAAAAATAATTTATAGTTTTATGAAGCTTTATGAAAATAAACAAGACGATTTAAGGTTTATAGAAACAGAAAAGATATTTTTTAAGGCTTTTGAAAAGAAAAAGATTCAATTTAGGGTTTTGAAAAATTGGAAAGCAGATTAGGGTTTTGGTAAAAATTTTGAAACGATTTAAGGTTTTGAAAAGTTAGCAAGTAGATTAGGGTTTTAAGATTTTGAAAAAACAGAAATTTTCAATCTTGAGTGATGAAGCTACTGTAAAGAAAAATAAATAAATAAATTCATACCTTCGTTTGTTGGTTCCACTAAAAATTGTTTCTTGGATAAACAAGAACAAAGATAAGTTTTGCTGCCTTTGATGAATTATAGATTTGCTTGCTTATTGCTTTGGTTTGCTGAGTTTTGACCACCTAATCAAAAGTCTCCCAAAGTTCTGAGTTCAAAAAGAATTCGAGTCCGATCCCTCAAAGTTTTTCTCTAAAAGTCCTCTCCAAATTTTTCTCCTTAATTTCCATCCCTTTTTTGTGTTGTTTTTGGTCTTATTTATAGAAGATTTATATGATTAATCCTAATTGTTCACGGAATCTAACATTAATTAAGAAAAGGAAACTGAAACCAAATTGTATTTTGTTTTGGAAAATTTTGCTTCGGAAAAATTTCGCTGGAGAAAAAAAATTGCTACGGAAAAATTTCACTGGCAAAAAAGTTGCCGCAGGAGCTTGCAGGCTGCGGGGATGAAAATTGCCTGTGGGCCATTTCGCCCACAGGAAAATGCTGCGGGCGAAATGGCCCAAGGCCATTTCATCCGCCACGAAATTTTTCGTCGCCGATTTTCGGTCGCCGATTTTTATTTTTATTTTTTGTTTATTTTTTATTAATTATAAAAAATAAATACTAAAGCAAATATTTTTTAATTAAGATAACACAAAAATTGTTTTGGACTAATTAAAATATATTAGACAACACAAAAATTATTTTGGACTTATTAAAATATATTGGACCGGACTGGGTCAAAAATTAAGGGTCTACAGATACTTACAATGATTATTGACTCACAGACCTAGGTGATAGGTCCACGCACTCTTATTGGTAGCTTATAGATGCTTATTTGGGTCTCACATTAGAACAGAAAAAGATGGTTTTATCTTTAAAATGTGGAAAACATGAGTAGTAGATGTGGCCTAAGCAGCATAGTCAGAGACACATGAGACATCCACTTCAACCCATGATTCAACACATTAGTTGGTAGCTTCTTCATAACCTTGCGAACAATTCTTTCATTAGCCTACCTTTTCCTAATGTGTCCATTAAGGTTCAATAATGAAACATACTTCCCTAAGCTTAAAGGCTCGTGTGACAAGAAAATGCTTTGAAATTCAATTTTAAAATCACATATTGGCTTTGTCAAATCAGTGTCAATACACCTGAGAACTAAATTTTTCCAAATTAATACATCTGTAACATCACAACCCTAGTAACCATAATAAAATTGTGAATCATTTCCATTTGAGAAAGAATTTTTGTACTTCATATAGGCACATACCCACTACTTGGCCAATGGTCGCATTAAGTTTACATATTGTTTATCTCATATACATTCTTTTTCAACAATCTCCACTAATAGACATTACCTCCTAAAAGAGATCAACACGTCTTTAACAAGCTTGAATAAGGGGCATCAGTTAAGCGAAGGCCATTTATAAATTGGAGCTAACATGACACTAATGACAAATCTTCACACTACAAACTTTCTATTGAACCATATACCTATTGCAAAATATTCTTAAACTCTGGGCATCATTTCCATATTCTAAGCATCTTATTACCTTGCTTCATGAAAAATTAGAGCTTGAATTTTCTTTCATTTCCTTGGCTAAAATTTGGATATGATTAGGATGATTTTTTGCTTTTGCAAAAGGTCGAGACCTTTATTTTTCTTTTATTTTCTTCTTTTTTCTTTCATTTTATTTTTCTTTTTTTCCTTTTTTTTTGGGTTCTAGCTCTAAGAGAGTCATCTTATTTGAACTGTTCTACACTTTTGATAACGGATGAGTGGAGTGGCACAAGTCTATTTCAATGAGGATGAATCCTTTGGTGCTTTTATGCCATCTCAAGATAAAGTAGTTCTAAGACATCATATCTAATTCGAGTAAACTTCAATGGTCTTCATGGTCTTAATTAAGCATCCCTTTCTTTAATTTTCTTACCCCTGGATAACTCATTGATCATCAGACTTGCCATAAGTATCATGATAATATAGGTTATTTGTCACATCCGCCCACTATATTTATGTCTAGCAGTCATATGCTCAGCAAGAGAAAGGATCTGGAGAGGTCATCTCTAATGGCGGTTCCTAGAGAAGGTAGTAGGACCAAAGGGACCTAATTGCAAAAATGTAAAGTTTTGGAGAGTGACTGTAATTTCAAAAAGTTTTGGGGAGGTAACTGTAATTTCCAAAAGTTGTACTGGAAGTTCTTAATAGTGCACATAACAGATTTTAAAAATGGAGAGTAGAGAAAAATCGGGTCGTAACGACGCTTAACGGCTTTTCCAGAAAACGCACGGTTTGGAAGATATAGGGGATTTTGACTAGGGACATGTTGGTCATTATTAATTAAAATTTATACATGAATCTAAAGTAGGAAATAAACACACGAGTGTGTAAAGGATGTCGAGGGGTTGAATATGAAACAATCGTCAGTAGAAATGGAGCCCGGGCAAAACCCGAGCAAAGAAGGGACCTAAGGGGAATTTTGTAAAAAGTTGAGGGCTTATTGGTAAATTTTCAAAACGACTTGGAAACCTAAAATAGACCTTAAAAATAGAAAGTAGAGGTCGAAAGGATCAAAACCATATGTAGTTTGTCTCGTGGAATTGTGCGGTTTAAAAGTTACGACCGATTAATCGCCGGAGGGTATTTTAGTCTTTCCACACCCTAGGCCATAAAAATTTCAGCACAAGGAGGTTGAGGGGCCAAAATATTATTAAAAGAAAGTTCAAGGACTAGGGTTTTAAATAAATAAAATAAAGAGACACTTGGGACCCAATTTCTAGGCAAACCTCTGGCAAAATTTTTGTAAAAACCGGAACAAAAAATTTGACTAAGTAAAATTGGTAACAACATTAGGCTAGTGTGGCGCCTCTACTCGGCTTACACATGTAGGTCGGGAAGGGATGTTACAATTTTGGTATCAGAGCTCCAGTTTAGCTGCTTCTGGGTAATCCAACATAGAAGGATGTATGTTTTATGTCGGGAGTGGCCATTACTGACGTAAAACAAGATATCCTATAGTAAATAGGAGATAAAAAGTAGGCATCATTCAGGAAGGAAATATAGGAAACTAAATAAGGGTATGTTTGCATATATTTGATTAAGTGTTTTGTCTTTATATACATGCCACATAGGGTTTAATAGTGCTGCTGAGTTGTGCTGTTATTGACTGTGAGTTATGTGTTAGAATATAGATGTCGCGAGAGTCCTCTCAAAGAGCCGTAGAGGAGGAAGTTGAATCTCGAGAGTCACATATTGTAGAGACGCATGTATCTGAAACACCGGAGGCTGAGCAACCCTCAGCGGGAGCTCCTCTTCCGAATGAGATGTTGCAATAGATGGCTGCAGCGCTGCGACAGATAGCGGGCGTTGCCCCGGTACCACCACCAGCGCCAGCACCCATACCAGTACCTGCTGTAGGAGGGGAAAGGAAACCCCCGATCGAAAAGATAAGAAAGTACGGGGCGAAGGAGTTTAGGGCCCGAAGGGACGATGATTCTTCTACAGCCGAGTATTGGCTGGAAGGAACGGTACGAGTCTTAGATCAGTTACAGTGTACTCCAGAGGAGCGAGTGGTATGTGCTACTTCCTAAGAAGCATATATATGGTGGGACATAGTTTAACAACGAGTTCCACCGGAATAGAGGACATGGGATTTCTTAGTGAATGAGTTCAAGAGGAAGTTTATATCGGAGGCATACCTAGATGCCAAGAAAAATGAGTTTCTACACTTAAAGCAAGGTCGACTGACCGTTGTCGAATATGAGAGGGAATTTACTAGGCTGAGTAGGTATGCTAAGAAGACAATTGAAGACAAACATGATAGGTGTAAGCAATTCTAGGATGGTTTGAATAATGAGATTAGGATGCAGTTAATTGCTGCTAATATCATGGAATTTTCCGAGTTGGTCACTAGGGCTCTGGAAGTAGAGCAATGTCAGATGGATGAGCGAAATAGGAGACAGAGGGTAAGACAAAGAAGGGATACCCAGAGTTATTCAGAAAATTACCAGCCGTCAAGGAAACAGTTTAGAGAAGGTAGTTCCATGGGAAGAAATCAGAGCAGGATATCTAGTCAAAGGTCAATTCGGGGCGGCCCGAGTCAAGCTACCTTTGTAGCCAGTACTGGTAGGTCTGGGAGAGGACAAGGAAGAGGGTGTGGCCAAGGTGGAGGTAACTTTGCTCAGCCCGAAACTATGGGAGGAAGTGAAAACACCCATCCACGCTGTGTTCAATGTGGGCGTAGGCATTCAGGAAAATGTTGGGGCAAGGCCTGGGTATGTTTTATTTGTGGAGCGAAGGACCACTTTAAACAAGAATGCCCCTTAAGACAGCAAAATACACTAGATAATATCGAAGGATCTCGAGCCGTAGCTGGAAGGGGAAAGGGGCAGAGGTAGAGGACAAAGCTCTTTGCAAGTTCAATCTGAAATGATAGACAGACCTTAAACTAGAGCTCCTACTAAGATGTATGCAATGAGGGCACGTGAAGAAGAGGAAGCCCCGACGTCATAGCAGGTCAGCTAATTATGTTTGGAATGCCGATTTATGCTTTAATAAACCCAGGTTCTTCACATTTATATATATATATATATATGCATGAAAAATGAAAAATTAAAGGATTTAGAAGTAGAACTTGAAACAGATGGAGTGTTAGTTACAAATCCTTTGGGTAGTGAGATGGTTACCAGGAAGGTAATAAAGGATTGTCCGGCAGAAGTACACAGACACACTTTCCTAGGTGATCTGTTTGAGTTGCCATTCCAGGAATTTGATGTAATACTTGGAATGGATGAGTTGACCAAACATAAGGCATTAGTGGACTGCAAAAAAAAAAAAAGAAAGACGGATCCCTAAGACTATGTGTAGATTATCGGCAGTTAAATAAGCTGACGATCAAGAATAAATACCCGCTACCCCGGATAGACGATTTATTTGATCAATTGAAAGGTGTGAGAGTTTTTTCAAAGATTGATCTGCGATCCGGCTATCATCAACTGAGGATTAAAGATGAAGATATACCAAAGACTGCATTCAGAACCCGATATGGACATTATGAGTTTATCGTAATGCCTTTTGGGCTCACGAATGCACCTGCGGTATTCATGGATTGGATGAACCGGATTTTCCATCCTTATTTGGACCAGTTTGTCGTGGTATTCATCGATGACATACTGGTTTACTCAAACAATGCAGAGGATCATGACCGGCACTTGAGAATCGTGTTACAAACATTGAGGGAGAAGCAGTTATACGCCAAATTCAGCAAGTGTGAATTTTGGTTAGAAGAAGTGGCCTTTTTAGGACATATTGTATCTGCGGAAGGAATAAGAGTTGATTCTAAGAAGGTAGAAGCAGTATTGGATTTGAAAGAATGCTATTGGTGGCCAGGGATCAAGAGAGATGTGGTAGATTACGTGGCGAAATGTTTAACCTGCCAACAAGTAAATGCAGAACATCAACTACCTTCGGGACTTCTACAACCTATTACGATTCCAACATGGAAATGGGATCGCATAACTATAGATTTTGTGACGGGACTACCAATGACAAGAGACAAACATGATGCAATATGGGTGATAGTAGACCAGCTAACTAAGTCAGCTCTATTCTTACCATTAAGGATGAACTACTCCCTAGATAAGTTAGCAAACTTGTACATTAAAGAGACTGTACAACTTCATGGAGTTCCAACATCAATTATATCGGACAAAGATCCATGCTTTACGTTGAACTTTTGGCAAAAGTTCCAAACGGCTTTGGGAACTCGAACGGACTAGAGTACGTTGTTTCATCCATAGACGGACGGACGGTCAGAGAGGGGAATCTAGATCTTGGAAGATATATTAAGAGCGTGCATATTAGAATTCAAAGGTAGCTGGGAGAAGTACTTAAGTTTATTGGAGTTTGCTTACAACAACAGCTACCAGTCCAGCATACAGATGGCTCCTTATGAAGCACTATAAGGACAAAAATGCAGGACTCCAATTTGCTGGACGAAATTAAGCGAAGCAAAGATCTTGGGCCCGGAGATAGTTAAGGAGACTGAGGAGAAAGTAGAAATTATTCGGGATCGGTTAAAAGCTATGGCGGATAGACAAAAAAATCATACGCGGACCTGAAGAGAAGGGACATAGAATTCAATGTTGTTGATAAGGTATTTCTTAAGGTTTCACCATGGAAGAAAGTGCTAAGATTTAAACAAAAGGGTAAGCTAAGTTCAAGGTTATTGGGCCTTACAAAGTCATTGAACGTATAGGTCCAGTAGCTTATCGGCTAGCATTACCATCCGAGCTAGACAAGATACATAACGTATTCCACGTGTCGATATTAAGATGGTATCGTTCAGACCCGTCACACATCGTAAAGACCCAGGATATTGAAGTTCAGCCTGATTTGACATATGAAGAAGAACCAGTGGAAATCTTGGCACGGGAAGTGAAAGAACTTCGGAATAAAATGATTCCATTAGTCAAAGTACTCTAAAGAAACCAGAAGGTGGAGGAAGCAATACCCATATTTGTTTCCACCTGATGGGCTTCGGGGCGAAGCCTAAATTAACGAGGGAGGAACTGTCACATCCGCCCACTATATTTATGTCTAGCAATCATATGCTCAGCAAGAGAAAGGATCTGGAGAGGTCATCTCTGATGGCGGTTCCTAGAGAAGGTCGTAGGACCAAAGGGACCTAATTGCAAAAATGTAAAGTTTTGGAGAGGTGACTGTAATTTCAAAAAGTTTTGGGGAGGTAACTGTAATTTTCAAAAGTTGTACTGGAAGTTCTTAATAGTGCACATAACAGATTTCAAAAATGGAGAGTAGAGAAAAATCGGGTCGTAACGACGTGTAACGGTTGTTCCAAAAAATGCACGGTTTGGAAGATATAGGGGATTTTGACTAGGGACATGTTGGTCATTATTAATTAAAATTTATACATGAATCTAAAGTAGGAAATAAACACACGAGTGTGTAAAGGATGTCGAGGGGTTGAATATGAAACAATCGTCAGTAGAAATGGAGCCCGAGCAAAACCCGAGCAAAGAAGGGACCTAAGGGGAATTTTGTAAAAAGTCGAGGGCTTATTGGTAAATTTTCAAAACAACTTGGAAACCTAAAATAGACCTTAAAAATAGAAAGTAGAGGTCGAAAGGATCAAAACCATATGTAGTTTGCCTCGTGGAACTGTGCGGTTTAAAAGTTACGACCGATTAATCGCCGGAGGGTATTTTAGTCTTTTCACACCCTAGGCCATAAAAATTTCAGCACAAGGAGGTTGAGGGGCCAAAATATGATTAAAAGAAAGTTCAAGGACTTGGGTTTTAAATAAATAAAATAAAGAGACATTTGGACCAATTAAAGGTGACCATTTAGCATTATAAAAAGAAGAAAAGAAAAAGGTGTGGACATTTGGCCTTAAACTATTCATTCACCCAAAAGTGGACATCATTTCCACTATATATATATATCATCATAGCAAGAAGAACAAAACTCTCTCTCTCCCACTTCAAAAATTCAGCCACCATAGGAAGAACACCAAAAAGTTTCAAATTTTTGTCAAGTTTGATTTTTAAGGTAAGTTTTAAGGTTTTCAAGTATGTAGAATTCAATTCTAGTATCAATTTTAAGTATTTATATATCTATTGGAAGATTGGAAATTAGGGTTCTTATGGTGGATTTGGAAAAAATTTTAAGTAGTGATGATATTGATTAATTAAATGGAAGAATCAAGGTTTCAAAGGTTTAATAAGACTAGATTAGGGTTTAGTTTGAAAAGAAATGGAGGATAGCTTATTGTTCTAAATTGTTAAGGGTTATGTTTAATGTTGTGTTCTTGAATTTCTTGAAGGAGAAACAAAGATTAAGGAAGGAGAAGAAGGAAAGGCAAAAAGGGAATTAAAAGAACAAGGTTTGGTACTTTACCGTAAAAGAAATTTTATTTTTCTTACAAACTTTGTTTTATGGAATTTTTGATGTTGATGCTTAAATGTATTGATTGATTTTAAATTAAATGTTTGAGTTATGTTCTTGGTTTCTTATGGCAATTGAGTTGTTTAAATTTAATTTAAACCAAATGTTTTGAAAAAAATTTGGCAAGTTGATTTGATGAACTTTAATTAGTTTGATTTAAGTTAAACATGCAAAAGTTATCAAAGGGAAGTGTTTGAATCTTCACTTTATCATTAAAGAAGCCTTCATTTTGATTTGTAAAAGAAAAATACACTATCCCATGTATTTCATATGTTTGGGCCGAAATGGTCCCAAAATGGCAGATTTCTGGATCTTTTTGTGGCAGTTGTTTGAAGTAGCAAATGAATGAATTTTTCAACAAAATTTTAGGTGTAATTATTCAACATATGAAATAAGTTTTCTGTAAAATTTCAGCCAAAAATAAGATCATTTACTTGGTCAAATGCATGACTGAAGTGGACTGAAATTTTGACAAAAATCCAGATTTTACTATTCATTTGGTCATACCATTTTGCGTTGCCGATTTTACGTGCCGCGACACTATTCATTTGGTCAATTTGTGACTTTTTGAGGAATGCTTTGAAATGTTTGATATGTTTATTGTGGATGTTAAATATGTGAAAAAGGGTAATGGTTGGACTAAAGAATATGGTGCGCGGCGTAAATGGCAAAATGCAACGGAAATTAAAATGATTTCTCGAGTCATTCTAAAATGAAGTTTGAGACTTAAATTGAATCGTTTTAACCTTTATGCTCTACTGGGTAGTTGGGGGTAGTAGATAAGGGTATGGTACACTATAATAACTTATGCAGTACTGCCACTTATTGTGTTTGATACACCCCGGCGGTTACCTTTGGGTATAGGTCGTGGAGCAGAGATGTTGTGAAATTGTGATTGGAATGCTCCGACGGTTACCTACGGGTATAGGCCGTAGAGCAGAATTGGTTATAACCATGGTGGTGAGGGCCACCTATGTTACAGTGAGGGCCACTGCCTTATCGCTATGGTTCCCTATATGCCAGTAGAGCCTGAGCCAAAGTCCTATTTTTCTAAAACTACGTACTGCAATATGAGTTTGAATTATGGTTTTTACAATTGTTGAAAGTATATTTACACTGAATGGACAATAACTTCCATTGGTTTAATGTTGGTTGATTTTTGATTTAATTATTTCCTTTTAGTTCAAATGCTTTCATGTTTTACTTATATTTTCATCGGTAAAGTACCCACTGAGCGTCATTGCTCAGCGAGTTAAGTTTTCTTGACTCGTAGGTTCGGAGCAGTAGATTTCGGTGATTAGCATCGAGCAGCACAACACAGCGCAACACCTCAGAGTAGCCTTTCATTTCATAAATTATGAGTTAGCTAGTTGTGGCATGTATATGTATATATTTATATATAAGATTGGGAAGCACTATGTTATACTGTACATTAGTAGTATGTAATAATAATAAACCTCTACTTTATTTTGTATTAGAAGTGTGAATTCTTCTTGCAGGTTGTAGTCGAGGGTATAAGGGGGATTCATTGGGAGTGTATTGAAACTGATTGTATTCGCATTGGTTTGTGTAAAAATATTTTCAAAAATCAAAAAAACCAGTTTTGTCGACACTTGGGACCCAATTTCTAGGCGAACCTCTGGCAAAATTTCTGTAAAAATCGGAACAAAAAATTTGACTAAGTAAAATTGGTAACAACATTAGGCTAGTGTGGCACCTCTACTCGGCTTACACATGTAGGCCGGGAAGGAGTGTTACATTATTAGGTTTACAAGCCAATAAAAAGCAAGCTAAAATCTCATGAAGGCTCAAAGGACAAACTAGGGATTGATATTAATAATGTGGTACTAGTTGTTGGCTCACTAAACAATACCTAAATCATCTATCTCTTAAATAGGCAGAGTTCAATTTTGCCTCAAAAGTTTGTTAAAGCATGTTCTATGATTAGCTAGACACACATAATTATGCAGGAGCCCTCCCTAAGTAGGAATATGTTGCGCTCAAATTAAGTTCTACTATAAGCGTCACTTGCAAGTATACGAGGTAGCTGTAGCAAAGGTGATTGCCCCAAGGTCGTCTCTCAAGGAAACTAGATAAGCTAATTGATTATTAGGATGCAAATAACAAATTATAATAAATCCAAATTGCTAACAACTGATGAAAATAGATTGATTGGAGTTTAAAACAATAAAAGTAAAATAAGCTGATATATTGATTCACTTAATAGAAAGGTCTAGGGTTTGCACTTCTCTACTAACTTATATGCATGAACGGTTATTCCTCTCAACCAATTTAATTTCAAAGATTAGATCTCAAGTAACTTAATTAATCGAATCAAGGAAATAAGCTCTCGTATTCAAACCTCTTTCAAATAATCTTGTTACAATTGAAATAATCCTTTCCTTAGGTTATATTTCTAATTCACCTAAGTCCCTAATTGAATTGTTCCAGCATTAGACTTCATCTCTCAATCCTTCATCTAATACCTTAAACACATAATTGGTGGCCAATCAATTATATATTAACAATAATTCCATTTAATCAAGGCTAAAGAAATAATTCAGTTAAGAGCAATAACCAATTCATACAATCATAGTAGATCCATACAAACCTTAGACTAGATCAAATTAGTTCATAATGCTATCAAACATATTCATCTCATTAAAACTCAAAGAAATCAGTTTAGACATAATAGAATTCATGAATACAATTCCCAAGAAATTTAAGCGATAAAGTTTGAGAACAAAACCAAATTACAAACTCCCTTTCAGCTTTTGAAGAATCTCTTGTTCAGATCTTGCTAGAAGAATGTTGCAATGGCATTAACAATTTTAATCTAGAATGTTTTGCATCAAAGTGTAATTAATAATCTCAAAGAAAACAATTCAAAACCCTAAGTTATTCTCTTTAACGGCTGCTCCAAAGTCCAAACTCAAAACTTCCGAACCCCTTTTGAAAACCCTAATCGTATTATTTATACGAAACTCGCTTAAAAATCTGCTCCTTTAGTCCATGAGTGACACGGTCAAGCTTAGGCAAGCTTGGCCGTGTTTGAGGTGCTTGGAGGGACACGGTCACAAGCTTGGCTGTGTCCCCTGAAGGTGTTTGCTTCTGTCTTCATATATGTTTCTTTGGAAGCTTGGCCATATTTGTCATGTTTGGAGGGACACGGCCACAAGCTTGGCCGTGTCCCTTGAATGTGTCACCTTCTGAACTCTTGGTCTTCTTCCTTAGCTTGGTATGGGACACGGCCACAAGCTTGGCCGTTTCCCCTGAGTGTGTCAGTCACTGCCCAACTTTTCCTTTCTCTTGACTCCTTGATTTTTTATTCCTCTCTTGGTTCCTTGCATATTAACCTAAACCAACACTTAAACAAACTTTAACCAAAAATCAAATAATTATTAACCAACAACACATAAACACCACACTAAAAACTAGATCAAAAATGTCATAAACACTGAAATAAATTAAAACTACCAAAATTGATGAAAACACTAAATAAACAGATTAAAACTACCAAAATACCTAAATAAAACAATAATCATCATAATAAATAAGACACAATTCTATGACAAAAACTAATAAAATAACTACCCCACACTTAAAACTTTGCTTGTCCTCAAACAAATTCACATGGCATAAATTAAAAACTCAAACAACCTTATAATTCCAGCATATAAAATGAAATCCTTTAAGACTCAGCCATAAATAATTGCAAATTACTTCAATCAAGATCTTCTTAACTCATTCATTAATCCAGACATACAAATCTCATCTCTCATCTAAGTGTTTCACTCGATTTCATAGGTTAATTCACTCAAACCACTCATGACTGCATACTACCATAAACTTGCTTAATTATCCAATCTCTCTCACTGATTTTCTCAAGAAATAATCGAAAGGTCTTTTATTTGGATGTAATGGGGCTAAGGTGAAGGTATGAGAAAAGACATTTAAGCTGGAACATCAAGAAATGGAGTATCTAAATTAGACAATACTCTTGTTCAGAAACTCATAGCTCCCTCAAATGGCATATTCACCAACCCTTGATAATCTTACATACTTGCACACTAAAAGAAAAGTACATGAGTCGACATTCCTCTTTGATGACTAATGCTAGAAAATATATGAATTTTGTATATATATATATATCTTTTCTTTATTTTCTTTTATTTCTTTCAATTTTATTTATTTTTTATATTTCTCTTTCTTATATATATATATATACAAAATATAAAATTGCATGGAACATCTAGCTTAAAATGTAGAGGAAAAGAATAACCGACTCTTAGCAAATACAATGTGCAAAGTATGCATTTCAGCCCCAAATAACAATACTATTTTTGTTTTTTTTTTTAAATTGCTTAACCCACACTTATGAATCAAACCACCCTATTGTCATATCATAAGAAACTCCATTCCTTAACGCAGGTATGATGATAATAAGAGAAAGTTGAGTTGTGAATTGTGTTGATCAATCAAGAAAAAGTCAAAGGCTCAACTTGGCTCACTAAGGAATTCATAATTAAGGGAGGTCTTTTTAAGCTAAAGAGATAACCTAATTTGCCTTCATCAATTTAGAACTTGAGATTAAATCATAATGTGAGTTCAATTAGTATGCAAAAGCAAGCTCTAGAGATGCAAAATCATGAAAGTGCACACTTAAGAAAAGAAAATCAATTGACACTAATATTCAATCTATGAGGCTCAAAACTCACAAAGGTGGGTTCTCAAAGATTTATATGTCATGAATTGCAGAATGTGAAAATTGATCCTGAATGAATTGCTAATCTCTATGCTGATACTAAAGTCTCAAATATAATGCTAGAATCACAGAGAAGTCAATAAGTTTTCAACAATTATGCCATGCACAACGCATAATATAACACACAAAGATAAACAAAACAAGAATTAAAGAAAAGCTTAAAGATTACCCCACACTTATAAATGACATTGTCCTCAATGGAAAATAAGAATAATAAAGAAAAAGAGTTAAGGTGCAACCTGTTTTCCAACATACCCTGGTGAGGCAAAACCTAACTTTCCATCACAAACAACAAATGTTCAAAAACAAAATACAATATATAAAAATAAAATATCCAAAATATAAAATGTTAACAAAAAATAACAACAAAAATATGCTAAACACAAGAAAATAAGGAAATCTCTCCAAAGATTAGAGCCAAAGTAATCTACGGTGAAGGAGGATGTGATGATGAAGCAGCCGAGGGATGAAAACTCAGAATCTTAGCAAGGTTGCTATTGATTTGGTCTAACTGTTGCAAGACCGCAGCATGGTTACGATCTACCTTGCCCTCCAGCGCCTCAATCCTATTAAGTATCTCTTGATTATCTGGAGCTGGAGCATCTTCTTCCAAATTAAGAGAATCCGAGTCGGACCCCTCCTGGACTCGTGTTCTCTTTTGTCTGCCCCCCGGTACTTCTGGCTCAGCTGAAGCCATCATATAAGCCCCTCTCCTGTGCACCACCATATGCATCTTCTCTAGTGTGGCCAAATCCAATGAGTCATTACCCGTAATTTTAGTCATGCGACAAGTACTCGGGTCAAAATCATCAAGAAGGGCTATGGCCAATGTGGTAACCAATCCTCCAATACAGATAGCCCCCTTCTTTTTATTTGCCACACTATCAAAAACATCGGCTAACCAATAGCCGGAACTAATAGGCACTGCATTACACACACAATCTAAGAAAAATAGTTCACTCAGTTCCACTACACCCGGGCTTTCCTTCCTAGCAAAGAATCCGTAAGACATAAAACGATGCAAATACCTCAAAGCGGGATTGCTCAATTTAGTTGCTTTGGCCTATTTGGCCACATAAGTTCCCGAGCCCAATGCTCCCTAAGCAAATTGTTGTTTAAATTCCTTATGTACCGACCTTTCACCATGTTGATGGAAACCAAATATAACATTCAATTGTTCAATATTAACCACAAATGATTTCCCAAGAAATTTAAAACTCAACCTAGAGAAAATTTTTTGTTCATCTCTTGAAGAGCATTAAGGGATTCATCACTGACATACCTCGTCGGGAAGAAACCCCGAGCCAAAAGATTCGCTCTCTTTAAAGATGAAAATGATGAAGATGAAGATGCACCTTCAGTTGTAGGTCTCTTCTTCTTGCGGTGGGAAACCATCTTCGTTCTTGGCATCTTGAAAGATTTGAAAAAAAAATTTGAAATTTAAACCGATTAAATTGATCTTTTGTGAGAGAAGAAGAAGATTTAACGGATTAATTTTAGTTTTGGTGAAGAAAATTGAGATTTAATGGAGGTTTTGAAGCTTTGAAACACAAACAATGGAGTTTTGGTGAGAGAGAAGTCGAGAGAGAGAAAGGAAACCAAAACAGATCTAGGGATTAGAATGAGCAAAAAGTGCAAAAATCATGTTTTTAAAGTGTAAAAGTGAAGGGACACGGCCAAGCTTGGGTGAGTTTGGCCGTGTCTAGTGTGTTTTGAGGGACACGGCCAGTGACTTGGCTGTGTCCCAAGGGTGTGTCACCTACTATAAAGAAGAGTTGCAAAAACAAAAACAAAAGGAATTTTGGTGAAGCTTGGCCGTGTCCCATGTGACACGGCCAAGCTTGTTGGCCGTGTCACCTACTGTGAAAAATTTTGCAAAAACAAAAGAAATGGAATTTTTTTTTTGGTGAATCTTGGTCGTGTCCCATGTGACACGGCCAAGCTTGTTGGCCATGTGTCCTACTGCCATTTTTAACTTATATATATATATATATCACCAAATCTTAACTAAATTGCAAACTCTTCTTTGATCAACCCTGAAACACATTAGAAAAAATAAAAACCGATCAAAGCACCATTCCATTTATTTAAACAAACATAAAATCAAAATTGCTAAATTTAAAATTATAACTATGGAAAAAAATGCAAACCGATGGGTTGCCTCCCATTTAGCTCTTCTTTAATGTCATATAGCTGGACATCACTGCACGACTCAAGGATCGTGGATCAAAGTGCTGTCAATGATCCTCACTTCTTGAAACCCTTCATTGTATGGTTTAACTCTCTGTCCATTTACTTTAAAAGTCTCATTTGTTCGAGAGTTAAGCAATTCAATGGCACCAGAAGGATATACCTGAGTTATCTCGAAAGGACCACTCCATCGAGACTTGAGTTTACCTGGAAACAGACGGAGATGAGAATTAAAAAGTAAAACTTTCATATCTGGACTCAATGTCTTTCACACAATAAATCTGTCATGAAGTGCTTTAGTGCGATCCTTATAAATCTTTGAGCTCTCATATGCCTCATTCCTCAGCTCATCTAACTCTGAAATTTGCAGAAAACGTTCTCTCTTTGCCTTGTCCAAGTCTAAATTCAGAGTCTTGATTGCCCAATATGCTTTGTGCTCCAATTCCACTGGTAAATGACACGCCTTACCAAAAACCAATTGGTATAGACTCATACCCAAAGGAGTCTTGAAAGCAGTCCGATATGCCCACAATGCATCATGCAATCTACTTGCCCAATCCTTCCTTGATAAGCTGACTGTTTTCTTCAGAATTCCTTTTATTTGCTTGTTGGATGTTTCAACTTGTCCAGAAGTCTGTGGATGGTATGGGGTTGCCACCTTGTGCTTCACACCAGATTTGTTCATTAACTTCTCAAAAAGTTTGTTGCAGAAATGACTTCCCCCCATCACTGACTATCACTCTTGGTCTGCCAAATCTGCTAGGAATATTTTCCTTCACAAATTTAACAACCACATTAGCATCATTAGTACGGGTGGGGATTGCCTCCACCCATTTTGAAACATAGTCAACAGCAACTAAAATATATTCATAACCAAAAGACTTGGGAAAAGGACCCATAAAGTCTATTCCCCACACATCAAACAGTTCAATAACAATATAAGATTGAAGGGGCATTTCATTCCTCCTCCCAATGTTACCCACTCTTTGACAGCTGTCACAATGCTTACAATACTCTTGAGCATCTTTGAATAGAGTAGGCCAGTAAAAACCACTTTGAAGCACCTTTTCTGCAGTCTTTCTTCCTCCAAAATGACCACCACAGTGAAGGTCATGACAAAATTTAAGAACACTCAGTTGTTCTTCTTCAGATACACACCTGCGAACTATCTCATCTTTGCAAATCTGGAATAAGTAAGGTTCATCCCAAAAAAAAAATTTACTCACGTGCAAAAACCTTTTCTTTCCTTGAAATGACATGTTAGAATGCAATATACCACAAGCAAGATAGTTAGCAATATCTGCAAACCAAGGTGCATCAATTACCATAAACAGCTGCTCATCAGGAAATGCTTCTAAATTTTTATGAATGCTATCAGATGCAAGTTTTTCACTAAAGAAGGGTAATCTAGATAAATGATCAGCAACAACATTCTCACTTCCCTTAGTATCCTTGATTTGAAAATCAAATTCTTGCAGCAATAACACCCATCTAATTAAGTGCGATTTAGCATGTTGTTTTGTTAAAAGATATTTTAGAGCTGCATGATCAGAATGCACAATAATTTTTGACCCAATTAAATATGCTCTAAACTTATCTAAAGCAAAAACAATAGCTAACATTTCCTTTTCAGTTGTTGTGTAATTTGTTTAGGTCATTTTTGTACTAGTTTTTAGTATGATTTTATGTGTGTTTTAGTTAATGTTTTGATTAATTGTTTTTTTAAGTGTGTTTAAAGTGTTGTTTTTAGGTTTAGGTACAAAAACACCCTTGGAAGATCAAAACAGGGCAAGAAAAGCATGAACCAAGCAAGACATGGCCAAGCCAAAGCAAGCTTGGCCATGTCCCTCAAAAGAAATTCAAGGCAGAAGCAGACACACCCAGAGACACGGCCAAGCCTCTGGCCGTGTCTCACTCAAAGAGCAAATCAAAGAACAAGCCAAAGAAGAGAAGGAAAATGAGCAACAGAGAGAGACACACTCAGAGACACGGCCAAGCCTCTGGCCGTGTCTCACTCAAGGATCAAACAAACAGTGAGGGACACGGCCAGGAGCTTGGCCATGTCCCAAGAAAAGAAAACAAGAGACATGGCCAAGCTCCACATGGCTTGGTCATGTCACCTCCTTGAAAAGAAAGAAAAGAAAGAAAGTGAAGAAAAGAGCCAGTGAGGGACACGGCCAACTGGCTTGGCCGTGTCCCATGGAAATCAAGAGACACGGCCAAGCCAACCTTGGCTTGGCCATGTCACCTAATGGAAAGCAAGGAAAAGACCAAGAGACATGGCCAAGCCAACTCAAGCTTGGCCGTGTCACCCTTAATATCTATTTAAGTTCTTTCGCAGGACAGAAAAGGAGGACGGCTAGGGTTTGAGAAAAGAAAAGAGAAGGAGGGAGCAAAACACCATTTGGGATGAGGAGAGAGGGACACTCTCCTTATCCCTTCATCTTCATCCTCCATCTTCATCTTCTCCATCTTCCATTGATAAGATCTTTGAGGTTCTTTGGGATAAGTTGGGTTAACAAGCTCTTGAAGGTTGAAGAAGCTTCATTGAAGGATTGGTGACTTGAGAAAGCTCCATTCCATCTTCCAAAGGCATAATCATTGAAAGGCTTGGTGACTTGAGAAAGCTCCATCCTATATTGCAAAGGGGAATCAACCATTGAAGAGGGCTTGAGTTCTTCATCATACATCAAGTGGAGCAAGGAGGAAGACTAGTAATCCTACTCTTGGCATCTTCACAAGGGGTTTTTCTATTCTCTCTTTTAATTCATTCCAATATTGTTTTTGTCGTATTAAGAGAATTGATATTGCAATAACAATTTGAATTTGATTTATATTGAGTTGAATGAATGTTTTAAATTGATGATGTTGAGCTAAAAACCCATGCTTAGGGTTTATAGTATATTTGATTGAATGCTTTGATTTGATATTTACATTGATGTACCTTGTGTTGGTTGATTGCATTGGCTTGTATGCTAGGTTAATAGATTAGCTACCTATTGATCTCTAGATATTGAATGAAGGACCGAGAGGTGAAATCCGATATCAGAACTATGCAATCGACTACCCTATGAATGAATTAGAAATATAAGTTCTAGGGTTTCATTAATTTGCTAATGTAAAATAATTGGTTATTGCTATTTCATGAATGTGAGAACTAATGAATTGGTAATTGTCTAATTAACCTTAAGGAACAAATTAATTTACAAGGTTATGTTAATGGGTAATTGAGAATTGAGCTTTGATTGAATGGACCTATAACCCTAGGCACCTTCCCAAGAATCGATTTGATCTTGTACAACTTTCATACATCAACCCTACACTCCTTAATCTTAGGTTTAAATTGTTCTTTTACATTCCAACACAACAAACTCTCGCATTTAAATAATTTGTCAATCAAGTTATTATGAACCACACCTACTTTGGGAAACAACCTTGGGGCGATCACTATTGCTACAGCTACCTCGTATACTTGCGAGTGACGCTTTGTAGTAGTACTTAATTCGAGCATAACAAGTTTTTGGCGCCACTACCGGGGAAGGTTGTTTAAGTAGTGATAGTTTGATTTTTCTTTACAATTTAATTGTTTGTTTATTTTCTTTTAATTGTTTGTTTGTTTTTGTTGATTTTCTTTCAATTTAATTATTTGTTTGTTTTTCTTTAAGTTGTTAAGTGCCTTTTGTAAAGATGTAGTTTTCAAGGCACGGGGGAGTTTTTGATAGGAACGATGAGTCTGAAATGGCATGGCAATTAGCAAAATTGACGAATCAACTTAGGGTGCTAAATGCAAGAGGAAGAGCACCTATGCCACGCCAAGAGATAAGTGCAGCATGTGGCAATGTAGGCCATAGTGCAAATACTTGTTCAATGGGTTTTGGATGATACAAAGAATGGCAAGAGGAAAAATATGACTACCAAGGTTTCCAGCAAATGGGTAGAAATGACACATATTCCAATCCTTATAATCCCAACTGGGGAGGCCAACCAAATTTTTCTTGGGAAAATCAGCAGCACATTCCACCTCTAAATTTTTTTCAACCTTACCAAAGAAATCCTTACTCTCAAGAACAATATTCAAATGAAGATCACCTTAAGAAACCCACATTGGAGGATAGTTTGCGCACAAAATCAAGATCACCTTAAGAAACCCACATTGGAGGATAGTTTGTGTACAAAATCAAGATCACCTTAAGAAACCCACATTGGAGGATAGTTTGAATGCCTTTATTCAAACTAGCATACAAAATCAAGATCAACTTAAGGAACACTTTGGAAGATAGTTTGAATGCCTTCATTCAAATTAGTGCACAAAATCAAGATCAATGCAAGAAATCCACAGTGGAAGATGATTTGAATGCTTACATTCAAATTAGCACACAAAATCAGGAAGGGATCAATGAGAGGTTTGATTCTTTGGAGGAATCATTGAAGAGGATGGAAACTCAAGTTAGGCAATTGGCATATCAACTCCAAGCACACCAAAAAGAGGAATTTCCTAGCCAACTGGAGCACGTCAAGGTAATCACAAATTTGAGGAGTGAACAGGTGATATATAACAGTTTTTGTGATTCCTTTGATGCAGGAACTAATCAGGAAAAAGATGGTGAGGAAATACAACCATACATAGAGGAGTTAATTCAATCAAAGGAGGAGGAGAATTTGGAAGCATCAACTTCCACAAAATTGCATGAACTTCCAAATCCTTGTATGCCACCAATCCCATTCCCAAGTAAGCTGAATGCAGAGAAACAAGGTATGCAACTTTCTGAACTCCATGACATGCCCTATAGTGAAGATAGTGTAGATAAGCTTGAGGTGGCCATGACCATTGAAGTAGAGCCTAATTCTTCCAAATTAGAAATTGATGAGGGCAATTTACTAGTGAATAATGAGATTGTTGAGGGAGAACTTCAAATTGCTAAAGAGAATGTAGAACACATTCAACCAAACTTGGTTGAACTTAAAAAGACCCCAGGAAATTTGAAAGATGTTTTGGTTGGGGAATACAGTATGCAACAAATTATCATCTCTCCCACTCTTGGTGGTGAGAACGAGCAAAAAACATATAAAACCATGTTGCAAACTGAAAAAGGTTCTTACTACGTCCCTATAGCATTAAAAAATCAAGCTACGACAACACTCACATGTTCTTTTGGGACAATTGCTCCCCTAAGAATGCTACCTAGGCTTTTCAATACATTGGGCACTTTTCAAAGTTGCATGGTGTTCATCCTCTCAGTCATGGGCTCCAATTGCATTATGGGTGGAAGGAGCCCCACACATCGTATATGGGAACAATTGAAATCAGGTATCATCTAAACTTTTCCTGTAGTGTGCATACTCATATTGAGGACAATGTGAATCTTTAAGTGTGGGGTGCATTTTGTGTTTTTTTTTACTTTTAGGTGCATTTTGTGTTTTATGTTTTTACTTTTAATTGCATTTTGTGTTTTTACCTTCAATTTGTTTTTGTTTAAGTTTACTTAATGTTTTTAATGTTTTTCATTGAATAAATGAATTTTAGAAAGTTTAATTGTTATAAAATTGTTGATAGATGACCTTTGAATTTTTGAAGCATGAATTGGAGAATTGAGTAGAATTTTTGTTGGTTTTTCCCTTGCATTTCCATTAACCTAGTGAGGAATTGAGCCATCAACTTATCATTCTTTTTGTGGGTAAACATCTTTGATTGATGATTTGCTAGAACTTGCTTTGAAATGCATTATAAGATTACATAAAAATTTCAATTTGGCTTCAAGATGATTAAGACAATTAGGTGAACCACTTTGGCTTAAAAAGACCAACCCTATATTCAACCTTAGTTAGCCAATTTTGAAATTATTTTATTTTTCCTTTTCTTTCTTTTTCACAACACCATTAGCTTGAGCCTTATTGTTTAACTCTTACCCTTTCATTAGGTCAAGAGCATTTTAAGAGCGTTTATGACCGAGTATTGTGTTGAATTAAGTGTGGGGTTAAATTTAGTAGGTTTAAGATTGCAAAGCAAAATAATAAAAAAAAAGAAGAAAGAAAAGAAAGAAAAAAAATATATAAAAAAAGAAAAAAAAGAAAATATATATATAATAATAAGAATAATTGTTGTTCTTGTTGAAAGGGTTGGGATGTATCATTACAAGATTTAATAAGTGAGTTCCCTTGAAAAGCTCTTTAATGTCAAGGGGTAGATGAAAGGAAGGTGTTTTGGGATTGTTGGGTTATAAATATAAATGGTTACTTCATTCTTGAAGTGCTCTTGAACTTAATGATTAAGCTCACATTTCCTAAATATCATGCCTTTACCTTAGCCCCATTACAACCCAATAAAGACCTTTTGATTGATGCTTGATTGCAATTTTGTGGTGAAGATTTGATTGATAAGCAAGCCTATGGCAATAATCTTTCATTGATTGTTATGAGTGTAAAAACCACCATGATCAAACACTTGTAAGAGTTGGTGAGGGAGCGACAACATAGGTTTTGCATGGAAAACCACTTAATTGCATGGTTGTCGATTTTGTTTGATTCGATATTGATTGCAGATTTAGGGATAAGGAAGTCTTGATGCATCTTTATAACTCTTGAACTTAACAAAATTCATCTGGTTAGTGTGTTTTGATTTTAGCCTTGCTTGGGGACAAGCAAGGAGTTAAGTGTGGGGTAGTTGTTTAGGTCATTTTTTGCACTAGTTTTTAGTATGATTTTATGTGTGTTTTAGTTAATGTTTTGATTAATTGTTGTTTTAAGTGTGTTTAAAGTGTTGTTTTTAGGTTTAGGTAAAAAAACACCCTTGGAAGATCAAAATAAGGCAAGAAAAGATGAACCATGCAAGACATGGCTAAGCCAAAGCAAGCTTGGCCATGTCCCTCAAAAGAAATTCAAGGCAGAAGCAGACACACCCAGAGACACGGCCAAGCCTCTGGCCGTGTCTCACTCAAAGAGCAAATCAAAGAACAAGCCAAAGAAGAGAAGGAAAATGAGCAGCAGAGAGACACACACCTAGAGACACGGCCAAGCCTCTGGCCGTGTCTCACTCAAGGATCAAACAAACAGTGAGGGACACGGCCAAGAGCTTGGCAGTGTCCCAAGAAAGAAAAAATAAGAGACACGGCCAAGCTCCACATGGCTTGGCCGTGTCACCTCCCTGAAAAGAAAGAAAAGAAAGAAAGTGAAGAAAAGAGCCAGTGAGGGACACGGCCAACTGGCTTGGCCGTGTCCCATGGAAATCAAGAGACACGACCAAGCCAACCTTGGCTTGGCTATGTCACCTAATGGAAAACAAGGAAAAGACCAAGAGACATGGCCAAGCCAACTCAAGCTTGGCCGTGTCACCCTTAATATCTATTTAAGTTCTTTCGCACGACAGAAAAGGAGGACGGCTAGGGTTTGAGAAAAGAAAAGAGAAGGAGGGAGCAAAACACCATTTGGGATGAGGAGAGAGTGACACTCTCCTTGTCCCTTCATCTTCATCCTCCATCTTCATCTTCTCCATCTTCCATTGACAAGATCTTTGAGGTTCTTTGGGATAAGTTGGGTTAACAAGCTCTTGAAGGTTGAAGAAACTTCATTGAAGGATTGGTGACTTGAGAAAGCTCCATCCTATATTGCAAAGGGGAATCAACCATTGAAGAGGGCTTGAGTTCTTCATCATACATCAAGTGGAGCAAGGAGGAAGACTAGTAATCCTACTCTTGGCATCTTCACAAGGGGTTTTTCTATTCTCTCTTTTAATTCATTCCAATATTGTTTTTGTCATATTAAGAGAATTGATATTGCAATAAAAATTTGTATTTGATTTATATTGAGTTGAATGAATGTTTTAAATTGATGATGTTGAGCTAAAAACCCATGCTTAGGGTTTATAGTATATTTGATTGAATGCTTTGATTTGATATTTAAATTGATGTACCTTGTGTTGGTTGATTGCATTGGCTTGTATGCTAGGTTAATAGATTAGCTACCTATTGATCTCTAGATATTGAATGAAGGACCGAGAGGTGAAATCCGATATTGAAACTATGCAATCTACTACCCTATGAATGAATTAGAAATATAAGTTCTAGGGTTTCATTAATTTGCTAATGTAAAATAATTGGTTATTGCTATTTCATGAATGTGAGAACTAATGAATTGGTAATTGACTAATTAACCTTAAGGAACAAATTAATTTACAAGGTTATGTTAATGGATAATTGAAAATTGAGCTTTGATTGAATGGACCTATAATCCTAGGCACCTTCCCAAGAATCGATTTGATCTTTTACAACTTTCGTACATCAACCCTACACTCCTTAATCTTAGGTTTAAATTGTTCTTTTACATTCCAACACAACAAACTCTCGTGTTTAAATAATTTGTCAATCAAGCTATTACGAACCACACCTTCTTTGGGAAACGACCCTTGGGGCGATCACCTTTGCTACAGCTACCTTGTATACTTGCGAGTGAGGCTTTGTAGTAGTACTTAATTCGAGTGCAACATAATTCAATTGCGCACTATTCAGGGTCAAGCTAGCATAATATATTACTCTCAATAATTTATCAACGCTTTGCCCAAGAACAACTCCTACTGCATGATTAGAGGCATCACACATGATTTCAAAAGGTAAAGACCAAACAGGAGCTACTATTACCGGTGCACTAGTCAGTTTTTCCTTAAGGGAATTAAAAGCTTGCATGCATTGTGTAGTAAACTCAAATGGAACATCTTTGCCTAGCAAATGGCACAATGGTTGGCTTATTTTAGAAAAATCCTTAATAAACCTCTGGTAAAAACCTGCATGCCCTAGAAACCTTCTTATTCCCTTAACAGAGGTAGGTGGGGGTAACTTAGCAATTAACTCAACTTTAGCCTTATCCACCTCAATCCCTTTACTTGACACTACATGACCTAAGACAATGCCCTGAGTAACCATGAAATGACTCTTTTCCCAACTCAAAGTGAGGTTACATTCAATGCATCTCTGAAGCACAAGAACAAGTTTATTGAGGCAATTATCAAATGAACTACCAAAAACAGAAAAGTCATCCATAAATACCTCAATAAAATCATCTATCATGTCTGAGAAGATAGACATCATGCATCTCTGAAAGGTTGCAGGTGCATTGCACAAGCCAAAGGGCATATGCCGAAATGCATAAGTCCCAAAAGGGCAAGTAAAGGTAGTCTTGGATTGATCCTCTGGCGATATCGGCACCTGATAATAACATGAAAGTCCATCCAAAAAACAATAATGTGAGTGTCCAGAAAGTTTATCTAACATCTGATCAATAAAAGGAAGAGGGAAATGGTCTTTCTTTGTGGCATTGTTTAACTTCCTATAATCGATACACATTCTCCACCCAATAGTAGTCCTAGTAGGAACCAATTCATTATTTTCATTTTTCACCACAGTGATTCCAGATTTCTTAGGCACTACATGTACTGGGCTCACCCACTCACTATTAGCTATTGGATATATCACTCCTTCATCCAGCAACTTAAGCACTTCCTTCTTAACCACTTCACTCATGTTTGGGTTAAGGCGCCTTTGGGTCTCCCTTACAGGTTTAGCTCCCTCTTCTAAGGTGATTCTATGCATGCACATTGAAGGGCTAATACCTTTGATGTCACTCAATCCCCATCCTATTGCTCTTCTCAATCTTTTTATCTCACTTACGAACCTCATCTCCTCCTCTTCACTAAGTTCACTAGATATTATCATAGGTAAGGTATTGTGATCTCCTAAAAACACATATTTCAGATTTTTAGGTAACTCTTTCAGCTCTAACTCAAGTGAAGGATTCATCTCTTCCTTTTGGATGGAGGGAAGTTCAAATACTGGGTCCTCCTTAAGTCCTCTATTTCAGCACTCTCTAATGTCTCAATGCAACTGGCTATTTCTGAATTAAAAATATCCAAATCACTATCTAAGGTCAGTGCCAGCTCCAATTTATCCGAGGAACCTGTCTGCAAGAAAACATCTGAAACAACTGCATCAATACAATCAATTAAAGAACAATCCTCATATAAAGCAGTTGTAGGAATGGGAGAAGTGTTAAAAATAGAAAATTCAACTGTTAGTCCCAAGACAGTTATTGACAATTTACCATTTTTTAAATCTATCAAGGTGTTGGTAGTAGCCATAAAAGGCCTACTTAGCAAAATAGTGTGTGCGGATGGTGTAGAGTTACTTCCTTCCATGTCAAGAACTATGAAATCCACAGGCACTATCAACCCACCAACCTTAACTAACACATCTTCTATAACCCCTTTTGGGAATCTAAGAGATCTGTCAGCCAATTGCAACACCATTTTTGTAGGTTTAAGTTCCCCTAGTTCTAATTCAAGGTACACAGAATAAGGCATCAAATTTACACTAGCTCCTAAATCACACATGCCATCAGTTCTCTTTCCATTACCCATAGTAATTTGAATTATGAAACTACCAGGATCCTTTAGTTTCGGAGGTAGTTTATGCTGCAAAACAGCACTAGCTACCTCTTACACTATCACCTTTTCATTTGGCTCATACCTCTTTTTCTTTGTGTTCAGTTCCTTGAAGAATTTGGCATAAGCTGGCATGTTCCTTATTGCTTCAAGTAAGGTTAAGTTAATACTTACCTTAGACAGCATGTTGAAGATGTCCAAAAATTGTTTATCTTGTTTATCATTCTTCAACCTACTGGGGAATGGTATAGGTGATCGGTAAGGCTTACTTGCCTTATGTAAATCTGTTGTAGGGGACTTCTCCATTGATCTTTCTCCAGCACCTTTGTTCTCTGGCTCTCCTTCCTTTTTATTCTCTTGATCACCTGCATTCACAGAATTATTTTCAACATTATTGTTTATTACCTTGCCACTTCTAAGCACAGTCACTGATTGTGCCTGCTCAGGTTGACTTGGGAATTTCCCCTTTTGTTGAATCTGCATCTGTTGTGCAAGTTGTCCCACTTGGGTCTCCACTTTCTTAAAAGATGCTTTTAATGAATCCAGCCTCTTGTTAGTCATCTCTTGATTCTTAGCACTGACTTGGATAAAGGCCTGTAAACTGTCCTCCAAACTCTCTCTCTCTTAGGCTGCACTTGATTTGAAGATTGACCCTGCTATTGGTTTTGTCTCTAGAGCAAATGGAAAGGTTGTTGAGAGTTATTTGTTGTCCAGGAAAAATTTTGATGATTCCGCCAACCAGGATTGTAAGTATTGGAGTAAGGATCATTCCAGGCCCTTGGTTGATATCCCCTCGTAGCATTGACTTGCTCAGCTTCATTCCCATAAGATTCATATGCAGAGGGGCATATATTTGCTCCATGCGCGAAAGTCCCACAAATTCCACACACTTCTTGAGTGGATGAAGAGGTATTGTTCTTCATGTTTAGCATCTGCACTTGCCTTGTTAGTTCAGCTATCTAGTTTACCATCTCACTGTTGGCTTCCAATTGATTCACCCCTTTACTTCTTCCTCTTACACTTTTCTATTGAGAATTAGCTCCCAACATTTCAAAAATTTCATAAGTTTCATCAGCAGTCTTTTCTCCCATAGCTCCCCCAGCTGCATTATCAACAGTGTTCTGAAATTGCTGGGTTAGACCATCATAGAAAAACTAATTCAGAAGTTGAAGTGGGTAGTGATGGTGTGGACACTGAATCAATAGCATCTTAAATCTGTCCCAAGCCTCATGAAATGGCTCTCCTTCAAATTGAGAGAATGTAGCTATTTTCCCTCTCAATTCAGCTGTCTTCTGATGTGAGTAAAACTTGCCCATAAACTTGTTATAAACTTGCTCCCAAGTTGTCAAAGAGTTTTCAGGCAACATCATAAGCCAGCTCTTTGCCCTATCCTTCAATGTATATGGGAAACACCTCATCCTCAACTGGTCCTCTGTTAGTCCTCCCAATGGAAAAGTGTTGAGGGTGGAATAGAAATCCCGAATAAAGTTCAAAGGATCTTCATTTGGAACTCCATAGAATGATGGCAGCATGTTGTAATGGATGTTCTTCAACTCATAATTTCTTGCTGCATTAGTCAATCTTATACAAGATGTGGAAGTTCCAATGATAGGTCTAGCAAAATCTCTCATATTTCTTTTCCTTTCTTCTCCCATGTTGGTAGATTGTGCAGATTCCGACTCAAAATCAGAAGTGTCCTCCTCTGTAGTATCAAATCCGGTGTACAGTTCAAACTCTTCTCTGCTCCTTTTCACTCTCTGAATTTCTGGAATGACTGGGTATAGCTCTCCTCCGAGTGATCTCATGCCTTGCATAAACAAAATTTCTGGAAAAAAGAAATTATTAAAAGCAAAAGACAAATAAAATCAAAAGTAAACAATGAAAAATAATCTATAATATTTATGCCTAATAAACAATTATGCCAATTAGCCTCCCCGGCAGCGGCGCCAAAAACTTGTTGCGCTCGAATTAAGTTCTACTATAAGCATTGCTCGCAAGTATACGAGGTAGCTGTAGCAAAGGTGATCGCTCCAAGGTCATCTCTCAAGGAAACTAGATAAGCTAATTGATTATTAGGATGCAAATAACAAATTATAATAAATCCAAATTGCTAACAACTGATGAAAACAGATCGATTGGAGTTTAAAACAATAAAAGTAAAATAAGCTGATATATTGATTCACTTAATAGAAAGGTCTAGGGTTTGCACTTCTCTACTAACTTATATGCATGAACGGTTATTCCTCTCAACTAATTTAATTTCAAAGATTAGATCTCAAGTAACTTAATTAATCGAATCAAGGAAATAAGCTCTCGCATTCAAACCTCTTTCAAATAATCTTGTTACAATTGAAATAATCCTTTCCTTAGGTTATATTTCTAATTCACCTAAGTCCCTAATTGAATTGTTCCAGCATTAGACTTCATCTCTCAATCCTCCATCTAATACCTTAAACCCATAATTGGTGGCCAATCAATTATATATTAACAATAATTCCATTCAATCAAGGCTAAAGAAATAATTCAGTTAAGAGCAATAACCAATTCATACAATCATAGTAGATCCATACAAACCCTAGACTAGATCAAATTAGTTCATAATGCTATCAAACATATTCATCTCATTAAAACTCAAAGAAATCAGTTTAGACATAATATAATTCATGAATACAATTCCCAAGAAACTTAAGAGATAAAGTTTGAGAACAAAACCAAATTACAAACTCTCTTTAAGCTTCTGAAGAATCTCTTGTTCAGATCTTGCTAGAAGAATGTTGCAATGGCATTAACAAATTTAATCTAGAATGTTTTGCATCAAAGTGTAAATAATAATCTCAAAGAAAACAATTCAAAACCCTAAGTTTTTCTCTTTGACGGCTGCTCCAATCGTATTATTTATACGAAACTCGCTAAAAAATCCGCTCCTTTAGTCCATGAGTGACACGGCCAAGCTTAGGCAAGCTTGGCCATGTTTGAGGTGCTTGGAGGGACACGGCCACAAGCTTGGCCGTGTCCCCTGAAGGTGTCTGCTTCTGTCTTCATATATGTTTCTTTGGAAGCTTGGCTGTGTTTGTCATGTTTGGAGGGACACGGCCACAAGCTTGGCCGTGTCCCTTGAATGTGTTGCCTTCTGAACTGTTGGTCTTCTTCCTTAGCTTGGTATGGGACACGGCCACAAGCTTGGCCATGTCCCCTGAGTGTGTCAGTCACTGCCCAACTTTTCCTTTCTCTTGACTCCTTAATTTTTTCTTCCTCTCTTGGTTCCTTGCATATTAACCTAAACCAACACTTAAACAAACGTTAACCAAAAATCAAATAAACATTAACCAACAACACATAAACACCACACTAAAAACTAGATCAAAAATGTCATAAACACTGAAATAAATTAAAACTACCAAAATTGATGAAAACACTAAATAAACAGATTAAAACTACCAAAATACCTAAATAAAACAATAATCATGATAGTAAATAAGACACAATTCTATAACAAAAACTAATAAAACATAATACACAACTCAATGCTATCGAATAATTTTCTCACCTAGTAAAGTCATTTGGATTATGATGCATAGATACCCTAATTTATGAATATCAAACTAGATTTGTCATTGGTTGAGTATCAAAATGACAAAAATTGACAAAATTATAAATTAAAAAAAAGCTATTTAAACTATTTTAATTTGAAAAATATAATTATTCTAATAAAATACCAAAGAAAGAAAAATAAGATAAGCAACACTCAAGCCTAAGGAAGTTTGTTGAGTTGGAGTTGAAAATGCTTCATATACTTGGACATGTCAAGAGGCGAGGATCTTTCAATCATCGATGAGGTTTTATATTTCATTCCTTAATCATGTACATTGATTTGTTTCATGACCAGGCACATGATGGAACTGATAGAAAATCTCTGTATAAAAATTAGAGCGCAAAGAATTTGACAAAGGTTAAGGGGCTAAAGGTTGTAATAACCACTTCTTCTATAATTTGTTGAAGACCTAAGATAGTGGCTCTCCTATTATGAGAATATATGTTTGTTTATTGGCTTAGTTCTTGCATTTACCTTAATGTCTTTTATCCCTCTTAACTTTTGTCCATCAGAATGGTAGCCACCCTTATTGCTTCCTTTTCCATTGTATCTGTTATTTTCTCTCTCTTATTTTTGCAACTGAAGATCTGCTTGTAGAAGATCCTTGAAATTCTTTATAAGGATTTGATCCATCCTTTCTCGGAGGTGGGGCAAAGTGCCCTTGACTGTCATTCGAATCTAGTCGAAATCATATGGTCTTTTCTTAAGAAGAGGTGCCTCATTCCTCTATCTCTTTATATATTCAGCAAAACTCTCATTTTGTCTCTGCCTGATAGGCTCAACCGCCATCAAGGTAACCTTTAACTCAATATTATAACCATACTAATGGATGAAAGCTTTGTATAACAAATCCCAGTTTTTTTAAGTGCTCTCCTCTAAAGTGTTATACTAGTTTTGCACCATAGGATACAAAGAAAGCATAAAGTACCTTAATGTTTAAGCATTAGTGGCTCTAGCAGATTGCATAGCAATAATGTATTACTTGACATGCAAGTAAGGATTTCCTATACCACTGTACTTAGAAAAGTAGGCATTTTAAATTTGTAGGAGACATTATCTTCTTTGAAAAGCTTATCAACTTTTGAGGCCTCTTCAACTTCAATCTCTTTTCAAGCTTCTTTTCTAAGTAGACAATGAGCCTCTTCACATCAGCATGCTTTATTTTTAATTCCACCTTCTTCTCTTCTTTTTATTAGAGTTATGTATCTAGACATCTTCATCAATCACCATGTTTTCTTCATCAAAAGCTACCTCAACTACCTTATCCTTTTCCTTGTCCTTTTGTTTCTTAGAACTAGTAGATGTCTCAGCAGTGTTATTCTTTAGCACTACAGCCAATTGACTTTTCACAATCTCAGTCAGGGCCCCCTTTATTTCTTCCATCTTAGATGTGAGGGCTTCATTTACCAAGTTCTGAACTTGATTATGATCCATTGCTTCTGGTGTGAAGTTGACTGAATCTTCACTGAACTCTGAGTCACTAACGTAAGTCATGTTATTATTTGCTCTTGAACTACTATACTCTAGTTCTGTGAGCTAGAAACGATCAATGCAATGCAATGTGATGTATGTATACATGTGTATTAAACAAACAAATAGAGTCAATACATTTCTTCCAACCTTATTCCTTCTCAGACACTTGTGGTGAGTCTCTTTCCCTAGGTCTCATGTTCAGCAATATATCAACAGGGGATATTCTTATTTTCGAAAGAATCACTCAGACAAAGTAACCAATAGTTATATTTTCAAATATAAAAGTCAATTTATGATAATTCCCACTAATTAAGCCTTAATCCTTTGGATCCATTCAAAAGTTTAGCAGCATTTTTGCTATATTGTGGATTAAAACTAAATTAATAGGTTTATTATAAATAGACTTCTCAATCAACTAATGATCCAAGCCATAAACAAGCCCATAACTAACAAGTCTTGGCATAAATAAGGCCCACAATTGATTTTAGTATTCCTTAATTGACCCAACTACTTATAAGCCCCTTTCAACAAAATTTTGGTCCATTGTAAAAAGATTTTTAATTTTAAGGCCTAATGAAAGCTTGATTTAGAAAAATGGACTATAAAGTGAAAGATGATTTATGGGCCCTTCCTGGAAAACATTTCAAAGCCCATTGTAAAAAGTTTATTTCAAAAATCAATTTTAGGCTTCATACTTGGGCCATAAGGTAAAAGTAATTATTGACCCAACTTTGAAAAGTTATGAAAATAAATTTTAGGTCATAAAATAGTTTTGGGCTTTCACCATAATTAGGCCATATTAGGAAAAGACAAACAAAATAGGCCTTAACTTAAAGTATGTAAATCATAATCAAACAATAAGCACTTAGGGTAAACTTAAGGAAAATTACTAGGCCAACTACATAGGATTTAGTCTTTAGGGTTTTGGCTCAAGTTCTCACGGCAAGTACATACCAAAAGGTACAAGAATGTGAATGGTTATGCAGTGCTCGATCTCCAAATCTTTAATGAAAGTATGGTATCACTGGCACACACATAACATGGGTTCCATAGGGCATCCTAACTCACACACACAATGCAATTCTAAGTGATGCAATGAATAATATTACAATAAGAAAAAGATAAAATAATAGAAAGACCAATGGAATCAACTTCTCTTATCCCCAGTGGAGTTGTCACTATGAACGAGAATTTTTGCACTCACTCTCGGTGGAATGGTTCTTGCGACTTTGACATTGTTAGGCTCTGGGCCTTACAGAACATGGATCTAAACCTAGAGAATATGAGTTGCCATCCGGATGGGCCAGGAAGAAGATAGAAGGGGTGGATGACTCAATTCCTAAGGAATTTCTAACCCCTACTTGGTTTGAAAAGTTAGGTACGTATGGAGAAGGTGAGAAATGGCCCTACACCACTATAACGCCGGATTCATTGGAACCAGCCTCCTTTTTAGGTCTAAATATTATTAAATTTTTATATTATTATAATATTATTCATATTATAAACAATTAAAGTAAATAAAATGAACATAATCATCATATCACAAATAAAACAATAAAATGGGTACCTATACAAGATGGAAGCATGCCCTTACAATGTCCGACGATTCAAAATATAAACAAAATAGAACACCCATAAAAGAGTGAAAACATGCCCTTATAATTCTTTTAAAATCCAAATAAATGAAAAAATAAAAATAAGTGAAATAAACAAGGCACCCACGAATTGGGGAAACATACATTTTACATTCTTAAATCTAGATAATAAATAATTATAATCCCACCATTCATAATAAAATAAATAATTTGAACATGTAATTAATCATCACACAAATAATCATAAAATTAGGGTTTAATAAATAAAATTTGGGTTTAATCATGAAATTAAGGTTTTAGTTGTGAATCTAGGGATTAATCAATGAAATTAATAAACAATGTTGAGTATGATGAGTTAAAATAAATCAAGACATTGATAATTTGATTAAACAAATGATTTTATAGACATATCAATGTTGTTGGCTCTGCTAAATAATTAACATTGACCCAAGCTTTGTAACTAAACTGGCATAATCCCTCTGTGAAAACTGATATGGTTCTGCCTTGACAAGTTTTCAATGATTTGGATCAATCGGGCTTTTGGTCAAGCAACATTGCTTAAGGATTTATGTGTTTACTCTCTACTTCTTTTGTTTCTGGTTTCTTTTTTCACTTTCTATGTCTTTTGTTTTCGCTCTTTGTCCTGCCTCATTGGTTTTCTCTCTTTATGTGTGTTTTTCTTAATCTATTGTCGTTTCCCCCATTCTTGTTAATTTCCTTTATATAAGAGGCATTTAGGATAATTAGGTGATCAAAGTATATTAAGCTAAGAAACTAAATAGTTATCCTAAGAAACCTAAAATTCTACACATATTAGAAAAAATTAAGATAGTGGGTCACAAATGAATTGGCTATGGCTCATGATGAATTGGCCATGATCTATGACCAAATTCACCATAACTCATGGCCAACTGGCCAAAGCTTATGGCAATTTGGCCAAGAGCCATGGCCAATTTACTATATAGCTGTGGGAATAGCCGACCCGATGATTTTTGTTTTTTAGGCTTTTTGATTGAGTCTGACTTTATTTAAGGACCAGATTTAGGGGTCTACAGGGAGGTTTTGAATGATAGCCAAGATCAAAGAAACTATTGGCCCTATAGAACATGAAATCCTTTTTTAAGTTCTAGATATCCTAGCCTACTTTAACCTCTTGCTTAGAAGGCCTCGGATTCATCAAGGTAAGGCAGTTCCATCCTGCTTTTATTAGAAGCTCAAGTTTCCTTACAAGGATGGGGTTGTTAATATAAAAGAAGACCCAAATGGAAGGTTAGACCTTCCCATTCCAATGCCTATTTTGGAAATTCAGCCAGAACCCTCAGTCATAGCTCTGTAAGGGTTCACTTTTAACACGGTTCCATTTATTAAAGAAGAAGCAGGTAAAGAACTTTTTCCCTTTGATTTTGATTCTTATGGTAATCCAACAGTTGCCAATATCCTCAAACATATATACTATTTCCCTGGATTTGGATTGGGTAAGAATCAATAAGGGATAGCACAATTTTCAGGCTACGCTTCAGTCCAACAACCATTTGGCCATAATCCGACCCAGGATAGTAGAAATATAGGAAAGGACAAAACAAAGATCCTGATGCAAGAAAATGGGAGAAACATTTGACTAGCCCATGAAGCCATATTTCAAAACCCTTAATGGATACTTGTTAAATCAGGGACATATTCCCTTTACTATGGATTTCTTGAACCATGGGTGAACCCTATCACTAATGAACTAACTCCAGGTTTTGAAATTTTCTTTGATGTAAGGCTTAGCTTAGAAGATAGTAAGCCAACCTTAGAGACCAGAGGAGATTTTGAAGAAAATAAAGAGCCCAATCTTTTTCAATTAGCTATATTAGAAGGAGCAGAATAAGATTTCAGCCACCTTATCCAGTTCATTGCATGAATACTAAACAATTTGTATTTTGAGATGAATGGCAATCCATTATCTCTAAATTATGAAGCCTACATGAAGATAGAGTCAGAGTGAGCCTACCAGTTCCAATTAGATTTTGAGTCTGTGTCAAATACCAAGCCAAGAATCAATTTCCAAATTGATTCTAAGTTCAATATTAAGTTTGAGTCAAGTACTGAGTCTGAGTCTACTATTTTAGATTCCAAGTCTGTTAATTTAGAATTTGATTCTTCTGAATCTGATTCTTCTGAGTCATTTGATTTAAGTCCCAGTGTAATAAAAAAAACTTTATAATTGCTTTATTCTATGGTTTTAGTTTATTTTCCCTTGTCTCCTTTGTCTTCTTATGAGCATTATGGAAAATTCATTGTTAATGAAATTAATGAAGATATGGAAACAATAAACTTGGGGACATTAGAAACACTAAAAAATACATACATTGCATCCTGATTCATGAATAAGTAGGATCTGATGGCACTTCTGAAAGAATTCAAAGATTGCTTTGCCTGGGAAGCCAGTGACATAACAAGACTCGATCCCTCCATAGTAGTTCACAAAATACCTACTTTTGATCACATGAAACTAGTCAAACAGAAGCTGTGACTACTGAAGCAACAAATGGTCTTTGAAGATTAAGGAGGAAATGGCCAAGGTACTAGAAAACAAGTTCATTGAAGCAATCATGTACCCTAAATGGGTAGCCAATATAGTACCAACTTCAAAGAAAGATGGGAAAGTTTGCATGTGTGGATTACGGGGATCTCAACAAAGCCTTTCCAAAGGATAATTTCACTTTGCCTCATATTGATCTCCTAGTGGACCACATGGCTAGATCCAAGGTAGTTTTATTAACTAACCTCTATGTTGGGTACATTCAGATTCTGGTTCATCCTCTAGATGGAGAGAAGACACCCTTCATTGTAGAGTGGCATTTATATTGCTATAGGGTCATGCCCTTTTGTCTAAAAAATGATGGGGCAACCTATTAAAGAATGGCCACTACTCTCTTTTATGACATGGTGCACCAAGATGTTAAAGTCAACATATATGATATGGACATTAAATCAGGGAAAGTAGAACAACACACATAGGAACTAAAATGGTTCTTCCTTAGACTATGTCAATATAACTTGATGTTCAACCCTGCTGAGTGAATTTTTGGAGTAGCTTTCAGAATATTCATAGGACACATGGTCAGTTCTTAGGGAAAAATTGACCCAGCTAAGTCAAAGATTATTCTAGAGATGCCAGCACTATGAACTAAAAAGGAAATAAGGGGATTCCTAGGGCCTCTACAGTACATTAGTCACTTCATCTCCCAATTCGTCGATGTATATAGACCCATCTTCAAACTACTAAAGAAGGATACCCTACCAAGTGGAATGACCAATGTCAGGACTCCTTTAAGAAGATCAAGTAATACCTCCTATCTCTAATAGTCCTATAGCCACCACGACCCATATATCTATTGCTACACTATCTCTTAGTGATTGAAGAAGTGATGGGAGCTATGCTCACTCAACTTAAGGAGAATTTAACAAAAGAATTCACCATGTACTACCTCAGCAAAATGTCATTAGCTTATGAGCTTAAGTACAATTAGATTAGGCAAATTTGTTTAGCTTTGGTATGGGTATGTCAGAAACTACACCATTACCTAGCCTCTTACACTACATAAGTGATTGTAGATTAGAGCCCCCTTGAAATTCCTTATGCAAAGGCCAATTTTGGATAGTAAGATGGCCCGATGACTGACAGTCTTAGGTGCATTTAACCTCAAGTTTATGGCCCACAGGGTGATTAAAGGAAGTGTAGTAGCTAACCAATTGGCTATTGCCCCAGTTCAAGATATTATAGAAGAGCCAAAGTTCCCAGAAAAAGGTATTTTGAGTATCAACAAGGAAGTATAGATCATGTACTTTGATGGAGCATCTAACCATAAGGGATATGGTTCAATAATTGTTTTGATTACCTCCAAAAGGGAGAAAATTCCACTGGCAATTAAGCTAGCCTTTATCAGGTCACAAATAATGAGACTAAATACGAAACTTGCATAACCGAGCTTAAGGTGGCCTTGAGATTAAAGGTCAAATACTTGAAGGTATAAGGAGATTCATTTCTTACGGTAAGAAAGTGTAAAGTAAGAGAAGAACTTCTGGTTCCTTACCATCAACATTTGGAAGAACTAGAATAATACTTTAAGGAGATTTCATTATACTACCTTCCTTGAGCTAAGAACCAATTCGCTGATGCCCTGACCACTTTAGCATTCATGACTAATATGGAAAAAGGGATGATGGGTTGCCCCTATCACCATAAAGATAAAAACCTAGCTTGCTTATTGTGCTATGGTTCAAGTATCATATAAGAAGCCATGGTTATGGGACATCCTTAATTTTATCCACAAGGGTGAATATCTCGATCAGACCTCAAAGACGGACTAGAGGACTTTATGATAATTTGCTAGCTAGTACATTCTCAATGATGATGTGCTATACAAGTGTTCTTGGAACAATATCCACCTCAGATGCTTGGATAAATATGAAGCATAGAGAATAACAAAATGGGTACACGGTAATGAGTAAGGTCACCACATGAACAAATCACTATGATAAGAAAGATTACTAGTCTAGGCTATTACTAGCTCACCATGAGGGAGGATTAGGCAAACTTTGTTAAGAGATGCTGCAACTACCGAATGTATGCTAAGTTATAAAGCAACCTTCAGGTCCATGACATCCCACCGTAACTCCCTGGCCTTTTACAACATGGGGAATTGATGTGATAGGAAAGATTACTCCTAAATCTTCTAATAGTCATGAGTATATACTTGTGGCTACAGACTACTTCACCAAATGGGTAGAAGCAACTTCATACTCTATTCTATATGCTAATAAGTAGTTCATTTTATCCATACCAACATCATTTGTTGGTATGGAGTCCCTTTTGAGATCATCTCAGATAACAAGCCTCACTTCAAAAAATGAGGTAGTCCAATTGATGCAAATATATAAGATCCAACATCACAGGTCTTTCCCCTATCGATCTAAAACCAATGGAGCTGTTGAAGCAACTAATAAAACATAAAGAACATACTACAAAGGATGATGGAAAGTCACAAGAGTTAGCATGAATAATTACCCTTCACTTATGGGGATATAGAACTTTAGTAGGACACTAATAGAAGTAACTCCCTTTTCATTAGTTTATGGAATGGAAGTAGTATTACCAATTAAGGTGGAGGTTCTATCAACACCAGTCCTCCAAGAAAGCCATCTCAATGAAGTTGAATGAGTTAGGGCCTACTACAATTAGCTAAATGCCATTGATGAGAAAAGGATGGATGCTTTGTATAAAGTGTAAGGGTATCAACAAAAGATAGCTAGGCATTATGACAAGAGAATCAAAGATCGAGGTTTGCAAGAAGGACACATGGTTTTGAAAGAGATCAGGGCTCTAGTACATAATCCCAAAGAAAAGTTCAAACCAAAATGGGTAGGACCATAACTACTCAATAAGATCTTATCAAGCAGAGCAGCAATACTATCAGACTTAGACGACATCAAATTCTCTAGCCCATGTAACACAGACTAGCTCAAGAGATACTTTATCTAATTGTAACATTATTGTAACAAAACTACATAGACCTTATTCTCAAAGAGAGAGAGAGAGAGAGAGAGAGAGAGAAGAGCTCGGTGAGTTAAAACCTAAAAAGGCAGCTCAGGCAAAAATTAGAGCAAAATAAAGAGATGCGTCGGATACCCTCCTTGGTTTTGGTCCAAAATATTGCATAACATGTAATAAAATGTAAAATGCAAAAGAAATGTAAAATGTAACAAAAATAATTTATTCCATAATCCTCATAATAGTTTCATCATAACATAAGTTTATTCTATGTCTAAGCCAAACATAAAGTCTAAATCAAAAAGCCTAATGAGAGTCTTCCTAAAGAGTCCATAAAGATAGTCCCTCAAGTCTAATTAGTCTCGTCTATAGTCCCGACCTTTAACTCATTAATCAAAGTCAGTCATCACACCTTCTTCCTAGGCCAAACCATAGTGATGAACCAAGTCCTATATCCATCTATAGTGTTTGTCATCCCAGATGGCCTTACATCATGAATCCTTATGCCTAGCTATTCAATATAGCTTAAGCTGAAGCAGTAGTAATAGCCACAAGGGCATGTACACCATAAGGAGTGACACCCTGGGAATGACCCATTTGTCGAAGAATTCGGGTCTCCTGATAAAATGTTGACATCGATAGTCTTAGTAAATAGATAACTCTATAACTGAAGATCATAGTCATGAAAGACCATATCTAGTACCAATGACAATACTATAAAATCTCATTTGGACCAAGCTCTAGCAGCCAAGAAGTCCATGCTCTCTTAAAATCACGACAGATGAGGATATGCCTGCATCTGCAAGCAAAAGGAGAATAGGGAAGTCTAGCAGGTATAGCTACCATACGGAGATGATCCTTCAACCAAGCCTATTATAAAGACTAAATAGTCATTTAAAAATAAAATTAAAAATAAATAAAGAAGTTAAATTTTACCTAAAGAATCACAAGAGTTACAGACCAGTCTACCTGAATCCTGTAAACTTTATCAAGATTGATAATAATCTCGGCAAATAGTAAGGCAACAATAGACTGAGAATCCTCCATCTATAGGATCAAGGGAACTAAATCAATCAAACCCCAGCCTGGGTCCCTATTAAAGAAAAATCCACTAGTAAGATAAAAAGTCAAAGCCCTCAGTCTCAGTATCCTCCCAAAATTCAGTGATAAGGGAACACAAGTTCACCTTGTCCTCTCTCACCATGAGAGTAACGTCAACCTCACTCAAATTAAATAGCCTTTGAAAAGCATGAAAATATCTAGTACGACACTCAGTGATAGCCAACTCAGCTTTAGTAATGCACCCTAGTATAGCACTAAACTCCTCAAAAGTAGGACACAACTCTTCCATCATTGCCTCAAACCTAAACACATGGCCTACAAGATCTCAAAACTTCAGACAAGCATGAATAAAGTTAATGTCAAATTTCACACCTTTTAGGGTAATAGCCAGTGTAATACTATATCCACCCAAGTTTATTTTGTCCATTTTATCCAAATGGGTGGTGACACAAGCACGAGTATGTAAGCCCATGAAAAGAAACTTTGAATACCCAAAACTAAATAAGAGACTGGATTCAAGGGATAGAATGTTGATTATGGAAGCATTTGAGGTGAAAGGACTTAAAAAGGACATATTTTGTAATTTCCAGATTAGGGTAGATTTGACCTTTAAAGATTTACTTGAGAATTTGATGATTCTAGAGTTCTAGAATGAGGAAGAAATATTCATGAAGTTTATAGAAGACATCTCAAACTTTCCATAATGGGCTTATTTATATAGATTTGAGTTTTTTTGGGCCTCTGAACATTTGTGCAAGTTTAAAACCAGATCAGATTAGTATTTTTTGTCAAAACTAGTTTACTTCAAAAGGCCATAACTTAAGCTTCTGAAATCCAAATTGAGTTATTCAAAAGCCTAAATCATCTACACTTCTAGATCTACAATTCTTATGAAGTGATAAAGCCCAAATTTGGAATTTATCAGATAGAAAAGTAGTTTCAAATTTTCTATACAAATTTTAGATTAAGTCAATTTCATTATTTTGTTATGATTTGTTTGCCTTCTATGAATTATTGTTAAGGTTAGGTTTTGTAACCTATAAATACTTCTTACTTTCAGAATTTAAGAGGATTTTTCATGGGTTAATAAAATTAAGGGCTTTTGTTCTTGAAAGGGATTTATTCTCTCATTTCTTGGTTCCTTCTTGAATCAAGGTTTTCTATTGTTAAAGTTAATTACTTTGAATTAGATAATTCTAAAGTTCTCTTTCAGAAGTTGGAAATGGGTCAAAGACTTGGCAAAGATCTGATTTGGCTTTCTAAGTAGTTGTTTCCAAGCATAAAAGTGAGTGGATCTCTAGTCCATATACTAGGGGTTTGCATCATGTGGTCCACAAATGAAGAGAATGACTTAAAAATGATTCCATAGTAACACAGTCATTGCTAAAAAAAATGCAAAACTCTTCAACAATTGCACAAAAATTTCTAAGAACTCACTTAGAAACATAAAGAAGGCTAAAAAATAAACATATTTATAAAGATCATAGGGGTTCCACATGACGCGTGGACAGCGGCACTGCACAAATTCAAGCATCGCATGTGTAACACCCGAGAATTTTAAATATTGTTAAATAATTAATTTTTAGGGTAGTAGTTGTAGACCCTTGATTTTGGCTCTAAACTAGTTCAATCTTAATTAAAGAAGGCTGAGCTAAATTTGGTCCAATTTTAAAAGGCTTAAACTAAGTTTATGGCTTTTAATAGGTCGGTCCAATTTTTAAAGGGGCCTAAAATAAGGTGGTTCAATTTATTAAACCCTAAATCCAGTCCATTTATCATTTAAAAAACTAAAACATGTTTGATTGTATTTTAAAATACAAAAATGAGATTAACCGGACCCAAATATAAAGCCATGACGAATTAGGACACCAATTCATCATGGAGCATGGTTCATGATGAATTGGGAGTCCCCAATCTGCCATGGCCTTTGGTCCATGACGGATTGGAACTTCCCAATCCGCCATGGCCTTTGGTCCATGGGTCATGGCAGATTGGGGTGTCCCACTCTGCCATGACCCTTTAATTTTGCTCTAATATGATTTATTCGGCTCCCTAATTAAGTTGGACTTGTTCTTGATCATCGGATTAAGTATTAGGGTTTTGGTTTTGAACTTGATTTGTCTATAAATAACAACAATTATTATTAATAGGGGGCAGTAACAAGGATTAAGAATTAACAATTATAAGCAATGAGAATTAACAAGGATTAGGAGTAACACAAGCACATCAATCCAAAAAAAGGCAATCTTCGGCCAAGAACCAAATTGGTTCAGGCAATTAAAGAGCTTGGATCACTTCATCCAACCTTGGTGGAACCTTAAAATGCAGACTTAGATTCTTAATACGATTTGTTTATTTACTATTTGCAAACCATCATTTGAAGATATCATCACTGAAGTTGGTTTGTTAAATTTTTTTGCCCAATATCTTCAGTTTTCAAACTTTAGTACACATTTTATGAAGTTAAAACCCTAATCATAATCTGTAAAACCAACCTATTTTGTAGGCCATAAAACCAAACCCTAATCTAAACATAATTCATAAACCTAATATCTAGAAAACCCTAATTCCTAAACCTAATTGTAGACCCTTAATTTTTGACCTAGTCTGGTCCGAAATTTTTTATATAGTCAAAATAATTTTTGTGGTATTTTAATTAAATAATATTTATTTTAGTATTTATTATTTATAATTTTTAATAAAAATAAAAAAATGGTGAAGTTAATAACAAATATAATAATAAAAAAAATAAATAATAAAAATAAAAATAAAAATCAGTGACGAAAAAATTTCATCGCCGAATGTCCAATTGGCCAGGCCAATTTGCCGCAGAAAATTCCTATGGCGAATTGGCTGGCCGCCCAGCCAATTTTGCAAATTTCTTTGATAGCTCTGGCAATTCTTGGCCAATGAAGTTTTTTCAAAAACCAAATTCAATTTGGTTTTTGTTTCTTTTCCTAATTAATTTTAGTTTCCTTAAACAATTAGAATTAGGTTTATGATTTTTCCTATAAATAACACTTTAAAACTCAGAATTAAGGGACCGAGACTTTTGATTGGGGATCGAAAATTAGTTTTATTGAGCCAAACTTTGGTACTTTGATCGATCGAAAATTGGACTTCTGACTGAGGAAAAAAGATAGAAAACCCTAGTAAGAGATATTAGCAACAAGCAAGCAAACAACAATTCATCAAAGGTAGCCATACTACCTTTGTTATTGTTCATCCAGAAAGCAATATTTGGTGGAACCAACGAACGGAGATTTGAATCTCTATTTTCTTTATTTATTTCTTTACAGTAGCTTTGTAATATCCCAAAAATGTGCCCTATAAGTTTTAGTATAATTGTTGTTTTATTTGAATTAAAATGTATATGTAATTGGAAAGAGGAAAGAATTTAAAAGAGAGTGTATATGTTGTATATATGGAAATATATATAACATATACATAAGTCAAATGAATGGTCAAAGGAAGAAGATATTTAATTTGTTATTTGTGAAATTACTAAAGGGCAAGTAAAGGAAAGGGAGTTAATACATATAGTAGAGGGTATTTAAGTAATTTTCTTTTTAAATTACTTGGTGGAGGTTTAAAGAAGAGAGTAAAGTTGACTTTGCCATTCATTTTTATTTTTCTTCTTCTTCCTTTGTGGTTTGGCCGGCCATCACTCAAGCAAGAGAGCAAAAGAGGGATTTGATTTTCCAAGACCAAAATTAAAGGAGTTTTCAAATAAACAAGTTGGAATTTCAAGAAATTTCATTATTTTGGTAAGTTCTCTCTTGATTGCTCTTGTTGTTTTTGAAGTTATTTTTGAGTTTGATGAAGTGTTGTTGATAATATGATTAGGATTGCTTGTGGTGTGTTTGTTAGTGTTGAAATGGAATTAAAGATAAGAAGTTAGGGTGGTGTTGGTGATGGAAGAGGAAGAGTTGTGTTTAGTGAAAATATTTCTGTTTTACAATTAGTAAAGGCTGTGACTTGTATGATTTTTAATTAAATATAGAAAAATGTTCTTGAAGTGAATTTTTTATATATTGTGTCTCTATGAGTCTAGAATGACTGAAAAATATGTTGATTCGATTTTGGAATGGTTATGATTTTGGAAAGATTATTTTTACTAAACCTGTTCCAGCAGGTACCTTAACTGAGACAGCTATATTTCGGGATTTTTAATAAAATGTAGAAAAATCATATTCAATTGAATTTTGGATATGTTGTTTCTTAGTGATTCTAGTATTTGGGAAAAATAATTTGGAACCACGTTGATTGAATTTAATTTATGGAATTCACAAAGTTCAGAACTGCTGCCAGGATGCAGGGCAATTGGGGCAGTCTGGTTGGGTGAACTATTTGACCAAGATTTTGTGTTCAGTTTGATCTGAAATTTTAAAGGAATGATTTCAAGATGTAAAATTAAGTTCTGTAAAAATTTTAGAATTTTTAGTCAAGTAGATTATTTTATACATATTTTTAAAATAAGGATAAAGTTGAGTCTAAAACCAGAATTTAGTATTCATGTGGTCATTTTGCTAATATTCATTTTGGATTAGGTTGTGAAGAGGTTGAATTGCCCTAGCCTAAGTGTTGAGGATTCTTGGAAGAGTAAGTGTATAGATTGGTGTGAGTTGGTTTTAAGGTAAGTACAAACTACATTAGTGCATACATTCATATGATATTGAGATTTGACACACATTTGATTGTAAATGTGATAAGGAATCTAATGCATTGTTGATGTATATTAATAACATCATGTTTGGTGTAATGTGAATGTTGTGATGAGCATGTAAAATATGTGTTAATGCCATTGATTATATCCAATTGAATAATGAATTGATTAATGTGATTTGAAATATAATGAAATATGAAATGTGAAAGATATGATGTTATGGAGAATTGTTTTATTGTGATTTGAGATCATTTGAGATATGATGCCATGGTTATTGGCTATGATATGCAAATGAAATATATAATGGAGGCATGGTTGCCTAATTAATTATGAGAAATGAAATGGAAAGAGATTAAAAAAAAAGAGATAAATAAAATGATTGTGTGCCTAATATGTTTATTCAATTTTCAGAGTTCTGGTTTTGGCGGCATGCCTATGAATAACTGGATAGGTGAAATGACCGGGTCGTAAGCCGATTCCAGTTGATAAATATGATATGTGATGTTTTTGGGGTGAAATGACCGGGTCGTAAACCTCAAAAACAAATTATTGGAACTAGATTGAGTGAAATGACCGGGTCGTAAACTCAAATCTAGTTGATTATCCATGGATAAATGTATTGATGATTATGTTTATGGACCAAAGCAGTAACTCTGAACTTTGAATAGCATATTAGATTATTTTTGGGCCCATGCTTGTGTTTGTTTAAATGTGACTATTGATTGGTGAAACAAATGAATAATGAGATGACTACTATTCATACGTTATTGAAACGTGTAAGATTTGAAATATAATATTCTCTTGAATTGATCTTGAATCTTGATTGTGTGACATTAGCATGGCATTAAAGCATTATAGCACTGTAGTTTGTACCACTAAGCCGTTGGCTTAGCGCGAATGTGATTTTCGCGCAGGTGACAGGGAAGAACCAGATAATTCCTCTAGGCCGAGTCGAGTTTAGATTTTGAAGAGTGAATAGTGGGCTTAAAGATCGAAGACTGACTGCCAAACATGTATAAATTTTAAGTGTTGTAAAATTTGAGTTGGGTTGTATATGAAATTGTAAATATTGTTACTTTTCGCTGCATAGTGAACAAATATTTTATCTACTGTATTCCATAATAAACCTTTACTTTATTTTGTACTAGAAGTGTAAATCCTTTTTGCAGGTTGTAGTTGAGGTTATAAGGGGGATTTATTGGGAGTGTACTAAGAATGATTTTGTTTGCATTGGTTTGTGTAAAAATGTTTTCAAAAATCAGAAAAAAAAAAAACCAGTTTTGTCGACACTTGGGACTCAATTTTTAAGTGAAACTATGGCAAAATTTCTATAAAAATTGAAACTTAGATTTGACTATGTAAATCTGGTAGCAATATTAGGTTAGTGTGGCGTCTCTACTCAGCTTACACACGTAGGTCGGGAAGGGGTGTTACAATTTTTGGTATCAGAGCCTAGGTTTGAGATTCTCAACCTAGGTCAATTGTAAGAAAAAGAATATTTTTATTTTTAAAGTGGATTTTTAAGTAAAATACTTGTTTTGGTATGGCAGTCTTTGATCTTTAATGAAGAATATTCTGCTGCGTTTGCAGATATAGGTAGAGATGGCATCTCATTCACGACAGTCTGTTGACGGTAGTGTGGAAAGCGTAGCTCCTGAAGAGAGTAGAGATGGAGCTAGGATTGAGAGGGTTAGTGAGGCACCTGTTTCTGTGCCAGAGAGATCAGCTGCTGAGGAGGCTCCGCCGGGTTAGTTAAGGCATATGGTAGAACTGTTGAGGGGAGCTCCAGTGCAGCCATCACCACCACCACCACCACAGCCTCAGGTGCCGATAAGACATTATGATAAGTTGAGAAAATATGGGGCTGAAGATTTCTTGGGCACTACCGATCCTGCAGTGGCTGAACAGTGGTTAGATAAAGTGCAGAGAATATTCATCCAGTTGCAAGCTACTTCAGATGAAAAATTTGACTATGCTAGGTCCCTCCTGCAGAAAGATGCCTATGATTGGTGGAAGACAGTTCCTCATGCTATGGATGATCCACCTACATTGTCCTACAGTGATTTTCTACGGGAGTTTGAGCTGAAATATACTCCGAGGGAGTATAAAGATGTTAAGAAGATGGAATTTCTGAATTTGAAGCAGGACAGCCGGACTGTGACAGAGTATGAGATTGAGTATATCCGGTTGAGTCACTATGCTGGAGGTATTATTTCAGACGAGATAGACCGGTGCAGAAGATTTGAGGAGGGATTGAGGCCCTCTATTATGTGTTTTGTGGCTGGTTCTAGATACCAGGATTTTTCCCAACTTGTTGCAGCAGCTAGGAGTGTGGAGAGAGCCCAGGGTATTGCAGCAGCTGCTACTGAGGAAGAGACCAGGGTAAGGAGATCCCAGTTTGAGGCAGGGTCTTCATCTATGAAGAGGGGTCGAGGAGGTATTGTTCCGAGAACCAGTAGAACCCAGAGACAGTCGGGTAGATCAGTTCAGTATCAGAGACAGAGGTCGAGACCGACAGCTTCTGTAGCTAGTGCTCCGACCCCTGTGGTTCAGAGGTCTACTCTACCTGTATGTGAGTATTGTGGTAAGACCCATGGGGGTGTTTGTTGGAAGATTAGTGGATCAGCTGGGTGTTATAAATGTGGGTCACCAGCTCATTTTATTAGAGATTGTCCTGAGATGCAGGAGTATAGGCAGGCTGATACTGCAGCTTCTCGACCTAGTGTTAGCAGAGGTGGTCGAGGGGGCAGAGGTTCCAGTAGAGGTGGTATACCTGGGTTTAATCAGAGAGGAGGATCTTCATCCAGGGGCAGCAGGCCAGATGAGGCCGGATCTTCTCAGAGAGTATATGTGATGCAGAGGCAGCCGGATGCTTCAGCAGTTATAGCGGGTATATTTTCTTTATTTGGCATTTCAGTACTTGCTTTGATTGATCCAGGATCTACTCATTCATACATAAGTGCATCTATCTTGCCTGTGTCTGAATTGCATTCAGAGTCCTTAGGATTTGATGTCTTAGTGACCAATCCTTTAGGACATAGTGTTGTGGTGAGTAGAGTGCATCGTGAGAGTGCTGTTGTGGTTCAAGGTGAGGAGTTTCTTGGTGATTTAATTGAAATGCCTTTTAAAGAATATGATTTGATCTTAGGCATGGATTGGTTGTCTAAGCATGGAGCTGTGGTGGATTGTCAAAAGAAATGTGTTACTTTGAGAACTGGTGATGGTAGAAGTATATTAGTATCTAGTGAGCAGAGACAACTTGCATCCTTGTTTGTATCAGCTATAACAGCCAGAAAGTTGATTAGAAAAGGGTGTGTTGCTTATCTTGCTCATGTTATGGATACCAAAGTAATGGGTTCTCAACTTAATAGTATACCCACAGTTGCGGAGTTTCCAGATGTTTTTCCTGAGGAGTTGCCAGGGTTACCCCCTGAGAGAGAGGTTGAGTTTGGTATCGATTTGTTGCCTGGTACCACTCCCATCTCTATCACTCCCTATCGAATGGCACCTGCTGAATTGAGAGAGTTGAAGGTGCAGTTGCAGGAGTTGTTGGATAAAGGGTTTATTCGCCCTAGTGTTTCCCCGTGGGGAGCTCCTGTGTTGTTTGTGAAGAAAAAGGATGGTACTTTGAGATTGTGCATCGATTATAGGCAATTGAACAAAGTAACTATCAAGAATAAGTATCCTTTGCCCTGAATTGATGATCTCTTTGATCAGTTGAAGGGAGCAGCGGTGTTTTCCAAAATTGATTTGAGATCAGGGTACCATCAATTGAGGGTTAGAGCTGAAGATGTTTCTAAGACAGCTTTCCGCACAAGATATGGGCATTATGAGTTTTTGGTAATGCCTTTTGGATTGACGAATGCACCTGCAGCTTTCATGGATTTGATGAATAGGGTGTTTAGGCCCTATCTGGATCAGTTTGTGGTGGTTTTCATCGATGATATTTTGGTGTATTCACGTAATGAGGAAGAACATGACAAGCATCTGCGAATTGTGTTACAGATCTTGAGAGAGAAGCAGTTGTATGCTAAGCTGTCAAAGTGTGAGTTTTGGCTTGACCAAGTAACTTTTCTCGGCCATATAGTTTCAGCAGAGGGTATAAGAGTTGATCCGAGTAAAGTTGAGGCCATTTTGAATTGGAGTCCACCAAAGTCAGTGACTGAAGTTAGAAGTTTTCTGGGTTTGGCAGGCTATTATCGAAGGTTTGTGAAAGGTTTTTCTTTGATAGCTACTCCACTCACCAGATTGCTTCGAAAGGGAGTTAGATTTGTGTGGACAGATCAGTGTCAAGCTAGTTTTGATCAGTTGAAAGAAATGTTGACTCAAGCACCTGTTCTTACTTTACCCGTGGAAGATAAACCTTATGTAATTTACAGTGATGCTTCACATAATGGTTTAGGATGTGTCTTGATGCAAGAGGGTAAAGTTGTAGCTTATGCTTCTCGGCAGTTGAAGCCACATGAGCTTAATTATCCGACACATGATCTGGAATTGGCAGCTATAGTATTTGCTTTGAAGATTTGGCGACACTACTTGTATGGGGAGAAATGTTTTATCTATACGGATCATAAAAGTTTGAAATATTTGGGTGTTCAGAGAGAGCTGAATCTTCGGCAAAGGTGATGGTTAGAGCTGATCAAAGACTACGACTGTTTGATTGATTATCATCCTGGTAAGGCAAATGTAGTTGCTGACGCCTTGAGTCGGAAGTCTCTGGCAGGTTTGGCTGTTTATTCGCTCTCATTGCTTGTTGAGTTGAGAGCATTACATGCTAGTTTTGAAGCATGTGATGATGGTGCATTGTTGGCTCAGTTGCAATTGAGACCAGTATTGTTAGATCAGATTAAGGAGGCTCAATTGACAGATGAGAAAATTCAGAAGATTATTTCAGATTGCCAAAATGGGGAGAGCCGAGATTTCTTTGTGAGAAGTGATGGTAGCCTTTGGTTTAAGGATAGATTGTGTGTTCCTGATAATGATAGTTTGAAAAAGGTTATTTTGGAGGAAGCACACCAATCGGTTTTTGCTATGCATCCGGAAAGTACAAAGATGTACCATGAATTGAGACAGCATTATTGGTGGTCTGGTATGAAGAGAGACATAGCAGAATTTGTGTCCAAATGTCTCACTTGTCAGAGGGTGAAAGCTGAACATCAAGTTCCAACAGGGTTGCTTCAACCTTTATCAGTGCCTGAATGGAAATGGGAGAGAGTGACAATGGATTTTGTGTCTGGTTTACCTTTGACACAGAGGAAGCATGATGCCATTTGGGTGATTGTTGATAGGTTGACAAAGACAGCTCATTTTCTTCCTGTTCGGATGGACTATTCACTTGAGAAGTTGGCTGAGCTGTATATTAGTGAGATAGTGAAGTTGCATGGAGTCCCAATTTCTTTAGTGTCGGATCGAGATCCTCGGTTTACTTCGAGGTTTTGGAAGAGTTTACATGGTGCTTTGGGTTCTCGATTGCCCTTTAGCACTGCTTTTCATCCGCAGACAGATGGGCAATCAGAGAGAGTGATACAGATTATTGAGGATATGTTGAGAAGCTGTGTCATTGATTTCTCTGGAAGTTGGGACAGATTTTTGCCACTTGTAGAATTTGCTTACAACAACAGTCATCAATCCAGTATTGGAATGGCACCATTTGAGGCATTGTATGGAAGAAAATGTAGAACTCCTCTATGTTGGAATGAAATTGGGGAAGGCAAATTGGTTGGTCCTGATCTGATTAAAGAGACTGAAGAAAAAGTGAAGATGATTCGTGATAGGTTGAAAACAGCTTCAGACCGACAGAAGTCTTATTCAGATTTGAAGAGGAGAGACATAGAGTTTGATGTTGGAGATAAAGTATTTTTGAAAGTGTCTCCTTGGAAAAAGATATTGAGATTTGGTCGAAAAGGGAAGCTAAGTCCTCGATTCATTGGACCGTATGAGATATTAGAAAGAGTTGGACCAGTTGCTTATCGTCTTGCTTTGCCGCCTAAGTTGGATAGAATCCATAATGTCTTCCATGTTTCTATGTTGCGAAGGTATAGATCTGACCCATCTCATGTTTTACCAGTTGAATCTATTGAGGTGAGTCCGGATCTAACTTTTGAAGAAGAACCAATTGCTATTTTGGCACATGAAGTGAAAGAATTAAGAAATAAGAAAGTGCCACTTGTAAAGGTTCTTTGGAAGAATCATGGTAGAGAAGAGGCAACTTGGGAGAGTGAGCAAGCGATGCGAGATCAGTATCCTCAACTGTTTCAGACTTGATATCAGGTAATTTCGGGGACGAAATTTCTTTTTAAAGGTGGAGAATTGTAATATCCCAAAAATGTGCCCTAGAAGTTTTAGTATAATTGTTGTTTTATTTGAATTAAAATGTATATGTAATTGGAAAGAGGAAAGAATTTAAAAGAGAGTGTATATGTTGTATATATGGAAATATATATAACATATACATAAGTCAAATGAATGGTCAAAGGAAGAAGATATTTAATTTGTTATTTGTGAAATTACTAAAGGGCAAGTAAAGGAAAGGGAGTTAATACATATAGTAGAGGGTATTTAAGTAATTTTCTTTTTAAATTACTTGGTGGAGGTTTAAAGAAGAGAGTAAAGTTGACTTTGCCATTCATTTTTATTTTTCTTCTTCTTCCTTTGTGGTTTGGCCGGCCATCACTCAAGCAAGAGAGCAAAAGAGGGATTTGATTTTCCAAGACCAAAATTAAAGGAGTTTTCAAATAAACAAGTTGGAATTTCAAGAAATTTCATTATTTTGGTAAGTTCTCTCTTGATTGCTCTTGTTGTTTTTGAAGTTATTTTTGAGTTTGATGAAGTGTTGTTGATAATATGGTTAGGATTGCTTGTGGTGTGTTTGTTAGTGTTGAAATGGAATTAAAGATATGAAGTTAGGGTGGTGTTGGTGATGGAAGAGGAAGAGTTGTGTTTAGTGAAAATTTTTCTGTTTTACAATTAGTAAAGGCTGTGACTTGTATGATTTTTAATTAAATATAGAAAAATGTTCTTGAAGTGAATTTTTGATATATTGTGCCTCTATGAGTCTAGAATGACTGAAAAATATGTTGATTCGATTTTGGAATGGTTATGATTTTGGAAAGATTATTTTTACTAAACCTGTTCCAGCAGGTACCTTAACTGAGACAGCTATATTTCGGGATTTTTAATAAAATGTAGAAAAATCATATTCAATTGAATTTTGGATATGTTGTTTCTTAGTGAGTCTAGTATTTGAGAAAAATAATTTGGAACCACGTTGATTGAATTTAATTTATGGAATTCACAAAGTTCAGAACTGCTGCCAGGATGCAGGGCAATTGGGGCAGTCTGGTTGGGTGAACTATTTGACCAAGATTTTGTGTTCAGTTTGATCTGAAATTTTAAAGGAATGATTTCAAGATGTAAAATTAAGTTCTGTAAAAATTTTAGAATTTTTAGTCAAGTAGATTATTTTATACATTTTTTTAAAATAAGGATAAAGTTGAGTCTAAAACCAGAATTTAGTATTCATGTGGTCATTTTGCTAATATTCATTTTGGATTAGGTTGTGAAGAGGTTGAATTGCCCTAGCCTAAGTGTTGAGGATTCTTGGAAGAGTAAGTGTATAGATTGGTGTGAGTTGGTTTTAAGGTAAGTACAAACTACATTAGTGCATACATTCATATGATATTGAGATTTGACACACATTTGATTGTAAATGTGATAAGGAATCTAATGCATTGTTGATGTATATTAATAACATCATGTTTGGTGTAATGTGAATGTTGTGATGAGCATGTAAAATATGTGTTAATGCCATTGATTATATCCAATTGAATAATGAATTGATTAATGTGATTTGAAATATAATGAAATATGAAATGTGAAAGATATGATGTTATGGAGAATTGTTTTATTGTGATTTGAGATCATTTGAGATATGATGCCATGGTTATTGGCTATGATATGCAAATGAAATATATAATGGAGGCATGGTTGCCTAATTAATTATGAGAAATGAAATGGAAAGAGATTAAAAAAAAAGAGATAAATAAAATGATTGTGTGCCTAATATGTTTATTCAATTTTCAGAGTTCTGGTTTTGGCGGCATGCCTATGAATAACTGGATAGGTGAAATGACCGGGTCGTAAGCCGATTCCAGTTGATAAATATGATATGTGATGTTTTTGGGGTGAAATGACCGGGTCGTAAACCTCAAAAACAAATTATTGGAACTAGATTGAGTGAAATGACCGGGTCGTAAACTCAAATCTAGTTGATTATCCATGGATAAATGTATTGATGATTATGTTTATGGACCAAAGCAGTAACTCTGAACTTTGAATAGCATATTAGATTATTTTTGGGCCCATGCTTGTGTTTGTTTAAATGTGACTATTGATTGGTGAAACAAATGAATAATGAGATGACTACTATTCATACGTTATTGAAACGTGTAAGATTTGAAATATAATATTCTCTTGAATTGATCTTGAATCTTGATTGTGTGACATTAGCATGGCATTAAAGCATTATAGCACTGTAGTTTGTACCACTAAGCCATTGGCTTAGCGCAAATGTGATTTTCGCGCAGGTGACAGGGAAGAACCAGATAATTCCTCTAGGCCGAGTCGAGTTTAGATTTTGAAGAGTGAATAGTGGGCTTAAAGATCGAAGACTGACTGCCAAACATGTATAAATTTTATGTGTTGTAAAATTTGAGTTGGGTTGTATATGAAATTGTAAATATTGTTACTTTTCGCTGCATAGTGAACAAATATTTTATCTACTGTATTCCATAATAAACCTTTACTTTATTTTGTACTAGAAGTGTAAATCCTTTTTGCAGGTTGTAGTTGAGGTTATAAGGGGGATTTATTGGGAGTGTACTAAGAATGATTTTGTTTGCATTGGTTTGTGTAAAAATGTTTTCAAAAATCAGAAAAAAAAACCAGTTTTGTCGACACTTGGGACTCAATTTTTAAGTGAAACTATGGCAAAATTTCTATAAAAATTGAAACTTAGATTTGACTATGTAAATCTGGTAGCAATATTAGGTTAGTGTGGCGTCTCTACTCAGCTTACACACGTAGGTCGGGAAGGGGTGTTACAAGCTTCATCATTCAAATTGAATTAAATTTTTCACCATACAAATTGATCAAAACCTTAAAAACCCTAAAACGTTTCTTCTAAACCTTAAAACCCTAAAATTGTTTCTCATCTATTTTCAAAACCTTGAAACCCTAAAATTGTTTCTCTTCTGTTTCCAAAAGCTTTAAAACCATTAATTGTTTTCCTTGAACTATTTTCATCTACACCATAATTTTTTGTCCAAAATCTCCAAATGTTTTCTTAAATCTCCAAACCCTAGTTCTCTTTACGTTTTCTAAAAATCATAATTATTTTATAAAACTCTAAATTGTTTCCTTAAATCCTAAAACCAAATATGTTTTTTAAAATACCAAAAACCCTAACTTTTTTTAAAAACCAAAACAGTAAACCCTAATTCAATGCATTCAATCTAATAAATTTAAACCCTAAAGCCACGATCCAATAAATCTAAAATCACAATCCAATAACCATGAATTATAAACCCTAATGTCTTAAGATTCCTAAACCCTAATTTCATAATGTTACCCCTAAACTTGAATGTGATTAACCAAAAAACCTTACTACTTTATTAAATTCATAAAACCTTAATCCATTCCAATTTTCCAAAACCTTTAGAGTAGCCTAAACAAATAACAATAATAATACTAAAATCCCAAAACCCTAAATATTAATTAAAGAACTTTAAATAGAAACAGTAAAACCTGATTTGTATCTTTACTTGATTTATTTTTAGATTTGATTATGTAGTCTATTATATGATTTCTTGGTTGATTTATTTAATTTCAATGCTTGATTTATTTAATTTATTGTGGATGGATATTCTCTTTATCATTACGATTGTTATTTTTTTGTTTTAGTATTAATTGTAAGAGGTATGTTTCCACTTTGTGGGCACCTTATTAGTTAAATATCATGTAATTTAATTTGCTTTTATATTTTGGACCAATGTAAAGGATATGTTTCTACCTTTCGGTGGGTGTCCTATTTAGTTTAGACATGAACGATGTAAGGACATGTTTCCATCCTCGGATGGGTGTCCATTTATTTGCTTTTCTTGGACATTGCTTTGATTTTAATATAATGATGCTTTATTTCAATTATTGCGTGTAATATGGATAATATTGTTATATTTAAGAATTTTATAATATTAAGACCTGTAAAGGAGGCCGGTTCCAATGAACCGGGCGTTGTGGGGGTGCTGGGCCATTTCTCACCTTCCCCACACGTACCCAACTTTTCAAACCCATTAGGGGGTTGGGTATTCCTTAGGAATCGAGTCATCCACCCCTTTCTTTTTCCCGGCCCGTCTGGTGGCTACTCCATTTTCTCTGGACTTAGGTCCTTGTTCTCTAAGGCCTCGAGCCTAAACAGTGCCGAAGTTGCAAGAACCATTCCACCGGGAATGGGGGCGAAAATTCCCGCTCACAGTGGTGACTCCACTGGGGATAAGAGAAGTTGATTTTATTGGTCTTTATATTATTCTATTCTTTCTTATAATGATATTATCCATTGCATCAATTAGATTGCATCGTGTGCGTGAGTTAGGACGCCCGTGTTACCCGTGTTTTGTTATGTTAGGGATACCATACTTTCACTCAAGGTATGGAGATCGAGCATGACATAACCACTCATAGCCTCATACCATTTGGTATATACTTGCTATGGGAACCTAAGCCTTTTAACCCAAAGACTAAAGATCATGTAATTGGCCTAATTACTTTCCTTAGGTTTTTACCCAAATGCATGTTGTTTGACTATGGTTAATTTATCTTGGCTTAAATCATGGCTTATTTGGTTTGTTCTTTTTCTAATATAACCCAAATACATAGTGAGCTCAAAATAAATTTTTCTTTAAAATCTTAAAAACCAAAACTATTTTCAAAACTTTTCAAGATGGTCTTTATACATAAAACTTTTCTAAAAACAAATAAAAAATTCTTTTGTTCGTAACCTAAATACTAAGCCCAAAATCCATTTTTTCTAAAATCTTTTTACAATGGGCTTAGAAACAAAATTATTTTCATCCAACCTTTTCTTACAAAGAGCTTGCAAATTATTTAGGTCGATTACGAAATACCAAAAATCAATTGTGAGCCTAGTTTATACTAAGAATAATTAATCATGGGCTTGTTTTTGGCATGAATCATTAGTTACTTTTTCAAGTGAGAAATCTATTTATAATAAACCTCTAAATTTAGTTTTAATCCAATATAGCATAAAGGCTACTTTAGCTGGTTGAATGGATTAAAACCTAATTAATGGGAATTATCATGAACTGATTTCCATTTTCGAAAATATAACTATTGGTTGAAACGTCCGAGGGAATTATTCGAAAAACAAGATACCCCATGTTGGTATTTTGTTAACCATATACCTAGGAAAAGAGACTCGCCATTCATGTATGGATGCTATAAGGTTGGAAGGAACATCCTAATTATCTTTCTTTGTTGATTGTTTGTGCATACATGCATACATGCATACATTTGCATATCATATCATTGATCCTCTTTGGCTCACAGCCCTGGATTAGGATAGTTCAAAAGCTTATGACAATTCGACCTATGCCGGAGACAAAGAATCTAGCAATGACTCAATCTCTTTTTCACCACAAGCAATGGAGCCTGAACAAATTCAAAGAATGGTGGATGATGCCCTCAATGCCAAGATGGAAGAAATAAAAGAGGCCCTAGCTGAGACCATGAAGAACTAATTGGATGCGATTTTAGGAAATCATACCGAAGCATCTGCTAGAGCTAAGAAGCCAAAGGACAAAGGGAAGACTAAAGTTGGTGAAGTAGTTTTTGATGATGATAAGGTGATCATTGCTGATGATGATGATTGGGCTCAATATTTCCAAGATCCTCAAAACAAGAAGAAAGAACCGAAGATTGTTGAAAGATCAACTATGGAGAGAACCGAAGCTTCTGATGTTGAAAAGATGATTGCTGATTTAGAAAAGAAATTTGAGAAGAAGCTGAAAACTGAAGAAATGTCCGAAGTTGACAAATTATTTGAGCTAGACAAAGAAGTTCCATACAAATTCAAGATGCCATCTTTTGCGAAGTTTGATGGAACCAAAAATCCCCACCTCCAAGCGAAGCAATATATCACTGCTATGCAGTCTGCCCGAGCTATTAAGGCTCAAACTCTAAGGTACTTTATACTCTCATTGGATCCTGTTATCCAAAATTGGTTCAATACCTTAGAAGAAGGAACACAAAAGAGTTGGGATCTGCTATACAAGGCCTTCATCCAACAATATGGTTACAATGTTGAAATGGAAGTTACCTTAATGGAAGTTGAGTCCATTAAGCAACGACCAAATAAAAATTTTGTGGACTATGTGAAAAGATGGAGAAAGAAGGCTGCTTTGCTCAAGAAGAGGCCTGATGAATCCGATCAAATAAGGATGATTGTGAGAGGGGTGTTACCTAGTCTTTGTGAAAGGATGTCTCATACACTCATCCGGGATTTCAAAGATCTCCTCCAAGCTGGTCTGCAAATTGAAGAATGGGAAAGAGAGAAGAATCATTTTTCAACAAGAAGGAACGAGAAAGGAAACTATCAATCTAGTAGCCAAAGCATGCAAAAGGCGGTCGGTGTAAACGCTACTAGCCAAGGAACTAGGAGGCAGTTTTCAAAATTAGGAAAATCGATGTCTTGGGTTTCAATAAGCTCCAAAAGAAGGGATTGTTATAACCCTTAAATCCTCGTCCTTTGCCTAACCCTCTCCCGCCTAATTTCGACACTAAAGCATTTTGTCAGTTTCATCAAATGCATGGGCATGACATGGATAGATGTATGAGGTTGAGGCATGAGATCCAAAATTTGATTGATAATGGAAAACTGTCCGAGCCCAACAAGCCGAACACCAAAGACAATCCATCACCAAGGTTCAATAGAGTACCACCACTGGCAACCTTCATGATTGGAGGAGGTTTGCATGAAAGTTTCATTATGTCTTCTTTCCAAGATGTGGGTAGAGAAGCAACCAAAGAAGAAGAGATATTTAGTAAAATTAAACAAGCTATGGTGGGTAAAGAAGCAGTAATTTGTGTTGTGAATGGGTTTTGGGATTCAAGCGATAGTGATGACGATCTTGTATCCAAGAAGGAGGAATGGACCTGGTCCGAGCCCGAGGAAGATAAAGTAATGAACACTAGATCCGATAAGCCTTATGCAAGGCCACCACCTAAGGAGGTGGAAATTAATTAGGGAAAGGAAGTTGAAGTAGGGAATAAAGAAGAGGAAGATGATACCATGCTCAAGCAACTGAAAAGAACCCAGGAAAGTGTTAGCATTTGGGATTTATTAGCTACTTCTAAAAAGCACCGAGAAACTATGGCTAAGGCCTTAGCTAGCATGCCAATTTCCACTTCCATAACACCGGAGGAATTGATCAACTTCATAAAAATTGGAGGGGTAATGAAATGTGAAGATATTCAAGAGAAGAGCGAAGTTAATATGGGAGCGATATCTTCCTCAGATGTGGATTTACCGGAAGAGGGGAGAGATCACATCCGCCCTCTCTTTATCAAAATAGAAATCAAAGGAAAAAGGACACCATGTGTAATTGTTGATGATGGGTCCACTATAAATGTTTGTCCACTTAAAATATTGCCAAAACTAGCCATGTCGACAAGGGATCTAAACCCAACCGAGATAACCATTCGGGCTTATGACAACACTAAGAGACATGCCGAAGGAACTTTCAAAGCCGCTGTCAAGGTTGGTCCAACTGAATCTATTGTTGAATTTGTTATTTTGGACATACCTATTACCTTTGCCCTACTCTTGGGATGACCATGGTTTCATCCTCTTGGTGGAGTTCCTTCCACCCTTCATCAAAAGATCAAGTTTCCTAACGGAGATGAGACAGTGGTCATCGAGGCCGAAGATAATGAAGTTGTTAACACTCTAATGATCAAAAGGCCTCTCAATGTTTCCAAGTAGCTACAATTTTTGATGATGAAGTAGTGGACTTTAAAGTTTTGAACATGATGAAGAGCATGAACCACCTTCCCGAAGCTAGTCTTGGAAAGGGTAAGGTCGGTTTGACAAAGATTCTAGATTTTAAAACTCAAACATCCAAGAGGGGGTTGGGATATGATGAAGCCAACAATGTCTAGCCAAAGAAGAATGAGAAGATGAGCTTCCCGCCACTTAAAGAGATCTTTGTCAAAGCTCCGGACATGGGACCGCTCCAAGGAAAGCCCGAGCCAATCATGTTCATGGGAAAGTTAATCCTAGGTTTTGAAATTTTTACAGATGTTGCCGAGCTAGTGGAGCAAGTGAAGAAAGAGCTCACCTTGCCAGCCAACAAAGAATCCAATCCAGAAAAGAAGAAGGAAGAGGTCCTGAAAGCCTAGAAGACTCCGGAGAAGATTGCTGCCCTGGTTGAAAAGAAGTTTGAAGACATCCTGCCTTATGATTTTGAGAATAATGATTTTGATTTTGATTTTAATTTGTCTGCTTTGTATGAGGATGATGATGTTTTCTTTTCCAAAATGAATGCAATAAAGTCTGAATTTGATTACTTGTGTGATGTTTCTCCTGATAGTTGCATACAATCAAATAGCAGTTATATGAGCATCTTTAATATTAATTTTGTTGATGCACAATCATTAAATTTGGAAACAATAAAAAATCCTAAAAACATTAGCACGATATCCGAACTTACTCCTGATGAGAGAGAAAGATTTGAAAAAATATTCAAAAAATATGAAGAAATATTTGCTTGGTCTTATGAGAATATGTCTGGAATAGATCGAGACATAGACGAACATCTTATTCCTACTTACACTCACATGAAACCTGTCAAACAAAAGCTTAGGGATTAAGACCTGAGTGGGCTGAATTAGTTAAAGAAGAGGTCACTAAACAAATACAAGTAACGTTCCTTGAAGTGATAGAATATCCAGATTGGCTAGCCAACATAGTACCCATGCCAAAGAAAGATGGAAGAATAAGGGTCTGTGTGGACTATAGAGATTTAAACAAGGCTTCCCCCAAAGATGATTTTCCTTTACCTCATATAGATGTTCATATTGATAGTGCAGCCTCTAGCGTGCTACACTCATTTGTAGATGGATTTTCCAGATACAACCAAGTGTTAATGGCTTAAGAGGATAAAGCCAAAACTGCTTTCATTACTACATGGGGTATATTTTGTTATAGGGTGATGTCGTTTGACTTAAAGAATGCTAGAGCAACCTACCAAAGGATGGCCACCACACTATTTCATGACATGATGCACAAAGAAGTAATTTCTAAATTGACAAATGTAAAATCTATAGCAGACGATAAGTGTAACATGCAGGCCAGCTTTGCTTTAACCGATCCAAGTAGGCTTTAGTCAAGCAAGACATGTCTAAATCGGGAGTGAATTCAGAATCGCGAGGCTCAGCTCCATACTAACGGCTAAGCCGGCGAGGATCATAGCAAGTACCTCGATGAAGAGCAGCAAGAGGAACATACATCAAGTAGGTCCGCATGGTGATACGAGAAATCTTCCACCAAGGTACCAACCAACGAATGTTGACTTCAGCGCGTGAGTGGATCCAGTCAACCCAGTCAGCATATGAAGAAACAGGATGGAGTAGTTTCCTAGCAGAATGATATCATGGTAGATATTTGGCAAAATCCATGGATGGAATATCAAGCAAGCAGAGACGCTCCTGAAGCCAAATCTGTGAGGGAAAATTAAATTAAAAACAAGTCTGCCAAGTTGAAAACCCGCAAGGGCGGCTTAGGAAAAAATTAGGACAACTCGCTAGTTCTGAAAACCCGTATGGGCGGATTAGGCAAAAATTAGAGCAATATAAAAAAAAGAAAGAGAAAACCTAAATTGAAAATTCGAAAGGGAAGTTTAGGTAATTACCTGAAGCAACAATGGACTCCCGGTCAGTCTCTTTAACAATCCTGATTTTAGTTGGTCTAATCCAACTAAAGTCTCGGCTAAGATCACGGGTATCGGCGACAAGCCTCCTTTCATTTGGTCCATGATATCCAATACTCGTGGATCAATATTGCCGTCAGAAGAAACAAACAAGAATTGGCCAAGCAAGCAAAGACAAAGCATACGTCCCCATGCCTTAGTAGGAGCCAAATGAGAAAGGCAAAAGTCAATTAAGGGACCAAGCAGAATTTTCTCACCTCTCATCAATTGCAAAACTTCAGGCTTTGAGATTTGAAATAACATCTGCATCTTCTGTTGAGTCTTGGAAATCAATATGGGTAACACCATTTGTTGATTATTTGGATATCCAAGGATGGCCTCAAATTCTTCAATCAAGGGACATATTTCAAAGCCATTAATTTTAAATGTCCTAGAATCCACATTCTAAAAAGAAGCCATGGCATGTAAAAAAGAATGGTCCAATTTAGCATTTTGAAAACACTTCAAAGTATCAAGTTTTGACCAAGACATTTGCTTCCAGTGAATGGCATTCATATTCTTAAATAGAATTTTTTTTCTTCTTTAAATGGAGTTCGGTCATTATTGATGAATGAAGGAAAATCAAAATTGTTAAAAGGAGTTTTTACGTTGAAGTGGAAAATCTCTTGGTTTCTATATGAAATTATGGCATGAAAGGTGATTTATATAGGAGGATTGTGCTTTTCCAAAATTGATAAGGAAAGCATGAGACCTTTGATGCATGAGGAAAAGGAATTGGCGATGAAAGGATCTTAAATTATCGCGTTGCATTTGGTTTTGTAGTGATATTGTGTAAATGTTAAATATGAAGAAGAAAGTATAATAATTATATCGTAGTAAGAGGAAAAAAGAGTTGCAGTAAAGGTAAAAATTATATATTATAATTATCATTCTTATGATTCTTGTAACACCCCTATATCCCGTATACGTACAAAGCATGCTTATACGATCATATTATACGTATACTGAATATAGAAATGACACACTTTACAAATACACAAATCATCTTTAAAGTAAAACTAAAAATTTAAGAAATACCAAATAAAGAGAAATGAAAATCATAAGACACAATAGATAAAAATGTTTGTTTATTATGCAACGGAAGTTACATCCAAAACTTACAAATATAAATACATTAAACCTCAATAATTACAAAATATGAAATATATACATGATTGGCAGCTTGACTCTCTGATCTTTAAGCTTTAATCCAACTCTTCACAATCAAAACAACCTCAACTAGGTCTAGAGGAATTCTCCGTCTCAACTCTATCACCTCTATCACCTGCGTGATGAATCATAATCGCGCTGAGCCAACAACTCAGTAGTACAAACCATAATGCTATTATGCTTAATCAATAACAATGATATACAATCAAACAATAAAGATCATACTCAATATACAATATTTCATGAATATTACATTATTTCTTCATTCATAACATCAACATGACATAGACACCTATGGGCCCAACAAGTGTTTAATACGATATTCAGAATTCAGAGTTACTGCTTTGGTTCATAATCACAATAATCAAGCCCGTAGGCAACATATATATATGTCTCTATCCAGGGATAGTGTAACAGACCCAGTCTGTTGGACCATCAACTCAACAAATCGAGGAGATCCTCAACCCGGCAAGACTGTTACCAATCATATATCTCATAATCACAATTCTCATAATGTAACAGACCCAATCTCTTGGACCTCAATTCAACTCAAATTGAAGAGATCCTCAACCCAGCAAGACTGTTACTATTCATAATTTCATAGGCATGCCACCCAAATCCAGAACTCTGAAACTGAATAACATATTAAACATACAATTATATCATTATTCTCTTTCTCAATTTGTATCTCAATATCAAATAGGCAATCATGCCTCAACACTTTCATTTGTATAACCATAGCCACTCACAATGGCTTCTCATCACATTTGAATCATTATGTCTCAATTCACAATATAATACATCATCTTTCACATATTCATAATCAATTACATTGAACATAATCATATATGCATACATGTCTCAATTATCTCATTTCACATTATACATATAGTACATTTCACAAGATTCACAATGTGCAAAAATAACATTATTCATATATAACAATAATGTCATATCAAGTGAATTTATGCAACAATGCAAGGTTTGTACTTACCTCAATAACAATTCACACAACTCTAAACACTTCCTTTCCAAGATTCTTTTACTTCTTAGATCAATGATAACTCACTTTCTTCAAGACCTAATCCAAAAATAATAACATACACTTGCTTAGGGATACACATGAGATAATCAAATTAAGAGTTAACTAGGGCAAACCCTAAACATGACACGCTCAACCACACGGGCGTGTCCCTGACCGTGCCCTAACTCCACAACACAGAAGCTTTTACATGCTCAGGACCATGGGCATGTCACTGGGCGTGTAATACATTCTGCCTCTCTGAAAAATATCAACACGTCCAACAACGTGAGCGTGCTTATGGCTGTGTAAACTCTCCAATCTCACAGTAGCTATGACACGCTCAATAACACGGGTGTGTTACTGGTCGTGTCAAACCTACTGCCTCCAACACAATTGACACGCCTAAAACTTTGGACGTGCTCCGGGGCGTGTCAGGCCAAAAACTCAAATTCCGGCCAAAACCACAAAACACCCATCAAAATACTTCTTTTCACCAACATCCACTTCAAGAAAACTTAACAAAACATACCCAAAAACCATCTTAAACTTACAAAAACACCAAAACAACTCCACATCTATAACAAACACAAATCACAAATATCATCACAAAACCCTAAACACAAATACAACCCCATCTCTTCCAACCAACTTACTCTTTTCTTCAATCCATCCTTAAAATCCATAATCAATCTAATCAAACACTCTTAAACATATCACAATCAAACAACACACTCTTAATTCATCTATCAATTTCACAACACAACTTCAAATAAGCACAGATATCAAAAGAGGACTTACCAAAGTTATAAAACTTCTTGAATCATCAACTTGATCACTTAGATCTTCCTTCAATTTGAGCTTAGAACATCAAAATCCTCTCTTGCTCACTTGCTTTCCCTTGTCTAGGGAGGATCCGGCCACAACAAAAAGAAAAGAAGAAAAGAACAATGAAGAAACAAAGTCAACTCCTCTTTAAATCTCCACCAAGTATCTCAACATGAGCAATTACCTAAACACCCTTATACAATTTGTTTTGATTTCCTTTAAAGCACTTGCCCTCTTTTAGTAATTTCACAAATAACTAAATAAATATCTTCTTCCCTTGACCACTCTTTTGACTTGCATATATGTTATATATATTATCATATAGACAACATATACACTTCTCTATATACACTCTTTCCTTTCCCATAACACATATACATTTAATTCAAATCAAACAACAATTACCTCAATACTTCTAGAGCACATTTTGGGATATTACAATTCTTATATATTGATACAATATTTATACATCATTAAGAAGGAGGTGGTAGATCATCGAATAAAGCTCTGAAAAAAATTATCGCCTGTCGAAGGAGAAGGCAAATCACCCGTCCCGAGTATGCCCAAAGCAGGAGCACCAGAATCTCTATTACCTTGAAGTTTCGATCTGTCACTGTCCTCATCAGAAGTAGATGAAAGGATATCATGGTCATCAGTTTGGGGGCCTCTAGATGAAGAAGCACCAGGATCCCTCATCCCCTAAAATCGGAAGTCTCGAAAATTTTGTTATGATTGATGGTACAAATTTTCAAAATGGGAAACCTGTTGACGACTAGCAACCAACTCTTCTTGAAGTTTCTTATTTTGTTCTTCAAGCATCCACTGTGAGCCAGAAAGGAAAAGAGTAAGAGCATATATAATCATGCATACATGTAGCATAAATTGTCATGAAATAAGAAAACTTACCAAGTAATTGATATCAATACCCTGTGAATGAGATGGCATATCCGGTGGACTAGAATGGGAAAATGAAGGAGCAGTAAAAGAAGGTCCAGCTTCATGATCAAATGGGCCAGCAGCATGCAACAATCATTAAAAAAATTTAAATAAGTTAAGAAAGAAGTGATTGCAATGGAAAAATGGTAAAAGTTTACCCGAGAAGTGCTAGCCCCAAGATGTGGAACAAACTCTTCTTCCTCTCCATGATGTTCCTCTTCATCTCTATCCTCATTTTCTTCAGAAATTTCCCTTACCAACAGGAGATACGTCAAAGTTTAAGAGCCCAATTTTAATAAAATGGGTATAAGATGCACCCGATGGATAGAGAAATGTTTCAACATCATAACCGTGCCGGGCCAACCACCATGCATTTTTTTGCATTGATGTGATATTCAAGGTATATTCGGGGTAATGCATCAGGATCATCTGCTGCTCTGGACCAAGAAACCACTCATATACTCTTTCTCTGAGAAATCAACCACTAGAGACAAGGACGGTGATAACTCGGCGAGTATGTTGAAAAGGCAGTGCAACATTCATGGAGGAAGTCTAGTTTGTCCGCTCTTCTGAGTTCCACCAGGCCAAATTCACCTACAAAATGACATAAGGTAAGTAAACTTTCATATAAATTTTAAAGTATACTAAATATATTTTACTTGGTCCCAGGTTAAGCAGCTCAAGACGAAGTGTTGGGTATGCACATAGTGAGAGCCGGGAACTTCTACGCGATCTGACAACTAGAAATTTAATCTCGAATACCCGACTCTTTCTTGAGAAATACCAGGCACCCTCACAAGATTATGCTCGTATGCCCATGCCTACAACAATAATAAAAATCAAGTTCATGCAAGAATAAGAATGGAATTGACATTGGTGGAAGAAGAGTACCTCGACAACCGCCATAAAGCCAACAAAAGACTTCTTATTTCGGCAAATTTTGTCAAGTCCATGGTAAAGATAAGCAAGACCAGCTTCACCCCAGCCATAAAGTGGTACCATCCTCATATAAGTATGGGCCCTCAACACTGACAAATGGATGGCAGATTCGGTGCTACCTAAAATGGTTGAACCGAGAAAATACAATAAAAATCCTCGAGCATACTGTTGGGCTGTGTCTCTGTGAATCCGTCCTTCATAGTTCATCCAATAACTACGAATTGGCTTGATTTTTATCTTAAAAAGGCCCTTTAAATGATTGTTCCATACCAATTAATTGTTGAATTTCTTCAAATGTCAAAATATCGTTGGTAAGAGGAACTGGAAGGCCATCATACCGAATGCCGGTTATAGCAGCAAAGTCAATTGGACCAATTGTCATCTCTCCAATGGGCAAGTGAAAAGTATGAGTTGTGTCCAACCATCGTTCTGCAAGTGCTTGAACCACACTCCGGTCTATCAGATACTCCTCAGATGGTAATTGCAAGAAGAAGCTCTCAAAATCGCAACTCGAATAATCTGTCTTACCCAAGAAGGCGCTACATTATACCATTATCGGGCTTTGTAGATACACCCTCAGCCCCGAATAACGCAACGATCACACTAACACGGGCCAGGTAAGTTAATACGAGAAAATATAAAATATAAAGTAAAAAAAACAAAAAAGAAAAAAATATATTTAAAAAAAACAACATAAAAACAAAAAGAAAACAAATAAACATAAAAAAAGAAGGAAAAGAAAATAAATAAAAAAGAGGAAAGAAAAAATAATTTAATAATTTGTTATTAAAATAATTACCTTGCTGGTTTGATTTGAACTGCGATGAAGCGGCATCCCGGCTAGTAGACCTATATTTCCATCTTCATGCATTCGAATAAATTCCAATAACTCAGCATTAGAATGACTTCTTGATGAAGCATGCATTTTAAAAAAAAAAAACTATACGCTAAACTTGAAAGGCTTATATATGAAATGAAGAAGTGAAGAAGTTTGCTGTGAATGAAGAAATCGGTCGTTTATATAGAGGAACGACAAAGGAAAAAACAAAATTCAAAAAGTAAATTTTACTATTGACGAATAGTAGGTTACTATTCACAAATAGTATGTTACTATTTACAAATAGTAAATAGTGCATAAACAGTGACTACACAGTAAATAAATAGAAAACTCAATTATTTAATTTAATCATTCAAATACTTGTGTGCATATAAATATTTTTGTACTTTTAAAATATTTTTACACGCAGGAGGCAAGAAGAAGATATATGCATGTACATGGTAAAAATTAGCTAAATTTTTTTCAAATTTCTTTAGTATACTACTGACTATAATTATTTTTTGCAGACAATTAAATCTCTCTTAGCTCGGGACCGGAGCCCAAATTATCCTTAGGTCCAGAACCTAAAATTCCTCTTAAGTCCAGAACTTAGCTCGAGTCCAGAACCCAAATTACCCTTAGGTCCATAACCTAAAATCTCTTTTAAGTCCAAAACTTAGCTCGGGTTCAGAACCCAAATTATCCTTAGGTTTAGAACCTGAAATCTCTTTTAAGTCTAGAACTTAGGTCGGCTCCAGAACCCAAATTACCCTTAGGTTCAGAACCTAAAATCTCTTTTAAGTCCAGAACTTAGCTCGAGTCCAGAACCCAAATTACCCTTAGGTCCAGAACCTAAAATCTCTCTTAAGTCTAAAACTTAGCTCGGGTCCAGAACCCAAATTACCTTTAGGTCCAGAACCTAAAATTTCTTTTAAGTCAAGAACTTAGCTCGGGTCCAGAACCCAAATTACCCTTAGGCCCAGAACCTAAAATTATCCTTAAGTCCAAAACTCGAACCGGGTCCAGAACTCATAACCTCAACCATCTCAGAAAAATTAAGTCTTATAGCTTTTCACTCTCTTTTACTGAAGTCTCAGATCGTTAAAGCTGGGGGCAAACTGTTGACCCTAAATTTTTGACCCAGTCTGGTCCGATATTTTTCATATAGTTCAAAATAATTTTTGTGGTATTTTAATTAAATAATATTTATTTTAGTATTTATTATTTATAATTTTTAATAAAAATAAAAAGTGGTGAAGTTAATAAAAAAATATAATAATAATAATAAAAAAAATCGGCGACGAAAAAATTTCGTCACCGAATGTCCAATTGGCTAGGCCAATTCACCTGCAGGAGTTTCTTTGCCAGCTTTGGCAATTCTTGGCCAACGCTCGTAGTTTTCGCCAACAAAATTTTCCAACGCAGTTTTTTCCGAAACCAAATTCAATTTGGTTTTGGTTTCTTTTCCTAATTAATTTTAGTTTCCTTAAACAATTAGAATTAGAATTATGATTTTTCCTATAAATAACACTTTAAAACTCAGAATTAAGGGACTGGGACTTTTGATTAGGGATCGAAAATTGGTTTTACTGAGCCAAAATTTGGTACTTTGATCGATCGAAAATTGTACTTCTGACTGAGGAAGAAAGACAGAAAATCCTAGCAAGAGATATTAGCAACAAGCAAGCAATCAACAATTCATCAAAGGTAGCCATACTGCCTTTGTTATTGTTCATCCAGAAAGCATTTTTTTATGGAACCAACGAACAGGGGTTTGAATCTTTATTTTCTTTATTTATTTCTTTACAGTAGCTTCATCATTCAAATTGAATTAATTGTTTCATCATAAAAATTGATCAAAACCTTAAAAACCCTAAAATGTTTCTTTTAAACCTTAAAACCCTAAAATTGTTTCTCTTCTATTTTCAAAACCTTGAAACCCTAAAATTGTTTCTCTTCTGTTTCCAAAAGCTTTAAAACCATAAATTGTTTTCCTTGAACTATTTTCATCTACACCATAACTTTTTGTCCAAAATCTCCAAATGTTTTCTTAAATCTCCAAATCCTAGTTCTCTTTACGTTTTCTAAAAATCATAATTATTTTATAAAACTCTAAACTGTTTCCTTAAATCCTAAAACCAAATATGTTTTTTAAAATACCAAAAACCCTAACTTTTTTCGAAAAACCAAAATAGTAAACCTTAATTCAGTGCATCCAATCTAATAAATTTAAACCCTAAAGCCACGATCCAATAAATCTAAAATCACAATCCAATAACCATGAATTATAAACCCTAATGTCTTAAGATTCCAAAACTCTAATTTCATAATGTTACCCATAAACCCTAATTTGATTAAACAAAAAACCTTACTACTTTCTTAAATTCATAAAACCCTAATCCATTCCAATTTTCCAAAACCTTTACAGTAGCCTAAACAAATAACAATAATAATACTAAAATCCCAAAACCCTAAATATTAATTAAAGAATTTTAAATAGAAACAGTAAACCCTAATTTGTATCTTTACTTGCTTTATTTTTAGATTTGATTATGTAGTCTATTATATGCTTTATTGGTTGAGTTATTTAATTTCAATGCTTGATTTATTTAATTTATCATGGATGGATATTCTCTTTATTATTACGATTGTTATTTGTTTGTTTTAGTATTAATTGTAAGAGGTATGTTTCCACTTTGTGGATACCTCATTAGTTAAATATCATGTAATTTAAATTGCTTTTATATTTTGGACCAATGTAAAGGACATGTTTCTACCTTTCAATGGATATCCTATTTAGTTTAGACATGAACGATGTAAAGACATGTTTCCATCCTCGGATGGGTGTCATTTATTTGCTTTGCTTGGACATTGCTTTGATTTTAATATAATGATGCTTTATTTCAATTGTTACGTGTAATATGGATAATATTGTTATATTTAAAAATTTTATAATATTAAGACCTGTAAAGGAGGCCGGTTCCAATGAACCGGGCGTTGTGGGGGTGCTGGGCCATTTCTCACCTTCTCCACACGTACCCAACTTTCCAAACCCATTAGGGGGTTGGGGATTCCTTAGGAATCAATTCATCCACCCCTTTTTTTTTCCTGGACCGTCCGGGTGGCAACTCCATTTTCTTCGGACTTAGGTCCGTGTTCTCTAAGGCCCCGAGCCTAAACAGTGCCGAAGTCGGAAGAACCATTCCACCAGGAGTGGGGGCGAAAATCCCCATTCACACTAATGTCCAGAAAAATCCCAAGCCCATAAATCCCAGTAACTTGATCTTAAACCTACCAAGCCTTAATTCTAATCCCAATTCCAAGATCTAAACCCTAATCCCCAAAACCCTAGCTTTTTATTCTAAGCCCTAAACCATTTTTCAAACTATGAAACCCTAATTGTTTTCTTAATTTGAAAAACTCCAAACTGTTTTCCAAATTCCAAATCTTAAATTATAAAATATATTTTTCAAAATGTCAAAAACCCTAAACTGTTTTATTAATTCCCAAAATTCTAATTTCCTAAAAGCCTAATTCCTAAACCCCAAATCTAGAAACTCCAAACCTTAATGCTCAGTAGTTTAATTCCCAAACCTAATCCAAAATCCTAATTTTTAAAATCTTAGCTCCTGTAACCATAACCCAAAACCCTAAAACCTTAATTTTAAAATCTCAAACCCTAATTTTATTTACTTAGTGATTTAAACTCTAGTTTTAATTATTTATTTGAGTTTGCTATTTCTTATATGATGGATGGTTTGTTGTACTTTATGATGGATGTTTTATTTTAATTATTATGTTTGAATGATTTAATTTCACTTAATTAATTATTTATTTGATTTCTTAAATTGTAGAAGGCACGTCTCCACTTTGTGGGTGCCTCAATTTTTATCATGTAAATTAGTCTATTGTTTAAAGATTTTGGATTAATACAAAAGGATACATTTCCACCTTTTGGTGGGTATCTTATTTATTTAGTTTTAGACATCGAATTTGGTTCACCTCATGTGCGTGCCCATTTATTTATTTATTTTGAACATTACTTTTATTTTATTATAATCATACTTTATTTTATTGTTTTCATGAAGTATGGATAATATTGCAACAAGTTAAGGATCTTATAATATTTAGACCTAAAAAGGAGGCCGGTTCCAATGAACCGAGCGTTGTGGGGGTGCTGGATTATTCTTACCTTCCCCATGCGTACCCAACTTTTCGAACCCATTAGGGAGTTGGGAATTCCTTAAGAATCAAGTCTTCCACCCCTTTCTTATGACTCCATTTTCTTCGGGTTTAGACCTGTGTTCTTTAAGCCCTGAGCCTAACAATGCCAAAGTATTAAAATGATTCCACTGGGAGTGTGAGCAGGGATTTTTGCCCCCAATCCCGATGGAATGGTTCTTGTGACTTCGGCACAGTTTAGGCTCGGGGCCTTAGAGAACATGGACCTAAGTCCAGAGAAAATGGAGTCACAACCCGGACGGGCCGAGAAAAAAGAAAGGGGTGGATGACTCAATTCCTAAGGAATCCCCAACTCCCTAATGGGTTCAAAAAGTTTGGTACATGTGGGGAAGGTGAGAAATGGCCAGCACCCCCACAACGCTCGGTTCATTGGAACCAGCCTCCTTTACAGGTCTTAATATTATAAAATTCTTAAATATAATAATATTATCCATATTACACATAGTAATTAAAAGAAAGCATCAATATATTAAAATCAAAGTAATGTCCAAACAAAGCAAATAAAGGACACCCATCCAAGGATGGAAACATGTCCTTACATCACATGCCTAAATAGGACAGCCACCAAAAAGGTAGAAACATGCCCTTTACATAGGTTCTAAAATAGAAAAAGCAAATTAAATTACATGATGTTTAACTAATGAGGTACCCACCAAGTGGAAACATACCTCTTACAACTTTTGGAAATCTAAATTAATTGATAAAAGTAAGTAATCATTCATCATAAATAAATCATTCATCAAAGCTATTAATCAAAATATAAAAAAAAACATCCATCCATGATAAATTAAATAAATCAAGTATTGAAATTAAATAAATTAAAGCATAAGAAATAAATCAAAGCATAATCAAGTATGGAATTGAATAAAGCAAATAAAAGTCCAATAATGGCTACTGTGACTTTTTATGGAATTAAAACAAATTAGGGTTTTATGTTTTAAAGGGTTGGTAAGACTCTTTGATTATCAAAATTAAGATTTGAATGATGATATCATGAAACTAGGGTTTTAAACACTTTAGGTTTTTAAAAACTTTAGGGTTTTAAACACTTTAGGGTTTTAAACTAGGGTTCCTAAGCTACTGTGTAAAATTTAGGTTTTTATGTTTTTATGTTTTTTCATGTTTTAAAAGGATTAGGGTTCATAAAAATTAGGGTTTAACGTTTTAAAAGGGTTAGTGTTCATTATTTTGAATTTTGGAAGTTGAATTTGGATTTTAGGATTTATAAGTAGGGTCACGGGCGGTGAATAATTTTTAGGGTTTTAGAAATCAATTTGATAATTTCATGAAGTTTTATGAATTTAAACAAATAAATTAAAGTTTTTATAAGTAGAAAAGATGTTTTTTAAGGCTTTTTGAATGAAATAGAACCTACTTTAAAATTTTAAAAGAAGCTGAATTTACATCTTAGTTTTGTTGAAAAATATGTTCAATTAGAGTTTTAAGGTTTTTAAGAAGAAAAAATAACAATTTTAAGCCTTTTGGAAGATAAACCAATGAAATAAGGTTTTTTTTTTTTGGCGTTAGTAAAACTAAATTAAAGTTCAAAGGTTTTTAATTTTGATTTCATAGATTTGCTACTGTGTAAAAAAAACAATTAAAGAAAATTAATTAACACATACCTTCTTTTGATGATTTCTCCAAAAACAATTCTTCTTGGATGAACTAGCTCCAAAGATAAGCTTTTTTTGCCTTTGAATCCTCTAAATCATGCTGCTGATGTTCCAGAAAAAAGTTGAATTGAATTTCTTCTTTTCCTTCCTTGATTTGGTTACAAATTTTCCAAACTACTCTTGGATTTTTGCCTCCCCCTTTTTTAATTGTCTTTGGTCCTTATTTATAGTGGTTTGAGGTTGTTTATTCCTAATTAGTTTAGGTAAGTAATATTAATAAAAAAAAGAAACCAAAACCTAATTGGATTAGGTTTCAAAAATTTTGCGTAGGAAAATTTGCGATGCAGAAAAAAACTTCTGTGGAAAAACTGCACTGGAGAAAAAATCTGCTGCAGCTGGCTGCGACAGTACGAGCGGAGCGGGCCTGTAAGCTATTTTGCAGGCAAAAAATTTCTGTGTGCAAAATAGTACAGTGATTTCGCCCGCAAGAATTTCCTGTGGGTGAAATGCCCACGGGCCCGCCCGGGCCCGTGCCCACAGGTCTGCGAGACGATTTTTTCGTCATCGATTTTTCAGAATTTGATTTATTTTTATTTTTATTTTTTGATTTTTATTTGTTTATTTCTATTTTTTATTAAAAAAATTAGATACTAAAGAAAAAATTATTTAATAAAAATTATTTTGGACCAATTAGACAACAAAAATCATTTTAGACTAAATAAAACATATTGGACCGGATTAGGTCAAAAATTAAGGGTCTACAGTTTGCCCCCTGCTTGACTGATCTAAAACCTTAGTGAAAGAGAGTGAAAAGCAATAAGACTTAATTTTTGATGAAACGGTTGAGGTTTTGGGTTCTGGACCCGGTTCGAGTTCTGGACTCAAGGATAATTCTAGGTTCTGGACCTAAGGAAAATTTGGGTTCTGGACCCGGTTTGAGTTCTGGACTCAAGGATAATTCTAGGTTCTGGACCTAAGAAAAATTTGGGTTCTGGACCCGGTTTGAGTTCTGGACTCAAGGATAATTCTAGGTTCTGGACCTAAGGAAAATTTAGGTTCTGGACCCATTTCGAGTTCTGGACTCAAGGATAATTCTAGGTTCTCGACCTAAGGAAAATTTGGGTTCTGGAACCGGTTTGAGTTCTGGACTCAAGGATAATTCTAGGTTCTCGACCTAAAGAAAATTTGGGTTCTGGACCCGGTTTGAGTTCTGGACTCAAGGATAATTCTAGGTTCTAGACCTAAGAAATATTTGGGTTCTGGACCTAGTTTGATTTGGATACTCAATCCTAAACTGAACTCGAATACTCGATCCTATATGGATTCGGATACTTGATCCTAACTGGATTTGGACACTCGATCCTAAACTGGATTGGAATACTCGATCCTAAACTGGATTGGGATATTCTATCCTAACTATATTATGATACTCGGCCCTAAATTGATTTGATTTGGGTACTTGGATTTGAGATAGGGCACTTAGACCCAAGATTGGGTACTTGGACCCGAGCTTGAATTGACTTGGGTACTTGGACCCGGGATTGATTTGATTTGGGTACTTGGACCCAAGATTAATTTGATTTGGGTACTTTGACCCGAGATTGATTTAATTTGGGTACTTGGACCCGTGATTGGGTACTTAGACCCGAGATTGATTTTATTTGGGTACTTGGACCTGAGAATGGGTACTTAGACCCGAGCTTGGGTACTTGGACCCAAGAATGGGTGGTTGGACCCGAGATTGAGTTTGACTGACCTTTTATCATTTGAGAAGTCTGACTGCTCCAGGTGTTTTATGCATTGTGATTCTTCACCATCAAAATGGATCTTCATCCTTTGAGATCGAGTCTTCACCCTTAAAAATGGATCTTCATCCTTTGAGATTGGGTCTTCACCCTTGAAAATGGATCTTCATCCTACCCTTGAAAATGGATCTTCATACTTTGAGATCGGGTCTTCACCCTTGAAAATGGATCTTCATCTTTTGAGATCGGGTCTTCACCCTTGAAAATGGATCTTCATCCTTTGAGATCAGGTCTTCTTTGTTCTTTGAAGATGGGAGTGACACGACCAGTGGCTTGGCCGTGTCCCCTGGGTGTGTCAGCTTCTGTGTTTTTTCTTTAGTTCTTCTTTATTCTTGGCTTAGGATGGGACACGGCCAAGCTTGTGGCCGTGTCATGTGACATGGCAAGTGGCTTGGTCGTGTCACCTGCCAGTGTCACCTACTGCTTCCCTTCTCTCTTTGCTTGGTCTTTCTTGGCTTTTCCCTTTAGGTGAGACACGGCCAGTGGCTTGGCCGTATCTCCTGCCCGTGTCATGTTCTGCCAAGATTTCCTTTGAGGTGACACGGCCAAGCTTGATTTGGCTTGGCCATGTCTTGCTTGATCCATGTTCTTCTTTCCTTGTTTTGATCTTCGAGGGGAGTTTTTACACTTTAACCACTTTTCCCTTGCAACTGCTTTTCCTTTTTTCTCCAATTTTGATTGGATCTTATATCCTCTCCTTGCCCCCCCCTCCCCAAGGATTTTTTCTTTCATGCAAGCTCTGATTGATGTTTTTCTTGTCTAGTTCTTTGCATAAGCATGCATTTCTTCTCTTTCCAAAGTGACTGGGGCTTCCACAAGTGAATAGGCTTTCCATGCCCCCTTGATTCAATATCTTATTTTGATTCTTTAATTTGCAGGGTGTTTGCTGTTCATTAAGACAAGAAAGTGCGATGTAATATGCTCATGTATGCATGATATGCATGAATAATACTTACAGTCGTTCTATCGACTCACAGACCAAGGTGATTAGTAGAAGTGTTCTCATTGGTTCCTTTTTGACGCTCGTTCAAGTCTCGCATTGAAATGATCAAAAGCTTTGCATTTGGCTTTTTATCTTCAAGATGTTGAAAACATGAGTGGTGGAGACCCTAAGCAGCAGAGTCAGGGATGTATCCATTTCAAACTAAGTTTCAGCTTGTCAGTTGGTAGTTTCTTCATGACCTTGCCAATAATCAATTCAACATACTTCCCTTAACTTGAAGGCTTTATATGACAAAACACTTTTTTATTTGTTTTTTGAATTTTGATTTTGAAATCAAATGTTGGCTTTACCAAATCAATGTCAATGTACCTCAGGACTTGATTTTTCCAAATTAATATATCTATAACATGACAACCCTAGTTACCGTACTAAACTCGGGAATCATTTCTATTTAAGCAAGAACTGTTGCACTTCAGATAGGCACATACACATTGCTTGGCCAAAGGTCTCATTTGAGTTTAAATATTGTCTATCTCATATGCATGCTTATCCAAACTATCTCCACTAATAGACTCTACCTACCAAGAGAGATCAACAGGTCTTTGATAGGCTTGAAACGGGGTCTATAAGGGACATGGGTTAAAGTGGAGGCCATTTTGAGATTGGAGCTAGTGTGACACAATGGACAAACCCTCATACTACAAATTTCTTGTTGAAACTTTAGACAGTTGGGAGCAATCTTTCTAGACTCCAAATTCCTTCTATCTTCTTGGCATTAATCTGGATCTTGATTAGGACAGTTTTTTGCCCTTGCAAAAAGTTTAAGACCCAAATCTGTTTCTTTTCTTCTTTTCCCTTTTTTCCTCTTTATTTTTCTTACTCTTCCCTTTTCTTTCTCTTTCCTTACTCTTCCCTTTCTTTTATCATTTTGTCCTTCTTTCTTGTAGGACTATCAAGTATAGAACTTTCAAGAACTGGATGGTCTTCCTCCTTTTTCTTTGATTTTTATTAAATCTTTGGTTGTGTTGGGACCAATTCAATCCATAAATGGAAGCCTTTTGTTGTCTTAGGTAAAAGAGAACTCAGTTGGCTTTTTGAACCACCTTTTTAGATTTTATCTTTCTTCCTTTTCTTTTTTTTCTTCTTTTTTTTTTGTTTTTCTTTTGTTTTCTTCTTTTTTCTCTTTTTTTTTTGTTTTTTTAGCTCTAAAAAGAGTTGTCTTGGTTTGTACTAACTTGGGCTTCCAATAATGGATAAGTGGAGTAACATAAATCTTCTTTAATAGGGATAAATCATTTGTTACTCTGATGTTGATGTTGATATATTAGAGATATTAGGAAAATTTCAACTACCCTTATGGTTTTGAGAACATCAACTATCCTTATGATCTTGAGAACTTCAACTATCTTCATGGTCTTGAGAACTTCAACTATCTTCATGGTCTTAAAACTTCAACTATCCTCATGATCTTGACTAATCATTGCTTTCTTTGATCTTCTTGCCTATTAATCTTAGTAATCATAAGACTTGTCAAAAGTATCACAATAGCTCAGGGTAGGTTATTGGGGTTTGTAAGCCAAAAAAAAGAACGCTAAAATTTTATGAAGGCTCAAAGGGACAACTAGGGATTGATATTTAATTGGGTGGATACTTGTTGTTGGCTAACCAAACAATGTCTAGATCATTCCTCTCTTAAATAAGCAGAGTTCAATTTCGCCTCAAAAGTTTGTCAAAGCATGTTCTAAGACTGACTAGGACCTAGACAAAGATAATTATGCAGGAGCTCTCTCTAAGTAAGCATACACAACTCAATGCTATAGAGCCATTCCCTCACCTAGTAAAGTCATTCAAGTCATGATGCATAAATATATTAATTCATGAATTATCAAGCTAGATTCCTCATTAGTCGAGCACCAAAATGAACAAAGACCAACAAAAATTTTGATGAAAGTAATTTATTCAAACAACTTTAAATTTGAAAAACACAATAGTTCCAAAATATTAAATAAAGTAAGATTGAAAAGCAACATTCAAGCTAAGGAAAGTTCATTGAGTTAGGCTTCTTTTCCCTTCACATCTTCAATATTTCCATCTTGAAAGGATGATAAAACAAAATCTTCTTCCAATCCTTTTCCCACCATGAAGGTTGCCAATGGAGGTACTGTATTAAACCTTGGTAATGGATTGTCTTTGGTGTTGTGCTTATCTAGCTTGGGTAGCTTGCCACCATCGATTAGGTCTTGGATCTCATGCCTTAATCGGGTACATCTATCAGTCTCATGTCCTTGAGTATGATGAAATTGACAAAAAGCCTTAGTATCAAATTTTGGGGGTAATGGACTAGGTAAAGGTCGAGGAGCCAATGGTTGTACAATCCTTTCTTTTGTAGCTTATCGAAGACCCAAGACAAAGGCTTCCCCAAATCTAAAAACTGCCTTCTATTTGCTAGATCGGTTACATTAACATCAATTTCTTTTTGTGTGCTTTGATTGTTAGGCTGGTTGTTCCCTTTCTCATTCCTTCTTATTGAAAAGCGATTCTTCTCCCTTTCCCACTCTTCAATTTGTAGACCATCTTGAAGAAGATCTTTGAAATCACTGATGAGTGTATGAGACATCCTCTCACGAAGATTAGGTAACACCCCTCTCAGAATCATCCTTATTTGATCGGATTCATCGGGCCTCTTCTTGAGTAAAGCGGCCTTGTTTTTCTATCGCTTCACATAGTCCACAAAATTCTCATTTGGCCTTTGCCTAATGGACTCCACTTCCATTAAAGTAACTTCTAACTCAACATTATATCCGTATTGTTGGATGAAGGCTTTGTAAAGTAGATCCCAACTCTTTTGTGTTCCATCATCTAAGGTATTGAACCAATTTTGGACAACAGGGTCCAATGATAGCATGAAGTACCTTAGGGTTTGAACCTTAGTAGCTCAAGCAGACTGCATGGCAGTGATATACTGCTTCACATGGAGATGAGGATTTCTGGTGCCATTATACTTAGCAAAGGAAGGCATCTTGAATTTATAAGGGACCTCTTCATCTTGTTCAAATAGTTTGTCGATCTCAGACTTCTTTTCGGTTTTCAGCTTCTTCTCAAATTTCTTTTCTAAATCAGCAATCATCTTTTCAACATCGAATGTCTCGGTCTTTTTAATAGTTTCCTTCTCAACAGCCTTCGGTTCTTTCTTCTTTTCTTGAACCTCTTGGTAGTATTGAGCCCAATCATCATCATCATCAATGATCACCCTTTCATCATTAAAAGCTACTTCATCAATTTTAGCCTTCCCCTTGACTTTCTTGGTGCTAGCAGATGCTTCGGCATTGTTTTCTAAAATTGCGGCTAGTTGATTCTTTATGGTCTCAGCCATGGACTCTTTTATTTCTTCCATCTTGGCGTTGAGGGCCTCATCCACCATTCTTTGGATTTGTTTGGGTTCCATTGTTTTTGGTGAGCAATTGATTGAGTCGTTGCTAGACACTTCATCTCCGGCATAAGTTAGATTGTCGTAAGCTTTTGAACTTTCGTAATCCAGGGCTGTGAGCCAGAGAGGATCAATGATATGAGATGCAAATGTATGCATGTATGCATGTATGCACAAACAATCAATAGATAAAAATAGGACGTTCCTTCCAACCTTATAACATCCATACACGAATGGCGAGTCTCTTTTCCTAGGTATATGGTTAACAAAATACCAACATGGGGTATCTTGCTTTCGAATAATTCCCTCGGACGTTTCAACCAATAGTTGTATTTTCGAAAATGGAAATCAATCCATGATAATTCCCATTAATTAGGTTTTAATCCATTTATCCAACTAAAGTAGCTTTTATGCTATGCTAGATTAAAACGAAATAAATAGGCTAATTATCATGGATTGATTTCAACCATAGTCAAACAATATGCATTTGGGGTAAAACCTAAGGAAAGTAACTAGGCTAATTACATGAGCTTTAGTCTTTGGGTTAAAAGGCTTAGGTTCCCATAGCAAGTATATACCAAATGGTATGAGGCTATGAGTGGTTATGCCATGCTCGATCACCATACATTGAGTGAAAGTATGGTATCCCTTACATAACACAACACAGGTAACACGGGCATCCTAACTCACGCACATGATGCAAACTAATATGATGCAATGGATAATATCATTATAAGAAACAATAGAATAATATAAAGACCAACGGAATCAACTTCACTTATCCACAGTGGAGTCGACACTGTGAGCGGGGATTTTCGCCCCCACTCCCGGTGGAATGGTTCTTGTGACTTCGGCACTATTTAGGCTCGGGGCCTTAGAGAACACGGAACTAAGTCTGGAGAAAATGGAGTCGCCACCCAGACGGGCCAAGAAAAAAGAAAGGGGTGGATGACTCGATTCCTAAGGAATCCCCAACCCCCTAATGGGATCGGAAAGTTGGGTACGTGTGGGGAAGGTGAGAAATGGCTCAGCACCCCCACAACGCCCGGTTCATTGGAACCAGCCTCCTTTACAGGTCTTAATATTATAAAATTCTTAAATATAATAACATTATCCATATTCCACACAATAATTAAAAGAAAGCATCAATATATTAAAATCAAAGCAATGTCCAAATAAAGCAAATAAATGGACACCCATCCAAGGATGGAAACATGTCCTTACATCACATGCCTAAATAGGACACCCACCAAAAAGGTAGAAACATGCCCTTTACATAGGTTCTAAAATAGAAAAGAAAATTAAATTACATGATGTTTAACTAATGAGGTACCCACCAAGTGGAAACATACCTCTTACAACTTTTGGAATCTAAATTAATTGATAAAAGTAAGTAATCATTCATCATAAATAAATCATTCATCAAAGCTATTAATCAAAATATAAAAAAAAACATCCATCCATGATAAATTAAATAAATCAAGTATTGAAATTAAATAAATTAAAGCATAAGAAATAAATCAAAGCATAATCAAGTATGGAATTGAATAAAGCAAATAAAAGTCCAATTATGGCTATTGTGACTTTTTATGGAATTAAAACAAATTAGGGTTTTATGTTTTAAAGGGTTGGTAAGACTCTTTGATTAACAAAATTAAGGTTTGAATGATGATATAATGAAACTAGGGTTTTAAACACTTTAAAATACTTTAATTTGTGATTTTTGGTTATTGGGTTCCTAAGCTACTGTGTAAAATTTAGGTTTTTATGTTTTTTAATGTTTTAAAAGGATTAGGGTTCATAAAAATTAGGTTTTAAGATTTTAAAAGGGTTACTATTCATTATTTTGAATTTTGGAAGTTGAATTTGGATTTTAGGATTTAGAAGTAGGGTCACGGGTGGTGAATAATTTTTAGGGTTTTAGAAATCTATTTGATAATTTCATGAAGTTTTATGAATTTAAACAAATAAATTAAAGTTTTTATAAGTAGAAAAGATATTTTTTAAGGCTTTTTGAATGAAATAGAATCTACTTTAAAATTTTAAAAGAAGCAGAATTTACATTTTAGTTTTATTGAAAAATATGTTCAATTAGAGTTTTAAGGTTTTTAAGAAGAAAAAAATAACAATTTTAAGCCTTTTGGAAGATAAACCAATGAAATAGGTTTTTTTTTTTAGCTTTAGTAAAACTAAATTAAAGTTCAAAGGTTTTTAATTTTGATTTCATAGATTTGCTACTGTGTAAAAAAAACAATTAAAGAAAATTAATTAACACATACCTTCTTTTGATGATTTCTCCAAAAACAATTCTTCTTGGATGAAATAGCTCCAAAGACAAGCATTTTTTGCCGTTGAATCCTCTAAATCATGCTGCATCTGTTCTAGAAAAAAGTTGAATTGAATTTCTTCTTTTCCTTCCTTGATTTGGTTTCAAATTTTCCAAACTACTCTTGGATTTTAGCCTCCCCCTTTTTTAATTGTCTTTGGTCCTTATTTATAGTGGTTTGAGGTTGTTTATTCCTAATTAGTTAAGGTAAGTAATATTAATAAAAAAAAGAAACCAAAACCTAATTGGATTAGGTTTCGAAAATTTTATGTCGGAAAATTTGCGCTGCCGAAAAAAAACTGCTGCGGAAAAACTGCGCTGGCAAAAAAAATCTGCTGCAGCTGGTTGCGGCAGCGCGCGCGGAGCGGGCCCGTAAGCTATTTCGCAGGCAAAAAATTTCTGCGTGCGGCTATTTCGCATGCAGAAAATTTCTCGCACGCAGAAAATTTCTTCGTACGAAATAGCACAGTGATTTTGCCCGCAGGAATTTCCTGCGGGTGAAATGCCCACGGGCCCGTGCGACGATTTTTTCTTCGCTGATTTTTTAGACTCCGATTTTTATATTTATATTTATTTGTTTATTTCTATTTTTATTTAAAAAAATTAGATGCTAAAGCAAAAATTATTTAATAAAAATTATTTTGGACCAATTAGACAATAAAAATCATTTTAGACTAAATAAAACATATTGGACCGGATTGGGTCAAAAATTAAGGGTCTACAGGGAGTTGGAGCAAAAATACTCGCTCACAGTGGCGACTCCACTGCGAATAAGAGAAGTTGATTTCGTTGGTCTTTATATTATTTAATTCTTTCTTATTATGATATTGTCCATTGCATCATCTTAGTTTGCATTGTGTGTGTGAGTTAGGATGCCCGTGTTACCTGAGTTGTGTCATGTAAAGGATATCATACTTTCACTCAAAGTATGGAGATCGAGCATGACATAACCACTCATAACCTTATACCTTTTGGTATATACTTGCTATGCGAGCCTAAACTTTTCAACCCATAGACTAAAGCCCATATAGTTGGCCTAGTTACTTTCCTTGGGTTTATACCCAAATATTTGCACTTTGACTATGATTGATATATCTTGGTTTGAATCATGGCTTATTGGGTTTGTTCCATTCCTAACATGATCTAATTATATTATAAGCCCAAAATAAAATAATTTTTAAAGCCCAAAATACCAAAATAAATTTCAAAATTTTTCAATGGTCTTTGGACATAAAAATCCTTTTTAAAGATGGGTCAAAAATTCTTTCTACCTCGTGGCCCAAGTTTAAAGCCCAAAATTAATTTTTAAAACAAATCTTTTACAATGCGCTTTTGAAATAAAACCACTTTTAAAACAAACCTTTTATGGGCTTACAACTAGTTAGCTCAATTATGGAATATTTGAAATCAATTGTGGGCCTAGTTTGCACTAAGACTTATATGAGCTAGTTTGTAGCATGAATCAACAGTTTTTTTCCAAAATGGAAAATTTATTTGTAATAAACCCTTTAATCTGGTTTTAATCCCATATAGCATAAAATCTATCTTTTTTGACCCAATGGATTAAGTCCTAATTAATTGGAGTTATCATGGACTGACTTTTAAGTTTGAAAATACAACTATTGGTTAAAACGTCTGAGGTAATTGTTCAAAAAGCAAGATATCCTATGTTGATATTTTGTTGACCATATACCTAAGAAAAGGACTCGCCATTCATGTGTGGGTGATATAAGGTTGGAAAGATGTCCTTACTCTTATTATTTTCATTGATTGTGCATCCATGCATACATGCATACATACATTGCATCTCATATCATTTATCCTTTCTAGCTCATAGCCCTAGATTACAATAGTTCAAGAGCCTACGATAATCTGACCTATCCTGACAACATAGAATCTAGCAATGACTAGCTTCTCACCAAGAGCAATGAAACATGAACAGATTCAAAGGATGATAGACAATGCAATCAACACCAAGATGGAAGAGCTAAAGGAGGTCCTAGCCGAGACCATGAAAAACTAAATGGCTGCAATATTTAGGAACACTACTGAAGTATCCGATAGTACCAAGAAAGACAAAGGGAAGGCCAAAGTTGGTGAAGTGGACTTTGATGACAACAAGATGGTTATGGATGGTGATGAATATTAAGCCTAGTACTTTTTAGATCCTCAATATAAGAAGAAGGAGATGAAGGTTGTGGAGAAACCAACTATTGAGAAAATTGATACTTCTGATGATGAGACGATGATTACTGATCTAGAGAAAAAGTTTAAGAAGCTGAAATTGAAGATATATCAGAAGTAGACAAGCTTTTTGATCAAGATGACGAGGTCCTGTATAAGTTCAAGATGCCATCATTTTCTAGAGTTCGATGGAACTGGCATTCCTCATCTTCATGTGAAGCAGTATATCACAGTGATGCAGTCTGCATGAGCTACTAAGGCCCAAACCCTAAGATACTTTATGCTTTCATCGGATCCAGTTATACAGAATTGGTTCAGCACCTTAGAGGATAGTACTCAAAAGTGATGGGGCTTATTGTACAAGCCTTTCATTCAATAATAAGGGTACAATGCTAAGTTGGAGATCATTTTAATGGAAGTTGAGTCTATAAGGCATAAATTTAATGAAAATTTATTGACTATGTGAAAAGATGGAGAAATAAGGCCAAGTTTCTCAAGAAGAGGTCTGATGAATCTGATCAGATTAGGATGATTGTGAGGGGAGTGTTGCCTAGTCTTCATGAAAGGATGTCTCACACACTCATCCTGGATTTCAAAGATCTTCTTCAAGCAGGATTGCAAATTGAAGAATGGAAGAGGGAGAAGAACTGCTTTTCTGCAAGAAGAAATGAGAAAGGAAACTACCAGTATGGTAATCAAAGCACACAAAAGGTGGTGGATTTTAATGGGACTGGTCAAGGTGGTAGAAGACAGTTTTCAGAGTTGCACAAACCACTGTCTTGGGTTTTAATAAAGTGCAGAAAAAGGGATTGTTACAGCCATTAGCCCCACTCCCGTTTCCAAATCCTTTACCTAATTTTGATGCAAAGGCATTTTGCCAATTTCACCAGATGCAAGGGCATGAAATGGATAAGTGTTTAAGATTGAGACATGAAATTCAGAACTTGATTGATAGTGGGAAGTTGCCCAAACCTAACAAGCCAAGCATGAAGGACAACCCATTACCAAGGTTTAACAGGGTGCCACCACCGATGACTTTCATGATTGGGGGTGGTTTAAATGAGAAATTTGTCATGTGATCTTTTTAAGATGTGGGTGGTGAAGCAATCAAAGAAGAAGTGGTGTTTAGCAAGAAGAAGCAAGATGTAGTTACAAAAGAAGTAGCTATTTGTGTGGTGAGCAAATTTTGGGACTCGATTGATAGTGATGATGATTCTGTGCCCAAGAATGAAGAATGGACCTAGTCTGAGCTCGAAGAAGATGAAGTTATGAACACTTGATCTGGTAAGCCTTATGCAAGGCCACCACCAAAAGAAGTAAAGGCTGACAAGGGGAAGGATGCCATTGCTGGGAACAAAGAAGAAGAAGACGATGTTGTTCTTAAGCAGTTGAAGAGAACATAAGCTAGTATCAGCATATGGGACTTGATAGCTACATCAAAGAAGCATCGGGAAACAATGGCCAAGGCTATGGCTAGCATGCTAATTTCCACTTCTATAACACTAGAGGAGCTGGTTAATTTTGTGAAAGTGGAAGGAGTGATGAAGTGTGAAGTGGATCAAAAGAAGAACAAAATTGATGTGGGGATGGTATCATTCTCGGATGCTGATTTTCCAGAAGAATGAAGGGACCATATCCGCCCACTTTTTATCAAGGTAGAAGTCAAAGGGAAATGGACTCCATGTGTAATTGTTGATGATGGGTCCACCATAAATGTTTGCCCATTCAAAATCTTACCTAAGCTAGCCATGTCAATGAGATATTTAAGCCCGACCGAGGTAACAATTAGGGCATATGATAATACCAAGACGCATGCTGAAGGAACCTTTAAAGCTATTGTGAAGGCTGGTCCCATCAAATCCACGGTTGATTTTGTTGTCTTGGATATCCCTGTCACTTTTGCACTACTATTGGGATAACCCTGGTTTCATACGCTTAGTGGAGTTCCTTCTACACTCCATCAGAAGATCAAGTTTCTAAATAGGGATGAGAGGCCAAGGACAATGAAGTGGTGAACGCTTTGATGATTGAGAGGCCGCTAGACCCTAAAGTCCTATCTATGATAAAAAAAAAAACATGAACTACATGCCTGGTGTTGGTTTTGAAAAGGGTAACATAGGTGTGATGGAGCTTTTAGACTTTATGACTCACACTACCAAGAAAGGGTTGGGATATGATGAAGCTAACAAAGATATTCGACCAAAGAAGAATGAGAAGATGGGCTTCCCACTAGTTAAAGAGGCCTTTGTCAAAACTCCAGATATGGGAACACTCCAAGGAAAGCCCGAGCCAGTCATGTTCATGGGAAAGCTGATCTCGGGTTTTGAGATTTTTGCCAATGTTGCTGAACTGGTGGAACAGATGAAGAAAGGGCTCATCCTGCTAGCTAATAAGGAGCCAAATCCAGAAGGGAAGAAGAGAGCTATCCAGAAAGACCAGAAGACTCCAGAGAAAATTGCTGCTCTAGTTGAAGAGAAATTTGAAGATGTTTTAGTTTATGATTTTGAGAACTGTGATTTTGATTTTGATTTTAATTTGTCTACTTTGTGTAAGGATGACAATGTTTTCTTTTCCAAGATGAATGCATAAAGTCTGATTTTTCTTACTTGTGTGATGTTTATCCTGATGGTTGCATACATTCAAGTAGTGACTATATAATTTATTTTAATATTAACTCTATTGACATACAATCATTAAATTTAAGAACAATCAATAACTCAAAAAATATTAGTATAGCATTCGACCTTACTACTAAAGAGAGAGAGAGAGAGATTTGAAAATATATTTAAGAAATATGAAGAAGTCTTTGCTTGGTCTTATGAGGATATGCCTGGGATGGACCAAGATATAGCCGAGCATTTGATTCCTACCTACACCCACATGAAACCTGTCAAACAAAAGCTTAGATTGTTAATGCCGAAATGGGCAGAGTTAGTCAAAGAAGAGGTCACTAAGAAAATGCAAGTCAAGTTCCTTGAGGTGATAGACTATCCGGAGTGGTTAGCTAATATAGTTCCTGTGCCAAAGAAATATGGAAGAATTAGGGTTTGTATGGACTATATGTTAGGAAATCAAGGAGATCACTGCAAACCAAAAACACGCAGCGAAAAAATTTTTGATCTCTGATTTCCCACCAGGATCCATGCTGCTCGTTTAATTCGACGAAAGTGTTCAAAGAACTAACCTGTTGATGATTCAAAATCACAGTTTGGAAGAGATACCTCGATCGAAAACACCCTCTATCGCGTATCCACACAAATACTACCGTCTGGAGTGCTAGCTCTCTACAACGGCGAAGGCTGGAAAAACGTTTCTCTAAAACGTATTAGGCTTCCTTTGTTTTCGTTCTCTTTCATTTTCTAATGTTACCTCTGAGAAGACTTAACGTCTGGAGTGAATATAATCACTCCAGAATCCAATTCGAAATTGGATAAGGTAAGTCAAATTCAGAATCCAAATCTAATAACGATTCTGAATATATTATCTAATAATATATATATATAAACAAAAATAATAATAATAATAAATATTAATATCTAATATTAATATTATTAATATTAGATATTAATATTATTAATAATATATCCAGCCCAAAGCGCATTCTTGTGTGTGACCCGATAGGCCCATATTAATTGGCAGTCAATTTAATCTCTATTAAACTAACAAGTCGTAATTGACCTCTAGCAAGGCGTTACAACTACCCAATTAATATAAGGAATGTCCAATTTGCCTAATAATAGTACATGCATTAATCCCTTTGTCACACGATATCTAGCTTGAACATAAGTCATGGTCAACGTCATACTTATATTGTCCAAACTTATGATTACTCGATCTCCAAGTAGACTGATAAAAAAACAAATGAAATTGATCACACTATCAATTCATTTGAGCATGGCCATGCATTTCACAGTCTCACTTATCGAGGGGCCCAAAAGATATTTCTCTCAAAGAGAGGGACAAATTCTATCTTGATTGTTCATTATCCTCTACATAATTTCTATGATATATGATCATAACCTTTATTACTATCCAGTTACGGATAATGTTTGATCATGTCAAAATATAATAGTCCTTATATTGGAAACTATGACAATCTCAAGTCAAAGAATTAATACATAACTATCATGAGATTTACTTATGACACTAACCCATGTAGTAATCTCATGATGGGTCTATCCAATACATTATTCTCTAACAAGTATCTATGAAATTGATTTGTATCACTATACACATAACCATCTGATGATTATCAAATCAATGTTCATACTAGTTAAGAATTATTATTTTTTTTATCTCTATAACAATAATAAACCAGTGACAAATATCAAAATTGCGTAACATGCAAACAAACAATAATGATAATAAAACCTCATTTATTAATAATGAATGTATAACATAAAGATCCAAATAAATAGCCTAGGGCACATACACTAACAATCTCCCACTTGCACTAGGCCTACAAATTTCTAAGACCCATAGATCTAGTGTGCTGATCATGCTTGACCCGTGAGAGAGGCTTTGTTAATGGATCTGCTATGTTATCATTTGTGTCAACTTTGCATATCTTGATATCTCCTCTATCGATAATGTCTCGAATGAGGTGAAAATGCCTGAGTATATGCTTAGACCTTTGATGAGATCTAGGCTCTTTTGCCTGTGCTATGGCACCATTGTTGTCACAATAAATGTCCACAGGATTTGCAATGCTAGGCACCACTCCTAGCTCAGTGATGAATTTCTTCAACCAGACTGCTTCCTTAGCTGCATCTGATGCTGCTATATACTCAGCCTCTGTTGTAGAATCAGCCACTGTGCTTTGTTTTGAACTCTTCCAACTAACAGATCCACCTTTCAATGTGAATACAAAACCTGACTGCGATCTAAAATCATCTATGTCAGTTTGGAAACTAGCATCTATGTAACCATTTACAACTAGCTCATTTTCCAAACCTCCATAAACCAAGAATACATCTTCAGTCCTTCGAAGGTACTTAAGAATATTCTTGACAGCTGTCCAGTGACCTTCACCAGGATCAGCTTGAAATCTACTAGTTGCGCTTAATGGATATGAGACATCTGGTCTAGTACATAACATGGCATACATAATAGATCCTATAGCAGAAGCATAAGGAATCTTATTCATTCAATCTCGCTCATCAGATGTCATAGGACATTGACTCTTACTGAGATGAATGCCATGAGACATAGGCAAGAATTCCTTTTTGGAATCTTGCATGTTGAACCTCTTCAACACTTTATCTATGTATGTACTTTGACTCAGGCCAATTATCCTTCTAGATCTATCTCTATAGATCTTTATACCAAGGATATAGGCAGCCTCACCTAAGTCTTTCATTGAGAAAGAATTCCCTAACCAAGTTTTAACCTTTTGCAAGGTAGGGATATCATTCCCAATGAGTAATATGTCATCCACATATAAGACTAAAAACACTACTGCAATCCCACTAACCATCTTGTAAACACAAGGTTCATCTTCATTCTTGATGAAACCAAAGTTCCTAACTGTTTCATCAAAACGAAGATTCCAGCTTCGAGATGCTTGCTTCAATCCATAAATGGATCTTTGAAGCTTGCAAACCTTTGTAGAATTCTCAGGATTTACAAAACCCTCAGGTTGTATCATATACACATCCTCAAGCAAGTTTCCATTAAGGAAAGCGGCTTTGACATCCATTTGCCATATCTCATAATCATAGTATGCTGCAATGGCAATGAGAATTCTAACAGACTTAAGCATAGCAACTGGTGAAAAGGTTTCATCATAGTCTATACCATGAGTTTGCTTGAAACCTTTTGCAACAAGCCTTGCTTTATAGGTCTCCACATTCCCATCCATGTCAATTTTCTTCTTGAAAACCCATTTGCAACCAATAGTCTTAATACCCTCTGGAGGATCAATTAAAGACCAAACTTGGTTGTCAAACATAGATTGCATCTCAGATTTCATGGCTCCAAGCCATTTGTCTGAATCTGGACCTGACACAGCTTCTTGATAGGTAGTAGGCTCATCTTGATCTATGAGCATTACTTCACTATCATCAGTCACAAGAAATCCATATCTCTCTGGCTGACGACGTGTCCTATCAGACTTGTGAGGGATTTGTGTTACATCTTCAGACTCCACAACTATTTGTGGTTTTGAAATAGGCTCTATAGACGGCTCAATGATTTCTTGTGATACTTGAGTTTCCTCAAGTTCTACTATACTCCCACTAGTTCTCTTAGAAAGAAATTCCTTTTCCAAAAAGATCCCATTTCAAGCAACAAACACTTTGTTCTCTAAAGGAGTATAGAAATAGTATCCTTTAGTTTCCTTAGGATACCCCACAAAATTACATTTGATAGACTTTAGAGCTAAATTATCTGAAATTGGTTTTTTCACATAAGCTTCACAACCCCAAATCTTAAGAAAAGACAAACTAGGTGTCTTACCTATCCATATCTCATATGGTGTCTTTTCAACCGCCTTAGATGGTACATGGTTCAGAATGAATGCAGTTGTCTCCAAGGCATACCCCAAAAATATAAAGGAAGATCCACTTGACTCATCATTGATTGAACCATATCGAATAGAGTTTGATTTCTCCTTTCAGAAACTCCATTCCACTGTGGAGTTCCTGGAGGAGTCAGTTGTGAAACAATTCCACAATCCCTTAGATGATCATCAAACTCTTGGCTCAAATATTCACCACCTCGATCTGATTGAAGTAGTTTAATTATTTTACCAAGTTGATTTTGTACTTCATTTTGAAAAGTTCTAAACATTTCAAAAGACTCATGCTTATGTTTCATTAGGTAGACATAGCCATACCTACTGAAATCATCAGTAAAAGTAATGAAGTATCGAAATCCTCCTCTGGCACTAATGTGAAAAGGACCACATACATCTGTATGTATCAAGCCCAATAAATCATTAGCCCTTTCACTATGCCCAGTAAAAGGATCCTTTGTCATCTTACCAAGCAAACAAGACTCATATGTTTCAAATGATTCAAAATCAAATGAATCTAATAATCCATCTTGATGGAGCTTAGAAATGCGTTTCTCATTTATATGGCTAATGCGACAATGCCATAAATAAGTAAGGTTTAACTCATTTGGCTTAGTTCTCTTAGAAGTTATGTTATAGATATCATTACCATTAGAGTCATCAAGATTAAGGATATAAAGGCCATTATAAGAATTTGCAATACCATAAAGCAAATCATTTTTTTTTTATCAAAAATAGAGCATTTCTTATTCTTAATAAAAAATGATTAACCTTCATCATCCAAAATAGATACTAAAATAAGATTCCTACTCATAGTAGGAACATAAAAGCAATTGTTCAAAATTAACAGAAACCTATTAGGCATAACAAGTTCATAAGTTCCTACAGCTATAGTAGCAACTCTTGCTCTATTGCCAACACGTATGTCCACTTCGCCCTTCTTCAGCATCCTACTCCTTTTGAGTCCCTGCATATTTGTACAAATATGAGATCCACATCCGGTATCTAATACCCAGGAAGAAGGAATTGATAAATTAATTTCTATAACATAAATACCTGAAGATGTAGTCGCACTACCCTTCAACTTCTTTAACTCATCCAAATAGAGTTGACAATTTCTCTTCCAATGCCCAGGCTTGTTGCAATGGAAACAAGTCCCTTCCTTAGGAACTTTAGCCTTAGGTTCAGGTTTTGGTTTAGCTTGTCCCTTGGACCCTTTAGCACCTTTTGCCTTACCCTTGCCTTTAGTATCTTTGGATTTCTTTTTCATTTGTTTAATATTGACATTCAATATTTGGGTAGGCTTTTTGATATTCCCCTCAGCAGTTTTGAGCATACCATGTAGCTCAAGAATGGATTTCTCCATGTCATTCATGTTATAGTTCATGTCAAACTGTGAGAAACTGCTAGGCAATGAATGTAGGATCAAATCCGTGGAGAGTTCTAAACTCAGGGGATATCCAAGTCTAGCAAGGTGATCTAGATAGCCTTTCATCTTCAAAACATGAGCACTAACAGATTCACCTTCAGATATTTTGCAGTCAAATAATGCAACAGCGGTGTCAAACCTATCTTGCCTAGCCTGTTGTTGGAAAGCTTGTTTGAGATGCACACTCATCTCATAAGCCTCTAAGTGTTCCAGATCCTTCTGAAGTCCTGGACACATAGTAGCCAACATAAGACATCCTATGTCATTGGAACCATCCACATGCTTCTTATGCTTACTCTTAGCAGCATTAGAAGCATCAGTAGGAGGTGGGTCAGGGACAGCTTCATCAAGCACGCAGGACTTTTTCTCTTGTTTGAGAACAATTCTCAGGTTCCTAAACCAGTCAACAAAATTAGTCCCACATTCTTTCAGTTTTTCCTTCTCAAGGATAGATCGCAGTGATAAGGTGGAATTGTTATTAGCAGCCATCTGTTGAAATAAATATGCAAAGTCAAAATTTAATTAATAATTAGGTTAAAATTATTTAAACTCCTACTAAAAATATAACCCTCTAAAGAAATATTTTAGTAGGCTAAGATCCGTATTTCACTTAATTCTAAACTCAGCTTTGGCGTGATGCTTAAAATCAAGTTATTTAGGTAGGTAACATCTTTACCAATTACATCTCATGTAACTCTTAGTAATTATGGAATATTGACATCATATGTCATAGCATGTTGAATTCCATCTAATGCCTTAGGCCCAAAACCATTTTGATAGCCTAATTAAGTCTAACCAATTTTAAAACATATGAGTAGCACTATTACTCATCCTACTTAGCTAGGAATGTTTAAAGCATATTGCTTTGGCAATACCTACTTTAATACAATGTTAGTTTTGATAGGTGTTCAAAAAGTGGATGGCATTTAGACTTAAATTATTAATGAGGGTTCAACTAAATTATTATCATGTCTTGCATTACATATCATTATATTTTAGCATCCTATATGCATATATATAATTTATCACATATATATAATTTACCCTTGTTATTTTGTTTGATTGTGCATCCATGCATACATACATCACATACCATTGATCCTTTTTGGCTCACACCCATGGATTACAGTTTGAGAGCCTACGACAATTTGACCTATACTGACGACGTAGAATCCAGCAACGACTCAGTCACCTTTTCATTAAAAGTAATGGATCCAGAACAGATTCAGAGGATGATAGATAATGTAATCAACACCAAGATGGAAGAACTAAAGGGGGTCCTGGTTGAGGCCATGAAAAGCCAAGTGGCTATTATATATGGGAATATGGCTGAAGCTTCTGCTAGTACCAAGAAGCAGAACAACAAAGGCAAGGCTAAGGTTGGTGAAGTTGCTTTCGATGATGACAAGATAGAAATGGATGGTAATGAATATTGGGCTCAATACTTTCAAGATCCCAAAGATAAGAAGGAGCTGATGATTGTGGAGAAATCAGCTATTGAAAAGACCGAGGCTGCTGATGTCAAGAAGATGATTGCTAATTTGGAGAAAAAGTTTGAAAAGAAGCTAAAGACTAAAGAAATGTCGGAGATAGACAAACTTTTTTAGCAAGAAGATGAAGTCCCTTATAAGTTCAAGATGCCATCATTTGCCAAGTTTGATGGAACTGGCAATCCTCATCTCCATGTAAAGCAGTACATCACTGCTATGCAGTCTGCCTGAGCTACCAAGGCCCAAACTCTGAGGTATTTCTTACTTTCATTGGACTCGATCGTGCAGAATTGGTTCAACACCTTAGATGATAGTACTAAAAAAACTGGAGTTGTTATACAAGGCTTTCATCCAACAATATGGGTACAATGCTGAGTTGGAGGTCTCTTTGATGGAGGTTGAGTTGATAAGATAGAGATCAAATGAAAGTTTTGTGGACTATGTCAAAAGGTGGAAAAACAAGGCCGCATTACTCAAGAAGAGGCCTGATGAATATGATCAAATCAAGATGATTGTGAGAGGGGTCTACATGAGAGAATGTCCCACACACTCATTCGAGATTTCAAGGACCTTCTTCTAGTTGGTTTGCAAATTGAAGAGTGAGAGAGGAAGAAGAACCATTTTTCTACAAGAAGGAATAAAAAAGGTAACTACCAGTCTGATAATCAAAGCACATAGAAGGCGGTGGATGTTAATGCGACTGGTCAAGGTGGAAGAAGACAATTTTTAGAGTTGAACAAACCACTGTCCTGGTTTTTAATAAGTTGCAAAAAAAGGGGTTGCAACCATTGGCCCCACATCCATTGCCAAGTCCTCTGCCACCCAATTTTGATGCTAAGGCATTTTGCCAATTCCACCAAATGCAAGGACACAAAACGGACAAATGTTTGAGGTTGAGACATGAAATTCAGAATCTAATTGATAGTGGAAAGCTACCTGAACTGAACAAGCGAGCACGAAGGATATTCCATTGCCAAGGTTCAGCAGGGTGCCACCCCCGGCAACTTTCATGATTGGGGGTGGCTTGAATGAGAGATTTGTGATGTCTTCTTTCCAAGATGTAGATGGAGAGACAATTAAAGAAGAAGTGATCCTTAACTAGATGGAGCAAGATGTAGTAACCATTTGTATGGTAAATGAGTTTTGGGACTCGACCGATAGTGATTCTGACTCTGAGTCCAAGAAGGAAAAATGGACCTGGTTTGAGCTCGGAGAAGATGAAGTCATGAACACCAGATCTGGTAAGCCTTATGCAAGACCACCACAAAAGGAAATGGAAGCTGATAAGTGAAAGGAAGTCGAAGCTGGGAACAAAGAAGAAGAAGATGATGCAGTTCTTAAGCAATTGAAAAGAACACAAGATAGTATCAGCATATGGGATTTGCTAGCTACATCAAAGAAGCATCAAGAAAAAAATAGCCAAAGCTATGGCTAGTATGCCTATTTCTACTTCCATAACACTAGAAGAGTTGGCTAATTTTGTAAGAGCCGGAGAGGTGTTAAAATGTGAGGAAGATCAAATGAAGAACAGGGTTGATGTGGGCATGGTGTCATTTTCAGATGCTAACTTGCCAGAGGAAGGGAGAGACCACATCTGCCGCTTTTTATCAAGATAGAAGATAAAGGGAAGAGAACCCCGTGTGTAATGATTGATGATGGATTTGCTATTAATGTGTGCCCACTCAAGATTCTGCCAAAGCTTGCTATGTCAATAAGAGATCTAAGTCCAACTGAAGTGATTATTAGGGCTTATGATAATACCAAGAGGCATGCTGAAGGAACCTTCAAAACCGTTATGAAAGCTGGTCCCATTGAATCCGTGGTGGAATTTGTAGTCTTAGACATACCTGTTACTTTTGCACTACTATTGGGATGACCTTGGTTTCATCCTCTTGGTGGAGTTCCTTCTACACTCCATCAAAAGATCAAGTTCCCAAATGGGGATGGGACAGTGGTTATCGAGGCTGAAGACAATGAGGTGGTAAATGCTCTAATGATTGAGAGGCCTCTCAATGGGTTCCAAGTAGCTGTGATTTCTGGTGATGAAGTGGTGGATCCTAAGATCTTGTCTATGATGAAGAATATGAACTACCTACCAGGCATCAATCTTGGAAAGGGAAAGACAGGTTTGATAGAATTTCCTGATTTCAAAACTCAAACTTCCAAGAAAGGGTTGGGATATGATGAAGCTAATAAAGACGTTCAGCCAAAGAAGAATGAGAAGATGAGTTTTCCACCACTCGAAGAAGTATTTGTCAAAGCTTCAGACAAGGGACCACTCCAAGGAAAGCCCGAGCCAATCATATTCATGGGAAAGTTGATCCTGGGTTTTGAAATTTTTGTTGATGTTGTCGAGCTAGTGGAACAAGTGAAGACAGAGCTCACCATGCCAGCCAACAAGGAGCCCAATCCGAAAGAGGAGAAGGAAGCTATCATAAAAGTTGAGAAGACTCCAGAGGAGATTGCTGCCCTGGTTGAAGAGAAGTTTAAAGATGTTCCGCTTTATGATTTTGAGAACAATGATTTTGATTTTGATTTTGATTTTAATTTGTCTGCTTTGTATGAGGATGATGATGTTTTCTTTTCCAAAATAAAAGCAATAAAGTCTGATTTTGCTTACTTGTGTGATGTTTCTCCTAATGGTTGCATACATTCAAATATGGTTACATATGCATCTTTAATATTAACTCTGTTGATACACAATAATTAAATTTGGGAACAACTGAAAATCCTAAAAACATTATCATAGCATCCGACCTTACTCTTGAAGAGAAAGAGAGATTTGAAAAAATATTTAAAAAATATGAAGAAGTATTTGCTTGGTTTTATGAGGATATGCCCGGATTAGATCGAGACATAGCCGAACATCTCATTCCTACTTACACCCACATGAAACCTATCAAACAAAAGCTTAGGCGATTAAGACCTGAATGGGCTGAATTAGTTAAAGAAGAGCTCATTAAACAAATACATGTAAAGTTCCTTAAAGTGATAGATTATCCAGACTAGGTCGCTAACATATTACCCGTGCCAAAGAAAGATGGAAGAATTAGGGTATGTGTGGACTATAAAGACTTAAACAAGGCTTCCCCTAAAGATGATTTTCCTTTACCCCATATAGATATTCTCATTGAAAGTGTAGCGTCTAGCATGCTACACTCATTTGTAGATGGATTTTTTGAATACAACCAAGTGTTAATGGCCTAAGAGGATAAAGCCAAAACTTCTTTCATTACTACATGGGGTATATTTTGTTATAGGGTGATGCCGTTCGAAATAAAGAATGCTGGAGCAACCTACCAAAGGATGGCCACCACATTATTTCATGACATGATGCACAAAGAAATCGAAGTATATGTTGATGATATGATGGTGAAATCAGATACAAGGGAACAACACTTCCAAAACTTAGAATTATTCTTCAATAGAGCATTGAAGTATAAGCTAAGATTAAACTCGAAGAAGTGTATGTTCAGGGTTACCTCAGGCAAATTGTTGGGACATGTGATTGGTCCAAATGGCATTGAGATTGATCCTGGCAAAGTTAAAGCAATCAAGGATATGTCAGCTCCTAAGACGGAGAGAGAAGTTCGAGGATTCATTGGTAAATTACAGTACATTAGTAGGTTAAAAAGCAAAACTCACCACAATCTGTCAACCTATCTTCAAATTGCTTAAAAAGAATCAGTCGGTCCTGTGGAATGAAAAGTGTCAAAAGGCCTTTGAGCTAATAAAGGAGTATTTGCTGAATCCACCTATTTTGAAGCCACCTAAATTTGGTAAACCCCTATTACTATACTTAGTAGTAGAAGAAGAGTCAGTAGGAGCTATGCTAGCCCAAACAGATGAGTCAGGGATTGAGCACGCAGTTTACTATTTGAGTAGAAAGCTCTTACCTTACGAAATTAAGTATAGTATCATTGAAAAGACTTGTATAGCTGTGGTTTGGTCTTCTAAGAAGTTGCGGCATTACTTTCAATCTTATAGTGTGCAAGAAATTTCTAGGTTGGATCCAATAAAGTACTTAAGGGAGACACCCTCTTTGATTGGGAAATATGGGCGACGGTTGATAATATTGGAAGAATTTGAGATTGAGTATGTAACTAGGAAAATAATCAAAGGAAGAGCAGTGGCAGAATTCTTGGCCTAACAACCATTACCGGATAGCGAAGAGGTAGTCTTGGAATTTTCGGATGAACATTTAGAGGCCATTGAAGTACAAGGATGGAAAATGTATTTTAACGAAGTAGTGAATAGGAAAGGAGCGGGTTTGGGAGTCATACTAGAATTGCCCAAAGGGGAACTTATCCCTTTAGCCAAAAAGTTAAAATTCAGGGTAACTAATAATATGGTGGAGTACGAAGCATGTATCTTTGGTTTGGAAACCCTAATGATTATGAAGGTGGATAAGGTGGAAGTCTTTGGCGATTCATTGCTAGTAGTATCCCAAGTAAATGGAGAGTGGGAGTTGAAAGATGAGAAATTAAAACCATACCACCATTAAGGAGTGCAGGTTTATACAGCTACCAAGAGAAGAAAACCAGATGGCCGATGCCTTAGCCACCCTGGCTTCTGTATGGAAAGATCCCATTAAGCTATTCCTTAAGCCTTTGGTTTTGACCAGTTCGTCGACTCCTTATTATAAATATGAAATAGTCATGGAAACCAACACGGACCATGATGCGTGGTACGACACAATAAGGAGATTTTTGGAAAATAAGGAGTGCCCACAGGATGCAACAAAGGAAGAGAAAAGAGCCATAAGGCAATGGTCTTTACAATACATCCCCTTTCATGGGGAGTTGTACCGGAGATGGCCCGATGAAGTGCACTTAAGATGTTTAAAGAAGTCTGAAATTGAGCAGATCATATCTGAAATATATGTCGGGAATTGTGGACCCCATATGAATGGATTTGCCATAGCTAAGAAGATAATCCGATAAGGTTACTATTGGCTGACCATGGAGAAAGACTGCTTCAATTTTTTGAGAAGGTGTCTATAATGCCAGATGCACGGTAAATTGAACCACTTGCCTCCCAAAGAACTACATTCTTTATCTTCTCCTTGGCCTTTTGCGACTTGGAAAATCAACATTATTGGGGAGATACATCCGACGGCTTCAAACAGATATCGGTTTATTATAGTCGCAGTTGATTATTTTTCAAAATGGGTTGAAGCTGAATCTTTCAACAAGCTGGGGGAAAAGCAAATGGCTAGGTTTATTGAAAAGAACATCATCTGCAGGTATGGAGTCCCACTGTAACACCCCTATACCCCGTATACACACACTACATACTACTACATCTGTACTATATGTATACCGGATACAGGAGTGCCACGATTTATATAATACAACCCAAATTTTTTTTTCTTCTGTAATAATATAAGAAAAACTTAAAACACTTCATAATATATTATAAACTATACTAAATAAAACATGTATTCATTATGCATCGGAAAATGTAGTGGTATTTACATATATAAATACATCAAAATCCATGTTTACAAAACATAAAGTTTATACATGTTTAGCAGTTCGTCTCTAATCTTTAAGTCCACTATCCACACCTCACAAGCCTAAACCCGACTCGGTCTAGCTGAACTCTCCGGTTCTACCCTGTCACCTGCGCGATGAACCACAATCGCGCTAAGCCATAGGCTTAGTGGTACAAACCACAATAACAATATGCTTTAATGCAATGTCAATGTCATACTTTCAAGCAATAGAGATCATATTCAAAAATGCTATATTTCATAACATTACATTTCATTATCTTATTTAATTGTTTTACCATTTATGATTCACATTGAAACAAAGACAAGCATGGGCCCAAAAAGAATCTAATATGTTATTCAAAATTCAGAGTTACTACTTTGGTCCATAATCACACTCATCAATCTCGTAGGCGATATATATATCTATCCATAGATAATGTAACAGACCCAGTCTCTTGGACCTCAACCCGGCTAGACCCTAGGGCCCCAGTATCTTGGTCCTCAACCCGGCTAGACTGTTACTATTTTTGAGGCTTACGACCCGGTCTTTTCACCTCAAAAATATCATTTTTCATATTTATCAGCTAGGCTCGGCTTAAGACCCTGTCTTTTCACCTGCCCATCAATTCATAGGCATATCGCCAAACCCAGAACTCTGAAAATTGAAAAACATACAAGGCACATAATTAATTCATTTATCTCATTATCAATCTCTTTCACAATTCATTTCTCATAATCAAACTAGGCAACCATGCCCCAATTATTTCATATGCATCATTATAGCCAACAACAATTACTGCACATCTCATCATTAAAGTATACATAGCCAATTGCATTGGACATACATTTTGAATGATCATCATATCTTTCACATTATGCAAATCATAACATTAATCAAATGTATTAACAATGTAATAAATTACTCAACACATTTATAACCAAATGTGTTAAGTCTCAAAGTCATGTAAATGTATGCAACCATGTAAGTTTGTACTTACTTCAAGAGCAACTCACACCAATCTAAACACTTCCTCTTCCAAGAATCCTCCAATGCTTGGATCAAGGCAACTCAATCTCTTCAAAACCTAATCCAAAAGTGATAATACACACTCACTTAAAGATACACATGAGATAATAAGGTTAAGAATCAACTAGGGCAAACTTTACACATGACACGCTCAACAACACGGGCATGTCCTTGACCGTGCCCTAAACTCACAATACAGAAGCTTTGACACGCTCAGTGACATGGGCGTGTCACTGGCCCTGTCAATCCTCCCTCAACACAGTAGCTATGACATGCTCAGTGACATGGGCGTGTCACTGGACGTGTCAATGCTACTACAACACAGAAGCTGTGACACGCTCAGTGACATGGGCGTGTCACTGGTCGTGTCACCCATCCAGAAAATAGAATCATTGACACGCCTAAAGACTTGGCCGTGCTCATGGGCGTGTAAGGCCAAAAATCCTGATTCCGGCAACAACAACATCACATCCAACAAACCTCTTACTTCCACCATCTTCCACTCCAAACAAACTTAACTAAACACACCTATAAACCATAATAACTAGCAAAAACACCAAAACAAATCAAAACATACATCAAACACCACTTTACAACCATCACATACACACAACTCAAATACAACACTTACTCTTCCAACACCAAACCTAACTCCTTCTCTTCAATCAAACTCCAAAATCAAAATCAAATAAACCAAATACTCTCAAACACCCCACAATCAAACATACTCATACCATCAATAATCAACCATCAAACTCAAGTACAACTTAAAAGAAAACTAAGGAATCAAGTGGAAACTTACCAAAAATGATGAAACTTCTTAGATTTCCAACTTGATCACTTGAAACATCCTTCAATCTTGAGCTTGAAAAATCAAAAACTCTCTTCCTCTATTGCTATTGTGAGGGTCGGCCAACAACAAAGAAAGAAGAAGAAGAAGAAGAAGATGAATGAATGAATGGCAAAGAGCAAAGTCAACTCTCCCTCTTCACTTAACCACTCAATCATCCTTTAATTCTCAACCAAGCAAATAAAATAATAAAATAATAAAATATCTTCATCCACTCACTAATTCAATTTTCCATTTAATTAATTTAACTAATTTAAAATAATTAATTAATCTTCTTTGACTTCCATTTCTTTGACTTGTATATGTTGTATATATCACTATATATACAACATATACACTCTTCCCTTACCTCATTTCTCTTTCCATTTAAACATATACATTTAATCCAAATACAATAATAAAATATTCCTAAACTTTTAGGGTATACTTTGGGATATTACAATTCTCCCCCTCTAAAAAGAAATTTCGTCCTCAAAATTACCTGATCTTAAGTCAGAAACAATTGAGGATACTGATCTCGCATTGCTTGCTCACTCTCCCAAGTTGCCTCTTCTCTACCATGATTCTTCCAAAGAACCTTCACAATTGGAACTTTCTTATGTCTCAACTCTTTCACTCCATGAGCCAAAATAGCAACTGGTTCTTCAAATGTCAGATCCGGACTCACCTCAATGGATTCCACTGACAAAACATGAGATGAGTCTGACCTGTACCTTTGTAGCATAGATACATTGAAGACATTGTGAATTTTATCCAACTCAGGAGGCAAAGCAATTCGATAAGCAACTGGTCCCACTCTCTCTAATACTTCATAAGGTCCAATAAAATGAGGACTTAGCTTCCATTTTCTGCCAAATCTCAAAATCTTTTTCCAAGGAGACACTTTTAGAAATACTTTATCTCCAACATCAAACTCTATGTCTCTTCTCTTCAAATCTGTATAAGATTTTTGTCGATCTGAAGCTGCTTTCAACCGATCCAGAATTATCTTTACTTTCTCTTTCGTTTCCTTAATCAAATCGGGATCAACTTGTCTTCTCCAACTTCATTCCAACATAGAGGCGTTCTGCATCTTCTACCATACAATGCCTCAAATGGTGCCATTCTAATACTAGATTGATGGCTGTTGTTATAAGCAAATTCCATTAATGGCAAAAATTTGTCCTAACTTCCAGAGAATTCAATGACACAGCTTCTCAACATGTCCTCTAGAATCTGTATTACTCTCTCTGACTGCCCATCTATCTGCGAATGAAAAGCAGTGCTAAAGTGCAATCAAGAATCCAAAGCACCATGTAAACTTTTCCAAAATCTCGAAGTAAATCGAGGGTCTCGATCAGACACTAAAGAAATTGGAACTCCATGCAACTTCACTATCTCACTAATATACAGCTCAGCCAACTTCTCAAGAGAATAGTCCATTCTAATTGGAAGGAAATGAGCTGTCTTAGTCAACCGATCAACAATCACCCAGATAGCATCATGCTTCTTCTGAGTCAATGGCAAACCAGATACAAAATCCATTGTCACACGCTCCCATTTCCATTCAGGCACTGATAAAGGTTGAACCAACCCTGTTGGAACTTGATGCTCAGTTTTCACCCTCTGACAAGTGAGACACTTGGAAACAAATTCCGCTATATCTCTCTTCATACCTAACCACCAGTAATGCTGCTTCAAATCATGATACAATTTAGTACTCCCAGGGTGCATAGCAAAAACCGATTGATGTGCTTCTTCCAAAATAATCTTTCTTAAACTAACATCATCAGGAACACACAACCTATCCTTGAACCAAAGGCTACCATCACTTCTCACATGGAAATCTCGGCTCTCCCCATTTTGGCAATCTGACATAACTTTCTGAATTTTCTCATCAGCCAATTGAGCCTCTTTAATCTAATCCAACAACACCGGTCTCAACTGCAACTGAGCCAACAATGCACCATCATCACATGATTCAAAACTAGCATGCAACGCTCTCAACTCAACAAGCAACGAGAGCAAATAAACAATCAAACCTGCTAAAATCTTCCGACTCAAGGCATCGGCAACAACATTTGCCTTACCTGGATGATAATCAATCAAACAATCATAGTCTTTGATCAACTCCAACCACCGTCTTTGCCGAAGATTCAGCTCTTATGATCTGTATAAATGAAACACTTCTCCCCATACAAGTAGTGTCACCAAATCTTCAAAGCAAACACTATAGCTACCAACTCCAAATCATGTGTCAGATAATTAAGCTCATGCGGCTTCAACTGCCGAGAAGCATAAGCTATGACTCTACCTTCTTGCATCAAAACACATCCTAAACCATTATGTGAAGCATCACTATAAATCACATATGGTTTATCTTCCACAGGCAAAGTAAGAACAGGAGCTTGAGTCAACATCTCCTTCAACTGCTCAAAGCTAGCTTGACACTGATCTGTCCATACAAATCTAACTCCCCTTCGAAGTAATCTGGTGAGTGGAGTAGCTATTAAAGAAAAACCTTTCACAAACCGTCGATAATAGCCTGCAAACCCAGAAAACTTCTTACTTCAGTCACAGACTTCGGTGGACTCCAATTCAAAATGGCCTCAACTTTATTTGGATCAACTCTTATACCATCTGCTAACACCGCATGACCTAGAAAAGTCACTTGATAATGCCAAAACTCACATTTCGACAGCTTAGCATACAATTGCTTCTCTCTCAAGGTCTGTAATACAATCCGTAGATGCTTATCATGATCCTCCTTATTATGCGAATATACCAAAATATCATCAATGAAGACCACCATAAACTGATCCAGATAGGGTCTAAACACCCTATTCATCAAATCAATGAAAGCTGCAGGTGCATTCGTCAATCCAAAAGGCATCACTAAAAACTCATAATGCCCATACTTTATGCGGAAAGTTGTCTTAGGAACATCTTTAGCTCTGACTCTCAACTGATGGTACCCTGATCTCAAATCAATCTTGGAAAACACTGCTGCTCCCTTTAACTGATCAAAGAGATCATCAATCTGAGGCAAAGGATACTTATTCTTAATAGTCACCTTATTCAATTTCCTATAATCGATGCATAACCTCAAAGTACCATCCTTCTTCTTCACAAACAAAATAGGAGCTCCCCAAGGAGAAACACTAGGGCGAATAAACCCTTTATCCAACAACTCCTGCAACTGCACCTTCAACTCTCTCAACTCAGCAGGTGCCATTCAATAAGGAGTAATAGAGATGGGAGTGGTACCAGGCAATAAATCGATACCAAACTCAACCTCTCTCTCAGGAGATAACCCTGGCAACTCCTCAGGAGACACATCTGGGAATTCTGCAACTGTGGGTATACTATCAAGTTGAGAACCCACTACTCTGGTATCCACAACATGAGCAAAATAACCATCACACCCTTTTCTAATCAACTTTCTAGCTATAATAGCTGACATAAACAAGGATGCAAGTTGTCTCTGCTCACCAGATACCATCACACTTCTACCATCACCGGTTCTCAGTGTAACACACTTCTTTTGACAGTCTACCACAACTCCATGCTTCGACAACCAATGCATGCCTAAGATCAAATCATACTCCTTAAAAGGCTTTTCAATCAAATGAACCAAAAAATCTTCACCTTGCACCACAACTGAACTTTCACGATGCACCTTACTCACCACAACACTATGTCCTAAAGGATTTGTCACCAAGACATCAAATCCTAAGGACTCAAAATGCAATTTAGACACAGGCAAGATAGATGCACATATGTATGAATGAGTAGATCCTGGATCAATCAAAGTAAGAACTGAAATGCCAAATAAAGAAAATTTACCCGCAATGACTATTGAAGCATCTGGTTGCCTCTGCATCACATACACTCGCTGAGAAGACCCAGCCTCATCTGGCCTACTGCCTCCGGATGTAGAGCCTCCTCTCTGACTGATCCTAGGTCGACCACCTCTACTAACACCTCTACCACTTCGACCTCCTCTCACACTAGGTCGAGAAACTGCAGAATCTGCCTGCCTATGCTCCTGCATCTCAAGACAATCTCTAATGAAATGGTCAGGTGATCCACATCTGAAACACACAGCTAATTCACCAATCTTCCAACAAACACCCCCATGTATCCTACCACAATGGACACATGTAGGTGGAGTAGACCTCTGAACCACTGGAGTCGGAGCACTAGCTACAGAAACTGTAGGTCTTGACCTCTGCCTCTGATACTGAACTGACCTACCCGACTGCCTTAAGCTCCTACTGACTCTCGAAATAAAACTTCATTGGCCTCTCTTCATAGACGAAGACCCTGCCTTAAACTGGGATCTCCTAACTCTGGTCTCCTCCTCGGTAGCAGCTGCTGCAATACCCTGTGCTCTCTCAAAACTTCTAGCTGCTGCAACCAATTGAGAAAAGTCTTGGTACCGAGAACCAGCAACATTACACAAAATAGAGGGCCTCAATCCCTCCTCAAATCTCCTACACCGGTCAAATTTCATCAGAAATAATCCCACCGGCATAGTGACTCAACCGGATATACTCAATCTCATACTCTGTCACTGTCCGATTCTCCTGCCTCAGATTCAGAAATTCCATCTTCTTAGCATCCTAATACTCCTTCGGAGTATATTTCTGCTCAAATTCCCGCAGAAAATCACTATAAAACAAAGTCGGTGGATCATCCATAGCATGAGGAATTGTCCTCCACCAATCATAAGCATCTTTCTACAATAAGGATCTAGCATAATCAAATTTCTCTTGAGGAGTAGCTTGCAACTAAATAAATACCCTCTGCACTCTATCCAACCACTGCTCAGCTACTGCAGGATCTGTAGTACCAAAGAAATCCTCAGCCCCATACTTTCTCAATTTATCATAATGCCTCACCGATACTTGTGGCTGTGGCGGCGGTGGTGTAGACCCTTAATTTTTGACCCAATTCGGTCCATTGTGTTTTATTTGGTTTGAAATGTTTTTTCTCGTCTAATTGGTTCAAAATAATTTTAATTAAATAGTTTTTGCTTTATTATCTAATTTTTATTAATAGAAAATAAAAATCAAAAATCAAAAATAAAAATAAAAATAAAAATCATAGTCGGAAAAATCGGCAGCAAAAAACAGTCGCACGGGCCTTGGGGAATTTTGCCCCGCAGGAAAATCCTGCGGACAAAATTTTCGCCCGCAGGAAATTCCTGCGGGCGAGTTATTTGGCCCGCAGGAAACTCCTGTGGGCGAATATTCCTGCGGGTGAGGCGCCCGCTAGCCCAATCCTTCACCCGCAGGAAATTCCTGCGGGCTGACATGCCCACGGGCTGGCACGCCACGGGCCCGCTGCCATAATTTTTGCCAGCGCAAAATTTTTCAACGAATTTTTTTAAAACCTAATTCTACTAGGTTTTAATTTCTTTTTTTATTATTATTAATTTTCGTGGGGAATTATGAATAAAAAAACCTATAAACCACTATAAATAAGGACTAATTAAATCAAATTGGGGAAGGAAAAATTTACACAGTGACTTTAGGATTTGAAACCAAATCAAAGAAGGAAAAGTAAGAATTCAATTGAAGTGATATTTAAAGCAGCAGACTCACGATTTAAAGGGGGAAGGAGAATTCAAAGGCAACCAAGGCTTGTCTTTGGAGCTAGTTCATCCAAGAAGAGTTATTTTTTGGAGAATCAACAAAAGAAGGTATGTTAAATTCTTTTAATTTATGTTTTACAGTAGCCAATCCATAAAGTTTAAGTTTGTTAGATAAAAAATCTTAGAGTTGTAATTTAATTTTTCCATAATCAAAAACCCTAAAACGTGACTTTCTTTTTTTAAAAAAACTTAAAATTGTTATTTTTTCTTCTTAAAAACCTTAAAACACTAATTGAACATATTTTTCAACAAAACCAAAATTAAATTCTGTTTCTTTTAAGATTTTAAAGTAGGTTCTAGTTTATTCAAAAAACCTTAAAAAACATCTTTTCTACTTATAAAAACTTCAATCCATGTGTTTAAATTCATAAAACTTCATAAAATATCAAATTGCTTTTTAAAAACCCTAAAAATAATTCATTACCCGAGAACCCTAATTTCAAAGTTTAAATCCAAAATTCAACTTTTAAACCTAAAACAATGAACCCTAACCCTTTTAAAACCTTAAACCCTAATTTTTATGAACCATAGTCCTTTTAAAATATAAAAAAACATAAAAACATAAAAAGTCAAAAAGTCACAGTAGCTTAAATCACCATTTAAAAATCATGAATTAAAAAGTATTTCAAAGTGTCCAAAACCCTAGTTTCATAATTTCACCTTTCAAACTTTAATTTGGTTAATCAAAGAGTCTTACCCACCTTTAAAACCTAAAACACTAATTTTTTTTAATTCCATAAGAAGTCACAGTAGCCATAAATTGAACTTCTATTTGCTTTATTCAATTCCATACTTGATATGCTTTGATTTATTTCTTATGCTTTAATTTATTTAATTTCAATACTTGATTTATTTAATTTGTCATGGATGGATGTTTATTTTATTGATATTTAAATACTTTTAATGAATGATTTATTTATTATGGATGATTATTTACTTTTATCAATCAATTTAGACTTCCAAAAGTTGTAAGAGGTATGTTTCCACTTGGTGGGTACCTCATTATTTAAACATCATGTAATTTAATTTTCTTTTCTATTTTAGAACCTTTGTAAGGGGCATGTTTCTACCTTTTGGTGTGTGTCCTATCTAGGCATGTGATGTAAGGACATGTTTCCATCCATGGATGGGTGTCCATTTATTTGTTTTGTTTTGTTTGGACATTGCTTTGATTGTAATATAATGATGCTTTCTTTTTATTGTGTGTAGTATGGATAATATTGTTATATTTAAGAATTTTATAATATTAAGACCTGTAAAGGAGGCCGGTTCTAATGAACCGGGCGTTGTGGGGGTGCTGGGCCATTTCTCACCTTCCCCACACGTACCCAACTTTCCGAACCCATTAAGGGGTTGGGGATTCCTTAGGAATCGAGTCATCACCCCTTTCTTTTTCCCGGCCCGTCCGGGGTGGCGACTCCATTTTCTCCAGACTTAGGTCCGTGTTCTCTAAGGCCCCGAGCCTAAACAATGCCGAAGTCGCAAGAATCATTCCACCGGGAGTGGGGCGAAAATCCCCGCTCACAGGTGGAGGCTGCACTGGAGCTTGCCTCAACAATTCTACCACATGTCTTAGCCAAACTGGCGGAACCTCATCAACAGCTAGTCTCTCTAGCACAGGAGCAGGTGCCTCTCCAGCTCTCTCAACCCCAGCTCCATCTCTACCCTCTTCAGGAGCTACCCTCTCAGCACTACCTTCTATGGACTGACGTGACTGAGAGGCCATCACTACCTATATCTGCAGACACAGCAGAAAATACCTCATCAAAGATCGGAGACTCCCAGTGCCAAAACATGTATCTTATTCAAGAACCATATTTTAAAATCAAAAATTTTTTTTCTTACAATTTACCTAGGTTGAGAATCTCAAACCTAGGCTCTGATACCAAAACAATTGTAACACCCCTATACCCCGTATACGCACACTACATACTACTACATCTGTACTATAAGTATACCGGATATAGGAGTGCCACGATTTATATAATACAACCCAAATTTTTTTTTCTTCTGTAATAATATAAGAAAAACTTAAAACACTTCATAATATATTATAAACTATACTAAATAAAACATTTATTCATTATGCATCGGAAAATGTAGTGGTATTTACATATATAAATACATCAAAATCCATGTTTACAAAACATAAAGTTTATACATGTTTGGCAGTTCGTCTCTAATCTTTAAGTCCACTATCCACACCTCACAAGCCTAAACCTGACTCTGTCTAGCTGAACTCTCCGGTTCTACCCTGTCACCTGCATAATGAACCACAATCGCGCTAAGCCATAGGCTTAGTGGTACAAACCACAATAACAATATGCTTTAATGCAATGTCAATGTCATACTTTCAAGCAATAGAGATCATATTCAAAAATGCTATATTTCATAACATTAGATTTCATTATCTTATTTAATTGTTTTACCATTTATGATTCACATTGAAACAAAGACAAGCATGGGCCCAAAAAGAATCTAATATGTTATTCAAAATTTAGAGTTACTGCTTTGGTCCATAATCACATTCATCAAGCCCGTAGGCGATATATATATATCTATCCATGGATAATGTAACAGACCCAGTCTCTTGGACCTCAACCCGGCTAGACCCTAGGGCCCCAGTATCTTGGTCCTCAACCCGGCTAGACTGTTACTATTTTTGAGGCTTACGACCCGGTCTTTTCACCTCAAAAATATCATTTTTCATATTTATCAGCTGGGCTCGGCTTAAGACCCTGTCTTTTCACCTGCCCAGCAATTCAAAGGCATACCGCCAAACCCAGAACCCTGAAAATTGAATAACATACTAGGCACACAATTAATTCATTTATCTCATTATCAATCTCTTTCACAATTCATTTCTCATTTCATTTCTCATAATTAAACTAGGCAACCATGCCCCAATTATTTCATTTGCATCATTATAGCCAACAACAATTGCTACACATCTCATCATTAAAGTATACATAGCCAATTGCATTGGACATACATTTTGAATGATCATCATATCTTTCACATTATGCAAATCATAACATTAATCAAATGTATTAACAATGTAATAAATTACTTAACACATTTATAACCAAATGTGTTAAGTCTCAAAGTCATGTAAATGTATGCAACCATGTAAGTTTGTACTTACCTCAAGAGCAACTCACACCAATCTAAACACTTCCTCTTCCAAGAATCCTCCAACGCTTGGATCAAGGCAACTCAATCTCTTCAAAACCTAATCCAAAAGTGACAATACACACTTACTTAAAGATACACATGAGATAATAAGGTTAAGAATCAACTAGGGCAAACTCTACACATGACACGCTCAATAACACGGGCGTGTCCCTGACCGTGCCCTAAACTCACAATACAGAAGCTTTGACACGCTCAGTGACATGGGCGTGTCACTGGCCGTGTCAATCCTCCCTCAACACAGTAGCTATGACACGCTCAGTGACATGGGCGTGTCACTGCTACTACAACACAGAAGCTGTGACACGCTCAGTGACATGGGCGTGTCACTGGTCGTGTCACCCATCTAGAAAACAGAATCATTGACACGCCTAAAGACTTAGCCATGCTCATGGGCGTGTCAGGCCAAAAATCCTGATTCCGGCAACAACAACATCACATCCAACAAACCTCTTACTTCCACCATCTTCCACTCCAAACAAACTTAACTAAACACAGCCATAAACCATAATAACTTGCAAAAATACCAAAACAAATCAAAACATACATCAAACACTACTTTACAACCATCACATACACACAACTCAAACACAACACTTACTCTTCCAACACCAAACCTAACTCCTTCTCTTCAATCAAATTCCAAAATCAAAATCAAATAAACCAAATACTCTCAAACACCCCACAATCAAACATACTCATACCATCAATAATCAACCATCAAACTCAAGTACAACTTAAAAGAAAACTAAGGAATCAAGTGGAAACTTACCAAAAATGATGAAACTTCTTAGATTTCCAACTTGATCACTTAAAACATCCTTCAATCTTGAGCTTGAAAAATCAAAAACTCTCTTCCTCTATTGCTATTGTGAGGGTCGGCCAACAACAAAGAAAGAAGAAGAAGAAGAAGAAGAAGAATGAATGAATGGCAAAGAGCAAAGTCAACTCTCCCTCTTCACTTAACCACTCAATCATCCTTTAATTCTCAACCAAGCAAATAAAATAATCAAATAATCAAATATCTTCATCCACTCACTAATTCAATTTTCCATTTAATTAATTTAACTAATTTTAAAATAATTAATTAATCTTCTTTGACTTCCATTTCTTTGACTTGTATATGCTGTATATATCACTATATATACAACATATACACTCTTCCCTTACCTCATTTCTCTTTCCATTTAAACTTATACATTTAATCCAAATACAACAATAAAATATTCCAAAACTTTTTGGGTATACTTTGGGATATTACACCCACACAGTGTGATGTCAGACAATGGGGTACATTTTCAAGGAGCAGTTAAAGATTTATTCTCTAAATACAAGATCTGTCACCATCGGTCTTCACCTTATAGACCTAAGGCTAATAGTGCAGTAGAAGCAACAAACAAGACAATTAAGCATATTCTGTCCAAGATGACCAAGACATACAACGATTGGTCAGAAATGTTGTCTTTTGCTTTATGGGGGTATAGGACCAGTGTGAGAACCCCGACTGGAATGACGCCATTTTCTTTGGTTTATGGAATGGAAGCAGTTTTTCTAATTGAAATTGAGATCAAATCACTAAGGGTAGTCCTAGAAGCAGAATTGCCCGAGGCAGAATGGGTAGCAAGTAGATACACACAACTAGCCCTGTTGGAAGAAAGACGATTAAAGGCACTGTATTATCACCAGCTATATCAAAGGAAGATAGCTAGAGCCTATAACGGAAGTGTTAAGATCAGAAAACTTAAAGTTGATGATCTAGTATTAAAATAATGCAGGCCGAATGTTTTTGACCTGAGAGGAAAATTTAGGCCTAGCTGGGAAGCGCCATTTGTCATTAAACAAGTTATGAGTAAGGGTGCAGTCAAGCTGGCAGATAAGGATGGGAATGAATTTAGTGAGCCAGTGAACATTGGCAGGTTGAAGAGGTTCTATGTTTAAAAAAAGAGAGAAAGAGAGAGCCTGCTAGGCTAAAAACACAAAAGGGCAGCCTAGGCAAAAGTTAGGTCAGCCCGCTAGTTCCAAAAACCTAAAAGGCGGACTAGGCAACAATTAGGGCTAAATGAGTGAAAATTGTCAATTAGAAAACACAAAAGGGCTAGTTGGCGACAAGAGTGATCTTGTGTATGGTGATTTAATATTTTTTTTGTTGTCCCCTAATTTAATAAAATAGCATTTATGTTAAAAGTGTTCTATGAGCATTGGTTTGAATGATCTAACCATTAGATAAAACAAATATCACAATAGCAAAAGGTGATGACAAATTATAAAAGGAGAGAGAACATTTTTTTTATTATTGTTTGTCCTAACTTTATTTATTCCAAAAATTGACAAATGTAAAATCTATGGTAGACGATAAGTGTAGCGTGCAGGCCAGCTTTGCTTCAATCGATCCAAGAAAGCTTCAGTCAAACGAGGCATGTTTAGGTTGGGAGTGAATTTAGAACCTCGAGGCTCTGCTCCATACTAGCGGTCAAGACGATGAGGATCATAACAAATGCCTCGACGAAGAGCGACAAGAGGAATGTATGTCATATATGTTTGAATGGCGACGTGAGTAATCTTCCACCAAGGTACCAGCCAATGAATGTTAATCACAGCTCATGAGTAAATCCAGTCAATCCAGTCAACATATGAGAGGCAGGTCTAAAAAGCTTCCTTGAAGAATGATGTTGAGGCAGATATCTATGGAAATCCATGGATAGAGTGTCGAGCAAGTAGAGACGCTCCTGTAACCAAATCTGTAAAGGCCAGCAGCAATGTAAAAAAAATAAAAAATAAAAAAAAGAGTCTGCTAGGTTGAAAACCCGCAAGGGTGACCTAGGCAAAATTTAGGACAGCTCGCTAGTTCTGAAAACCCGTAAGAGCGGGCTAGGCAAAAATTAAAGCAATAAGAACAATAGTCTATATTGAAAATCCAAAAGGGCAATTTAGATAATTACTTGAAGCAGCAGTGGACTTCCAACTAATCTTTTTGAAGAATCTGATTTAAATTGGTCCAATCCAACTAAGGTCTCCGCCAAGATTATTGGTATCGGCGACAAGCCTCCTTCCATTTAGTCCACGATGTCTAGTACTCGTAGATCAATGTCACCATCAGTAGAAACGAGCAGGAATTGACCAGGCAAACACAAACAAAACATGCATCCCCAAGCTTTGGTCAGAGCCAAATGAGAAGTGCAAAAATCAATCAAAGGACTAAGCAGAATTTTCTCACCTCTAGTTAATTGCATACCTTCGGGTTTTGAAAGTTGAAATAGCATTTGCATCTTTTGTTGTGTTTTGCAAGTCAGTATGGGTAATGCTGTCAGTTGGTTTCTTGGATATCCAAGAATGGCTTTGAATTCTTCAATCATAGGACAAATTTCAAAGTTATTTATCTTAAAGGTCCTAGTTCTCACGTCCCAAAAGGAAGCCATGGCATGTAAAAATGGTTGATCTGATTTGACATTTTGAAAGTATTTCAAGACATTGAGTCACGACCATGATAGTTGTTCCCAGTGTGTTGCCTTGATGCTTTTAAATAAATTCTTTATCTTTTTTAAATTGGCCTCGGTCATTATTGCATGAAATAATCATTGTTGCACAAAAATAACGATAATTGATCCAAGTTGATAATGGCAGAAGCTGAAGCTAGGGGTTTTGAAATTATTTGAATAACTTGCGATGGGTTTGAATGCAAATTGCAGATGTTATGATTTAATTGTGAAAGGTTTGGGACATCCCGAGTGAAGGATATTAGCTCATTTATATAATTGTTGGCTTGTGAACCGATGTGGAATGAACAAAAATTTGAATCCAAGACACGCAAGGAAAGGAGTCAGAATTTAGGAAGTGGCCGAATATGTTAGAATTCTTGAATTTATCCTATGACGAAACCAAAATTGGGATCGTCATGGGCCACTGTATCTAATAAAAAAAACAAATTTTAAAAAAAAGTGTAAAATTATCATCATTACCATTTTTGCTTAATTTTATTACAAGTTTTATCTTTTTGTCACTGCAAGGAAGGAGGCGGTCCATAATCAGACAAAGCCCTAAGAAAATCATCACCCATTGGAGGAGCGGGCATATTATCCATCCAATATCCACTCAAAGAAGAAATATCTAAACCTCCATGACTTTGAAAATTGATTCTGCCATTGCCTAAATAGGGAGGTGGTGTATCATGGATAACAGTCCGGGATCCCCTTGATGAAGAGGCATTTGGTTCCCTCATGCCTTGAAATCGAAAGTATCGAAAGTCTCATGCCTCCTATTGATACATTTCCTCAAAATGGGCAGCATGTCAACGACTCGCAGCTAATTCCTCCTGAAGCTTCTTATTTTGATCGTCAAGCATCCGCTGTGAGCCAGAAAAAGAAAGGGTAAGTCCATACATTTTCATGCATACATGCAAGCATACATCATTATGGGATAAGAATGATTGACCAGGTAACTCAGATCAAAGCTCTGCAAATCAGATGGCACATCTAAATGAGAAGGGGCTAATGGAGAAAAATGTCGCTGTATCAGGGTATCATACAGAGGGACAACCCCATAGTCAGAGGAACGAGCACCCTGCAATGATCATATAAATAATCAGAGTAGATAAATGAAGAGACAATTTTAATGACAAAGTGATAGCTACTTGGAAAGTGCCAGCCCCGAAATTGCCATGGGATTGAGAAGAAGGCTCCTCCTCATCTTCTTCCTCAACCTCATCCTCTTCCTCATATTCTTCATCTTCTCCTCACTCCACTTCTATTTCTTCTTCACCTCCAGACAGGCCACGAACACTAGCAGGTGACACTTCAAAACATAACAGATGATCCCAGATAAATTGAGCATATGACACGTCCGATAAGAGCAGGAAGTCATAAACATCAAAACCATTACGGGAACGACTCTAATAGGACTCCGGCATTGCAATAGAGTTCAGAACATATGATGGAAAATCAACTGGTACTCTACACCGGTTAGGTCCAAGAAACCAGTCATGTACTCTCTCGCCTAGAAACCAGCCACAAGAGACCGGGCCAGTAATAATTCGACGAGAGTTGTGCAAAGGCATTGCATCAGTCATGCATCTAATCTAGTCATTTTTCTCTTCGGCTCTCCACCAGGCTATATCCACATGCAGAAAAGCAAACATGTAATTTATCTTTTATTGTAGGTTTGATATTAATATTAACATTTTCTTACTTGATCCCAGGTCAGACGACTCAAGTGGTAACGGTAAGAGTGCACATGGTGATTCCTAGGCACTTCCCTGCGACCCGACAACCAAACACCCAACCTCTGAAAATTGACTCATGGCTGCGTAATGTTTGGAAGCCTCACCAAGTTATGCTCATATGCCCAGACCTGTACATGAAAGAGAAAATCAAGACTATGCACACGCATTGTGTGGATCAAAAATTTTAAAGGATGTAGCACCTCAGCAATGGCTGCGAAACCAATAAAGGATATTTTCTTCTTACAGAGTGCATCAAAATTTTGATAAAGACAATCTAGACCAGCTTCCCCCCATGCATAAGAAGATACGTGATCTAAGTCAAAAAGGGCGTGCAACACAGATAAGTAAATGGCAGACTCGGTGCTACCTAAAATGGTTGCCCCCAACAAATATAACAAAAATCCCTGAGTATATTGTTTTTCCCTCTCACCCTGCACGGGTCGAGTGTACTTTACCCAATACTCTCGGATGGGCTCATATCGAATCTTATACGACCTCCTATATCGGGGCTTGACACCAATCAACTGTCAAATTTCTTCTTCTTTCAAAATATTGTTGGTCAAAGGAACGGGCATTCCATCATATCAGAGGCCGGTTCTAGCAGCAAAGTCAACTGAACCAATTGTCATCTCTCCAATGGGCAAATGAAAAGTATGATTTGTGTCCAACCATCATTCTGCAAGCGCCTGGATCACGCTTCAGTCTATTTGATAGCCCCATGCTGGTAATTGCAAAACAAAATCCTCAAAACCACTTTCCCGCACCATTCTCTTTACTGCAGGCAGGGCCTGGTCATACCACTTACAGGGCTTGTGAATATTTTCCCTCACTTTAATATTACAACCATCATGCCGTCCAAATACAGGTAAGTCTAGTTAAGTACACACGTAATAATAAAGAATATATTTATGTATTTAAAAAAGTATAACTATAATAATAAAGAAATAAAAAGTAATAATAGTAACATACAATAGTAAATAATATAGAATATATTAAATAATAAAAAATAAAATAATTTTGTATAAATATATAAAGCAATATATTTATGTATTTAAAAAGAAAGGACACAGCCAAATAATTTCTCGCACAACAATTGATTTGTTTCATTCTTATATAATCATTTTAGTACATCAAAAGTTTCATGCATAAATTTATAGATTTTGTTATACAAATAAATTCTGCTACATAGATATTTTTGTATATCAACTTTCATACTTGTTCTTGTATAATCTACATGAACATAATTATACTAACAAACCTTGCAATAAATTACTTATATGTATGGAAAAGTACCACTTACCTGTGTTTTATCTTTGAAACTCCGATGGAGATGCATGGCGGGTAATAACAAAATTTGCTCAACTTTGTTGTCTTAAAGGTAAGAAATCAATTCATTATTTGATCGAGTCCTATGCCTTGAAGAGTGTTGGACACTTGCCATGGTAAGTGTTTGAGCTTTAAAAATCTTACAATGGAATTGAAATATTATGTGTGACGGAATTTAGTTTGCAAGAAGAGAAATAGCATGACCTCTTTATAAAGAATGAAATGTATATAAGTCAAAAATAGTAAATATAATATATATCAAATAAAAAAATCAAATAAAGGGGGGACAAGTTCACATGCTGCTGCCATTTATTGTACATTTCTTTATGTAAAGTCATTTAACATTAGTTAGTCAAAATTGTCTACTTCACCTTTTATCTATTTCAATAATGTACATAGTATTGCGTTATGAGTGCAAATAATTTCAATAATAAAATAGATATTTATTATATCCAACAAAAAAATAACAAAAAAATAATAAAAAATAACCTAATTTATGCAAAATATTTTACTGACTCTAATTTATTTTTGCAAGTATCTCGGTCCAGAACCCAAGTCTTTTTCGAGTTCAGAACTTGAACCGGGTCTAGAACCCAAACCGTCTCGGGTCTAGAACCCAAGTATTTTCGGAGTCCAGAACTCAAACCGGGTCCATAATCCAAACCATCTCTGGTCCATAACCCAAGTCTTTTTTTAGTCCAGAACTCGAACTAGGTCTAGAACCCAAACCATCTTGGGTCCAAAACCCAAGTCTTTTTCGAGTCCAGAACTCGAACCGAGTCTAGAACCCAAACTGTCTCGGGTCCAGAACCTAAGTCTTTTTTTAGTCCAAAACTCAAACCGGGTCCAAAATTCAAACCATCTCGGGTCCAGAACCCAAGTCTTTTCTGAGTCCAAAACTTAAACCTTGTTCAGAACCCAAACCGTCTCGGGTCCAGAACCCAAGTCTTTTTTTAGTCCAGAACTCAAACCGGGTCTAGAATCCAAACCGTCTCGGGTCTAGAACCTAAGTCTTTTTTTAGTCCAGAACTAAAACTGGGTCCAAAACCCAAACCATCTCGGGTCCAGAACCCAAGTCTTTTCTGAGTCCAAAACTCAAACCGGGTCCAGAACCCAAACCGTCTCGGGTCCAGAACCTAAGTCTTTTTTTAGTAGAACCTAAACCTTCTCGAGTTAGAATCCAAGTCTTTTTCGAGTCTAGAACTTGAACTGGGTCTATAACCCAAATCATCTCTGGTCCATAATACAAGTCTTTTTCGAGTCCAGAACTATAACCGAGTCCAGAACCCAAACCATCTCAAGTCTAAAACCCAAGTCTTTTTCGAGTCCAGAACTCTAACTGGGTCCAGAACCCAAACCATCTTGGGTCCAGAACCCAAGTCTTTCTGAGTCTAGAACTTGAACCGGGTCTAGAACCCAAATTATTTCAGGTTCAGAATCCAAGTCTTTTTCGAGTCCAGAACTCGAACCAGGTCCAGAACCCAAAACCCAAACCATCTAAAGAAAATTAAGTCTATTTTGTCAAAATTAAGTCTTATTGCTTTTCACTCTTTGAAGTCTCAGATCATTCAAGCAAGGGGCAAACTATAGACTCTTAATTTTGGCCCTAAGTTGGTACGGTCTTAATTAAAGAATGCCAAAATAAATTCGATCCGATTTACAACTTCTAATATGTCTGTCTAGTTTTAAAAGACACAAACTCAACCACAAAACCCTAAACCAAGTTTTTTTAGACGGTCCGATCCAAAAAATTTAAAAAATTCAAAATTATTTCAAAGGGACCTGGAGGCCCCAAGTCGGCATGAGTCTGGCTCATGTCAACCTAGTTGCCTAGGTCGACATGGCCTTGGTCCATGTCGATCTGGCATGCCAAATTGACAAGGCCTTCAATTGTTTTTTTGAGTTTTTTGACCAATTAGTTTCCTAATTAAACTAGAATTCATGTTAAGGAATGATTAATATTAGGGTTAGGGTTTTTTTTAGTGAGGTTTTAGCCTATAAATAATAACATTTTAGACATTAACAGGGGTCAACAATTAACATTAAGAGAGATTAAGAAACAAAGCAGAAAACAGCAAAAAATAAATTAGCAACAAGTAGCACTCATCAATCATCAATCCATCAAAGGCAGCAACGCTGTCTTTGTTCTTGTTCTGCCAGAGTCAATTGTGGTGGAACCAATGACGGAGGTTTGATTATAAATCTTTGATTTGTTTATATTTACATCATTCTTATGTTTTGATTCATGAATTGTTTAAGCATACGATAGTATTGCCATATTTTCTTTTAAGTATTTCTATTATTTGTTTTGATATTGAGTCTTTCAGTAACCTAAATTATTAATTATTAAACCCTAATCGTAGGTTTTATAAATAATATTTTCCATTCATCCAGTAGCCTAAGTCATTGATTAAATTATCAAAACCCTAAATTATTCTTCTGTTTCAAAAACTTTAAAACCCTAAACTATTTTTCCCAAAACTTTAAACCCTAAATTATTCCATTAAAGTCTCAAAATCCTAATTGTTTTCCAAACTCTTAATTTATTTCCTGAATCAATATTTCTTCTAAAATGATAAATCAAAACCTTAATTTTTCAAACCCTCATCCAGTAAACCTACAAACCCTTAAGCCCAAATCCATTGAATCCGGAAATCCCCATCCAGTAAACCTAAAAAATCTTAAACCCTAATTCTAATTTTTTAAAATTATAAAACCTAATTTCTAGACCCTAATTCTTTAAAGCCTAATTTCATTTGTGTGATGATATAAACTTTGGTTTTAGTTATTTATTGGATTTGTTATATGTTTTCATGGATGGCTTATTTGATCTGTGATGGATTTATTTAATTTATAGATGAATGTTTCCTTTGTTATCGTTATTAATTTATTTTGGAATTAACCATGTAAGAGGTATGTTTCCTTTTATGGGTACCTCATTAGTTGAACCTTATGTAATTTAAGATATTTCAAATTTTGGGATTAATGTAAAGGACATGTTTCTACCTTTGGTGTCCTATTTAATTTTAGACATTGGACTATGTAAGGACATGTTTCCATCTTTGGATGGGTGTCCGTTTATTTTGTTTTATTTGGACATTATTTTATTATTAATGCAATGATGTTTTTATTCTAATTATTGCATGTAGTATGGATTTTATCATAATAATTACGAATTCTGTAATATTTAGACCTGAAAAGGAGGCCGGTTCCAATGAACTGGGCGTTGTGGGGGTGCTGGGTCATTCTCACCTTCCCCACACGTACCCAACTTTCTGAACCCATTAGGGGGTTGGGGATTCCTTAGGAATCGAGTCATTCACCATCTTCTTTTTTTTTCTATCCGTCTGGGTGGTGACTCCATTTTCTCCGGGTTTAGGCCCGTGTTCTCTAAGGCCTTGAGCCAAACAGTGCCGAAGTCGCGAGAAACATTCCACATGGGAGTGGGGGAAAAAATTCCCACTCATAATAACTTCTTTAATTATGCCCATTTACACTGAACTCAGATTCTAGGTTTGGATAATGGGTCACTGTTGGCAGTTTAATGCCCGCTGTATAGAATTTTGGCTAATGGCATACTATGGCAAGAATGCCCACTGAGTATGGTGACACAGAGTGTCTATTGATGGCACAGAGTGCCCACTATCACTTTGGTTATCCTCCCTTTGGCTAGCCATTCAATCCCAAGTTAGATCTAAAATTAGTATGATTTGGGCATTTCAATAGTTATTAATAATATTAAATTATGCATAACACTTCAATGAAATAGCTCTTTGACCAACACTTAGTATCACACATATTTTATCATATATTCAAATAAATCTATTACACTACTTGTTAGGGTTAACTTTAAAAAAGAAATCCTTTGCGCTTTGAGAACTTATAATCGTTACAGCTAGAATTACAAATGAAAAAAAAAGTTATTTTGAGCAATTTCTTCAAGTGACATGGGCATGTCATTGGCTGTGTCATAAGCTCATTCTTATAGAAGTTTTGTCATATCCAACGACATGGGCGTGTCTCTGGCTGTATCATTTAAGTTGCATTATAGTAGCTATGACATACCCATTAACACGGGCGTGTCACTGGCCGTGTCATTTATTTTTTTATCACAGTAGCTATAACACGCCTAATGACACGGGCGTGTTACTGGTCATGTCTTCAATGTTGAAACATAGCATCATTGACACGCCCAGTGACATGGCCGTGTCACTGGTGGTATCAAGTAAAACTATGAATTTCAAACACTTATCAACTTAAATTCCATATATCCAAATATATGATATCAATGGATCAAAACTAGTTTCTTTAAAATAGAAAGAGCATATATCAAATATTTTTTAGTAAAAACTCACTAAGACAACTCAATCAATCATTTTAAATAATAAATTCATAGAAGTTCAGATAGTTGTAAATCAAAAATACATAAGCTTATACCTCTTCAAACTCTTCTTTTTCTGTAAACACTTGTTGATAATCTCAACTTTTTCAGCTTAATCTTCTAAAAACTTATAATTAGATATTATTTCCTCTTAGGTTTTGATCAAAATCTTGGAAGAAAGAAAGAAAGAAGGAGTTTTGGTGGTGAAGATGGTGATAAACGTGGAAAGAAGAAAGAAGAAGAAAGAAATATAAGTTTCTACACATACACACACATGTCTACACTATGAGCGGGGATTTTCGCCCCCACTCCCGGTGGAATGGTTCTTACAACTTCGGCACTGTTTAGGCTCGGGGCCTTAGAGAACATGGACTTAAGTCTGGAGAAAAAGGAGTACCCATCTGGACGGGCCGGGAAAAAGAAAGGGGTGGATGACTCGATTCCTAAGGAATCCCCAACCCCCTAATGGGTTCAAAAAGTTGGGTACGTGTGGGGAAGGTAAGAAATGGCCCAGCACCCCCACAATGCCCGGTTCATTAGAACTGGCCTCCTTTATAGGTCTTAATATTATAAAATTCTTAAATATAACAATATTATCCATATTACACACAATAATTAAAATAAAGCATCGTTATATTAAAAGAATCAAAGCAATGTCCAAGCAAAACAAATAAATGGACACCCATCCGAAGATGGAAACATGCCCTTACATAATCCATGCCTAAATAGGACACCCACCGAAAGGTAGAAACATGTCCTTTACATTGGTTCTAAAATATAAAAGCAATTTAAATTACATGATATTTAACTAATGAGGTACCCACAAAGTGGAAACATACCTCTTACAACATTTGAAAATCTAAATAAATCGATAAAAGTAAATAACTATTCATCGTAAATAAATCATTCATCAAAGGTACTAAATATCAGTAGAAAGTAAACATCCATCCATGATAAATTAGATAAACCTAACATTGATCTTAAATAAATTAAAGCATATAAAATAAATCAAAGCATAATCAAATATAAAATTGAATAAAGCAAATAAAGATTCAAATTAGGGCTACTGTTTCTATTTAAGTTTCTTTATTTAATATGTTTAGGGTTTTGGGAATTCATGGGTTAAAGCTACTGTGAATTTTAAAAGAATTTAGATGGAGCCAAGTTTTAGAATTTAAGATGTTGATAAAGTTCTTTGATAAACCAAATTAGTGTTTGAGAAGTGAAATCATGAAACTAGGGTTTGGACACTTTAAAACATTTAGATTTATGATTTACGTTTACCGAGTTAGGGTCTTTAAGCTTACTGTGTTTGAATTATAACATTTAGATTTATGGGGTTTTAAGGTTTAAAGGATTAGGGTTTAGAAAAATTAGGGTTTAAGGTTTTAAAGGAGTTAGGGTTTACTGTTTTGGGTTTTGGAGTTGAATTAGGGTTTTAGAATTTTAGAATTAGGGTTTCAGAGAATACATTAGGTTTTTAGAATTTGAAAATCAATTGATAATTTTATGAAACTTTATGAAAATAAACAAAATGATTTAAGGTTTATAGAAACAGAAAAGGTATTTTTTAGGGTTTGTGGAAAGAAACAGATTCAATTTATGGTTTTGAAGAATTGGAAGGCAAATTGGGGTTTTAAGATTTTGAAGAAACAAAAATAACTATTTTAAGATTTTTGGAAAACATATAAACGAATTAAGGTTTTTAAGCTTTAGAAAAGGTAAATTAAAGTCTAGGGTTTTTTGAATTAAAAGAGACAATTGGATGATTTAAGCTACTGTGAAGAAATTAGACAATTGATGCATACCTCCGTTTGTTGGTTCCACCAAAAATTTCTTCGTGGATGAACAAGAACAAAGACAAGCTTTCCTGCCTTTGAATTGCTTGAATTGTTTGTCTGCTCTCTTAAAAAATCAGATTGATTCAAAGTTTTCCTTCTCAATTTTGGTCTCAATTTCTCCTTCAAATCCCCGATCGATTTCCTTCTTTTTTTTGTGTTGTATTAGTCCTTATTTATAGAAGATATATGTTGTTAATTCTAGTTATTCACAGAATATAACATTCATTAAGAAAAGGAAACCGAAATTTGCGTCGAAAAAATTTCATTGGCAAAAAAAAAACTGCTGCGAAAAAATTGCGTTGGCGAAAAAGCTGAGGCAGCGGCTGGCGAAATTGGCCTACGGGCAATTTCGCCCGCTTACTCCTGCGGGCAAAATGGCCCACGGCCATTCGTCCCGCACTGACTTTTGGCGACAATTTTTTTGTAGCCAATTTTTTCGTCTCTGATTTTTATTTTTTATTTTTTTGTTTATTATTTTTATTTTTTATTTTTTATTAATAAAAATTAGATACTAAAGCAAATATTATTTAATTAAGATAACAAAAATTAATTTGGACTAATTAAAATATATTGGACAACACATAAATTATTTTGGACTAATTAAAATATATTAGAACGGACTGGGTCAAAAATTAAGGGTCTACACACATACACATATATATGGCTTAATCTAGTGTGGTCACTCTCATTTTAACTATGGTGCACTCTCTTTCTTATCCTTTGATTCTAATTCGATTTTTAATCTCGTAAAACCATAAAAATACATAAATTTTTTAGTAAATTTTTAAGATCCACTATTTAAATTACTTATCCATACCACTTATATCACAATTCATTGTTAATTATCAATATTAAATCAAAGTTTAGTATATAAAATTTTAAATATTACAATTCTCCCCTACTAAAGAAATTTTATCCTTGAAATTTACCTGTTATAGATGCTTGAAATAATTGAGGGTATTGTTGTCTCATTGTCTCTTCACTTTCCCACGTGGCTTCCTCTATCAAATGATTCCTCCACAACACTTTCATTAAAGGAATGCACTGATTACGTAACTCCTTTACTTCACGAGCTACGATAACCACTGGTTCTTCTTTATAATTCAAATCTGGCTGAATTTCAATGGACTCTGCTTGAATCACATGCATAGGATCTGATCTATATCATCTAAGCATCGACACATGGAATACATTATGAATCTTAGCCAATTTTGGAGGCAAAGCTAGTCGATAAGCTACTGGACCTACATGTTCAAGTATTTCATATGGCCCAATAAACCAAGGACTTAGTTTACCTTTCTTTCCAAAATACCTTATCCCCCACACTATATTCAATATCACACCGTTTCAAATCTGCATAAGATTTTTGTCTATCCATTGCAATTTGTAATCAATCCTTTATAAGCTTTACCTTGTCTTCAATTTGTTTTATGAGATCAAGTCCCACAAATTTGCTCTCATTCAATTCCACCCAACACAATGGAGTTCTATACTTCCTTCCATAGAGTGCCTCATACGGAGCCATTCCAATACTCGTTTGATAACTGTTGTTATAGGCAAATTCTACTAAAGGCAGATATTTATCCCAGCTACCTTCAAAATCGGTTTCACAACTTCTAAGCATATCCTCAAGTACTTATATCACCCTTTTCGATTGACCATCCTTCTGTTGATGAAATGCAGTACTAAAATGAAGTTGAGTGCCCAATGGTTTCTGAAAACTTTCCCAAAATATTGAAGTAAAGCGAGGGTCTCGATCTGAAATATTAGACATTGGTACTCCATGAAGCCTAACTATCTCATTAACATATAACTCCATAAGTCTATCCATTGAATAGTCAATTTGAATGGGAAGGAAATGAGCTGATTTGGTTAATCGATCAACAATTACCCAAATTGTATCATGCTTCTTCTGGGTGTTCGAAAGACCAGTCACAAAATCCATGGTGATTCTATCCCACTTCCATTCTAGTATTGATACAGGTTGCAAAAGACCCGATGGAACTTGATGTTCTACTTTGACTTGTTGACACACTAAACATCAAGTCATATATTTAGTAATATCTCTTTTCATACTAGGCCACCAATAATGAGATTTCAAATTCTAATACATCTTATTGCTTTCGGGATGTACAGCATACATAGTATTATGAGCTTCACCAAGAATACACTCCTTTAGTTCCTTTACATCAGGTACACACAATCGATCCCTATAATATACTCCACAATCTTTTGACACAACATAATCTAGCTTTTCCCCTTCATGCACTTGTTTCAAAATTTCTAACACTTTTTTATTTTGTTTTTGAGCTTATATCACTTTTTGCCTAATGGTTGGTTCAACCCTCAATTCTGTTAACATAACATATGATATTATTTAGTTTATTTAATTTATATATATATAATACTATAATATTCTATATACAACATACCTGCTAAAGTCTTCCGACTTAAAGCATCGGCTACCTCATTAGCTTTCCCAGGATGATAGTCGATGATACAATCATAATCCTTGATCAATTCCATCCATCTTCTCTGCCTTAAGTTTAGTTCTTTTTGTGTTGGCAAGTATTTTAAACTTTTATGATCAGTGAAAATATAACACCTCTCACCATACAAGTAATGTCACTAGATCTTAAGAGCAAATACAATAGTAGCTAACTCCAAATCATGTGTAGGGCAATTCAATTCATTAGATTTTAATTGCTTACAAGCATAAGCAATTACCTTACCAATACACAACCAAATCCCTGATGAGAAGCATCACTATAAATAACATACTCTTTACCTAAAGTCGGTTGTGTCAAGATAGGTTATTCAGTTAATGTAGCCTTCAATTGTTCCAAACTAACTTAACACTGAGTATTCCACTCAAATTTAGTTTCTTTTCTAAGGAGCTTCGTTAAAGAAAGTGCTATCTTCGAAAACCATTGCACAAATCTTCTATAGTATCCAGCCAACCCAAGGAAACTCTGGACTTCTGTTATATTCTTTGGTGGCTACCAATTCAAGATACTCTCAATCTTACTTGGATCCACACGAATACCATTAGCTGACACTACATGACCTAGAAACACCACTTCTATCAACCAAAAATCACACTTCGATAATTTAGCGTACAATTGATTCTCCTTTAGTGTCTATAGTATAATTCTCAAATGCTTATTATGTTCCTCTCTATTTCTGTAATAATCCAATATATCATCATTGAAAACAACTACAAACTAGTCTAAATAGGGTTTAAAGACTCGATTCATCAAATCCATAAAAGCTGATGAAGCATTAGTTAAACAAAAGGGCATAACTAAAAATTCATAATGTCCATATCGAGTTCTAAAAGTTGTCTTCAAAATATCTATTTCTTTAATTTTCATCTGATAATAACCTAATTTAAGATCAATCTTAGAGAAAACACATGCTCCTCTCAACTGATCAAACAAGTCATCAATCCTAGGTAATGGGTACTTATTCTTAATAGTCACCTTATTCAACTGTCGATAATCTATACATAATCTTAAGGTACCATCCTTCTTCTTCACAAACAAAACTGGTGTGCCCCAAGGTGACACACTAGGTCTTATGAATCCTTTATCAAGTAATTATTGGAGTTGCACCTTTAATTCTTTTAATTCTGGAGGTGCCATTCTATAAGGTGGAATAGAAATTGGTGTCACCTAGAACTACATCAATAACAAATTCTACCTCCCTCTCTGGTGGTATTCAAGGTAATTCTTCCAAAAAAAAAATATTCGAAAACTCGCTCACTATAGGTATGTCTCCCAAAACCTTGTTTGAATGTCGTGTATCATTAACATAAGCAAGATAAGCTTCACATCTCTTCTTAATAAACCTTCTAGCTTTAGCAACAAAAATCAAACTAGAAAGATAAAATTGTTTTTCTCCTAGAACTATAATTTCACCATAACCCGAAATCTTAAAAGATACAACTTTACTATAGCAGTCCATAATTGCTTGATGTCGAAACAACCAATCCATTCCCAAGATTACATCAAAGTCATGGAATGGAAGTTCAATCAAATCAATAGAAAGTTCTACATCATGAACTCTAAGTTGACAATTTTGATATACTCTATTTACCTTCACACTATGGCCTAAGGGATTTGTAACTTCTATTTTATAATCAAGTTTATCAACATAAATTTTCTTCCCTAAAGCTATAGATGTACAAATATAAGAATGTGTAGAACCAGGATCTAATAATGCATACACATCAAGATCAAGTAAAGAAAATTTACGAACTACAACATCAGGAGCATCTTGATCCTCCACAGCTTTCATGGCATAAGCCCTAGCTGGAGCACTACCTTGAGTCTAAGGTCTATCCACTGTTTTAGATCCTCTCTGCTGATTAACACTGGGTTGACCACCTCTACCTATCCTACGACTTGACTGAGACCTCTGTACAAAACTATGTCCTTCAATAACTTCTAATTCTTTTATCATTGGACAATCTCTAATTCTATGTTCCAAAGAACCACATTTCAAACAAGCCCCCTTCTGATATCAGCAATCTTCACTTGCATGGCTCTATCCACAATATTGACAAGGTGTAGTAACAACCATTGAAGATGAGCCTGCAGCCACACCAAACCTACCTGTAGACCATTAATTTTTGACCCAGTCCAATCCGATATTTTTTAACAGTCCAAAATAATTTTAGTGGTATTTATTTTATTTACTATTTATAATATTTATCTTTATAAAATTTAGTAGTTATTTTTAATAATAAAAATAAAAAATAATAGAAAATAAAAAATTGGATGGATCAGCGAGCGATGCGCGGCAGCAAGGGGCTTCGCCATAACAAATATCTGCGGTGAATTGGGCACTACCGAATTCACTGCAGCAAGTATCTGCAGTGAATTGGGCTCTGTTGAATTCGCCGCAGCAAACATCTACAGTGAATTGGGCACTACCCAATTCACCGCAGTAGCCAACTGGGTAGCCTTGTTCACCCAGCCCGCAAATGCCCGCTGCCTCGCCCAACACAATCTGCATGCCAGCCCTCAGCAATCCTCACAGGCCCAGCAGCCCTCGCACTGTCGATTTTTGACCAAACCTTGTTTTATCCAGTTTTGTAATTTTTCCTAAACATTTGGTATTTCCTTATTAAAATAGGATTGGCTCTTTTTGTTTTCCTATAAATAATAGTATTAAACACACGGACTGGGGGCTAGCAATTATTGAAAAAAACTTTGGACTTTTAATTTTTTCTGAGACTTGAGGCATAAACCATAGAAAAACAGGGAAGAAAAAGAAAAGAAAGCAAGGAAGACGAAAGCAACAAAGGAAATAGAATTATACAAAGGCAGTGAATGCATTGCCTTGATTTTTCTCTGCCAGAAATCTTATATTAAAGCAGGTAGTAGCTTGTTTTAATTTCTTCAATTTGGTGGAGCCTTCACACGCATGTAAGTTCTTCTAAATTCAATTTATTAAATCAATAATCACCTCTGCTTTTGAAAACTATCATCACAACATTTTTATTACTCAACTTCTTCTTAATTTCTTTCATACAGTAAGCATAAGTTTTAATTTAAGTCAATAATATAATCATCAAAACACTAATCTAATTTACTCAAACCCTATTATTATTATCATAAAAATACCAAAATCCTATTTTTTTAAACCTTAAACCCTAACTTATAAAACCTAAATCCCAAAACCATGACCTAAACCCTAATTTCTAAACTAAAAAAAAAAAGAAAAACTAGCCTTGTTTTCCAAAACCCTAATCATATTTTCCTCAAACTCTAAAACAAGTTTTCAAATTCTAAAACCCTAGCGGGGCCACCATATGGGCTCGTCGAAGGGGTCAATATTTATTTGTGTATTATGAGCCTTTGTGTTTAACTTCCTTTATTTAAAAACCCTAATTTGGTTATTAAAATTCTAAAAACCTAAATTTATACATTTATTACCTTATTTAATTTTAAATTTCATTTCTATGTTTTGATGATTGATTTATTTAATTTCTATATTGGATTTGTTTATCATGGATGGATGGTTTCTTTATTATTATTATTATTTGTTTATTTTGGTATTAAAATTGTAAGAGGTATGTTTCCATGATTGGGTACCTCATTAATTAATCTTTATGCAATTTAATTTATTTTCATATTTTGAAATTATTGTAAAGGACACGTTTCTACCTTTCGGTGGATGTCATATTTAGTTTTAGACATAGAAAATGTAAGGACATGTTTCCATCCTCGGATGGGTGTCCATTTATTTCTTTTGTTTGGACATTGTTGTAATTTTAATAAAGTATTTATTTATTCTTATGATCGCATGTAGTATGGATAATATCATTATTTAAAAATTTTATATTATTAAGATCTGTAAAGTAGGCTGGTTCCAATGAACCAGCGTTGTGGGGGTGCTGTGCCATTTCTCACCTTCCCCACACGTACCCAACTTTTTGAACCCATTAGGGGGTTGGAGATTCCTTAGGAATCAAGTCATCCATCTCTTTCTTTTTTCCTAGTCCGTCCGGGTGGCGACTCCATTTTTTTCGGGCTTAGGCCCTTGTTCTCTAAGGCCCTGAGCCTAAACAGTGCTGAAGTCGCAAGAACCATTCCACAAGGAGTGGGGGAAAAAATCCCCGCTCACAGTGGCGACTCCACTGGGGACAAGAGAAGTTGATTCCGTTGGTCTTTATATTATTCTATTCTTTCTTATCATGATATTATCCATTGCATCATATTAGATTACATCTTATGCGTGATTTAGGATGCCCGTGTTGTGTTATGTAAGGGATACCATACTTTCACTCAAGATATGGAGATTGAGCATGGCATAACCACTCATAGCCTTCTACCTTTTGGTATATACTTGCTTTGGGAACCTAAGCCTTTTTAACCCAAAGACTAAATCTCATGTAATTGGCCTAGTTACTTTTCTTAGGTTTTTACCCCAAATGCTTGTTGTATGACTATGGTTAATTTATCTTAGTTTAAATTATAACTTATATGGTTTGTTCTTTTTCTAATATGACCTAAGTACATTGTAAGCTCAAAATAATTTTTTCTTTAAAGTCTGAAAGACCAAAGCTATTTTCAAAATTTTTAAGATGGTCTTTGGACATAAAACTTTTCTATAAAACAAATCAAAAATTCTTTTTTCATTACCCAAATAAAAAGCCCAAAATCCATTTTTTCTAAAATATTTTTACAAAGGGCTTAGAAACAAAATTATTTTCATAATCTTTTGAAATAGCATACAAATTGTGAGCAGGGATTTTCGCCCCCACTCCCGGAGGAATGGTTCTTGCGACTTCAGCACTGTTTAGGCTCGGGGCCTTAGAGAACACGGACCTAAGTCCGGAGAAAATGGAGTAGCCACCCGGACGGGCCTGGAAAAAAGAAAGGAGTGGATGACTCAATTCCTAAGGAATCCCCAACCCCCTAATGCGTTCAGAAAGTTGGGTACGTGTGGGGAAGGTGAGAAATGGCCCAGTACCACCACAACGCCCGGTTCATTGGAACCGGCCTCCTTTACAGGTCTTAATATTATAAAATTCTTAAGTATAATAACATTATCCATAATACACACAATAAAAAGAAAGCATCATTATATTAAAATCTAAGCAATGTCCAAACAAAACAAAAAAAATAAATGGACACCCATCTAAGGATGGAAACATGTCCTTACATCACATGTCTAGATAGGACACCAACCAAAAGGTAGAAACATACCCCTTACATAAGTTCTAAAATAGAAAAGCAAATTAAATTACATGATGTTTAAATAATGAGGTACCCACCAAGTGGAAACATACCTCTTACAACTTTTGGAAATCTTAAATTGATTGAGAAAAGTAAATAATCATCCATAATAAATAAACCATTCACTAAAAGTATTTAAATATCAATAAACATCCATCCATGATAAATTAAATAAATCAAGTATTGAAATTAAATAAATTATACCATAAGAGATAAATCAAATCAAATATGGAATTGAATAAAGCAAATAAAGTTCAAGTATAATTACTATTTCTATTTAGGGTTCTTTATCTCATGTATTAAGGTTTTGGAAATTCTAAAGTTAAGCTACTGTGACTTTTTAGGGAATTAAAATAGATTAGAGTTTTATGTTTTTTTAAAGGTTGGCAAGACACTTTGATTAAACAAAATTAAGGTTTGAATGATGAAATCATGAAACTAGGGTTTTAAATACCTTAAAATACTTTAATTTGTGATTTTTGATTATTGAATTTTAAGCTACTGTGTAATTTTTGAGTTTTTATGTTTTTTAATGTTTTAAAAGGATTAGGGTTCATAAAAATTAGGGTTTAAGGTTTTAAAAGGGTTAGTGTTCATTATTTTAGGTTTAAAAGTTGAATTTTGGATTTTAGGCTTTAAAATTAGGGTTCTCGGGTAATGAATTTGAATTAGAGTTTTAAAAAGCAATTTGATGATTTATGAATTTAAAAAAATGGATTGAAGTTTTTATAAGTAGAAAAGATGTTTTTTAAGGCTTTTTGAATGAAATAGAACCTACTTTAAAATCTTAAAAGAAACAGAATTTGATTTTGGTTTTGTTGAAAAATATGTTCAATTAGTGTTTTAAGGTCTTTAAGAAGAAAAAATAACAATTTTAAGTCTTTTTAGAAAAGAAAGTCACGTTTTAGCGTTTTAACTTTGGAAGAATTAAGTTAAAGTTCTAAAGTTTTTTTATTTAAAAAAACCCTAATTCCATAATTTAGCTACTGTAAAACATAAATCAAAAAGAATTTAACATACCTTCTTTTGTTGATTCTTCCAAAAATAATTCTTCTTGGATGAACTAGCTCCAAAGACAAGCCTTTGTTGCCTTTGAGTTGCTTAATTCGTGGTGCTCCTCCCTTAAAAATCAATTGAATTGATTTTTTGCTTTTCCTTCCTTGATTTGGTTTCCAATCCCAAGTTCACTGTATAAATTTTTCCTCCCCCAATTTGGTTCTATTGGTCCTTATTTATAATGGTTTTTAGGTTGTTTATTCCTAATTAATTAAGGTAAGTAATATTAATAAAAAAAAATTAAAATCTAATTGGATTAGGTTTCAAAAATTTGGGTTGAAAAATTTTGCGCTGGTGAAAACTGTGGCAGCGGGCCCGTATGTGATATGCTCATGTATGCATGATATGCATGAATAATACTTACAGTCGTTCCGTTGACTCATAGACCGAGGTGATTAGCAGAAGTGTTCTTATTGGTTCCGTTTTGATGCTTGTTCAAGTCTCGCATTGGAATGATCAAAAGCTTTGCATTTGTGGCTTTTATCTTCAAGATGTTTAAAACATGAGTGGTGTAGACCCCAAGCAGCAGAGTCAGGGATGCATCCATTTTGAACTATGTCTCAGCATGTCAGTTGGTAGTTTCTTCACAACTTTTCCAATAATAATTTCCTTTGCCCAATGTGTCATTTGGAGGTTCAACATACTTCCCTTAACTTGAAGGCTTTGTATGAAAAAACTTTTTTTTTTGAATTTTAATTTTGAAATCAAATGTTGGCTTTGCCAAATCGATGTCAATGTACCTCAGGACTTGATTTTTCCAAATTAATATATCTATAACATGACAACCCTAGTTACCATACTAAACTCGGGAATCATTTCTATTTATGTAAGAACTGTTGCACTTCAGATAGGCACATACACATTACTTGGCCAAAGGTCTCATTTGAGTTTAAATATTGTCTATCTCATATGCATGCTTATTCAAACTATCTCCACTAATAGACTCTACCTACCAAGAGAGATCAACAGGTCTTTGATAGGCTTGAAATGGGGTCTATAAGGGACACATGTTTAAGTGAAGGCCATTTTGAGATAGGAGCTGGTGTGACACAATGGACAAACCCTCACACTATAAATTTCTTTTTTGAACTTTAGGCAGTTGGGAGCAATCTTGCTAGACTCCAAATTCCTTCTATATCTTCTTGGCATTAATCTGGATATTGACTAGGACAGTTTTTGCTCTTGCAAAAAGGTTTGGTTCCCAAATTTGTTTCTTTTCTTCTTCTCCTTTTCTTTATTTCTCTTACTCTTCCCTTTTCTTTCTCTTTGTTTCCTTACTCTTCCCTTTCTTTGAGCATTTTATCATTTTGTCCTTCTTTCTTGTAGAACTATCAAGTATAAAGCTTTTAAGCATTGAATGGTCTTTCTCCTTTTTCTCCAATTTTGATTGAATCTTTGGTTGGGTTGGACCAATTCAAGTCAAACCATCCTTATGGAAGCCTTTTGCCGCTTTAGGTAAAAGAGAACTCAATTGGCTTTCTGAACTGCCTTTTCAAGTTTTATCTTCTTTTTTTTTCTTTTTCTATTCTCTTTTTTCTTTCTTTTCTTTTTCTATTCTCTTTATTCTTTCTTTTCTTTTTCTATTCTCTTTTTTCTTTCTTTTCTTTTTCTATTCTCTTTTTTCTTTCTTTTTTTTTCCTTTTTTTTTTGTTCTAGCTCAAACATAATTGTCTTGTTTGTACCAACTTGGACTTCCAATAATGGATGAGTGGGATAAATCATTTATTACTCCAATGTTGATGTTGTCTTAAAGATATTAAGGGAATTTCAACTACCCTCAGGGTCTTGAAAACGTCCACTATCTTTATGGTCTTGAGACTTCAACTATCCTCATGATCTTGACTAATCATTGCTTTCTTTGATCTTCTTGCCTATTCATCTTAGTAATCATAAGACTTGTCAAAAGTATCACAACATTTCAGGGTAGGTTATTGAGGTTTGCAAGCCAATGAAAAGAAAGCTAAAATTTTATGAAGGCTCAAAGGGACAACTAGGGATTGATATTTAACAAGGTGGATACTAGTTGGTGGCTAACCAAACAATGCCTAGATCATTTCTCTCTTATATAAGTAGAGTTCAATTTCGCCTTGAAAGCTTGTCAAAGCATGTTCTAAGACTGACTAAGACCTAGACAAAGGTAAGTATGCAGGAGCCCTCTCTAAGTAAGCATACACAACTCAATGCTATAGAGTAATTCCCTCATCTAGTAAAGTCATTCGAGTCATGATACATAGATAAATTTATGAATTATCGAGATAGATTCCTCATTAGTTGAGCACTAAAATGAACAAAGACCAACAAAAATTTATGATGAAAGTAATTTATTCAAACAAATTTAAATTTGAAAAATACGATACACCACAAAAATATTCGGAATTTGAAACGGAAATCTACGACGAACATGTTTCCGTCTCAAATTTGCTACGAATCTGCGACGGATTTGCGATGGAAGGACGAGTCAGAGGAATTTTGAGAAAATGGTCGCAAAACCGTTGCAAATCCGTCGCAGATCTGCGACGCAAATCAGTCCGTCGCAAATAATCGTCACAAAAGTTGGCGCGGAAACTTGGCGCGAGAGAGACCCGGGTATATTTTTTCGCAAAATTTTTTTCCGTCGCAGATTGGTTGTAGAAAACACTAAAAAAAATAATTTGCAACGGAGATCTGCTACCGTCAATTGCCGTCGCAAATTTCACTATAAAAATATTCGGCATTTGCGACGGAAATCTGCAACGGAAAATTTCCGTCGCAAATGTGCGACGGATCTGCAACGCATTTGTGACAGAATAACAAGTTGTAGGAATTTTGAGAAAGCCGTCGTAAATCGGTTGCAAATCCGTAATAAATCTGCGACGGATTTTTGTTCGTCACAAATTTAGTCGCTAAAGTTGGCGGGATTACTCCCGCCGAGAATTTTTGTGGAAAATTTTTACCGTCGCAGATTGGTCGCAGATTCGTTGCAAATTTGCTACCCATTTGCTACGGATTTGTGACAAAAATAAATTTTGACTATATATATATCCGTCGCAAATCGGTGGCAAATCTGTAGCAAATTTGCGACAGAAAATAGCCGTCAAAAATTTTTGTCGTAAAACTAAAAGGAAATTTTTAGTGGGAGCCCAAAAAAGAAATTATAATTACTTACTTAATAAGTTAGAAGACTTATTTTATAAAAAAAATACTAATTTTTATTTTTTACATAATTTCGTTATAGGCATTTTATTTTATCTCATTTCTCTGCATTTATCGTATAGCATGAATGATATATTTGAGTATCTGTTTAATTATTTTAAAGCATATTTTGATTTCAACAAATCGATTTATTTGTATAGCTTCATTTAAATATTTTATATATTACACTGATATTAATTTAATAATTTATAATCACAAATTAAATTTTAGTTATTATCACTAATATAAAATTTTAAATTAGTATTTAAATTTTTTTTTGTGCAATTCATTATCTTAAAGTGGAGTATGATAGAATCATATTCATAATTCAAATTTACGAATATTTTATTAAATTAAAATTGTATTTTTATTAAGTGATCTACGTATTTAGTGGTTATAATAAATACTTATTAGTTATTAAGCAATAAACAGTACTAATAGTACTAATAATATAATGAATTGTGTTTTGTAAATTAAAATAGTAAAATTAATAGTATAACATATTAATAGTATAAAATTATATTTTATTATACTAATTTACTGTCTAATATTTATCACCATATAAATAATTAAAATATTTTTTAATTTAACTTCAAAATAAAATAAATATAAATATAGATAATTCTGATTTTTTTTAAGAAACTATATTGTATAACACAATTTTTATTTTTTTAAAAAAACATATTATTTTTTTATATGCACTTGATATACTAAATATATAATCTATGTCTATTTAAAAATAAAGTATATTTTTAATATATTAAATATATATTTGAAAAAAATGATATTTTTAAAACTAACAAAGAAAATTGAAATTTTGAGGTATTTTTGAAGGTTACATGTATCAAATATTTTACTGCCTAACCCAATATCAGAATCCTCACTATCTCTTATTTGCGCCACTCCCTCTCTTCTCCTCTCTGCAGTAACCAACCACACAGTAAGTCTCAGAAACTGTACCAGTAGCTAAAGGAAGCCGCAAATTCGCCGAGAAGAAATTTTAAAAAAGGTTTTAGGGTTTCGACGAAGTTGGAGAAGGAGTAAAGAGTAAACTAATAGCGCCATGGACAGCGCCTTCGCGAGCGCCTCTGCAATCACAGACCAGAGACAAAAGATCGAACAGTACAAGCACATTCTCGCTTCAGTCGTCTCATCAAACGACATCGTCCAAGCCAAGAAGTTTATCGATCATAGTACCTTTCTTTCGTGCACATTTGTTATTCATCTAGATTTCTTTTTCAATTGTGCTTTTTTTTTAGCTGATAATGTGATAAAATGACATGCAATGTTATCGGACGATGTACCTTTGGTGGTTTCAAGACAACTATTGCAAACTTTTGCTCATGAACTGGGGAGATTGGAACCGGAGACGCAAAAGGAGATTACTCATTATATCCTTGCTCAGATTCAGCCTCGGGTTGTTTCTTTCGAGGAATAGGTTTGCTTTTGATTATAGACATCATCCACCAGTAGCTTCTTTAGCTGTTTTATCTTTTGAATTGGTTCTATATGAGATGTTGTCTGCCATAATGGTTTTTTCATAATTTATATTTTGAATTTCCATTGGTGTTTTGCTTTAGTTATGGGTTTGACGGGTTATATGAGTTTGGCAGTTCTTTAGTTGATAACCATTTTATTGGCTTAATTTATCTGACTTTTTACTGATAAGGAATTGTTTATTTTTACCAATTGAAGGTTTTAATACTTAGAGAGAAACTAGCTGAGCTTTATGAACTAGGAATGCTGAAACACTATAGTAATCTCTAAAGCTTTGATAGCTGCAATAAAGTGAAGCTTTATTCCAATCCAAATTATTGGTGACTTTATGTGGAAAATCTTCTGTTGGCTGCATGATAAGATGGATCATTTTGCCTAGACATTATTCTTAATCTGGGCTGAGATGTTTTACGTGTTATCCTGGTTGTTAGGACTGAAGCTATTTTAAATTGTTATAGAAAACTGGCTACTTTAACCAAAATCTAATTGATCTTCTATTATACTAAAATTAGAACAGGAGCATTGATTTTGCATTTTAGGATTCATTCAGAGCTGGAACTGGTTCTTTAGGTTCCAATACTCTAGTAATGCAAGGGTGGGGGAATTAATCTCTCTCTTGCAACATATGCTGACTGGTTGGCTTCTAATTCTCTTGTAATTTGTAAACGGTGCTACCTCTGAAATGCATCTTCTATTGCTTATGTTGCTTTCAAAATTAAACAGGCACATGCTATGTACATAAATGTGTGCATAGTTACATTGTTACTGATTCCACCCCCCACATCTAAAATTGTTAATTTTGATTTTTATTGTACTTGGTCTACTGCAGGCTGACATATTGCGAGAAGAAAAAAATATTATAGATCTGTATATTATGCTGTTAAGGTTTTCAAGGTGAGAACAGGAGCTTTGAATTTTTAATGTAAAATTTGAGGGTGATGGGGAATTGATTCTGATGGAAATTCATATTTTGCTTCAATTTTTTCTCAATGAAAATGATTTAGCTGTTAGCATTTTACTTCTACCACTACTTCTATTGCTTTAGCTTGGTGTCAGAAACAGTACCACGCCATCATGATTATGGGGCATCTGACCAAAGCAAAAAAGTTCATTTGAAAAAGGTAATATTGTCTTTTTCTTTGTCCTCTTGTTTTCTTTTTATAGAATGCATTTCATGTTCAAGTTTGGGGCTTAAATTCATTTTAATTTTTTGCTGCAGAGATTATGGAATGCTGTGAGTGAGTTGGAGAAGTTGAAACCAGAAGTGCAGCAAAAGATCAATGAATTTAATAGAAAACATACACATCAAGTAAATGGGCAGGGCTATGTCCATCAAAATGATTTACTTGAGTGGCCACCTTTTAGAAAGCAAACCTCAACTAACTATAATGTGACAAAGGTATGGTTAAAATTTGATATTGGTCGCTAGTTACTTGCTATTTTCAACAATTTGGTTAAATATTCTTATGAATAAATTCCTTAAGATTTCATGCACTTCATTAATGCTTTGTTTTAAGATTTTATGCACTTCATTAATGCTTTGTTCCCATCTTTATTGAACCTATAAAAATGTGAAACGTGCAGATTGGCACCCAAAATTTAAAATCTCTGGTTTTGCTCTTGTTCCTATTAAATGTCTTCTATCAATTGTTAAACTTTGCGCACTCAAATGCATATACTGGTGGTGTTGAAATAACAAAGAAAACCTCCGCATATTTTTGAATGATATTAAATATTAATTTTTTAACATTTCAAGTTTAAGTACGCTAAAGATTAAGGGGTTATAACTAATAAATAGGGGAGGATGTATTCCCTACCATGTGGACTCGCATATGTGTTTTATGACCTTTACTACATTACAGTTCTCTACCAGCTTTACAACTTTCACTTTAAAAAGTCTAGTTGAAGTTTCTATTTTGGCAGTATGGTTGATCCGCCAATCTCAGCCTTTTGGGCGACCTAATTAGGTGATCTGGTGAGCATGGGTGTGATGGTATAAGACAACTTGGTTTAAGGGAATGAAATGAGTATATGATTCCATGAGAGTAATTTTATTTATATTGTCTATTCAGTTTAACGAAGTTACTAACTTCGATGCCTATGGCTATAATTTTATTTTAAATCATAAATGGTATCTTTGGTATCCTGAACTTCATTTGCAAGTTGACTTGCTTCTTGTAGATCTATAAACTTCCCACGCCCAAAGGAGGAGACTTTCTCTAGACATTCCATATTGGGTCCAAGTGGGCTTCACAGGCAGTGGCAGCCTCCCAGGAGTAATATAGGAGTAAAGTGTTATCCATGTCTTTCATTTTTTTGTTCCTTAACCCAAAACTTGTGATGACTTATTTGATGTAAATGTAGATCCAGTATCCAAGGAACCTATACCTTACTCCTATTGAAATCCCCAGGTTTGAACCTTCTCTAGCTTTTGGAAGTATTTTATTTAACTACTATTTTTATTTCAATAAATGTTAAATGGCAATTACAAGAGATTATTCAAAAGATATTTTTGGAAGGCATTATGTGATGTTATTGTTATTTAATTTTTAACTATTATGTTTTTTTTTCCTTGAAAATTATGGACTATTGGATTCATTTCATTCTGTGGATCTACATTTGAAAACAGTCTGCAGTTAGATATTATAGCTTCTGCATTCCTTAATTTTTCTTGGGTCTCTTCGGAATATAATATAAAATAGTAGTGCATTGAACTGTCATTGGATCTTTTGTTGTGTTGCAAACTCTTCATATAGAAAGTTTTATAGATAATTTATAAGAACTTAAAACTAAGGTTTCTATTATAAAATTGATTTAAATTTATGCTACTATCAAAAGTTTATTTGACCATTATGTAACCGAGGAATGATCTGTGCCTGCACTCATATTTGGACAATATAATTGTAAGTTCATATATAGAAATATATTGGTTCAAGGTCAATAATGCCCCTATTTTTCCTTTTTATGTTCATGACTGGTATGTCATTGAATTATCGTAATTCCATTTTTAGAATTGCTATTGATGCTGGTGAAGTTTTGATATCAAGCTTTATGTTACATTTATTAGGAAAAGGATCAGATTCAAATTCAATATGTGTTGTGTGCTGTTTATGTTCTTTAATATAGAATTCTTGAGTCATCTTAAGATTTGCCTTCTGTTTTGCTACAAATTACATGATATTGCTCATATTGCAGCTTATTAATGCAAATGTTTGTTCAGGTTCTTTTAAGAGGTCCAAAGAATGCCCGTGAAGCTGTGAAACACTTTGGCCCAGCTCCTGGTGTGCCAAACAGCCATACTAAACCCTATGTGCGATCAAAGGGAAGGAAGTTTGAGAGAGCTAGAGTAAGGAGGAACAGTAGAGGATTTAGAGTTTGATTTGTTTTGAGTTCTATATTGTGAGACACTTGTGTTACTTTTTCCCAAATATTGTTATTTTCAAGATAGATTATTTGTAGTAGTGTTCTTAACACATGCATAATTAAATTGTAAAATATTTTATTATATTGAAGATTAATAAAAGAATTATTTTTATCAATGTAATTAGTGTTTTTTTTAGATTGTGTTTAAATGTTCTAAATGTATTTATAAAGTTCTCATAAAATTAATTGATAATACAAATAGTTCCAATAAAAATCAATATTAAATTGTTATGGATTTGCCACGAATCTGTGACGAATATCTGAAATCTATGACGGAATCTGCGACGGAATCCGCGACGACAATCCGCGATGGAATCTGCAACAAATTTGCGACGAAAATCTGCGACGGCATTCTGCGACGGAATCTGCGACGGCAGATTTGCGACCGCCGAGTGGTTGCAAATCCGTCGCAAAATTGAAAATTGCAACTCCTTTTTTATTAACGGATTATATCTGTCGCAGATCGGTCGCAAGACTTGATTTGCGACGGATCTGCGACGGATTTTGTCCGTTGCAGATAGCGTTTTTTTTTTGTAGTGATAGTTCCAAAATATTAAATAAAGTAAGATTGAAAAGCAACATTCTAGCTAAGGAAAGTTCATTGAGTTAGGCTTCTTTTCCTTTCACATCTTCAACATTCCCATCTTGAAAAGAGGATAAAATGAAATCTTCTTCCAATCCTTTTCCCACCATAAAGGTTGCTGGTGGTGGCACTCTGTTGAACCTTGGAAATGGATTATCTTTGGTGTTGGGCTTGTTCGGCTCGGGCAACTTGCCATTATCAATTAAATTCTGGATCTCATGCCTCAACTTCATGCAATTGTCCGTTTCGTGTCCAGACCTTTGATGGAATTGGAAAAATGCATTAGTATCAAAGTTAGGTGGAAGAGGATTAGGCAAAGGATGAGGAGTCAAAGGTTGTAACAATCCCTTCCTTTGTAGCTTATTGAGAACCCAAGACAGTCGCTTCCTCAGATCTGAAAACTGCCTCATTCCTCTTTCACTAGCGGCATTAACATCAACTTCTTTTTGTGTGCTTTGATTGCCCAACTGGTAATTCCCTTTCTCATTCCTTTTTATTGAAAAGTGATTCTTCTCCCTTTCCCACTATTCAATTTGTAGACCAGCTTGGAGAAGATCTTTGAAATCATGTATGAGTGTATGAGACATCCTCTCATGAAGATTAGGCAACACCCCTCTCACAATCATCCTTATTTGATCGGATTCATCGGGCTTCTTCTTAAGTAAAGCAGCCTTGTTTCTCCATCTCTTTACATAATCTGCAAAATTTTCATTTGGTTGTTGCCTAATGGACTCAACTTCCATTAAGGTAACTTCCATTTCAACATTATATCCATATTGTTGGATGAAGGCTTTGTAAAGTAGATCCCAACTCTTTTATGTTCCATCATCTAAGGTATTGAACCAATTTTGGACAACAAGGTCCAATGAGAGCATAAAGTACCTTAGAGTTTGAGCCTTAGTAGCTCGGGCAGATTGCATGGCAGTGATATATTGCTTCACGTGGAGATGAGGATTTCCAGTGCCATTGTACTTAGCAAAGGAAGGCATCTTGAATTTATAAGGGACTTCTTCATCTTGTTCAAATAACTTGTCAACTTCGGACATCTCTTCGGTTTTTAGCTTCTTCTCAAATTTCTTTTCTAAATCAGCAATCATCTTTTCAACATCAGATGTCTCGGTCTTTTCAATAGTTGCCTTCTCAACAACCTTTGGCTCCTTTTTATCTTGAAGATCTTGGTAGTATTGAGCCCAATCATCATCATCAATGATCACCTTCTCATCATCACAAGCCACTTCATTCACTTTCGTCTTCCCTTTGTCCTTTGGCTTCTTAGTGCTAGCAGAAGCCTCGGCATGATTCTCTAAGATTGCAGTCAATTGGTTTCTCAAGGTCTTAGCCAGGGCCTCTTTTATTTCTTCCATCTTGGCATTGAGGGCTTCATCCACCATTCTTTGAATTTGTTCGGGCTCCATTATTTTTGGTGAGCAAGTGATTGAGTCGTTGCTAGATATCTCATCTCCGGCGTAGGTCAGATTGTAAGCTTTTGAACTATCGTAATCCAGGACTGTGAGCCAGAGAGGATCAATGATATGAGATGCAAATGTATGCATGTATGCACAATCAACCAATAAACAAGTGTAATTAGGACGATCCTTCCAACCTTATAACATCCACACACGAATGGCGAGTCTCTTTTTCCTAGGTATATGGTTTAGAAAATACCAACAAGGGGTATCTTGCTTTCGAATAATTCCCTCGGACGTTTCAACCAATAGTTAAATCCTTGAAAATGGAAATCAATCCATGATAATTCCCATTAATTAGGTTTTAATCCATTCAACCAACTAAAGTAGCTTTTATGCTATATTGGATTAAAACAAAATTAAGAGTTTTATCATAGATAGATTTCTCACTTGAAAAAGGTAACTAATGATTCATGCCAAAAACAAGCCCATAGTTAATTTATTCTTAGTGTAAACTAGGCCTACAATTGATTTTTGGTATTTCATAATTGACCTAAATATTTTTGCAAGCTCTTTGTAAGAATTTTGTTTCTAAGCCCATTATAAAAAGATTTTTAGAGAAGTGGATTTCGGGCTTAGTATTTGGGACATGAGCCAAAGGATTTTTGATTTATTTTTAGAAAAGTCTTATGTCCAAAGACCATCTTAAAAAGTTTTGAAAATAGTTTTGGTCTTTTGGATTTTAAAGAAAAATTTATTTTGAGCTTGCAAATATACTTGGATCATATTAGAAAAAGAACAAACCAAATAAGCCATGATTTAAACAAAGATAAATTATCCATAGTCAAACAACATGCATTTGGGGTAAAAACCTAAGGAAAGTAACTAGGCCAATTACATGAGCTTTAGTCTTTGGGTCAAAAGGCTTAGGTCCCATAGCAAGTATATACCAAATGGTACGAGGATATGAGTGGTTATGCCATGCTCGATCTCCATACCTTGAGTGAAAGTATGGTATCCCTTACATAACATAACACGGGTAACACGGGCGTCCTAACTCACGCACACAATGCAATCTAATATGATGCAATGGATAATATCATTATAAGAAATAATAGAATAATATAAAGACCAACGGAATCAACTTCTCTTATCCCCAGTGGAGTCGCCACTGTGAGCGGGGATTTTTGCCCCCACTCCCGATGGAATGATTCTTGCGACTTCGGCACTGTTTAGGCTCGGGGCCTTAGAGAACACGGACCTAAGTCCGGAGAAAATGGAGTCGCCACCCGGACGGGCTGGGAAAAAAGAAAGGGGTGGAAGACTCGATTCCTAAGGAATCCCCAAACCCCTAATGGGTTCAGAAAGTTGGGTACGTGTGGGGAAGGTGAGAAATGGCCCAGCAACCCCACAACACCCGGTTCATTGGAACCGGCCTCCTTTACAGGTCTTAATATTATAAAATTCTTAAGTATAATAACATTATCCATACTACACACAATAAAAAGAAAGCATCATTATATTAAAATCAAAGCAATGTCCAAACAAAACATGCCAAGTGGAAAACATACCTCTTACACCCATCTAAGGATGGAAACATGTCCTTACATCACATGTCTAGATAGGACACCCACCAAAAGGTAGAAACATGCCCCTTACATAAGTTCAAAAATAGAAAAGCAAATTAAATTACATGATGTTTAAATAATGAGGTACCCACCAAGTGGAAACATACCTCTTACAACTTTTGGAAATCTTAAATTGATTGAGAAAAAGTAAATAATCATCCATAATAAATAAAACCATTCATTAAAAGTATTTAAATATCAATAAACATCCATCCATGATAAATTAAATAAATCAAGTATTGAAATTAAATAAATTATACCATAAGAGATAAATCAAATCATATATGGAATTGAATAAAGCAAATAAAGTTCAAGTATAATTACTATTTCTATTTAGGGTTCTTTATCTCATGTATTAAGGTTTTGGAAATTCTAAAGTTAAGCTACTGTGACTTTTTAGGGAATTAAAATAGATTAGAGTTTTATGTTTTTTTAAAGGTTGGCAAGACACTTTGATTAAACAAATTAAGGTTTGAATGATGAAATCATGAAACTATGGTTTTAAATACCTTAAAATACTTTAATTTGTGATTTGTGATTATTGAATTTTAAGCTACTGTGTAATTTTTGAGTTTTTATGTTTTTTAATGTTTTAAAAGGATTAGGGTTCATAAAAATTAGGGTTTAAGGTTTTAAAAGGGTTAGTGTTCATTATTTTAGGTTTAAAAGTTGAATTTTGGATTTTAGGCTTTAAAATTAGGGTTCTCGGGTAATGAATTTGAATTAGAGTTTTAAAAAGCAATTTGATGATTTATGAAGTTTTATGAATTTAAACAAATGGATTGAAGTTTTTATAAGTAGAAAAGATGTTTTTTAAGGCTTTTTGAATGAAATAGAACCTACTTTAAAATCTTAAAAGAAACAAAATTTGATTTTGGTTTTGTTGAAAAATATGTTCAATTAGTGTTTTAAGGTCTTTAAGAAGAAAAAATAACAATTTTAAGTCTTTTTAGAAAAGAAAGTCACGTTTTAGTGTTTTAACTTTGGAAGAATTAAGTTAAAGTTCTAAAGTTTTTTTATTTAAAAAAAAAAACCCTAATTCCATAATTTAGCTACTGTAAAACATAAATCAAACAGAATTTAACATACCTTCTTTTGTTGATTCTTCCAAAAATAATTCTTCTTGGATGAACTAGCTCCAAAGACAAGCCTTTGTTTCCTTTGAATTGCTTAATTCGTGGTGTTCCTCCCTTAAAAATCAATTGAATTGATTTTTTGCTTTTCCTTCCTTGATTTGGTTTCCAATCCCAAGTTCACTGTATAAATTTTTCCTCCCCCAATTTGGTTCTATTGGTCCTTATTTATAATGGTTTTTAGGTTGTTTATTCCTAATTAATTAAGGTAAGTAATATTAATAAAAAAAGAAATTAAAACCTAATTGGATTAGGTTTCAAAAATTTGGGTTGAAAAATTTTATGCTGGCGAAAACTGTGGCAGCGGGCCCGTGGCGTGCCAGCCTGCAGGAGGCGAGCCAGCCAACAGGAAAATCCTGCGGGCTGTTATTTCGCCTGCAGGAATTTCCTGCGGGCGAAATAACTCGCCCGCAGGAAACTCCCGCCGGCCTGCAGGTGAGCTGCTGCTGGGCCGACGGGCCCGCACGACCACTTTTTATTGCCGATTTTTTTTCTGACTCCGATTTTTATTTTTATATTTTTATTTGTTTATTTTCATTTTTTATTAATAAAAATTAGATACTAAGGTAAAAATTATTTAATTAAAATTATTTTGGACCAATTAAACAACAAAAATTATTTTGGGCTAAATAAAACATATTAGATCGGATTGGGTCAAAAATTAAGGGTCTACAAAATATTTAGGTCAATTATGAAATACTAAAAATTAATTGTGAGCCTAGTTTATACTAAGAATTATTAATCATGGGCTTGTTTTTGGCATGAATCATTAGTTACTTTTTTAAGTGACAAATCTATTTATAATAAACCTCTTAATTTAACTTTAATCCAATATAACATAAAAGCTACTTTAGTTGGTTGAATGGATTAAAACCTAATTAATGGGAATTATCATGAACTGATTTCCATTTTTGAAAATATAACTATTGGTTGAAATGTCCGGGGGAATTATTCGAAAATAAGATACCTCATGTTGGTATTTGGTTAACCATATTACCTAGGAAAAGAGACTTGCTATTCGTGTATGAAAGTTATGAGGCGGGAAGGAACATCCTATTTATTCTTGTTTGTTTATTGTTTGCGCATACATGCATCAAATCACATATCATTAATCCTTTTTTGGGTCACAGCCCTGGATTATGATAGTTCAGAAGCTTGCGACAATCCAACCTATGTCGGAGATGAAGAATCTAGCAGCGACTCAATCACTTTTACACCAAAAGCAATGGAGCCTAAACAAATTCAAAGAATGGTGGACGACGCCCTCAATGCTAAAATGGAAGAACTAAAGGGGGCCCTAGCTGAGATCATGAAGAATCAAATGACTACAATGTTTGGGAATAATGCCGAAGCATCCGCAAGCACCAAGAAAGATAAGGGGAAGGCTAAATTTGGTGAAGTGGCTTTTGATGATGACAAGGTGGTCGATAATGATGATGACGACTGGGCTTGATACTTTCAAGATAAAAAGAAGGATCCAAAGGTTGTTGAAAAGATAACTGTTGAAAAGACCGAGACGTCTGATGTTGAGAAGATGATTGCTGATTTAGAAAAGAAGTTTGAAAAGAAGCTAAAAACCAAAGAGATGTCTGAGATCGACAAACTATTTGAACAAGATGAGGAGGTCCCTTATAAGTTCAAGATGCCTTCCTTTGCTAGGTACAATGGTACTGGAAATCCTCACCTCCATGTGAAGCATTACATCATTTCCATGCAATCTGCCAGAGCTACTAAAGCTCAAACTCTGACCTATTTCATATCATTGGACCCTATCATCCAAAATTGGTTCAACACCATAGAGGAAAGTACTAAAAAAGATTGGGACATGTTGTACAAGACTTTCATTCAGCAATATGGGTACAATGTCAAGCTGGAAGTAAACTTGATGGAGGTGGAAACCATTAGGCAAAGACCAAATGAGAATTTTGTGGACTATGTGAAAAGATGGAGAAATAAGGTTGCACTTCTCAAAAGGAGGCCTGATGAGTCAGACCAAATAATGATGATAGTCAGAGGCGTCCTACCCAATCTATAATATGACAACCCTAGTTACCGTACTAAACTCGGAAATTATTTCTATTTAAGCAAGAACTGTTGCACTTCAGATAGGCACATACACATTACTTGGCCAAAGGTCTCATTTGAGTTTAAATATTATCTATCTCATATGCATGCTTATCCAAACTATCTCCACTAATAGACTCTCCTACCAAAAGAGATCAACAAGTCTTTGATAGGCTTGAAATGGGGTCTATAAGGGACATGGGTTAAAGTGAAGGCCATTTTGAGATAGGAGCTGGTGTGACACAATGGACAAACCCTCACACTATAAATTTCTTGTTTAAACTTTAGGCAGTTGGGAGCAATCTTGCTAGACTCCAAATTCCTTCTATATCTTCTTGGCATTAATCTGGATATTGACTAGGATAGTTTTTGCCCTTGCAAAAAGTTTGGTTCCCAAATTCATTTCTTTTCTTCTTCTCCCTTTTCTTTATTTCTCTTACTCTTCCCTTTTCTTTCTCTTTGTTTTCCTTAATCTTCCCTTTCTTTGAGCATTTTATCATTTTGTCCTTCTTTCTTGTTGGACTATCAAGTACAAAACTTTCAAGAACTGGATGGTCTCCCTCCTTTTCTCCAATTTTGATTGAATCTTTGGTTGCATTGGGCCAATTCAAGTAAAAATGTCTTTATGAACCAAATGGAAGCCTTTTGCTGCTTTAGGTAAAAGATAACTCAGTTGGCTTTATGAACCGCCTTTTTAGGTTTTATCTTTTTTTTTTTGTTCTAGCTCAAACATAGTTGTCTTGTTTGTACCTACTTGGGCTTCCAATAATAGATGAGTGGAGTAACATAAATCTTCTTTAATAGGGATAAATCATTTGTTACTCTAATGTTGATGTTGTCTTGATATATTGGAGACATTAAGGGAACTTCAACTACCCTTAAGGTTTTGAGAACATCAACTATCCTTATGGTCTTGAAAACATCAACTACCCTTATGGTCTTGAGAACTTCAACTATCTTCACAGTCTTGACTATTCATTTCTTTCTTTGATCTTCTTGCCTTTTCACCTTTGTGATCATAAGACTTGTCAAAAGTATCACAACAACTCAAGGTAGGTTGTTGAGGTTATATGCCAATGAAAAGAAAGCTAAAATTTTATGAAGGCTCAAAGGGACAACTAGGGATTAATATTAATCGGGTGGATACTAGTCGTTGGCTAATCAAACAATGCCTAGATCATCTCTCCCTTAAATAAGCAGAGTTCAATTTCGCCTCAAAAGTTTGTCAAAGCATGTTCTAAGACTGACTAAGACCTAGAAAAAGATAATTATGCAGGAGCCCTCTCTAAGTAAGCATACACAACTCAATGCTATAGAGTAATTCCCTCATCTAGTAAAGTCATTCGAGTCATGATACCTAGACACATTAATTTATAAACATCAAGCTAAATTCCTCATTGGTTGAGCATCAAAATGAACAAAGACCAACAAAAATTTATGATAAAAATAATTTAAATTTGAAAAACACAATAGTTCTAAAATATTAAAGAAAGTAAGATTGAAAAGCAACATTCAAGCTAAGGAAAGTTCATTGAGTTAGGCTTCTTTTCCTTTTACATCTTCAATATTTCCATCTTGAAAGGATGATAAAACAAAGTCTTCTTCCAATCCTTTTCCCACCATGAAGGTTGCTGGTGGTGGCACTCTGTTGAACCTTGGAAATGGATTATCTTTGGTGTTGGGCTTGTCCGACTCGGGCAACTTGCCATTATCAATTAAATTCTGGATCTCATGCCTCAACTTCATGCAATTGTCCATTTCGTGTCCAGGCCTTTGATGTAATTGGCAAAATGCATTAGTATCAAAGTTAGGTGGAAGAGGATTAGGCAAAGGACGAGGAGTCAAGGGTTGTAACAATCCCTTCTTTTCTAGCTTATTGAGAACCCAACGCAGTGGCTTCCCCAGATCTGAAAACTACCTCATTCCTCTTTCACTAGCGGCATTAACATCAACTTCTTTTTGTGTGCTTTGATTGCCTGACTGGTAGTTCCCTTTCTCATTCCTTTTTATTGAAAAGCGATTCTTCTCCCTTTCCCACTCTTCAATTTGTGGACCAGCTTGGAGAAGATCTTTGAAATTACGTATGAGTGTATGAGACATCCTCTCACAAAGATTAGGCAACACCCTTCTCACAATCATCCTTATTTGATCGGATTCATCGGGCCTCTTCTTGAGTAAAGCATCCTTGTTTCTCCATCTCTTGACATAATCTACAAAATTTTCATTTGGTCGTTGCCTAAAGGACTCAACTTCCATTAAGGTAACTTCCATTTCAACATTGTATCCATATTGTTGGATGAAGGCTTTGTAAAGTAGATCCTAACTCTTTTGTGTTCCATCATCTAAGGTATTGAACCAATTTTGGACAGCAGGATCCAATGAGAGCATGAAGTACCTTAGAGTTTGAGCCTTAGTAGCTCGGGCAAACTGTATGGCAGTGATATATTGTTTCACATGGAGATGAGGATTTCCAGTGCCATTATACTTTGCAAAAGATGGCATCTTGAACTTTTATGGGACCTCTTCATCTAGCTCAAATAATTTGTCAACTTCGGACATTTCTTCAGTTTTAGCTTTTTCTCAAATTTCTTTTCTAAATCAGCTATCATCTTTTCAACATTGGATGTTTTGGTCTTTTCAATAGTTGCCTTCTCAACAACCTTTGGCTCCTTTTTATCTTGAAGATCTTGGTAGTATTGAGCCCAATCATCATCATCAATGATCACCTTCTCATCATCACAAGCCACTTCATTAACTTTCATCTTCCCTTTGTCCTTTGGCTTCTTAGTGCTAGCAGAAGCCTCGGCATGATTCTCCAAGGCTTCTTATAACATCCACACATGAATGGCGAGTCTCTTTTCCTAGGTATATGGTTAACCAAAATACCAACATGGGGTACCTTGCTTTCGAATAATTCCCTCAGACGTTTCAACCAATAGTTATATCCTTGAAAATGGAAATCAATCCATGATAATTCCCATTAATTAGGTTTTAATCCATTCAACCAACCAAAGTAACTTTTATGCTATATTGGATTAAAACAAAATTAAGAGGTTTATCATAGATAGATTTCTCACTTGAAAAAGGTAACTAATGATTCATGCCAAAAACAAGCCCATAGTTAATTTATTCTTAGTGTAAACTAGGCCCACAATTGATTTTGGGTATTTCATAATTGACTTAAATATTTTGCAAGCTCTTTGTAAGAATTTTGTTTCTAAGCCCATTACAAAAAGATTTTTAGAGAAGTGGATTTCGGGCTTAGTATTTGGGCCATGGGCCAAAGAATTTATTTATTTATTTTTTAAAAAGTCTTATGTCCAAAGACCATCTTAAAAAAATTTTGAAAATAGTTTTAGTCTTTTGAGCTTTAAAGAAAAATTTATTTTGAGCTTACAATATACTTAGGTCATATTAGAAAAAGAACAAACCAAATAAGCCATGATTTAGACTAAGATAAACTAACCATAGTCAAACAACATGAATTTAGGGTAAAACCTAAGGAAAGTAACTAGGCCAATTACATAAGCTTTAGTCTTTGGGTAGAAAGACTTAGGTTCCCATAGCAAGTATATACCAAACGGTATGAGGCTATGAGTGGTTATGCCATGCTCGATCTCCATACCTTGAGTGAAAATATGGTATCCCTTACATAACACAACACGGGTAACACGGGCGTCCTAACTCACGCACACGATGCAAACTAAATGATGCAATGGATAAAATCATTATAAGAAAGAATAGAAAAATATAAAGACCAACGGAATCAACTTCTCTTATCCCCAGTGGAGTCGCCACTGTGAGCGGGGATTTTTGTCCCCACTCCCGGTGGAATGGTTCTTGCGTCTTCGGCACTGTTTAGGCTCGGGGCCTTAGAGAACAAGGACCTAAGTCCGGAGAAAATGGAGTTGCCACCCGGATAGGCCGGGAAAAAAGAAAGGGGTGGATGACTCGATTCCTAAGGAATCCCCAACCCCCTAATGGGTTCGGAAAGTTGGGTATGTGTAGGGAAGGTGAGAAATGGCCCAGCACCCCCACAACACCCGGTTCATTGGAACCGGCCTCCTTTACAAGTCTTAATATTATAAAATTCTTAAGTATAATAACATTATCCATATTACACACAATAAAAAGAAAGCATCATTATAATAAAATCAAAGCAATGTCCAAACAAAGTAAATAAATGGACACCCATCCAAGGATGGAAACATGTCCTTACATCACATGCCTAAATAGGACACCCACCAAAAGGTAGAAACATGCCCTTTACATAGGTTCTAAAATAGAAAAGCAAATTAAATTACATGATGTTTAACTAATGAGGTACCCACCAAGTGGAAATATACCTCTTACAACTTTTGGAAATCTAAATTAATTGATAAAAATAAATAATCATTCATCATAAATAAATCATTCATCAAAGCTATTAATCAAGATATAAAATAAACATCCATCCATGATAAATTAAATAAATCAAGTATTGAATTCAAATAAATTAAAGCATAAGAAATAAATCAAAGCATAATCAAGTATGGAATTGAATAAAGCAAATAAAAGTTCAAGTATAGCTACTATTTCCATTTAGGGTTCTTTATCTCATGTGTTAAGGTTTTGGAAATTCTAAAGTTAAGCTACTGTGACTTTTTAGGGAATTAAAATAGATTAGGGTTTTATGTTTTTTAAAGGTTGGTAAGACACTTTGATTAAACAAATTAAGATTTGAATGGTGAAATCATGAAACTAGGGTTTTGGACACTTTGAAATACTTTTTAATTCATGGTTTTAAATAGTGATGTAAGCTACTCTGTAACTTTAGAGTTTTTTTTTTTATGTTTTTATGGTTTTCAATGTTTTAAAAGGATTAGGGTTCATAAAAATTAAGGTTTAAGGTTTTAAAAGGATTAGGGTTCATTATTTTAGGTTTAAAAGTTGAATTTTGAATTTTAGGGTTTTAGAATTTAGGTCACGGGTAAAAGATTTGAATTAGGGTTTTAGAAATCAATTTGATAATTTTATGAAGTTTTATGAATTTAAACAAATGGATTGAAGTTTTTATAAGTAGAAAAGATGTTTTTTAAGGCTTTTTTAATGAAATAGAACCTACTTTAATATCTTAAAAGAAACAGAATTTGATTTTGGTTTTGTTGAAAAATATGTTCAATTAGAGTTTTAAGGTTTTTAAGAAGAAAAAACAACAATTTTAAGTCTTTTTAAAAAAGAAGGTCACCTTTTAGTGTTTTAACTTTGGAAAACTAAATTAAAGTTCTATGATTTTAACTTTTGAAAGACACAAAAAACCCTAGTTTAGCTATTGTGTAAAAAAATTAGAATTTAGAATTTCATACCTTCTTTTGTAAGTTGCTCCAAAAACAATTTTTCTTGGATGAACTAGCTCCAAAGACAAGCCTTTGAAATCCCCTCCCCTCTGATGCGGCTGTCCAGAAAATATTTAAATTGAATTTCTTTTTTTCCTTCCTTGATTTGGTTTCAAATTTTCCAAACTCTCTTTGGATTTGCTCTCTCTCGGCCACCCCCCTCTAATTTTAATTGCCTTTGGTCCTTTTTTTATATTAGTTTTAGGTTGTTTTTTCCTAATTATACACGGCAAGTGATATTAATAAAAAAAAGAAATTAAAACCTAATTGGATTAGGTTTCGAAAAATTTGCGTCGAAAAATTTTGCGCTGGCGAAAACTGTGGCAGCGGACCAATTTTGGGCCAGTGGGCGTGTCGCCCGCAGGAAAATCCTGCGGGAAGTTATTTCACCGCCGATTTTTTTTCCAACTCCGATTTTATTTTTATTTTTATTTTTTATTTTTTATTTTTTAATTTTCATTTTTTATTAATAAAAATTAGATACTAAGGTAAAAATTACTTAATTAAAATTATTTTGGACCAATTAGACAACAAAAATCATTTTGGGCTAAATAAAACATATTAGATCGGATTGGGTCAAAAATTAAGGGTCTACACGAGTGTCGCTTGTAGTAGTGTTAGTCGAGTGCAACAAGTTTTTGGCACCGCTGTGGGGGAAGGCAATTGTTATTTATAGTTTGATTCTTTTATTTTAATTGTTTTATTGTTTAAAGTGTTCCTTTTTGAATTGCCTAAGTGATTTATGCAAGGACAAAGGTCTCAAAGAAATGAACTTGTTCAATATATAGATAATATTTATAGACTACCAAGAACTGAAGGAGTAGATCCCTTGGGATAAGAAGGAGAAGAAAACGACGAGCAATTTGAGGAGGACACGAAAGTAGAAATGGGTGACGTAGAGGAACCACCTATGAAGGAGTTTGCCCGAGCGATCATTGGAGTAACCACATCGTGTATCCGGTTGATCAAAACAACAAGGAATTATGAACTCAAAAACACTCATTATAGTATGCTGCCATCCTTCCATGGATTACCGAATGAAAATCCTCTCAACTTCATTCGAGATTTTTACACAACAATGCATACTTTCCCTTTGCAAGCACTAAGAGAGGATGAACTCAAAATGAGATGTTTCCCATATAGTTTGAAAGATAGGGCAAAAGCATGGTTAATGACCTTACCGAAAAATTCTTTGACCACTTGGACCGAAGTGTGCAATAAATTTATGGAAAAATTT